>JAPDVU010000005.1:57889612-59220282 GCA_026230045.1 Corynorhinus townsendii | reverse complement strand
TTTACACTGTCTGTACAATAACTCACACAGAGCCCTTTGTAAAACCTGCAGACAAAGAAGCTCAAAAGGTATAAATATGAAAAACTTCCTGTGTGACTTTGCTCATGAGATTTGGAAGAGACACCTCTCTCTGGGCTGCTCTCAAAAACGACTCCTAATCAATGGCTCATTAGGGTACTCTTGTATCTCATTCACTGATTTACGTACTCCTTTCCTTTCCTTTCCTTTCCTTCCTTTCCTTTCCTTCCTTCCTTTCCTTTCCTTTCCTTTCCTTTCCTTTCCTTTCCTTTCCTTTCCTTTCCCTTTCCTTCCTTTCCTTTCCTTTCCTTTCCTTTCCTTTCCTTTCCTTTCCTTTCCTTTCCCTTTCCTTCCTTTCCTTTCCTTTCCTTTCCTTTCCTTTCCTTTCCTTTCCTTTTCCTTTTCCTTTCCTTTCCTTTCCTTTCCTTTTCCTTCCTTTCCTCTTCCTTTCCTTTCCCCTTTCCTTTCCCCTTTTCCCCTTTCCTTTTTTCCTTTCCTTTCCTTTCCTTTCCTTTCCTTTCCTTTCCTTTCCTTTCCCCCTTTCCTTTCCTTTCCTTTCCCCTTTCCCCTTTCCTTTTTCCTTTCCTTTTTCCTTTCCTTTCCTCTTCCTTTCCTTTCCTTTCCTTTCCTTTCCTTTCCTCTTTCCTTTCCTTTTTCCTTTCCTTTCCTTTCCTTTCCTTTCCTTTCCTTCTTTCCTTTTCCTTTCTTCTTTCCTTTCTTTTCTAGTTGAGACAGATATCTGCCCTAACCGGTTTGGGCTCAGTGGATAGAGCATCAGCCTGTGGACTGAAGCGTCCCAGGTTCTATTCCAGTCAAGGGCATGTACCTTGGTTGCAGGCACATCCCCAGTGGGGGGCGTGCAGGAGGCAGCTGATCCATGTTTCTCTCTCATCGATGTTTCTAACTTTCTATCCCTCTCCCTTCCTCTCTGTAAAAAATCAATAAAATATATTAAAAAAAAAGAGAGAGACAGATATCTGTTATCTTATTTATGCATTCATTGGTTGATTCTTGTATGTACCTTGACTGGAATCAAATCTGAAACCTTGGCATATCAGGATAATTATTTAGCCAGCTGAGCTACCCAGCCCTTGTATTCACCTTTTCTTACTCAAAATAAGTTTTTCTCAATTATTATGTTTGTTTTAGGCAGTTTATAAAATATCGATATCCCTCCACCACCAACCAGTAGCTATTGTGAACATTTTTCATGAGCCTTCTAGTCCTTTTTTATTGTTACTAATTTTAACTAAATGAGAAAATTATGCTTAAATAATTATGTATCCTTTCTTGAACCACTTAAACTGCTATCTAATAAGCATTTTCTTTTCTCACTAAGAACTATTCACAACGTTTTAATTGTGGTGTAATAATACATCCTATAGCTAGCTATACCATCTTTTCTAGTTATTCAACTTATCCAATTTTATTAACTACTAAGTTATTTCAGCATTAGAAATAATGTATGATAAAAATTTGAATATAAATCTTTGTCAACATTTTCATAGGATTAATCCTTATATAAAAATTTTTGCTTTGTAAAATATGGCTGTTTTTAATGCTCTTGATGGATATTGCTAAATTATTGAACAAAAGGTTGTATATTAAGTCATTGATCTTGCAGAATTCCTAACATTTTATTACTACCAGTTAAAAATCTTTGTTAATATGTGCTCTGTGAGAAATACTACCTTAATGGTGTTTTTTATTTGATTTTTGAAGTTTTGTCTTTTTTGTATTACAAAATAGGATATTTTTCATATGTTGTTAACCATTTCTGTTTCTTCTTCTGTAATTTTCTTACAGATATGTATTTTTAAAATTATAATTTATCAAATGTGTTTAGTTATCTTTTCATTTTGTTTTTGACATATGGACATTTTTTATTTTCTCCATCAACCTTTTCCTCTGTAATTTCTTTAATTGCTTATAAGTTTAGAAAGTCCTTTTATATCCAGAGATCAGAGAAATCTTCATCTACATTTCTTCCAAAATATTTTTGTTTAGCTATTTCTATTTAACTCTTTAATCTACTTGAAGTAAAAAATGGGTAATTATTTTTCCTTTGGGGTGGGGTGTGTGTGTGCACTAACCTGATTTTTTTTAATCTGAATAATAAATTTCACCAAATAGCATTATAAAATTACCCATGCCCTATCTCATGGATTTATGGTGTTTTATTCATTATTAAACTTTTCTGTATTCTAGTTTCTATGGCTAACATATTTTTTTTTAGCTGTTGTTTATTGGCATACAGGTAGACTCTATAGCAACAGGCCTGGCGGTGGTACAGTGGTGGGGGAAGTGAGGGTGGAGGGTGGAGTGCTTGTCTGCAGTGGCGGCTGAGTGGAGGGCTGGGCAGAGGTGCACAGTGCAAGACAAGATGGGGGTTGGGGAGGCTGAGGAGGTTGGAAAAACAAGTGAAGGCCAGGGCCAGTCTACTGAAATGGAACCACTGCCCTCTCTAGCCAGCCATCTTCTGACCCCAGGCCAAGCTTGGGAGTCTCTGAGGGTCCATTTCTATAGGAACTGAACAGCCTATTTATTTCTATTACATTCATAGCTCTGATCTTTAACTAGTACTATGATGTTCTTACTATTGTGGCTTTTGCACCCAGTAGAATGATTAAGAATTCTACTCTGGAACCAGAGTGCATGTTCTCAGATTTCAAATCTACTCCTTACTAGCTATCTAACAATGAGCTAGTCATGGCCTCTCTATGATTTGGTTTCATAATCTGTCTAATGGTCATACCAATACTACTTCAATATCAGATTGCTGTGAAGATTAAATTGGTTAATAAAATAAAGAGCTTAGAAGAGTTCTTGGCACATAGAAAGTGTCACAGAAATGTTACCTATTACTACTATTGTCTTCCCATATTAATAAGGTAAGTCCTTATAATCTTATCTTTCAAATTTTTTCATAAGTATTTTGTTTGTTTTTCTTTCAGGAAACCTTCATTTACAAATGAAGATATATTATTTTTTTCTGATAATAAAAAGTGCATGTCCATTATAGGAACATTTTTCAGAAAATACATAAATATAATTTTAAATCACTTATAACCCATCACCCAAAGATACATGTTATTTATATCTAGCTAGGAAATTACCAAATATTAACTCTATTAGTTGTGCAAAACTTCTTATCTATGTATATAAAAGCCCAAGCAACCATTATGACCAAATGACCAGAACGACCAGAACAACCCATCAACCAGTCATCATGATGTGCACTGGCCACCAGGGGGATGACTGCTTAATGCAGGAGCTGCTCCCTGGTGGTCAGTGCACTCCCACAGCCAACCTCCCACAGCCCCTCCCCCCTCCACCGGCCAACATCCCACAGCCCCTCCCCCCAGGCCCTGATCAGGGGTCCAGCAGCCCAGCCTCCCGTGGTCCCTTCCCCTGGCTGGCTGGCCCCCTAATAGGCCTCTATCACCGGCCAGGCCGAGGTACCCCACCCATGCACAAATTCGTGCACCGGGCCTCTAGTTTTGATATGAAGGTAGTCTGAGAGACCAAGGCTCTGAATGGGTGTTTATAACTAAATGTGAAAGAATAACATAATAGGCAAATGCCAGTTTTGCTCAAGTAGCTAAATTTCTCAGAACTAGACCATGTCTAACTTGCCAGCTTCAATTCTGTCTTTCTCTGCTGCATAAAAGTTTAAAGACAGACTAAAGTTGTGAACACAGAAAAGAATGGTCTAAGAAGACAGAATCACAACTTTTGGGGATTCCTGTTTTTTTTAGGTAATAATGAGTCACCACAGAGTTGCATCACTCACAAAAGTAACTGTGATGCCGAGTTCTGTGCAGCCCTGAGGGAGCTACATTACCAAGGAGAGGGCTTCCAGGAAGAGGTTTCTCTACTCACCCACCTGTGCTGCTGCCCAGTCATCTCAGGATCTGTATCCACGAGTATAAAATACAGAGAAGAGATAGAAGAACTAACCATGTCTATCATTTGCCAGACATTCCCTGTCCAAGGGATGAAGTCATATAGCAAGACATCACCCAGTCCCATGCAAAAAAAAGTAAATCCATTTAGAAAATAGATATCTCTACTTTGGCTATGTTTGACTTTTTATAATATTTTTAATATAAATTAATTTCTAATGCACTTTACTTTTTAGAACAGTTTTAAATTTACAGCAAAATGGACCATAAAGTACCAAGTTTTCATCTCCTTTTGCCCCTATACATGCAAAACCTCCCCTACTATCACCATCCCACATCAGTCAATTCATTTTAATCAATGAACCTATCCTGCCACATCATAATCACCCAAGTCCATGGTTAACATTAGGTGCACTTTTGATGTTATTCAATCCATGGGTTTTGACAAGTATATTATGACAGTATCCACCATCATAATATACAGATTAGGTTAATTGCACTGAAAATCTGTTCTCTGCCTGTTCATCCCTCCCTCTCCCTAACCCCTAGCAACCTCTGCTCTTTGGATTGTGTCCATAGTTTTGTCTTTTCTAGAATGCCATAAAGTTGGAATCATACAGTATATAACCTTTTAAAATGGACTTCTTTAACTTGCTGATATGCATTTAAGGTTCTCCCATGTCTTTTCATGCCTTAACAGCTCATTTATTTTTAGTACTGAATAACATCCATTGCTTGTAAGTAACACAGTTTATCTATGCACCTACTTAAGGACACTATGGCTGCTTTCAAGTTTTGGCAAATACGTTTTGAATAAGTCTTTGATCAGATACATCTTTTGCAAGTATTTTCTCCCAGCATGTCTTCTCATTATCTTAACAGTGTCTCTCACAAATAAGTTGTAAATTTTACATTAATTAACTTTGCCACCTAAAGTGCATAAGTGTAATAGACTATTAAGTGCAAGTTTTCCTGTAACCCCAGAATTAGACATTAGGGCCCCAATACTGGGATAAAGAAGCTACAGAACTAACAGCTGGAGCCTTCACCTCTTTCAGACTTACTATGGGTCAGGGAGCAGGCTGTGCTGCTCTCAATGGTCACCCAGACCATGCCTTTTCCTTCCCCGGTGGAGTCTTAAAGGAGACGGCACTGAGGAAGAGAAGTGGAAAATCAGCAATGCAATGAGGTGGCCTTGGTGAAGGTGGAAGAGAGTGATGCTGCAGGTTTTTTATCCACTCCCCTAAGGACACTCTTGTCACCACCGAGCTGGCTGGAGCAGAGCCGAGTACAGGGGGTTGGGGACTGCCAAGAGAGCCCTTCTTAAAGCCAGGAAGGGTGCCTGTAGGAAGGGAATGCCACTACTTCCTTTGCAGCTTGGACCTCTGCATATGCAGTGGCCTTATCCTGTCCCCATCTGAATTAAGGAGAAAAAGAGACATGGAAAAGAAGTCACAACCATGGAGCAACTCACAACCTGTGTCCGTGGGCTGAGTGAACTCAGGCACAGTGGCCGGTTTGTGTTAACGTGCCAATTTCCATGCACGAGGGCAGGCTGCTGAATGAGCAGACCCAGGTGCAGGAGGCTGGGATGTTCACATGGATAAGATCTTTCTGGACTCGTTCTCCCACATCAATGACTGCCTGGGGGATGCCCCCAGGGTGCTGAGAACTCCTGTGAATGCCAACCACAGAGGACCTCAGCCTGCCAGTCCATGTGAACCAGGAAAAAGTCAAAATTTTACACAGAGGAAGGACTATTAAATGTGAAAGACTTGTCCCTTTTTTTTTTTCTTTGTCCCTGTCCCAAATCTCCCCAAATTGTAATAGTCAAAGGAGGAACATACCATACCCCTATCCTTCTGATCCCCAAATCCTGCATCTAACCTATCATGTCAGTTAGGATAGTTTAAAATGGATTGAAATTGAGTTTTTATAACACAGAATAAGTTGTTTTGTTAAAAAAAAAAAAAAAAAGACCAAAAGATTATTGTATCTGCCTAAGGAAAGGGAAATTTGACAAAGCTTAAGTAAATGAAGGAGAAAAAAAAGTTGTTACTCTCATGTATAAGCCCCAGGCAAGTTCAGATTAGTCAGCAAACTCGTTACTCAAACAAAGCAAACAAAATAATATGATATTTCCATTAGGAAAAAGTGTTCCACTAAAGTGGTCACAAGTGAAAAGTTAAGGAGGAGGACACATTACATTGTATTTTTGATTAATAGTTAGGAGACCCTGAACTAAAGAGCAAACTATTCAGGATTATTCCTATGAATACACTCAGCACAGCAGATGCGTGTTTTATTAGAGGTGGAGAAACATGGTGCTGGAATTAGAAAGAGCTGGATTCAAATCCTGACTGCTATTTGCTATCTCTGTGACCTCTCAAATCCTCATGGGAAAGGGCCACAATAGTGCCTGCTAACAAGGTTAGTGTAAGGATTGCAGATGAAGAGTGACAAGCCTACTACTGAGAGGAAACAGGGTTTTGCCACCTTGGGTCTGCCTTTTTGGATGTTGATTTTTAAGCTGTTTGTTGGAAAGCAGAACTCAAAAGGAAACTTTGATCCTCCCCACTTTCCTGCCCAAGAAATTCAGATAGAAAAAATTACTCCAGAATGGGGATCTTAGGATGTTCACCTCAGATTAATTTGATTAAGTATATTATACAGGAATGCTTCAGGCAGGTGCCTATAAGCTAGATGCCCCCTGTATCCCATTGTTTCTGAATTGCCTTGTAAAAAATGTCTTGCATGTATGTCCCCCAATTCCTCAGCTACCTATAAATTGCACATTCTCACTTCTGAAATAAAACCCTATTCCCCTCCTTTTCTTCTTATATACCCAATGTTGCCTCACTGTCTTTGGAATTTTCATGCCTATGTGAATTCCCCATGCATATGTGTTATTGTCATAGTTAGCTAGCTTATTAATATTAATAATAGGAAGAGGGCGAAGGGAATGCCAGACAGTATAAGCATGGTCATCTGGGCAGTTTCACCAGGAAACTATAGCTTCACCCTCCCCAGAGAACCTCCAGTCTATTCCCTGCAGATCATTGGGGAAGGGGCTCGAACAAAGGGGGAGATGGGTGCATGTGCAGTGAAGTCAGGGTGATGCTAGGGAAAGTGCTTGCCTGTCAACCTAGCCTGGGGAAAAATGGATTGGCTGGGAGTGGAACCCATCAAAAATATGCAAAATCTTGGAAGGTTAAAATCCTGAGACAAAGAGTTCCCTCTCTCTTGCTCACTCCTGCTCCTGTGTGCTTTTTCCCCTCTGGATCTGTGACCTGCACTTGCCCATGTGTTCATATATTCTCTCTCCATAGTCATGTGGCCTTAACCAGCTACATGGCCTATAGCCGTGTAGACCCCTCACACAGTGGACTTCAGCTGGGAACACAAGCTAAGCTAGCCAGATGCTGGACTGGGCTGGACTATGGAACAGTAACTCTGGATACTGGTTTTCACTCTGGCCTTGCTGAAGGCAAAAATCAGACTTCATCCATGGTGGGACGGACAGAGATGGGAACTTGCAGGGAAACCCCTTAATTTAACAATATCAATAAAGCTTTCCACCACATCCCATTCTCCCAAGAACTCCATTTCCACCAATATCACATGTATTAAAACTGATTTTCTCCTGCTACTCTGCCTCTGTTAATTTGATGATTAACCCTGCTAGAAGAATTTAGAAGGTGGGAGAAAAAGCATTAATATTTTTTAATCCCCACAATACCTAACAAATGATAGGTGCTCAGAAAATGGTGGCTACTATTATCGGCATTGTTTCTTTACCATTTATTTATCACTGTGGTCCCTTGCCCTGGCCTGCGATCAGGGACGATGGGGGACAATTGGGGCCGATCAGGGCCATTTCTCCCAGTCCCAATCAAGGCCAATTGAGGCTGGCCAGGCCGGGGAGGGACTGCACGAGGTTGGCTATGGGAGCACACTGACCACCAGGGGGCAGCTCCTGTGTTGAGCATCTGCCCCCTTTGGTCAGTGTGCATCAGTGACCGGTTGACAGGTCGTTCGCTGGACCTGTAATCACAGTCGCTTAGGCTTTTATATATATATAGATTGCCATCTATTATCATGATTATATATCCAGAGAATTAACAACTCTGGTAAAAATGTATTTAAGTTAAAATCAGGGTTTATGCCAAAAACAAACACACAAAAAACATTTAAACCCATAGCACTAAAACATTCATAGTTCTGGGTAAACAAAATTCCTCAAAATAGTTAGCATTTGACAATAACTTAGGTACCCTAGTTTAGGGACTACTTTCCAACTGAGAAAAATATAAAAGGGTTGGGATTCAGCCCACTTTCTGTACCTTAACACAATGTCTCAGGACTAGAAGGTGACTTAGGAAAGGAAAGCCCAAAGAAGCTACATGATTTGCCTATCCTATCCCCACTCATCCTTCATACACGCCCCTCCCCCACCACACACACATCTATATGCTTGTTGGCTGTTTCAGTCGCAGCATTCAAGGGCTGCTCAATTTTATCTTTGTCTTTTAAGAAAGGCAGCTAACTAAGGTGTCAGCCCCCTTTCCTCTGCTCTTCAGGCTTCATCTTGGGAGAGCACTTGGCAACAGCCACATGCAAGCGAGCCAGCGGATTCAGTACAACCTGACATTTACCAGACAAGGATTTCATTTAATTGCAGTCTATTTTATTCGTGGTCCCTGTTCCGTTCCTCCTTTGATCATTTTTCTCTTCGTTCATGACTCCACGTAGTGTGGGTGGCAGATATGAACAAATCACCAAATTTGATATATTCCACTTTGTTCCCTTTTAGAAGTTCTTATCATAGTTTTCCTGAGGAAAGTCAATTAAACTGTTGACTTAAATACTATTTGGGAATCAATTATAATTCCAATTAAGTGCGCCATCTGGGTTGTTCATTACCACTCTTGGGGAAAATTTGTAATGGTGAGAAAGTATGTCTCCCATCCTCATGTATATTCATCTTCTGTTCTAGAACCTACGTTCAGACACTGGCCTTGGACCCCCACATCCAAGAACTAACCTCCTGGTTAGTCACACCTTGGCTTTGTCTGCAATCATTTTTCCTAGCTACAGTGGGCTTGTCGCTGACATTTCCTTTCTTTCCCCACCTTGAACTAACATTTACTAAGTGCTTTATTATATGCCAATCACTCTGCTAAGTGCTTTGTATGCATTATTTCTTTCAATCCCATTATTAGCATAGATAACTAGTTATTAATAAAGTAAGGGAGCAAAGGGAATCAGACATCCTACATAATAAAAGCCTAATATGCTAAGTGTCCGGTTGACCCGTCAGCCATTCAACCAATCAAAATGTAATATACTAATGATATGCTAAGGCCACACAACTGCTCGTTATGACATGCACTGACCACCAGGGGGCAGATGCTCAATACAGGAGCTGCCTTCTGATGGTTAGTGCACTCCCACAGGGGGAATACTGTTCAGCCAGTAACTGGGATCACTGCTGGCAAGCACAGCAGCAGTGGCAGGAGCCTCTCCCACCTCTGAAGCAGCTTTGAGGATCCCCCGAGGGGTTCTGGATTATGAGAGGGTGAAGGCTGAGCTGAGGGACCCCTCCAGTGCACAAATTTCATGCATTGGGCCTCTAGTTAAGTATAATAAACTAGGGAGCTGAGTTGGACATTAAGCCTGACTTACTAGGAAGCTATAACATTCACAGGCTTCCCAGGGTCCACCACATCCTGCCACAAGGGGACATAATCCCCAAATCAGGCTGTGAGGGCAGGACCAGCCATTATCCAGGATTACCTAGGGAGAGAGAAAATAATAAAGAGGAAATTCCTCTGCTGGGTGCATGTACAGTAGGAGCCAAGATGGCAATGAAAAGGGGGTGGAATCTAACCTGGGAAAAAGACTGGATTGGGTAAAGGGAGGACCCAATACAAGCCCACAAAGAGGCAGGAAGGAGATTGGTTAGTTTGAAAATAAGCTTACTCCTTTCCAAGCCCAATGTAATATAACCAAAGCTTAACAAAGGCCCCCTCTGTAGCACCTCTTTGTTGGCCTGTTTGTGTGTTATTTGCTGTCTCTCCATAGTAGCTGTGCAGCTCCAAATGCAGGTCCATTGCAGCCATGCAGGCCTGGCAGCTGCACACACCCAAGCGTGGGCTCCAAGCAGGGCTCCCGGCACAAGCTTCCATGCAACAGCTCAGCACCAGCCAAGCACAGCCTGAAACAGAGAATAAGCTAGCCAGAAAGGGGTGGGGACAGAGACTGGGCTGGATTAAGCTTTGGCATGGGCTAAACTGAACTATGACAGCTTCATATGCCCTACTGATGCCAGGTAGTGGCACAACATCTCTGGACTCTGGCCCTTTTTATCGACTTGATGAAGACGTCTTCCACAGAGGGATGGAGCTAAGCTACCTGGTGGTGGATGGTCCTTTGAGTTTGCTACAGCTTCAATAAATCTTACCACTACACCCCACCCTCCCATGTGTGGGTCCCTACAATGTTTTTCTTGTGACTCCATGGAAGAACCCCATTTTCACTGGCAAAACACCATGAGGTAGTCAGTATGGTTCTCCTCTCATCATGGATGGACCTGGAGAGTATTATGCTAAGCAAAATAAGCCAGTCAGAGAAAGATTAGCATCACGTGATCTCACTCGTATGTGGAATCTAATGAACAAAATAAACTGATGAACAAAATAGATCCAGAGACATAGAAGCATGGAACAGACTGATGAATCTCAGAGGGAAGGCATGGGTGGTGGTGGACAGGAGTGATTAACCTGGGAACTTATATGCATATATGGACACAGGCAATAGAGTGGTGAAGGTATGTGAGGGTTGGGTGTAGGGTGGAGGGCGTCAATGGGAAAAAACCAACCAACCAACAAAGGGGACATCTTTAATACTTTCAACAATAAATAAAAATAAAAAGGAGAAACCTGTCTCTTAGAGAAGAAAAGCACTTTGTGCAAAGCCACAGGGTATCTAAACCCAGGTCTCTGGAACAGGCACTGCTTCTTCATCTAAGCTTTTCTGGGTCTGAGAACCAGGCTCCTGGTGGGCTCCGAACCTACAGTCCTCTCGTGAGATAAACAAGCTAGAGAAAATCCGCACATTTTTCTCAAAAGTGAGGTCCTCCAACACCTGCAGCTTTGACAAAATAAAGATTCCTAAGGACATTCCTCCCCCAACTTCTTGAATCAGAATCACTAGTAATAGGTCTCAGGAACCAGTCCTGAGCACTTTTCATGCTTAAAAGTTTGAGATCCACTGCCCTATGTTTTTTGTTTGATTGTTTGATTATTTGTTTTGTTTTTTTCTTCTTTGACACAGAAAGTGTCCTTTAATAAAACTTTCCTGGAAATAATGCACTGATCCCTGGTGGTCTGACCCAAAAGAGTGACTCTGCCACGATAGGGATTTGAGAAAATACTCTGTGATAAGCTCACAGCTCACCTTTGACTGCATTTTATTTGATTAAGTATCAGCTGCCTCTGGCTTGAGTTCTGGCCTATCTCATAGAAAGCACATCAAAGCAACTAGTTTGATGACCTTTTTTGGTAGCAGCTACAAAAAGAGATACCTTTTCGATCAATAAATATTTATCAATTGTCTACTAGCAGGTGATGCAGAGCTGAAAGGACAGGATTCCTAGTCTTAGAAATGTTAGTGTATCTGTAGATAAGGAAAAAAACCTCTGAGAGAGAGAGAGAAAATTTCCATGAGCTGCTTTACCTTATCTTCATTAGAATATCATGTTTGAGCTCTAGTGCTTAGCCAGTTTAAACTTGGCTTCTCACCAACTCCCTTTTTCTTTTACTAAGAAACTTTCACTTTCTTGACCAGTCTTTTTCCCCTTCTCCTTTCAATGATATCACACACCTGTATTTATTGCACCTTTCTGGTTATTACCAAAAATTGTCTGGCTGTCACAAACCCAATATTTGACCTGATAAAAGAAATACCTGTTATTACATTCACTGACTCTATAATGTAAGAAGAGACCTAGTAACAAGAATAACTACAATAAAAAACACAAGTGGAAGTCCAGAACATTTAGAGGGGAGAAACCCTAAAAGCTAACCAGCTTATTCAAGAAACATATGAATAATGAATTTCCAGCAATAATTCCATTAATATTTTATTCTTCTTCATATACAATACTACACTAAAATGTGTTCATGTCCTCCAGTCCCCACATCAAAGAAAATAACAATAATGCATAATGAGAATCAACCCATACGTTTTGAACCCACACTTACCATAGAACTTCAGTTGGCAAATGGAATTGAGTGGGCAAATCACCAACAGTGATTCCTCGTCACCCAGCCAGAAGATATGAGGTTTCGCCTCTTCTGTGCTAAATGAATTTACAGTGCCCTGCAATGCAACAGGACACTGACCTTCTGGAAAGGAAATTCAATCTCACCCCAACTCATGCCACCCTGCCCTCCTCCCCTTTCCAAGGGCGCTCCCATGTGTTTATTGCAGGACTTGGACAAGCTGTCTAGTACCAAATACCTTAAAATAAAAGAGGAAAAAAACAACAACAATTCAATAATGTCTATGTGATTCAGAAGCCCTATACACATGGAAAATCGGGGTTCCTCATTCTGTAATGAATGAAGTAGAAAAACAAACCATTTTTTATCTGGAGTCACTCCCAAATCAATGTTTCATGTGTGGTTTGTATGGGCGTGCTAATTTTTCAGAGTTTCAATGTTGCTTACTATGATCTAACTACGAATTTCACTGTGCTTGATCTTGGTTTCAGATTAATAGCAAGTACAAAACAGACACCAGTTACACAGTCTATCTTTTTAACAGAAAGCCATGTTAGCTTTTGTCCACAAAACATTCATTGCCAGTCCCTGGAAACAATTTATAGAAACAGCAAATTTGCCATATGTATAGCAACCGGCATATAAATATGTATCATGAAAAAGTCCATACACAGAAAACCTCATGATTTGGTTTAGAAAACAAGTCACTTCAAAGTTGTGGAAAGTAGGACCTGTTCCTGCCTTAAAGGCAAGATCTGCCACCAGTAGTCATTCGCATGATTCTGCACCGGTAACCAGCTCTCTGTGCATTCCGTTGAGATAATATTATGCATGATCATTTGAAAGCTAATAAAACCTCAAAAGGAAATTTTGTCTTGAATTTGTTCATAAAGAACAGCCATTTTAAATAGAAAAACAGCTTTTACTTTTCCAAATCATATTTAAACTATTTAACTATTAAGTTCCTAAAAATAAAAGCAATTTTTATAGTAATAAGTAGATTGGAAAATTTGCAGCCTATGATTATCTATTACTAGACAGAATCCCTTTATGTGCCATCATTAAATATTTTTTAAAAATTGTGGAGAATGTAATCATAGTAGTTAAAATGTTTGCCCATATGAAAGAAACCTAGCTTGTCTTAGGAGTTTCTTCTAACAAAACTACAGCAGTTTCCGCCAGGTAGCGTCCAGGTCTTATATTGTGGGTATATAACCATATGCACTTTAGAGACCAGATGTTCGGGCACCTCCTCACCATCACCCGTATAATACCCTCTATCTCTTTTCCAGGATTTAGTTTGATGTGTCCTCACAGATCAGCCTGTCTGTCCCAGTAGCTTCTTCCATGCCTGCCAAGAACTTGCCTTCCTCTCTACAGCAATTGCTCTAAGCACCATTAAGCTCCACCTAAATTCCATTTCCCCAGCATCTCTTGAGAAAGAAATCTGTCTGGCATGTACTTTGTCCTTACCTCTCCTGCAGGGCTGGAGAAGGCAGTGAGAGCAATGTGGCTGCCCTTTGGAAGATCCTGGCCCAGCCCGGAGCTGGGGGAGGGCACAGTATGGGCAGCTGGAGGAAGAGAAGGAGGAGTAATTTCTGTGCCACTGTAAACATGATAGGGTGCCAACAAAAACACCATTCTTTTTCCCAAGGAGTTCAAAGCACTTTGCAAACATTAACTCATGAGGCCAAGTAGTCATAGAGCAATTATTACTTGATGACGCCCTTCAGATAACTATTGCAAGCAAAGTCACTTGGAAAGCAAGTCTGTTCATTGTTTTGTAATTCCTCCGATATTTATTGAGCTCCTACTATGTGCTGGATACTGCAGTTAAAAGAGCGAGTATGACAGACAAGGTCGGTGCTCCTACAGGCTCTCACACTAGGCCATGCCCATTTGCTCACCCCTTAGACAGGGTACTAAGCACTTGGCTACACTACTTACTACACTCATTTACACTTTATTTTGGTCCAAATTGTTTAATGGATTGTGCCCTATTCTTTAGAATGTCTATAATGTGCTAAAGTGCTGAGCAAACACACTGAAGAAAAAATATTTTGAAAGTGCTTTCTTTTAAGATGCTACAAACAAAGCTTGATTGTGAGCAATCCTGTCCCTTTGAAATGTTTGTGGAATTACTAGACTGGACAAGGAGAGTTAAGATCAGAAATAACATGCCAAGCAGTTTATGTAAATAACCTGGCTTTTAAAAATGATTAATCAGACATGCTTATGTCTGGTGAAGTGAAGAGCCTTTATCCATGAGTTGTTTTTTTTTCCTGGCCTCTTTATTTTCTGTGACAAAATTACAGGTCAGGTGCAGGAAGTGACTTATGCCATTTCTACATCTTTCTCCTTAGGCAACAGACTCCAGACATTTTATTTACGATTAACTAGTGACTGCTTTTTAAAAATGCATGACTTTCTGATGAATCAAGAGGGATTTAAGCTGTTATGTTTTAAAGATGTTAGATAAGGATTCTAGTATGTTCTGGGAGTCACTAACCCAACCCAGGCTGCTGCAGTTTTCACTCAGAAATTTGCACATATATTAAAAGTCCTAGGAAATTACACCATCATCTAAAGTTCAACTTCCCTATTTAATAAACACATCCCTGACTAAACGAAATAGAAGTATTGTATTGATTCACTACTCAAGTGTATTGGTTAACACACATACCCAGTGAAATTCAAGCTCCATATCTTATCAGTTAAACAGCATCTTCATTTGGCCCCAAACTACCTTGCTAGCCTCAGCCTCACCTCGCCAATACTCTAGCCACCACAGATTTTTTAATTTTGACTATATCAGGCTTATCTGATACCCTCTGCCTTGAAGGCTGTTCCCTCGCTCACACACAAAGACACACACACACACACACACACACACACACACACGTACACGCAATCACACACCCATAGTTTGTCCACCTGGAAAAGTATTCATTCTTCAAGATCAGATGACATCTTCCCATTTCCCACACCATTAGCTTATCACATTTATATAAGTATCTAACTAAAGCCTGAATATTTCATGTAGAGCCATCACATTTTCTTTCTTTGTATCTTCAGCGTCTAGTTTCAATTCTTTGTTGAAGTTGACTTTTCTATAGAGCATCAATAAAGCACTTACTGAAACCGGCAAGGGGATGGGTTGCACTTGGGTTTCTGCAGATGGAAGCACAAATGGAATGTTTAAAACCTCTTTGTTAAGCAGAGCTGCTAAAAAAAAAATGGATAAAATAAATTATTAAGTTAAAAACATCTATTTTTAAATTAAAGGACTATTACATTAATATCAACACCATTGTCATTCAGCTCTTCACCTTTAGGATGGCCAATAGCTCAAGAGCTGGGACCATATTTTATTCCAATTGTAATAACAGCATTGAAAACAGTAGACTTCCTGAATAGGTAAAGGAGATAAGAAACAATTAAAGCTTGATAGCAATGGCAATGCTAATTGAGACTACTTATTGCTGCTTTAAAATCAAACAAGAGAACAGAAGGGATGGGTAGGGAAGGGCCCAGAACAAAGTGGAGAGAAGGAAAGGGAGGGACTGGATTGCTATGAAAGATTATCCTTAGAATCCATGTTTGCCATTTTTATCTTTTGGAAACTGAAAAATATAGACATTCTTATCGGTTGTACAGAGCATAATGATAGGCAGTCAAAGATAAATACTACCCAGTAAAATAGTTGTTCTGTCTCTAGAGCCTCTTACAAAAATTATTTTAAGGGTATCCTTTCTTTCAATGGATCTAGGAAGGTTCTTTTCATTCTCTAAAGTTGAAATATTGATATGTTTCCTAAATTTACCCCCCAAAAACTTCAGAAAGTCAGTAATTGAACAATGTTGTTCTATACTTTTTATGAACTTGTGTACACTGAATATATGGGTCCTCTTGCACAGCGCATATGTTTAAACCTCACACTTTTTAAAAATATATACTTTATTGTGGTTTTTTTTTTACAGAGAGGAACGGAGAGGAATAGAGTTAGAAACATCGATCAGCTGTCTCCTGCACACCTCCTCCTGGGAATGTGCCCGCAACCAAGGTACATGCCCTTGACTGGAATTGAAACTGGGACCCTTCAGTCCGCAGGCCAACTCTCTGCCCACCAAGCCAAACTGGTTAGGGCTAAACCTCACACTTTCAATGGGTATAGTGAAGTTCTTTCACATGTATTATTAGCTCATTTGACCCTCACAGTATCCCGTTATGGTGGTAGGGTACCGCACAAATGAAGAAACAAGAAAAACTTAGTATCTTGCAGAATTAATATATAGACACAAGCTAATAGTGCCCCCAAGGTTTTTTCTATCACGTCATACTATGTGACTTCTTATTAGAGATGCAGCTTTGATTCTTTACATTTCTTTAAAAAATGCTGGCTCTGTATATTTTGTCCCGCTTACTGAGCAGGAAGTATACATATGATTCACAACAATATTTTTTCCTGGATACTGGGAATCCCCTAAGAATCCACTTGTCATTTAGGGGATGCATTCCCTGGTCCACATGCAAGCAAATGTTTATTTTCAGTTAAAACCCAAATTTTCAACCTTCATTAATTCCTTAGCAGGCAATGCAAAATCTTTTTCCTGCCAAATCCAGCAGAGGGCAGGATGCTCCCACCAACAGCCGGCTGGCTGGTGCTGCCAGCCCAACCAGAGAGGCTACCTGGTGGAGTGCTCTGACTTCACAGCAGTCATCCTTTCCCATCTGGGTCTGAAAAAAGATTCAGGCTTGAGCTGAGAATCAGGGTGTGTGGCATGTCCTGGGAAATGTCAGGAAAAGTTTTGCTTTTGAAGCTGCCTACATTTTGTTTGGACTTGATCTTGAAGATACCTGGACACTAGCCAATTCCAATTATCTTTCTGGAATATCTTGCTGAGGAGGCTACACTGGGGAATTAATTTAAATATAGCAAAAGAATTTCTGTTTCTGGTTTTAGGTCATCTCAGGTCACAGCTGACACTCACATGCCCTGTCTTGGATTGCCCATCTCAGCTCAACCCTCACCTGCTATCCTTCTCTGTCCTTCAGAACTCCTAATGGCTCCCCATTGCATGGCCCCCCTGGTCTGTCATCCTGGAACAGGGCACAGCCTCCCACTAATAAGGGTTAACGACCCAATGCCCACTAATTAAAATCCTCTCTCCCTCCCCAGAGCTAACTCAAGAGGCACCTGCTCCAGGATGTTTCTGGAGATCCCGGCCCCAGTGATCATCAAACTTTCACCAAGTAAATTCCTAGCAAGTGAACTACTAGGTGAAGGTTCAATATTAGGCCTTAGATCTGAAAAGATATAGCCCATTCCTTCTAGTCCAGATTTTAGCATGGTAAATGCAA
Organism: Corynorhinus townsendii; assembly: GCA_026230045.1. Lineage (NCBI taxonomy): Eukaryota > Metazoa > Chordata > Mammalia > Chiroptera > Vespertilionidae > Corynorhinus > Corynorhinus townsendii. The sequence continues at coordinate 59,202,713 of JAPDVU010000005.1, read as the reverse complement.
AATGGAAGGAGGCAGGCATAAATGCCAGAGTTCAGTCAAATGTTTTGTAGAACGTTCTTCATTTTGGGTTTATCTGATGTTTCATCATGATTAAAGAGAAAATGACCAGTGATCAGTTGAATGTGGCAGAAAAATAGTAGCAATCTTTTAGAGTTTCAAACTACGGACAAGAACTTTGTCATCAGTACCAGAAGGCTTCCAGAATTGGCCGGCATCTGGGTGGAGAATGGCTGGTTGGTCAGGCTCTGCATCACTTCCCAACTCACTCCCCTTCCTCAACCCTCCCTTCCCCCAATCAGATGAAAGCAATTTAATTTTCACCTGTGTTATTTATGTATCCCTCTGGGCACTATATACAGATTTCCTTTTCAAGAAAAGAGGCCTACAAAAATAGTCAAACACACAATCTACTCATTGTAATCAAAACAACAAAATACACTTTAAAACAATTTGAAAATCATTACTCAAAACTCCAAAGGCCTTTCTTTACTGTTGAAATAATCAAGCCTGGTGAGGAGAAAAGACCTGAGGTAAGACAAGCAGTCCTTTCTCTTATATTTATTTATTTATTCAATTATCTACTTTTATCATTACAGACTTACAGATATTTATTTTATTCTATGGGTTATAATCCAATATTATCATCATTTATTTTGTTGCCCAAATTGTCCCAGCTTTGGCACTTGGGAGATGCTACAGGTTCATGTCTAAACTTTTTAATATGCTCCCATCATTTATTGAACACTAACTTTCTGGCACCACAAGATAATCTGGGCTTCTGTACTCAGCCCTGGATTCAGCCTCTTATGGGAAAGTGGTACTTAGAAAATGAGTTCTGGGTATTGGGTATGCTCATTGCTGCTGGGGTGTCAAAGCCTTCTAGGCCTTTTAAGTGAACAGAGTGAGGCATTATATAAAGGTATATATACACAAATACATGCATATCTGTATCTAGTTGTATGTATACATATAGAGAGATAGATACAGATGTGTAAATAGATAGATAGATAGATAGATAGATAGATACAAGTAATTAAAACTGATACCTTCCATTCTAATGCATAGAGTTCAGAGAGTCTCCCTCTTTCCTCAGTTGTAATTCCTTTCTCTGACAGTGATAAATTGTTTCTGATTATAAACAATTTATTTACTCATTTACTAAAATTTGCAATATACATAAGGTAGTTAAACAATTATTAAAACATACCTCTGTGAAAAACAAACTTTCTCAAAAGTGTGCACTATTTGTGCAGTTTTGTTGTTTTGGGCCTTGTAGAATATATTCAAAATACTGTTTTCCAATATGGCTTGGGTTTATTATTTTCTTTTTTTATCCTATTTATTATGGTTATGGTATTCATTTCTAGTACAGTTAAATTCATTGGTTACCACTTGTATTCTGTTTAGATTCCCACGCATCCTGGTTAATATTAATTACCTATTTTTTAATATCTGAAATAGCACTTGATTCTAAAACTCAGAACTGTACAAGAGGATGTGCTTAAAGAAGTGTCTCCACTCATGCCTTCTACCCATTCTCACTTCTTCATTTTTTCCAGTCATTCCCACCCACCTCTGTGGATAACCAATTACATTCATTTCTAATTTGTCTTTGCCATATCCCTTTTTTCATAAATTAGCATATATATATATATATATGCATATTTTCTTATATCACCTTCATTTATACTTGAAGAACGCCATGCTATAGACATATTTTGGCACTTTGTGTTTTTCTTTTTTTCACATCAAAGGATATCCTGGATACCCCTATATGTTGGTTTGGAATGGTCTGCCTCATTTTTTTAATAGCCACATATACTCTTTATTGTGTGGACATACCATAGTTATTCAACCACTCTCCTGTGTATGGGTGTTCAGATGGTTTCCTATATTTTGCATTTACAATGTTCCAATGAAAAAACATTGTGTGTGTCTTCAGAACAACTTCCTAGAAACAGGATTACTGGGTCAGAAGGCAAATGCATATGTATCTTTGTTAGATATTGCTAAATTTTCCTAGGGAGCTTTTAATGCCTATCAGTGTCTAAGCCCTGCCCTGAAAGGTTCTGACATAATTGGCTGAAGAGTCTGGATGTGGATAGATATCATTTTTTATACCTTCTTTTTCTTTACCTAGGTATACATCCATACACTCTAAGTGTACTATTCAATAATTTTTAAAGTAAATTTATGTTGTGCAAACATGACCAGTTGCGCAAACATGACCAGAATCTGGATGTTTTCAAGCTCTAACTGGCCCACTATTGTTGGTGCTTTTTGCTACCACATGGTGTCATTACTTGAAGCCACTGCACTTTTCCTACACCGCAGCGCCCCTGCAGGTTTAGATCCTGGGGAACGTGTTTCACATTGAAGCAAAGCATGCAGCTCAAAATCCAGTCCTTATTCTTCAAAGTGGAATCAGCATCAAGCTCTAAAGGCTGCATCTGAGGGAGTTCCAGCTGACCTTACACACTTGTCCAAACTAGTTCTTCTCCACTAGACTCTCATGCTAAAACCATGCCGTTTAACTCGCCTTCATTGGTGACTTTTTTAAGTGTATTCTCTTTTTCATGTGAATTAGTCACTTGTATCCCAGCAACCAGCTGAGCATAACCCCAGACAAAGGAGAAGCCAACATAAATTTTAAACATGTCCCCTACAAGATTGTCCTTTGAATGTCTCCCTTAAGAAGCACTCATACTGTTCCATAAATGAAGGGTCTAGAGAGCATAGGCTCAGTCCTGGCAATGTTGGGAATGGTTTCCTTGGGCAGGTGATATTTGAACTGAGATTTCACTGATTATACTAATGAACCTGGTGAAACACCCGGAGATAAAGGAAGGCACATCCCAGACCAAGCAAGCAACACATGCAAAGACCCTGGAGGAGGATAGGATAAGAAATTGTGTGACTGTGCACAGAGAGGTGGTAGGGGAATATATTGCTAGATAAGACTAAACAGGCAGACCTGAGGCCAGATCATCTGGGTCCTTTTAGGCCTGAAGGATTTTGCTCCTAATCTTAAAAGCAGTGGAGACCCACTGGAAAAAAAATTTAAGTGCTGAATTAGAGGAAGATAAGGGGGATGGCATGACATAATCAAATTTACTGAGAAGAGTTCACTGTGTTTGCAGCAAAGAAAACAGACTGGCAAGAGTAGCTACTGGAAGACCAATTAGAAAACAAATGCCTTGAAACAGTGAGAAGTATATATTTTTTTAAATGGCTGGTGACTGGAGTGTTGCTAATATTGAGAAAAGCAATAGACTGACAGGACTTAATGGTCGGTTGACTCAGGGGGCTGAGAGAGAAAGATATCAAGGATGACTCAAGTTAAGAGACTATGCCACCCACTTTTTCTCCTTTGTGCAGTCATCTGTGGCCCTCCCCCTCACCATTTCTCATCGTTTTTGGCACTTTTAACTCCTAGCTTTCTGTTGCTCTCTATATCCTGCAATAATGCTTGATGCTCTCAATATCTGTACAGATGATCCTTCCATTATCCTGGTTGCTTAGTTACTTGGTTTCCTCTCCTTCAATCATTTTGTGCTCTTATGTCACCTTAGCCACTGATTCCCATGAACAGATACTTGACCTTTTATTACTATTAACTGAAATCCCTCCATAGTCTCATTTGCAAAAACCCCTTCTAATACTCCAACTCCAGTCATCCTTTGACTCTATCAGGTCCTATATTCTACTGATCTTACCACTATTGCACTGTCCTTCATCCCATCATATGCTCACTTTCACTTCTAAACAGCTTCAATTCTGTTTCATATACCTTCAACCCATTTATGCTCAATATATACAATATCTTGGAAAAGCCACCATTATACAAATAAGTGATTTCCTTTGGAGTTGTGTAAAAATAAAGTGTATGCCAAATATCTTCTGTTTTCTCCTTTGGACCCAATCTCCTTCCTTCTCCCCACTCTCTGTCCTGAGAAGCTGACCTATAAGGAATACATAGGCAAAGTTCCCATGCCATCTGGCTTTTTAAATGGTTCATCTAATGGCAAACCCTGGTGTGAAATAGAAGGCACAGAGGATAATTGAGTTCCGGTTATTCCACTGACTCCATCCCTACAAATTCACCAAAGTTTATCTGTGTCCATTGTTGAAGTCAGCTCACTGGCCTGCTGTAGGGGACTCACTCTCCTTCCTAAATGTTGGAAATTTCTGTTCCCATTCAAGCCTTTGCGTCTAGAGATATTAGTAGTTTCACTGTTAGTGGACCTGTGTTCCACTGCACCCAACTACAACTTTTTAAAAATTGATTTGAAAGAGAGGAAGAGAGAAAAGGGGGGAGCGGGGGGACAGAAACAGAGAGAAATAGATTTGTTGTCCCACTTATTTATGCATTCATTGGTTCATTCTTTTATGTGCCCTGACAGGGATCAAACTTGCAAACTTGGCTTATCGGTATGATGTTCTAAACAAATGAGCTACCCAGCCAGGTCCCACCCACATCTTTTGTTTTACACTTATTATTAAGGTATGATCAATGCAGTGAAATACACATGAGCCAAGCAACTCTGACAAATGTATACACCTGGAAATCCCACATTCCAATGAAGATATAGAACGTTTTCATCATATCAGAATGTTTTCTCACGACCCTTTCCAGTCAGTACACTCTCTGCCACAGCAAACACTGCTATCTGGCACCGCAGATTACTTTTGCTTATTTCAAACTATAAATGAAATCACAGAACTTTTATTCTATGGTGTCTTGCTTTTTGCTCTCAACATCATGTCTATGAGATTCCTTATATAATTGTGCCTCCTTTTATTGTGAATAGTACGCCATTGTATGACTGTACTACAATTGAACTCTTCTATTTATGAACATTTGGGGGGTTTCTAGTAATTGGGTTTTCTACATAAAAATATTATGAGTGTTTTTGTACAATCTTTTTGTGGCATATGTTTTCATCTTTCACAGATAAGTAAAGAGGAATGGAATTGATAAATCATAGGGGAAATCTACATTTATATTTGTAATAAATTGCCAAACAGTTTCAAAGTGTTTGAATGATTTTTATAATCCATAAGCATGATAGTCCAATTGTCCATATTTTTGTATCATTTGGGGTTGTTATATTGACTTTATATTTTTAAGCATTTTACTGAGTGTGTAATACTATCTTACTGTGGTTTTAACTTGCATTTTTAATATTGAGTACCTTCTCCTATGCTTATTGGCTATTTGTCACTCTTCTTTGTGAGTTATCCAAGTTTTTGGCTCAGTGGGGAGGGGAGGATTTATCTTCTTATAGTTAAATTGTAAAAGTTCTTTTTATATTGTCAATACAAAATTTTGCCAATATTTTCTTCCATTTAGTGTCTTATCTTTTCATTTTCTATGGATTAAAGGGTAGTATTATATCCATGTTAAGTTCCTATTTTGGTTATCTAAGAGAATATACTTGTGTTTAGAGAATGTAAATATTACATATGGCAGAGAGAGAGAATTATATAGAAAAATGAGGTAAACAGTTAACAGGGAAGCTGAGTGAAAGGTAATCAGGAATTGTTTATACTAGCAACTTTTCTGTAAGTCAAAAATTATTTCAACATAAATTTAAAAGAATTTATGATCTCAAAGAAATCATAGGAAGAATACCTTTTAATAAGAAGAAAGGCATTATGGACCAACTGTTTATGTCTCCCTCAAGGCCCTAACACCCAATGTGATAGTACTAGGAGATAGGGCCTATGGAATATGATTGGGTGTAGGTGACATCATGAGAGTAGAGCCCCTTGATGGGATTAATGCCCTTATAAGACAATGATGCTGCAAGAAGGCTGGAACTGCAAACCAGAAAGAGGGCCCTGACCAGATACTAAATCTGCTAACACTTCAATCTTGGACTTCTCAGCACTCCAAACTGAAAATACTTGTTTATTTTTTAAGCCCAAAGCATTTTGTTATAGCAGCCCACCCTGAAACAGAAAGATTCATAGACTTATTTGCTATAAGTACTGAAGTATGTTGACCAGGTGTGTAGAAGATAAATTGTAGAAGCCTTAAATGTCAGACTAAAGATAATTGATTCTTTTCCTGGGAGCAATAAGGATCCATTAATGTTATTAAACATTGAAACAACTTGTGTGATGTACTATTTTAGGAAGATTAATCTGGCAAAGGCATTCTTGGGGAGATAAGAGACTAGTTAGAGACACCAATTAATACATCATTGCAACAAGCCAGCTAATAGAGATTGGACTTTGTGGAAGTAATGAGAATGGAAAGAAAGAAACAGATATGAAAAGCATTATGATGCAGCAACTCTGGATAGACTTTAGAAATGTGTAATTTTTAAAAGCTCCCCAGAAAATTCCAAACACAGCCAAACATAGGAACTCTGAGACTAGAATGAGTAGTGGTATCATATGGTGACATTAATAAAGACATAGAAATTAGTATTCAAAGGAAACCAGACTGAGGCTAAAGAAAATGGAAGGCTACAATGGCAAAATTGCAGGTTTAGTTAGTATAAGACAAAGCATTTGAACAAAACAAAAATTCAAAATAATAAATCTAAAAAGACTGTGATAAAATGGACAATTCTACATTGATTAGAAACAGAGCCAGGAGCTTGAATGGAGGCTGTTTAATATTGTTTATTATAAAATATTTTATATTTATTAAATTATGCATTTTAAGTTTTATTTTATGTATTTGGGGGGGGGGTGTATGGATGGATACAAACATGTAATACAAGTCTAACTACTCCTATTTCTTTTCATCTCCCTCCTTATCCTGAGCTATAAAAATCTCCCTTGCATATTTCCTAAAGAGTTAATCAAATGCCTGTTCAAAATATCTTATAGTTATACTCTTTATTCTCTGTAATTTCTACCTCTTGAGCTTCTACAGCACAGCACAGAGAAATGCTTCAGTGTCAGTCAAAATGGAATGAACTCACCCATAGTCAAAGAAACAACATGATTACCCTTTTATTTCTCTCTCTCTCTATCTGATTGGATCCAAATAATCACTAATAGTGAGTCTATCTTTAAGAAAATAAACTTTGGCTAATCCAGACAGTTAAACACAAGCAGGTGATGGCATTAAATGAGAGCTATGTCAAGCACTTGCTATGTAAAGGTGATCGACTCTGTCCACCCAACTCTGTCCACTATTTGAGGAGGGTAAGAGGTAGAAAAAGTCACAATCTATATATATATATATAAGAGTCTAAGCAACCGGCTGACCAGGTGGCCATTTGACCAGCCAACTGGTAGCAATGATGCACAATGATCATCAGGGGGCAGATCCTCTAACCAGTAGCTATGGCACACACTTACCACCAGGGGCAGATGTTCAATGCAGGAGTTGCCGAGCTGTGGTGACTTAGGCAGCTGTGGTTCTCAGGTGATGCATCTGGAACCAGAGAGGAGGGAGCCTGATTTGAGGGTGTGTCACCTGAGAACTGCCCTCTCGCAATCTGGGACCCCTTAGGGGATGTCAGAGAGTCAGTTTCAGCCCAATCCCCAGAGGCCAGGTCAAGGGACCCCACTGGTACACGAATCCATGCACTGGGCCTCTAGTTTTAAAATAAAGTTGATTTGTGTTTTGATGTCAACCTTAGTTCTCTCCCAAGGCAACAAATTTATTTTTATTGGGCCCTGTTGGGATATACAAGGTGGGGTAAAATTAGGTTTACGGTTGTGAGTACACAAAACACAATTTATTCTTATATTATTATTATTGTATCATTTTCCATATGAACAATGATAAACCTACTTTTGCCCCACCTTATATAGTGTTTTCCAAAATGGGTGCAGAGAGGTTACAAAGTAGCTTTCAGGACTATTTTTTGCTTATTGTGGGAGGAAAGAAAGAGCAGGCAAAGAATTCTCTGAACAAAAGTGTCTCTCCCACTAATTCTATCAATTAGAGATTCATGGTAGTTAATAAGCTGTTATTTTAAAGTCAAAGTTCTTATAGGGTAAAGCTCATTTGCACTTGAATGTCATTAAACAAATAATCAATTTTAGCTGAAAGTCAAGGCAGAATAGTGTGGAAGGGGAAGGGGATGTCAAGAGTTTTTCTGAGGAGTAGAGGAACTGGTAGCTAGAGTCCCTGAGGGCAGTGAGTGTCTGAAACTAGGGGAAAATATGGAAGCAGGATTTCAAAAGAGAAAGGGACAATGGTCAAGTTCAGTGTTGACATCTGATCAGAGGTCAGAGAGCAATGGATGTGTGCCACTCATAATTGAGCAGGACTTTCACATGACCACATTAAGATATTCAGACTAATAATAATAGTTTCTCTTATTTCCATTTAAAATTATAACCTAAAAATTAAAATACAACTATTTTGAAAGACATAATATATCATTATTTCCCGATTGAGGAAACTTGGACACAGAGAAATTATGTAGCTTGCTCAAGGTTGCACCAAAGCTCACAAATATAAGGACAGAATTTGATCATCAGTTGTTTTTTTTACTGCAAAGTGTGTCTTGTTTTTAAAAAAGGCCTCCACATCTGGCAGGCTACAATCTCATCTTCCTTCTTATGGGCTCAATCTTCTCAGGATAGAGCTTAGTGGTCTTTCTGGTCCACCTAAGCCCTCTTTCAGGAGTGGGTCAAGGAGTGGAAAGAACTCAAACTGTGGACTCAGACACTCTCACCTCTACAGCTCAGCTCTGCCACTTACATGCTATGTGGCCGTCAGCATATTTCATCATCTGTGCAACAGACAAGCATACCTATCTTACAATATCCTTGGTGGTTGTTTGAGTCATCTATTCCTGTATTTTTTTAAACACCCATAATGTATTGGCTTAAAAATGTGCTTATGTATTTTATTCTTGATTCTATAATCTGATCAAAGTCTGGTAGGGAGAGCTCTTGTCTGTTCCACTCAGTGTCATTGGGGCAGCTTGAAGGCTGGAGGCAGAATCATGTAAAGGCTTAGTTACTCACAAGTGTGGAATTTTTCTGGGTGTTGTCTGGTACCTGAGCTGTTACTGTCATCCAAAATCTATACGTGATCTCTCCCTGTATCTTGGGCTTCCTCACATATGGGGTTCTAAGGGTAAGCTTCTAAGAGAATGCATAGTTGGAAGCTATCTTACCTAATAATAGACAAACATGTAAATTGACCATACCTCTGCTATGCCACCAACCAATCAGGAGTGATATGCAAATTAACCCAACAAAGATGGTGGTTAATTTGCATACACAGGAGCTGAGTGATGCAGGTGTTCTGCCCCACCCCCAGTCTCTCAGGGCCTCTGGGCAGCATGCGGAGGTGGGGCCGGAGCGGAAAGAAGCAGCTCCCAAAGCAGAAACAGGTGGCTCCAGGGCCTGAGCAGAAAGGGGATGGGCTGGAGTGGAAAGGCAGTGCCAGCAGCCAGGGAAAGGAAAGCCCATTCTAGCACGAATCTTCGTGCATTAGGCTTCTAGTATTTCATTATATGCTCCTTGCCTCAGAAGCCACACAGCATCAATTTTGCAGCATTCTATTCTTTGAGACAGTCACTATGGACTACACAGGTTTTAGGGGATGAGATATATATTCTCTTAATAGAGGAGTAGCAACATTCTGGAAGAGCATTTGGGACCAAAGGTATTGCTCCCACTATTCTTAGAACTAAAATCTGCCATGATCCACTTTTGGGTCACATGAATTCACATTTGCTCCACATGCAAAATACACTAATTTCTTCCCCATCACCCATCTTCCAAGCGCTACAGGCATAGGCTTGAGGTCCAGGAAATTGTCATCTAAATCAGATGAAATTCTTTGGGTGTGGTTCCTCTTGATGTGTAGATCTGTAAACTAAAGAAGGTTTTTCAAATATTTCACAAACCCCTGACAAGTAAAGATATGATAGATGGAGGATAATCATCAAATGTATTCACATTCAAAAAGGGAAAATGATGAAAATTAGCCTCACTGGTCCATAACAATTCTGAAATACAGACAGGTACATATTACCAGTTCCTTGATTAGGGCTCAGCCCTACTACCTAGGGGTTCTCCATAGCTCTTTGCCTTTTGGCTTCTTTCAACCCATTAACTTATCTTTCCTATACCATAAAATATAGGCAATCTTTGCAGTTGAGTGGTTTTCTTTGTTGTGTTTTGTGCTGTCTCTTCTATCCTTTTCAGTAGAAGGTGAGAAAAATTCCTTTAAACACTCTGTGGGTTTCTTATGAATCAACTTAAAATCCACCCTATTAAACAACTGCAGTATATCCAAATCCCATTGAAATAAGCCTCTTTATAACTTGAACCCCCTTTAAGAATACCTACCTTAAGATTCCTAGAAACTCGATTTATGGAAGAAATCTGTGTAACACCCCTTAAGATCCTTGAAGGGCCTTTTGTCTGTTTGAAATGGTCTATAAGGCACTATTTTAAAACTTTATGAGGCCTTAACAAAAGATTTTATATTTAGTCATGTTTTCCTGACAGCACCCTGGATTTGATCTCTACTCAGAAGCCATATCTTAATTTTAGCATCATTTGCCATCTGGAGAGGCTGGGAATGAGAAACAGTTTTCTTTTCCAACCTAGCAAGTCTTGGAGACTTTATATATAACATTTCCTTCTTTAGCTCATATCCCTTCCTTATATTTTACTACAGGAAGCTAGAAGCAGTTATGAGGCAACATGCTTTCAATCCTCTTTCTGCAAATCTTTTAAGCTCAGAAATAGGTATATTTCTCATTTCCTACCTTATTGCAGGACACATTGTTGCTAAACTTTCCATCACTACATAAAAGAGTCCCCTCTACTCTAGCTCTCAATACCATTTTATTCTCTTAAAGTCCTCACCAACAACCTTCTCATGGTCCACGAGGTTTCCTCTAATAGTTTCTTTGACCCCTTTAAGATTTCAATAACCATCTTGTAAAGATGCTTTTCATTTCCACCTACCTTCTGGTCCTAAAGCTGCTACCACATGTATTAGTTTGAGTTTGGCTGCACTTACTTCCTGAAATCAAAATGTGTTCCAGCTACCTACAGCTGCCCATAAACCACCCTAAAACTTAATGTCCTAAAAGATTGCTATTTATTTTTCTCAGAAATTCACAATTTGAGGAAGACTCTGGGTGATGCTTATCTCTGCTTAACTTAGTCTTATCAGGGACAGATCACAGACTGAGGACTGAATTCACATTTTGTCTCTGCTCCATGATGTGTTTGGGAACTCGGTTGGTAGAATGAAAACCTATCTATGACTCTCAGGTTGGAGCCCAGAATCATCTGAGAGCCTCTTAATTCACATGCCTGATGGTTGACACTGGCTGTTTGCTGAGATCTTTACTGGGGTTGTTGGCCAGAGCACCTACACATGATCTTTCCATATGTCCTGAGCTTCCAAACCTGTGGCTGAATTCCAAGAGTGAATATTTTGGGGGAAATAGTGAGCCAGGATATGATGTATTGCCTTTTGTGACTTAGCCTCAGAAGGCATGTATATCACTTTTGCCACATTCTTTTCACTGAGACAGTCACACAGGACCCATAAGATCAAGTACAGGAGAAATATATTTCACAGATGGGGCAATAGCAAGTTTCTGGAAGAGCATGTCAGACTAAAATATCATAGCCTCCATATTTAGAAAATACAGTCTACTTAAAAGAGTTAAATGAACTCTGTCAAAATCTCAGGAAGCCACAGTTGAATGTGCCATGACCCTCTCCCTCTCAGAATGGCACCATCATTGAAGCTGTCATCATCGGAGTGTCTTGTTCTGCTGGTGTGCTACCTGGAAAATCCTTCTTTCCTGGACAGGAGGAACTGGAAGAGCATTTTATGTTTAAAAATATGCTGACACATAGCAGCTATAACAGCTGAGATCACTTAATAAATGGTGCTAAAGTAAAACAATAAATAAATAAATAAATAAATAAATAAATAAATAAATAAATCACAAAAACAAATGCTCAACACATGTCAGCTCCCTTCCTCAAGAAAAACATACATTTATCTTCTATCCTCATCCACAGTACTACCTTAATATAGGGTAAATTCATGGTCTTTAAATATGCCTTAAATTGAATGAAAAATCTCAGGAGTACATATGTGTGTATAATTTTTTTTATGTTAAGAGAACCCATCAGATTCTTAAAATACTAGGAAAAATATGATTAAGAACTAATGCTATAGTATATATCATAATAAAAGCGTAATACACTAATTAGACCGGACAGCCAAACAACCTTCCAGACGACCTTTTGGACCAAGCTGGGACTGCGAGGGCCAAGGCTGCTGCAAGGGCCGAACCCCTTGCATAAATTCTGTGCATCAGGCCTCTAGTATATCATAGAGTACAATGCTTTAAAAATATATTATTAGAAAATTGACTTATTTCCCGTAATGCTGCAGGTCAATTGTGCTAGATTATTTTGGCCAGAGCACCTAGGTGACCAAGCCTTGGAGAAAGTAATGAAGCAAAATTATTTCCTGCTTCTAAATCAATTCTCATTATCTACTGCTTTTTTAGTACAAAGGGAGGAAAATGGAAGAATACACACAATCAGGAAAAGAAGAAAAAGTAATAGTTATAAAGGGGAGCATTAGTGCCATATTAGGAAGCATGTTCATCACTTAGCATTCCAATCCCAACTATTCCAGAGGAGAAAAAAAAGTAACTGTTAGGAATAAGATAGACGTGTCAAAAGTATGCATAATTACCTACATTCATTTAGAATAATAATGATTTTGTTCTAGAGTTTTGTAAAAATTATAAAATTCATAGAGAACTAACACTAAAGATGCAAGTAATTTAGATGCCATACAAAATATTATGTTCAAACTATGCCTATAATGAAGCTTAATATTCCAGGAGCAATTTTGGAGATTTTGCACTGCTAAGAAGTAATCCATCCCTCAAAAGCTACTATCATTCAATGTCTCCCACCATCTGCCTATACCAGCGATTTTGGACAAGTGTGGCACTAGAATTTTTAAAACATTCTGTACCTGACTATTTAGTCAGGGGCACTGACCTCTTTTCCCTTAGATTGTCAAATCAAAAAATGACAACAAGCAGCACAACAATAAGATCTGGTGTGAATGCCCTGTATTGAACCATAAAGATATAAGTCAGAGTGGAGTTGCATCTTATTGGTCACACCACATAATAAGTTTGCATCTGATTGGTTAATTCTTGGTACTGGAAATCTTTATATAGATTTTTTTTTAAGTAACTTTGGAACAAAAAGGGTAGTTAATTACTATTATTGTTATTATTATTTTGTTGTTGTTGTAAATCAATCAAAATTATACCTATTTTTTTGCCAGATAGGCAAAAAATATTTTTTTTTTTGGTGAGCCACAGAATTTTAGTAATTAGTTTATGTGTGCTTTAGATGAAAAAGTTTGAAAATCACTGGTCTAAACCAACTCCTCAATATGAGAAAATGATTTTGAAGCTCTTCTAATCTTTTTTTCATTGCCTGTTTCCTTGTAAAGAGTTTTAAGGAAAATACATGGAACTTTTTACATTATCAGTAAATTATAATCAGTTAAGTGTGTCCAATATTTTATTTTAGGTATTTGTGCTAAAGCATTCAACTTGATTAAGTCTTAGAGACCTAGGACATTATTGCCAAGTTTTTTGATAAATGGTTGGAAAAACAAATATAATATAGTACAAGCTTTAACAATAAAAACAAATTTCTGTTTCCATCCATGACAGACTCTCAATACAATAATTGTCCTCCTCCCATAAATAGTTAAAAATCTGAAGTAAACAGAATATATGAGCAATGTGCAGGTTAAGTATGAAATAGATATGTGAAATATACATGGGATGTTATACATTTTATATTACATATAATGTTAGATAGATAGATGATTGATAGATAATAGATAGATAGATGATAAATAGATAGATGATAATCTCTAGACATACAACCATAGGAAACACAGAAGTATAATTCCTAAAACAAGGAAAATATATGAAACAAGCATCCCTCCATTTGTCCAGAATCTTTTCTTAGAAGCACTTCCTGGAGAATTGTAAGACAAAAGGAGGAACCAAGGTAGGCATAGTAGTCTCAGTGAGTTGAGGACACAGAGATTGGGATTGCGAAAGTTAAGATAACTCATATGCGCATAACAGGGGCAAGTTTTACAGAGAAATGGCTTCAAAGTTTGCATGGAGGTACCTTTGAGTCTTTTGCTAAATGCTAACTAGTGTTACTTAGGTGAATCTTCATGAAACAAGATAAAGAACAATTTTTGAGTAGCTGTAAACTGGAAAATTCCCAGAGTTCTCACAGGAGTAGGAGATGTTTGAGTACTGACCAGGCAGAGTGTAGAGAGCTCATTAAAATCTGGGGTGCTCAGCTGAAATCTCATGAAGGCCATACTTTATAATGTGATTAAATTAGCCCTAGAGTTAGGCTACTTTAGGCCTACCCTAACAAAGTTTTTAAAATAAGACTTGAAATGATAAAACTATTCTTCAAGCCACTTAAATGCCTTCTAAATCTAACTTTAACACTCCAGAAAGGATGACAAATAAAATCCAGACACTTTAAAAGGTAATTACAATGTCCACCATCTAATAAAAGATTACTAGTCATGCAAATAAGAAGTAAAATATAATCTATAAACAAGAGAAAAAGCAGTTAAAAAAAAAAAGACCTAGAGGAATGCAAAAGAAATCCAAATGATACTTCTAGAACTAAAAAATACAATATTTGAAGTAAAAACTTCAGTATAAGCATGTATCAGGAGATTGGAAAATGCAAAAGAAAGGAGTAATGAACTTGAAGTCATAATCTGATGAATCAAATTGAAGTACAGAGAGAAAAGAAGTATACAAAATGAATAAAATCTCAGTTACCAATATAACACTATCAAGTTGTCTAATATACATGTATTTAAACCCCCTTTAAAAGAGAAGATAGTGCATGGGGTAGAAAAAAATCTGAAAAAATTTTAAAGGCCAGAGAAAATATCCACATTTGATGAAAACTATGCAAACACCAATCTAAGAAGTTCAATAAAAAGAAAAGTAAAAAAAAAAAAAAGAAGAAGAAAGAAAATCACTAGGTCCATCATAATCATAAGCAGATGACTAAAAACCTGTAAAAAGGGAAAATCTTAGGAGAGCAAACAAAGGGAACAATACAAGCAAAGGAAGATGGGAATTACCATTGGCCCTATCAGAAATAATACAAGCTAGAAGATGATGAAACAACACCTTTAAAGGGTTGACAAAAAAAACCCAAACTTGTTAATTTAGAATTCTATGTCCAGTAAAAATAGTCTTTAAAAATAAAAGTATTTTCATATTGACAAAAGCTGAGAAAATTGAGTACTTGTATAAGTGTGGGAAGCCACCGCTTGCTAATACTGTCATAACAGTGCACCAAGAAATGTGGAAGGCCGATGGACCTTGGGCGTTAGCAGGGCTGACAATAAGCACCAATTGTCTGTGTTGAGAGAAGTGGTGGCTCAAGGCAATTCCATAACCTGATAACCCTTTTACTGTTTACCAAACTTTGCCTTTGATATGCCTGTATACATTGCTAAAGAGCAAATGTATATTCAAGTAAATAAATAGCGGACCAGGCCAGAAGTCAGATTGTCTCTTCAAGAAAGAGGCTCCACCTGACCCCCAATGCCTTCTAAATTCATATTTCTTGTATAGCATTTTCATATGGGCATCAGCCCCTCCTTCAGATCCTGAACCCTGCCACAAAGGTCACAGCATATGAGGAATACTAAAGGAAAATCTTCAGATTGAAGAAAATAATATCAGATTAAAACTCAAAAATACACAAATAAATAAAGAGCATTGTATATAGTAAATATAATAGGGAATAGTCCTCATATAAAATGTTTAATTTAATTTAATCATCCTATCTAATAAAGAGGGAATATGCAAATTGACCATCACTTTGCCACAAAGATGGTGGTGCCCATAGCTGCAAGATAGCGGTGCGCATAGCCACAAGATGACAGTGGCCAGTCCCCTCAGCCCTGCCGGAGTCCCATAGTCCTTTCAGCCCAGCAGGGGAGGCAGCAAGCACACAGTGCAGCCAGACCCACCCTCAGCCTCCCAGCTGTCCAGGGCCAGTATGAGGCACAGGCAAACCTCAGATGGCAACTTCCCAGCCAATGCCCAAGGCACAAGCAAGCCTCATATGGTGGCTGCCCAGCTGCCCAGGGCTGGCCGAGGCTTGCGCTGCCAGCAGTGGCAGCAGCAGAGGTGTGAGGGGGGAATCGCCTTCCCCTGATTGCCAGGTCGCCTCCCACCCCTGAGGGCACCCAGACTGTAAGAGGGGGCAGGCCGGGCTGAGGGACCCCCTCCCCACTCCCCGCCAGTGCATGAATTTTCATGCACCGGGCTTCTAGTTTAAAATATAATTGACAGTTTATGGTAAAACTAAATCACATATATAAAAGTAAATTGTATGATAACAAAAGCACAAAGGACAGGAGGGAGAAAATAAAAATATATATCCTAAAATTCTTATATTATATATAAGCTGATACAATAGTATTTGAAGGTAGATTATGATAAGTTAACATTTATCATAAAAAATTCATACTGTAAACCCTAGAACAATCCCTAGGAAAAGAGATATCACTATTAAATTACAGAGGAAATAAATTGGAATACTAAAAATACTGAACTCATCTAACATAAGAGAATAGCAAAAAGGAAACAACAGATGAAATACATGCAAAAAAATAGCAAGGTAGAAATTAAAATCAAACATAATAATTATTAAATTATCTACACACTCCAATTTTTATAACTCAGAGATTGTCAGACTAGATAAAAATATCAGACTCAACTATAAGCTATCTTTACAAACTCCACTTTAAATATAAAGACACAGATATGTAAAAGTAAAAGAATGAAAAAATATATGTATATATACCATGCAAAAACTACTCATCAGAAAGCTGCAGTATCTCTATTAATATCATAAAAAACAGACTTTGGAATAAGAATATTCTGAGATATAATGATAGACATCTCATAAGAATAAAGGGATTCATTATCAAGAAGACATACAATCTATCCTGGCTGGGTGACTAAGTTAGTTGGAGCATCTTCCCAAACACCAAAAGACTGAGTGCTCAATTTCAGGTCAGGGCATATACCTAGATTGCGGGTTCGATCCCCAGTTGGGGTGCATAGAGGAAGCAACTGACTGATGTTTCTCTCTCACATAGATATTTCTCTCTCTTCCTCTCTCTTCTCCTTTCCTCCCTCTAAAAAAATCAATAAACATACCCTCAGGTGAGGATTTAAAAAAAAAAAGACATAAAATCTACAGATGTATACATCAAAAAAACAGAACTTCAAAATATGTAAACAAAAGCTGATTGAGTGAAAGAAGAAACCAACAAGTCCACAATTAACTTCTTAAGTAATTGATAGGACAGAGAAATCAGGTAGGATAAAAAGGCTTAAAAAGTCTACTAATGCCTTAGCTGGTTTGGCTCAGTGGGTAGAGTGTGGACCAAAGGGTCCTGGGTTCAATTCCAGTCAAGAGCTTGCAGGAGGCAGCCCATCATTGATTCTCTCTCATCATCGATGTTTCTATCTCTCTCTCCCTTCCTCTCTGAAATCAATAAAAAAATATTTTTAAAAAGTCTACTAAGCCACTTGACTTTATTTATATTTATAGAACACAATACAAAAACTACAGAGTACATATATTTTTCAAGTGCACACAGAAAGCCACTCACCAAGATAAACCATATTCAGATGTGTAAATCAAATCTCAATAAACAGAAGAAGACAGAAACCATTTGGGGTATGGACAACTCGGGACAAAACTATGAATAGGTAGAACTAGATTTGGGCTCAGGATACTGATTCCAGTAGCCAGAACAACATATCTGCAAAGGGGAAATACTGCAAAACACTGGGAAAATATTCTTTTTCCAGAAACCTATTGGTCAAAGTATGTAGAACTTGCTCGTTCCTATCTGATAAGTGGAAAGAAGGAGAATGGGTTTTGCCCCATCCTATTTTTTTCCAATTTATTTATTTTTATTTTTTAAAATAAATCTTTATTGTTCAGATTATTACAGGTGTTCCTCTTTTTTTCCCCCCCATAGCTCCCCTCCACCTGATCCCCCACCCCACCCCATGCCCTTAACCCCCGCCACTGTCTTCATCCATAGGTATAAGATTTTTGTCCAATCTCTTCCCCCACCCCTCACACCCCCTTCCCCCTGAGAATTGTCAGTCCACTCCCTTTCTATGTCCCTGATTCTATTATATTCATCAGTCCTATTTTATTATTTAGAACCATCATATTTATTATTGAAAACAATTGCTAATGTTATCTGAAAGAGAGAAAACATATAGGAATGGAAATGAATTAAAACAGTGGTGGCGTAAAGTTGGAGAGGAGAGATAGATATCCTAAGGAAGTAGAAACAATACAACTTGATTTGGGGTTGGAACCAGAGGGATCATAGGCATGAGCATAGATTAGTCTTGAAGGACATAAGTTAATGAGTTAACTTGACAAAATATTTGAATATATAAAGAACACTTACAAGTCAATAATAAGAAAACAAATCAATAATAAACAGGCAAAATATTTTAATATACCTCACAGAATAGGAGTCAATATTCACAGGAAAAGAAGCTAAATATCATTAGCCATCACAAAAATGGAATTAAAATAACAGTGATACACTACACATACCCACTGGAAAGGCTCAAATAAAAAATAAATTGGAGCAACTATTACTAACTATTACTCTCATTGATGGCAAGAGTGTAAAAAGGTAAAAATACTTCGGGCAATAATTTCCCACTTACCATTTGACCTAGAAATTGCACTCCTAGTTGTTTACTCAAGAGAAATAAAAATGTATAACCACAAAGACCTATACTAGTACATGAATAGTTTTGGCAGATTTATTCAAAATAGCTTCAAACTGGAAAAATCCAACAAGTGAAAGAAAAAACAAATTGTAACATGTTAGTATATTAGAATTTTATTCAGCAATACAAAAAAAGCAAGCTGCAGACACATCCAACAACATGAATAAATCTCAAAAACATTATCTAAGCAAAAGAAGTCAGACACACACAAAAGTACATTTTGACATTCCAGTTTGAAGTAACTATAATACATTCAAGTGGATACATCAAGAAGCAATTGAAAATTAGGACTGGATCTTAGAAGAGAACTCAGAAACAAATATGTAGTTTTGTCAAAGACCACCAAAGACCACCTTTGGATGAGGTCACCAATAAGGGAGGTTTAGGATGAAGAGAGCCAAAGACAGAATCCTGGGTAAAGATTAGCATTTTAGGGACACGAAAAAAGGAAGGAAGGGAGGGAGGGAGGGAGGGAGGGAGGGAGGAAATAAGTGAAGAACACTGAGAAAAAGGAAGAAAATAAGGAAGAAATCCAGAAGAAAGTAATATTTCAGAAATAAGAAAAATAATTCTGGGAGAGGACATTCTGTGTCAAAAATCCTAGAGTGACTAAGTAAGAAAAGAGTAAGGTGCTCCTTGCACTAGGCTATATCATTCATGAGTGTAGAGAAGTCAATGTTTAGAGGGACAATGAGAACAAAAGGTGAATTGTGGTGGATCGAGGAGTAAGTGAGCAGAGAGAAGATAGGGACAGAGAATGTACCCTACTTCCACAAAAGTTTATTCCAGAAAGGAAACAAGAAACAAAGAAATAGCCATATCTGTGTATTTCTGAAATTCATCTTTCTACCTGTTTGTAAATTTGGCGTATTTAATAGTTACTTTGCAGCAAGTGGATTTTCAGTAAGAGGTTCATAATATCACCCATGTGTTTCTGCTTTAAAAAAAAAAAAAAAGCTGACTTAGAGAAAAGTGGATTTCATGAACTAGTTCATGTATTATGTAAAAGCAAAGATCCAGATTGCGTTATAGAATTGAAATGTGTTTTTGCAAAGTCTTGCTTTCGCTCTTGTGCAGAAAACTAAGCTGTATTTCCCTGTTCTGGTTCATTTATATCTCATGTGATTGTGTCACCTTGTGTTTTTCCATTGAAAAGTTAAAGGCAAATTCAGCAGTTCCTTTTTCTTAAAATGCTTCAGTAACCAGCAGTTGCCACATTAAAAGCTTTAGCTGGAAGATGATAAAAATAGTCTAATGCTCCCTAGCAGGTAACTACTTTTGAACTGATTCTTCTTTCAGGGATGCAGTGAGGTCAAATTGACCGGCAAAAAAGGACAGCAAAAGTTGGATGACATTCAAAGGGCAAAAGTGCATTGTGTTTGGAATGTTTTGTGTAAATGTTAAATAGCACCCACATTGAACCACCTGCTTCTTGTTTAGAAGAGTTCAAATGAACAATTTCAAGCACAATTGAGTAACACTCAAAAGAAAATCAAGTGTAATTTCCTAAGTTGCTGAAGCAAGGGTTCTTCTATGAAATCACCATTAGTATTTCTAAATCCAGTTTGATTATATTTAAGATTTACTGCGCACAGTTCAGTGGCTCTGGGAATTTCTTCAGGCGGAGATGGAATTATGAGGTAGACCTTTTTAAATGATTTTTTTTCTCAGTGTGTGTGCTTTAAAAATCCCTGGGTCATGTCTTTAATAATCTTTCATTTCTTTTTTCTCTTTCTTGTGAATATATTTTTCTTTGCTTTTGAGACACACTAGAATGTAGGGGGAAAGCACCACAGAAAGACACCTACTTCACACCAACTACACAGCTCATCTTGACATTCCTTACCTGCTATCTATATCCAAATAGTCACCAATTAGGGGGGGAAAGTAATGTAGAATCTTCAGGGTTTTTTAATAAATCCTCTAAGAAGGTAACTTTTACTGCCTTTATTAAACACCAAATTCACATTATCATTGCTACTGTAAAATCTTTAGTCTCCCTCAAAGCAAATCAAGTTCAAATGCTATAATTTGAACCTTATAAAAACCCTCCATTCTAGTCCTATAGGTTACTCACTGCCATGAGCATTCTTACATTTTTCTTACCAGGGACTTCCTTTCTGTCTACATAACACTTATAAAAATCTTTCCTAACCTACAATTTCAACTTGTTCATTTTCCTGAATCTTCCAACCTAACTCATACCCCAATATCTGTACTCACAATCAGCCTTAATAATTTCTTCCCTACTACATGTCTTCCTAAATAGATTATTTTCTTAAATGCAGGAGCTTATTGTTAGCACCACCAGCAATGACGGTTATATTATGCACTTAGTAGCAATGTTTGATAAAGATCTGTTGGCTAACATTTGAGGGGAAAAGAATTTTAATCTGTTTTAACAATATAAGTGATTGTAATTACAATTTTGTTAGATATAGAGCTAACAAAAAATTCTCTATAGAAAAATGTTTCTCATTAAATAAAGTTTAAAGAAAGCAGTCAAATGAAAGTTTTAATAACTATCCTTAACCATAGCATATGTATATTTCTTCTAAAAATCAGGCAGTGTTCTTATTTAAATTAAATCTTTATTGTTGAAAGTATGATATATGTCCCTCTATTTCCCCCATTGACCCCTTCAATTCTTATTCTTTTAAGTATTTTAAAAATCTCACTTTAGAACACCCCATAAAACAGCCTGGACTTAGTGATTCCCTCAATCTCTAGGAGTCATCCTAAGGGGACAAAAGTAACTTCAATTTCAACTTCACTCATAGGTAAACTATGTCAACAATGTGATGTTCACCAACTTCCGCATTTTAGTGTTAAAAAATCAAAATGCTGAAAAGTTATTACAACTGAAGAAGAAAAAAAACACTACTAGTGGTACTGCTGAATCTACAGCATTTATTTTATTTCATGCACAAATTTCACAATCTAGATTTACGTGAAATAAATATTTCTCCTTTCCCTACAACCCCAAGAAGCTAAATGAAGCCAGAGGAGAACCTGACCTTATGACTGTTGAGCAAGAATATCTGGCTTGTGAATCTGGTTAGTACCCACTTAATGCAAGCTTATGAGAACATAATAACAGAACTGCCCCCAAATGGGGGTTGGAGGTGGGAGGAAAGAACTTAAGAACCCATACCTAAAGTAAAAAAAACACTGTGTTCTGCCTCTCTCATGCTAAGTCCAGGGGTACTTGCGGGGGCGGGGGATCATTGTAGGGTTGAAAATATAAACCAAACAACCTAATTTTCTCATAATGTTATTCTGGAAAAGCCACTATGAATTTGGCTAAGCTATTCTTGGTTGGATTTATAATTATCTCTCAAGGTTTGTTACAGACTTTTGGGGGGAGGGGTGGTAGGCCATGAGTAACAAAGAGTATTTTTCACTGTGCAAAACTCCTAATTCTAGTGCTCAAGGATTTAGTCACTGTGATAATATATACTAAAAGATATATGATATAGTTAATGCAAAGTGCTATAAAGGAAAATAAAGCTGATTAATGGATAGTGAATGACAAAGGGTGCTACTCTATCTAGTAAGGGTGACAAGAGATACCATACAAATATCCAGAGGAAGAATATTCCAGGCCGAGGAAGTAGAGCAAATCCCCTGGGACAGACACATGCATGGCAAGTTCAGTGACAGAAAGAAGCAGGAAAACAGTTGGAGCTAGAGGTAGGGGGATACCTGAAATGAAGGCAGAGAGGTGGTCAACCCATGAGTCTTTGAATAAATGCTTAAATAAATGCAAAGAATGGTTACTATACAAGAAAAATCAAATAAAAACTATTATCCTATGTGCCCTATAGAGAAGGGGCTTTTGAAGAAGAAAGTGTCTCTGTCAGGAAGGAAGGAAGCAAAGTCCAAGGGCCAACATTTCAATTTCCAAAACCCCCTCCATATAATGCATTCTAATGTAAATATAATTTTTAAATAATAGAACATAATTTCATAGAAACCAAAAGATGACACATTTTCATTTTATTTAAAATAGAGCTCTATATGCTTCACAGAAACAAGTGCAAGGAGTGCTTAATTTATTATCTTTGCCACTTTACAAAACAATACATTTTCAGAAAATGCATACATGAAAATATAACATTTAGGCCAATAAATATTTACATCAGGAAGCCACTAAAAGTTATATTAAAAAAGCTTTAAAATAAATACTTTATGACTTGCTGTTAGTAAAGCTAAACATTTTGGTATGAAGGCTATCACTGAGTTCTTACTAAATTTAAAATAATATTATTTCTAAACAAAAATAATAGTATAATATTTTATATATACTATAAAATGCATATTTCCACAGACTAGAAATCAATGAAACACCTGAATATCATTCATTTCTCTTTGGAACTTGGAATTCTCTTCAGCTTCAACAATTAATTGCATCTATTAAAATTGCTACCTGCATACTTTTTGCTACCATTTATTGCCCAGTTTTCATTTCAAGACCTATTTCTTCATATTTCTTACATACATTCACTTGGGCCTATCTGTTAGTAGATACTATATGCTACACACTTACGAACATCAGCTAGCTTACAATAAGTCTTTACAACAGTGCTTTTTTTTCACAGTAGTTCAAGAGTTCAAGGCATGTTTCACTATGTCAAACTGCAATGGTTTTGACATTTGTAATGTGCTCTCAGATACAAGAAAAGTCACACTACCAAAAGTATAATTAGTATTAGTACTTTGCAAGGCAATCCAAAATCCCCCTTTTTTTGAGATCTGAATCTCATTTTCTGTTTTTAGGACATTCTAAAACCTGAAACTCAGATTAAGTTTGAATAATTTTCTCCAGTCTAGAATCAAAAGAGTAGAAGAGCTTGGCACTAGTCATTGTGGAAATGAACTGGAATTTAATATTTTGGCTCAGATGTCCTTACTTTATATAAAGGCAAAAACTAGTTGGATTATTTTTAAAAATTCGAATTGCTTGTATTTAGCCTACTGGAGGAAATGGGGACATTGGTAAGTCTCATTCTATATCTGCATTAACCAGAACTTAGGCATGTAATTTCCCCCTTATAGGCAAAGTCAATGAGTATGTTTGCACATGGAATGAAAACTCAGATACCAAAATTAGGGTCCATGTGTTTTGGTGCAGAATGTCTGAGTTGAAAATTTTAATCAACAGGGTAAATCATACACTCTCTTTTGCTGTCTTGGGAATATGATGAAAATCTAATGTCTTCTTCCCCCTCTCAGTTCTCTATTGTGTTTGCAGATGCCAAAATCACTTTGAAATTTTAATTCTCATTTTCTGAAGATGTATAAGCAGGGCCCTTTTCTAAAAAAATAGAAAACTATTTCTGAGTTGAGGAGCCAATTACAGGTTGGATTTCAACCCCTCTCTGCCCCTGAGCGTGTGTGTGCAGAACACACAGGCCCAGCTGGATCTGGCGCCACTTGGTATAGGCTAATTTCCCAATACACTCAGATTTATAGTGGCTCTTTAACCGTTCAGGTGCATGTAACCCAGGGTAAGCATCTCAAAGTCAAAACTATTAAATGTGGAGAGAAAATTTGTGTGTAGGATAACATGGGCCAATAATAAGAAAATATAGTCATATCTAAAAATATTAAAATTTAGTATGAGATACTCTCCCAACTAAATTAAGAAGTACACTGGCAGCCCTCATTAGAGAATATTAAAATGGGGATTACTACCTAATTTCAATATAATATTGTATTTAAACCATATGGTATAATAGCTTAATTTTGAAAGATGGCCAAAGCAAAACAAGCAGTAGTATGCAGAAATAACATTAGCAATCACATTACGGGACATACATTTCACATTTTCTGCTCAAGTCACTATTTTTTAAGTGGACTTTAGCATTAAGGCAAATGTAGACACATTCCTTCTATGTCAGCTGAAAGCTAGAATAGTAGACTGATAGTCTTCTGTAAAGTGTAGAAGAAAGCCACTCTGCCTTTAACAAATACCTCTTCATCAGGCCGAGTGAAACATTACTAGAGAAAGCATGAGTTGCAACCACTTATATGGGGGTGTGGGAAAGTAAAATCTCGTGGAGAAGTTTGGTGTGTAGCAATCTGACAGGGGCTAGAACTACTAGAACAGGAATTACAGACTGTTTAGAATTGAGGAAATACAAATTTTTAATGTAATAAAAAAGATGAGTGCCAAAGATAAACTAATGAGAAACTAGGAGAGAAGATAATACGCTATCAACATTGTCTCAAATTCAACTACCAAATCATCTTTCACTCCTATTCCAATGCATAAAGAGAAACAGCAATCCTAGAGAAAGGAGAGAAAAAGAGAGTAATGAAGCAACTCTTATCATTACATGCACTAGGAAACTCCAGGGTCTCATAATTCCTAAAATTTATTCAGCACTACCTAGCTATTTAAAACTCTTCCTTAGCCCATTTTCGTTTTTCTCACTGACCTCACCATGAGTAAGCAAATTATTTCAGCAGAAATAAAGAGTAGGATTTGATCATCACCATCAAATGGCACATTCAAGGTAGGTTTAGATGCACGTTAATTATTTTTTTATTAATAAATGTTGGATATAGTAGGGCACCGTGGTAGTTGTCCCACAGGTTGTCATATCAGTTCTGCTAATAAATAGCAACTCTGATCCTTGGTTTCTTCATCTATAAAATATGAGAATTGAATTATAAAATCTTTTACATCCTTTATGATTCCCAGGTTCTGGTTTTGTTTTTGTCTGTGACACATCTGTAATTATTTAGACCACGAAAGATTCTCTGTCATTAGAATAAGTACTGGGATGATTAAATTAAACAATAACTAGTGTGTTTAATTAGAGACTAAACCTAATTTTGGAAGACAGTGAGGGAAAAAGGAGGTGAGAAAAAGAATAAAATGTGAAAGAAAATCTAGAGGGGGGAAAAAGAAAGTCAAATATCTGAAAATTTGCATTGAAATGTTTTATAAAATTTCCTGTATTATAAAATTTTTTAAACATTAGCTTTTTTATTTTCCAACTGAATGTAATTTTTTTTTTCTGTTTAGCAGAAGCCCTCATGAGCAGAAAGATTATCCTCTTCACTAAATAGTGCCTAAAGTCCACATTAGGTCTTAGTTTATGGAAAGCTCACACAAAGCATTATCACACATAAAAGTAGTATGTTTCCCAAAAGAAATGATATTTAGAATATCTCCAAAGACCACAACAATAACATTTTAAGATACTAATTCTCAAACATTCCAAGTAAATTAAAATGTTATATTTGTAAATTTCTTTAAAGAAATGAATATTGAAAACATCAATTGCCATCAACTGTATTCATTTGATACTCTACTTTTACTTAACTTCCTGATGGGAAATAAAATATCCATATTTTAAATACATTTATTTAAACTAAATACATTTCCATGTTTATTTTAAATGATTAATCAAAAACTATTCCCTGCCAAGCAATTTTACATTGGATTTTGTATAATGGCAAATGTGGGCTCCCTGGTCTCAGATGATTTGCTAGTAGGTGCCCTCATCCTGTTGTGTAAACTCAAAGATAGCCCTGAGTTTGCTCTGCCCCCAATAAGTCACATGGTGGTAAAATTCCAGCATAGCAGTTTT
Source organism: Corynorhinus townsendii (assembly GCA_026230045.1). Lineage (NCBI taxonomy): Eukaryota > Metazoa > Chordata > Mammalia > Chiroptera > Vespertilionidae > Corynorhinus > Corynorhinus townsendii. The sequence goes on along the minus strand of JAPDVU010000005.1, from coordinate 59,176,249 downwards.
GTTTTGTTTAATCATTCTACTAAAGTAAAAGTAGTACTAAATTATGATGGGACTTCTAATAAATCTATTGAAGATCTTCATTTTAAATTAAAACCTTTTTAAATCTTCAGACACTGCAATCAGGATAGTATTTTCATACAATCATGGAATTTAAAATGCAAAGTTAATTGAAAGTGTAAAAAAGGAAAAGCAAGTGTTACACCTAAAATAGTGCATGACACAGTCATATTTCACTTAACTTTCAAGTCAGAACAAAAATTAAGAATTTTTGATGTTACATGCCAAATATTTTAGACATAGAAGAAAGCACACGACAGAATCTATACCCAATTACATGCAAAGATTATAAGGCAACAAGTTCATGCTGAAATAATTGTCAACAAATATTGTTTCCCTTATTTTAAGCAAGTGACGCTGCATATATATATTCCTTCACTACTTTATACAGTACTGAAATTTCATAAATAGCATTTTCCCAAGCTTTATATTATACTCAAAGACAAAAATATTTAAAAGGAGAAAAGAACAATGACACTTTGGGTCAAAGAACAATATTTTTTGTTTTAAACACAATTCAAAAGAAATAAATATTACACAATAAGACTATCAAAAACAAAAAAAACAAAGTTTTACAGCATAGATATATACAGTAAATTGGCTTAATTTTCTAAACTTTATCCTATTTAAAAGTGAACATTTTCTGTTTATAACTTTGAGAATTAAGGAAAATTAGAATTTTTAATTTTTCTAATCATTTTTGTTAATCTATCCCCTTTCTTAAAAATAATGTACTTGGTAACTGAAATATAAAACTATTGAGTTAGGAGTTATAGTTAGCCAACATAAAAAAAAAACACAAAAAAATCTCAAAATGTACAGATTTCTCTGGATTGAAAGTTGAACCAATAAAAAGTGAAATTATATTTGGACACACTCAAATAGATTATAAACATAATGACAAGGAAAATGGAGAGGTTAAAACAGCCTTTCTTAAAATTAAGTAAGTATATTCACCCAACATAAGTGAGTAAAACAGAAAATGTTATTCTCATTCATTTGAAACTATAGTACAACCATAGTAAATAACTTCATTCTCATATATGCAGAAACAATCTATGAGTAATGAAGGTAACAAGCATGAGCAAGATTACTCCCTTCACATAAGTTTTTTAAAAAATCCTTCACATATGCAATTTTTAAAAGGTCACTTATTATTTAGATCATCTGGAATAGCCAAATAAAGAAGTTTCTAAATGCATTGCAAATTGAAAGTAATTTGTCAGGCAGAACTCAAAACATCCTACTTTGTCATACAGAACTAAAAACATCCTAATTTGTCATATAGAAGTCAAATCATCTTAATTTGTCATATAGAATTCAAAACATACTGCTTTGTGCTATATTTATTTGTCAATTTGCTTTCTTCCCCCACGCTCCTACATGTCTGTTCCCATTCCCAAGTTAGAGTTTAAAATCCCTGAGGGCAGAACCTATCTATCGTTTAATTTCCCTATTAGGTCCAATATTGTGGCAAGGAAGATATGGGATGTCCCACATTATTTAAAGAGTGGGTGAGTGAGAATGAAAGTATATACAAACTACAGCTGCCAGGTTTTGGCTTTGATATATCACCCCAGTCAAATGAAAAAGGGTTCAGTAACACATGTCCACAGATAAGTAAATTATAAGCACTGCAGTGTGGTCTATGTGGGGAAAAAAAAATGTATTCTTTAGAACACTGTTACCAAAATTGTGCTTTGTAGAACATTGCAATGTGGGGTAGTAAAAGGTTTCCCCTCCTCTTAATAAAAGGGTTCCATGGTCAAATAATTTGGGAAATCCAGTCTAAAAAAAATCCAAGTAACATTTCTTTACTGCTAGACCCATCAAAGCACACAACACACTAATGTGCGGTATCACATTCTAAGAATCTAGCAAATAATCCTTTTGTCTTAGATCATCTCAGTAGAAAAGTGTTCTAAGGAACAGAGTTTAGAAAATAATATTTTAGAACAATAGAAGATACCATGTTAAACTCCTTCACCAAAACAGAATTATAGATTTGTAGGAATTATTTAATGTTCTATGTATTTTTCAGAATTCATCACTTCTATCTCCACAGGAAGTAGAATATAGGCAATATTATCATGAGCCTTCTTCTGCACCCACTCACTCATTTTGAAAGGGTAGGAAATGTCTATTTATACTTCTGATACCCTCTGTAGAATTTGGTTGTTATACTTCATTTAAAGTTTTCTTAAAATTTTTTCAAGATATTTCCTAGTTTCCTCTTCCTTTTCTATTCTTTTCCTTCTAAAAGACATCTTCTGACAATGGATCTTAGTTTGATTTACCTCTGCAAGTTTTTTAGAAACATTAATACCTGTCTAACAAATAGGGTGACTATGAAAACTCTATGAAAAAAACATCAATGGATATTGTCCTAAGAGTTCATGTAGGTCTATTATGATTCTGCAAACAAACAAACACCCTCAATTTGTCTTGTGTTACTAAACCACAAATATCATCATGAAAGATGTTGTTTTGGCACAGGAAGAAAAATAATGTTGGAATTAAAAGGGCAGTAAGAAGCTAGCTAACTCCACAGTATGGATGGTCACAAGGCTCAGACCTAGAGCCAGCTCTACCACTAGTGATGTGACTTAGACATTTCTCCATGTCTCCAAATGTCAAGCATCTCTTTTGTAAATAAGAGGAAGTAACAATTTCAGTGGCTTTCAAACTGTTTGCTTCAGGGGCTGCTGTGGTGATGGATTATGGAGAGTAGGGAAAGGTAGGGGTTGGAGGACCAAGTAACTGGGACCTAGACCTCACTTCCACCTTCCAACTGAGAAGCTCCACTTTTCCATGTTTTGTATACTAAATTTGGAGCAACATTTATTTTTTTAAAGATCCTGCTTAATTTAAAAAATGGAGAACACCACAGACTGCATGATGTTACATTTTGATTAGATATAACATATTCTAGTTTACATTTTTAATTAATGTTTTCATCTCACTTTTTTTCAACACATTTTTTTCCATTCATTTATGCACTCTTGGTTCAAGTAAAATAAAACCTTAATGACGTTTACTATTTTATACAGCTTATTTTACACCTTTAGAGTAGCTTTCTTATTAAATACATGAGCTGATGTGTTGCTTTTCAAAATAAAATTAGACAACATGAAGACTGGATAAAGTCAACTCCTGCTTGATGTGAGTTATTTTTTTTCATGCTGCCTCTGCACACTTAAATACTGTACTGCATTATCATTGAGGTAGACAACAACAACAAAGGCAAAACATAAAGAGGGAAAATGAGAAAAAAAAGCTGTGAGAGATTTTTTAACATGATTATCATCGTTGGGCTTTGCAGTCTTCTTTGACACAAAGTTGAGAAATAGTCTTCTTAATACGAAGGGCAGTGAGGCGGGCTGCCCCATTGGCATACCAACACTCGCGCATTATTCTCCCCATGACTCGGAGTGCCTTTAAGAGAGAAAGATACCAAAGACTTTACTCACACAAAACATGTACATGAGAAGCAAAACAACAAACCCAGAAATTGATGCTAAGCTCTGATGAACAAATAGTAAATAAAAAGTAATATGAAAAGGAGATTAGGACCAAACCTCTTCAAAAATCCTGTCAACAAACACACGTGTATTTACCTTACAGAGGCTAACTATTTTTTAAAATATATTTTTATTGATTTTAGAGAGGAATGGAGAGGGAGAGGGAGAAACATCAATGATGAGAGAGAATCATTGATTGTCTGACTCCTGCAAGCCCCCCACTGGGGATCGAGCCTGCAACCCCAGCATACACCCTTGACCAGAATTGAACCTGAGACCCTTCAGTCTGCAGGCCGATGCTCTACCTACTGAGCCAAACCAATTAGGGCAGAGGCTAACTTTTAATTGAAAATTCATCCATTGATTTTTGGGGGTATGGTAGAATGGCTATCATTTAAAATATTCTAAGGAGGGACATGAAAAAAAAAGGGAAATGGGATGGCTTAGAAATTTACCATATTTTTATCTGGATGGTAACCACACACATGCATACATTTATTAAAAAGTTCACCAAATTATATATCAAGATTTGTGCATATGTAAATTATGCCACAATAAAATAATGATCTAAGTAGAAATATTGAAAATTCTGAATTTAATAAATCAGTATAAGTGAATTGATAAATAAGTAAAATAAATACTCCGAGTGGAAGATAACGAGACTGCATGAATCCAGAGAGATATAAGAAGTCATTAAAGCCTATTAGTTGTTCTGGTGGCATCGGCTGAACTCACTGCAGAATTTCAGAATTGATGGACCACATGTGAGAGAGGAAACACAGCCTGAAGCACCCAGAAGGTGTCAGAGCAAGATGTTTGCAAAGTTCTGAGTGTAAGGATAAATCAGACTTAGAAGGAATTTTGTAAAGAAAATTGTCTAACTCTTAGCTCTCGTTTTTTGTTGTGTTTTTGTTTTGTTTTGTTTTTAAATTAAACCCAAGTCTTAAACTGTTGCAGTAAGCCTGAGCTCATAATGAAAATTCACAAGCAGGTGAGGAACTAAAGTAACAAAAGCAAGAGTCAATTGAAACACAAAGCAGTAAAATCAGACCCATCAAAACATTAGATGATAGAATTAATGATATAACATGTAAAATAAATATATAAAATAATTTGTTTAAAGCAAAGAAGAAATTCAAACTATAAGTATAAAATAAGAGCATAGTTTAAAAAGAAAAGTATCAATAAAACTTATTGACATAAAAAGTATAACCATTAAACCCTGGCCACTATGGCTTAGTTAGTTGGAGCATCATCTATTCACCAAAGGGTTGCAGATTCAATCCCTGGTTGGGGCACATGTGGGAGGCAACCAATCGATGTCTCTCTCATCTCTCTCTCTCTTCAAAACAATTAAAGAAAAAGCATAACCATTAAAATAACTAAGTGAGTGAGTTAAATGGCAAATTTGATACATCTTAAGATAGAATCAATGAACTGGAAGATAAATGTGAGAGTTGCTTTATGAAGACACAAATATGGGAAATAGGAGAGAATAAGAAAATAGCAAAGTAAAATAAAAGGTCTAACATGTATCCAGTGAGTTTTCTAAAAAGGAGTAATAGAGACAATGAGAGGAGAAATTATTTGAAGAGATAATGGCTCAGAATTTTGCAGAATCAAGGAAAGTTACAAATCCTCAGAATGAGAAAGTCCAAATATTCCAATCAAGACTAATCAAGAGACATCAACACCAAATGCACCATAAGAAACTGCAGAACACTAAAATAGTCAGGGAGAAAATAAAAATTAATTCAACAGAGATACAAATTAGATACCTTCTCAATAGCAATAAAGGAAGCCAGAAGACAGTGAAATAATACCTTTAAAGTGTTTAGAGAAAACAATTCTGAACCTAAATTTTTATGCTCAGATAAACTATTTGCTTAAAATTGTGGACAAAATAAAGACTTTCTCAGACACCAAAATGCTGAGAGCTTACAACCACTAGATCCTCACTAACAAAAAACAATTTAAGTAAAATATGGTTAAAGGATGCACATTAGAAAGTAAGAAAATGATCTTTAGAGAAAGCTCTGAGAGCCAAGAAGGAATATTGAACAAAGAAAATTATAAACATGTTCATAAGTCTACACAAACAATAATGGTATAAAATCACACCAATATCTAATACATGGGGTTAAAACAAAATAAGATAGAACTAAAATACTGGGCAAAAATAGACAAAAATTGTACATATCAGCAATATACACTGAGTGGCCAGATTATTCTGATCTCTGAATGCATAATAATCTGGCCACTCAGTATGTATATTTAGAGGCCTGGTGCATGAATTCGTGCATGGGTGGGGTCAGGCCAGCCTGGCCAGGGGGAGGGGACATGGGCGGTTGGCCGGCCTGCCTGCTGGTCAAACTCCTGGTTGAGGGGACAATTTGCATATTAGCCTTTTATTATATAGGATATACACTGAGTGGCCAGATTATTATGCATTCAGAGATCATAATAATCTGGCCACTCAGTGTATGTTGATATGTACAAAAAGTTGATTACATAAAAAAAGAAAAATGACTGTTAGGTCTATTCTGGGAGTGCAGTGGCCAAGAAATAGAGACAACCGAAGTATCTTTCAATAGAGGTCTGGATAAAGAATATGTGGTACACAACGGAATACTACTCAAACCTAAGAAAAGATGAAATACTGCCATTTGCAACAACATGAATAGACCTTCAGAATATTATGCTAAGTGAAATAAGTCAGTCAGAAAAAGGCAAGAACCATATGATTTTCCTCATATGTAAGACATAAAACTGAAACTCTGAGCACAGACAGCAGTGTGGTGGTTACCAGAGAGAAGAGGGTGAGGGGCTGGGGTGGGGTGATGGAAGATGATTTGATGTTGGGTGGTGGACACACAATGCAGTATACAGACCATGTATCATAGAAATGCACACTTGCAACCTATATAATCCTATTAACCAATGTCACCCCCATAAATTTAATGAAATTTGTAAAAAGAGACTAAAGCAGAAATGCTATATAATCACCTCACAAACGTTTTATCAAACAAAACTTAGCTTTTATTTACCCTAATTAAAGTTTTTAAAAACAAAACTGCAGCAAACATCTTAGTTAAGTGTAGAAAATGCAATATTCTAAAGAGCAAAAGAAAGATATCCACTGTCACCACTTCTAGGCGACATTACACTGGCAATCCTCAAGAGTGCAATAGAAAGAAGGAAAAAGCATGAGGAGGACTGGTCCCAAAACTTCCATTATTTGGAGACATAATCATATATGTGCACACTGCAAAAGAATCTATAGTTTAATACCTTAAAGGAATTTTTCCACACACAGATACATACATACATAGCAGCATATTTAAAAAAATGAAAAATCACAGATCTGACAATCAACAGTATAGTGGTTAAAGAAATTGTGCTATGTTCATACAATGAAATGCTATACAGATATAAAAAAGGAACAGATTTGAGATAAATATGTAAGAGAAAGTAAAATAAAATTTTTAAGAAGAATGTACAGTGAGATTTAATAAGTTTCACAATATACAAAAGTAAGCAATATATATATATATATGTATATGTATAAATGGCAAAATTCTAAAGAAAAGCAAGGCAATAAATAATTAGTTATGACAGAAATCCTTCAGAGGAGTAAAGAATATTCATAGGTGTGGGAAATTTTCCATTTTTAAAGCTTGGTAGTGAATTTTCGGCCTTTCATTTTTTATTATACGTTAAACTTTACAGATATGACATTTATTCTTTTGTATATATGAAATTATTAACATAAGAAAAATTTTAATTTCAATTTGGTTATAAATGCCTCAAATTCTACCTCTAAAATAAGAATGTAGGTAAGCTATCTACAAAGAAAAACCAAGACATACATCTTGCCTTAAATAGAAAGAGTTGAGTGAAGCATGGAGGGGAAAAGCAACTGTATAAAATAATGCCTATGACAAAGCCAAATTAAAACATGTAACTTACAAAAAGACTTCAAGCATTACATTTAAGTACGGCAGAAGATACACACAGTAATAACCGGAATGGGGGAGATGGTTTACAGTCTTTCCCCACCTTCCCTCCTTTCTCTTTGTGGGAGCCAGAAAAGTATCTTCAGGTAAAGCAGAACAAGCATTGCAATAACCACTTACTGTGTGTCTACTCTATGATGGTTAGTACATGTGTTGTTGGGGATTAAGAGGTAAACAACAACCATTCCTGCCAGAAAAGGAAGCTTTTCCGAGGAAAGAGAATAAACTCAGGCTTCTGCAGGGTTTGGGATTAGGGATAATTTATGGAATAAAAGGATGACTGAAATTGTAATACTCTGTGTGGCATAGACATTGAGTACCCCCATATGCCTCGCTCCCCACAGTTCCTGGCCCCTTGCTGTTAGATGGGACCAGGAGACCAATTCTGGTCTAGAACCAGGAGCGGAAGGGATGATTCACTTGGAGCCAAATCATTAAAGAGTCAGTGTGTGACTCTCTAGCTCCTCTCTTTTCTTGGCCTAGACGCCTAAAAATTATGCATTGAGATAGCATCCCAAGATCAAAATCACCTGGATTTCTGAATCACCATAGGGAGCACAGATGTTGTTGAAAGTTACCTAACCTCGGTTTGTTACTGTCCCAAAACTTAGCATTAGGTGTATATACTACAGCTAAAGGGAGTAACATCAAAGATACATATCTACATATATGAAATGAATTAAATGCCTAGATTAAAAGAGAAGAACTATATGGCCTGTGAAAATTCTCACTGATACTTACCTCACAATTATAATAGGAAAAATATACATAAGAAATTAGCCTTACTTCACAGCTTTGCCACTGGTTTGGGATGCTTGGTCGAAACTTCTGATCACAAACAACCTTCCTCATTTCCTCTATTGAGGGATCTGAAGGCACCATGTCATAATAAGGCAACTGGTATTCCTCAACAATTCCTATAAGAAATTTGCACGTTAAATTTCCTAGTGTGAATAATAAACAAAGATGCTTACTTTGAAATAATTTATCAATTAGTCTTCTAGGCACCATGAAATGGTACCATGGAAAACTAGAAAGTCAGGTCTATTAAAATTATGCATCACTATAAAGTTAAATATATAAGCTGGTGTGGCTCAGTGGTTGAATGTCAACCCATGAACCAGGGAGGTCACAGTTCAATTCCTGGTCAGGGCACATGCCCGGGTTGCGGGCTCGATCCTCAGGGTGGGGCATGCAGGAGGCAGCCAATCAATGATTCTCTCTCATCATTGATGTTTCTATCTCTCACTCTCCCTTCCTCTCTGAAATCAATAAAAAATTTTTTAATTAAATATTTAAGTTTAAAGTGTTCGGTTGAATAGTTATTATATACATTTATAAATTTTTATTTAAATTTTTTGTTATAAATTTTTTATTTAAATTTTTTGTTGTCACTATTGCAGATGTCCACCATTTCCACCCTTCTGCCCACCTGCACCCAACCCCCATTCTCCTCCCTTGGCCCTCACCACACTATTGTCTGTGTCCATGGGCTATTCAAATATGTTCCTTACCTAATCCCTTCACCTTCATAAAAATTTATGTAATCTTGATAATTACATAAATTTTAGACAAAAATTATAATTATTTTATATAATACTATTATATAACTATCTACTACATGCTATCTATAATTTCATATAAATACATTAAATCTATATAACTTCAATAATTATATAAAATATAATTAATATTATGAAAAGTATATAAATTTTTATTTACATATTGTTCCACTGTGCAATTCAGAAAAAAATAACACCTAATTATCAAGTTTATAGCATGGCCTTATTATATTTCTTTATTAAATAACTTTTTCAAAATAAAATAGCTTTCTTTTCTAAAAAATTGTTAGGCAATCTTTTAAGAGCTGAATTTGTTACATTTGAATTTTATAACCTCTATAACCAAGAATGTTCCGAAGAAGCAACCAAAGTATTTGAAGATGGATGGTTTAACACAGTGGTCGGCAAACTCATTAGTCAATAGAGCCAAATATCAACAGTACAACGATTGAAATTTCTTTTGAGAGCCGAAAACCGACTTCTGCGCATGGGCCACGAAGTTTCAATCGCACTGTACGTGCACACCCGCACATGGTATTTTGTGGAAGAGCCACACTCAAGGGGCCAAAGAGCCAGTTTGCCGACCACTGGTTTAACATGAAGGTTAATATGTAAAGAGTCTCAAATATTTAGACAAAGACTAAACCTTAATTACCAGATTAGTACTTGAATTCAAGAATTTCCTGATAAAATAATTTGAATTAACTACAATCCTTTTAATTTAAAACATTTAAGATGTGTCATAATATTGGAAAATGAACTTCAAAACATGTTAATAGTATATTACTATTCTGACAGTTGAAGAAAATTTAAGGACAAAAACCGAAAAGCAAAGCTAGACAAATATCAATATAAATAACAACAAATATGTTTGAATCTTGATATTTAACAAGCATGGTTCTAAGCCCTTTAGATGTTTTAACTAATCATTCCCCAAAACCACTGACTAAAGAAAGTACTATATTACTCCTATTTTACAGAACAAGGAATCTGAGGCACAAAGAGAGGCATGACATTGCTGAAGGTCACACAGCTATTAGTGGCAGATCTGGAACTCAGCCCCAGGCTCAGGGTTTCCAGTGTCCGTGTTCTACATCACTGTATTTACATTGCTTCTAGAAATAGTTTCATCTTTCTGAATGTTTTATTATCTCATCAGTGAATACAGGGGGAAAGTATGTTTCCTCATTCAAACACAATTTTAAGTTTTTCTTTTTTTTTTTTTTTAAATGAGATTGATGTAAGGTAAAATGAGACCAATACCAAATGCAAAAAGTTAGTAGTGGTTAAATAAGGACAGTTCTTTCATTGAATGTTTATCTGAGTTTGCTCTGTGCTAAAAGCTTCACCTGAATTAATTGAATTAATCCATTACATCCTCAAAGCCAGTGGGGTCTGTTTTATCATTTCTTCATTTCACTTGGGGAAAGTGATACCAAGTAACTTGCCTAAAGTTAGATGTTCAGGAAGTTGTTAAACCAAGGCTTTAGCCCTAAATCTGTCTCACTTGAAAGATAAAACTCTAAACTATTTAATCCCAGTATTTACTTTCTCCCACTGATGAAAGAGTACCATCAGACTGCATTGGTAGGGTTTCATTCTCTCAAATTCTTCCTCTCATTATTCATCTCTAAACTGCTGAGAGCAGTAGAATCAGGAAGTTAGTCTTGGCTCACCTCCAACCCCCACTTGATACCCCACACATTGCTCATCACAGGAAAGAAAAGAATAAGAAAAATGTGAGAATCAGAAGACTTCAGTTCAAGTCCTATGGCCTTAAGCAAGCTATTTCACTTCTTTGGATTTCACTTCTGGTATAAAATAGGGATATAGCTAATGGCATACAAACTCAAGTAAAAATTTCAAGTGCTTCACTAAGTATCATTATGAAAATCAGAGTTATCAGGAGAACTGTCACCCCCACATAAGCCGTATAAAAAGCCAGGGGCTGTCACAACCGAAACAACTGGATGGACGACCAAACACTGTGTGGGGTGACAAGGCTGGCAGGGGGGATTAGTGAGGGATGACCAAACGACTGAACAGGAGGCTGCGTGGGGCAACCAGGCTGGCAGGGGGGACAGTTGGGGGCGACCAGACTGGCGGAGGGGGCAGTTGGGGGTTACCAGGCTGGCAGGTGGGCAATTGGGGGTGACCAGGACAGCAGGGGGGATAGTTGGGGACAACCAGGCTGGCAGGGGAGGAGTTGGGGGTGTCCAGGCCAGCAGGGGGTGCAATGAGGGGCGACCAGGCTGGCAGGGGGGGGCAGTTAGGGGCAACCAGGCCAGTAGGGGAGCAATGAGGGGCAACCAGGCCATCGTGGGGGGCAGTTGGGGGTGACCAGGCCGGCAGGGGTCTGTAAGGGGTGACCAGGCCAGCACGGGGGGGGGGGGAGGGTGGCAGGGGGGTAGTAAGGGGTGACCAGGCCAGTGGGGGTGGGGGCAGTTAGGGGCGACCAGGCTGGCAGACAAGACAATTGGGGGGTGACCAGGCCAGCGGAAGGGGGCAGTAAAGGGTGATCAGGCAGGCAGGCAGGTGAGCAGTTAGGAGCCAACAATCCTGGATTGTGAGAGGGATGACTGACTGCTGGTTTAGGCAATCCCCTGGCAGTCAGACATCCCCTGAGGGGTCCCGGATTGGAGAGTATGCAGGCTGGGCTGAGGGGACCCACCGTCCCGTGGACAAATTTCATGCACGGGGCCTCTAGTCATAATATAAAGTCTCCCATTATGTGTAGTACACGCTACTTTTGCCACTTAAAATATATGCCAATAGGTATTCTCTTAACTAGTACGAAATCATTCAATATAGTGCTTAGAAAAAAATATCACATATCATATTCAGAACATCAAATAAAAGCAGACACAAACAATATGCCCAACATCTTACCTCCAACTGAACACCTTCGGGCTATTTCCCAGTAAACCAGACCAACAGAATATATGTCAGCGCGTTTGAAGGACTCAAAGATATTCATATTCATTGTATCATCAAGCATTTCAGGGGCCATATACCTTCAAAACATGCACATGTCAGATACTGTGTATGGCTTTATAGCAGCCCAATAAAACATAATCTTACTAAATCCTGATACAAAATATAAGTTTTACAGGTGGATCTGAACCACTGTACTATAACAGAATAAAATTAAATAATACAGTTATTGACTCGACTATCATTTAAAAAATATTTTTAATAGAACAAGGGGTCATCACCCTCAGTATTAAAGCATGTGTGCCAGGAGCCAAATGCTTGGAAAGCACAAGCCGGAGGGGATTCAGTAGGCACAACACTCAGTAGGAGAGACGAAACTCAATTTCCACCAGTAGCTCCTTGCCAAGGAAAGCTCCTTGAGGGCAAAGAGTAGGTTTTTTTCATGGTGGGCCCAGTCCTCCAACACAGAGCTCAGCAGTTTCCAACAAATATCTGTTCTGAATGGACACACTGGCTCCAAGAAACATATACATTTTATATTGGCTCCAACAAAATTACAGTTTTATCTTAACAGGACTAACTCAAAGTAATATACAGTTGCTAAGACCTCACTGATCTTAGGGAGCTGTCCTAGGGAGATTTAGAGAACTTCTCAGAGTTTTCAGGTGAGGATGCAACACGCTCCCTAATTCTTTTAAAAGTTTTAGATACCAGGGAATCTGGCATCCAAGGCTCCCCTGAGGGTCCCTAATGTGGGGACAGTCTGATGGGCAAAAGTCAAAGCTTGCTTTTTATAGGGAAAAGGAGCCCCGTAGGACTGCCCAGTCTGAATAAACTGTTTCTGGGGCCTCATTAAAGTCTCCCAGAAACCAAGTGGAGGACTCAGAGGGACTGGCCTGGACTTTCAATTATGGCTTGGAGGCCGACTATGCCAGCTTAGAAATTCTCCTTTCTCAAGGGCCTTTAACAACTCCAGGAAATGTTTGGGTTGATTCTCATTTCAAGGTCAAGAAACCTGGCATGATGCCAAAGGGGCACAGAGCCTGAAATACCAATAAAAGGAAATGAAGCATGCTGGCCCCATGGCCACAGGCTGGCCACAACAAGAAAACACCAGACGCCCCACTACAAATGGGGCCATCTGCACATGTGTGGTATACTTGTTAATATCATGCTTGCTCTTAACTTTCAGAGATTCTGTTGCTTAAATGTGGAAACTGTGTCCGAACTCATCATCAATTTGGGGGACTTAAGGTTAAATACAACCATGGGTAAATGCAGAAGTTGTTACAGAACATTTTTAAATATTGAGAGAACACAATAGTGCATATATGTAAGCATTAAGCACAGTCTTCACCTCTCTAGTCCACTATATTGATTCGTATCTGTTGTTTAGAATCTGAGCATGTAGAACTAGCCCTGAGTTTCAGTTCATTTGTGAGATATAAAGGCTTTGGAGGAGCTGCACACTACTGACATTATGTTCCTCTTTTCCGTAGGAAAATATGTTCTCAGGATGTGACACACTAAAAACAATATACCATCATCTCCTTCACCAAGCCTCTCCACTGGCCAAATGGCTACCTTCTGTATGACCAAATGCCAACGCCCCTTGATTTATAACCATTGTGCCACTAATTGCTCAGTGACCCAGAGAAGACTTTTTATTTCCTTGGGTCTAATGATTTCCCATTTGGACCTCTACCCCCGTCCCTACACACATCCCAGACATTCATGCATAGGGGACAGTCGTAAGTCTTAACGTGCTGCCAAAGTAAGTTGGCTTACCTTTTGGTTCCCACTTTAGGATTCTGAGGTATGTCAATAGTGTTCAGTATGGAATCGTGCTTCACAGCTAATCCGAAGTCTGCTATGGCACAAGTTTCACATTTTTTCACTAAGATATTCTTTGATTTTATGTCTCGATGAGCAATGGCAGGTTTTCCTGTGAAGGATGAGACAAGCATATTCACTTTTGTCATTACTGAAGATTGAATCTCTCCAAAAAGAATTATTTTGAAGACTTGGCTCAAATGTCACCTAAAAGAGGTCTTCCCTGACCGTCCATTCTTCATCCCAAGTTATTCTCCATCAGAATACCTCATTTTGCCTTCTTTATTGCTCATATCACTATTTCATATGTCTTACTTATTCACATACATATTTAATTATCTGCCTCTCCCAACTAGACTATAAACTGCATAAGGGCAGAGATTGTATCTTAGTCATCACCATGCCCTAAATGCTTAGATCACTAGGTCACATTTAGTAGCCACTCATATATGTTTGCTGAATGAATAGGCAAAGAATTAGTATTGCTATGTACACATAAAAACATAGCAAATATTCTCTTACAAAACAAGTTTCAAACGTCTATGATCCTAGATGAACTGTTCTCAAATATGGCCCAAAGATCTCTGGGGGTCCTCGAGACTGTTTTCCAACTATATGTCTGTGCGATGTCACCTTTTCTTCCCATACTTCAACCAAAGCAACATGTTGGAACAGATTGAATGAAGAACAGGCATGAAAATCCAGACATTAAACCAGACATTAAACAGATTTGCAGAAATGTAAAACAAAACCGTAATTTTTACTAAACTGGTTTTTGCATTATAAAAAATTTATGTGAATTTTAAAAAATTATGTTATTTATGCTAATATTTAATTGGTTAAATCATTATTGTTATTTTAAGTAAATTAGTATTTTTAAATTTCTCAGTTTTAGTTCTAATATAGTAAATATTAATAGATATAATTCACAGGCAAAAAACTTTGAGGAGTCCTCAATCATTTTTAAGAAATTAAGAGGACCATGAATCCAAATTGGAGAACCAGTACTCTGACTAAACTAATAACTTTCTAGAGCCAATTTTCTATTAACTCAGTAAATAGAAAAGACAATGGATATTATTTGACCTTCAAGTACATGATATATAGATATTTTTTCAAGATCACATTACCCTTTCCAATTATTTTAACTATCAAAGGTAAAAAAAATTATTTGTATTTTCTGAATATGAAGCCCTTGACATCAAAGCCAGATCTCTCAGATATACATGCTAAATGGCAAATATTGAGTCACTAGGAATAAAAATATTATGGATAATATACAAAATGACAAATATGTAGATGAGAGTTGGTTCTATCATGGCAAAATCTTCAGCTTTATAAAGTACCTTTAATGTTTCTTTACATTTGATAACTGTAATAAATGTCATAAATTAAAATACAACATAGTATTCCTCCATGGGCAGTGTGGCTCAGTGGATAAAGCATCAGCCTGCGGACTGGAGGGTCATGGGTTCAATTCCTAGTCAAGGACATGTGCCTGGGTTGTAGGTTTGACCCGTGGCCCCAGTTGGGGTGCATATGGGAGGCAACCAATCGATGTGTCTCTCTCACATCAATGATTCTTTCTCTCTCCCCCCTCTTCCATTCTACTCTCTCTAAAAAATCAATAGGAAAAATATTCTGGGGTGATGATTAACAAAAATAAAAAAGTAAAATACAACTTAGTGTTCCTATCTTCATATTTAAGGAGAAAAACTGAGAAATAAAATACCTACCTTGTGTACCAACAATCTCCATATGAAGGTGGGCCAGACCACTAGCTATGGAAAGTGCCAGTCTGATCATCCCAGCCACGGTCACTATGTTTCTATTCAAATAGTCATACAAGGAGCCCTGTTCATGATATTCCAAGACAAGCCAGAGTTGGGTCCAAGTTCCATTATCTAATAGGAAAAAATGTGGGTGCTGTAAATATATGTTGGAAAAGAAGCCAAAATTTTTAAGAAATGTCAGTGCTTCTAGTAAATCTGTATTGTTAACAAAGCAAAGTTAATTCCTTCATGAATAATGCCGATGGTTCGAATTCATGAAGTAAAAAGCCTCAATGAGTTCCTGAAAATGTTGGTATATTACAACCCCATAGCTATTGGAAGCTGTGAGGCAGTGATTCTAACTGAACAACTTTCTCATCTTACCTAATAATAGACAAACATGTAAATTGACTGTACCTCCGCTACACCACCAGCCAATCAGGAGTGATATACAAATTAACCCAACAAAGATGGTGGTTAATTTTCATACACAGGAGTGGAGTGAGGGGAATGGGATGCAGGCGCAGGCGTTCTGCCCCACCCCCAGTCTCTCAGGGCCTCTGGGCAGCATAGGAAGGCTGGGCTGGAGCTGAAAGAGGCGGCTCCCGGAGCGGAAAGAGGCGGCTCCCGGAGCAGAAAGAGACGGCTCCTGAGCGGAAAGGGGCTTGGCCAGAGTGGAAAGGTGGTGCCGGCAGCCAGGGAAAGGAAAGCCCATTCTAGCATGAATCTTCATGCATCGGGCTTCTAGTTCCCTTAATATTTGCCAGTGATAGCAACCACGTTATAGGAGAAACTACTGAGAGATGCATTTAGGCTCAGTAGTGCATTTAGTGTTGTGTTATAAATTTCTCTTGAGATTTTAAGAAACATTGTACCAATAAAAAATAGAAATATAAAAAAGTTACACAAAGTATTCATACTGCCATAGAAGCTCTAACATTCTAAGAATGCTAATGTTACTTAACTTTCAAATATGAAGTTGATGATTTCCCCCAAAAGCTTATATTAAGAGCCAAATACAATAACTAGACATTTTCAAATAGTTTTCCCCCATTTAACCAAAACCTAAGCAAGCTTATAAAAGATTTTTAGTAGCAAAACCAGCCTAAGACTTCTTTAGGTATTACAGTCCCTAGAGCTAGCTTTAGCTTTCAGGATCAAGTGTCTACAATAGCCCTGGGCACTCCTGACCAGTTCCGATGCTCAGAGAAACAAAACTATAAAAAACATTTGCTAAGGACTTTTTCTACCTATTGTTAAGTACAAGAGCTCCTCTTTATCCAAATAATTTCCAAAGCTGGTAGTGATAACACTTCCTAACAATGAAAAAAACAAACATAACATAATAAAGTTTACTAATAAACTGACCTTATATAAAACTAACCCTTACTCACACCTCTCTCCCAGCTTAACACCAGTGGCTATCTTTGCCTTCTCACAACAATGTCTTTGTCAGACAGTTGACTAAAAAGTGAAACTGTAAGTGTTGCAAAAGATACAAAAATGCATGATGATGAAAGTGATGTTAGAGACCATTTAGAATCAGGCACAAAGCTACTGGCAAGGAAGCCATTGACAGAGGTAGACGAGTCACTGAAGAAGAGAAAATCAAGAATGATCTTTCTTGTTTTATAATCCAATAAACATCATGATTAAATTAGTGCAGCAAGATGATCTGTATAACTATAGTCATTACTGCTTTCACCACATTCTAATTAATCTAACCAGTAGGTAGTTTAACTCAACATTAGGAAGGAAAAGAATTTCTTAAGAGCTTAACAAGAAATGTTTCATTTTTCAATAGGCTGGATATATTTTCAAATAATATGTAGTTAAGAATTTGGAAAGAATCTTTTATTTCTTTTTAATTTATCTTTATTTTTTAGTAGAGGCCCAGTGCATGAATTCATGCACCAGTGGTGTCCATCGGCCTGGCCTAAGGGATCAGGCTGAAATTGGCTCTCTGACACCCCCTGAGGGGTCCTAGATTGTGAGAGGGCAAAGGCCAGTCTGAGGGACCCCACCAGTGCATGATCGGGGCCAGGGAGCAATGTGGGAGCTTGGCCAGCTGGGGGGGGACTAAACGAGGGCTCCATGGCCAACCCCTGCAGCAAGCTAACCTACCGGTTGGAGCATCTTCCCCCTGGTGGTCAGTACACGTCACAGCAACTGGTCAACTGTTTGCTCCCTGGTGGTCATTGCACGTCATAATGAACAGTTGAGCAGCCTTAGCACATCATTAGCATATTATGCTTTGATTGGTTGAACGGCCCACCAGACCACCGGACACTTACATATTAGGCTTTTATTATATAGGATAGTATTACAGATGTCCCTTTTGCTTTTTTTCCCATTGACCCCCTCCACCTGGCACCCACCCCTCCCAGGCCTTCACCACATTATTGTCTGTGTCCAGGGGCTATGCATGTCTATAAAAATAAAAGCATAATATGCTAATTAGACTGGACAGCCAAATGACATTATGGATGTCCTTCCAGATGACCTTCTGGATGAAGCCAGGGCTGTGAGGGCCAAGACAAGCCACCGCGGCTGCGAGGGCCGAGTACCTTGCACAAATTTCATGCATCGGGCCTCTAGTATGCATATAAGTTTCCTAGAAGAATCTTTCTTTAAAGCTCATCTTGGCTTTACACCCGTTTTCTCTAGCAAAGCAAATAAAACAAGTCATCAGCAAATGTAATCATGGCCAAAATGTATAATAACCTAAGTTTCTCTTTTGCCATGTAATTAATAATGAATACTTTCATGATCCAGATTATCTATATATATAAAAGCCTAAGCGAATGAACGGCCAAACGATGGAACCACCAGTCGCTATGATGCACACTGACCACCAGGGGGCAGACACTCATCACAAGAGCTGCCCCCTGGTGGTCAATGTGCTCAGCTGACCAAGGGGCAGCAGATGTCGGGCTCATAGCTGGCAAGCACAGCTGTGGCGGTGCGAGCCTCTCCCGCCTCCGCAACAGTGCTACCGAGTGGCGGCGGCAGGTGCAGCAGGGCTGGGATGAGCGAGAGTGGTGCAGCGCCCAGGCCGGGCTCAGGCTCCTCCCTGGCTGCCTGCTGCTTCACGCACTACTACATCCCTCGGGGATGTCAGACTGCTGTTTTTGGCCCAAACCCCGCAGGCCAGCTGACATCCCCTGAGGGGTCCTGGATTACAAGAGGGCGCAGACCAGGCTGAGGGACCCCACCGGTGCATAAATCCATGCACCAGGCCTCTAGTATTATATAAAAATATCATAGATTTTTAACTTTTTGTAGGTATTGGTAGGTACCTGATATCCACAAATAATTTGGTTGGGTTTTTTTGTTTGTTTGTTTGTTTTTTAGCTAGAGGTTACAATTTCTACTGTAAGTTCTTTATGTATCACTGATTTGAATAAAAACCAATGGACTGGAGATATACTCACCTTTGTTCCCTGTTCCCCTTTAAGAAAACTAATGCACAGTTAAATGAATAAAAGCTATGCAAAAAGAGAAAAGAGAACATAGGTAATCCACAATCTTTATATCCAGTCCCTGATTGCTCAGGGATATATACAATATTTTATAAGTATTATTTAAATACCAGAAAGTTGATGCTCTGTCTTGTTCCACAAAACTCAAAAAGTGATACTGTTTGGGGCTGTTAATGTTAAATGTCAAGATATAAATCATACTCAAAGTACATTAATAGAAAATTTCACTACAATTGTCTTGCTTGCCGCCATTCCCATAATGGTCACAGAAAGCTTGCAGCCTGGAGTTTAAGCTTGTTGCATAGATGAAAACTATAGTCCTGGCAAAGGTGAATATTCAACTAGCATTTATTGATATATTTGTATCAATTATCGAAATACTGAAATATTTCTGTCCTGGTTAGTTAAGAGCTACTACTGAAAACTCCCAGTGACATTCCTTTTCCTTGGACATTCAAAGCAGCCCCCACCCCACCCCCTACCCCCACCAAGATGCCTCCAGATCTCTTCATGATCCACCAACCACAGGGATAAAAAACCAGCATGGCAGGATTCTCCCAGGAGTCTGTTCCAGTTGAAATTTCTGATCTGATTGGGAGGTTCACCAGTCATCAAATATTTAAAATGTCACCTTGCTATAGTATCATCATCATTTCATATGACAGATTTACCCTTTGCCCTGCCTTATTGGATGGTTACGCACATGTACCTATGGAGAAGAGAAAGGACTTTTCTTTTCTCAATAAAGAAATTAGATTTTTATGTAGACTTTATTAAAATAAAAAGATGATTTATTCTCATCTGATAATAGACATAACACTTTCTTTGCTGAAACCAATTAGATTGAAAATACCTTTGTTGTCAGCAGCAATGAAACCAAGGACATTCTCGTGTCTCAGCATCACTGTCTGATAAATTTCTGCCTCACGAAACCAGGATCTTTCATCTCTGGAGGAGAATATTTTCACAGCCACGTCTTCCCCACACCATCTTCCATGCCAGACCTCACCAAATCGGCCTTTTCCTACAATCTCCTGGAGGATAATCGTCCTGGCAATTGTTCTCTGAACCAACAGAGGTAATCCTAACCGAAGAAAAGATGGGATGGATGGTGAAGAACAGTAAGTGCCAGAAAAGAACTGTCAGAATGACCGGTATTTTCACATAAAAAGGCCAACATTTAAGCACTTTAATAATTTTATTGATGTTGAAGAAATAAGCACATTTTATACCAAAACTTTAATGTCAAAGCATGCTCAAAAATATTCCAAATTCTCTTCTCATATTCACAAATATAAATTCTTGGACATAGCCTGTTGCTGCAGATGTCTGATCTTTCTAGAATTACTGCCTATTTCCCTGATTTGTACATTAAAGCCAGTCAGATTACTAAGTACACAAAAGTATAATAAATGCTGTTAGCCTTTAAAATAAAATACATTGGTTCCTAGTACAACTGGGAATGCAGAAAAATTCTTTGAGAATTTTTTAAAACCAAATTAAAATTGGAAAGTGAAGAATCAAATTCAACAATCAAGTAAGATAATCATGTTATCTAAAAGCAAGATGCAATGATAGAAAATATAAAATGGATATTTTCTGCAGAATAAAAAACATCAAAGAAAATATATTCTAAGTGCATGTAAAATATTTAGATTCTTTGAATCAATAACTCTACCTCTATAATTCTATCCTAAAGATTCAATGTAATTGCAAAAATTCTGTCAAAATGTTTAATACATTATTATTTATAGGAAAAATAAGGAAAGGTGTCTGATAATAGAAAATTATTAAATACTAGAGGCCCAGTGCATGAAATTCGTGCATGGGGTAGGGGGGGAGCGTCCCCTCAGCCCGGCCTGCACCCTCTGGCAATCTGGGACCATTGGCTCCTAACAGCTCTCCTGCCTGCCTGTCTGGTCACCCCTAACCACTCTGCATGCCTGCCTGATCACCCCTAACTGCCTCTGCCTCGGCCCCAGCTTCAGTGGCTTCGTCTGGAAGGATGTCTATAATGACATCTGGAAGGTCATTTGGCTGTCTGGTCTAATTAGCATATTATTATTATTATAGATAGTGCAGAGATTAAGAGCACAAATAAGAAAAACCTAGTTTCACATTTCAGCTGTGCCACATGATAACCATGGGCAAGTTATTGAACTTCTCTAAGCTCTGGCTTCCTTGTCTGAAAAACAGGAGATAATAGTATCCCTCATCTCATAGGGATACTATGAGAATTAGCAAGCATGTTAAGCTCTTAGCACAGTATCTAGCATATTACACACTCAATAATAGTCTTTAATATTATGTCTTAGGTCAAAGTACTCAGAACCAATAATAGTGATGCTGCTTACGAAGATTTATGTCCTAATGATTTGCTTAAATGCTTTCGTTGTGTTAAGTAAAATAGCACAGTGAATTCTATCCACTTAAGTAAGTGTACCTAGCTATTCAAAATATGCACAGAGAAAAGACTGAAGTAGGAAATATACTAAAAGCTACTTCTATTTAGTGGCATCAAAGTGAACTGTGATAAGCTTCTTTCTAATATCGTACATTTTCTACAGAGGGTATATGACTCTTACAATTAGAGGAAAACAGATAAAGAGGTCACAGTAGAATTTATTCTGGAAAGTCATGTGTAGTTGTTGTCACTGTATTTGATAGCAGGGAAACCCTCAGAGCAACAACTGGGCAAGCTCCGGAGGACTCACATCTGCTCCTGAGATGAGCCAAGGTGTACTCACATGTTCTCATCCTCATGAGAACCGCCCACTATGGCTAAGTAAGCACAGACTGTAAGTTTGCTATTATAGGTCTCAACCATTAGTCACAAAGCACCACAGCCATAAAGCTCTTCTTAGATCATCTGGTTCACCTTTATCATTTTAGGGAAGAGAAAACTGGGGGCCGCAGTAATCACAAAGTGGCCCAGGAATAAGTGGTTAGTGGGGAGGCAGATCTACAACTAAAACACTGGTCTTCAGTCCAGACTCTTGCTCTCTCACCATTTAGTGGATATGATGCATTTCTCCCCTGCTGGGAAGATTTCTAGCAGCAAACTATACTGGCTATTTTTGTAGGCTACAGTCAGTTTTACCACTTGACCACACACAATAAAAGTTGTACTAACAATTATTAAGCCAAATCTCAACCCCAGTTGAGGAGTCTCTCTCCTCCCTTCCCCAACATGCATCCACACACTCACAAAAACATCACCACCAACAATCATTACCAACAACAATGCAACAATATTTGGCTAGAGAACTAGATAAGCCAATGCTTTCAAACTGAAAATTGATCAAGCACCCAATTAGTGCCACACACCAGGGACAAAGTAAGACATGACCTAAGGTACTCAGCACAGCAATTAAGTTGAGACTGTAAAACTCAATGAAAGTTGCTTCAGTATCATTCAAAGCAGCCCCCCAAGATAATCTAATTCTTGGGTTATACAATTAGAGATTTCATTTGAAGATACATGGACATTGCTTGTCTTCCTGGTTCATTTTATTCTTTTTGATGGCAGTTGTAGGAGCAGTTGCCTGTCTGATGGAATGGCACCTTCCTGTCACCGTCTGTCAGAAGTGCTCTATCATGAGAGCAAAGCAGCAGCCTATCCAGTCTCTTAGAAGCCACTGAGACACTGGCCACTCTCAAAGACAGCCCAGGAACACGGCAGTCCATGTTCCTCTCTTGTGGGCATTCCATCTCTTTGAATCGGTCCCTGACCAGGTCAAGAATAAGCTTCACAATTTTTTGTTTTTCGACATTTGACAAAGAGGCCTCACGTTTAAGGTCACGGGACAATTAAGAGAAGCAGAGCCGCCCGATCCCCTCTTCGGGGGGGGAGGGGGGGCGGGGGTAGCTTTTGTGGCAGAAGCCTTGCTGCAGACAAACCAGCTCTGCTTATGAAAGGCAGTGCTGCCCCCACTTACGTTAGCCAGCGGTCACTGCCAAGGACGTGTATGCAGCTAGCTTAGGGGAAAAGTGCCTAAAGATCTTTCGAATTGTGCATTACAAAAGTCGCCCATGCATGGATACATTTATGGCTTTCTTTTTAGGATAATCTAAAGAGGAGATTCAGCAGTCAATAAATCCAGACTCGGGTTTAAAGACGCACAGAAGGAGCAAAAAAAAACTTAATGTGAATTTTTCATTTTATGTCCTGGCTCATGACTACTTTGTTAAATTAAATATACAGTCTCCAGTTATAAAATCTCTAGAACATTTATTTAAAAGGAAAATCGTTGGTCATATTAAACATATTCAAAGAGTTGCTCCAAAATACACATTCAACCTAACACGGGTGAACTGAAATGTCTGAGTGGTAATTAAGTAGATGGTTTTTTAATCACTTGAACCCCATGAAGAAATTATTTAAGGTTTCAAGGAACTTGGCACAAATCAGAGCTCTCTGTGCACATATTCTGTGCCTACATTGTTGACAGTGCTCAAAATATTAGGGCACAATGGGCCCCAAAATGTAATACTCAAGGAAGAAAAAGTAGTGAACTGAACAAGTTTTACTTTTAAAGAGAGAATACCATCTTTCTAGCCAATAATTTAATTTGAATTTCAGTTTTATAAACTTTGTAGTTTGGAGACACTTTGCCAATGCCCCTCCCCTGGACACATGCCACCTAATTTGGGCAGTGAAGGTATAAACGCTAAGATGTTGGTCAGTGAGAGAGCAGGCAATCTTGCCCCAGAAGCAGGCAATCTTGCCCCAGAACCAACTACCTGGGCTCCCTGGGTGACACGATCGGGCTTCTCTTTTCTGGACTTTGTGGTGAGTCCATAGCTATATCATATTACATATGACATTCATATAGATGTCAGCGCCCCTCTGTTGTTAAACCCTGTTAATTGTGCCTGTCTGTGAGCTCCTTGAAATATGTTTGGGGTCATCATCCTTAATAATCCTCCCAAAGCAAGGGGGGATGCAGGGGCATCTGACGTGGCTCACCTAGCCTCGCCCTAGTCCACATTTTGGCAACACCGCATGCTGACAGGATTTCTGGACACGTACCTGAGAGCAGGGAGCCTCCTGCCCCTTAGGGAGTTTGTTATCACAGAGGAAACTCTGCTCTATCACCAGAAACCCACAAAGTCCTCAGACGCTTTGTGCTACAAGAAAGGCTCATTTAGGCCAGAACACAGGCCTGTACTTGAGTTGTGTCAGCAGGTCCTGGAGTTCCATTGAAGGGGAAGAGAATTATCATACAACCTCAGCAGCAAACGCCTGCACACCAATGCTCTGCTCTTCCCTTTCATCTTTCATTTCTGTGCTTTAAGAACATATTCTTGATTTTAATTTCAGGTCAGCTCTCTGGGAACTTCGCCCACACATCCCAGGGGTACCTACAGATTCGGCAGACCTTCACAACCACAAGCGAAGGTGCTCTAAGTACATTACTTTGCATAACTGACTTCTCTTGCTCAGAACTCAGCTCCTTAGATACAGTAACTCCTTTGTGCACAGGAACCATTACCAGGAGAGCAACAATTTTTCTTCCTCATCATAATGGAGAGGGGAGAGCAGAGAGACTCTTTCATGCTTCAGGAATTCTGAAGGACTGTCAGAGTAAGAATCTGAATACTTAAAGGCTCAAAAGCCAACGGAAAGGACTTAATTCTTTAGGCCATGATGGTTTTTTCTCTTCTTCTAATCCTAAAATAAACTTTTATGTCAGAACTTAGCATGTACCAGATCAAGCATTTGAAATGATAGAATTCATATTGGGGTCCTTTTTTTGTTAAAAAATGTTTTTACTGGTTTCTTTACTTTTTAATCCTCACCCAAGAAGATGTTTTTATTTATTTTAGAGAGAGAAGAAGGAAGAGAGAGAAACATTTATCAGTTGCCTCCCATACACGCCCGGCTGAGGATTAAACCTACAACTTTTTGGTGTACTAGTATAGGACGATGCTCCAACCAACTGAGCCACCTGGCTAGGGCTGTTTTTATTTATCTATGTATATAAAAGCCTAAGTGACCAAATGACCAAACTACTGAACGAAGGGTTTACTGGTCACTATGATGCACACTGACCACCAGGGGGCAGATGCTCAACACAGGAGCTGCCCCTGGTGGTCAGTGTGCTCCCACAGCGGAACACCACTCAGCTGATGGACAGACACCAGATGCTGGACTCAGGCTGGCGAGCACAGCTGCAGCAGCCACAAGCCTCTCCCACCTCTGCGACAGTGCTATCGAGTGGCGAGTGGCGAGTGGCGGTGGCAGCAGGTGCAGTGGGGCCAGAATGAGTGAGAGTGGCGTGGTACCTGGCCCAGGCTCAGGCTCCTCCCTGGCCGCCTGCTGCTGTTTGCACTACTACATCCCTTGGAGGATGTTGGATTGCTGGTTTTGGCCCATCCCCCAGGTGATCTGCGGGGATCGGGCTGAAACCAGGAGTCCAACATCCCCCAAAGGGTCCCAGATTGCAAGAGAGAGCAGGCCAGGCTGAGGGACCTCACCAGTGCACAAATCCATGTATAAGGCCTCTAGTATTTAAATAAGAGCTTCCTTACTTACAAAATGGACCATGGGCACATACCAGATCCGGATCCAGAGGCGGTCACATCGTAAATCAGATCTTTCAGCGTTTTCCCAGCATTTACCAGGTTGCATTCAGAGAGGGGCTCCTCCACATTCTGCCTCTTTTTCTTTCTGTTGGTGCACTGTCGACCTTGGCATGCCCAGATGCTCAGCACTGCCGCCACGGACAGCAGGCACACTGGCACAGTAATAACAACAGTCAGCTCCATGGGTCCGAGTTTGGGGGCATTTGGTGAGGCTGCAGTTAAAAAAGAAGATGACCATCAATCAACCCATTTAAAATATTTTAGAAATTGGAAATGTGATCACCAACATTTCACATCTATAATGTGCAGCTACGCAGTGTGCACTGATGACAGTTGACAAAGGCTCGCTGTGTTGTAAACAAGGGTGGGAAAGGAGGCTGAGGTCAGGCAGCAGCTAGGAATGGCTATGCCAGGTGTCAGTGGAGACAGAATTAGGACCACGGAAAGCGCTCACACAAGGGATCCTTCCTTCCTTCCTTCCTTCCTTCCTTCCTTCCTTCCTTCCTTCCTTCCTTCCTTCTTCCTTCCTTCCTTTCCTTATTTATTTATTTATGTTAATCCTCACCCAAGACTATTTTTCCATTGATTTTTAGAAAGAGTGGAAAAGAGGGAAAGAGACAGAGAGAAACATCAATGTGAGAGAAACATATCGATTGGTTGGCTCACACACGTGCCCCAACTAGGGCCAGGGATCGAGGTATATGCCCTTGATCAGAAATAATCTGGGATCCTTCAGTCCTCAGGCCAACACTCTATCCACTGAACCAAACCAGCCAGGGCAGGAATCCTTTTTAAAACCTCTAAGCATTTGACATTTTTCTCCTATTTTCTCCCCATTTTTCAGCAGCCCATTCTTAGAGCACATTCATTCAGATTCATTCATGCCACAAGTAATCACTGAGCTCCTGCAATAATATGTTGCCACCATTTCAGGTGTGGAGATACAGTGGTGAGAGAGACCAAATGTTTGCTCTTGTGACACTTATGTTCCACACATCCAGCAAGAGGAATAAGTGCTCTGATGAAAAAGGAAGTAGAAGAAAGAGACAGAGTGATGGCCAACGCTACTTTAGACAGAGTGGTCCTAGAAGGCTGCTCTGGCAGGTGTCAGGGAGCTACAATGGAAGGTGTCTCAGGGAAGTGTGTTACGTCAGAGGGACAGCAAGAGTAAGGTGCTCTGAGATAGAGACCTATTGGTGTGCTCAGGACAACCTAGGCCTAGAGTGAGGTAGACCAGGAGACAGATAGACAGAAATGGGGCCAGCGAAGAAAAAGAGAGGAAGGGCATGTGAGGTCTTACAGGCTAAAAGGACTGGGAATTGTATTCTAAGTAGAAGCTCTTGCAGGATTTTGAGAAGGCAAGTGAAATATGATCCAACTTAATATTCTGTGTGGCTGCTATGTGAAGTCACTAGGAGCACAAGAAGAGACAAATTAGAAACCTAATGAAATAATCCTGGCAGGAAATGATAGTCTTGGCTGACAACCCTATCTAAAATAGTCCTTCCTTCTCATTCCCCATTCACTCTCTATACTCTTTTCCTGCTTTATTTTAATTCCTGGATCTTACTGCCACCTGGCACATCATATATTCATTTATCTATTATCTGATTTCCTCCACAGAGCATGTGCTTCATGAAAGGAAGAACTTTGCCTGCTTTGTTCCCAACGATGTCCATGTTTACAGTGGTAAATGGTCAATAACTAGACCTTGAATAGCAGAGTCACTAAAAGTTTTACTAGCTTTGTATTTTTGTTAAGTAAAGGGTAAGATTTTTCATTTCAGAAAAATAAGTATAATAGTTGAAACCACATAACATCGGGGGATATAATTAAATTTGGCACTTTAATTTTAAAATACATTAGCCAAATTTTTTTAAAGTTCGTCCTATATCTAAGAAATCTTTTTAATTTAGAAAAAACAGTGATACATGAAAAATCTATGATGTCAGATATTTCCTGTGTTTTTCAAAGAAGTTATTTTGACACTTGAAATAAGCACGTAGTTCGTTTTATTCACGCACCACAGACAGCCTCAGCATCAATTTAATTTTATCCTCTAGTCCTAGCAGCGGGGGATGTTGATTTTTGTTTTCAATAAACCTGAGAGTATAGTTAATAGAAGAGGGATACATAATTCTGGAGCCTTAACCTAATTTTAGGTTCTCAAACATCAAGGAGAAGAAAAAAATGCAGGCATTGGAGAGAGAGAAGCAGGTTATATGTGGCTATTGTGCCTTGAGCAAACTGTACCCTCTCCCAGCACCCCTCCAGTTGCTCTGCATAGGCCAGGGAGAGGATTAGTTAGACATGAGGCATCAAATTAATAGCATAACACCTGCACCTTAAAGTCTAGACAAATTACAGTGATAATGGACCTTGTGGATTAAATCACTCCTCAGACTTCCTTCTTTGCAACTGACAACCATGGAGTTATGTTAAATGTAATTACATTTTACTTACAATTGCAACCAGAATATATTAATATAATTTGAAAACAATTATTATTTAATTCTAAAGGAAAAATAATAAAAATCCTCAAAATTGTGTTCATAGAAGTTTCATTATAATCCTAAAAATAGTAATCTAGCTACAACCAATGAGTAAAAGATTTAAAGCTGTTAAGTGAACTTTGGAAACAAACATAACTCATGCTCTTCTACTTTGCCTCCTGCATTTTGGCAGATCACCAACTTGCCTTCTCCTGAGTGTTTCAGGATTCCTGTGAAATCTTTAGAAGTTGCACAGGCGCATATGGGGAGAGCTTGACCTTGAGTGTTCTTATGACAAAGTGTAAGAGTTTTCTAACTTGACTTTGCGTTAGAATCATTAACCATGGCACTTGCAACCTCTGAAGTTTGCTTATAAAAGCATTATTAAGCATTTCACATGGATCTTTCAAATTTACTTTTCAAGTTTTATCTATATTTTTATGTGCTCACAAAAGTATTCTAAGAAAGCCACAGAATACACTCGATCACTTTCAATTTACATAAACATCTAGTTAAACATTTTAAAAATAAAATTCCATTATTGGATATATTTATATGGGTAAATTTTATTTTGATATATGTTATTAGGAACTATCAATATAAACATTACAGTTAAAAAGCTTATTGATTCCCTCATTTGAATAAATGCATTGCTCAGATCATCACTATGGCAACCAATAAGGAAGCAAAAGGTCAGCAACCCTGAAAATAGAATAATGCTCTAGAGAAGGCTACTGCTTTCAGGAATGTTTATTACACAAGGGTAATGTTTCTTTTTTGTGTGAATAAATTTACTGATACAAGTTAGTAAGAAAAAAAGATTACTCAGCTAAAAAAACGCTAGCAACACCATCCAGAAAGACCTCCTGAAACACTGAGCAATTTTAAAGCAAACATTTGTAAAACAGTCTTCTAAGTCAAATGTTGATTGTCATCTTCACAGGAGATAAATGAAGAAAAACTGTAGTCTACAGCCCATGAGTCATGGTAGAAGGAGACAATGGTGCAGTTAAGAAAACATTTTGATAAGTTACCTCTGGTTAGCATATTAATTTTTCAAGCAAGTTTTACATTTTTTATCATAAGAGAACACTTATTATTTGGTCATTCCCAATTTTTGAGATTGTCGATTGAGATGCATTCCCCAAGGGGGAATATGTTAATCCCAAAAGTGAGGTCTGGGAAATGCTGCATTGCTAATTAAAGTTACTTCACTCCCTAGTAATTAAATAAAAGAGGATGGGGAGCAAAAGAGAGAAAAGCACTAGTCTAAGATGAGTCAGAGCCTAGCCCACAAATATCTCCCTTATGTAAGTTCCACATGCATTAAACCAAGACAATGCTGAGAAAGGGAGTAGTAACAAATGAATAATTTATAATTTTTTTCCTCAAAAAAATAGAGTGACACACTAAGCAAAGGGAAATCTACCAAACCTTCATAATGACCATCTTTTAATCTGCCATTTTAAAGCATTTTTATGTGGGTACCATCATTTCAAACATTTGCTTGACGGTAATGAAAATACATTTCTAATTGGTTTCTTGTTGCTTTACTAAATTGGTTCAAAGACTGGATCCAGATGGATTGGCTTGTATAATGTTGCACTGAGGACAACTCTCTAAGGGGGATGCCAGAGAAGGTGGGCACCATCCACACCCTTGTGGCATTTAGACTCTACTAATGAATACATGATCCAGCTAGGGGATAATTCCAAAGCAACTTCGCAAGTAAAAATACGGAGGAAACTTTATGTAAGATCAAGGGAAGTGGGAGGAAAAAATCATCATGAAGAGTTCCATTCATGATGAATCAGTCCAATATAAAAGAATATGTAACTAATGAGTCTAAGGAGCTAAGTCACAAGCACCTTATTTTTTTGTTTTCATGTCTAATTTTAATTCTGGAGTGTAAAGATCTTTTTAATTAAAGTATAGTTGACATGCAATATTATATTAGTTTCAGGTGTACAGCATAGTAAAATATGTTGTTGGTATTTTATTAGAGATTGCATTCAACTTATAGATTGCTTTGGGTAGTATGGACTTTTTAATGATGTTAATTCTAAAGATTCATAAACACAATATATTCTTCCATTTGCTTGTATTGTCCTCTATTTCTTTTTTCCAGTGTCCTGTAATTTTCTGAGTACAGGTCTTTGGAGCACAAACACTGGTTTTATTTATCTAACATCCCCATTCAATTCTATACTCACTATGGCAGGCAGCCCCTCCATACCCTGAGCCTGTCCCAGCCTCCTGTGTCCTCATAGTCACCCTTATAAATGTCATCAGGAATAATCCAGTTAGAAGTTACTTCAGTTAGATCCCTCCAACATGCTCCACTATAAAGAAGAGCAAATGGTCTCCCTTTTTCTTAGAGCAAGAATAATCATGTCAAACAAGTTGGTTTTGATTAACATGGACCTCAAATACTGAACAGCATCAAAATATTTTACTATCTTAGAGATTATAAAATATTTTATCTTAGAGATTATAAAATATTTCTATCACTGAGCCATGACAGTGATAGAAATAACATGAGGATTATTTCTGCCTTTGAACTGTATCAGATGAGCCATTGACAGACCATTTTGTTGGCCAGTGCTCAATCTATAAATGGAAAGCATATATTGTCTTCATCTGGCCTGATCTAATGAGTGTATGGCAGGCAGGAAGCACCACACATAAAAAGATTTCCTGAGCAGTTCTTGTGCCACTGGTTTTCTGGGAGTATGTGAGGAACACTGAGAAGCTTCCAATCTTCTTTCATCCACTAGCACCTGAACATAAGCATAATAATATTTTTATATTTTAAGGAAATAGAAATGTTAGACTGGAGAATATAGTCTTTGGCACAAGGGATATGAAAAAAGTTTGACTCAAGCATAAGTGAGATTAATACAACATAGGAAAGAGAATTTAAATGGACCCTACCGTTTTTCTTAATTTCAGGGCATGGACCCAGAGATTCATTTCTTAATCTGTCATCAAAACACATATCCTCTGTGAAGACATTAGATAGTAATTACTAGAAGAATATTTTAGTTTTTCCTCAAGCCAACCTTCTACATGGGAAAAAGAAAACTTCCTTTGGAGCCCCACCCATAGTTGTATCTCTGTCTCCCCAGCTCACAGCAGAGAGCCTTGTTCAGAGAAGGCACATTAAAATATTGATGACAAAGGAAAAGTTACAGTTTTCTGTCCTAAAGTTCATGCTAATATCATTTCTCCCACAGGTAACACATTCACACAGAGCAGCTTGTTCACTTAGAAAGACTGATGTAAGATAATCATATTGTGACTTAGTTCAGTCACCCAAAATGATAGTTGAGTAAATAGGTAATAGTATTTCTAGAACTGAGAGAGTAGGGGCTTACATAATATAAAATCCTAAATTTAGTATTGGTTATAAATTTTACTTTCAATGTCCCATTACATCCCTATGAACAAAATTGCATAATTGAAATCAGTATACTTGTTTCTGGAGACAAGAAATGCTTCCTATCTTCCTACATTAAACTTTTAAAGCACAAGTTCGACTTCTTTGTACTCTTGTATTTCACAGCACTTTCCAAAATATAAAATTCATAGCATCTTTCATTTTATGGGGGTAGGGGGGAACATCTGGCACACCTGCCAGGTGTGCACTGAATTCTCAGAGAATGAGCTATAAATGGATTGTTCCTGTGATAGCAGAACAAGTCCACAAGGGGTCCCATGAGCATTTCGCAGCCTGTGGATGTCACCTTACACTGATTAGATCAATGAATGTATGTTTAAAGTCAAAAACCATAAAAGAGACAACCATGAATTTGTAAAGAAATGCAAATAAGACTTTTAAACTCCCAAAAGAATAGTACTCACTATCTAAATGTTGGATTTTTTTTTAAAGTATAACATGCTTTAAAATTATTAATTTTTGATAAATTAAATTCTAATGTTTTGGCAGTTTATCTTCCTTCAGTTTGGTTTATATTGAAAATCTCATTTAGACATGTGCCTAATCAATATGCATAGTTCACATACTCTTAACTGATACAAATAATCAGTTTTCTTTTTCTCTTTACACACTGAGAACGGAACAGGAAGGTGGAAATTGTTCTGAGGTTAATAAAGCACCTATGTTTTAATGTTGTGCATGTATTTTCTTTATTGAAACTAATTATTTGAGTTAGTTAAAAATATAATAGATTTATTAAAATAGTCTATTGAAATCTGAAAGGAAACATTGGAAATTATTATTATACTTAGCCTTCCAAGCACTGTGTTTTGGGAACAAAAAGATGCCAGGGACTTGAATGTTTTTGTTGAATAGTCTATTTCCATATGAAGGGTAGTAATTAGTGCAAGCATGAACTAAATAGTAATTCCTATCAAAATGAATCCTATAAATAACCAGCTTCAATATGTATTGGTTATACATATTGAATGAATGAATGAATGAATGAATGAATGAAGAGGGAAAGCCCATGCCCAATAAGGAAGGGTCAGTTTCTTGGGCTTCAGCCAACAGGTAAGAAGAGATAGACATCAAGGTTGCCAGACCTCCTGATTTTTCATGAAAAATCACACATTAGGATTTCCATATTAAGACTCTTAACTTTCAACATTATAAAAATTCACTTTTAATTTTCCAGAAATTGTGTAGATCACACAAAACTTGTCTGTGGGCCAGATATAATAAGTAGATAAAATTCTGGATGACCTATTATGTTGTTTCTGAGTTCATTAGAACTGGGTTTGCTACAAATAACAAAGGAAACCAAATAGAAGTTTTTCTCCTCTCTTTCACATGAAAGGAACTGGAAGATGGGTGGTCCAATGTTAGAACATGGCTCCATGAAGTGTTCAGCCAGGCTCCTTGCATCTCCCTCACTGCCATCCTGTGGTGTAGCCATTATCCCCATGGTCCAAGGCAGCTGCTAAAACTCCATCCTTTACTTTCAGGCAGTGTGATGGAGGATGGCATGGTAATGTGCCAGTTCTGTTTTAGAGTCTTCTCAGAAGTCCTCCAAAACACGCCACTCATCTCATTAGCCAGAACTCAGTCATATGGCCACACTTACATTACGGGTAGCTGAAAATACTGTCTATTAGGTGGACAGCCACACAACCAGCTAAAAGTCTAGGCTCTGGACTAAATGGTTATTAAAATAAACTAGATATCTTTGAAATACTTATTTATAGTCATAGTAAACTCTGATCCATCCATTAGATTTTTTTTCATTAGAAAAAGAACATATGTGCAACAAAACAAGTCAGTATAAGAATTTATAAGAAAAGGGTTAAATAATGTCCTTAGCCAGACAGCTCTCAATACCAACTCGAGATGTTAATAGAATGTGTAACTTCCATAAAGATACTATACTCAAAAATTACTTTAAAATGATGTTTTGTTCTTTTGTTGTGAAATGTAATAAATATACAAAACAGTACATACAATATGTATATAGGTTGGGTATAGAAATAATTATAAACTCCCAATCCCCCAGGCCCCTTACTCTCACATGATCACAACGTTATCCCTTCCCCAAGAGTAACCATTATCCTGATATAGAGAATACTCATTTCCTCGCCCTTGTACTGTGTTTTCCAGAACTCCTTTTCCTATATGGTTCCATGTTGAAATTGGGATATTTATGTACATGTTCATAAATGAGAATGTGTTATAATTTCTTTTTTCATGTCTTTGGTGGGTTTTTATATCAAGGATATGCACAAGATGAGTTAAGGAGTGTTTCCTCTTTGTCTGTGTTTTGGATGAGTTTGTACAAAAATTACCTGTTCCTAGAAGTTTAGCAAATCTTCTGTTAGAGCCTCTTGGGCTTTATATTTTTCTTTATGGGTATTTTAAAAACTACTCATTCAAGTTTTTTAATGTCATAAGACTTATTCAGCTTTGGTAAATTATAATTATCTAAAATATTAGGTTGTTATTAATCATGTTGTTTCAATCATATATAGTCTTACTCTAATTTTTAAATCTATTTCTATCAATTACCAACATAGTAATGTATTAAAATGTCCTCTTGAGATTGTTGATTTCTCTATTTCTCCTTATAGATTTGTAAATATTCTCCTTATTTTTGAGACCATGCTCTTTAAGCACACAGAAATTTCAATTTATTAAGAATCCCTGGTAACCATTATAAAGTGACCTTTTTTAAACTCTTTTTTTAAATATTAAAGTTTATTTTTGTCTGCTCTTAATATCAAAATAGACCAACATTTTTGTTTGTTCAATATGTGCATGGTCTATCTTTTTCATCACAATAATTTCAACATTTCTTTAAACTTTCATTTTTTATACATTAAAAAATTAAATTGGGTTATCCTATATGATAATCTTTGTTTATTAACTGAAATGTTTTGTCTATTTACATTAAATTATTTACATTTAAGTGTTATTGACATATTTGGATAATTTCCTTATGTTACCTCTCTCTCTCTCTCTCTCTCTCTCTCTCTCTCTCTCTCTCTCTCTCTTCTTCTCTTTCATTTTTCCCCTTGCTCTGCTAAATAATAAGCCCAAGGTTCCTCTCTGGGATTACAAGAAGATGGGCTTATATCTGGTTTACACTTTCAATAAGGAAAGAGACCTTTGATATCTCTGCTAAACATGGGGTTTCTATTAGACAACCCAATTTGAGCAAACCATGTTTCTTAACTTTTATCTTCTTTGAACCTTGAGATCCCTAATAACAAAACCCAACATTTTTCTTATTAGATAAAAAAACATACACATGAGAAAAAAGTATCAGATAAGATTATCAGAAAGTTAGATAATAAGGTCTTAAATAATAAGGGTATTCACTGATTCACATAACAAGAAATCTGGAAGTAGGCTGGTGACTTTACTGAGTCTCTTTGTTAATAAATCGTAGAGACAATATTATAGTTACCATTTTTTCAGTCATATATGTTACAAATATTTCTATCCCACATTTAATTTATCTTTTGTTTTATGTATGTTATCTTTTACCACTCATTTTTATTTTAGTTTGCATGTAGTCAATTATATTTATCTTTTCCTTTTATAGCAGTTGGATTTCCTGTCTTATTTAAGAACAGCCTTCACACTATAAAGTCACAAAAATCATTTTTTTCTAAATTTTCCTCTGACATTTAAATTGTTTTGCACTTCACAATTAGATATCTAATTGAGCTATAATTTATTTTTGTATATGGTATGACACTATTGTAGGGCCCTGTTTTCTTCCAGATGGATAGATAATTATGCCAGCATCATTTCAAAAATAAACTGTCCTGGAATTTCCACTTCTGTCAAGTTACACTTAAATGTCCACAGACCCCCTTCTTGGTGTAGCACAAACAAAAGTGCTGAATAAACTATAAATGAAAAACTTTTTTTCTATTACATGATTAAGCTGGTGGGAAAATAAAAGAACTGTTCAATGGGCAAATGTGGAGTGCAAAGTGAGAGAGGTGCTTGAGCACCAGCGCAGCCATTTGCCCTACAAGTATTGTCCAGTTCTTGATGGTGAAGGGCTTAGTTTACAAGACTGATTCCCAAGATCAGGAGATAAACACTGATTCCTGCCCTAGCCTCTGTGGCTAAGGTGGTTGGGAGTGGTCCTGGACACCAAAAGGTTGCTGGTTTGATTCCCAGTCAGGGCACATACCCCAGGTTGCAGGTGGAGGGAGTACAGGAGGTAGTTGATCAATATTCATATGTTTTTCTCTCTTTTCCTTCCTTTCTCTCTAAAACAATCAATAAAAATATTTTTTTAAAAACTGGTTCCTGAAATAGTGAAAGGTCAGATTAGAGATCCTTGTATAAATTAGGAAACTATGAATAGCATTATATTGGAAACAAAACAAAATAGAACATGGTGTTGAGAGACAGACAGTGAACATATTCATCTATTTGTCTCAACCTTGATTTGGGGCACAG
This sequence comes from Corynorhinus townsendii, assembly GCA_026230045.1. NCBI lineage: Eukaryota > Metazoa > Chordata > Mammalia > Chiroptera > Vespertilionidae > Corynorhinus > Corynorhinus townsendii. The sequence continues at coordinate 59,140,077 of JAPDVU010000005.1, read as the reverse complement.
AAGAAAAAAAAATCTCTTTAATAGTTTCTTACCACAAGCATGTACCCATACAGGCAGGCTTAAAGCCAGAATTCATGCCATATGTTGGCCAAAAATACTTAATCAAAACATCACCCCTAGATACCTGACAGGAACTAATGTAAATCTTCTCTGGAGGAACATATTTTAAATATAGGTTTCAAACGTTTCCTCCAGAGATGGATCCCCAAAACATGACCTCATAATCAAAAATCACAACACACACGGAAAGCAGCCAACAAGCAAACTAACTATAGATATTGGAATTATCAGAAATTCAAATATGAGAAAAAGAGTTCAAGAGGCATGGGGAATAGCTACAGACGGCCACATTTATGGAAAATCAGTGAAGGAATTGTGAGAACTGAGGAGAACTTATAAGAGAGCTCGCAGACAGAGCACATTGTAGAAACACACACCCAAAACATGTTCCTATGTGAATCAAACTTTTTTATTTATTATTTGTTTACCCTATCTGGTGTCCCCCACCCCAAAAGTGAATATTATTTGTATAAATGAGTTGTATTTTTTGAAACTGAAATATTCTTTTTTTTTCTTTTTTTGTCACCTGAGGATATGTTTTTGTTTTCATTGAATCTGGAGAGAGAGAAAAAAACAAAACAAAATAAAAACATTTACCAGTTGCCTCCTATATGTGCCCTGACCAGGGATCGAACCCAAAACCTAGATATGTGCCCTGACCAAGAATTGAACCTGAGACCCTTCAATGCATGGAACACACTAACCATTTAGCCACACCAGTCAGGGCAAACCAGAAATATTCTTAAAGAGTTCAGAATACATCATTTACTTTTTTGGAGGTGAATTTTTCCCACCAACGTGGCTCTTAATTTCAAAGAAAGCTAAGAGTGGACAATCTGCAGTTACTATATATTAATGGTGTCTAAGAGTACTAGGTCAAAGGTTACTGGAGAAAGAGCAAGAAAAGTAGCATCCCAGAAAGATGAACAGATAGTTCTGTAATTGAAGATAGCTATTCTTATCTGGTCTAAAAACAAACAGGAAGAAGATATTAGACAGGGTACACTACATAAAATATATATGCTTTTGTTATTTAACTGATTTGCATAGTCTATTTTTAATTTTTCAAATTTCTTTTGTGAAAATAATAATATATTTCCCATTCATAGGGACATGAACTTAAAGCACTAGTCAAATAAATGGCTGTTTCTGGAAGTGGTTGTTGTCTTTCAAGTTTTACATAGAAAAAAAATCCTCTAAGTATCTATATATGTAAAAGCCTAAGTAACCATTATGACCCATTGACCCTAACCAATCTTCTGGTTGCTATGACTCACACTGACCACCAGGGGCAGATGCTCAACGCAAGAGCTGTCCCCTGGTGGTCAGTGTGCTCCCACAACCGGCCTCCTGCTGCCAGCCAACCTCCTGCAATCCCTCCCCCAGGCCAGCCAGCCCTGATCTGCCCCGATTGGCCCTGCTCTAGACTGGGTGAGACAGCCCCAATCAGCCCTGATCGCTGGCCAGGCCAAGGAACCCCACCCAATGCATGAATTCATGCACCGGGCCTCTAGTTTGTGATAACAGTTGAACATGGAAAGTCACTCCAGTGACATAAAACATATATACTTCAATAAATTTCAGGGAAGGAAGTATTTCTACCAAAGTATGGAATTACTTCTATCAAAAATTATTAACTTCTAAAAATTAAATCCACATGCAATGTCAGAGAACAAAGTATGTTTTAAGGGCAAGTGACTGAATTTAATGTGATCTAAAGCAAATACTGCTTACAAAGACCTGAGTTAATCACACTTACATTTAATTCAATTTAGTATTATAAGTGAATGGATAAGGAGGTTTTTAAAAAGGCCTTTTAAAAGAAAAAAAAACACTTGAAATTAAAATATTAACCTGATTCTTAATAGGTATTTTACTAATAAATTAAAATAATAAATGTGCTTGCTCCATTTAAAATCACCACATTTTAAATATCAACAAAACAGTGTTTCTTAAAATGTAAACAGAACCTATTAGTGGGGTCGACCAACATTTTTACTTAATGAAAGAGCATAGAGTATCTCACACATTTTAATGGTAAGAATATTTTATAAAATTCTTGTTTCAGTTGTGTGTGAATGCAGGTTGGGGGAAATTATGTAAAATTTACATCTGTCTGTGTGTCACAATGGAAACATGTATGAAAGTCACTAGTCTAAAGTTTTAGGAATCAGTCAAACATGTAAGAAGCTTTTTAGGAGGGCAAGTGTGAGTTCCTACAGTTCTCCAATTGCCAAGTACTAGAGAACCAGTAGGGAGAGGAGTGAGGAGAAAAATGTCACCAGCTGTATTCAAGGTGGAAACTGTCACAAAGAAATGAAGCAATAGCCCAATATTACACACAGGGTCTAAGGAACAAGAGGGCCAGCTGAAATATGACAAGACTGAGTTACCGACCCTACATCAAGACAGCTATCTAGAAATGGCCCCACAGTTAGGGTGATGAATGAATGAGCCAAAGAGGCAAGGATCCACTTGGCTTCCCTCGAAGGGATGTCTCAGATTTTCTCCAACTTCCTCTGATCACCTCCCAACCTTTCCTTTCTTGGCCCATGGAAGTGATGCAGAGTATTAATTACCATGGAAATGGCATACGATCTATTTTTCAGAATGCTTATATATATATATATATATATATATCATCTATATGTGATCGCATTTAAAAGTGACAAATCCCTGCTAGGCAGAGCAGGGGATATCAATCACACTCACTGATGACACTGAAGCAGCGGTGTTCTTGGCACCGGCTGTGTCGGCGCTCAGCCTGGAGATTCCCAATGCCTCTCCAAACAGCTGCTGCTGCAATACAGCTAGTAACCATTTAGTGCTGCCTCCCAGAGAGAACAACCTGCCACCAGATGACTGCACATGCAGGGCTATTCAGTTTCATGTCAATTTATCACACAATGCCTTGATCAGAAGCAAATTCTTAGTTTAAGTAAAAAGAAGATGAATTCAATGAATTCTCACATAGGAATAATTACTGGATAGACAACACACATCTTCCCTGTTATGAATGATAATTGAAAAAGCAATTAATGTAATCCGTGATATCAATAGACTAAAAAAGAAAAAGCATGTGATAATCTCAATAAATTCATGAAAATACTTGAAAAAGTTTAATATTTATTCATGATAAGAATACTTTCCCCTAAAGTGAGAATAAAAGTAAGTTTCCTCACTTGATGACAGGCATCTATTAAAAGAACTAAATAACATCATACTTAATGGTAAAAAAGTGAAGACATTCCTCCCAGCACAGGAAAAAGGCACGGAACTTCATTCTCATCACTCCTATTCATCATATTGGCAGTGTTAGCCAGTGCAAAAAGGCAAGAGAAAGAAATAAAATGCACACAGATCAGAGTGGAAGATTAAAATTTCCTGGATTCACAGATGATTGTATATGTAAAAACATCAAAAATCTTGAAAAATCTACTAGAAATAATACGTTATTTTGGCACCTTTGTAGGAAATACAGTGAATATACAAAATTAATTTTAATATACTATCAATTAACATTTAGAAATTGAGATATTAAAAATCATTCACATACAGAATATGTGTTTATTACAATACATTTCATTTTCAAAATTGAGCTATCATCTGTTAAAGAGTGTACACATTTTTGGGGATACCTTATATGTGCCAAATTTATCAAATTATCCACTTAAAATATGTTTCATTATATCTAAATTATACCATAATAAAATTTTTTTAAAAGAAGATGGTTTCTGACTACACTTGTGGTAGTGATCCCAAGGTACAAAAAAAATAAATAAAAGTTATTCTGTAAAAAAAAAAAAGAGGGACAACCAATTTATTTTTAAAATAGGTTAAAAGTACTAAATAGATACTTTTCGAAAGAAGACATAAGGAAGGCCAAGAGACATATGAAAACATGCTTAAAGTCACTAATCATCCGAGAGATGCAAATCAAAACAACAAATGCAGTACCATCTCAGAATGGCTATCAACAAATCAACAAACGACAAGTGCTGGCGAGGATGCGGGGAAAAAGGAACCCTCGTGGCACTGCTGGTGGGAATGCAGACTGGTGCAGCCACTGTGGAGAACAGTATTGAGTTTCCTCAAAAAACTAAAACTGGAGCTCCCATTTGACTCAGGGATCCCACTTCTAGGAATATGTCCCAAGAAACTAGAAAAACCAATCAGAAAGGATATATGCACCCCTATATTCATAGCAGCACAATTTACCATAGCTAAGATTTGGAAACAGCCTAAGTGCCCATCAGCAGATGAGTGGATTAGAAAACTGTGGTACATCTACACAATGGAATACTACACTGCATTAAAAAAGAAGGAGTTCTTACCATTTGCAACAGCATGGATGGAACTAGAGAGCATTATGCTAAGTGAAATAAGCCAGTCAGAGAAAGATAAATATCACATGATCTCACTCATTTGTGGAATATAATAAACAACATAAACTGATGAACAAAAACAGACCAGGAGACAGGGAAGCATCGATCAGACTGTCAAACCTCAGAGGGAAGGTAGGGGAGGGTGGGGGTAAGGGGGAGAAAACCAACCAAAGGACTTGTATGCATGCATATAAGCCTAACCAATGGACACAGACAACAGGGGGGTGAGGGCATGAGTGGGGAGGTGGGGAGGGAGGCAATGGGGAGATAAGGACACATATGCAATACCTTAATCAATAAAGAAAATAATTTTTAAAGTACTATAGTGGAATATTGGTATGGTGATATACAAATGCCTAAGAGTGGATAACAGCATCTTAAAATGTTAATTTATAAGGAAGAGTATGTATCTGTATATAGACATTAACACATCAACAAGCACTTACTTCTTACTGTATTAATAAATACAGAAGAAGATTCACTAACATGACATTCCCATGTCATAAGTTAGTTTCTGGTTTGAATTAATGTCCCCCAAAGTTTCAGATCCCATATTGCTGATAAAATATGAGATTAAGATTTTCAGTATTTTGTAAATTGGGATAAAACACCATGACATTGGGGGAAGGCAGAAATATATCTGAACAATATCTTTCTGCTATTGAATGTTTTCACATGAGTGTGGGCACATAAAGAAGCTATCCAGAAAGTACCCATAATAAAAGCTTCTGTCTCCATAAAAGTTGGAAGTCTACAATATTTTATTTTTCTCTTTTTTTTCTTTTTTCTTTCCTTGATGTATATTTAAATGTCTTTCCTTTAAAATAATCCATAAAAATTTAGATTTAGTTTCAGTCTATTCATCACTTCCAAAAATGCAATGCACATAGACAAATTTCTTCAAAATTATAATGTGTTGTCAATGTTTTGACAATCTTGTACAATTTTAAAAAATCAACCTCACCTAAGCGTTAGACAATTTTACCAGTCCAAAGGAAGAAAAAAAAGAAAGAGAACTGTAAAACAGATTTTATTTAAAGAAACACAAAACAGTTTGATTTCTACTATGTGTATGATTTCCCAAGAGTAAAATTAAACTTGGAATGAACAAAGATAAACCCTTTACCTGTTGGAAGGTGCAGTGTTATGTTATTGCAGAAATCTGTGAAGCAGCATTCGGTTTTGGTAACATTGTTGGAACTATGACAGAAGACTTGAGCATTTAATTCCGGGAGAGAAACACAGGACTTGATCACCTGCTCTTTTCCATTGGTTAGCATAACTGAAGCCCAGCATGCTCCTTCCGTTTGGCAGGTGAAGTTTGAAGAGTCACACAAAAGACAAACACACTTCAGTCCTGAAAAGTATAAGGCAAGCAAAAAAGCTTTAAGATACAAAAGACATCATGCAAATTCGTTTCTTCAAACCTAAGTGTGGAAACCCAATCTTAATGAAAACTGAGGGAGGGATTGAATAAACAGCACCAGATAAACACGCGCTGAACACATTAACGCTCTCTCAGTCAGGGGTTTTGTTTAAACAGGTTGCCCAATCATCATTTACTTTGTTTGGATTCTTGTGAATTTATTGCTATTATATTTTAAAACAATTTTCTCATCCATGGTCTGTCTAAATCCCTTCTTCGTAAGCTGAATCAGCTCATTCCTAAATCAATAGCGCCTATGAAACACTAGGATACGGTAACACAGCAACCAAGAGGGGCCTGTCTGGCATCAGTTGTGGAACATTCAAGTGTGATCACAGCAGCTGTGTAACCAAACGGCACAGTTTCTTCTGTTCACTTACTCTTTCTCCTGTAATCTTTTAAGTGAATGTGCTAAATACAAACCTAACCATCGATGTTTACAGCTAAAAAAAAATAGTGTGAGCCTCTGCCAGTATATTTTGTAACATTTAACATTATTGTTATTCTCCTAGTTCAGTGGTCGGCAAACTCATTAGTCTACAGAGCCAAATATCAACAGTACAACGATTGAAATTTCTTCTGAGAGCCAAATTTTTTAAACTTAAACTTCTTCTAATGCCAATTCTTCAAAACAGACTCACCCAGGCCGTGATATTTTGTGGAAGAGCCACACTCAAGGAGCCAAAGAGCCGCATGTGGCTCGCAAGCCACAGTTTGCCGACCACTGTCCTAGTTAACTTTAAGGCACCGATGAGCCATTATACTTCCCCCTCTTCACTAAAGAATACATCTTCGAATGAGTCATTTGAACAAACACTATGACCTTCAGGCAATTTTCTTTAATGAGCACATCTATTCAATAAAGCAAAACACATCAATTATAGAATTTCATATATCTATGCAATAAAACTTTCAAAAAAACTACATTTTGCTAAATTAATTTGTTCACTTCACAGATTTCCTCCACATTCCCCACTTCACATGCGTGCGCGAGCACACACATACACACACACACACACACATTAAATCACATGGTCCAAGTGATGCAGTACTTGGGTTCTGATGTAAAATATCTGTCAGCCAGAAAAGTCCAGTGGTGGTGAGCAATTTATTTAAATTTTATTAGTCCCATTACTTTAAAATAATACAATACTAAATAAGCCTTCTGTATTTTTACTTCAATAAACTTTTTTAAAAAATCATAACTGCCCCAACAATTATCTGACTATCCAAACTTTTACAATACAATCATTTTTACTCAAATGCAAGTCTTTAAATTACTAATTGATCAATTTGGAGCTGAGCTTATACCTATAAAATATTCAATACATAAATGGCAATTAATATACTCAACTTCAACTACCAATATAAGAGCAAATATGGATAATATTCCTATATAAGAGAGTAAGAAAGAAAAAATTACATAGTGATTAATAGAAATTATATCTTCTTTTGATAATTTTTTCTTGACTAGTAGAATATCATCCCCATAAGTATTTTTATTTCTATGTGCTAAGAGAAATACAAACATAAATAAAATATTATTTTGTTAACAACTTTGGACCAAGCATAATGGCTGATTCTTCTATTTATTTCAATGGTGATCAATTTAAATGTACTCTGTTGGGCGGGGTTAGGCTGGAGGGGGTCAATGGGGGGAAAATGGAACATATGTAATACTTTCAACAATAAAGAATTATTTTTAAAAATGGTGAGGGGAAGAGGGCAGATGGGAAAAGGACATGAATAAAGTGGATATACTTTTAACTTTTTTAATAAAATAAATGTACTCTGTTGTTGATATTTGTGTGCTATGGTGGAACTTTATAATCTAGATTTGTTGGCATTCAGTAGAACTAGATATACTATAATCTATCTAAGTGACTTGAGTTTTAAGTCTCTTCACATAACAGAGAGTTCAGATAATGAGGATCCATCCACCTAGGTGTCTTCTGAAAGTGAAATCTCTCTAGCATCTTCCAATTCCAACTTCAAGGCCTTCAAATCCTAGTTATACTAGTTTTGTAATCTTGGGCATTACTTGGCCCCTCTGTGCTTTCCATTTCTTTATATGAAAGATAAGAAAATTATACTCCTTTATAGTGTTGTTATGAAGAATAAATTAGTTTACCTATGTAAAGTCCTTAGAACAGTGCCTGGTAGATAGAAAGTACTATGTAATTATTAGTGAATATGTATTTTTCCTACTGAAGGAGATGAAGCCATTTGTCCTATGCAAATAATCAAAATATATTTGTAATCCATAAAGGAATGGCTGAAATAACTAGGGTGCACAGACCATTTCAAAGGCATAACAAGGAAATATATCTTTTTCTTCTCTGCTCAGTGAGTTCAATGTTCTCATTCTTTTCATTGTTCATGATAGAACCTGGACAGAGCAGGGTGGTGTCTGGTGATGGTCCAGATAAAGGTCAGGAAAAGATGAAGGTTCATCTTCAGTAGCAGCTCTGTCACTCATAGGTTGATTGACTTTGGAGAAGATGTTGAATTTCATGGGCTCTCACTGCCTTCCTCTAAAAATGAGAAATAGACTGGGAGAGGCAGTGGATCCAGAAATCTTGAAGTCTTATATGGTACCAGCATTTTATGACTTTATAAATTTAAAATTTATGGATTTTCACAATTACAAAATAAGGAACATTTTTTGATTTAAAGACACTGACTCTACTCTGTTTATTCTTCAACCTCATATTTTTAGGGGCTGAAGTTGAGAGTATAAATCTCCTGACACACAATCTCAGTCTATTTGTTACTAGACACCTCATCAGAGCCTCCTTGAATTTTCTATTTCCAGGAGAAGCCTAACCTGGAAACGAAGGCAATTAAGGAATATGGACCCACTGAGTGAACACAACTGTAAAGTACTCAACAACCAGACATATGCTAGTTTCTCATGTGTTTATCACTGCGTATAATTCCCAGTGCAACTGTGGGAGATACCTGTCACTATCTCCATTTTACAGATAATGAAATGAGGCTCAAAAAGATCAAGTGACTGAATTAATGTGGTCGTTAGACTACTCAAGCAATGTTGCTTCTATTTTACTAAAGCTGATTTTTTAAAAAATGGGGACAAGAACCATTCTCCCATCTCACCAGTGTCTAATGAATGTGAATAAAATGTAATTCTATTCAGCAGAAGGAAATTAATAATCAACTTAATAATCGAGATTTTGATCTACATTGTCCCAATTACCTTTTAAAACATTTAATATGTTTAAAACAATTCTACCTACCTATTTTCTGAGGAGACAGGTGGTCCAATAAAAGTCAATAGCATGGGCCTTGCCTCAAGGACAAAGAACCTTATCTTGCAGGTTATCTGAGTTTTGTAATAATTATAAAGCTTCTAGGTACCTAACCTGATACTTTTCTCTTCAAAGCGATACCAGCTCCTTAGAAAACGATTGCATAATAGTTCTCATCAAGGAATAACATGGATACTCAACTGACTAACAGGCTATAAAATTACCTTCATTTAAAGTGAAGAGAATAAATCAGAATAATAATATAGGTCCAAGTTATATAGCTAAGAGGTAGTAAATGACACCTTGAATGCTGCACAATGGAATACACTGACATAATTGAGAATTTGTTGATGATAACAGCAGCAAACATCTGCTAAATGTTCTCATTTATTTCAGGTCAATTGGCAGTCCTGTAGCACTGACAGAGAACAAAGAGCAAATTACAAGAGCCTAAGATGTGTATCAACATACAGCTCATTCAGTCTTGCAATTTTTCTTTCCCACCAATCCACAACATAGTCACATTTGGTATACAATTACACCATATTTATGCCAACCATCCTCAACATAGAACCCTTGTGTTGCCAATAAAAACATAAGTTGCCATTAGTGATTAGACTTACGCTTTCGTAGTTTGTTTGTTGTTATGTGTTTTTTTTAACTGCTGTTAAATGAGTCAATTATACTAGAATATTCCATGACAGGATAAATCCTATTACTAGCAGACTAGTCCAGCCCTATGTTTCTTTATTTTATACTTTCCCGTTATACTCTCCTTGAGTCATATGGAAAGAGATAGCAAATGAAATTGAAGAAGAAGGTAATTACCCGTAATAAGGAGGCCTATTGGATTTTTCCCCACAAGGAAGACCGCACTTTCCCTGTGTCTCCTCCCATCCCTTTAATTATCCTTTCCCCCCCTTTTTGTCAATTAGTCTGTAAAAGCCAAGACATCTGTTACCCTCAAGACATCTGTTACCCGCATGAAACCAATGGATGTACATATTTCTAATCAACCAGAAAATAACTTTTTGTCCATGTTTACAGGTGATGGCAAGCACACGCTAGTGTACAGAAATGTGAAAACTATCACACTACAAAAAATGAATCAAAGTGATCAAATGTTTCTTGAGAAATAATCATTGTTTTGAATTAGATACGATTTGCAATAAGTTGGTTTTATATTTCCTAGGTTTTCTCCATTTTGGGTCTCTATAATAAAATAACTATTAACCAGTGTATTATGTAAATTTCTGACACATACCCGTTCCTCTTTTCCAAACATTAGTTGATTCAATATTCCAAATTTTATTTTTATTTTTTAAATATATATTTTAAAAATTTATTTCAGAGAGAGGAAGGGAGAGGAAGAGAGGGATAGAAACATCTATGATGAGAGAGATTCACTGATTGGCTGCCTCCTGCATGAACCCCTACTGGGAATCGAGCCTGCAACCCAGGCATGTGCTCTGACCCTGGGAATTGAACAGTGACCTCCTGGTTCATAGTTCACATGACACTCAACCACTGAGCTATACCGGCCAGGCCAATATTCCTAATTTTAGAACAGGCTACCGAACACGAAATTTTTTTTAATTTCAGAACACTCTATAGTTTGACCTGATGAATATGTAATATTCATCATTTGCAGGCTTCTGAATAAAAATATATATATACAACTCAAGCTCATCAATGTGCTGAATCTGAAAATATGGCAACAGGAAAGAAGCCAATACAACTAATAATTGTGACTGTGAGGTAAAGCCAGACAGGAGCAAAGAAAATCAGGCAACGGTTTTCTTTTCCTCTTTTGTTCCTTTTCAGAACTTTGTTTTGTCATGCAAGCATTTAAAAGCATTTTTCTTTCTTATTAGTAAGGAAAAGTAGAGTAGAGGAAGAAAGGGTTAATATATGGGCAATATAAATGCAAACTTTTGGATCAAATGAGCTTTCAATAGATACTCAACTTTTAGAAATTCTATTTGCCAGGCTGTATCCAAGGAAATTCAGAATTCCTAAAATATAGGAGGAATATACTCAGAACAAAGGTAAACTGTCCCTTTAAGCAAAGTGGCAATTATGTTTACTGTCCAAGAAAGCCTCAACTTTCTAGCTGAGGAGGGATGGGTCCACCCTAACTGGATTCTGCGCAGGAGAACTTTCACTTCCAGCACAGGGCTCTGTTTAGAGAGGTTCTAGCATGTTTTGAAGAAGAGTACTAGCATTCTGAATGTCCTCGGTTCCACAGCAGCCCTAAATAAAACCTGAGTTTTCAGCCCCCCTCTACCAGGAACCACGTGAGGCTTCAGACAAGTTTCTCAACCTCAACATCTTACTAGTAGATTCCTCACCTAAAATATTATGATGTCAGGAAATAGATTAAAATATTTCTGAAGACCCCTCCAGTTTTATAGCCCTCTGATGCTCTGAGCGCGCGCCCCAGTTCTCTATATAAGTAACATTAGGGTTATCTTATCCATGATAGATAAAAAGAGGGAGTTGAGTTTACAAATATGAGCATCCAAGAAGGACAGGTTTGTACCCAAATTCATGCACTGTTATTTCAATGAAACTTCTGCAGTGGATAATAAGATGATTTCTCTTGTCATATATTTATCATATGAGAATCTAATGTTCTTTTCAATACCAGTACGATATTTTGAGGAGGTGGAGGGAAAGTTCACAGACTTTCTTGGTTGGGTTAGACATCCAGACTCTGGCCTGATCCCTCAATCACAATATACGCATGATCACAACTTTAGACTTTGTAGTCATGTAAGGAAAGAAAAAAAAAACTATTTGGGGTCTCCCATCTGGAGCATCATGTCAAACAAACAAACAAACAAACAAAAAACAGTATCCCTTATCACAGGACACATTTCTTCTGCTATCCTCCCATATAATTCTCATGGAATTTGAGAAGGTATTTTCTTTTCTTACGTTGGCAGCGTAAGTGATGTTTCGTCAAACTGTTCCCTCGGTCTTGAGACATTTTATTGTCTCCTGCTTGGGAGAAGAGTGGTACTCAATGGATTCCAATTACATTTAGAATAAAACAAAATCCATAATTGTTATTACAATCTAATAGGCTTAGGCTAGTAAGTCTGGGTTCTTCCTACTTCTCAAACCCAATTCTTATATCTCAGGCTCCCAGGCACACTGGTCTCTTTTGCAGCTTTAAATAACAAGTTCTTTCCCCCTCACAGCCCTTGCTCTTCTTTTCCTTCCAATTCTTCAGGTCTCAGCTCCAGTGACATCACCTAAGACAATCCTTCACACACTCCCCTTGACAAATGATCTTCTGCTCCCCATCCTTTCTGGTTCTTATTGCAATCTGTAATTAGCTTATTTACTATTTCGGCCCCACTAAAACGAAAACAGGGAACTTTCCAGTCTTATCTACCATCCTATCCTCAACACCTAGAGTAGGATATGGCCTATGAGAAAAAAAAAACACAGTACATATGAATTAAATTAAAAATTGTAGAAAACTGAAAAAGTACAGAGGAATAAAAAATAGTCAAATTCATAAAATGACCCTATAATATTCTCATTGTGTTATGTTTTCTTTCAGTGTTTTTTTTTTTCCTATAGCAGTATTATATAGTCAATTACTACCTATAGACACAGTTTTAAGTGTTGTATTTTTATTCTGTCAGCATTACATCATGAACTTTATAATCTCTTCTTAATAGTTAATTGATGGTATTTATAGTTTCGAACATTAGCTTAAATGATAGCTTATAGAATTTCCTTACTCTTAGGCACTTCAGTTCTTTCCAGTTTTTGCAAATAAATAACACTCTGTTGAATATCTTTGTGTGTTAATCTTTAACCAAGTTAATTTTCTAGGCTAGAGTCCCAGAAGTGTAATTATAACCTCAGACATTCTTGATAGAAAGGGCTTTCCAGAAAAGCTGTACCAATTAAGATTTCCACCGGCCTTATATGAAAGTACCCATTTCACAATACACTTGTCAGCATTAGTCTCACTAAAATCTTAATAATATGATAAATGGAAGTTGCATCATATTTTAATTTGCATTTCCCTACTAATGGGGTTGAACATTTTGTTTTTCAAATATTTCCTTTGGATTTCCTCTTGGGTAAATATTTTATCCATGCCATTTATCTCTTGGACAAACTTTAAATTTATTCTTCTAAGTTTGAAAGAGCTCTTTATAAAGACGCAAGTCCTTTGTCATATGTGTTACATATAACTTATCCCACTTTCATATTTATGTATTTTTTCTAATGTGCCACCCTCATTGTTTTTGAAAAAGAAACAAAAAAAAAAAACATACACACAACTATTTCCAAATATTTCCTCTTGAGTCCTAGTCTTTCAGTTAGCACTTTCTTCTCTCGCCTTCAAACCTGGCAAACCCCCACCCCGATATTTTCTAAATGTTCAATATTTTCTTCCACTCTTAACCCTTAAATTCACAAAGAATTTGACTGTGTTGTGAGATAATACACACTGTGTTTGATAGGTGATAAGTGAATTACTTTACGGTAAAGCCCCAGATGTTAAAAATTATTTTTTAAATCATTATTCATAGAATGTTACAATTAATTTAAAGAATTTGCATCAGGGAAATGAAAATCAAAACCACAATGAGATATCATTTCACACCTTTTTAAATTGCTATTATAAAAAACACAAAAAATAATAAGAGTTGGCAAGGATCTGGAGAACAGGGAACTCTTGTGCACTGTTAGTGAAAATGTATTTATATTAGGGCAGTCACTATGGAAAACAGTCTGGAAGCTCCCCTCAAAATTAAAAATAGAACTATCATATTATCTAGCAATTCTTCTTCTGAGTATTTATCTGAAGAAAACAAACTCACTAACTTGAAAAGATATATCCACCCCCATATTCACTAAAGCATTATTTACAATATCCAAGATATGGAAACAACCTACATGTCTGTCAATGGATGAATGGATAAAGTAAATGTGGTAAAGCAGTCTTTCTTCATGTGTGGGGAAAACATTTCAAGGCCCCCAATGGCTGCTTAAAACTACAGATGGGACCAAACCTCATAGTTGCTATGTTTTTCCTATACATACATACTTATGATAAAGTTTAATTTATAAACTGGGTACATTAAGAGTAACAGCAATAACTAATAATGAAATATCATAACAATATACTGTAATAAAAGTGATGTAAATGTGGTCTCTCTCTCTCTCTCTCTCTCTCTCTCTCTCTCTCTGATAACCGAGACAGTTGCTAAGTGACTAACAAGCAGGTAGCATATACAACATGGATTTAAAACTTATGAGTTTCTGGAATTTTCCACTTAATATTTTCAGACTACAGTTGACTGCAAGTAACTGAAATCCCAGAAAGTGAAATCAGACAAAGAGACACTACTGCATTTATATATATTAGAATATTATTCAGCCATAAAAAAGAATGAAATCTTGCCATTTGCAACAACATGGATGAGTCTTAAAGGCATTATGAAATAAGGATAAATTAAATTAGTCAGAGAGAGAAAAAAATACTATACAATTTCATTTATATGTGGAATCTTAAATTTTTTATAACTATGTATGGTGATTGATGTTAACTAGACTTAAAGATATGAATATTGTGCCTGGCCAGCATGGCTCAGTGGTTGAGCATCAATCTATGAACCAGGAGGTAACAGTTTGATTCCCAGTCAGGGCACGTGCCTGGGTTGCAGGCTTGATCCCCGGGCAGGGTGTGGGGGAGTTGATCAATGATTCTCTTTCATCATTGATGTTTCTATCTCTTGTCTCCCTTTCCTTTCCTCTCTGAAATCAATAAAAATATTTTTTTAAAAACATGAATATTGTATTAAAGTTCTTCAGAGAAACAGAACTAATAAGATATATATGCATACATACATATATATGTTTGTCTCTATCTCTATATCTAGAGAGAGGTTTGTTTTAAGGAATTGGCTCACTGAATTGTGGTGGCTGACAATTCCAAAATCTGGAGGTTAGGCCAGCAGGCTATAGACCCAGGGAACAGTTGATGTTGCAACTCTGGAGACAGTTTGGAGGCAGAACTCTCTCTTCTTCAGGGGACCTCAATTTGTTTTTCTCTTAAGGCCTTCAACTGATTTGATGAGGCCCTCCAATTATGGAGTGTAATCTGTTTTATTCAAAGACTTTGAATTTAAATGTTAATCTAATCCTAAAAATAACTTCATGGCAATATCCAGACTGGTGTTTGACCAAATATCTAGTGACTGTGGCCAAATTGACACATAAAATTACCATCACAAGTATTTACTATATGTCAAATACTATGAAGAGCTAAGAAAGAAAGAGAAGGAGGAAAGCCAAAAGAACATTCCTTACAGGTGTTATTGAATTAACAAATCTATATATATAAAAGTCAAAGTGTCTGTCCATCCGACCAGTAGCTATGATGCACACTGACCACCAGGGGGCAGACACTCAATGCAGGAGCTGCCATGATACACACTGGTCATTTAAAAATAAATAGTACCACGGACCTGGTGCTGACAATCCAACACTTGGTTTCCCCCAAGTGGGACACAGACCCCACCACCACCCTGGAGCGACACCCCACCAAATCGCAGCCTACACTGCCAAGACCCCATGGTGCAAAATGTGGCCCACAGCCTAACCCAGCCTGGAAATGGTTGCTGTGGGTGCCAGTTAATGATGTCAATGTAGCAATGCCCAGCTTCCTCTCCCTAGCGACTAGCCTCCTGGGAGTCTCTTCAACCCAGGAACCCAACTTGCTTTATAGCCAGGTGCAAACATTTTACAGTTTAACCAAATGTCTGTGAAGCATTTTCCCATGCCTCATCTCATTTGATCCTTACAGAAGTCCTAGAGTAAGTAGATAGGAGACTCGGTAGAATCCTATTTTCTTTTCATTAGAAAAAGGAGATTTAGAAAGTTTAGAAACTTGACCTGACTAAAAAGAAGTAAAAAATGGTGGAACTTGAAAATGATTTCAGGTTTTCTCACTGTGCAGAATATAGTCAAACACTGCTACAGTTAAATATTTTACCCTTTGTTCTCCCTGCATGATCTATAATAATAATCAGCTTCGTGTTGATATTTACTGCTGTGTTGCTGACAATTACCTGAAAGAGAAGTTGGGGTGCTTCACTGGGCTGAAAAAAGTTTAGCTAAATCAGAAAGCAGGTCTAATTAAGCAAGTTTATCTATATACTAGAAGCCTGGTGCATGAATTCTTGCATGAGTGGGGTCTCTCAGCCTGGCCAGTGATAGGTACCGATCGGGGACGTGGGAGGTTGGCTGGCCAGGGGAAGGCCATGGGAGGTTGGCCAGCCAGCCCTACTGGAGCGATCAGGGCCAGTCAGCAGGGGAAGGGACCGCGGGAGGTTGGCTGTGGGAGCCCACTGACTACCAGGAGGCAGCTTCTGCATTGAGCATCTGCCCCCTAGTGGTCAGTGCATGTCATAGCGATTGATTGATCAGTTGTTCAGTCACTTAGGCTTTCATATATCCTATATATAAAAAAGGCTACTATGCAAATTGACTGAACAGTGGAACAGCTGCTCTCTATGACCATTCTCAATGCAGGAGCTGCCCCCTGGTGGTCAGTGTACTCCCACAGTGGGGGCACCACTCAGCCAGAAGCCAGGCTCACAGTTGGCGAGCGCAGCGGCAGTGGCAAGAGCCTCTCCTGCCTCCCTGACAGTGCTAAGGATGTCCGGCTGATGGCTTAGATGGGGAGCGGGCCTAAGCCAGCAGTCGGACATCCCCCAAGGGCTCCTGGACTGCGAGAGGGCGCAGGCCAGGCTGAGGGACCCCCTCTGACTGCACATATCTCATGCGCTGGGCCTCTAGTGTAGATTTATAAAACTAAGTTGACTTGCGCATGCATGATACATATAAAGCTCTCACTGGCACCAATTGTACACATATGTTTAGATCTGTCATTGTTGATCGTGAATTTGGTTGACACTTCTATTATAGAAAAATGGCAAATAGTAATATTAAAATATTTCTTCTAATTAATTTCCTTTCAATGTGCATGAATCCGTGCACCAGGACACCAGTATTATGATAGTATGGTAAACCAAGTCAGGATGTGTCTTTGTTTTCCTTGTTGTTTTGTTTTAAATATATTTTTATTGATTTCATAGAGGAAGGGAGAAGGAGAGAGAGAGATAGAAACATCAAATATAAGAAAGAATCATTGATCAGCTGCCTCCTGCACACCCACACTGGGAATCAAGCCCACAACCTGGGCATGTGCTCTGACTGAGAATCAAACCTGTGATCTTCTGGTTCATAGGTGGATGTTCAACCACTAAGCCATGCCAGCTGGGCTACATAGTATCTTTGGACACAGAGGCGGAGCACTGGTTAATACAGCTGGGGTCAGGGGCAGGGGCGATAGTAAAGGCTTCTTTGTGGTGTGTCCTGAGGAGCACAGCTGTTCATCATCTTCAGTCCTCTCCCCTCACCCATGCAGAGCACTCCCCCTCTCCCCCACTCTCCCAGCAGTCCTCAACGACCCTCCTTTCAGCCCTCATCATCCTGAAGAAAACATAGCAGCCTCACACTCCCCCACAGTAGGGGGAAATAGCTCCTACTGTGTGGCTGAAATGTATGGGAAAATGAATCCATGTAAAGATAAGAAACCTGAGGAATTCTGATCCAGTCTGATGCATTTAGGGTCCACCTGGGAGACCTAGGGCTCTTATCCTGGATCTTGAATGTGGGCTTTGAGGTCTCTGTGTCCTAAACTGTCCAAGAAAAAATTCAGTTAAATGATCTTTAATTGTTCTAAAGTCCTAGGACCCTAGGAAATGAGTGCATCAATGGCCATGTAGTATCAGAAAGAGCACTCTGAGTGACTGCGCACCCAGAGAACAAAGACGCTGCTGGCCTGGAGTTAGAGTTTACAATAAAAACCATTCAGGACAGTACTGTATCACTCTGGTGAAGACTGAAGTAAATAATCTGAGTTAATACTATAGAGATCTATTAAGTCACAGAAGTCTAGTTTTATATTTTAATTTTCATGAGATAGGGGAGATAAAAACCAAGTGGGAGAGGGTACAGAGAGTTTGGTGATGAAAACAGAGTGTGACACAGTCAATCTGTTCGGGAAAGATGGATGAAATAGAAAAATTTAATGATAAAAAAAAAAAACATAAAGTTTTAAAAGCTAAAGAAGCTCTGACTTGTTTAAAGGAGGCAAATAAGAAATAATCAGTAAAGCCCTGGTCAGGTGGCTCAGTTGGTTGAGGCATCATCCCGTACACCAATAGGTCGTAGGTTCGATTCCCAATCAGGGCACGTGCCTAGGTTGTGGACTTAATCCTCTCTCTGTGCACATACGGGAGACAACTGATCCATGTTTCTCTCTCCCTTCCTCTCTCTAAAAATCAATTTTTAAAAAAACATATCCTGGCCAGCCAGCATTGCTCCAGCATTGCTCAGTGGTTGACCTATGAATCAGGAGGTCACAGTTCAATTCCCAGTCAGGGAACATGCCTGGATTATGGGCTCGATCCCCAGTCTGATTCTCTCTCATCATTGATATTTCTCTCTCCCTCTCCATTCCTCTCTGAAATCAATAAAAATATGTTTTAAAAAAACATATTCTTGGGTGAGGATTAAAAAATCAGTAAAGAAAAAGTAAGAAATCAACAATTAATCATCAAACTACAGGGCAAAAAGAATAGGCAGATAGAAAAAGACACAAAACTGTCTCAAATTTAGCATGAAAGTGGCAAAGAAAATAGAAAAGTTAAAGTCCTCAAGAGTTCTCAGGGGCTCACTTGTCAGAAATCTCTATCACAATCCACAATTACTCATTTATATAATCAGATATGGTAAGGAATAGATAATTATTAATCTTGAAATAAAAGGAAACTATCCAAACTCAGAAACTGATTTAACTAAAAATAGAATAGCAGTGAAGAGTTGAAAGGAGAAGAGGAAAGCAAGTGATATAAAGGAAAGTTTTTAAAGATTAATTCCAATTGGGACTCTTCTTAACACTGACCCCAGAAGATTTAGCTTAGATACTCTTGAAGAACTGATACTGTGCAAACTAAAACGGACAGCATCACCAGCCCCTCCATTCAGAGAAGATGGGTGGCAGTGGGAGCTGTGGTGCTGGCAGCCGGGGGAAGGAAGGCCTACTCTTGCATGAATTTCATGCATCGAGCCTCTAGTATAAATACACTAGAGGTTCGATGCATGAAATTTGTGCAGTGGCGGGGGGGGGGGTGGGTTGCGGAGGGCTCAACCAAGTCTGTGCCCTTTCACAGTCTGGGAGCCTTCAGGAGATATCCAACTACATTTTTTAAAAATCACCCTTACTTAATTTTCTTACTAACTCCTCCTTTTAAACTCTGCTCACTCTCACATTCTGTTTCTTCTTTTTATTTAACTATTTTCCTGTCCTCACCTCATTTTAGCATCCTTCTCTTCCCCGCTTTCTTTCCCTCCCTCCCTTTGAATCTCCTGCGGCCCCTCTCCCTCCCTCCTCCCTTCTCTTCCTTCATTCCCCGTGTCTGTCTCCCTCTTATTCCTCCCCTCCTCCCCCCATTCACCTTTCCCTTGTGAGCCTGAACCCTGTCTCCCTCCCTCCTTCCCTATTATTACCGCCCCTGCCCCGCGCCATGTTCACTGGTTTCTCTTTTAAACCTTTCCCTTTCCTCTCTGGGACCTGCTTCCAGCCCCGCCTGAGGGCACTTTGATACTAAAGCTTCCTTTCATGGGGCATTAACCCCCAGCCCAGGGCCCAGCCCAGGGCCTAGCCCCGGCCAGGCCTTCAAAGCCCCCCGTTCCCCGGCCTCCTTGCTGCCATCCTCCTCTCATTCCCTGCCTGGGACACCCCAACTTCTAGTCAACAAAGTACACTTAACATGCCACCAACCTAACCCTGGGCAGTGTCTTTGGGGTTCAGCCCTCGGGGACGAAAGCGGTACCCTCCTTAGTGTCCGACTCCACCCCAGCTAAGCTATGCCTCCCCTCCCAGTGCAGGGCACCTGGCCCAGAGAGGGTGGCCAAGGCCTGCATGGCCCAGATGCTGCTACCACAGAGCAGGAGTGCCTCCACCTGGAAGGCCTCAGACCATCCACCCCTCCATTCCAATGGCCCGTGCCAGGGACCACCACCCTCCTCCTGTGTCTTGGCGGGGCTCCCCACTCCACATTGCCTATGCCCCACCCCTCACCAGGTGTAGCTGCTCCACCCCCCTGTGGTCGCCAACCCCTCCCACCTGCAGCCCCTCATTTCCTTCCCTTTTCCATTCCTGCATCTTTTTCTTGTTCCCTTTCTGTATATCTGTTTCTCCTCTCAGCCTGTCTGCATGCAGGCCTGCCTTCCTCTCCTTCTCCTTTCTTATGCCTTCCTATTGTATCCTATCCTACCTACCCCAGGCCTCGCAGCTGCCTGAGCAGGGCTCGGGGACGTAGCCTGCTGAATGGTCGTTATGTGATGGCATCCCAGACAATTTGCATATTCCTCTATTATTAGTATGTGTGTGGTGTGTGTGTGTGTGTATATATATACACACACACACACACACACACCACACACACTAGAGGGCCAGTGCATGAAATTCGTGCATGGGGGAGTGTGTCCCTCAGCCCAGCCTGCACCATCTCCAATCTGGGACCACTTAAGGGATGTCTGACTGCCCGTTGAGGCCCGATCCTACCTGGATCGGGCCTCAACGGGCAGTCAGACATCCCTCTCACAATCCAGGACTGCTGGCTCCCAACTGCTTGCCTGCTTGCCTTCTGATTGCCCCTAACCGCTTCTGCCTGCCAGCCTGATCATCCCCTAACTGCTCACCTGCCAGCCTGATTGATGCCTAACTGCTCCCTTGCCAGCCTGATTGCCCCTAACTGCCCTCCCCTGCAGACCTGATCCCCCACAACTGCTCTCCCCTGCAGGCCTGGTTCCCCACAACTGCTCTCCCCTGCAGGCCTGGGTCCCCCCCAACTGCCCTTCCCTGCAGGCCCGGTTGCCCCCAACTTTCCTCCTCTGCCAGCCTGGTCACCCCTAACTGCCCTCCCCAGCAAGCTTGATTGCCCCAACAGCCCTCCCTCGCAGGCCTGGTCCCTCCCAACTGCCCTTCCCTGCTGGCCATCTTGTGGCGGCTTTGGGGGCAGCCATCTTATGTGTTGGAGTGATGGTCAATTTGCATATTACTCTTTTATTAGATAGGATAGAGGCCTGATGCACAGGTGGGGGCCAGCTGGTTTTCCCTGAAGGGTGTCCCGGATCAGGGTGGGGGTTCCCTTGGGTTGTGGGGCGGCCTGGGTGAGGGGCCTGTGGTGGTTTGCAGGCCGGCCATGCCCCCCAGCAACCCAAGTGGTGGCCCTGGTATCTGGGATTTACTTATCTTCTATAATTGAAACTATGTAGCCTTGAACATAGCCAAGCCTCCTGCTCGCTCCATGGCCACAGCCATTTTTGTTGGGATTTATTTATCTTCTATAATTGAAACTTTGTAGCAGCGGACAAGGCAGGCCAGGGCTGTGGGAGCTTGGCTTCCTCCATCACCGGGGCAACTCAAGCCTCCTGCTCTCTCCAGCTCCGTGGCTGCTGCCATTTTTGTTGGGATTTATTTATCTTCTATAATTGAAACTTTGTAGCCTTGAGTGTAGGCCTGGGCCGGCCAGGATGGCAGGGAAGCTTGGCTTCCTCCATTGCTGGGGAAACCCAAGCCTCCTGCTCTCTCTGGGGCTACAGCCATCTTGTTTGGGTTAATTTGCATACTCACTCCTGATTGGTTGGTGGGCATGGCTTGTGGGTGTAGAGGAGGTATGGTCAATTTGCATATTACTCTTTTATTATATATATTATCATAGCTGCTTTAGAAGGTGGATTAAAGGGTTTTCCTAGAATTGTACTTTCCTTTTCTTTATCAAAGCATTATTAAACAAAATAACTGCTTTTTTTTCAGCAACACAAATACATTTCAGGACATAAAAGTGAAGAATTACAAAAAGGAAATTGGAGGACCTCAGAGAATTCTAAAAGATTCATATTAGACTGAACAAAAGGCAAGTCAAAGGCAGGTGAGAACAAAAAACAACAGCAAACAACCTTATCTTAGTAGCTCTGTTCAATTGAGTTTAATCTTGTTGATTAAACTTGTGGAATTCAGCAAGAATCCTGTGCTTTGGGAGACTTCACTTCTGTAGCTGAAATCCTGAGCCACTGCTAGACCAGCTATGTGGCCCGGAAAGTGACTCTACTTCTCTGAATCCAATTATGCAATAATGAAGCACAGATCATAATTCCTATCTCACAGGATTTTTATGTGATTTTAAAAGATATTTTAGACACACAGTAGATGTTTAAAAAAAAACATCTACTACTGTTATGAATTGTAATCTAAAAATTAAGCTCCTGCTATTACAAATTATGAGTTTTTGAGAGTTCAACATTCAAAGCCCAAACCACACTCCTTAAAAATAACTTTCCGTGTTTCTGACACTACTTTCTGGCTTTGATGAACTTTTTCTTCTGTAATGACACTGCCACGCTAAAGTGATAAAATCAGCACCTCCAAAAAACAAACATTTTTGTTTAAAAAATAAAAACTAACAAAACTTTGGCATTTGAGCATGATCAAAGAGTAGGAGTATCTAAACTGTTAACTCTCATATTGGTTACTATACTTGTTTTTGCTTCTCAATCACCTCTTGAGTTTGACAAATAAATTTGGAAAAGACAAATATGTCAACAGAAAAATGGACCAAGTAGATGAACAAAGAGGAAAATTGTCAATAAAATGAAAAGCTTTAATTTTATTAATAATCAAAACAGAGAATTAGTACAAAGACATAATTTTCATTTGCCAAACTGGAAATTGCAACACCCAGAAGTGGCAAGGGAGGATCAATTAAATTTCACTTTATGCACAGTTGGTGGAGTATCAGTTGGTATAAACTACTAAGAGTACAATGTTATGTATTTGTCTCAAGGGTCCTAAAAATATTTATGATCATTGGGTTGTATTGCTACTTCCTCTATATCAGTGGTTCTCAACCTACCTAATGCTGCAACCCTTTAATATAGTTGCTCATATTGTGGTGACCCCAACCATAAAATTATTTTCGTTGCTACTTCATAACTGTAATTTTGCTACTGTTATGAATTGTAATGTAAATATCTGTGTTTTCTAATGGTCTTAGGCGACCCCTGACAGTGGTTCTCAACCTGTGGGTCGGAACCCACAGGTTGAGAACCGCTGCTGTAGAGCCGGTAATTAACAGTAGCAAAATTACAGTTATGAAGTAGCAACGAAAATAATTTTATGGTTGGGAGTCACCACAACATGAGGAACTGTATTAAAGGTCTCGGCATTAGGATGGTTGAGAACTACTGCTCTATATCAAATAATCAAAAGACAAAATTTTATTTCAAATTTCCATTGCAGAGTTATTATTCACAAAAGTAAAAAAATGGAAATAACCTAAATGTCCCCAAATCAACACATTTAAATAAATAAATTTTGAAAATCCGTATGACGGCATAATATCCTGTTTTTAATAATATTTAATTAGAGTGGAAAATGCTCACTATAAATTTGAAAAAAAAGTAGGATCATAGACCACCCATGATATAATCTCAATTTACATATATATAACATATATATGCATAGAAATAAAAACTGGAAGGAAATATAGCAAAATATTAATAGTGGCTATCTCTGAGGTATGAAACTAAATATGATTTTTACATTTTTCAACACTTTTCCCTAATTTCATATAATGAATGCATATAAATGCAATGATCAGAAACTAATGGCAACATTATTGTGTTAAAGTCACTTCTTGCTTTTTCAAAATTGGAATTTGTAGTCTGCAAAGAGGCTAGCATATTTGAAAGCAGGGCTGACCCTGAAAATTCATGAGTATCACAGTACACTGGACTCCCACACTACACTGGAAACTGACCTGACCTTGGGGACCAAAACCAACAGATTAGCCTAGTCCAGTGGTCGGCAAACTCATTAGTCAACAGAGCCAAATATCAATAGTACAACGATTGAAATTTCTTTTGAGAGCCAAAAACTGACTTCTGCTCATGGGCCATGAAGTTTCAATCGCACTGTACATGGGCGCCCGCACGTGGTATTTTGTGGAAGAGCCACAATCAAGGGGCCAAAGAGCCGCATGTGGCTCGCGAGATGCAGTTTGCCGACCACTGGCCCAGTCTGATGACCTTCCCATAACCTTTCATCTCATCTTGTAATTTGTCTTGGAATTGAGTCAAAACAGGCATAGTGACTTTCCCTGACTGTGAAAAAGACAATAAAAAAATGCTGATTGCCCACTGTGTGCATGACACTGTACTCAACAAGGGATACCTCTAACCTGACTCAGCAAAATGAGGTTTCTTAATGCATTAATGAGTTCGTGTATAGACTGCAGATGCAAGCAAAACTCTCCATAAGCAAGCTTAATGCTATAGTAAACCAGCTAAAAAGGCCCAAACAGCCCATAAGTGCTCCCTTTGAGGTGATAAATGACCTTTCAAGTTTAACCAAATGCTTTAACCTAAAAGAGCAGGTGAGTAATGCTGCATTTGCAAAGGGCTTTATCTATGTATGGATAATGTCCCTCAGTTGTAATTTCCTTTGCTAAGAGAAGAAATTACCACTCCAATGAACAAAACACAGCCTAACATCCTATCTTGTTTCATTTCTATCTACTTGATGCCATTTTATAGATTGAAAGTTATATACACAAAACACATTTTGCTTACTTAATTACTTATCTAGAACTTGCACAACAAAAGTAAATTAAATATTTGTAATTTTATAATACTTTTATTTGGTTGTTTAATCAGTATCACAAATGCACATGGTAAAAAAATAGTATAGACAGAATGACAATGTAAACATCTGTCTAGTAACCCACATCTACCCAAGTCTCACTTCCCAGAAGCACCCACTTTTAACTATTTTTGTTGTTGTTCTTTAGGACATTATCTTAAGACATTACCTCTAAAAATATACTGCTGTTCTTGATAAACTAATTTGAAATATTATCTGCTGATTTCCTGATTTATATAAGACTTAATTCACACACATGCACTCCAATTTGGGGAGGTCAAGTTTATCCTATATTATAAAAGTGTAATATGCAAATCAACCAGACAGCAGAACAACCAATCGCTATCATGTGCACTGACCACCAGGGGGCAGACGCTCAACGCAGGAGCTTCCCCCTGGTGGTCAGTGCGCTCTCACAGGAGGAGTGCCACTCAGACAGAAGCCGGGCTCACAGCTGGTGAGAGCAGTGGCAGTGGCAGAAGTGGGCTTGCTGTCAGTCAGACATCCCCCGAGGGCTCCCGGACTGCAAAAGGGCCCAGGTCAGACTGAGGGACCACCCCCCCTGCCAAGTACACAAATTTCGTGCACCAGGACTCTAGTTGAAATATAATTTACATATGATAACATTCATCCTTTTCAGTGTATAGTCTTATGAGATTTGACAGCTGCAGTTCAATCACCCCTTCCCCAAAATTTTCTCATACACCCTTTAGACAACTCCTCGTGCTACCCCAGCCCCTGGCAGGCAATGATGTTTTCTGTTTCCATAGGTTTCCCTTCTCCAAAATAAGAAATGAATGCAGCCTGTTGATTCTGGCTTCCATCATTGCCTTAAGGTATTTGAGATTCATTCATATTGTTGCATATATCAGTAGTTCATTGCATGAATGTACAATAGTTTGTTGATCCATATACTAGTTAAAGAATGTTTGGTCTTTTCCCCAGGTTTTGCGGATTAAGAATAATCCTGTAATAAATATTAATATACAGATTTTATATTAAATAAGTTCATTTCTCTTCATTAAAAACCTAGGAGTGGGATTTCTAGGTTTGTTAGAAAGTGTGTATTTATGTTTTCTAAAGTGGCTGTACCATTTTACAGGCCACCGGTTATGTATGAGAATTCCTATTACTTAGCATTCCTGTCAGCACTTGGTATTGTTACTATAACTTTGTTTTTTGTTTACTTGTTTGTTGCTGGGAGATTATTTGCATTCTGTTTTAGCCATTTAAATAGGTGTGCAGTGGCATGTCACTGTGGTTTTAAAAGCATTTCCTTTATGCCTAATGATATTGAGCATTTTAGGTGTTCTTTCCTCCATTCATATATTTTCTTTATTTGTTCAATCTTTTGCCCAATTCTCCCCGCCCCCCTTTTTATTCAGTGCTATTTTTCCAATTATAGTTTCTACTCAATATTATTTTCAGGTGTACAGCACAGTAGTTAGACATTTATATAATTTACAAAGTGATCCCCCCAATAATTCCAGTACCTATGTGGCACCATACATAGTAATTATAATATTATTGACTGTATTTCCTGTGTTGCACCTTACATCCCCATGACGATTTTGCAATCACCAATTTGTATTTCTTAATCTGTTCACTTTTCACCCATTCCCCCAACCTCCCACCCATCTGGCAACCCTTGATTTGTTCTCTGTATCTGTAAGTCAATTTCTGTTTTATTTGTTCATTTTGTTCTTTAGATTCTACATATGTGAAATCATATGTATTTGTCTTTGGCTGATTTATTTAACTTAGCATAATATTCTCCAGGTCCATCTATGTTGTTGTAAATGGTAAAATTTCATTCATTTTTAAGGCTGAGTAATAGTCCACTGGGTAAATGTACATCTTCTTTATTTACTTGTCTATTGATGGACACTTGTGTTGCTTCCATAGCTTGGCTCTTAAAAGTAATGCATCTATGAACATAGCAGTACATATATATTTTCAAATTAGTGTGTTATGTTTCTGTGGATCTATATATTCAGAAATGGAATTGCTGAATAATAAAGTACTTCTATTTTTAATTTTTTTAGGAAACTCCATACTGTGTTGTACAGTGGCTTCATCAGTCTGCATTCCCAATAGTGCACAAGGGTTCCCTTTTCTATACATTCTCATCAACATGTGTTGTTTGTTGATTTATTGATAATAGCCATACAGGTATGAGGTAATATCTCATTGTGGTTTTAATCTGCATTTGTCATATGATTAGTAATGATAAGCATCTTTTCATATGCCTATTGTTTTGCATACTTCTTTTGGGTTCTTTGTTTTTCTCATTGAGTTCTGAGAATCTTTTATATATTCTGATTCAATGCTTTATCTAATATGTGTTTTGCATATACTATCTTCCTGCCAATGGCTTGCCTTTTCATTCTTTTAGCACCATCTTTCAAGAAATAGAAGCTTTTAATTTTGATGAAGTCCAATACATCAATATTTACTTTTATGGAATACTAGTGGCCCAGTGCACGAAATTTGTGCACAAGGGGGGGGGGGTTGTCTCTCAGCCTTGCCTGCATTCTCTCCAATATGAGACCCCTGTGGGATCGGGCCTAAACTGGCAGTCGGACAACCCCCTCACAATCCAGGACTGCTGGCTCCTAACCGCTCACCTACCTGCCTGCTTGATCACCCCTAACCACTCTGCCTGCTGGCCTGATTCCCCCCAACTGGTCCCCTCTGCCGGCCTGCTTGCCCCCAACTGCCCTCCCCTCTTGGCCTGGTCACCCCTAACCGCCTCTGCCTTGGCCCCACCACCATGGCTTTATCTGGAAGGACTTCTGGAAGGTCTCATGGTATAATTAGCATATTACCCTTTTATTAATATAGATAGGATATCACATACTGCCATATGTACCAGTATTACTCTATGAGAATACATATGTACCAGTATTACTCTATGAGAATACATACTTCATGCAATAGGAAGGCATCTAATACATTACATTGTATATGTTGTAAGTAGTAGGAAATACTGTATTCATAGCAATAATATACACCCTGTGACTTCCCTTCCTGATTTGGGAATGGTTCCCCAGTTCTTTGAACATTTCCTGGCCCCTAATGTTTTTTGTTTTTTTTTTGGTCATTCAGTATAACTTTATTTACTCTTTATTGGACATGAGTTGAAGTCTTTAATTTCTAACCACCAAAGATTCAAAGGACTATTTTTTCTGTGAAGTTTAACATTAACATCAGTGAATTCATGTATTCATGTGTTTTTATTGTAAACATCAGAATTATTCACATTGTCATAGATCCTGAACTCATAAGTGTGGACCATGCACAGGCTGGCAGCAAGCCAGGAAGCCACTCTGCAAGCAAACATATTCTGCATAAGGAGAAAAGTCATAGCACAACATTTAATGTCCAACCTGAGTCACCTCAGAATGTTATATATATTGACTTCTTAATTCATATAGTATCAGGAACTCAACTGCTTGGTTGCTGATGGTTTCAGGAGGATTATTCCTGAAATAATTAAGGAAAGGGGGACTCAATCTTTTCTTGGTTGCTTGCTCCTCCCCAGCACCTTCATCTTTCTTCTCATACTCAGCTTCTTGAGCATCTTCTTCACCTTCACCTCCTTCTTCTTCCTCCTTTGCATCCTCAAATTCTTCCGTGGCACCTTCTTCCTCTTCATCAGCCACTTCCCTCTCCTTCTCCTCCTCTTCAGCTTCTCCTTCAGAGGGGGGTTCATCCTTAGCTTCCTCGGCTTTTGCAGCCTCAATGGTCTCTTCCACCTCGATCTGCTCCTCCTAGACGTGGCTGGTGCATTAAGAAGGGAAGGAGTGAGCAGACATCAAGTAGGAGCTGGTCTGTAAACCACTATAGGCAGATCGAACAAAGATCTGGGAACTCTGGGAGTAGCCAATGGCTATGCTTCCCACGCTGGTGAAACTGAGCTGGGTCTCCTCACCTTCCAAGAGTTTCCTGTAAGCTGCAATGTCAATGTCCAAAGCCACATTGAGGAGGTCCTGGTATTCTTTTAAATATCATGCCATTTCACTCTTTGTAGTTCTCAACTCATTTTCTAATTTGTTGATTGTGTCCTGCATAGCACTAACATCGAAGTTCTGCTTATCCTCCAGCTCTCGCAGCTGCTTTCTCAGAGCTTAGTTCATGCCCCAGCTTGCTTTGATCTCCAGGGTCTTGGCCTTGAGCAGGCGGCGGCTTTCAGACACCTCCTCCTTGGTGGTGTGCACTCTGTAGGTGTTCTTGGCATTGCTCTCGGTCAGCATGGTGAAGCAGCTCTTGTACCATTCTTCCGCATCCTGCATGTACTTGGCAACCAGCTTCTCGTACTGGGTGCAGATGGCCTTGAGCACGGCAGAGAGGTCGGACTTGGAGAACATGTCCATCTCCACGGAGATTTGAGCGTACTGGATCTGCGCCTGCAGCTCGGCGATCTCCTTTTCATGCACCTTCTTCAGAAAGGCAATTTACTCCATCAGGCTGTTGATGTGCTTTTCAAGCTCAGTGTCAGTGAGAGCTGACTCATCTGCACCTTTGCACGCCTCCATCAGCCAGCCCTCTGCATCATCATGGTTCAGCCCCTCTTCCTGGTAGCATGCCTGCAGGTTGCTCCCAGTCCCTTCCAAGCCCTGGTGCCTGCTAACTGCCCACTGCCCTCTCCTCGCAGGGACAGGGTGAGGTGGGCCGGGGCACAGGCATCCCATTTTCATTAAAATGTTCAACCCCGGCCTGCTCCACCAGTGTCCACAGGCGGCCTGGGGACAGACAGTGATCCCAGAGACCCTGGCCACCCCCACTTACCCAGGTCCCCGATGGCAGCCTGGACCCCGCAGCAGTGTCAGACGCTGCCGGCCAGGCCTGTCCATTTACCAACGGTGACCTGGACACCCGGCAGGCTCTGCCTGTCAGGCCTTCTCGTTTACCGATGGCAGCCTGTACCCCGCGGGGGCATCAGGCACTGCCCACAAGGCCTGCTCGACACTGATGGCCTCCTGGATCCCGTGGGTGGCATCAGGCGCTGCCCGCCAGGCCTGTCCATTTACCAATGGCGACCTGGACACCGCGGCAGTGGCAAGCTCCGCCTGCCAGGCATTCTCGTTTACCGATGGTGGTCTG
Organism: Corynorhinus townsendii; assembly: GCA_026230045.1. NCBI lineage: Eukaryota > Metazoa > Chordata > Mammalia > Chiroptera > Vespertilionidae > Corynorhinus > Corynorhinus townsendii. The sequence goes on along the minus strand of JAPDVU010000005.1, from coordinate 59,110,020 downwards.
GACCCCGCAGGTGGCGTCAGGCACAGCCTGTCAGGCCTGCCTGGTCCCCGATGGCAGCCTGGACCCCGCGGTGGTGTCAGGCACAGCCTGTCAGGCCTGCCTGGACCCCACAGGCAGTGTCAGGCGCTGCTCCCCCCACCCCACCTGCCCAGTTACTGATTGCGGCCTCGACTCAGTGGGCGGCATCAGGCACAGCCCACCTGGCCTTTCCCGGTCCCCCATGGTGGACTGGACCCCACAGGCGGTTTCAGGCACAGCCCGCCCCTCCTGAATATGCAAATTTACCCTCCATCTTTTTTTGCTTAATTTGCATATCACTCCTGATTGGCTGTGGGCATAGCGGAGGTATGGTCAATTAGCATTTTTCTCTTTTATTAGTGTAGATGCTTTTGGTACTGTCATCTAAGAAATGTTTCTTAACCCAAGATCAAAAGATTTTCTTCTGTATTTTTATTAAAGTTTTTATAGTTTTCTAGATTTTTTTTGTCTATGAGTCATTCTGAATTAACAATTATAGACATATAAGGCATGTTTTTATGTTTTTTTCCTGTTCCGGCATCATTTGGTGAAAAGAATATCCTTTATTAAATTGCCTTTATTCCTTTTTAAAAATAAAAAGAACAACTGATCATATACGTATGAGTCTATTTCTATTCCACTAATTTGATATCTTTCATTGTATTTGGAGAAATATTGACCAATACCTTTTAAAATATTTTTTATTACATCCATCTAAGATTACATTTGCATATAAGCTATACCACTTTATATTGTCTCAGACCTCTTGGATGCTCTGCTTAGGTTCTTTTCACTCTTCCCTCTTTACCTCTTGACAGTGCCAGCTTTAGTGTAATGATTTTATAATAGTATAATTACATAATTATAAGGTAATTTCTATTGATCCTTCTTCAAGTTGAAAACACAACATAGCACCACTTATTTTTTTTTAAATATATTTTATTGATTTTTTACAGAGAGGAAGGGAGAGGGATAGAGAGTTAGAAACATCAATGAGAGGGAAACATGGATCAGCTGCTTCCTGCAACACCCCCTACTGGGGATGTGCCCGCAACCAAGGTACATGCCCTTGACCGGAACTGAACCTGGGACCCTTCAGTCCACAGGCCAACACTCTATCCACTGAGCCAAACCAGTTAGGGCATAGCACCACTTATGAATGGGCTAAAGCAGTTACCTAGAAGAAAATCCAGAGCTTTAAATGGTTATATTAGAAAAGAAGAAAGGTCTTAAACAAATGGTTTTAGAAAAGGTCAGCAAACTACAGCTCATTGGCTGGCCCATTTATAAATAAAGTTTTATTGGAACAGAAACACCTTTTTTTTTTTTTATTACTTCTGGCTGCTTTTATACTACAATGGCAGAATTAAGTAGTTGCAACATAGACTGTATGACCCACAAGCCTACAATATGTACTACGTGACCTTTTAAAAAAATTTTGCCACTCTTAAACTAAGGTAGCAACTTTAGAAGCTAGAATTAAAATAATACATTAAATTCAAAGTAAGTAGAGGAAGTAAATAATAAATATAAGAGCAGAAAACAAGTTTTAAAAAACCATAGAAAAACCAATAAATCCCAACATTACTTATTTGAAAGAAATCAATAAAATTGATAACCCTCCAGCTAAACTGATCAAGATAATAGGAGAGAAAATTCAAATTCCCAATGTCAGGAACATAAGATGGGATACCACTACAAATACTATGGACATTAAAAAGATAATAAAGAAATATTATGAAAAACTTTATGATAATGGCAACATCGAAAGCAGAGCTTAGTAAAAGCAATTCTAAAGGAGAGTTTTCCTCTTGATGTGGCACAATAACTCTCAAGCCTTTTAAAAAGGTCTATTTGTTTGACAAAGTCAACTTCCTTCTCTGTGCAAAAAAAGCAATGCCTTTTAATATAATATAGCTAATATAGCTAAAGAACAGCTGTAGGAAAAAAAGGTAAAAAAAAGGAAGATGTTCATTAAGTTATGCATTTTATTATTCTGTGAGGAATCTTCTGTTAATTACATAATTATTCTTTATTCATTGTTTCAGATTTACAGTGTATTGTCTATTTTCTGGAAATACAGATTACAGATTGTAAGTGGAAGTTGACTAAGAACACTGTCTCCCTGTGATGAGAATAGGCAAATGTTCAGAGTAGATAGTTACTCTTCTGAAAAGAAATAATGGGAATGAAGACAACAAAAAGCACACACCTTTAAGGGAGCAGGTCAGGAAAATGTCATCAGATAAAACTGAGAGATGTGATGAGTTAATACTCTTTAGTATATATTGTGGTTCTATTTTAAAATAATCTGGTTCCTTAAAGCTATGTTAATCTGATTATGACCCTCTGAGTTAGCATCTCTTGGATAGGCATGCATTTATGAAACTAAACATTTTGTATTAAAATAATCATTAACCAAAGAACTGATATGTATATGTGTATAACCTATGGACAGACAATAGTGCGGTGAAGACCTGAGGCGGGGGTGGGTGTGGGGGGGAGGGGGTCAATGGGAGGATAAAATGGGGCATCTATAATACTTTCAACAATAAAGATAAATTTAAAATAATAAAATGAAATGATCATAGTCCAGATCTGGATGGATTAGGTTGTTTTCTAATCCTGTTTTTGACCACAGAGTATTTACTTCAAGCAATTATGTCTTAGAACAAAAATTCCTAAGAAACTTAATCAACATAGAGAGAGATGGCATTTATCTTTGTCATTTTACCTTGTCATGAGATAAGGATGGTAAAACAGATCAGGAGAAAATGTGTTTCGCTTTCAAAATTATAGTATACTAATCATTTTCTTGATGTGAAAAGTTTAATGAAAAAGTAGATTGATCTAATTTGGGATGCTTAAGTCACTGGCACATTTAAATTGTTTTTGAAAATAAGCCAAGTTCTTGAGTCATACTAAATGATTCACCCATGAATTCTTGAGGGGATTTATTTAAAACAGTTCCAAAGAAACTGTATCTTCACATACCTATAATAACAACAACAACAACAAAAAGAAAAAGAAGAAGAGAACAGAACAGGGAGTTAGTCCAGAGGAGAAAAAGGGAAGAATCTGGGCAGTGCATAACCTTGTTAGCCTGGTTGGCTAACCAAAGTAGATGAAGTCAAGAGCCATGTGATAAGACAAGGGAGCATCTCCTGAGAATAGCTGACTGTTGGCTTCTATGGAAATAAAGTATTCCTTCTCTATTTCACATTCCTATACACCTCCTTGCTAGTTTTTCCTTTTGTTGGTGTTTTTTTTTTTTTTTTCCTTTTACTAAATTTATTGAGGAGACCCTGGTTAACAAAGTCATACAGGTTTCAGGTGCACAATTCCACAACAAATCATCTGTGCTCTGTATTGTGTGTTCACCACTCCAAGTAAAGTATCCTTCCATCACCATTTACCCCTCCTATACCCACCTCCACCTAACCCAAACCTCTATTTCCCCCAATCACCACACTACTGTACATGGCCATGAATTTTCTTTCTTTTTATTTTTTTATTTTTTAGTCAATCCCTCCATTGTCCCCCACCTAGCCTCACCTGGCCCCAATAGCTGTCAACCTGCTCTCTATGAGTTTGTCTCTATTTTGCTTATTACTTAATTTTGTTCATTGGATTCCACACATGTGTGAAATCATGTACTTGTCTTACTCTTAGTGTCTTCACATAATGCTCTTAGGTCCATCCATGCTGTAGCAAAGGGTAAGATTTCCTTCTTATTCACGAACAAGTAGTATTCTATTGTGTAAATGTACCACCGCTTTTTTTATCCACTCATCTACTGATGAACACTTGGGCTGCTTCCAAATCTTGGCTACTGTATATAACGCTGCAATGAACATAGGGGTGCATATATTTTTTTGAATTAATATTTCAGGTTTGTTCAGATATATTCCCAGAAGTAGAACTGCTGGGTAACGAGGCAATTCCATTTCTAATTTTTGGACGAAGCTCCATACTGCTTTCCATAGTGGCTGCACCAATCTGCATTCTCACCAACAGTGCAGGAGGGTTCCTTTTTCTCCACATCCTCACCAACACTTATTTATTGATTTATTGATGATAGCCAATCTGACAGGTGTGAAGTGATATCTCATTGCAAATTTAATTTGCATTTCTCTGATGATTAGTGACATTAAGCATCTTTTCATATGTTTATTGGACATCTGTATGTCCTTTTGGAAGAAATCTCTTTTCAGGTCCTTTGCCCATTTTTTAACTGGATTGTTTGTTTTAGTGATGAGTTTTATAAGTTCTTTATAAATTTTGAATATTAAGCCCTTATCAAATGTATCAGCAAATATCTTCTTTCATTCAGTGGGTTGTCTTTTTTCATTTTGTTGATGGTTTTCTTTGCTGTGCAAAAACTTTTTAGTTTGATGAAGTCCATTTGTTTATTTTTCCTTTCATTGCCCAAGAAGATATATCAGAAAAAAAACATTGCTATGAAAAATGTCCAAGAATACTGCCTATTTTTCTTCTAGGATATTAATAGTTTTGAGTCTAACATTTAAGTCTTTAATCCATTTTGAGTTTATTTTGTGTATGGTGTAAGAAGGTGGTATAGTTTCAATTTTTTGCACATATCTGTCCATTTTCCTAACACTATTTATTAATAGACTATCTTTACCCCATTGTAGGATTTTTGCTTCCTTTGTCAAATATTGACGTAAAGGTGTACTTTGCTGTTCTTTTTCAATTTCCTTTAAGTGTAAAGTTAGGTTGTTCACTTGAGATTTTTCTTGTTCTTGAAATAGGCCTGTAATGCTATGAATTGCCCTCTTAGAAGTGCTTTCACTATGTTTCATAAATTTTCGGTTGTTTTTTCTCATTTTCAATTGTTGCAGGGTATTTTTTTTATTTATTCCTGATCTCATGGTTAACCCATTCATTGTTTAGTAATGTTATTTAGCCTCCATGTTTTGTGTGTTTTTTAGGTTTTTTTCTTGTGATTGATTTCTAGTTTCATACCATTATGGTCAAAGAAGATGCTTGACATGATTTCAGTCTTCTTAAAGTTGAGACTTGTTTTGTGTCATAAGATGTGGTCTATCCTAGAAAATGTTCCATGTCCACTTGTAAATAATGTGTATTCTTCTGTTTTGGGGTAAAATAATCTGAAGATATAAATTAAATCTATCTTATATAGTGTGTCATTTAAGGCCACTGTTTCCTGGTTGAGTTTCTCTCTGGAAGATATATCCATTGATGTCAGTGGGGCATTAAAATCTACTATAACTATATTACTGTCAATCTCTCCCTTTATGTCCATCAAAATTTGTTTTACATATTTAGGTGCTCCTATGTTGGGTGCAAAAATATTTAGAAGGATTATAACCTTTTATTTCCTTTTTTTTAATTATTGAAAGTATTACGGATGTCCCCTCCTCCACTCCACTTCCGTCCCCTCCCCAGGTCTTTCCCACACTATTTTCTGTCCATGAGTTATGCATATGTGCATATAAATTCATTGACTAATCTCTTTCTATCACCCCATCTTCCCTCTGAAATACCTCAGTCTGTTCCATACTCCAATGTCTCTGGATCTTTTTTGTTCAAATGTTTATTTTGTTTATTAGATTCCACATATAAGTGAGATCATGTGATGCTTGTCTTTCTCTGACTGGTTTATTTCACTTTATCCTCTTGTTGAATTCCTCCCTTAATCATAATGTAATATCCTTCTTTGTCTTTTACTTTAGCCTTTGTTTTAAAGTCTATTTAAAATCTATTTAGTCAGATATAATATTGCTACCCCAGCTTCTTTTTATTTGTATTTGCATGAAATATCTTTTTCCATGCCTTTATTTTTAATCTGTGTATATCTTTTGTTCTGAAGTTGGTCTCTTGTTGACAGTATATATATGGGCCTTGTTTTCTTATCCATTCAGCTGCCCTGTGTCTTTTGATTGGAGCATTTAAGCCATTTACATTTAAAGTGATTATTGATAGGTATGTATTTATTGCCATTTTATTCTTTTAACTATGTTCCTCTACTTTGTTTTTCTTCTGATTATTATTAAAACAGACCTTTTAACTTTTCTTGTAATACTCATTTGGTGATAATGAACTCCTTTAGCTTTTTCTTATCTAGGAGGCTCTTTATTTCTCTTTCAATTTTAAATGGTAACTTTGCTGGGTAAAGTGGTCTTGGTTGTAGGTTCTTATTTCCATCACTTTAAATATTTCATGCCAATCCCTTCTGGCCTTAAATGTTTCTGCTGAGAAATCATCTGAGAGTCTTACTGGGGTTCCTTGTAGATAACTAACTCTTTTTCTTACAGCTTTAAAAATTCTTTCTTTGTCTTTAAATTTGCCATTTTAATTATAATATGTCTTGGCCTGGGCCTCTATGGGTTCATCTTGTTTGGGACTCTCTGTGATCCTTGGACTTGTATGTCTTTTTTCTTCACCAGATTAGGGAAGCTTTGTCATTATTTCTTCAAATAGGTTCTCAATCCCTTGCTCTCTCTCTTCTCCATCTGGTACCCCTATGATGCAGATGTTGTTACACTTCATTTTGCCCCAACAGTACCTTAAACTATCCTCATTTTTTCAAATTATTATCTCTTTTTTCTGCTCTGATTGGGCGTTTTTTTTCTTCTACCTTATCTTCCAAGCCACTGATTCAATCTTCTGCTTCATCCAACCTACTGTTTATTCCTTCTAGCATATTCTTCATTTCATATATTGTATTTTTCATTTCTGTCTGGTCCTTTTTTTTTATGGTTTCTATGTCTTTTTTCATTCTGTTCAGCATTCTTTTAATCATTACTTTGAACTCTGATAAATTGCTTGCCTCCATTTCATTTAGTTCTTTTTCTAGAGATTTATCCTATTCTTTCATTTGGGGCCTGCTTCTTTGTCTCCCCATTTTGGCCACCTTTTTGGGTTTCTTTCTGTGTATTAGACTTGCTATGACTCCCAGTCTTCATAGGATGGCCTTATATAGTAGGTATCCTCTGGGCTCCAGTGGTTCAGTCTCCTTGATCACCTGTGCTATACTCTAGGAATGTCCCTTGTGTGCGTTATGTGAGCCCTCTTATTGTAATTGAGTCTTGATTGCTCTTGGCCCATTCATGTATGGGACAGACCCTCAAGCTGACTAACTGTGAGGCTCAACCCCTACCATGGCATGCAACCTACTCTGCAGATGCTGACCCAATGAAGTGGAATTTGACTCAGCAGGGTTTGGCGCCTGCTGAGATCTCCCTTTGAATATGCCACTTGTGAAGCTTATTGGATCCTTCTCTGTGTTGTCTGAAGCTGGCCACTGAGTTATTGGTTCTGGGCCTCTTGGGAAAGACTCTAGTGCAGGTAATGTACGATGCTGCCTGTGACTGGCCCTTGGAAATCTGTTTGGAGCTACAAGCAATCTACAGTTTGTAGCTGCCTCTGCTGGGCCTGGGTGTGTTCAGGAAGGACCAAGCTGTACACCAAGGCTGGCTTTTACCAGCACCTGCCTGGGAGGTCAGCATAAGACCCAAGGCATCCAGATCCACCTACATCTGCTTCTACCTGTTGGCTACCTGTTAGGCTCAGTCACTGAAAGAGCCTCTGGCTGTACTCACAATGCCTATGTGACATTTACAATGAGTTGCCTGATAGGGATGAGTAATGTTCACCAGACTGATACAAGTTCAAACTCAGTGCCAGGGCTGGGGAACCTGGCTTGTGGCATCACTGCCACCCAGTGGGTGCTTTCACACCTTTGCAGTGAAGCAGGGTGTCAGGGAGTTATCAGGGTGAGGCTGGCAGAATTTATCAAGCCCAAAGAGACCAAGATTTGGCCATATGAAGGGAGGGCTCTGCTCAAGTCAGGTGTGCAAGGGGAAAAAATGGCCCCTTTTGAGAAGCCACACAGCTCAATCTGTTCCAGATTCTATTACAAGGAGATGGAGCTCAGCAGGGTGGGGCTATGGGGAGTTAGGAATATGGGGCTAGAGGATCTCCCATGAGGGGAAGGTATTGGTCAGGCTTCAGGAAATATGGGTGGTGTGGCCCCTTCCCCAGAACCACACTACTCAGTCTGATTTTGGCAGTGTGGAGTCACCAGAAGTCAGGTGGGTGGAGCCTTCTGAGCTGGAGCCAGAACCCACAGGGTGGGTCTGCCAGAAGTCCAGAAGGTGGTTCTAGTGGATCTCCTGTGAGAGGGGAGCACCAGTCAGGTTCTCAGGAAAATGGGGGAATGGCCCCCATCCCAAGTCACACAACTAAGTCACTGACACCCTGAGTCTTCCCAGACCTCTACAGTCTGGCCAAGGCATTTGATTTCTCAGTAGAAGGAGAGCTCCACAAGGTGGTGCAAGAGGAAGGCTAGAGAGTGGGGCTATTGCATTCCCTCAGGCTGAAGCCACACAGAGGGGAGTGTTCCACCCCAGAAAGATGGCAATGGTGACTGTGGTATCAGAGAATGACTCAGCACACGGATCCTGGAAGCTGTCCCTGCAGGGCTCTCCTCAAAGCCAGAAACTTCAGACTCTCCTCACAGACTCTAGTCTGCTCCACCCTCCCTTCGCCAGAGCTCTGGCTGATTGACTATGAACAAAATGTTATGTGTTGGCCTTCAAAAGGGTGCCTGTGTCTCTAGCAGACTCCTGTCCCTCCCTGATGGACAAAATTCCTACTAATTTTCATAGCCAGATGTTATGTGGGTGCCTCTTCCCTGTTCTGAAGCTCTGGGCTGGGAGTTGAGAACTCAAACTTCTCAGGGGAAACCCTCTTGTAGTTGAGATATCACTCAGCTGCCACCTGTGGGAGCAGGGCCAACCCCTTTCATGTCTACTCTTCCTACTAATATCAATGTGGCTTCTTCTGTAAATCCTTGGCTATAAACTTTTCTTCAGCTAGTCTTCAGTTTGTTATTCAGTATGATTGTTCTGTAATTTAGTTGTAATTCCAGGTTGATCCTGAAAAGAGATACCTGTAGCTTCCACCTACTCTGCTGCCATCTTGAATCTCTCTCCTCCTTCTCTTTTACTTTTTATTGGATCCCCAATTGAGAGGAATAATGATTTGTATTCTTCAGATTCCAAGGAACCAAAAGGCCCACATGCCTTAGGGGTCCAGCTTTCAAAGAATGCAAAAAGCACAGGACTCATGATTATGATGCCTTCTTTTGCATCTTTTTATCGAAAGTTGGGAATAACAGGACCTGCTTCCTCATAGAAGAGACCCAACCACCTTTTTCCACAGACTCACAACTTTTCCTCACTAAACAATGACCCTTGAGTTTATCGCCCAGAACTCTTTTCAGAGATGACATGGAAGATGACATGGAGGATGGACTAAGGTCAGGTATTAAAGACAGAGGTTCCATGCTCTGGCACTCTGGCTTTATTTTGCCAGGCACTGCATAGACTTTTGGCTGTATCAATGTCAGGATTCTGGATTCTGATTTATCACACACTTTCTTTCTCTATCCTTAGGCTATTTAGTAATTAGTAAAGGTTTAGAAAAGGGGAGTATATTAGAATTCTGCCATGCAATTTAGGATTAAAATACCAGGTAACAAAACAATTACTTTGCCTTATTTTGCCTCCCTTTTCTAGGTATCCCCTAGTAACCCCTTCTAGAGGTGAGGAACAACTGAGCCAAGGTCACATTTAGGTATTCCTAGATCCCTTAGCAAAAGTAGCATTTCTATATCACTTATGAACATATCCTAATATTATCTAAATTTCTTAAGCAGTGTAAGAAGAAACCTTGAGATTTTGAATATCAGCTGGGAAAAATTTAAGACACAGAAGGCCAAAGCAATGGAAAATCCAGAAGAAACTTCACATATATAAATTATAAGGAATGACACATTCCTTATAGTCTTTGTGCTTAGAATCCCCCCCACCCCACCACCACCCCGGTTTAGTTCTTTTTTCTATTTGTACTTAAAAATTAGCTCGCATTTTAAATATTTATTAAAATAAACCCTTTACATTTGAACATATCTGTTTGAGATTTTTAATGACCCAGGCCTATGGTTATTCATTCATAGTACACTTCCCCCTACAAATCGCGAAATAAAGCCAATACAAGTCATTTGGTAGCAGTTCAAGACATAGCTATAGCAAGAGCTAAACAGCCTCTGGCTGACATTTACATGTCCCTGCCCCTCTCCCAAAGGGCTTGCAATCGCTCTCTTAGGAACAGGCTCTTAAACCTCGAACTGTGTCTGATTATCAGGTCCTGTGGGGCTCAAGCCCTTCCTAGCCCTATTCTATCCATTCACCTCCCCTCTTAACCTTCTCTTATTTACAATAAGTGATGCGAGCATTGCCTAGAAAACGTCAACAAAATGGATCTCGGCTCCTGTATAAGAGAAACATATGAATGTTTATTCAAAAGGAAAGTATTCTAAAAATGCATTTGAAAATAACAATCACACTCAAAAGACAGTAAATTTGGGCAAAACCAACTGCTTTCACCAACCATCATTTGCAGGGAGTCTAGAGAGTTATTTTTCACGCATCCTTTCCTAATAAGCTACTCATTTAAGGTTAGGAAAGGTTGGGTATCCCTCCCTGTTGACTCAGAAGCAGTGGAGATAGTGCAAAGAGCTGGCAGTGACCCATTCAGAGAGGTGTATGGGACAGCAGCAGAGCTAGAACACAAGTTTTAAGAAATGAGGACTAGAAAATAGGACTATACTACTCTTTCTGATGCAAAAGCTGGAAATACATGTATCAGAAGCTGGTCATCTCATCACAATATTTCTTTAATGTTGGATTGCCAGATAAAAATACAGAACACCAATTAAAGTAGAATTAAATAGCAATTAATTTTGAATATATATATGTCCCATGTAACATTTGGAACATACTTGTACTCAAAAATTATCCGTTGTTTATCTGAAATTCAATTTAACTGGATGTTCTGTGATTGCTAAACCTGTAACTCTATTTAATGTATCTTTTAAAATTACCTGTAAGTGCCCTTAGCTCCATATTGTTTTACCTTCTTACCAGTATTATAACCTTAACTTTAGGTGCATAAAACCAATTACCTTCTTGATATCTCCACTTCAATGTCTAATAAGCATTTTTAAGGCAACAGAACCAAAACCGGGCTTCAAATCTGCCACTGTCCCCTTGTCTCTAGACCTGCTTCTCCTGCAGTCGGCCTCAACCCACATAAGGGTCTATTCTTCCATTGCTTGGGTCAAAATTTGGTGTCATCTTTTCTTCTTCTCTCTCATACCACAAATCCTTTATTTTTCTATGATTGTAGTGAATTAGGGGACTCTCTGTTTTACACTTCGTACATCTGAGGCTAGAAAACGGGTTGAAGCATTATAGTCAGTGAAGAAATCTGCCCCCAAGGACTTCTGCACAGAGTTTCTTCTGGGCTAGAGAAGTTTGTTCCTTGGAAACAGAGAGCCTCTTGCCACATTTGTGTCCATCAACCAACAAATGATTGTGCTTAAAGAAGGGCAAAGGTGACAATACCTTTAGCATTTATATACTCAGTCAATCCAAGGCATTCACTCTCACATCCAGCAAAGCTTAAAGTGTATAGTGGGAAGTGCCAGCTGTCAGTGGTAGTGAGGAGCGGGTGTGTGTGTGGGTGTGTGTGTGTGTGGTAAGAATCTCACTATCTGAAAGACCAACCCCCACCCTGGTTATTAAATGAAACAGTTTTCAGTTTAGTAATCCTTTCCCAACCAGAAGACCAAGGAATTCCATAAAATTAGTGGAGAATGTGTAAACCTATGTAATATCCAAAGCACAACTTATTTGAGACATTTTTCTGCCAAGTCTTTGTTTAGTACCTAGGATAACTGTTGGGAGGTCATCTCAGAAGAAATCCAGTAACTAGATAATTAGAGTAACTCAGAGGAGCCTAGTTTTTAGCCAATCCGGACCAATAAATATCTTCTCTAAATTCTCATCAGTGATTACCCACTGAGATTCTCATCAAGTAGCGATAGTTTCTATTATGCTGTTGATGCATGACAGATCTTAGGTGATAGAGCTGCTGTGAAGAACAGCCAAAGCAAAAAGCGTTTTATTGGTTTATCAATGTCCTTAGATATTTAAGGTCCTAGGTCTGGTGCTCAGCAGAGCCAAACTGGAAGGTGATGTTTTCTGTCATGCAGTTTTGCTATGTCATCTTGTCAATAGCAGCTTCTCATATAACATGCCAATAATGGCATGTACATTTTCAAAAATGGCCAATACGATTAACAATGTAATTTGTAAAAGTGACCGGGTAACCACATGAGAAAAACAACTTAGAAGGTTAAATAAATAAATAAGCCCTAGACTCTTGATTCCAATAATTACAGGCTGTTGTTGTTCCTTGTGATTAAGCCCCCCAGTGGTCGGCTAACTCATTAGTCAACAGAACGGTAAACCACGGCTGGCGAGCCGCAGTTTGCTGACCACGGACCTAGTCAGTTAGACTCAGCAGATAGAGTGTCGGCCTGTGGACCAAAGGATCCCAAGTTTGATTCCAGTCAAGGGCACGTACCTTGGTTGCAAGCTCCTCTCCAGCCCGAGCCCTGGTGAGGGCTCGGGCAGGAGGCAACCAATTGATGTGTTTCTCTCACATTGATGTTTCTCTCTGTGTCTTTCCCTCTCTCTTCCACTCTCCCTAAAAATCAATGAAAAAGTATCCTCAGATGAGGATTAACAACAATAACAACAAAATAAATAAATAAATAACCTTGAATCCCCTAACCAAATAATCAAAGATTTGTACAAATTTCTGTGGGATACAATGAAGGTAAAGTTTCTTTAAGAGATTTGAAAATGATTCAAAAGTTCATTGTAAAATTCAAGTTTGGTAAGCACTTTTCTACTATATTTACACATTATCTCCACATCAAGCATTTTTCTTAGCCTTCAGGTTTTGAGGAAACAATCAAATTTGAATGGATATTCTTTTTTTTTCCTATTTTGTACATTTCAATGTCAAAAGTTTCCATTCCTTTTTCAGAACATAGCAGGGCTTGTTTTGCCATGCTGCTATACCCAGGGTCTCTGAAATTTTCTAAAAGATTCTGTCATAGAATAAAACATACCTTTCAAGCAATATAAAAAGATAATTGAGTCTTTTTAAAAATCTCTGCAGCTAAGCTATTAGCTCCCCAAAATAAATAAGGCTGAATGGACAGCCTGCGGAGGCAATTTCACAGGTGTCTAGTCAAAATATCTGGAAGACTATCTTTTTTTTTTTTTTGTAAATTCTATCAGTACTTTGAATTATTCCTTCCAAGTTAGCAGAGTTCCCACCCATTTCTTATAAAGACTCTGAAGTCAGTTTTTTCCCCCCTATTGATGAATTTACTACCTCTGAATGAAAATATTTCACTTTATCTCATCATTTTCCTGATAACCTCTGGGTAACTGCTTTCCTAATTAATCCCTCCCAATAATCAAAATTTCACTTAAATGCATGTAGTGATTCTCTTAGACCATCTGAAACACTGAAATCTGTACATGCAGCAATCATACTATTCACAATATTCTCCTGAATTGTCACTAAGAGGAAAACTACCCACCCTGGAGTATCGCTATTAACATCAAATACATTGTCATCTGGGAAAACAAAAATGCATCAAAGTCAGCTCCAGGCAAAGTGCAGTTCTACGGAAATACACCAGGTTTTATGTGCAAATGTCTTAAATGTCTGATTGAAATGTTTCAAGAATGAGTTAGCAAGGAATCCTGCTCCTGGTCTCCATAACCCAGGATAAGGTTATAATCAAAATAGTTTCTGAATTAAATGTGTGTTTCATCTCAGCACACTACGATTTTACCAAAGATGCATTTGCCCGTTTCTAGTAAACATTATAAAGAAACGTTTGGTTTCTAGCTTGGGCTACTTAGCCTATCAAGAAACAGACCTGTTATAAACGCTGGGACGCTTGCCAGAATTTTTTTCCCCCTGTAACTGTTGGTAAAGATCATACCTCGAAAGCAATGTGTGTTGCAAACCACGCAGATTTAAGCTCCCACTCCCGCCTACATAGCTTGGTACCAGCGGCTTTTGAGGTATCCCTGGCCTCCTCAAACTCAGTCTGAATCGCCCCCACCTCTCCGAAGCCTCCCACCACCTTGCTCCGCTCTGCGGAGCTCAACACAGAGCGTCCCCCAGGCACTTGCAGGGTGAACTCATGGTGTCACTCAACTCCCAGCCCTGCGCACACCCAGAAACACACTCTCCCTCCTCTACGAACTGCCCCCAAATTTGTCGCCTACCTCACGCACTACCCAAACCCCCACGTCCCTGTCGCTTTTCCCCTCCCCCTGGTGGCTTCGTCCCCTACACACCTGTCTTCCCCTACGGTTGCGTCAGGTGCCCGCGCCCTACTCAGCCCCGCTTCGATCCAACAGGCGCTTCCCATTCCGCCCCGTGGAAGGTCAATTTGCTCCGAGCACCTTCTTCATCTACCGTGCCCGCCCGCAGACGATCCCCGACTCCCACCCGCGTGAGCGCGGGGCAGCAGCGCCCCTCATACCTGCGGAGAGCGCGGCGGCCGCGGCGAGCAGCAGAGCCTGGCGGAGCGCAGCGCCGAGCGCTCGGGTCATGGCCACCCGGCGGCCGCGCGGGGCTGAGAGGCCCCAGAGCGGACCTGGCGGCCAGGGCAGCGCCCGCCGCTTTGAAGTTCCCGGGGCGCGGGAGGAAAGCGCACCCCACAGCCTTCTGAAGTGCGCGGTTGGCTCTAATCCGTGAGGGCGCACCCCTCCTCAGTCTCCCCCATCTCACGCCCCTCGTGGCTGGCGGTGCGCGGCGCTCCTGCCACTGACCCCAGGGACGGGCTGGAGGGGAGCGGGGTAGGGGGAGGAGGGTGCCAGGGCCCGCCCCCGCCGCGCCTCCGCCCCTGTGCCCTCGGAACCGCCTGGGGCCTGGCGCTGTCGGGCTGGCTGGCAGAGGCCGCCCAGAGCTGGGGGCAAAGCAGGGAAGTGGGGCGGCGTGGAACCCCTGGACTGGAGGTGAGAGTCAGAACGGGAGGGAAAGCCCTACTAAGACTTTAGGAAAACTTAAGCCCAGCAGCAATTGCTTTCTGGTGGTCCGCTCTGCAGTTCGCTACAGAAAACCCACCCTCCATGTCTCTTGGCATTCGTTGGTAAGCCCGGTGCCCTGAGGGTTCTCCAACTAGACTGAGCCTGAGACACCCCCGTGTATTCCCGCGGGCTCGTCCCACCACCGGTCCCGGCTGTGCACAGGTCTGTGGAAGGGCGCCCTCTCTGTTCAGTCCCGGAAATAACCTATGGTTCGACTGCATTGGCTACCCTTCGCTTTAGTTTCACAAACTTCATCTCTTGTGGGATGATTTCCTGCGACCCTCCCCTGCATAAAATGGCGACTCAAGCTAGACCTCCTGCGCCAGGTGATGAGGTTGAGGACTCATCCTATAGAATACCAATCTCCGGCAGCTACAATTTTCAGCAATTAAAAAATTGAGGGTGGGGGAACATCATACACAAGGATTAAGGGGAGGTGAAGAATGATTTAAAGTAATATATTCGAAACTTGGTTAAGTGCTGTTTAAATTCCTGGAGCTTATTATGTAACTAGTGGACTGGTGCACGAAATTCGTGGGGGGGGGGGGGGGGGGGTGGCGGGAGGGTCCCTCGGACCAGCCTGCACCTCTGCACCTTCTCACAATCCAGGACCATTGGCTCCTAACCGCTCACCTAACTGCCTGCCTGATCTCCCCTAACCATTCTGCCTGCCCGCCTTCTCATCCCCAACTGGGCCGCCCCCCCACAGCCAGCCTGCTCGCTCCCAACTGCCCTCATGCTGGCCTGATCGCCCCCAACTGTCCTCCTGGCCTGACTGCCCCTAACCGCCTCTGCCTGGGTCTGCCACCATGGCTTTGCCCTGAAGGTCTCATAGAAGGTCTCCCGGTCTAATTAGCATATTACCCTTTTATTAGTATAGATGGGTGTGCTTTCCATGTGGATTGATTGAAAATACAAAGGCAACGTTACCAATTAATAAAAATTAGCCTAAATTCAAGCCTATACATACATTGACATGAATGGTATTATTTTAACCTCAACAACAACAACCAAAAGCCAAGAATCCAGTACCGATGTTATTTCTCCTGTTATGGGGCACCTTGAAAAGTGATTGTCATATAAAGGAGTTGCTTTAAAGTAAGAGAGATTACTTGCTTCTTCACCTAGCTCAGCTGGAAATAACCAAGTGTTCTTTCTGAGGTCTATGGAAGATCTATGGTGGAGTGATATATTCAACTGGCTTTATCATCCAAGGACCCTGCAGTGTCGGGGTGGAATGATTGTTGGGCTTTGATGAGTGATGGTGACAGTCCTGAGGATCTCCACCACCACCACCACTACCACCTTGGCTAAATCAAAACATTCCTAAGCATTAAAAGACTTTGTTCTCATTTTATTCTGGATCCAAGTAAACAGAAAAAAAAAAAGAGATGTGGGACAAGCCTGAGCCCTTTAGACACCCACAAAACAGATGCTTAAAAAAAAAAGGCAACAAATTGCTAGGACACAGGTTTTGTCTGACTTGGCTTGCTCATTATTTGTTTTTTTTTATTTTATTTTAAATAAATCTTTATTGTTCAGATTATTACAGGTGTTCCTCTTTTTTTTCCCCCCATAGCTCCCCTCCACCTGATTCCCCACCCCACCCCATGCCCTTACCCCCCGCCACTGTCTTCATCCATAGGAGTAAGATTTTTGTCCAATCTCTTCCCACACCACTCACACTCGCTTCCCCCTGAGAATCATCAGTCCACTCCCTTTCTATGTCCCTGATTCTATTATATTCACCAGTCCATTCTGTTCTTCAGATTTTTTATTTACTTGATTTTTAGATTCACTTGTTGGTAGGTATGTATTTGATGTCATTTTGTTGTTCATAATTTTTATCTTTACCTTTTTCTTCTTCTTCCTCTTCTTAAAGAATACCCTTCAGCATTTCATGTAATCCTGGTTTGGTGGCGATGAACTCCTTTAGCTTTTTCTTGTCTGTGAAGCTCTTTATCTGACCTTCAACTCTGAATGATAGCTTTGCTGGGTAGAGTAATCTTGGTTGTAGTTTCTTGCTGTTCATCACTTTGAATATTTCTTGCCACTCCCTTCTGGCCTGCATAGTTTCTGCCGAGAAATCAGCTGACAGTCGTATGGGTACTCCCTTGTAGGTAACTAACCGTTTTTCTCTTGCTGCTTTCAAGATTCTCTCTTTGTCTTTTGCCCTTGGCATTTTAGTTATGATGTGTCGTGGTGTGGTCCTCTTTGGATTCCTTTTGTTTGGGGTTCTGTGTGCTTCCTGGACTTGTAAGTCTATTTCTTTCACCAGGTAGGGAAAGTTTTCTGTCATTATTTCTTCTAATAGATTTTCAATATTTTGCTCTCCCTCTTCTTCTGGCACCCCAAAAATTCGGATGTTGTTACGCTTGAAGTTGTCCCAGAGGCTCCTTACACTATGTTCATATTTTTGGATTCTGTTTTCTTTTTGTTTTTCTGGTTGGGTGTTTTTTGTTTCCTCATATTTCAGATCTTTGGTTTGATTCTTGGGGTACGTTGATCTACAGTTGAGTTTCTGTATATTCTTTATTTTAGACAGTGTATGCTTCATTTCTGACTGGTCCTTTTCCATTTTTTTGGCATTCTCATTAAGGTCCTTAAAGGTCTCACTAAGCTCCTCAGAAGTGTCATCAAGTTTCTCGGCAGTTTGTAGAAGATTCTTGAGTAACCTTATAAATGTGGTTCTGAACTCTATGTCGTCCAGTAGTTTGCTTTCCTCTGTTTCATTCGTGACATGTTTCTTTGTTTCCGCATTTTGGCTGCTTCCTTGTGTTGATGGAGTGGCTTTGTGTGGTAGGTGACCTATAGGGGGCAGTAGCTCAACCTCCCCAAACACCTGATGTGGACGCTCTTGGTACACCCCTTTGTGGGCTGAGTGCAAAGTCTTGGTGTAGTTAAGCCTTAATTGCTGTTGGTACGCTGGGAGGAATTGACCTCCAGGCCAATCGGCTGTGAGGACTCGCTGTGTCTATAAGAACTGCTGTGCTGGAGACACGCTTATGGTGCAGGACTTGTTTCAGTGGGGCTTTGGTGCTCGCTGAGTCTGCCTCTTGAATGTGTCACTTATGGATGTGAGGAGTTGAAATCTGGTTTCTCACACTGACCACTAGGTATACTGGCTTCTGGATCTCCAATGGGGTACAGGTCAGCTATTGTCTGAGTCCACCCTGCAGGAGCTACAGTGAGAGCTACAGTTTTCTCCTCTTTGCTTGGGGTTTGGAGGTTTTGGAGCTGTCTGATCCGGGCTGCAAGTTTGTTACGTTAAGCTGCAGTCCATTCATATGCAAAAGCCACTGCTTGGAGCTTGGGTGGGTTTGTAGGTTGTGTGGGGTGGGGTCTCAGGGCGTCACTAGGCTAGGGCATGGCAAACAGCAATGGCTGCTAGTTAGCCGGCTCTGTGTCTCCGACTGTGCCCAGTCCCGTGCCCCAGCGCAGATAAACAATTATTCCTGTGTGCAGCTCTACAAGCAGGCCCCCCTCACTTTCTGACCCGGTAGCAGACAATCCAGCTTCTCCCCGTAGAAGTTTGGGTCCCCCGCGTCTCCCCAGAAACTGTATTTCAGAGTAATTGGGGGCTTGTCTCCCCTTTGGGTTGAAAAAAGCAACGCCTGCCGCCAGCCCAGATCCCGCGACTCCGTACCTCAACTTTCCAGCGCTTGTGCACGTCTCAATGCTCTTTTCTCTTTCCTTCTAGTTGTAGAACTTCCACTCAGCCAGCTTTCCTGTGGTTCTGGGTGATAGACGTTTTGTCTTTTAGTTGCAGTTTAAATTGTTGTGTGAGGCAGCAGTTTAGATTCCGCCACCATCTTGGATTCCGGCTTGCTCATTGTTTGGTAACTGTACCCTAGATTGTAATCTATGGTTGGATGAAGAGATTTGGAGCTCAAAGAGCTGGAAGTAGAGTCCTCTATGGACCTGCTTCCTCAAAAGTAAATGGAACTTGCATCCCCCACCCTCTATTTCTCAGACCCATGACAGGGATTAACAAGGGTAGTGAATGTGACCACAGTGCCAAACCATAAGGCATCAATAAACACTAATGTCAGGTATTTACTCTCCACATATTTATTTTGTCTCTTGAAAACAGTAACATCCCTGCAAGTTGGAAAGTTCTGGTCTTCCAAGAAAGCAAAGTTATTATCCAGAGAATTCTGGTGTTGAAAAACTCCAATATTTTCACAAACTCAACACTTTCCTCTTAGTCTAATGGTGCATTGTGCCTATGGTATCTGCTAGCCACACAGTGTGGTCTTCAGTAGCTACATGTGGATAGTGAGCCTAGAAACATATTAGTTCAAACTGACATGTGCTGTAAATATAAAATACATGCTGTAATTTAAAAGCATAATACAACATTAGAATGTAAAATATATCATTAATAATATATATATTTTACATGTTGGATAAAAATATTTTGAACATATTGGGTTAAATAATGTATATTACTAAAATGAATTTCACCTATTTCTTTTTACTTTTAATATGGCTATTAGAAAAATTTAAATTATATATGTGGTTTATATAATATCTCAATTGGGCAGTGCTGGTCTAATGAATCCTCATCAGATAGCAAAGATCTTTGTCTTAAGCACAGTATAAAACACCAAAAGAATCATTAACTGCCTTGACAGTCAGTATATGGCCAGCCAATGAAAGAATCATGAATTCTGGGTGCAAAATTCTGTAACATAACAGCAACAAAAAAAAGTTAATATGTAAAAAAATGCAAGTTCTTAATTTGTAAGAGTATTTTAAACTAGGTCTTCAAAAACCATTTCCCTCTGTCCTCTTGTGCATGTTCTTCTTCCAACATCAATACTACAGAAGCTTGGAAGATAAAGGACATTCTCGGGCAATTATAAATATTTCTATACTAGTGACCCAGTGCACGAAATTCGTGCACATTAAAATGGGATTAATTAGAGGAAATAATTTAATATTGCTATTTGCCCTTTCTCTATAATAGAAGTGTCAGAGATGAAAGAAAATTAGTAAAATATATATGAAGACCTTCCTCCTGTCAGAGTCTGGGGCTCACCATGGAACCAAGAGTCAAGTCCCCGCCCACCCACATGTGCCTCAAAATCTCATGAGACCCAGACCAGGGCAGCTGCCCCCCCCACCCCCAATTGGGCTAGATCTGGCCCTAGCCAGTCCCACCCTTGTCAAGTCCTGTTAGGCAAGGGGCGTAGCCTCAGGTCCCCTGGCCAAGCACCAGGCCGGGGGTTGTGGCCTGAGGTTCCCCAGCCCAGACCAGGGCTGGGGGCATGCCTTTAGGTCCTCCATCAAACCCTGCCAGATGGGGGACATGGCCTGAGATCCCCTGTCAAGCCCCACCAGGAGGGGGGCACAGGCTCAGGTCCCCCAACAAGTCCCACTGGCAAGGAGGCGCAACCTCAGGTCCCCTGTAAGGTACCTCTCAGGTCCCCCGCTGGGTGGGGGGCACGGCCTGAGGTCCCCTGTCAAGCCCAGCCAGGCAGCGTGGTGCAGCCTCAGGTCTCCTGGCCCGGTGCTAGGGCGGGGGGCACAACCTGAAGTCCCCCATCAAGCCCTGCCTAGCGGAGAATGTAGTCTGAGGTCCCCCGGCCTGGTGCTGGGGTGGGGGGCATGGCCTGAGGTCCCCTAGCCCAGCACCAGGACTGGAAGTGCACCTTGAGGTCCCCTGTCAAGCCCTGCAGAGGAGGGCGTAGCCTCAGGTCCCTGCTGATTGCTTGTTAAGGCTCCTTGTGGGAACTTGGCCTCAGCTGTGGGTACAGCCATCTTTGTGAAGGAGTGATGCGCAACTAGCATATTCCCTCTTTATTAGATAGGATTATTGAGTCCTTAAGGCCACCTTTATGGCAACCAAGAAAAGATCTTCATCCTTATAACATGTCTCAATTTTTACTTAAAAGTATAATTTATTTATACATACACACATAAATCCATGGAAATTAACTCAATCTTAATCCAATATATTTTAAATGAAATATTATTAAGAAAATACTCTTTAGAGTATATTGACTAACTTCTATTATTTAATATAAACAATACAAATGCATGGTTCAAGATGTGATATAACATCTTTCATATTTTGTATATGTAACAGGAAAAATTTACATTTAAGACTTTTTATTTCACTGAAAAGAAATTTACATGCTAATGTGTCACAAGATTTAACCTCCCCCCACCCTTAATCATCTATTTATACATATTCATTACCATAGCAACAATATATCATGACTCCTGGATTCTCATAATCAAAAGAAAGCTTCAACAACAAATAATCAGGAGTTTATAACCCATCAGCAAAACAGACTTTGGGTGAGTAACTCTTACATAAGCCAGGGAATCAAAAATAGGGACCTGAGATTAAAAAGATCTGATACATTTGCAGAATAGCATTCCAAAACAATAAGGCAAATAAGTGTGTGTAATAACTGAACTTTGAAAATGACTAATCTTTGGATGTGGTTGTTTGGAAATTTTTTTATCATGCAGGTTTCTTTCATTATTCATTTTTAACTTTATTTTTCAACTAGAGGCCCGGTGCATGGATTCATGCACCAGTGGGGTCTCTCAGCCTGGCCTGCACCCTCTCAGAATCTGAGGTTTGCCCCATCCCCCCAGGCCATATAAGATCTTTGGTTAATCTCTTCCCACCTTCCCCTCTCTTCCCTTCCCTCTGAGATTCATCAGTCTGTTCCATGTTTCCATGCCTGTGCATTAAGCATCTGCCTCCTGGTGGTCAGTGTGTGTCATAGCTACCAGTCAAGGGTCAAATGGTTGAATGGTCACTTAGGCTTTTATATATATAGATTACAGTACATTCAATATCATTTTGTGTTAATTTCAGTGTACAGCATAGTGGTTGGACAATCATATATGTTACAAAGCGATACTTCCAATATTTCCAGTACCCACCTTGGACCATACATAGTTATTAAAATATTATTGACTATTTTCCCTAAGTTGTACATTACATCCTTATGACCATTTTGTAGCTACTAATTTGTACTTCTTAATTCCTTCAGCTTTTTCACCTAGCCCCTCCCTCACCTCTGGGCAATCATTGATCTATCCTCTGTATCTATGAGTCTGTTTCTATTTTGTTTGTTCATTTATTTATTATTATTCTTTCCAAAAACCCAAATGTCATGCATCTTACTTTCTTATTTCACTTTGGCATATAAACTTACCATGGAATGAGCATATGGTGAGGAGGCATAAAATGATAATTTTCTATATACAATCAAGGTCTAATCTTTCATCATGTTACTGCATTTTTCCTTCCCTAAACTATAGTCTCCCTGAAGAAGTGCATGACACATTCATCTCCACTCAGCTCATTAGGAAATCTTGGCCTCTTCTTTTTCCTTCTCCTTCTTCTTCTTTTGATTGTTAATTCTTTTTCATAAACATAGTCACATGTTCAGGGACCTTTATTGAGATTCTACCATATGTGCCTTCAATGTGCATTTATTATGGGACAGCTCAGGTCTCACATAGGGAAAATAATGATCGCTCTGTGGACATGAATAATGGTAAATATCAAAACAGTTTCTTAGCTCATCAGTCACTGTCTAAGGCTTAAAGTCTTTTTTCAGTACTTAATTATCTGTTTTCCCTACCTTCCAAAATGGCTACCCCTTCATTGACTGTCATATCCTTTTAAAGCTATTAATATGGTCTTTTCACATTACTCAAACTTTATGTTTTCCTTTCCACTAACCAATGTCAATGTGCTGGTCACCAGAGTGAGGTCACAAAGAGGTAAGAGAGTTAGATGATCCAATACAAAGCCATCCCTTTCTGGATAAGTAACTCAAAAAGGATGTTGTTTTCAACCACAGACAAATCGACATTAGAGTTCTGATCATCTTGACTCAAACAAGAGTAGTCTAAAGCTGCTGTGTCTAAAACTAGCCACTTGTGGCTATTGAGCACTTGAAATGTGACTAGTCTGATTTGATATGTACTGTAAGTGTAAGATATGCACTGGATTTCAGACTTAGTAGCCCCCTCAAAAAAAGGTCTACTTTTATGTTAATTACATATTGAAATGATAATATTTGGATATATTGGGTTAAATAAAATATATTATTTAATTTCACCTTTTTACATTTTTAATGCAGCTAGTAGGAAATTTAGAATTACATATGTAGCTCTTATTATATTTCTGTTGGACAATGCTCATCTCATGAATCCTCATCAGATGTTAGGAATCATTTTTCCTGGGCTTAAAATTGTAGGAAAAGCAAGATCTTTCTTCCCTCACATATGTCCAACTTCAGTTATCTTCACTCCTTTCACCTCTTCAATAGCAACCATATTCAGTTCATAATAAAGTCAGATTACTTTGCTTTTGTGCTGTCCATTGTCATTCATACTCTTATTTCCATAGTCCAAGTCCATAATAACTTCATACCTGAGGTGTAATTCCAACTAACCAAATCACCTCCACAACTTTATGTTATCCCCATCATAATGTATCCTCAAGGCTGCCATCAGAACAATTTTCTACTAACATGACGCTAATTATGTTCTCCCTGCCAACACATCTTTATTGATCACCCTTGTCTTTAGAATCAACACTAAATTCTCTAGCACATGGGTTCTCAAATTTTCTGATAGCATGACCCCTTTATACTTTACAAATTCTGAGGACCCCAAAGAGTTTATGTTCAGGTGGGTTATATCTATCAACATTTACCCTATTAGAAATACAAATTGAAAATCCATAAAACACAAGAATACATAAGCACACAATCCATTAGCCTTCAAAGTGATCACATGACACCTCATGTTGCCTCTGAAAAACTCCATTGGACATTTGTACCAGAATGAGAGTGGAAAAGACAAATTACATCTTAGTATTACTTATGGAAGTGCTTTTCAACTTTTTGACCCCTGAAAAGGTCTTGAGCACCCACAGGGTCCCTGAACCACACCTTGAGAACTACTACACTATCTCCTTTCTCTATTCCCAGGTGTTCTCATCCATGCCCATGATTTCTGTTTATTTCTGTGTTATGTACTCAAGACATCTAAATCTTTGTCTATAGCCCTGACCTTGCTCCTGAACTCTGGATTCATATGTCCTACTGTCATCTCTACCTACGTAGCCTGCTCCCCAATCCTGCTTCTCCTCCTGTCTCACTTATCTCAGTACTTGTCACCACTCAAGCCAGGTGCTTTGTTTCTCCCCGCCCCTCATCTCTTCTCTTTCCCTTATCCTTCACAGCCAATTAAGCAGCATTTTTCTGTAGATTCCAACTTTTATAAAAATTGCTCACTTTTTTCACTTCTTCTACCTTACTGCCATCCTTCTATTCAGATCACCATCTTCTTCTATTTGAAACTAGAGGCCTGGTGATGAGATTCATGCACTCGGGAGGGTCCCTCAGCCCAGCCTGTGCCCTCTCACAGTCCGGGAGCCCTCAGCGGGGAGCGGGCCTAAGCTGTCAGTCGGACATCCTTAGTGCTGCTGTGGAGGCAGGAGAGACTCCCGCTACCGCCACTGTGCTCACCAGCCCTGACTTCTGGCTGAGCAGCGCTCCCCCTGTGGAAGTGCACTGACCATCAGGGAGAGCTCCTGCATTGAGCATCTTCCCCCTGGTGGTCAGTGCGCATCATAGCGACTGGTCATTCTGCTGTTTGGTCAATTTGCATATCAACCTTTTATTATATAGGATGTCAAAAGGTGCATAGCTGGTTTCCTTCTCTTGAGATTCACTCCTCTCAACCTTTCCCCCAACCCTTCAGCCAGAAGGATCTTTTTATAGCACAAATATGGTCCTATCACTGAAAGCTATCTAAGACATATTGCCAGTTCTAGCTCTGGCAGTTCTAACATCAGCATTTGAAATCAGCTTGGCACATAATAGGCACTCAATAAATACTTGTCGAATAAATGACATTTAAGGCCCTTGATCACATGGCCTCAATTCTGCTTTTCCTAGCATTAAATTTGTTGAATAAATGAGTTAGCTCAACACAGCAGCATTTTTATAACTAAAGATTCACCACCACCCTGCCCCACCTTTGTATTCACATTGCTAAACCAGAGGCAGTGGTTTGGGTATGAATGATAAGAGAGAGAATAAACCTTAAAAGTGACCAAACAATGTTTGTTAAGGAACTGTCTGGCTGGACAGTGGATGATTCTGCTAGAACCTCTTAACTGTTGCATCTGAACACTAGCTCTGGCTCTCTTCACCTTCACTGCAGCTTCCGGGAGGCTTGGGAGCTGAGCATCAGGCTTTTCTAGAGAGAGGTAGGGATTCATAAAGTAGGTAATTCTCTCCAAATGGGATCAATGTTCAAAGTGTGGGTGGTCAAAACGGAATGACAGGCTTGGATACAGAAGCCCAGGATTCTATTCAGTTTCCAGAATTTAAGCAAGTTGATTAATTTTTCTAAAGTTACAATTAGAAAGTGAGGTGTCAGACCTCCTCCAAGCCTGATTTAGCTACAACTTCACCACATTTTATGTTCTTCATCTATAAAATGGGGAAATTGTCCTCAAGGCTTGTTTTGTGAATGGAATGCCTTTAAACAATTGTGCAAATATAATGTTAATACTATTATTATCACAAAATGGAAATAATAATATTTTGCCATGCACAATATCTAAGATAATATGGAATATGATAAAGATGATATAAAAGTCCTCTTAATTTTTTAAAAAGTAGAACAAATATAAGGAGCAGAGTTTAATCACTTGTGTGAAAAAGAAAGAAGCTGAATGCTTAAATATAATTACAATTTACAAGGATTTACTATTGCTGATGAAATTCTTTGGAGAATACAGGAGCTTTGTTTTCCTCTTCTGTCATGATGATGAATGACGTTTATGTATGGGTGTTGGTTGCCATGAATGACCTGTTTCCTACTGGAAGAGACCACATGATTGTGTTTGTTTCTTTCTATTTGCCTGTTTATTTGTCTGGCCAGGCCTTGGTTCTTCAAGTTTTTCAAAAGCAAAATATAAAACATAAAATATACAAAATCAAAAAGACTGCAAATGACAAAGCCGTAAAATGTGTTTATCAAAAAGTATTACTTTTGCTCACTGGCATGGCTCAATGGTTGAGCGTCGACCTATGAACCAGGAGGTCACGGTTGGATTCCCAGTCAGGGCACATGCCCCAGTTTCAGGCTCAATCCCCAGTGGGGCGTGTGTAGGAGGCAACCAATCAATGATGCTCTCTCATCATTGATGTTTCTAGCTCTCTCTCCCTTTCCCTTCCTCTGTAAAATCAATAAAAACTTTTTTTAAAAGTCTTACTTTCTACCCCTTGGAGCAAGCCACCTGTTCCTAAACTCAGAAGTCAGGGGTCCTTCTAGAACATAACAAGACAAGGAACTGAAGGGAACAATGATGGAAGCACTGCTGCCAGAAGCTCCAGAGGTACCAATTGGAAAGTGAAGATGTATGCTGGAAGATCTCAATAAAACCCAAACTCAATTATTTCCTGCTGGATTGTCTGTGACCCAATAGCTTTGACTATCCTGTTGCCAGGTGAGGTACATATGATAAGGGTCCCCTAATGTGTCTCTGCTCTTAAAAGTTCATAATCAGTCATATCAAACCTCCCATTTTCTCTGAGATGACCTCCACATTAGAATTATTAACTATATAGCAAACCACAACATTTTGGAAGATGTGATAAATTATTTCCTTATCTATCTACTTATCTACTGTGTCAAGAGAGATAAAATCCACAGATACCTCTACTTACAAATTCTCAGGGTTCAAATTCTTCCTAAGAAACTTTCCTCTTATTGGAGGAAAAAGTCACCCAATACTTGATCCATCACTCAAGACCAAGTTAGCTTATAGCTTATCACTTCCCACGCACAGCAACCAGACTCAGAGCAGGGCCCGTTGGCCCACATTCTGCTGAAAGTAAATATGCTTTGCTCCAGGAAAAAAAAGGCAAAGTGGCCCCAGCTCATATTTGATATTTCTAGTCTCTCTTATTTCCCACCCTTTTGCTCCCTGTCTCTTACACAAAAGTGTTCCTTGTCTCCCACCCATTCCTCCCATTACAAGAAGGAAGGTTATGAAATCATAGCTTTATTTGTTGATAAATTA
This sequence comes from Corynorhinus townsendii, assembly GCA_026230045.1. Taxonomy (NCBI): domain Eukaryota; kingdom Metazoa; phylum Chordata; class Mammalia; order Chiroptera; family Vespertilionidae; genus Corynorhinus; species Corynorhinus townsendii. The sequence continues at coordinate 59,082,897 of JAPDVU010000005.1, read as the reverse complement.
TATTTCATACCAAATAAAATTCTGTCAGGCTATTTACTACAATAGCTAGCTATTTATATATTGTGTAAACTAATTATATATTGTACCTTTAAGGTTTTGTTTTCTTTTTTGAAGAAAAACTTTTTCTTCTTAAATGACTTTCAGATAACAGCAACATGATTAGCAAGAAATTTGAAAGCTATGGAGAAACTCACTTCTCAAAAGAAGATCCTACAGCTATTCCTCTAAGACGACCGGAGCCTGGCTTTGTCAATCAAGTCTGATATTTTCTGAGGTTTCAATGGAGAGAATATTGTCATGAGGGAAAGAAGTGAACAGATAATCTTCTCAATAATTAATTCTGACATCACCACATGGGTGTGGAGATATGAGGAACACATAGAAGAAAATGTTCACCCTATTCAAATGTAAAACACAACAGTCCTCTAAATTCCTAGAACTGGTATTGACACAGGGCTGGAGCATTGAAACAAACTCCATTTAAAGCTCAAATATAATGAAAAAGGAAACAAAACCAAATAGGAACATTCAACTGAGCAACATAGTTCATAAAATATCATTTGCTCATTTTATCTTGTGGTCTCCTAAAGAGGTATTTCCTTCCAGCTCCAGGCTTACTAGCCCGTGGACGATTGGGCAGAAATTATCTTTAACAATGGGTGGGGGCTGACCCTGGAAAAGAGTAGACATTTGCTCTTAGACCTTTTTAAAGCCCACCTTCTAAATATTCTATTTTTTCCTGAAGAATCTTCCTCTTCTACCACTTTATTGTGAGACCCCTCTTCCCACCCATATAGATGTGGATTTACCACTTCACAAGAGAGTCATATCAGAATCCAAAGCGAAAAACAAAAGACATGCACAAAACACATGCATATACATGCACACACACACACACACACACAAAGTAGTGAGGAACCCAATCACTGCACTACTAGGTTTATCTTTATGGATGACTGACAGTCAAGTCTTCAATTAAAAGCACCAAAGGTGAATTTCTCTGAAGAGATTGGCCTGTCCCATTACCCTGGTGCTGCTATGTCTTACAAGACAAAGCCCAGAAAATAAGATAGAAACAAGAGACGTGAACAACCAGTGGTCATCTCCTCTTGAAGGTCCTAGAACATGTCATGCTATAATACAGACACTCTAGCAAGCTCTTATGTCTTTAGGACAAATGAAATGGAGAACAATGGCTTTTTTAAAACTCTTTCATAAACTTCAAAGGTCAAAGTAGCTGATGGCACAAGGCATAGAAGCAGACAGAAAACTTGCATTTTCTTTCTTGATTGGTAAGACTACTTCCACAAAGCCCCAAAGTTTCACTTAAATTTTATATTTTCTGGGTCATTAATATATCCTTAGTGTGTATGTCAAAACACTACTACTATTAGCTGATTTTTCTTCATTCATTCTTTCAATGACATGACCATTATGTGAAGAAAATGGTTCCTTGACACTTGGGTCAAACAGACCTAGATCTCAACATCTCTTTTTGTTAACAAAAATATAAATAAATCAACATATTTAGAAATATTTACTAAATGCCTACAACATGGAATATATTATTGCATAGTCCTATAATACATGAAAAGTTAAATTTGTTCCTGTTGTTTCAAAAAAGTGGACTTATTTTTTTGAGACCTTAGAATTATTGTCACCTTGGCCATTTGATAACTGTGTAACCCTGGTCAAGTTAGTCCTTGGTTCTCCATTTCCTTTCTAATGAATTCTGTCAGGATTACACAAGAATTAATGTCATTTGATGATTTAACGTACTTGTACATTGTAAACATTCGATAAATGTAAACCCATCCTCTGCTATAGATGAGTCTAAAGTCTTCAGATCAGGATAGTGCCTTTTAGGCCACAATAAGGATTTGGGTCCTACTTTTTAAAGTAATGGGAAGTCACTGAAAAATTTCAGTAAAGGGAATGGCATAATCAGACTGAGTGTTAAAATATCACTGGGGCATCTAATGTGGAGAATGGGCTGTGCCTAGGCATGAGTAAAATCTAGGTCAGTAGCTGGAAAAATTATTCAGTCACCTGGGTGACGAAAATATTTTTGGCAGAAACCAATTTTGGTGGGGAAGATAGAAGGGAGAGTACTGTATTGAGAGAGAAGGATACAGGAAAGGAGAGAAATTATTCATGGTGTTACCCAGGCTTCTGAGATCAGCACTGGTTGGCCAAAGACGCCATTCACTCAGAGGGAACACTGAGAAGAGTCAGGTTGTATGTGTAGGCATTCCATCTCGGATATTGGGTTTGAAATGCCTGAAACACCAAGTAGAGCTGAGGAGCCTGTAGTTAGAGATATAGGTCTAGGGTTTATAAGATTGCTCTTGACTAGAAGAAGAAAAAAAGAGTTTTCTTGGTGTGCATGAGGTAATTAAAACCAAGGCTGTGGGTAAGATGTTATGGATACATGCTTTCAGAGCAGACATCCACTGAAGCTGTCTTCAGGTCTTTCCGGACTTTGTTATAGTCTGCCAGCAAAACTCACAATAGGTTCAACTGACTTAAATGTTTTTAAGAACCATGTTCAAGGGCACAGAGACTCTTACCAATCACTTATTGTAAGTGCTTAAGAAAATCCCAAGTTCTTTCCTGAGAAATAGTTGACTCTATGTATGAATTTTAGCCTGTTATATTCCCCTAACTGGAAACCATTTCCTTGTATCTTTGAAGGTGAAGGTATTAAAGAACAAATTATGCAAGATTTCAAGGCTCTGCCTCTTTTTAAGCATAGAGTGATTAAAAGAAGGAAGAAGAGAAAGTTAAGTTTTTGTTTATATTCTTCTGTGTTCCATAAAACATCTTGAGATACCTTACAAGAATACATGGAAATACATACAGATATATTCAAAACAAGAGAAAATACAAGTTAGAGTAAATGGCTATAACTTAGGAAAAGGTAAAATGCAGATATATAGCCTAAAACCCTCTACACAGATACTAAAGTTGGTGTAGATTTGAATCTGACATTTTTAAGTAAAGGGATACACTATTATGTTCTTTATTACACATAAGGAAGATATTTTTTCTTCTAAAAGTAATCTATTGCCTGGGGTTTTGTTTAGAAGACACTGAAAGATAAATTTAAAAATACACTTAAATACAATATTCCTAAAGTAAATGCAGTAGTAGATTTTATACAGCTATTTTTGCCAGCATTCTTCAATTTAAGACTAGGACATAATTCCAAAACCAACTCAATAGCAGCAATTTTGTGGGGTGACAGAAGTGGGGGAAAGATGGTCAGTGTGGCCCAAATATGTGGCTCTGTGATGTCCTGACTTAATCCTTAACTAAAATCTGGCAAAGTTAAATGGCCTACACTTTAGTTTTAAATGAGATAGCCTGAGGGAATCAGAGTAAAGCTCTGGATCTCCAGAATAAACAAATATTGTATGCACACACACTCTCTCACACACACAATGTAGCATATGAATTCAGAATGTTGTTCACTAATCCTTAGAGCCTATGTTGAGATATGGGATCTTAAGTGCTTATTAAAAATTATATACATAAATTAGAGGTGGCACAAAGGATTGCTTAAGAATATATGCTCTGGCATCAAACAGACCTAAGTCTGATTCCAGGCTGTACCACTTGCTAGCTCTAGAGCTTTAAGCAAGCTACTTAACTCACTTAAGCCTCAGTTTCCTCATCTATAAAATGGGGTCAATATTATTGTTTATTTCATAGGGTCAAAGGACAGATTAAATGATATAAAGGGCTTAACACAATGTATTCAACATAATAAAGAATTAATAATAGCTACTAGCCAATATTAGCTTAATTAAAAAATAAATAATTGAAACTATTATTACCAGACTAGAGGCCTGGTGCACAAAATTCGTGCATGGGGGGTGTGTCCCTCAGCCCAGTCTGCACCCTCTCCAAACTGAGACCACTTGAGAGATATCCAACTACCTGTTTAGGCCCGATTCCATGGGATCAGGCCTAAACAGGTAGTCAGACATCCCTCTCATAATCCAGGACTTCTGGCTCCCAACTGCTCGCCTGTTTGCCTTCTTGATTGCCCCTAACCACTTCTGCCTGCCAGCCTGATCACCCTTTAAGCACTCCCATGCCAGCCTGATTGATGCCTAACTGCTCCCCTGCCAGCCTGTTTGCCTCTAACTGCCCTTCCCTGCAAGCCTGGTCACCCCTAACTGCCCTCCCCTGCAGGCTTGATCGCCCACAACTGCCCTCCCTTGCAGGCCTGGTCTCTCCCAACTGCCCTCCCCTGCTGGCCATCTTGTTGTGGCCATCTTGTGTCCACATGGGGACAGCCAACTTTGACCACATGGGGGCAGCCATCTTGTGTGTTGGAGTGATGGTCAATTTGCATATTACTCTTTTATTAGATAGGATAGAGGCCTGGTGCACAGGTGGGGGCCAGCTGGTTTGCCCTGAAGGGTGTCCCGGATCAGGGTGGGGGTTCCCTTGGGGTGTGGGGCGGCCTGGGCGAGGGGCCTGTGGTGGTTTGCAGGCTGGCCACACCCCCCAGCGACCCAAGCAGAGGCCCTGGTATCTGGGATTTATTTCTCTTCTATAATTGAAACTTTGTAGCCTTGAGTGGAGGCCTGGGCCGGCCAGGGTGTGTGGAAAGCTTGGCTTCCTCTATTGCCGGGGAAACCCAAGCCTCTTGCTAGCTCTGTGGCTGCAGCCATCTTGGTTGGGTTAATTTACATACTTGCTCCTGATTGGCTGGTGGGCATGGCTTGTGGGTGTAGCAGAGTGATGGTTAATTTGCATATTACTCTTTCATTAGATAGGATATGTTGTTTCCTTTTCCCATTAGAAAAGCCATGATAAATCCAGAAAATACTATGCTTATATGTGAATGCAAACTATTTCTCTAGGAAGGGTATATATAATCTTTTTCAGATTTTTAATGAAGTTCATGAATAAAAAATGTGAAGACCACTACAAAAAGGCAAACATAAGTTGACTCTGTCCTTTGTGAAGGTACTGATTCTCAGACAGTTCCCCACACTCCATTTTGAGAGAATACTCAGGAGCTAAGAACACACACACACACACACACACACACACACACACACACACATATATGTTATATGCTGTTTTTCTAAGAATGATAATGGGTCACTAAATGTCAGTAAACTCTTTTATTGATCTGAAACTATTCCGGACACTCCATCATTGATCTTAATGCTCTAGACCCACCCCACCCCCCCTATTCCCCCACCCCCACCTCTGGATACTTGGATGAGTCAAAGATTCATTGACATAAGAACTAATAGAAAACCTTCCAGGTAAATTAGCTTAAAATCCCTCCCAAAATACAAGCAGGCATCACTGCTTTCCCAGTTTTGGGCCACTCTCTCCTTTTCCATTCTCTGAGTTATTTCACTTAATGCCTCTACTATTGTTTTTGTTTTGTTTTTTTGTTTTGTTTTTTGTTTTGGGGGTGTGTTTTTTCCTAACCCAGACTCCCCATTTTTGTGCTTTTCAAAGCTAGCATTTGCAATAAAAATTTTTGTTGTTGTTCACCAAATAAAAGAATCAGAGTAAATATCCAAATCTTAACTCTTCTCCTTGATGCCTATTGCATCATGTTCAAAGAATCCTTTTTGTTTGGTGCTACACATAAGACACTGTTTTATCCTTTTCCCAATTCAGGACTGTTATGGACTCGAAATAGTCTCTTTCCACACCAACAAGAATTTATTGATTGGCTTGGAAATGCAAAAGCTTTAGGAATTGGAAACCTTCCAAAAGCCTTGAAAAATTGGGGCTAAAGATGAGATCTGCGGATATTGGGGTCAGTGAGCTTTGTTTTCTGAAGGTTTGGCTTGCTAATGTGTTTGTACATTTTGTGCTTCAAATAAGAGCCATCTCTAGCTCATGTCACTGCTATTTTATCTTTATTTTGGTATCATAATTTCTGTTTTTAACATTTCATGTAAATATTATAACCATGAATTTCTTGGTTCAAATAGTTATTGAATATTTGGACAATATTCTCATTGCAAACAAATCAAGTTCCCTATGAGTGCCTACCATAAAGCACAGATGCTGATAGTGCTTACCATCTGCTAGGGATGTGCTTTGATGCTGCTGTACATTATCTCATTTTATCTTTACCATACTCTTATAAGAACAGCTACCCTTCCCATTTTAAAGGTGAGGTAAACTAAGGCTCAGAGATTTTAAGTGACTTGCCCCTGCTCCTGAGTGTAAAGTTTTGATTTTTAACTCAAGTTTGTCTGACTCTCAAGCCCTTGTTTCTCTGACTAATCAAGAGGGGTTCAATTAATTTCATCAGAAACAACAATGGAACTTTATAAAATTATGTGTTTGTGAGCCCCCGAAGCTTCTAATTCAGTAGTTTCAAGTGGAACTTGGAAAACTGGCAAGGACACCATTAACGGTATCTATTGTTAGTTATTAGTTATGCTGCTTCAGTTTTTCTAATAAGACCAAGAACATTAGAGAACAAGTTATTGATATTCAAAACATTGTGTGAATATGCAAATATGCATCTCTCTGGGAAATGTTCCATAACCTTGTTTAAATTCTCAATGAGGCCCTGGAATCAAGAAAGTTAAAAACCACCAGATAGAGGCAAACACAAGTCGGTGTGTTCAGTTTTTTTAATGAAGGTTTCCACACACACCTGACTACATTTACCCCCATTTAAGAACACCAGTGTGCTCAGAGCAGGTGTGTCTACTTTACATATTGTTACTCTAAACTCCATAGGTCACAAAATGTCTCTAAGATTTATTATTGTTCAAATTATAAATACTTGGAACCATTCATTCCATTTTTCACACAAATGCTCTTTAACTATCCCATAGCCCCTTGGAATTTCAAAGCCCATGTGATACACATTTATAGCCAGGTTTGGGAACAACTAGTATTACTAAACTTCTTGTTGTAACATTAGTCTTACTGATTAATTCAAACCTCTTTATTAATGAGCACCAGTTAATAAAAGTTTTCCTAAAGACATATCATATGTGAGTAGATACCAAAGCAGTAACAACGAATCTCAGAGGGAATTGGGGGGGTGGTTAAGTGGTGAAGAGATTAACCCAGGAACTTATACACATATATGCATACCCATGGACAAGATAATAGTTTGGTGAAGAACTGGGGGGAGTTGGGGAGAGGAGAAGCAATGGGGAAAAAAAGGAGACACCTGTAATACTTTAAACAATAAAGATAATTTTTTTAAAAAAAGAACACATTTTTACAGCCATTCAAAACAGCTGAAGTTATGATGGCATAGAATTTGTAAATGAATCCCTCTATCAATTTCATTAATTTAGTAATTATTTTCTTGGGATGTATGGCTTTAATACCTAATACCCACCTTCAGAGAGGGTTCTGGAATCGCTGCATCATGTAGTTCCCCACCCCTTCCAACAACAAAAAATAAAATTAAGTAAATAGAATACAGCTTACTACCACACAACTAAATTCACAACAGTTACTGCTTTTGTGCACCTTCTATCCTCTTGGCTGTCTATGAACATGAATGCCTGATCATTGGGAATGCCATCCTTAGTGTGAGATAACACATCATCTAAGTACTACATCTTACTTCTCCATCACTCATTATCTCCTTCCTTCTGAATTATTGGTTGCAATGAGTCTGACCCCACAGGATAAATTCTCATTGGTCTAAGTCACTCCACTTTGCCAATGATTGGTCAGCCGGTGGCATATGGCATAGTTCTTACTCGTTAACAAGGAAATTGCAGGTGAGCAGACTCGGTTTGGGGTTTGATAGATCACATTGTCATACAGAACTGAGGTCCCATGCTAGTTTAAACTCTATAAATAACATATACCCCTTCTTTTTTGTTTCTTTTTTGTATCCCTTCTTAAAAAGGACTTAGTTTCCTACCATACACTAATCTAAATCTATAATTTAGCATTATTGTTTTCAGTAAAAACAGAGTTATTTGTGTCTTCTTCAAAGCTGGAATTATTCAGACATTTGATGATACCTAGTAAAACTGGTAAACTTTTTAAAATAGCTATTAAAAACTGGTATATTTTTAAAACTGATTAATTTGATCATATACACATTATCAGTTTTTAGCGAGTATGGTTAATATGAAATAATATCTGGAAGCCTTGAGAGGTTATCGTAGGCAAGGCAAGGTAACAGGTGTTCTGTTACATCAAACAGAACATTCTACATAGAACTGAAGGGATGCACAATTGGTTGCCCCACAGCAATGTGTACAATATTTTTTTCTTTCTCCAGATTCATGAGAATCCTGAACAATTGATTTAAAAACAAGAACTTCAACAAAATGAAATGCTAAAAACAATGTTTAGAAGGAAAATTTATTCACATTCTTTGCAGTGGTTATTGTTCAAATAGTGACTTTAGCAATGACTTGCAGAAGCTTGCCATTTTATACACACAAAGTCATTGAGAAGACACAGCCAGGCATGTTTCCCCATGATTCATCCTGGATGATTTTTTTTTAAATGACAGTAAGCAAAGTTGACTCAAAATGTATTCAATGACTAATATAAATGCTTTACATAATCTATCACATGTGAGGAATAGAATTTGCTATTCACTTAATCCAAAATATTTTGTTATTATTCTCATTTTGTTTTGTTTTTGCTATAGAACACATTCCCTTTATCTAACACTTATTTTTTAACTTTAGTTTTATTTTTTCAGATGTCCCCTCTCCCCATTGCCCACCTCCACCCAGCCCCCACCTCCTCTTCCCTCTGGCAATCACCTCACTGTTGCCTGTGTCTATGGGTTATGCATATATGTTCTTTGGGCTAATCTCTTCACCTAACACTTACTTTTAAAGGCTCTAGCAAAAAGCCCTCATCTGAGAAAACATGCTATGTATTAGGCATTTGGGGGCTGAGCCAATTCGAGAACTAGGAACACCTAACCTGCCATAGAAATTGAACAATTAAACTCTTCAAGTATTTGGAATGGAAGTCAGTCAGAAAACAGATTCTCCTTCTGGCTAACTCCTCTGTTTAGGGGAAAACTGCTTAAACTACTACAGCAGCTAACATTTATTTACTCCTTGCAACATGATAGGAATTTTACCAAGCATTAAAAAGGGGTTTTCTCACTGAACAAACATGTATAGTTCCTATTAGGGACCTAATAGTATTGGCCTCATATAATTACAGGAGAATTATAGGGTGTCCCAAAAAATGCATACATTTCATTTTCAAAATTGAACTATCAGCTGTTAATAGTTTTTGGGACACTCTGTATATTAACAAGATAATTTCTAAGGCACTTTTATGCTTTAACTTATTTTTTTAATCCTCACATGAGGATATGTTTATTAATTTTAGAGAGAAAGGGAGAGAGACAGAAACATCAAGATAGGTTTCCTCCCATATGCACACTGACTGGGGGTCGAACCTACAACCTAAGTATATGCCCCAATGGGGAATCAAACCCACAACATTTTTGGTGTATGGAACAACACTCCAACCACCTGAGCCATGTGGCCGGGCAGCTTTAACTTATTTTTAATATCTATGTTTCCAGGTACCTTGCCCTTAAGCAAGATATAATTCAGCCAGAAAGTTGTCTTCAATAGAAATATATATACTACAAGGTTACACATAATTAAAATGGCCAAGTTCAACTAAATATTAATTCAGCACCATGGATGTACCAGATGCAGTTTAGTTACATAATCGATAATATATTGTATGTTTATATGTACATGAATAAAATATTCAAAATGGAAAAGCTTCTCATTTAGAGAGGAAATGGCAAGTGCAAACTGATCATTTTAATAACAGGAAACAAATGTTATGATGGAGATATTCTTAGGACACTTTGAGGAGGAAGCACAAGGCACTGAATCCACCCTGAAATAACAAGGGGAGAGAGAAAAGGTCAGACAAATCACCCTTTAGAACATGTCCAGGCTGAGACTTAAACAGCAAGTAGGAGGCAGCCAGCACGGGAAGGGGTGGGGGTGAAATTGCCACAGAACACGGAACAGAATGGCCTGTGTGGGAAGCAACAAATACTTTGACGTCTCTGAAGCCTCACATGTGAAGTAGAACATAGTGGAAGATGAGACTAGAGAAGGCGAGGTATCACATCATGGAGAGATTTAAATACCTATTACTTTCTAAAACATAGATCCTACCCAGTGGATCATGGTCAGCAAAGAAACAATCCATGTATCACATTTCTCCTGGCCTATGCCCAAGGTAGGCATCATTCATCACTAAAAGATCACCAATCTCTTCCCGCCAAATCTCATCACAATCTCATAGTCTCCTCAAACCAGTGCTCTAGGTATTCACAATCATGGGTTGGAATTTGGGTCCAGGTTGGATTCCATCTGCCCTTCCAGTTGTAGGCTGATGGACAACTGGCCAAAAGCTCTTGCTGGACTCGCTATAGATTGGAACCTTGCCATTGTCAAAAACAGGAAGACAATTAACAGAAGGCCAATCTTAGAGGCAGATAATTCAGGAAGATTAGGGCACAAATCTCCTTTTCATGAAATTTCAAGGAAGATTAATGATGTCCTTGTGCAATGGCTTTGCCAAACAACTGCAAGTCGGTTTCCCAATCCTAATGATACCAGGGACGTTTTATTCTGCCACTGTTTTTCTTATATGCTACAGAGTCAAAGTTCAGCAGGATTGCAGCAGGGAAAGTCCATCCCAGAGGCTGACAGTACTTGCTGCAGTGCAGAATTTAGTAGGATCAGGCTGGGCACAGTTTGTCAGCAAAATCACCTCATTATAACCCAGATCCAGTTCTAATGAGGACCATGGCATTATCTTAAAACATGTGCTGTGGGGAAGCCAGTCTTAAACTTTGTGGTTTGTGAACAATGCTGTTACATGTCCTGATTTATGTGATCTCATAAGTGGTCTTCCAACTATATTCTGAAAATATAAATTTTCTTAAGTGAGGTTTTTGAAGTAATCATTTCATTAAGTTTCACCATTAAATATGACATCATTTATAAAAATTTTTAGTTACACAATTACTCAAATGCATTCTAATCATAAACCTTTTAAACAACCAAGAGGCTGAGACACATCTCGTTCTATTGCACTTCACTTTATGGTGCCTCACAGATGTTGAATTTTTTACACCTTGCAAAAAGATTATGACTGGCTTTGCTGCAATGCACGCTTTATTGTGGTGGTCTGGAAAGACACCTGCTGTATCTCCAAAGCATGCCTGTGGGGAGAATAAGTGAAAATGTCTCATACTCTGTCTCCTACCTACTGCCCACTGTGTCCACCTCCGCAAAGGATCCCATTGTTCTTATCAGAAGCACTCTAAATTAACATTTAGGTGTGCATACTTCTGGACGTTTTTTCTACATAGTTGTATTTATACTACATACTTTTGTCTGGAGGATTTCTAATCACTATATAACTTGTTCTACAACTTGCTTTTCCATATAATATGTTTGGGAAATCTTTCCTTGTCAAAATTTATGTGATGTTAGGAGCTGGGAGGCTGGGTGAAAAAGGTGAAGGTATTAGGAAGTACAAATTGGTAGGCACAAAATAGTCATAGGGATGTAAAGTACAGCATAGGAAATATAATTAACTAGAGACCTGGTGCACGAATTTTGTGCACAGGGCGAGTGGTTGTGTCCCTGAGCCCAGCCTGCACCCTCTCGCAATCTGGGACCCCTTGCAGGATTGGGCCTTAACTGGCAGTCGGACATCCATCTTGCAATCCGGGACCGCTGGCCTGCCTGCTTGCCTGATCATCCCTAACCACTCTGCCTGCCTGCCTGATCATCCCTAACCTCTCACTTGCCTGCCCCATCACCCCTTACCACTCTGCCTGCCTGCCTGCCTGAATGCCCCTAACTGCCTCTGCCTGCCTGCCTGATCACCTCTTACCACTCACCTGCCTGCCTGATCGCCCCTAACCACCTCTGCCTTGGCCCCCGCCACTATGGCTTCGTCCGGAAGGTCGGTTGGCTGTCCGGTCTAATTAGCATATTATGCTATTATTATTATAGATAATACTGTAATAACTATTACAGTGAAAAGTGGAGGGATCACTTCATAAATTATATAATGTCTAACCACTATGCTGCACACCTGAAACCAATATAAAATAATATTGAATGTTAGCTGTAATTGAAAAATAAAAATAAACAATGTATATGATTTTAACCATTATTTAGGATTCCATATTCACATTCCTCTACTAATGGATATTTAGGGTATTTTCACTTTTTCTTTATGATGTGACAAATGATTCCCTTAATCATATATCTCAGTGCACACATAAATGTAGAAAAGGTATTTAGACATGGCATTTGCCTGTTCAAAGCATAGGTAGAGTATCATTTTTAGGTACTCCCAAATTGCATTCTACCTTGCTTTTGGCTATTATAATATTTTTAATGTTTGTCTAGCTGAAGGGCAAAAATATATCTGTTTCAATATGCATTTGAACATTTTAACATGTTTATTAACTACTTGTAACTTTTGAATTTCTATTAGGTTTTCTTCCTTTTTAATTTTTATGAAGTCTTTATGCATATAATTTTTTTTTGTCAGGTTGACAATTGTATTTTAACTTTGCCTTTGACATCCATTGTACAGAAATTCTGGAACTTTTAAACACTAAAATCAATCGATGCTTTTCTTTATGACTTCTAAATTTTCTGAATCCCCAGGGTAATAAATATGTTCACTTTTATTTTTTATACCTGTTACTCACCAGCCTAACTGCCTGCATTTCAATCTCATAATTAGATAAGTGTGGGTCTGCAGTCTTCTTGAAAAGCTTGGTGGACACAAGCAAGGCTCTTTAGGGCGCAGATGGCAATGTACGGTGCACAATCAGGGGACCGGCTCTTTCCCGAACTTTCAACATAACCCAGCTCTAAAATCTTGTGGCTTTGCGAGTGTGGCCTAGCCAGAGACAGCCCCTTAGACAGTGACATTTCCACTAGCTGTTCCTTTGGCATCACTTAGGCTCCTCTTGAGATCAGCAGAAGAAGCTATCTCAGTGGGACTCTAGCTTCCCAATGGACTTTGATGATAATAATAATCACAACATTATTATTCAATATTAACATCTACATAATAATGATGGTGATAAGCATGCCTAACATTGGCAAGAACTTACTGTGTACCAGGATGACATGTACCATGTCACTTAATACCCCCACCAACCTTAGGATGTAGGCATTATTGCTACTATGACCATCAGCTACTCACATCTTCTGAAGGTGCCACAGCTAATAAATAGCAGAGTCAGGATTTAAATCAAAATCTGTCTTATTCCAGAAACTATGATTATAGCCAAGGAATTATCCTGCCTCATACTCAGATGGTTATGAAATAAGCCTTTGAGAATATCCAAAAAACAACCAGGGGAGACGAGTGAAGTGAGTGAGGCCCTCAAATCTGTAGGGGTAATTGAGTGTTAAATCACTATACGGAGAGTCAAATATTGATATAGAAAAAGAAATAGAATAATTTCAAGATGAATATAAGGTCAAAATGTGAAAAAAAATTAATCCATGAAAGTACTAAAAAGATCAAATGATCTTTTTTTAAACAACTTAGAAAAGGAAATAAACTTTCTAAATTCAAACAAAACTCAGAAACCATTAAAAATAGATGATAAATTTTACTATATAAAAATAAAAACTTTTAACATTGTCATAAAGACCAAAAGTCAAATGACAACTTTGAGGAGGAGGGGGTGGAAATTTTCAACCAACTTCACTAATTTAAAAAAATGCTAATAAATAGCATTTAATAGAAACTGTTCATACAACTCAGTAAGCAAAGTCCAAGAGTCAAATTGAGAAAAATGAAAAATAAATATTAATAGAAACTATAATACAAATGGTCCTTAAACACATGAATATGCCTCACTAATAATCTTTTAAAATAGTAAACAGAATCCTAATGAGGTGACACTTTCATTTACCACTTTGCCATGATAAAAATAAGAGAGAAAGAGGGACAAAGTTAGAGTTGAAGAGAAAATGCATTATGTAAAATAAATTATAAAAACGTGTATTCCTTATACATTGTTGGTTGAAAAGTATATTGGTACAAGCTCTCTTAAAAAAGGCTTGAAATTAAAAATTTTTTTAAATAAAATTTCACATACTGTTTGTTCCAACAATTCCACTCTTAAGATGCTACAGATACATGATCACCTATGAAAATTATATGCATATAAAGATATTCACTTTATTGCAATAATCAAAATGGGAAACAAGTTAATAAGGAAGTATTTAGCATTCAATAGGGTAAATAAATTACAGGACACCAATAAAGAGGAATACTCCAAAGTCAATAAAAAGAAATGGGGGCCCTGCCAGCAGGCCAGGGGATTCCCAAGGCAGGTGCTGGGCATGGAGGCCACAGAGGCATAAGCTACCAAGGAGATAGAACCTCACATCACCCTGCTTGGCCCCAGAGGATGACTGGCTAGCCAGAGACGGGTAAGATTCCTCAGGGAAGGAACAACCTAAGACAGGCATAGTCACAGAGGGGCCATCAGGAGAGAACTTGGGGGTCAAAACAGAGGTGGGGCATAGACCCTCACCCCCCTAACCTTTCAGGGGCCTGAAACCTCACCCCTTCTGAGGGTGGTCTCCTGCCCCCGTGGGTGCTTAGCTTACCATGCCCAGCTCAGATTGGGACACAGGTGACAGACAGAGACTTGGCCGACAGCAGCTGCCCTATATCTAAATGCAGCCTAGCACCAGGAATGCTCAGGGCCTACTCAAGAATGCAAATAATCCTTTCCACTAATATTTACAGGTTAAACTAAGATTGTTGGTAGAGTATTAAATTTGACAGTAAAATAGTAATCAAGTTTTCAGATTAATTTAAATAGGCTAATTGAAATAAGTGAATATTCAAGTAAATTTAATTGTACTGGACAAAAAGCTGTTCCTAAAGTAATAACTAAAATTTCTATTGGTAGTTCATCTCATGGTAAAATTCCTGAACATGCAATGAACCTAAAGCAGTCATATTTTGGGGCAAAAAATTTAAATGTAAAGTTATCAAGACTGCATTATAAAATTTACAAAAACCTCCATTAATAAAAAAAAGGGGGGGATAGTAGGGTAATATCATGTAAAGAAAAATATGCTATAAGTAAATTACATCTAGAAAATTTTTACTTTACAAAATTAATTTTCATTTGTAATGCTAACAGCAAGACGGCCATGAAAAACACACATGGTGTCTAAACAAGACAAAGGAAAATCATTTGGGCAAAAATAAAAAGGATCCCAAATCAGTTATATAGAAAAGATTCCTTTATTAACTTTTGGTCGAGAATATGTTTGTATATTTTCAGAAAACAACTCCAAGACCATGTGGATTCCTGCAACAGAGAGGAATTGACAGGTCTGCTCCAACCACAAAGACAAGAGGAGAAACAGTCCAGAGATGGAAGACGCTGACGATGCCTTGCCACACTAGCAGTCAGCAGCTGTGTACCGCTACAGGTTGCCTAGGACCAAACCAGAGAGGGTCGGACCTGCATTGCCACCATGTACCCACCATCCAGATATCATTGCTGACATGTACACATAAGGAACTGTTGGACATTGAAATTGGGACTCAAACATTTTTTGTTATTATATGTTTGTTTCTAGTCTGTAGAGGCAAGATTTTTTAAAGGAAAGAAATGGGGAAAAAATAGATACAGAGGCAAAGAAGCATTGAACAGACTGTCAAACTACAGCAGGAAGACAGGGGAGGCTGGGGGGGGGAGGGGCTGTAAGAGATCAACTGAAGGACTTGTATGCATGCATATAAGCATAACCAATGGATACAAGACACTGTGTGTGTGGTTGGGGGGCAGGTGAAGGCATGTACTGGGGGTAGGGGAGGCCGGGGGAGGTCAATGGGGAAAAAAAAGGAGACATATGTACTACTATTTGTAATACTTCAAACAATAAAAATAAAGAAAAAAGGAAAGGAAAGGGAAAAGGAAAGGGAAAGGGAAAGGGAAAGGGAAAGGGAAAGGAAAGGAAAGGAAAGGAAAGGAAAGGAAAGGGAAGGGAAGGGAAGGGAAGGGAAGGGAAGGGAAGGGAAGGGAAGGGAAGGGAAGGGAAGGGAAGGGAAGGGAAGGGAAGGGAAGGGAAGGGAAGGAAAGGAAAGGAAAGGAAAGGAAAGGAAAGGAAAGGAAAGGAAAGGAAAGGAAAGGAAAGGAAAGGAAAGGAAAGGAAAGGAAAGGAAGAAAGAAAGGGGCAGATTGAATAGACAGATCTATTATTAAGTTAAAAAGCATGGTACAGAAAAGCATATAGATTACGGCAGCATATGTGGGGAAAATTTTTTTAAATAAATTTTTAGTTTTCAATTACAGTTGACACTCAATATTATATTAATTTCAGGTATACAACTCAGTGATTAGATGTTTAAATTACTTACAAAGTGATCACCTCGATAAATTTAGTAGCCATCTGACACTATACATAGATATTACAATCTTATTGATTATATTCTCTATGCTATACTTTACAACCCTATGACTATTTTGTAACTATCAATCTGTACTTCTTAATCCCTTCACCTTTATCACCCATCCCTCCCGATGCCCCTTCCATCTGGCAACTGTCAAAATGGGAAACTTTATACACACACATACACACAGAAAATCTCTGGAAGGATTTGCAATTAAAGGAAGGAAACTGAATGATCCTGAAATAGGAGTGAGAGAGATATTTATTTTTATCATATATTCATGTTATCTTTTTGAGTCAAGTATAAATGTAACCTATTAAAATAGCAATAATTAATGTCATTGGAAAATGTACAAGTATGTCTTCAATAGGAAGTATGTTTATTTTAAAAAAATGAAGATAATTTCAATGTCTATCAACAAGGGAATGCTTTTTTTAAAGGGAATACATGGTGTAATGTGCTGCTGTTAAAAGTTAATGTATTCTTTATACATGGCTATTAACTTTTAAGATTAAAAACATGAGTTATCATAGAATAAGTATAATCTGGTGTCAATGTTTTTAAAACAAAAATTACATAAATGTATGTATATGCACACATTTAGGTATATTTGTGAAAGGGCCTGGAAGTTTATACTCTATGAATATCCAAAAAATAGGAGGAAGCAGTGGGTAATCCTTCTTGTTTTTTATTCACTATGTGTTGTTTGAATTGTGAAATATCATGTGTTGTACTTATCATTAAATATACAAATATACTCTTCATAATTAAAGTCATTGACATCTTATTTGTATTTGGAGAATGGAGAAGTCAGAAACCTAAAGTAATATTACTTTATTATTTTTCTCTGAGTTTCCCAGACATGTATATTGTCTATTTGATATACTCAATATACTCAAACATTAGTAAGTGTATGCAAAATAAATGAAAAATCTTTACTGACTTATCCTATGTTAACGTTGATGTGCTGAAATTAACCTACAGTCCACTCTTAGACTTTAATGAAATGTTTTATATAAAGAGCTTCAAACAAAAGCTACTTGACTGGGTTAAAAATAAAAACACTAAAGCACTTTTCAAATTAAATTAAGAAAACAACCTCAATTCTAACTCAGAATTTTTTACTATGTACTTATTCTTTTGAAGCCCAGTGGCAGACCAACTTACAGATGGTCTGGTGAGCCACAGGAAAATAACCTCGCTTAGCTCATGAATCATAAACAGTTACTCTAAATAGTTATTAATGCAACTTTTCAAGTCATCTGCCTCACCCCAAGGGATATTTTACCTAAGTTTGCATCTTGCTCAAAAGCAAAATAGGTGGATTGATGCCCTGTTTATAAATGAAGCTGCCTCATAATGAAGTCCTTTGGGTACTTCATAATCTAAATTCCTCACCACAAAGGATTAAAATTAATTCAATTTCATACAGAAATTCTGTTCTGCAATTAACAGAGTTTATAAGAAGGATCATGTTTAGTTTTTACAATTAGATACCATTGAGCACCCTAAAATACTAGAAGACTTATACAGTCATATTTTTTAGACTACCAGCCATTAATGGGCAGAAAGCATGTTTTCTACACATTCCTTAGTGTACTTGAATCTTTAATTGTATTTAACACTTATTAATCAACAATGAATTTTCCATTTTTAAGCCATGAGTTTTTTAATTGACTTTATTGGGGTGACATTGGTATACAAAAACCATACAGGTTTCAATTGTACAACTCAATAAAACATCATCTGCACACTGCATCATGTGCCCATCACCCTTTGCCCACCTCCACCTACTCCCCACTCCCTTTTCCCTCAAAAGAAGTCACTTATCTTACATTGGCCTGAAGAACTAGTCCTGGATAGGAATAAAATTCTCTAAGGACTGAAGAGGTGAATCAAGTAATATTCAAAGTTACTCAAGTATTGTTCAACTTTGTTCTAAGGATGTGATATTTAACTTTGTTGTTTTAGATATAAGGAATGTATACTATATGTTTTTGCAATATAACTCATTTATATTTTGCAATGTAATGTGACTCATTTATAAATAATATTAAAGAGAGTGTAATAATACTAGCCTATATCCCTTCATAATTAAAGACATTGGTAATGAAGTGGCTTCCATAAAGGTTAAAAATGGTTGCTATTCTATGCTACCCATGAAATATCCAGTTTAACAGGGCCTGTGTAGGTAGCAATGAATATAAAAATATTCTAAGAATCCTATTTTAATCTATAGGCTGTCTCCATTCCTACCAAACATTTATGGAAGAGTAAAATGCTTTGGTTTCTGCATTTTTTTCTTTCCCATGAAGTGGACATTCTAGAGAAGACTGCGTTATGTAGAAAATAAGGGCCACGCGCACTATTAGAAAGATCAACGTACTGGAAATCAGGAAATGTGAGTTCTAATCAAAGCTCTGTCAAGTATTGGCTGAGTGTCAAAGGAGTGTCCTTTCTTCTCTGTGGTCCTTAGCTTCCTCATTTTGCAAAATAAAGGGCTAAAATTAAAAGAACTAGACCTTCCCCTAAGGTCTCACCAGGTCCAAGGCAATGGAGAAAAATGTGTAAGAGACTGTCCTCTTCAGTGATATGAACAAGTTGAGAAAATGTAGGCAAATTGTGAACTTTTTGTGCCCGGGTTTCCACCTAAGGATAATAATAAGATCTACCTCATTGGATAACTGGGAGTTATCAGAGAGTTCATATGTGTCAAGAGCTTAACACATTCTCAATAATAATGATGAAAATCCCAAAGTGATGTTAGTAGCAGTAGTTAGTGATGATGAGTTTATGAACTGAACGTTATAAGATAAGAAGGTAAGATAAAAATATTTGGATCATCTAAAAACAGTGTATAAGACCTAGAGAATACAAAATGTGATTATATAGTAGTCAAAGGAGAAATTCAGTTAAGAAATTTTGTAATCTAAGTATCATTTATGTTTATCCTTTTTAGGTGCCTTAGATACTTGATCACTGGGAAAATAAATCTCAAATTCTTTTAATTGCTTTAAACACAAAATTACGTTAAACCTAAGCATTTGATTTCAAGTATAGGCATTAAAAAAATCAAATTTAAGGTTTTGCAAAATTAGGCAAAAGGACTTACTGAGAGTGATACCAAATTATTCCTTGTCTTGTTCTCATCCAGGGATTTCCTTCACAGCATGCTTTTCTCACCATCATGACCCAGAGACAGATGTTTTTCAGTCATCTGGCTATAAAATATTAATCTTTGAAGAGTGGGCACCTTATCCAAATGAGTTATAAAAACGTGAGACGAGCATGTAGAACGTGTAAGTTCAAGACACCTGCATTGTTTTTCTAACTCTTCCTAATCTGTCTTACTCTGCTACCCCTGGTTCAGATTCTGAATTGCTCTGTGTCCACATATGTGACTCTTTAAAATGACACTACAACACCACAAATCTCTTTCGTACCTCATTCAAAGAAAAAGAGAAATTTAGAGTCACTATCTCACCTTCAGATTCAAAGATCAACTTTTTCCTGAAATAACTAACATTATAGTTCTTCAAAATATTGAACTAAAGCCCTCCTAGTGCCCTTTTTCTTTTTACTTTTTTCCCCCCTCAAGACAAAAGCCATCATTGCATACAATTTTATAAATCTACTCTCAGAAATAGTCACATGCTCCTACAAAAATAAAAGACTCTTTACAGGTTAACAAAGTAACCCATGTACCAACTGGAAATGGAAGTTCTTAAGCAAAGATCCACAGTTCCCCTGCCAAGATGGCTAGCAATTTCACACTGGAATTCAGTGTACCCATTGGTTCCCCTTCTGATCATAGGACCTCCTTTATCATTAGTGTGGCTGTTCCCTGAAGAAGCTTCATCTAGTGACTGACAGCGCAAAGCAACTTAGGAAGGCTCCAGGGAGTACTGTTTTGCCCAAAGATAACGAAACTCTAGCTTGATGTTTTCCAACTCAAGTCCATGTCCCTCTTATACTGTGAGGGTGCGAGAGAGAAAGCCACTCCCTTTTGGTTTGCAGAAACTTTATGGTTAAAAATTGACTGGTATAATCAACACACTAGAGCCAATGAGAGACTAGAGGAGATGGAACAAAAGGGTAAAGGATGCAATTATTTTCAATAAAACGTATGGTGGTTCTGAAAACAGACTGTTAAACTCCATCGCTCTCTTTCGGGGTGAGTCAAATCTGATGCACAGGATTTGAACTCTTCAGTGCCGCTAAAAACGCTTTTTGCACTATCCCCCAGATCAGGTGGACAAAATCAGCCCTCAGCAAAATTAGTATGGTTGTGGTTGTTTTGTTTGTTTGTTTGTTTTGTCCACCTAATGGCCAAGAATTTCTTTCTTTCTTTCTTTCTTTCTTTCTTTCTTTCTTTCTTTCTTTCTTTCTTTCTTTCTTTCTTTCTTTCTTTTAAAAATTACTGTTGGCTGCAAGTAGATAACCAATCATGTTAAAATTCCATGAGATAAGAGTAAATTGGCTCAAAGTGTGGGCGTGAATGTTTCTCCTGCAAATAAGGTAAATAGACTTGTTGTATTTGGGGTACTCAAAGGTTCGTTTTTACTTATTGGATGAATATTATTTTTCAAAATTGGAGATTCTCGGATCCGTGCGCTGTTGTAGCTCATGAGCACGACTGCCATTGCCTGACCATTGTTCTGTGATGGCCATGTCTGCATGTCTGTCATGGGCAAAGCCCAACCCCACAGGTCCTGCTTGGCCTGGTTCATACAGCAAGTATGCTCTTAAAGCCAAGTACAAATAATACAGGAGATTTAAAACAACAAGAAACACAACTCAAATTTATAATGAAAAATAAAATCCACATCCTCCTAGTTGGCATAAAGCCCCATGAGGACAAAAACTGTGACTCCTCTACCACACTGAATACAGTGTCTGGCATTTTATGTATTAGTTGCCTGAATCATTACTTGTTAACATGGAATAAATAAAGGAGGTCTTTCCAACTCACCCATAGCACCATGCAGCTAGATGCCGGGGCTACAACAGCTTCTGCGCGTCTGTGTCCTCATCAGTAAATTGATGGATAATATCTATCCTCCAGGTGGCTGGAAGGAATAACTGAAAGAAAAGGTGTGGACACAGAGCCTGACCCAGAGCAAATACTGTTTGCTGAACTAGGATCTCGGATACTTTTAAATGAATTAATAGGCAAGGAAAGAGCATCAATCCCACTCATTCACAGAGTTTATTTGGATAAGGAAGAGAACGTGGGCATCCCCTAAATATGGGACATATTTATAGTCTCCATTCCCTAGATATAGAAACTGCATTTATAACAGCAAAGGATTTTAGGAGAACAACTTGCAACAGTCCAGAATCTTACATCTATGTATATGCTCCTTGAGCTACTGGGCTCTGAGTCATTCAGGGGAACTAGGGAACATGACTGAAATCTAAGTCTGTAAACCCCCGTGGGCAGCATCGCCAACTCTGCCTAGCTCAGAGACTACTTCAAAGAATCTATACAGACAGCTTCATGTTTCAAGGGCCTGAATATCCATCTTGAGTACCCAAGTCTCATCTGTTCCTCTTTTTTCTTTTAGACACTATTTTTACTTGAACTAACTCATTCCATTCTGCATTAGGGAAATGGTAAAGTGAGATAAAGAAAAGTTTATCAAAATTAGTTGAATTTATTAACTATAGAAATGGGTTTAATCAAGGCAGAAAACCATGGTTGTTAAACCATCTCTGTCCCCTGTTATAGCTCTGGGCATTGAGAGTGACTAGAACTGTTCTTCTCAGGGTGCAAAAAATACAAAGTGTACTTTTATCCAAATGAATAAGCTAATCAATTTAGAGTGTTCTTTCCTCTTTGATAAAGGAATCTGAGGCCAAGGTTAGTAAAATAAAAAATCTTGAGCAAAGCCACAACAATGAAAACAGACAAACAAAATCAGAACAATGTGTGACAGTGATGGACCCACTGATGAGATTTATTAAATTTCTCACATTGACACACTGGAACTGCTCATTTACCACAAAAGAGAGCACACTGTGTCCATGGCTCCAGATTCTATTTTGGATTGTTTGGGGAGGGAAAACACATCTCCTGCTCTGAAGAGGAACACCATGTGCTATTGGAGACATTCACTGCCTTCCCACCTAAGTAGCTTACAGTAGGCTCTTGCTGGTATTCATATAAAAGCATTGTTTGATGGCAATCAACTTATTTCTGGTGTTGGAGCAGGCACTCTCACACTGTCCCACTGCTCAGTATGATTCTTACAGGGTTCCAGGAACTGTCCCCAGTGTGATGTCTCAAGAGCAATAGGAAAATAGCGTTGGTTAGCATCACAATTTTTTTTTCATTGTAGAGCCACCAAAACAAATTATGGATTGCAAATAACTTTCCTTTAATTAACCAAATGTATCCCCCTCTAAACTATTAGTACCAACTGCAGACATAGGAGGAAAACAACTCAGAAACAGTGAGGTGGACAAAAAGAGGGTGGGTATTTTTGTCATTGCCATAAAACGGAGAATGACACATAATGGAGCACGACGGATAATAAAAGAGGAACTGCTTCTGACCAGCAGCACTAACCCCCATAGCCATCCTTGGGCTCGAAAAATGTTCAAGTTTGGCTTCCTTCATAGTCAAAGTATATGTATGCCTAATAGTGTGATTTGCACAGAATTTGGAGTGTCCCTGATCCCAAAATATTCACCTTGTCCTAAAATAGTCTCCATAGTCCTAAAATTCACTTGTTAAGATTCTATTCCTTGAGGTTAAGAAGTATGGTTTGCCCAGTACGGTACATTAAAAGTTTGTGGGTTTGAGTCCTGGTCAGGGCATATGCCTGAGTTGTGGGTTCATTGCTGGTTAGGGTGTGTGTGGGAGGCAACCGATTGATGTTTCTCTCTCACCACTCTCTCTCTCTTTCTCCCCTGTCTTTCTAAAATCAATAAAAACATATCCTCAGGCAAGGATAGAAAATTTTTTTTAAAAAAAGCATGGCCACCAACAAACTTAGTATACATCTTAAAGACAATGCTTTCAAGAGTGAATTCTTTGGTGAGGGTTCCCCTCAGTCTCCTGAGACTCCTAGGTCAGCGCTCCCAACTTTGACGTGCACACATATCACCTGCAGATCTTGTTAAGGTACAGTTTCTGATTCAGTAGGACTGCGGTTGGGCCCAAGTATTCTAATAACTAATAAGTTCCTTGACACTGTTGCTGCTGGTCTACAGACCACAGTGAAGTAGCAAACTCCTAGACGCTTCCCAAGGTCTCCTAGGTTGGGACACAAGACCAAGGGTCAACAAACTTTCACTGTAAAAGTTCAGAATGTCAATATTTTAGGTTTTACAGGCTACAGGGTCTTCGTTGCAAGTATTCAACTCTGCCATCACAGAAAGGAAGTTTCCACAGATGTATGTGAGCGAATAGTCATGGTTGCATTCCAATAAAACTTTTACAAAATCAGGCAGCAGATTAGATTTGGCCCACAGGCCACAGTTTGTGGATCCCTACACTTCTCACACTTCATCAAGACAAAGAAAAATATGTTCAGGTCCTAGTTGGTTTGGCTCAGTGGATAGAACATCGGTCTATAGACCAAGGGATCCAGGGTTCAACTCCAGTCAAGGGAATATACCTTGATTGCAGACTACTCCCTGGCCCAGGCCCTGATCAGGGCTCGTGCAGAAGGCAACCAATCAATGTGTTTCTCTCACATTGATGTTTCCTTCTCTCTTCCACTCTCCCTAAAATATCAATGAAAAAATATCCTCTGGTGAGGATTAATATAAAGGAAAGGAAAGGAAAGGAAAGGGAAGGGAAGGGAAGGG
This sequence comes from Corynorhinus townsendii, assembly GCA_026230045.1. Classification (NCBI taxonomy): domain Eukaryota; kingdom Metazoa; phylum Chordata; class Mammalia; order Chiroptera; family Vespertilionidae; genus Corynorhinus; species Corynorhinus townsendii. Next base: position 59,058,624 of record JAPDVU010000005.1, on the reverse strand, counting down.
AAGGGAAGGGAAGGGAAGGGAAGGGAAGGGAAGGAAAGGAAAGGAAAGGAAAGGAAAGGAAAGGAAAGGAAAGGAAAGGAAAGGAAAGGAAAGGAAAGGAAAGGAAAGGAAAGGAAAGGAAAGGAAAGGAAAGGAGAAAAGAAAAATATGTTCAGAATGTAACCAAGAGAGCAACTGGAAGCAAAACTATGGGTTTGGATATCCTCCTGGAAGATTTGGAATTCCCTTTAGAAGCCTTGCTGGTGCCCTAGAGCCATGATCGACAAACTGCAGCTCGCGAGCCACATGCAGCTCTTTGGCCCCTTGAGTGTGGCTCTTCCACAAAATACCATGGCCTGGGTGAGTCTATTTTGAAGAAGTGGCATTAGAAGAAGTTTAAGTTTAAAAAACTTGTCTCTCAAAAGAAATTTCAATCATTGTACTGTTGATATTTGGCTCTGTTGACTAATGAGTTTGCCGACCACTGCCCTAGAGAGACATGAGAAGCAGAGGTGCAAGAGCACCAAACCACTTACCTCCTTGCAACTTGCCATGAGCTCATTCTAGGTTTTGCTAGCAGAGTAAGGGACCTAGGGATTGCAGAGAACAAGGCAAGTTTATATCCTGAGATCTCATGCCTCAACCACCAGCTTTTGTAGATACAGGTAAAATCGCACTTTAACAATTTACTGTGGGGGGAGACAAAATGGCAGTGGAATAGAAGGATGTGTCCTGAGCCTTGTCCCGAAGCAAATAGAGGGAGCAGCTGAAACGAGTGGAATCCAGCCTGAATTGGCGAAGGAGGCACAGCTGGTGAGACAGTTTGCAGCCGGGAAGAGCAGGGATCCCCCAGATAAAGGTAAAATCAAAGATCTAGGCAGCAGAATCTGCCGGACCTCTGTGCCCAGAAGGTCAGGGAGAAACTACACAGTGCCAAGCCATGTCCTTGAGGACAGGCAAAGGTCTGAATAATTTTTTAAAAAAAAGGAAAGGGTCAACGGGACTGCGGGAGGTAGTGGATTTTAGAACTTGGAGTCTGGATTTGGGATCTGAGCTCAAAGGCAGCCTTTAAGAGCTACCGGACCGCGTAGTGCCTGCAAGAGAGGAACTGGCAGAGATGCAGTCCTTCCTCGCGCTGGGGCCTGCGCCTTTTCCCACTGAACCTAATTCGTGGGACCTTTTGGAGACAGGCACTTACCTGTGGCTGAAGTGTGGGAGAAGGGGGTAGAGTTGTGGAATCTGGGGAGAGTAGGCAGCGGACAGTCCAGGAGAAGTGGTAGCGAGCCTGGTGCTGAGTCATATCTAAGCCCACAGAACCCATTTTCTCCTGAGAGATAGCCCCTCCCTCCAGTCTCCAGGCAACCAATATAGCCACATCCAGATTCCACCCTGATTAACACCAGGGAATTTGAATACTCCCTGAGGCCATAGGATCTATTCTAAAGAGAAATCTTTAGAAGCTAGGCACCTCAATTATATGGCTACACTGCCAGGGCCCTTCAGAGTGCTTCAGTGTACCTCGCTGGCAAACTTACCGCCGGTGCTCCTGTGAGCTGCCACCTGGAGAAAGCGCCTATCCACCACAGATACAGCAGCGAAAGTTGAGTCTGCCCACCCCACACCTACAGAACTCTGGGCAACACAGTTACCCCTTTCCAAAGTGTAGCCCCCTGAGCCACATCACCCTGACAGACAGTTCCTTGGTGCCACTGTGAGGCCCCACTGGGCACACGTGTTTTCAATTAAGGGTGCAAGACAGCAAAAATTGGGACACTCCCCTCCATAGCAGCTGACTTCTAGGCACCATAGTTGTGCCTCTCAAGCTCGCAGGCCTACATCAAGAGAACCCAAATAGCTCAAGTAGGGAGCTACACTAGATTACCAAGCCCAGGAGAACTGAGAGATTTCACCAGTAGGACCATCACCAAAGAACCTGGGTAGCAAAGCAATTGGATCTACAATTAAAACATTTCAGGAAAACATGGGGAGATAAAAAAAAAAAAAAAGCAATACCCAAAGGAAAGAAAAAGAGAAATCACCAGAAAGGGAATTAAATGAAATTGAGGCTAGCAGCTTAACAGAGAGAGAATTCAGAGTAATGGTTATAAGGATGTTTAAATGGATGGATGACAAATACACACAACTCAATGACAAATACACACAACTCAATGAGAACTATAAGGAGCTGAATGAAAATCTCACCAACATGAAAAGAAACCAAGAGGAGATGAAGAACGATGTAGCTACAATAAAGAACACATTGGAAGACTTAAACAGTAGACTAGAAGAGGCTGAGGACCACATCAGCGAATTAGAAGACACGGTAGGAAAAAACACACAAACACAGCAGCAACTGGAAAGAAGACTTAAAAAGCAAGAGGAGAGCCTAAGGGAGCTTTGGGACAACACAAAACGAAACAATATTCAAATAATAGGGATACCAGAAGGAGAGGAAGAGAAGAAAGGAATAGAAAACCTGTTTGAAGAAATAATGACAGAAAACTTCCCTGATATTGGCAGGAAAAAAATTATGCAAGTCCAGGAAGTACATAGAGTCCCAAACAAGTTGAACCCCAAAAGACCAACACCAAGACACATCATAATTAAATTGGCAAACACCAATGACAAAATAAGAATCTTAAAGGCTGCCAGAGAGAGACAGAAAGTTACCTACAAGGGATCTCCTATTAGAATATCAACTGATTTCTCAACAGAAACACACCAGGCCAGAAGGGAATGGAATGAAATATACAAAGTGATGCAAAGCAAAGGACTGAATCCAAGCTAAAGAGAAAATAAACAAATGGGACTACATTAAAATAAAAAGCTTTTGCACAGCAAAGAAAACCATCAATAAAACAACAAGAAAGCCCACTGCATGGGAGAACATATTTGCCAATGATATCAATGATAAGGGTTTAATCTCCAACAGATACAGAGAACTCATACAACTTAACAAAAAGAAGATAAACAACCCAATCAAAAAATGGGCAACTGATCTAAATAGACACTTTTCGAAAGAAGACAGAAGGCAAGCCAAGAGACATATGAAAACCTGCTCACAGTCATTAATCATCAGAGAGATGCAAATCAAAACAACAATGAGGTACCATCTCACACCTGTCAGAATGGCTATTATCAACAAATCAACAAACGACAAGTGTTGGAGAGGATGCAGAGAAAAAGGAACTCTTTTGCACTGCTGGTGGGAATGCAGACTGATGCAGCCACTGTGGAGAACAGTATGGAGCTTCCTCAAAAAACTAAAAATGGAACTCCCATTTGACCCAGTGATCCCACTTCTAGGAATATATCCCAAGAATCTAGAAACATGAATCAGAAAGGATATATGCACCCCTATGTTCACAGCAGCACAATTCACCATAGCTAAGATGGAAACAGCCTAAATGCTCATCAGCAGATGAATGGATTAAAAAAAAAACTGTGGTATATCTATACAATGGAATACTATGCTGCGGTAAAAAAGAAGGAGTTTCTACCATTTGCAACAATATGGATGGAGATGGAGAATATTATGTTAAGTGAAATAAGCCAGGCAGAGAAAGATAAATATCACATGATCTCACTCATTTGTGGAATATAAGGAACAGCATAGACTGATGAACAAGAACAGATCCAGAGGCTGAGAAACATCATACCTCAGGTAAGGTAGGGGAGGGTGGGGGTAAGGTGGAGAGATCAACCAAGGGACTTGTATGCATGCATATGAACCTAATCAATGGACACAGACAACAAGGGGGCGGGGCATAAGTGGGGAGTGGGGGGTTATGGAGGAATAAGGGCACATATGTAAAAAATAAAAATTTTTAAAAATTAATTTAAAAAATTATAAAATAAAAATAAAATACTAAATCTAATCAATACTAGTGGTCACCATAACCTTAAGAGAAATTGTTTCATGTGACAAAAATTTTTAAATGAAACTCTCTGTAGCCTGAAAATTATTTTGGAAGGAAACAAAGAGAAGTTTCCTTCAAAAGTCATAAGGATTGTAATTGAAAGTCAATATATTTGGCCTCTTGAACTAAAGTAAGTAATTTGTGTTTTTGCCTCCCTGACAAAGTTTATATAAAGCTACAAAAAGAAATTGACAGCCAGTTTGAAATGGAATTGCCAGGGCCTAGAGCAAAGAATATCCTTACATGATATTATTCTACAATGTCATTATAATTTTAGATATTTTACAACAGCATATTGTACAATTATCCCAAACAAACTTACAAACTAATTCTTTGAATGGTTGGCAGCAATTGAAAAAAAAAAAAGGACATGAAAGGATTTAATCCCTTTCAGAAGGAATTAAGGCACTGGGAAGGCACTTGAGCATCCTATATTGGCCCCTCTTGCCTTTTGTGCCAAGAGGGACCCTCTTCTCACAATCCAATTGCCCTCAGCTGTTGCCTGAGCTTTCTGTTCATGCTGAGCTTGAAGCCTCGTGGGGACTGGTACCATGGATCTGTCTCATACCCAATTGTGTGACCTGGGCCCTCACTGGAGAAGAAACCCGAGTTCCCCAAGATAGGTGATCAGCACCGGGACCCTGCCAGCAGTCCAGGGGTTCCCAAGGCAGGTGCTGGGTTTGGAGGCCACGGGGGTATAGGCTACCAAAGAGACAGAACTGAACCTCACATGCTTCTGGTTAGCCAGAGACGGGTAAGATTCCCCAAGGAAGGAACCACCTAAGACAGGCACAGTCGCAGAGGGGCCATCAGGAGAGAACTTGGGGGGCAACAGAAGTGGGGCACAGACCCTCACCCCCCAACATTGCAGGGGCTTGAACCCTCGCCCCTTCTGAAGGAGGTCTCCTGCCTCCATGGCTGCTTCGCGCTTCCCACACCCACAGATTGGGACCCAGGCAACAGAAAGAGACTTGGCCCAGCTCACATCGAGATACAGGTGACAGGCAGAGACTTGGCCCACCTCAGATCGTGACTCAGGTAACAAACAAGAGACTTGGCCGACAGCAGCTGCCCTATATCTAAATTCAGCCTAGCATCAGGAATGCTCAGGGCCCACTCAAGAACGCAAATAATCCTTCCCACTAATATTTACAGGGTAAACTAAGATTGTTGGTAGAGTATTAAATTTGACAGTAAAATAGTAATCAAGTTTTCAGATTAATTTAAATAGGCTAATTGAAATAAGTGAATATTCAAGTAAATTTAATTGTACTGGACAAAAAGCTGTTCCTAAAGTAATAACTAAAATTTCTATTGGTAGTTCATCTCATGGTAAAATTCCTGAACATGCAATGAACCTAAAGCAGTCATATTTTGGGGCAAAAAAAAAATAAAAATTTAAATTTAAAGTTATCAAGACTGCATTATAAAATTTACAAAAACCTCCATTAATAAAAAAAAGGGGGGGGATAGTAGGGTAATATCATGTAAAGAAAAATATGCTATAAGTAAATTACATCTAGAAAATTTTTACTTTACAAAATTAATTTTCATTTGTAATGCTAACAGCAAGACGGCCATGAAAAACACACATGGTGTCTAAACAAGACAAAGGAAAATCATTTGGGCAAAAATAAAAAGGATCCCAAATCAATTATATAGAAAAGATTCCTTTATTAACTTTTGGTCGAGAATATGTTTGTATATTTTCAGAAAACAGCTCCAAGACAATGTGGATTCCTGCAACAGAGAGGAATTGACAGGTCTGCTCCAACCACGAAGACAAGAGGAGAAACAGTCCAGAGATGGAAGATGCTGACAACTCCTTGCCACGTGAGCAGTCAGCAGCTGTGTACCGCTGCAGGTTGCCTAGGACCAAACCAGAGAGGGTTGGACCTGCATTGCCACCATGTGCCCACCATCCAGATATCATTGCTGACATGTACACATAAGACTGTTAGACATTGAAACGGGGACTCAGAACTGTTGGACATTGAAATTGGGACTCAAACATTTTTTTTGTTGTTGTTTTGTTATTATATGTTTATTTCTAGTCTACAGAGGCAAAATTTTTTAAAGGAAGGAAATGGTGGGAGAAAGATACAGAGGCAAAGAAGCATTGAACAGACTGTCAAACTACATCGGGAAGACAGGGGAGGTTGGGCGAGGGGGGCTGTAAGAGACCAGCCGAAGGACTTGTACGCATGCATATAAACATAACCAATGAATACAAGACACTGGGGCGGGGCGGGGGGGGAGGGCAGTCAGGTGAAGGCATGCAACGGGGGGTAGGGGAGGTCAATGGGGGGAAAAAAAGGAAACATATGTACTACTCTTTGTAATACTTAAAACAATAAAAAATTTTTTAAAAAAGATCATTCCAAGGTAAACAAACAAATAAACAAACAAAAAAACAATTTACTGTGGTTGCCAGGAGGAGAAAAGTTACTCCTGACAGACACTGTGATGTCCATTGCACAGATAACACAGGTGGCCCTCCCCTTTGTCTTCCTATTACGCTCCTTGTACCTATCTACTCTACACGTGAGAGCCTAGATATGTGTTCCCAGAGTGACGCAAATTTAATTCCATCCTGGCACTGGCCATTTTGTACTGTATCATCTGTACCCTGGCCTCCTTCTCACTGGATTGGAAGCCTTGGTGGCAGGGACTAGATCTTGCTCACTGCTGTGGCTCAGGACCACACGTAGAGTGCCTGAGAGGTACTAGACTTCTTAAATATTTATTGACTAAAAAGAGGATGAACAGAAGAAAAGGAGATGTTTAAGGTATTTTCCTCTTCACTGTTCTTCCTGGTATACTTTTCACACTGTACTTACTGCTTTTAGAAAAGAACAACTCTGCTAAGTGAAAGGAACCTTTGGATTCCGAATGCTGTGCTGATATTCTGTACAGGTCGTAGTATCTGGTATCAGGAACTCTGAAAACTTTTAATTGGCCAAAAAATTAACTTAGAAGAGAAGCCCAGTGGAAACTGAATATCAAATGCTACTCAGAAAGAAATACCTCAAGCAACAAAACTATTCCTTTGGTATCAGATATCATAAGCAAGGACTCTCAGGCATGTTTCTAGCTTATAACCTTGGCACATTGAATCATCTCTCAATGCCTCAATTTCCTTAATTATAAAATAAAAGTTTTTCAGGGTGGTAGAAATGGCTAGAAGAGATTTGTGTAACGTACCATCATATGATGACATAGTCTTCCTCTGTGCCACATCATGGCAATACTCAGTGTAGATAAGGTACCTAATAAATGGTAATTAATAACGTGGATTATGCTTTTAAAATGTGAGCATTACACCCAATGCTCATGTTTTATTTGTTTAGGAAATAATGGCTAGTTGCTCAGTGCTGATAAAATGTGGCATGGACTTTGCAAAGAAAGGAATAAGAGAAGAGAGGAAATAGAAGTAAAAGAGAAAAAGAGAGAGTAAGTGTGCTCAAAGTATATTACTAACATCATAAATGAATTATTGGTGGCTCTCCATTTCAGCAATGTAGATCCCAAGAGGTTGGCAGATTTTCTAGAAGCTACCAAGGCATCCTAGAGAATGAGGAACTCGAGAGTAGAATGTGAGCTTTCATCCTTTCTGCATGGAGAGGTTCTCATCGATAATGGACAGGATAAGACTGCTACATTTGACAAGGAAATATCAGGGTGTTTGTCTTAACAGATCTGTTGTGTTACTTCATGTGTAACTATTGAGCAGCTCCCCATATCCTGGGCATTAGATGACAGAGTCTAGAGGCAATTAAAGTAGCAATTTACTAGGTAAGGTGCTGGGGCTGACCAGCAGACCCTGAGCGACAGATGAATAGATTACTCTAACACATGTTTCTGTGAAAGAGAGGCTAAGGGGCTGTTTTGCTTTAGGAGCAAATAGCCTCGATTACCTGTCCCCTTAGGCTTTTATTGTCACAACAGCTTGAACTAAAATTAACTATTAGATACTATCAGTAAGGTAAGAATCCTTGAGAAAGCACATGCACCCTTTAAGCAAGGACATATCTAAGTAAACACTTGGGGGCTCAGACTTGTTTGGAAAGCTCAAGGCAGGGGCAGCCACCTTCAGCAAGGTCCCTCCAGAGGCCCCTGACTTTTTGGAGAATCCTCCTTACAGACATTCTAACTAAGTCCCATGCTTCCCCACAATAAGGGATATTAGAACAGGAAATGGAAACAATTTTTTATTTGTTTTTATAAAGCATTTAAAAAATACTTTTATTAATTTTTTAGAAAGAGGAGAAAATACTTTTATTGATTTTTTAGAAGAGGGAGAGGGAGAGGGAAAGGGAGAGGGGGAGAAACATCAATGTGAGAGTGCAACATTGATCAGTTGCCTCCTGCAACCCTCTACCAGGGTTTGAGCTCCCAGTCTGGGTATGTGCCCTGACCAGGAATGGAACCAGCAACCTTTCAATGCACAGGACAATGCCCAACCAACTGAGCCACACCAGCCAGGGTGTACTTCTACTAAAGAACTTGGCCTAGTGTTTTCTTCTAATTATTCATATTTTAGAAGGAAAGAGAGATTGCATCTGAAGTACTTCAATCTACCAATTCAGCAAGCTCCAATCCAAACAAGCTTTTTTCAGCCACTAGAGTAGCCTCCTTTGATGTACAGGAAGGGTGAGCACTCCCACAGAGGTAACCTCACTCATAAGAAAGATTAAGAAGCCCCTAATTCCAAGAATATGCCCTTCAAATTTTAGGGGGCTTAAGACACCCCCATCTATTAAACTTGTAAAGTTCTTTTTCAGAAAACAGAATAACAGGATAGGCACTTAAACATATATTCACTGAATAAACAAATATAATAAGTGTGACAGACTGACTGAATAAATAAATGAAGAGATAAATGAATGAATAAAAGATTAAAATATTTTGTGACCAAAGTACAGATAGTATAACAGAATATTAGCTGTACCAAGCTCCATTTACTCCTCTTCCTGCATACATAGCCAAGAAGCTAGGCAATATATTTCCCAGCCTTCTTGGTCACAGCTACATGTGACCAAGTGACCAAGTTTGGGCCAACTTCTGTGACCTGTGCCACTTCCAAGTCATCTTTAATTTGAAGAAAAACTGCTTTCTTCGTTTTTGGCTTTTTCTCTTCCCATGAAGACACAACATGTGACTCATCTTCAACCTCCAAGATGAGGATCACACCCAGGGGCTGTTGGAGAAGAAACATGAATCCCTGAATATCTTTGCAAACCATAACAGCCCAGCCAACCAAAACTGACCAGGCTGTCACATGAGAGAAGAATAAACTAACATCTCATTTAACCCATGGTATTCTTGGGGTCTCTTTGTTATATTAAGCTTTTAGTGTAGCTAATACAACTAGCAGCAACATCAGTTAATGTATGGAAGTTGCTGAGGAGCATTGATCATAACCTTGACCTTTATAAGTAAAGCATCTTTCTAAGGTTCAAGGGAGACCCAAAATTAATTTATTGCAGTCTTTTCCTTCAAGTCCTCAAAAGCTTCCATGGGAAATAGAGGGAATGGATGAGGACATAAAACATTTTTAGGAATTTTGAAGAATCAGTAGCAATTTTGTAAGAGACTTTATATAAGTAATGAAAATGAGAACTGAGAAAGCAATTTTGTCATATTGGAAAACTTAGGGAAAGAAACCAGTTTGTGGAACAAACTAATGAATTCAACTTTCCAAATGTTAAGGTGGAAATGAGAGTTAAAAAAAATGAACACATTCTAGGGTTAAGTTCCCTAGGTTTCTTAACACAGGACTTCTCAGTACCTTTAATACACTTATGTGCAAAGGGAATCCCAAGAGGGAAGACATAGCATATTATCCAAACTTAGTGATGGCAAATCATCTTCTTAGAGAAACTGTGTTTGTTCTCTTATTCTATGTTACAGTCTCTACTCAGGTTTAAATTTCAGATGCTATGGCAGTGCCATTCAAAAGGAGTGAAGCCTGGCTTTGCAAGTGATTTGATTAATTTCAATGCAGTCATATGATGGAGACTATTCTAAGATTCCAGAATCTCAGCCCTGACTGAGAGAGACCTACCATTTTGTAAAGATCAGTCCTGACATACAGATAGCTGCACTCAGTGTTCATTGCATCTTTGTTCACAATAGCCACGCTCTGACAACAATGTGCATGTTCATCGATGGATGGCTGGATAAAAAAATGTGGCAATTACGTACAATAGAATACAACTCAGCCTTTAAAAAGAATGCAATCCTGCCATATGCAACAACATGGGTAAACCTGAACGACACTATGCTAAGTGACATGTCAGTCACAGAAGGACAGTTATTTCATGATTCCATTTATATGAAGTCTATAAAATAGTTAAACTCATAGAAACAGAGGGTAGAATGCTGGGGTCTCAGGGGAGAAGAAAATAAGGAATTGCTGTAACAAGTGTATAAAGTTTTAATTATGCAAATGAGTAAGTTCTTGAAATCTACTGTACAACATAGCACCTATAGTCAACAATGCCATATTGTACAGTTAAAACATGTTAAGAGGAGAGATTTCATCTGTGTTCTTTCTTCAGTAATTAAAAAAAAAAAGAAAGAAAAGAGGAGCTGTCACTACATAATAAATAATTAGATTATTTCATTTACTCAGTTTCATAACTCTTTCTTTGATGTTCAACACTCTGTTAAACTAAGCAAATTCTCTTTTTATCCCATTCTTCCTTGGCTTGTCTTCTTGCTATCCTTATCTATAAAAATCTCAAAATTAAAAGAAAAATAATTTAAAGCCCACTGGTGAATCCAGGAAAATATGGAATCAACAGCATTTAGTCAACCCCTATAAGCCGGTCTCAAATGTCACCTTCTCTATGAAGTTTTCCTAAGGCAGGGTTAATCTCTCCTCTCGGTTCTTGTAGTTCTGTGGCCATGAGTTATGTTAGCATTTACTATACTGAAATATTAAATTTGAAATTCCACATAGGGAGAAAATGTGTCATAACCAACCTTGTTTTCCATAGCCTAGCAAACTTGGCATACAGTAGGAGCTCAATAAATATTTGATTGCTGAAGGAAGGAAAATACTTTTAGAGGTGCTTGGGAACTTTGTGTTATTTCATATACTAGAGGCCCAGTGCACCAATTCGTGCACCAGTGGAGTCCCTCAGCCTGGCCTGCAGGATCAGGCTGAAACTGGCTCTCCAACATCCCCTCGAGGGGTCCTGGATTACTAGAGGGTGCAGGCCAAGCTGAGGGACCCCACTGGTGCACAATCAGGGCTAGGGAGGGATGTGGGAGGTTGGCCAGCGGGAGAGACCGTGGGAGGGCTCCAAGGTGTGTCTGGCCCATCTTGCTCAGTCCAGATCAGCTGGATCCCAGCAGCAAGCTAAACTACTGGTTGGAATGTCTGCCCCCTGGTGGTCAGTGCACATCATTGAGAGCAGTTTAGCAGCCTTAGCATATATGCTTTGATTGGTTGAACAGACGACTGGACAACCAGACACTTAGCATATTAGGCTTTTATTATTAGGATAAAGTAGCATCCTTAAGTTGATTGAATGGCAACTGAAACTAACAAATATATTAAGGATTAGGCAATGGCTGATTGCTAAAGAGCAATCTGCTTTAATAGTCCCTGTATTTGTTTGGTTACCAAGCACCAATTCTTTCCAAAAAAACTCACAAGTGATTTTTGAACTCATTGACATAACCCTTTTAATGTATTTCTTCATGGCTTCCCCCAAGTCCCACCCTCAACGAAAATACTTGAGGAATCTACTAATGTGCTTCTCATTTTATTTCCTACAGTACTTGGCAGATTAAAGCATTTTATAATTCTGATTTCCTGTTCCATGAAGCAATGCAAATATTTGTGTTTAGCTTTGGGTTCTGAATATTTCCTTAGACCAGTGGTTGGCAAACTCATTAGTCAACAGAGCCAAATATCAACAGTACAATGATTGAAATTTCTTTTTTTTTAATATAGTTTATTGATTTTTCACAGAGAGGAAGGGAGAGGGATAGAGAGCTAGAAACATCAATCAGCTACCTCCTGCACACCCCCCACTGGGGATGTGCCCGCAACCAAGGTACATGCCCTTGACCGGAATCGAACCCGGGACCCCTCAGTCCCCAGGCCAACACTCTAGTCACTGAGCCAAACCAATTAGGGCTGAAATTTCTTTTGAGAGCTAAACTTTTAAACTGAAACTTCTTCTAATGCTACTTCTTCAAAATAGTCTCGCCCAGGCCGTGGTATTTTGTGGAAGAGCCACACTCAGGGGGCCAAAGAGCCGCTTGTGGCTTGCGAGCCGCAGTTTACTGACCACGGCCTTAGACCATTATATCAAATGCCCTTCAGAGAATCACTGGACTGTACTTGTGCTCCGATGCTCAAGCTCCTGGATGATCTTCTGAGCCGTTTACAGCATCCTTCTCCGAGGCTTCTGAAACCTTCTCAACACATTGCTCACTACAAAGACCCAGAGGAAGCCTACACAATATTTCTAAGGCTGGAGATTTACATCGGTCTACTTGCCGAGTCATGTTTTCCCAGTCACTACTTCTCTCTCTCATTGTTTTACATATGCCTGAGCCACAAACAAACACACAAAAAATCTGAATCTGGTTATCAAGGTTTTACTTGTTCTGGAATCTTCACCTTTTCCCTGCCGTTTCATCTCTTGAAAGTTTCAATGCCTCGGTTATTTTTGCCTGGACTTTGAAACATTTGCATTCCTCTATCCATGAATATGTTTTTCCTCCTGACATGAGATTCAGAATATTTGATTCTTCAACTCAGGCTTACAGATTGGACTTTAGTATCATCATGAGTGCCAATTTATCAATGGTCATGATAGGAGCTGGGTCCCTAAGGTGTAATATATTAAGAGACACAAATTCTATTACGCAACAAACACATTGAGGAAACCTAAATTTGCCAAGACACAAAGAATAGTAGAATTACCCCTACACTCAATTTGGTCAGCATCTCTATTTGTTAGAGTTGGGGGAAGAACAGATCTTCAAGTGTACATGTATCTTCCTTGAGAAAGATATTTGGAAAAGAATACCACAAAGAGAACAGGAGAAAAGATTGCAGTCAAAATGTTTCAGAAGCTTGAAAAAGATGGACGATGTAGTAGGCCCAAGAAGTGAAATCCTAAATTTGCAGTGAGGAGAGTTGAGAAGCGATTCATTTCACACTGCAGAACCCCCAATGACTCGGGAATTAATGGTGCTAGGTATTTCCAGAGATGGTGTGAAGGTGAAGTTAAAATCAGGTGGTTGTTTCCAACTCTGTTTAAGAAACAGTTAGTCTCCAATTTCCCTCTTCAGCTCGGGAGAAGACTAAATGACATTATATAACAAATTCATTTCAGAAATGCATACCATTTTAAATATCAACTGATACACATCATTATCTTAACAGAATAAGAGAAAAAAACATATGATCATATTAATGGATGTAAAAACAAACATTTGACAAATGTTAATATTTATTACAATAAAAATTCAGCAATAGAAAGGTACTCTTTCAGCCAAATAAAAGTCATTTCCAAACAAAATACAGCTAACTTAACAGTAAGATACTAAATGCTTTTTCTCTAACATTGGGAATAAGATAGTAGCACCTTACCAATTCTCATTAATTGTTGTACTAGAGGTCATAGTCACTGCAGTAGGCAAGAAAAACAAATAAAAGCATACATATTAGGAAATGAAAAGTAAAATTGCCTTTGTTTGTAGATGAATCATTGTCTATGTACACAGACTGAAAAATTCACATAAAAAGAAAATCTCTTGGGAGCAATAAGTGAAGTTAGCAAGGTCTCAGGAAACAATAATAATGCACAAAAAACAATTGTATTCAAACATTCTAGCAATCAGCAATTAGAAGGGGGAAATTCTAACAAAAATTAAACCATTTAAAGTAACATATAAAACATTTAGGAACAAATCTTTCATGAGTTATATGTCACTTACATATCTACACTAAAAACTAAATTTTATCACTAAGGACATTAATAAGGTCTAAATAAATGAAGAGATATGTCATGCTTGGATAGGAAAACAATATTTTTAAGATGCCAATTTCTCCTAAATAGATTCAATGTAATCCCAATGAAAATCACAGCAGGCATTTTTTTAGAAATTGGCAAGCAGATTCTGAAATTCATATGGAAATACAACGGACTTAAAGCAGCCAAAAGATTATATTGGACAAAGAAAAAAAGTCTGAGGTCTTACACACAACTGATTTTAAGAATTATTATACAGTCACAATAATTAAGAATTATTATCCAGTCACAATAATTGGCATAACATACAGATAATGAAACAGACATAGAGCACATATATATGGTCATACAATTTTTAACAAAGGTGCCAAAGTAATTCAATGGGGAAAAGAAAGGCTTTCTAACAGATGGTACTAGAATTGGGTATCTATATGGGGGAAAATGAGACTTGTATCTTACATCAGGTGAAAGAATTAACTTGACATGGACTACAATCCTAAATGAGAAACAAAAAATATGAGAAAATCTTTGCAACCTTCGAGTTGGCAAAAATTTCTTAGGTAGGACCCAAAATACATCATAAATAATAATAATAATAATAATAATAGGTTTGCCTTCATCAAAATTTAAAACTTCTCTTTGAAAATCATCTAAAGAAAACTTATTGCAAGATATAAATTGGGAGAAAACATTCGTAATTGATATAGCTAAAAAAAACCTTACATCCAAAATACACACCAAACTTATAAAATTCAGTAATAGGAAAACAAACAACACAATTAAAAATGGCCAAAATAATGTTACACCTCTGAGTAATCTCTGCTAATGAAACTTTGAATTATTTTAGTTAAGTCATTTTAGACATAACATTTATTATCACTGCCGATCCAGTTGTTGAGTATTGAGTTAATCAGTCTTTGAAGAAATCAATTTTGAGCAGGTGTGGGAGGAAGGAATACATTTTGTAAAATCTTACAATGAAGCTCACAGCTAACCTTTGAATAGTAGGAGTTTTGAGTATGATATTAAACATCTGTAATGGACTGTTAAGGGAATTACCAGACAGAGAAAGAAACGTGTGAGCTTGCCAAGCAAGGCTTTTGACTTTATTCAATGATCTTAAAGGAACAAGTTACAATTAAAGATCAAGTGGAAGATCCTGGCATTGTTGTTCCACAATTGGTTGTTGCTGCTTAGATTGCTTTGTTGAGCTATATCTTCATAAGCTTTTTAGCAGGTACATGTCAAACACTTCTCTTTCATGGTCAAGACCATGGATACCGGACAACTGAGTCGTCTGTTTTATTCTGTCTTTTTTCATGACCACATCTACTGTCTCATCTTGATTTATAAGCAAAACTTAAAAAATGTACAAAAATGTGTTTTGTGGTTGTCTAGGACTAATACAGAAAACAGTGCTGTTATTTTTGGTGAAGAAAATCAATTTTATATAGCTTTTTTCAACATAAATAAAATGTGAATTTTGTTTTTAAAAATGGGCAAAATATTTTAACAAAAACTTTCTACAAAAAAAAATGCCAAAGGCCATTAAAGCATAAAACAATGCTTAACAAGTTAGTCATTGGGGAAATGCAAATTAAGTCACAATGAGACTTTGTCTTCACACCTTCTAGGATAGCTAAAACAAAATACTGGCAATGCCCAGTGTTGCAGAAAATGTGGGACAGCTGAAACTTGCATACTTTTTAGGTGGAATACAACATGATATTGGCATTATCTTATGAACCTAAATATACACTTAACATCTGACTCAGTGGTTCTTCTGCAGAATAAATGAAGGCATATATCCATACACAGACTTGTACATAAATGTTCATAGCAGACTTATTTACAATAGCTGACATTTAGAAACAACCAATGTCTGACACCTGGTAAGTAGAGAAACAAATTGTAATACATTCATTTTATTGCTATGCAGAATACTGCATAGCAATAAAAGTACTGCATATGACATAGATAATCTCAGAAATATTACATTTAGAGAGAAAAAGCTGGATCCAGAAAAGTACATACTGTAGGATTAAATTAATATGAAATTCTAGAAAAACACACACAATCCAATCTGTGGTGATACAGAAAGCAGACCAGTGGAGTGCTGGAAGTGCAGGGTGAGGATTCACTGGGAAGAAACACAAAGCTATCTTTTATGGTGATGAAAATGTCCTATATCTTGATTGTAGAGGTGGATCCAAATGTGTATACATTTTTCAGAACCCATCTCCTGCATAGTTAAAGTGCATCCACTTAATTACATATAAGTTATACTTTAACAATTTTGATTAAAGGACTAAATTAAAATTAAAAGGGGGTGACAAATGGAGAGACAGAAAAGGAAGAGGGAAAGGAACATGTGAAATGAAAGAAAAGACCATTAAAACCAACTTAGGAAGATGAAGAAGAAAAAGAAACGGAAGGAAAGAAAAAGGTAACAGAGAGAACCTTAAATGAACTCTGACAAGGATCATTGCTATGGGGTTAGCACTTTACTGTTTCCCTTACTCCTCACAGCAACCTTGCACGTTAAAGATAATTGCCCTTATTTTGTTGTTATGGAAACTGAGACCCTGAGAGATCAAATGCTTTTCCAAATGTTTATATTTGTCAATGGCTCCCAAACTCATTCTACTACATGTTACTAACTTCCTTTGGAAGTCAATTTTCCTAAAGTGGGTTCTCTAGATGCTGAGGTGGAGTTTACATGCAGAGTATTTATCAGAGATCAACCTCTGCAGGAGGGAGAAGGAAGAAGCAAGAATAGGCCAAGCCAGAAGTCAAACTAAAGTTCTAGCCCAACAAAGTTTCTGCCAACATCAGGGAGGTCACGAAAGAGTATATGACCCTCAGAGCATTCCATGTGGCATTGGCTGCCATACAGGTCCATGTGGGGGAAATTCTCTCCAGAGGCCACCCACCTTTCACTGAAATCATTCCGAAAGGAAAGGAGGAATCCTATTGATAACTACAGTAACAAAACAGTCACTGATATGTCTTATGTGCCAGGAATGGTCCAAAGCACCATACATGTTTTAACTCATTTAAAACTCACAACAACCCTCTGAGGTAGACATTATTTATTATTATCTCCACTTGACATCATAGAAACCGACACAGAGAGAGATTGAGCTTCTAAACCAAGGCCACATAGCTGGAAACTAGAGATATTCGGACAGGATTCCACAGTCTGGCTCTAGACTATGCTTTCCCAGCATCAAAAAACACCTAGCCCTTTTATTGACATACTCTAGATATGCCTGATCAAGTGCCATGTGGACTCCCATAGCTCCCTTTCAAAGAAAAGCCACCCACCAAAGTCCTCAGGTTGTTCCTCCATTTGAAATAAGAACCTTCTAATTTAATATAACTTCCTCCTCAGGCAGTTGGTTCTGACACACTTGGCCTTGACGGTTTTGCACATAGTAGCCTCCTGCAGTAATTTAAGCTGTGAGGGAGAAGCGCTAGCTAAAGCAAAGAGCCACCTTGAGGGAAACTAGAGTGAATTTACTTTGAATTTGAAATGAAGGATTTGGGGTGCTGATACTCTGCTTTCACCAAGCCCAGATTGGTCTGGAACACAATCTGACTCTTGAATACTTAAAAATAGAAATAATTGAATGCCGAAATTCAGTGCTAAGTTCAGTGGTGGGAGTGCTGATTTGCATTAATGTAGTCATACCTACTTCATCAACTTAGGTAACTGATGATCATCCTAGGTACCTAAGTGTTCCTAGTAACACAATAGACTAGGAATCAAGTCAGGATCTTATTCCTAGTTCTGAGTTTAACTAGATTTATAACCTTAGACAATGTACCCAGTTTCTCTGGGCTTCAGTTCCTCATCCATGGACTTTGTGGCTTGGATTGAGTAACATCTTTTACAGTGATCCTGCAATTCTCAGAAATCAGTTAGGAAACTTAAAGAAGACTTGAATGGAAGGTTTCTATTGGAAAATTGTTCTTCCCTAAAATGTTTTTCTAGGGCTTGATTTATAATTACAGGGACACAATTCACTCTTCCCACTCCATAATAAGCCTCTTAAAGCAAATGCTGTCCTCAATATTCCTATGTGGAGACAAATGACAAGCCCCAAAGAGTCAACATGTGGTAGAGAGGCAACATGGGTTTTAGGAAGAGGCAGGGTTGGGAGAGAATGCTAACATAATTCTGCCATAACTCAACTTAGTTCCTTCATTATTAAACAGACTTGAAGGTAACTGTCCTCCAAATAGAAAGGATCACAGAACAAAAAGAATGAAGAGATGAAGAACTCTTAGAAAATACATTTTGACTATGAAATGATTTGAGTTCCAGAACAAGGTTAGGGAAGTCCAACAAGGTCCAGAGAGACCCCTCCCCCCTCTGCCTTAATAAAATTAAGAGAAGGCCTTCAAAAACATACCTCCTGGAGTGAGGAGGGGGAAAGAGGGAAAAGAGTGCTAGGATCCTATTTCATTACTTAGAGCACTCCAAAGAGCAGGAAGGAACTCCAAAAACTGGCAATAGGGCTGGAAACAAACGCTTCCAAAATGATAGAAACCACCTCTTCAATCCTATATAATAAAAGGGTAATATGCAAATTGACCCTAACATTGGAACAACCAGGGACCGGTCGCTGTGATGCACACTGATCACCAGGGGGCAGACAGCTCAACACAGGAGCTGCCCCCTGGTGGTCAATGCACTCCCATAGGGGGAGCTCTGCTCAAACACAAGCCCGACTGACAGCGGCAGCACTAAGGATGTCCAACTGTGGCTTAGGCCTGACTGCTCCCTGCAGGGAGTGGACCTAATCTGTCAATTGGACATCCCCCGGGGGTTCCCAGGCTGCCTGATGGATGTCTAACTGGTAGCTGCCCCTGGGGAGCAAGCCAGGCTGAGGGACACCCCCCCCCCACCGCCCCAGAGCACAAATTTTTGTGCACCAGGCCTCTAGTGTTCAATAATAGAGACATGGCAGAAGAAAAGAAAAAAGATCCAAAGATGAAGAAGCAGGCAGTTTTGGTGGTAACCCTTCCTTCAAGACTGGGTAATCCTGGAAAAGAGAAGATGCCTCAGGTGAGTAACCCCAGCCCCCAAAGGTCCACAGGCCCTTAAGTTAAGGCAGGACCAATGTCATACATCAACCAAGCAAGGTCACTAGAAGAGGAAATGTCCCAATGGCCCCAAAGACAGAAGATGGGAGGCAACACCAGTCTCCAAATGTGCCATGAAGATGAAAATTGATGGGGCCAGGGGACACCAGAAAAGCTCTGGGGAACAAGATCATTGTCTTCCCTGAGGAGCCTCCAGTTACTTTAGAAATTGAGAGAATCAGTAAAATTTCTGCTGGATATTGGAAATATCAGTTACTCTGTATTGACCACTAAAATGGGCACCCTGTTTGGCAGGGGTTTCTATCAGGAAAAGGAGAGACAGAATGATTTCTGGAACCATTTACTTGTGAAATAGGTTCCCAGTCACTCACCCAGTCTTTCCTGTATGTCCCAGAATGTCCTGTCCCTTTACTTGGAAGAGACTTACTAAGTTAGGAGTACCAGTCAGTCTATTTGGACATATTGTTAAGGAGGAAGTCCCTGGAAACAAGGGAGTAGATTTCCTGATGCTCCTTCAGAATGACCCAAAAGCTGCAGAAAAGTCAGAGGCTTGGGCAAGCCAGCAGCCAGGAGGGGAGGCTCTGGTCTGGCCCCTCTCAGTTACTTCTACCTAATTGCACTGGCATTAAGAAACAGCCCCTCAACCCTCACCCCTACCCCCAATGGGCAACAGATCTACAGTTTCACTTGACATTTCCCTTTTTTCCAAACAACTCCTAAAGCTGGTGGAATCCTATCTGTCACAATCTCGGTTTCCAAGATAACTTTGAGAAAGTATGGGTCAGCAGGAGGTTGGGGCCAGCACAGGCCTCCATCCTACCCTCTGGAAGTTGACTTTGGAGAACACTACACCTTGTCTCCACCCCACTGGGAAGTACCCAACAGTACTTAAGCCAGCCAGATGTGTTGTCCTTCCTCTTTGACCTTTAACTCCAAGAAGCAAGAGTCAGCCCTTATTAAATTTACCTTCAGGAAAACAAACAAACAAAAAACCACCCTCATAACTGATCGATTACTATTGTAGAGTAAATGCTACCACACCTGAGTATACAATTAGGAATGAATGTGTTCCAATATGTCTTCATAAAAACAGACAGTGCACCATATTTGGCTTGAAAACTATAGTTTGTTTGCCTTCCCTTTATCTAAACCTTTCCTGGCCTCATAGCAGCTCTGTGACCCTAGGGGAAGTCATTTAAACATTATGAACCCCACTTTCTTCATCAGTAAATATGAAGATACTGCTACCATCTCCACTTGTAAATATGATAAGGAAGAATCAAATTAAATAACTTACGTGAAATCACTTTGTGAACTGCCTAGTGCCAGAGTAATTATTTAATAATTAGTACACAAATGTTAAGGCTTAACTAACTAATACTGGGCATTTTTTCAAACTATCACCTTTGTTTTCTTTTCTTCTACCCCTCAACCCAATTAATCACTATTCACAATCCCTCCTACACACACACACACACACACACACACACATACACACACACACACACTGAAGCACCACAGGTATAGCACATTTTTCTCATCTGCTTGGCCCTCTTTTCCCACCCACACCCACCAGGCTTGATCTTTGCAAGCTCCCTCTCAACTGTCCCTCTTCAGATTAGACCACTAAGGACAGAATAAATGTCATGACTGGCCCAAGTTTCTTTCTTGAAAGAGTGAAGTGTTGAGAAATGGCTTGTTCCAAGATGTCCTTGAAGCATCTTACAAAGTCCAAAAATTCAAGTGAAATATGTGATTCTTTGTAGGGTACATTAAATTATTTCCAAGAAACTCATAGCCCAAAATAACAACCCAGATCTAGGAAACCAGGAGAAGTTTGTGTTCAGAGGATGCCATGTGAAGCTACTTGTACACACAGAGTTGCATTTACAGAGTGGGAGCCATTGACAGTGTGCAAAGGCTGAGTCTGGGCCCAGAATACCACCTGTCAGTTGCTGAAATGAACAAATTAAAAGAAACAGTGGGTTTGTGGCTGGCAAACTGGCTCCCTAGGGGAAAGCAAGAAAGCAAGCCAGCCCTGTTTGTACCATTTATCAATCTCCATGGTGTAAATACTCCAACCACAGATGATATCAAGCTCCTAATGATTTAATAACCAGCTAACAAAATTGGTGATAACTTCCTAATCACTTGTTCCTGCTAGGTCTGATACATCACTGGCTCCTTAGCAATGTGGATAAGTTTACCTCTAATAGTCCCTAGAGGAATAAAGCTCCCCAATTTTTCAACGAAGACCAGAGAAGTTCACAGGCAGTCTTTCTTCCATTTCTGGATCCTTGGTTCCAAGAAAATACACAAATATTAAGCTGTTTATTCTTCTGAATGAACTAATTAATAAACTATTTCATCTACACACACACACACACACACACACACACACACACACACACACACATCTTACTACATTCTTCATGAGCTAATGATTTGCTTCTCCCCTAAGTTACACACTCCATCTGTTCTTTTGTGCATTCCAGGAGGATTTTTGACAAACATCTTGGTCCTTGCTATTCAATGGGTAATCCTCAGATAAGCACCACATCACCAGAGAGCAGAATTTCAGAATGTCCCACGATCTAATAAATCAGAATCTTTATTTTAACCAGATTTGGCATGCATCTTAAAGTTTGGAAAGTGCTACTCTATGCTCTATCAATTTACACTTAGGAGATAGACAAAAGCCCAGCAGAGATTTGCTATTTCCCATGCCACAAAAACAAATAACTATCTTGTCCCTTTGCAGTGATAATTTGAAAATTTCTACATAGATTTGTTTTCACTTAAGACATAAAAATATTCCAGAATTAGTCTGACTTAAAACAGGAAAACAAATGGCCCTTTGCAGAGTTGTGACAGTGTGTTTTCTCTTGGGGAACTACCGAAAATAAGGCAAGCTAGAGAGATGCTCCAGTCTTGGTTCCAGCCTTCCTCTTCAATCTTATGATCTTCATTTAATTCCATGCTGTGCTAGAAAGAATAGTGCCCCTTCTCCATGTCCATGTCTTTATCCCCCAAACCTGTGAATATGTAGCCTTATATTTTAAAAAAAACTTTACAGATTAAGTTAATTAAGGATTTTGACATGGAGAGAGTGCGCAGGTGTGCCCAGTAGAATCACTAGTTGTTGTTGTTTTAAAATACATTTTATTGATTTTTTACAGAGAGGAAGAGAGAGGGATAGAGAGTTAGAAACATTGATAAGAGAGAAACATCAATCAGCTGCCTCCTGCACACCTCCTACTGGGGATGTGCCTATAACCAAGGTACATGCCCTTGACCGGAATAGAACTGGGACCTTTCAGTTCGCAGGCCAACACTCTATCCACAGAGCCAAACAGGTTAGGGCAAATAACTAGTTTCTTAAAAGAGAAAAAGGAAGGCAGGAGAGTCAGGGATGTGAACATGGGAGCAAGGGTGAGAGCAATGCAGGAGTGCAAACGTAGGAATGTGGTCTCTTAAACACTGAAAGATGGAGAAGCAGCAATTTTCCCTTATGATCTTGCCAACACCTTGATTTTGGCCCAGTGAAACCTGTTTCAGACTTCTGACCTCCAAAACTGTAAGTTAACAGATTTGTGTTGTTTTAAACCCTAAACTTGTGATCACTTGTTAGACTAACACACATGGCTTTCTCCTCAATTAGACTGTGAGCATGTCAAGGGCATGACGCTTTCTTCTATGTTGTGGTTGACTGCAGTGCCTGGACATTAGGTTCTTCATAAAGATTTGGAGAAGAAATAAGTGAATGAGGTTGTAATCCACTCTCCTACAGTGCAGCTAAACCCAATCTTGTTATTCAGTATCTGAAACCCAGTACTGGAAGGCTCTGACTTCCAGGACCATGTTGAATCAGAGTCATCTTGTTTCTAGTCTTGGAAGAAAAGCTTTTAACCTTTCTCCATTAAGTGGGGTGCTGACAGTGAGATTGTCATATATGACCATTATCATGTTGAGATATGTTTCTTCTATACCTAATTTAGGAATTTTTTATCATGAATGGATTTGAAGTTTTGTCAAATGATTTTTCTGCATCTCTTGAGATGTTTTCTTTATTCTATTAAGGTAATGTATTGTGTTAATTTTTTGCATGTTGCACCATCCTTGCATCCCAAGGTAAGTCTCACTTCATTGTGGTAAATGATCCTATTAATGTGCTGCTGCATTCTGTTTGCTAGTATTTTATTGATAATTTTAGCTTCTATAGTCATCAGGAATATTGCTCTGTAGTTTTCTTGTCTTGTGGTGTCCTTTTCTGGCTTTGGTATTGCAGAATTGTTGGCCTTGTGAAGTAAATATTAGAGTGTTTTCCCCTTTTATATTTTATTTGAAGAGTTTGCAAAGGACTGGTGCTATTCTTTAAATGTTTGGTAAAATTTGCCAATAAACACATCTAGTCCTGGGTTTTTTAATTGGAAAAGTTTTTATTGCTCATTCAGTTTTATTACTGGTAATTAGTCTGTACAGATTTTTATTTATTTATTCCTGGTTGACTCTTGGTAGGTTGTATGTTTTAAGAATTTATCCATTTCTCAAAGGTTGCCCAGTTTGTTGGCATATAGTTGTTCATAGCATCCTCTTATAATTCTTTGCATTTCTGTGGCATTGGCTGTAATGTCTTCTTTCATATTTACTAGTATAATCTGGTTGATTTGGGTCCTCTCTCTTTTTTCCTTGATTAGTCTAGATAAAGATTTGTCAATTTAAAAAAATATTTTCAAAGAACCAACTCAGGTTTATTGATGTTTTCAGTTTTCCTGTTCTCTGCTTCATTTATTTCTGTACTAATCTTTATTTTCTTCCTTCTGCTAACATTACAGGGTATACTCTGTTTTTGTTCTTTAGTTCCTTGAGGTGTACAGTTACAATATTTTTGTTTTTAATGTAGGCATTTATTCCTATAAACTTCCCTCTTAGAACCATAAGTTTTATGTTGTGTTTCCATGCTCATTTGGTTTAAGATACTAGTACATTTTTATTTTCCCTTTAATTTCTTCTTTGATCCATTGGTTGTTCATGAGAGTATTGTTTGATTTCCATGTGTTTGTAAATTTCCCAGTTTTCTTTCTGTTATTGATGTCTATTTTCATACCATTGTGGTCAGAGAAGACACTTGGAACAATTTCACTTTTTGAAATCGCTAAGACTTGTTCTGTGGTCTAATATATGGTCTATCCTAGAAAAAGTTGCATGTGCACTTGAGAAAATGCACTTGATAGAATGTTCTGGACATGTCTGTTAGGCTCATTTCATCTATAGTGTTGTTTAAATCATCTGCTTCTTATTGATTCTGTCTATCCATTGTTGAGAATAGAGTGTTAAAGTCCCCAGCTATTATTGTATTGCTGTTTAATTCTCCTTTTAAGTCTGTTGGTTTTTGCTTTATATATTTACTTGCTTTGATATTGTGCATAAATATTTACAGTTGATACACTCACACACACACACACACACACACACACACACACACACACACACACACACACTAGAGGCCCAATGCACAAAATATGTGCAAGGGGCTCCTCCCTTGCAGCAGCCCTGGCTGCCGCCTCGGTCCTCCCAGCAGCCCTGGCTGCCTCATGGCCCCACCCTTCCGTCCACTGGTTATTAAGAAAGGTTGTCCTGGAAGGTCATTCTGGAAGGTCGTTCCACTGTTTGGTCTAATTAGCATATTAGCTCTTTATTATATAGGAGATATATATATGTGTGTGTGTGTGTGTGTGTGTGTGTGTGTGTGTGTGTGTGTGTGTATATATATATATATATATATATAATTTTCTTGAAATAATGTTTCTATCCCTTTACTCCTGGTCTATGTGTGCTAGTAAGGCTAATGTGAATCTCTTGTAGGTATCATAATGTTGGCTCTTGTTCTTTTATTAGTCAGCCACTTATGTCTTTTGACTGGAGAATTTAATCTATTTACATTCTCTCCTGGCTTGAAACATTTCTATTGATCAGTTCTCTGATATTCGTGTGTTTTTTTAAATATATAATTTCAGAGAGGAAGGGAGAGGGAGGGAGAGATAGAAACATCAATGATGAGAGAGAATAATTGATCAGCTGCTTCCTGCACACCCCCTACTGGCGATTGATCCCACAACCTGGGCATTCCTGACCAGGAATCGAACCATGACCTCCTGGTTCTTAGGTCAATGCTCAACCACTGAGCCACACTGGCCAGACTCCTCTGTTATGTGAGTTCCCATTTGTGGAATTTCTCTCTCTTGCTGTTTTCAAAATTTGTCTTTGACTTTGGACAACTTAATTACAATGCATCTCAGTGTAGTCCTACTCATTCAACCTATTTGGGTCTTTGGGTTTCATGGTTTGGGGTGTCCATTTTTCTCCCCAGGTTTAGGAAGTGTTCAGTTATTATTGCTTTGACTATACCTTCTGTCCCTTTCTCTTTCTGGATTTCTACATTGTGGATATTGTTTCTTTTGATTACCACTCATAACATTTTTAGGCTTTCTTCATGGTTTTTCTTTTTTCCTTTCTATTTCTCTAACTGGGTAACTTCAAATGTCCTGTTTTCTGGGTCACTGATTCTTACTAATGCATGGTCAAGTCTTCTTTTGAAGCTCTCTTTTGAGTTATTCGACTCAGTCATTGTATTTTTTAGCTCTAGAATTTGTTTCTTTTTCTTTGACTTTTTCATTCATTTTTTAGTAATTTTGTTTAGTTGTTTGTGTATTCATGTCATTCACTAAACTTCAAGATGATTATTCTAAATTCTTTGACATTTTATAGGCCATTTATTGGAGCTTTATTAGTTTTCTTTTCTGTCATGTTTACCTGATTTTTTTTTTATGATCTTGGATTCCTTATGTCGGTATCTGTGAATTTGAGTATTCAGTTTACTCTTGTAGACTTTAAAGGTTCAATCTAGCAGAGACAATTATGAACCAATAAGCTCAGTTTGGTTCTGGACATGTCCACTGATAACATCCTTGGGGGCATATGGTGCTTTATCGGGGTCTGCTGTTGGAGAAAGCCACTGCCGAGCTCTTAGGTTGGGTCAGGTGCTGCTGGGAAATATTGGATAAAACTGCTTTCTTGATTCTGTGCCCAAACCAGGCTGTAGAATGGAATCCCTGGCTGCTTGGATTCTGGTAATAACCAGGTAATATACTCCGTAGTAGGTGGAGCTATGAATTAGCTTCCTTGCCCTGGCATATGCCCCAGGGCCTGCATGATTTTTGCTGAGGAACCACATCAGGCAAGAATATACACTGGACTAATTGGATAGATGGGGCCACTGGTTTTGCTCTGTTGATGGGGAAAGCAACAGGCTTTGCTACCTTTTCAAGTGCCACTGTGTAGGGCCATTTGATGGGCTAAACAGCTTTCTGTGTGCTGTGCTCAGGTCCCCTTGTTGGATGGTGGAAGGCTGTATTCCACAATGGTTAAGTCTAAAAATTGTTTGCCTGTCCAGCAGAGCAGGATAACCAACTCTAAGCCTGGAATGGCATTTTTTTAATGGGCTTGATTCAAGCTGACCCGTGCCCCAATGTCCCTGGCTAACCAAGTCCACTGGCTTGCTTTGTGCATGATCAGCTATGCCTGCCAGACTGTTCAAGTGCTGCCAGGCTATACAACTTTTAGATGTTCTGGCCAGCCTTTCTGGTCAGGAAGGGCTAAGACTAATACTAAGCAGTGGGCCAGGCTATCACTCAGCTTTCCAGAGACATAGAAGCATCGAACAGACTGTACAACCTCAGAGGGAAGGGGGTGGGGGTAAGAGAGCAACCAAAGGACTTGTATGCATGCATATAAGCATAACCCATGGACACAGACAGTAGCGGGTAAGAGCATGTGCTGGGGGGGGGGGGGGGGGGGCGGGGCGGTGTCGGGGGACAGCCAGGGAGCGGTTAATGGGGGGAAAAGGAGACATATGTAATACTTTAAACAATAAACAATTTTTTAAAAAAGAAAGCAGATTAAACCTAAAGTCAATAAATAAAAAGGGGGAAATCTGACTTTGTTTTGAAATATTGCAAGAGTATATAAAGTAAATAATAAGTCTTGGTGTGTGAGGAGAAATTGGCAGAGAGACTCTCAGTCAAAAGTCAGAATATTTGTTTTCTCCTGATTCTCTCCCCCTCCTTCTGCTCATTTTGCAACTCCCTTGAACATACTCCCCTGTGGCTGGCACCATTTTCTTTCCAAGCCAATTGTACATTTCTGAAAAGATAGGCACCACAGCTTGTATTCATTGTTACCCATTATTTCTCAGCAAAAGTTGCTTTACAACTACACCTGCTGCATAACAGACATTGAAGACACATCCACAAAATCAGAAAATGTTTCTGACCCTACTGAAGATGGGGTCATCTTCCATGAAATAATTAACACATTCCATATGACTCTATGGTATTTTTCAAATCATGTGGGTTTTGTGTGAGAAAAATTATGCTCTCAGGCCTTGTGTTGTTATGGGGCTTGCTGATAGCCTAAATTAATAATGATTATGGGTATGACTGCAGGCAAAAGGAGTTTCTAGAAAACTCTTCCACAAAGCGACAGGTTCTCAAACAAGCAATGCAGCAAAGACATTCCCCAGAAATCCAAAATAGATTGTCACCACCCTGTCTCAGCGACACCACAATGACAAAGTATCACAATGCTTTAGCTATATCCTATGAACTACAACTTTATTGAGAACAGATTTACTAAAACCCTGTTGGATCAGTAATTAGATTTTCCACATTGTGCCTTTACCCCAAAGCTGTTCCCATTGGTTTCCATGATTCCCGACCTTTGTTGTCCCTCCTTTTGCAGTCTTTACCTTTACCTACTAGCTTCATGACTGCTTCACCTGGTTTGGTTCTATTTCTGGATATGTTCTTAAACTACCATTTTCTGAGTGTTCATATGCGTGTCTGAGTCTTAGAATGCTAAGCTAGTCATTTGAAAAGCAATTATTTAGCTTCTTACAAAAGAAAAACATGTAGAACTCATGTAGACAATTGGACCTCTGAGAGATTTTCTTGATTTGGCAGAATTTAAAAAGTAGCAAATCTTTATATAACAACTCAGTAGTCTGACTTACCTTGAAAAACTGGAAAATGTCGCTACACAAGTCATCATTCTTGCGTGGCAGCAATTAGCTGAAAGTGAATAATAGTTGCCTCCATTGACTGGACCCATGCTTCCCCATGTGTCTCGGTCCCCCATTACTCTCTCTTGTGTTACCCTCAACCTACCTAATGCATTTAAGCAAGAGCCCTGCACTACACGAAACTGCCAAGCAAGGCAGGCACTATACAAAGATCCAGCATCACTTACAGCACACCTACTTTGAAAGAAGGAGAAAAAATAACATTTATTACGTATCAAGTATGTTCCCAGTGATCCCTGTCATCAAATAGCTCACATTTGAGAAGAGAGCTGGCACAGGAAACAAAGAGCCCAAGTACAACAAGATACATGCAGCCTTAGTAAAAAAAAAATGGCTTCTTGTTTGCAATGAGCATCCCCCGAGGCACACCGCAACAGAGTGACTGCGGCAGCAAGTCTAAACGCAGACACCAGAATCTGTATTCAGAACAGAACTCCAGAAACTAGAGGAAACTGTCACTGCAGGGCAGGAATGAAAACGACCTCCTTTCCCCACACCTCAATGTCCTCATCTTTAAATGAGGATGATAATGTCCTCTCATTAGATTGCTAAGCTGATATATTAGATGAGTTAGTGTTAAGCCCTTAGAGAGTGTTGGTACATATTAAATGGCTTACAATACTAGTTTTGTTGCGACACTTATAACTTTTATAACTTTTAAGACACACTCTGAAGTAGGAACTTGATAATGGTGGTGATGGTGAGGTGAAGGAGTGTGGGGACAGGAGAACAAGGCAGGTATAATGACGGGAAACATATACAGGGCTCAGGGACTTCACTCGGACTGAAGAAATTATACAGACCCTGCAGCAATGAAAACCCCGGGTGCAGGGCTCCTGATACACTGAGAGTGCCCACCGCATGTTTGCATGGCTGTCTTCATTGAACGCACAATGGCACCTGTTGTTTGATGCTTCCTAGACTGGTCCCAGGTTGCCTCTTCGTAGATCATCAGTAAACGATTATCAAAAGAAATATATATTTTAAAAGTATATGAATAATTCAGGAAGCCTTGAACTGGACTGATACCAGAGCTTTGGGACTGGCAGGGCTGAGCCTAGAGGTAAGGGGAAAGTGGCTCAGCTGGAGACCGGAATAGGTCTGTGGGCAAAGAAAATGTGGTGCCAATTGAAACAATTCCTTACTACTCACAGTTGTGGGGCAATTGTGTCAACTGTGTATATTGTTCAGCCTTTAGCAATATCGACATCTTTTTCCTTAATAAATATGATCACTTTTTCACACAACCCAAGGGGCTGCTCAGGCTAATGAACAATCTTTCCTCTTAAAATTACGATCTGGGTAAGAACCTGAACATTTAAATATGAATGCATTTACTCTATGGCAAAGAAGAGACAAACCACTTACAGAAACAAAGAGGGCAGCAAGTTTTGTCTCCTCTTCTTTGTCCTTGTCCCATTTTTGACGGGCATAGAGGAGAGGCAGGGCCATCATGTGGCCGAGAGAGACAGAGTGAGAGGCCAGAGCGAGTCTTTAGGACAAACAACTGTGCCTGTCTGGGAACCTAGCCCACTGCTGTCAGAAGGCCATTTTTCTCCATATAAATGCTTTTGCTCAACATTGCTGCAACTCTTCTCCAATACACGCTGCCCTATGGCATGAACTCCTCTCTCCTTTTTTGAGGCTGCCAACTTCCCCTCTGGAGCCAATAGCCTAGTTATCAGACCTGGCATCAGAGGCCAACAAATCCTAAAAGCTGGTGGCATGGTCTCTGTGCACAGTCACGTTTCCCTTAAAAACTTTATGTATACAATAGGATTATTTACTGCCAGCACCCAATCTCTGCCAGTGCCCAACCCGCTCATCTTCTAAACTCCCTCTGCTATGAGGGAAGAGGGAATTTGAAACAAATTTTCTTCAAGAACATTTCTAAGAGGAAATGTCAGATAAAGGTATTGGCATAAAACCTGATGCATAGAGCATTAGGACAAAATAGCCCAGATATAACCCTTGTATATACAGTATAGTCAACTAACTTATAACAAAAGAACCAAGAATATACAATGGGGAAAGGACAGTCTCTTTAATAAATGGTGTGGGGAAAAGTGGACAGGCACATGCAAAAATATAACATACATAAAAATTAAATCAAAATGGGTTAAAGACTTGAATGTAAGACTTGAAACCATAAAAGAAATCATAGAGGGTAAGCTCCTTGTTATTGCTCTTGGCTATGCTTTTTTGGATTCAACATCAAAAACAAAGGCAACAAAAGCAAAAATAAATGAATGGGACTACACTGAGTGGCCAGATTATGATGATCTCTGAACACATAATAATCTGGCCACTCAGTGTATATCCTATATAATAAAAGGCTAATATGCAAATTGTCCCCTCGACCAGGAGTTCGACCAGCAGGCAGGCTGGCCAACCGCCTAAGTTCCCTCCCCCTGGCCAGGCTGGCTGGACCCCACCCATGCATGAATTCATGCACTGGGCCTCTAATACACACACACTCACACACACACACACACACTGAGTGGCCAGATTATTATTCATTCAGAGATCATAATAATCTGGCCACTCAGTGTATATCAAACTAAAAAGCTTCTATATGGCAAAAGAAATCATCAACAAAATGAAAAGGCAACATTCAAAATGGGAGAAAATATTTGTATATTATATATCTGATAAAGGGTAAATATATAAAATACATAAAATAGCCAAAAACAATCCTATTAAAAAATATGCAGAGGATCTGAATAGACATTTTCCAAAGAAGACATATGTATGACCAACAGGTACATGAATAGGTGCTCAACATCACTAACTGGGGAATGCAAATCAATACAATTATGAGATATCCTATTAGATATAGCCTGTTAGGATGGCTATTTTCAAAGATAATGCGTTGGTGAGGATGTAGAGAAAATGGAACCCTTGTGCACTGTTGATGAGGCTATAAATTGGTACAGCCACTATGGGAAAGTGTGAAAACACTTCAAAAACGTAGATAAAACTACCATATGATCCAAAAATTTTACTTCTGGGTATTTATCTAAAGAAAATAAAAACACGATCTTGAAATGTACCTCCATTTTCATTTTAGCACTATTCACAATAGTCAAGATATGGAAACAACCTAAGGAACATCCCATCCTATCCATGAATGAATGAATAAAGGAATTGTGAGATTACATATATCCTGCTGAGGATTTTTGTGTCTGTTTGATAATTTTTTGTTGAGGATTTTTGTAATATATATATAATTCAGCCATAAACAAGAAGGAATTCCTGTCATTTGCAACAATATGAATGAACCTTGACTGTATCATGCTAAGTGAAATAAGTCAGAGAAAGACAAATATATGATCTCAATTATACGTAGAATCTAAAAAAATCGCAAAACAAAAGCCATACAAATGAGCTAACAGATTCAGAAAAGAGATTGGAGGTTGCCAGAGGTAGGGGATGAAGGATGGGTGAAATGGATGAGGGGTCAAAAGGCACAAATTTCCAATTATAAAATAAATCATGGGGGTATATTGTATAGCATGGTGGTATTGCATATTTGAAAATTGCTGAGAGTAGACTATGTTGAATAAAACATATTTTTACCATTGAGTATGTTAGTTATGGGTTTGTCATATATGGTTTTTATTATGTTGAGGTATGTTCCCTCTATTCCCACTTCGCTGAGTTTTTATCATAAATGGATGCTGGATTTTGTCAAATGCTGTTTCCACATCTATTGATATGATCACATGATTTTTATCCTTCATTTTGTTTATGTGTTGTATCATGGTAATAGATTTATGGATATTGTACCAACTTTGCATCCTAGGAATAACTCTTACTTATTCACAGTGTATGATCTTTTTAATGTATTGCTGAATTATTTGCTAATTTTTTGTTGAGGATTTTTGCATCTGTGTTCATCAGGGATATTGGCCTACAATTTTCTTTTTTTGGTGTTTTTGTCCTATTTTGGTATCAGGGTAATGCTGGCCTCATAAAATGAGTTTGGGAATTTTTTCTCCTCATCAGTTTTTGGGAAAAGGTTGAGGATAGGTATTAATTCTTTTTTGAATAGTGGTAAAACTCACCTGAGAAGCCATCTGGTCCAGGACTTTTGTTTATTTTTCATTACTGATTTAATTTTGTTAGTAATTATCAGTCTGTTCAGATTGTGTTTCTTCCTGAGTTAGTCTTGGAAGATTGTATATTTCTAGAAATTCATCCACTTCTTATAAATTATATAATTGCTCATATTTTCTTATATATCTGTTGTGTCTGTATTGTCATTTTTACTAAAGTTTGGGACTCTATGCAATTCCAGGACTTGTATGTCTATTTCCTTCACCAAATTAGGGGAGTTTTCAGTCATTATTTCTTAAATAGGTTTTCAATCCCTTACTTTCTTTCTCCCTCTTCTAGTACCCCTATGGTGCTATTGTTACACCTGGGGTTATCCCAGACTACTACTACTACTACTACTACTATTATTATTATTATTATTTTACTTTCCAATAGTGTATTTTTAACTACTTTGTCTTTCACATTGCTAATTCGATCCTCTGCTTCATCTAATATACTATTCATTCCCTCTAATGGATTCTTCATTCCAGTTATTGTTCTTCATTTCTGACTAGTTGTTTTTTGTTTTGTCTATTTTGAAGTTCTCAATGAGTTCCTCTCTTCTTCTCCTAAGTTCATGAGTATCCTTAAAACCAGGGTTTTGACCTCTGTATCTGGTTGACTGCTTCTCTGCATTTCATTTACTTCTTTTCCTGGAGCTTTGTCATGTTCTTTCATTTGGGACATGTTTATCTCCTCATTTTGGCTGAATCCCTGTGTGCGTTGTTTCTATGTATTAGGCAGATCTACCATATTTCCCAGTCTTGTCTTAGTGATCTGAAGTAGTAGGTGTTCCGTGGGACCCGGTGGTGCAGTCTTTCATATCACCTGAGCCAGGCTCCGGAGGTGTCCTTTGTGTGGGGGTAAGTGGACTGACCCTCGGCCTGACTGGCTGTGAGGACTTGCTGTGACTACAGCAGAAGAGCTCTCTGGTGCCAACCTAGTCTACCCTCAAGTGTGTCATTTGTGGTTTGTTGAGTGGTGCTCTTATTTGGTATAAGGCTACCCACTAGGTATGTTGGTTCTGGAGCCTCTTTGGAGGGGCTCCAGAGCAGGTCAAGATCAGCCACAGCTTTTAACTAGTTTGGGGCTACCTGATAGTAGATACAAAGTGATATGTAGTGTATTGCTGCTTATGCTGGGCTTGGAGGCACTAAGGAGAGGCTATGCTGCAAACCAAGGCTGGCTGCTACTAGTGTGAGGCTTGGGACCCTTTGGTAGGCGCCACCATGTGAGCTGAGGCCGGCTGCGACTTGTGCCGGGCTTTGGCCAGTTATTTGAAGCTATGTCCCAAGTCAAGAGTGGCTGCTGTTTATGCCAGCCTTGTGGCCAACTGATGGGAGTTTACAATGTAAGTTAAGATGGGTCGCCACTTGTGCCAGGGTTGGGGCCACTTAGAAAGAGGTACAGGGGATGCTGAGGCCAGCCACTACTTGTTTGGGGTTTGTGGGCCTTTGAGATATTTTGAGATAGTCCACAGCAGGAAGCAAGGCAGGCAGCTTTTGTGGAGCTGCTACCAGATGAGGTTTGGGCCAGGTGCACAAGTTGGGTGGGATGGGATCTCAAGAGAATCACCGGGTGAGAAAGTGTTAGCCAGATTAATGAAGAGCTCAGATTTGGCACCAGCTGGGCCTGCTGGTGAGTGGAAGGAGCATTCAACAAGGGAACAACGGCGCCTGCCAGCACTTCCATCCCAGAGAGCTGCCTTGACCCGTCCCCCCAGCCCTTGTCTTGTAGCCCTTGTCAGTTCCCATTCGTCCCTGGTACCTTCTGAGATGTTGCTCCTGTGCTGGAGCCCAGAGGGAGTGAGTTCATGTGCGAGTCCATGAATGGGCCCTCAAGAGGATCCCTAGGTGTCCAGCAGCCCTCTGTCTCCCAGACGCAGTCCCCACTGGTTTTCACATCCAAATGTTATGAGGACTCCTCTTCTTGGCACTGGTGTTCCAGCCTGGGGCTGGGACTCCTCAGTCCTCAGGGGAGACCTCTGCAGCTAAGATATCCCTCCAGATTCTTGCCACACTATGGGTGTGAGACCTGCCCATTCTGCATCTGCTCCCCTACCAATCTGGACGTGGCTTCTTTATATCCTTAGTTATAGGACTTCTGTTCAGCTTGTCTTCATGTGGTTCTCAGCGGTAGTTGTTCTATAATGTAGCTGCGATTTTGAGCTGGTTGTGGGAAGAGGCGAGCACAATGTTTACCTACCCTGCCACCTAGACCAAAAGTCATGCTTTGATATTTTTCAGTGTTTAGAGGAGATGCACTTCTGCATTCACACTTGAAGCAGCATGCATTTTCTTTAGTGAAGCATTTGTTTACTTTGGCTGTTACAGTACAACAGGTTGGCAATTAAAAACCACTTTTTGTATTCCAGAAGGTGGTGCTATAACTCAAGGTTTTTGTTTCTCTTACCTGAGCAGGCTCTCAGGGCTTCCCTCCTCTGACAGGGCACAAAGAGAGCTGGCAGCAGCATGTTGGGAGGTGTAGACTTTGCTTCTGAGGCTTGGGGGTGTCCACAGCCCAACAGAATGATCCATGAGTTGGGTAGTCCCAGAAGTCTGTGGGTGGACCTCCTGCTGAAGTCCCAAATCTCCCTTTACCTGCCCCCCACTTCCCTCTGCCCCTAGAGCCCTGCTCAGTAATTTAGGTATTGCTAGAGAGACACAGGCCCCTCCAGCTGCAACCCATGCAGCCAAGCAGTCTGTCACTCGCTACTTTCACTCTCCACTTCCTATGGCAGAGAGGTGGATGCTGTGCTTTGCAATGTCTCCTTGGGGAGGAGGGCACCTCAGTGAGCTCCCCCACCTCCAGGCTAATTTCCATTTCCCTCCTATGGCATGCCAGACTCTCCCGCCAGGTTGGTAGATGTCTGCTTAGTTTGGCATTCTCCAGGTTCCCCTTTTCCCAATCATGGCACATGGGTGTTGGGTAGGTTCACCAAATTCTTTGGATCCATATTCAGGTGCATGGGTGGGTAAAAGTTGCCAGGAGTCCTGGTATAATGTGTAGAGGCACTTTTGTTCTGTAATGGATGTCCAGTTACTTATAAATCAAAAAGGAGAGAAACAAGGAATGACTCATGCTGCCATGAGGCTGACACTCTAGAGAATGTTCTGCTGCTTGATCTGGGTGCAACCAATTTATAAAATTGATAAAAATGCATCAAGCTGTACACTTCTATATATGTATACTCTTACATATGTAATACTTCAATGTAAGTTAAATGCAAATGCGACTTCATCCTACTTTTGGGTATACAGCCAAAAGAATTGACAGCAAGAACTCAAAGAAATATTTATACACCCAATGTTCATGGTAGCATTATTCGCAATAGCTAAAAAAGTGGAAGAAACCCAACTGCCCATCAACAGATGAATGGATAAACAAAATGTTGTATATACATACAAATGGAATTATCAGCCATAAAAAGAAAGTAAATTCTAATATATGCTACAATAAGAATGAACCTTGAAGACATTTTGCTAAGTGAAAAAGCTCGTCTCCCATGAAGGGACAAATACTGTATGATTCCACTCAAATGTATTTAGAGTAAACTCATAGAGACAGAAAATAGATTGAGAGTTGCCAGAGACTGAGGAACAGGGACCTATTGTTTAATCAGTACAGTTTTAGTTTTGCAAGATGAAGAGTTCTGGGGATGGGTAGTGAGACGGCAGCACAACCCTCAAGCTGTACATCTAAATGATTAAGATGATAAATTTTATATCTGTATTTTACCACAATTTTTTAAATACACTAGAGGTCCGATGCACAACATAAGTGCACAGGGGGTTGGGGGGTCCCTTAGCCCGTCCTGCACCTTCTCACAGTCCAGGGCACCTTGGAGGATGTCCGCCTGCTGGGGATCGGGCCTAAGCTGGCAGTCAGACATCCCTCTCATAATCCGGGGCTCTTGCAGTCCAGAACCCCTTGCTCCTTACCACCTGGCAGGAGAGGATCCCACTACCACTGATGCACTCGCCAACCATGAGCCCAGCTTCTGGCTGAGCAGCACTCCCACAGGTGCACTGACCACCAGGGGCCAGCTCCTGCATTGAGCATCTGCCCCTTGGTGGTCAGTGCAAGTCATAGCAACCAGTCATTCCACCATTGGGTCAATTTGCATATTAGAGTTTTATTATATAGGATAATAATAGAGGTAAATGTATTGTTAACTTACCTCTGGTGAACTTTTCAGAATCTTCACACTTCTTCCCCTTTGGGGATACTCTAAACCCAATCTTTTCAATCTCGTTGAACAGAGTTAAGTGAAAAAAGCCAACAATGGACTCTCCTCAAGCATATGGTAAGACTGCTTTCTACTCGCATATGGCCACATACTAAATAAAATGCTTTCACATCCTCCCTCCCATTTCTACTCACAACCATCTTGTTAGGAAGGCCGATCAGTCATTTTTTGACCAAGAAAAAAAATCACAGCCAAAAAAAGAAACAAACAAAATTCAAATTATCTGATACCAAATTCAAGCTGGAAATATCCTCATAGAACCCCTCAAGTTCATTACTGGACTTGAAAAGCAAATTCGGTTTATGATGATTTTCTATTGTTCCCATAAGAAAATGTTCTACATTATCTAGATCTTTCTTATACACTGAATATAATTCACTTCTTGACTTGAAAACATTTTATTTAATTTATACAAATAACTACTAAATACAAAAAGTAGATTAAAACAAAATAGTTATTTTTTTTTCTGGCAGAGTTTAAATGCACATAATGGATAATTCCGAAGAAAATGCATTTTCCCCACAGCGTTCAGGACTAAAATTCTACTGAAATCTTTGCTTCTAAATCAGTAATATATTCAGTGGTGTCACATGGGTAATGGCTAAATACGTTCTGCATATGAACTGAAAAAAAGTTACAGTCTACACACATACAAATGTGAAGCACTTAAAATGTGAATTTAACTGAGGATAAAAGAAAATGTCCATTTCAGAGTATAGTGTTAAAAACATTTCGGTAATAAAATCATAAGACCACATAAAAATAAGCTTTAACATATGCACAGAGCAGTTTTGTAAAAACTGCTATGTGCACAAGTAATAAATAATTTGCAAAGTTGTGTATAAACAATTCCTAATGTTCAGCATCATTGTAAACATCAGCACATGTGTAAAATGCAGCAAAGTCTGACATTACATTTTGTTTTGCCAAATTGAATTCCTATTATCCAAAGACAGACCAATGGAGTATGCAGCCAATGTTTTGGCAAGTTGGGTCTTTAAAATTAAGAGTAACAGTGCAAGTAAGGAATGCAAAGAATTCCTAGTGCAATGAAGAAGAGAAGCACAGGCAATATTGCTGATTAAAAATTCACCACCTCCTTGAGTTTCCCGTGGGGAGTGTCTAGGAGACTTGTGAAAGATATGCAAAGCCACTGTCTTAATGCCCAGATCTCTCTTAGGATTTCTCTGTGTTCCTCCAGTTCCCTACCTTTGCAACAGTGTCTGTCCAACATCAGTCTCTGCGGTGTGAACAGTTGTGAAATGCCCAGTTCACAGTCATTGAGCGAGGTTAGGGTGGTTTTGGTGTCTCCCCAACACATGGCTGGGTGAGATGTCTGCCTTGTTGAAGCAGCCATCTGGGGAGGGAGACAGATGGATTCTGTCTGACAATCAGTCAGGCCAGCATTAGGTCCCAGCTGGACAATGACGACGACGTCAAATCTTCCTTCTTGACACCACAAAAATGTCAACAGTCAGTTTTCAATTTGTCTAGGGAATTATCAATTTTGGTCAAAGTCTTTTTGATACGCAGAGCTGTGAGTCTTGCGGACGGATTTTGATACCAGCATTCTTTCATCAGCTTGGCCAGAGAAGTTAATGTCTGCAGAGAGAAGGAGCAAACACCACAGTGAAAAGGTGGTTTTTTGGGGACAGAGAAGCTGGGCAGATGTGTTAGCTGTATTGCAGAGCTCTAGGTCTTGTGAAGTTAAAGTGGTGTCATTGCCATCTTTCTTAAACCAATAATTGAGGCCTTGACCACTAATAAAGAAGCCACTCTTGGGTTTCATGGCATCTGTCCTTTGGACACCTAGACTACCCAATGACTTTATCAAGTCAATTACATAGGTCAGGCTAAATCCCTTGATGGTTTTATGGGTGCTACAAATGGCAATACTAACCCAGAATTAAAACTGAAATGTGCAGAAAGGGTGATTTTTCAATGTCTCAGATTTGCTACTAAAGAGCAGAAATAAGGACTTTCAGCATTGAACAACTTATGTTTGCAATTTCAGATATGTGGAGATCGAAAAAGCAAAACAGTTAAAAGCATCACTCAGTGTCTTGGTTTACACATGAAACTCCAGTCCTAGCGCCAGTGGTATAGTAATGAGACTCCTAATTTCTGAAGCTAATCAGTAATAGAAATTTTTGTGAATACTGTCAGTTGTTAGCAAGATCTATCAGCTATGCCTCTTTCAAGAAAGAGACAATTTTCTGTACTTACCTAACTAGATCTAAGGCCTTCTGCATAAAATAGGGAGAGAAAGCAATAGGTAATTGAGGCAGATCACTTAAGAACCATACCAGATGAAACACAGGAGCAAGCAAACAGCTGAGGACAGCTGTAAAACTAAGAAAGTGGTTCTTACCGGGTCTGAGAACCATCTGTTGGGTATGTTTGGCCTCTGTTGATCCACACAGACCACCTTCCTCATATCTTCAAAACTTGGGTCATTGGGAACCACATCATAGAATGGTGGCTTGTAATCTTCCACAATACCTGCACACATGGACAAGAATTGTGTTGGCTTAGCAAGAGAGTAGATGTTTCCTCAGGGTTTTTATTGATGGTGTCACATTATAATGTGACAGGAAAAGTACTGATCACCCTCCTCATCACCTTTCTCACACTTCAAGATGATTCTGAAAGCTATAGGTAGGTCTTAACATAAGTGGAAAACAAGGCAATAAATAGATGCCCTGCAGAGAAACTGGAGGAAAAATAATTGTTACAAGAAACTGTGACTACTTCTCATGTAATTACAATTAGCAGAATGTTCCGAGAGTGTATATAAACAGCTCTGTAAGATCCAAGACAGAAATTCCTTTGGTGATCAAAAAAAGACACGACATCTTTTGACATGAATTTAGTAGTTTCAGACCAAAATAGAAATAAAGTTATCCACAAACTAGAGCCACAGGCAAATAATCCAAGAACATTATCAAAATACACCTTTTTAGTATGATTAGGAGAAAAGTCCTTGCTATAAAATAATTCCTCCTATTGAGAGGATACAGGTAATTAATACAAGTTATAAATTTTCTTATTCATTCATTGTACATGGACTGAGTACATGCTAACTGCCAGATATAACTCACTGATGGCTCAATATTTACTCTCAGATTGGAGCACAAAATGTAGAGAAGAGTAATCATTTGAGAAAAACAAGAATGACTGAAAAGGATAAACTCTTTCCTTATTCCCAAATATGAAAGAGGTTAATTTCAGCAAAATTATACCAACTGCTTATTTTTCAGAAGAAAGAGTAATTCCAAAAATAGAAAAATTTTTTACTTTATCATTTGGGGATGGGGATCCAAGACAGTTGCATAGGAAGACCCCAAATTCACCTCATCCGAGGGACACAAGAAACATACACCTACATATAGAGCAATTCCTCCTAAAGAACAACAACTGAGGGCTGATTAAACAGCTTCTGCACAATAAACAAGAGAGGAAGCACAAATAATAGGAGAGACGGAGACGTGGACACCGTGGGAACGCTACCAGAGAGGTGATCTGCAGTAGGAAGAGATGTCACTGAGGGGCCAACATAGCAGATTCACCTGCTCTGGGCACAGCAATAAAGCAGTGAGTAAAAAGGTACCTTATCATTTGCAACAACAAGGATGGACCTACAGGGTATTGTGCTAAATAAATAAGCCAGATAGAGAAAGACAAATACCATATGATTTCAATTGTAAGTGGACTCCAGAAGACAAAACAGAAAGACTCAGAGATACAGAGAACAATCTGATGTTTGCCAGAGAAAAGGTAGGTGGGTGGATGGGTGAAAAAGGTGAAGGGGCAAAGAGGTACAAACTTCCAGTTATAAAATAAACGAGTCACAGGGTTATAGCAATGTGCAGCACAGGGAATACGGACAGTAATATCATCACTTTGTACAGTGACAGATGGTTACTAGGCAGATCGTGGTGGACAAGTAGTAAGGTATATAAATGTATCACTAAGTTGTACACCTGATACTAATACAATATTGTATGTCAACTATTTGTTTAATTTTAAAAACTTCATTTGGAATTAGGAGACTGATTCTTCCCCTTATACAAATAAAGGGAAGAAAATCCTTCTATCATCAAAGGTTTCAACCATGAGGACAGTGGATTGCTTGATTTTTTCTGCCCTTTTCCCTTCCTCTAAGTAACTTTCTTCTATTCCTATATACTGAACAGGTTGTTGGGGGAGACAGGAGGAGGCTGTGAAGAAAATTATGATTAACTTTTTCTAGTTCCTACAAGCCACCTGAAAAGCTTCAATTCCCTTTTCATATATCAAAGAAATTAAACTACTTAAGAAAGAGAATGCATTCTTATAAATCCCATATGCATACAAATTGTTTACACGAAAGATTAGGTATAATAAAGAGCCTCTGTTAAAGAAATACTAATTTTTTCCTTAAACTTCACAAACCCAACTGAGTTTATTTGAAAAACGGACTGTATTCTAATTATGTAAAAATAAATTTCTAGTTGATACTATTTCTAATTAACTTTTCTACACTGCATAACTGCACTGTAAATTTTCAGTCCATGGATTAAAAACCTTTCCTGGTAAATCATAAAGAGCTCATATTAGGCATAAACCCCTGCTTGGAGAAGACTACTGGAGCCAGCTCACCTCTAAGGCCCTACCTACTTCTCTTGTAAGGATCCCAGGAAGCATTCAAACAAAAATAGTTTAATTCTTTTCATTACTCACAGATACCCTATAAAATACCCCTGGAGATGGGCCTGAAAGATAATTTATAATTTTTCAAGGACCACATTAATTTATAGGAAATGTAAGAGATATACCCTTCCCCGTCTCTCCATTTTTCTAAAAGAGAATATATTTAATAACCTGGTTTAAGTCTTTTTAAAAATCTAGCATAACAGCCAGCTATTTGGGGTAATTTGCCTGCCTAGTTTGGAAAGGGTTATGTGATTGTGAACAGTAATACCAGTTGGATTTTCCTACTATTTAAATGCAAAAGAAAAAAGCATGGCAAGATTTTTAAAAGTGATACCTAACAATGAATTTCACTTTATAAAGCTGAGATTTCCCCTTATGTTTATATTTACCATACTTTAACTTCATTAAACGCCCCCATGTTTTAACAAAAGAAATGAAGTTTAAAAAGAAAGACCATCTAATTGATTATGCCTGGGACTTAGTCACGCCTCTTTCTTCAAATATCGGTCAATTGTTGATTGTTTCCATCTGACACTGATCATGCTTCTCTGGAATAAAATACCCCTGGGATTAAACTCTGGCCGCCCTGTGAAACTCCCTCTGGTGAAGGAAAGCAATTATTTCAAGCAATATAAAGTACATGCTGTACCTACTAAGTGTGGAACACCAAGTTAAATAGCGAGGGTGATAAAAGTGTAAGACAGGCTCTTGGTTTTTAGGGAACTCAATGTCTAGTGAGGAGAAGGAGGACAAGCCCTGCTCTTTGTGGTGGTGTTTTTTAAAGTCTGAATTTTTTTCACTTCACTACTTACTTTATATCTACAGAGGCAAAGATAGATTAGAAGTCATCACTATATTTTTACTTGTTGGTTCCTAACTTTACTCATACCATTCTGATCCATTAAACTGTGTGCACCAGAGGTTTTGTTTGGCCCTAGGGCAGTGGTCAGCAAACTGCGGCTCGCAAGCCACCTGCGGCTCTTTGGCCCCTTGAGTGTGGCTCTTCCACAATATACCATGGCCTGGGCGAGTCTATTTTGAAGAAGTGGCATTAGAAGAAGTTTAAGCCGAAACCGGGTTGGCTCAGTGGATAGAGCATCAGCCTGCAGACTGAAGGGTCCCAGGTTCGATTCCGGTCAAGGGTATGTACCTGGGTTGCGGGCACATCCCCAGTAGGGGGCGTGCAGGAGGCAGCTGATTGATGTTTCTCTCTCATCGATGTTTCTAACTCTCTATCTTTCTCCCTTCCTCTCTGTAAAAAATCAATAAAATATATATTTTTTAAAAAGCTTAAGTTTGGCTCTCAAAAGAAAATTCAATTGTTGTACTGTTGATATTTGGCTCTGTTGACTAATGAGTTTGCCGACCACTGCCCTAGGGATATGAAAAAGATGCGATGTGGGTGATGAGGAGCAAGAAAAGAAAAAAGGGAGGTGAGAAAATAAATAAATCAAACTAGCATTAGAGGTAGGGGCAGGGAGAAGGGGCAGGGACATGGTGCTCAGAGAAGAAAACACCTGTGTGGTTTATTAAGAACCAGATAATTGGGTGTCACCGAAGTATAAGTAACCTTTCCAGAAGCTAGGGCGTGGGCAGACACAAAAGAATGAGGAAGAGAAAACACCAAGGAAAGGGGGCACTCCCAGTGTGAGGGTCAGGGGGAGTGGGGCAAAGATAAGGAGTTACAAACAACACTCATCCTCAGAGCTGGAGAGATGGAAAGAAGTCTCTGTGGCTGAAATCGGGTGCATATGGGTAGTGAAGAGAACAGGCCAAGTTCCACCAGTGTGGCTCAGTGATTGAGCATCCACCCACGAACCAGGAGTACACGGTTCAATTCCTGGTCAGGGCACATGCCCGGGTTGCCAGCTGGATCCCTAGCGTGCAGGAGGCAGCTGATCAATGATTCTCATCATTGATGTTTCTATCTCTCTCTACCTCTCTTTTCCTCTCTCTGAAATCAATAAAAACATTTTTAAAATCAGGCTTATAAAATAAAAAGAGAATGAGAGAGAACAGGTCAAGGCCAGACTGTGAAATGATTTGTGTTGTTAAGATAGGAAGTCAGGTACAACTGTTCCTTGTTTCTGCCAGAAAGTGACAAACAATCTGGTAGCCAGGCAAAAAAAAAAAAAAAAAAAGTGAACTTGATGTCCTTTAAAGACACCACCCAATGAACAAATTGCCAAATCGTGAGCCAGCAAGAATTCTGGAAAAGTGACTAAAAATACAAAGCACTTCAAGTGCCAAATGTGTGGTACAAACAACAAAAAGACACAGGAATGCAAAGAAGAGGAGCTCTTATGTAGGGGTCAAGGAAGGGGGAGCTGAGCCAAGCCTTGCTTTCCCATCTCAAGCTGTTGGTGTGACTCAAAGGGCCACATGAAAGAAATCAGAGGCATTATTCATTACCTACACCCCCACAACCTTTGGCTTGTGCATCTCAATTATACAATCATTTGTTCCTGGGCGTATGTCTAATGGAAAGTTTTCTCTTTTCTGGGGCAAATGTATCTTTACCAGCCAATATCCCTACTATTAATTTGCTGCTTGGCTCTGGGTAAACCCTTACTGCCATGACTCAGTTCCAACACTTCCAAAGTACAAATCTCAAAGCTGATGTTCAGATAAACAAGAAAGTCC
Source organism: Corynorhinus townsendii (assembly GCA_026230045.1). Classification (NCBI taxonomy): domain Eukaryota; kingdom Metazoa; phylum Chordata; class Mammalia; order Chiroptera; family Vespertilionidae; genus Corynorhinus; species Corynorhinus townsendii. Next base: position 59,014,785 of record JAPDVU010000005.1, on the reverse strand, counting down.
AGAGTACTTCAAAAAGCACGACATGCCAGAGAGGTCTTTCCAAAATGCTAGTCTCCAGAAACAAGGCTTTCCTGGTGACCCTCCCCAAGGCCGGAGACCCTCCCCAGGGTCCCCATCTCCTACCCCCTTGACAGCGGCATTGGGACCTACAGGTCTCTCTACATCAAGTCCTCCCCTCCACCATATGCCTCCACCCCCAGAAATGTATCTTTAGGAGAAAACTAAGGGGAAAGCTCATTGTGTCCCTCCTCTACGTGTATGCCATCAGTGTTGCCTATGAGAAGGTTGGTGCTCATTGCCCAGTAACAACCATTCCACACCACTGCCTTCATTCATGTACTTGGCCATCAGCCACAGGAATTACTTACACTTGCATCAATAGGACACCTTTATGACTCCCCACAGCTAGTCCTTTTGCCTGGGATACCAATCGTCATCATTGTCTGATGTTATTTCTCATTTCCACCTGCACATGCTCCCAGGCTGGTCCACCTGAGTAGGTCCTACTCATCTCATTTATGACTCAGTTCATGCTTCTGTCTTCAGAGACCCTCCCACCTTGCTGCCAATACTCCAGGCCTCTGGCCAAGTTCAGTGTCCACCCTGCACTCGGTCATCTCCTTGTGTACCTCTCCCACAGTGGCTTATACTATTAATTTATAATAATGTGTTCAACTAAAATGTGTATACCTTTAAACTGGATATTTCTCTTTTTTTGCTCAACTGCTTCCCAGAGCGTAACACTCTACCAAGCATATTATAGACACTAAAAACATATTAGTTAAATGAATATTGATTATATGTCCACTATCCAAACCCTTGAGGTTAGATATGTTTTCAGAATTTGGAGCTTTTTACATTTTACAATGGTAGTAAGAGGTACACACTATCTTTATGTGATACCCTAGCAGAGTCAGAGGAATACCCCACTGCCAAACACATTCCTGCAGTGAAATACATGAACAGTCACACTAAATGAAATAAAGGCTACAGATGGACACATGTCAATTCAGGTCAAGTCTAACTCCTAACTGAGTTCAGCTCGTGTGTTCTGCCAAATCCTAATAAAAGAGTAATATGTAAATTAACCACCACCCTGCTGCACCCACAAGCCACGCCCACCAGCCAATCAGGAGTGAGTATGCAAATTAACCCAACCAAGCTGGCTAAAGTCATGGAGCAAGCAAGAGGCTTGGGTTTCCCTGGCAATGGAGGAAGCCAAGCTTTCCACACACCCTGGCCAGCCTAGGCCTCCACTCAAGGCTACAAAGTTTCAATTATAGAAGATAAATAAATCCCAACAAAAATGGCTGCGGCCATGGAGCAAGCAGGAGGCTTGGCTCCGCTCAAGGCTACAAAGTTTCAATTATAGAAGATAAATAAATCCCAGATACCAGGGCCTCCACTTGGGTCACCGGGGGACATGGCCAGCCTGCAAACCACCACAGGACCCTCGCCCAGGCCACCCCACGCCCCAAGGGAACCCCCACCCTGATTCAGAACACCCTTCAGGGCAAACCAGCTGGCACTCACCTGTGCAACAGGCTTCTATCCTATCTAATAAAAGAGTAATATGCAAATTGACCATCACTCCAACACACAAGATGGCTGCCCCCATGTGGTCAAAGATGATTGCCCCCATGTGGACACAAGATGGCCACAACAAGATGGCCAGCAGGGGAGGGCAGTTGGGAGGAACCAGGCCTGCAAGGGAGGGAAGTTGGGGGCAACAGGGCCTGCAGGGAAAGGCAGTTGGGGGGGACCCAGGCCTGAAGGGGAGAGCAGTTAGGGCCAAAGAGGCTGGCAGGGGAGCAGTTAGGCATCAATCAGGCTGGCAAGGGAGTGGTTAGGGGATGATCAGCTGGCAGGCAAAAGCAGTTAGGGGCAATCAGGAAGGCAGGCAGGCAAGCAGTTGGGAGCCAGCAGTCCTGGATTGTGAGAGGGATGTCCAACTGCCCGTTTCGGCCCGATCCTAAACAAATGAATATTGATTATACGTTCATTTGTTCCTGGGCGTATGTCTAATGGAAAGTTTTCTCTTTTCTGGGGCAAATATATCTTTACCAACCAATATCTCTCGAGGGGTCCCAGATTGAAGAGGGTGCAGGCTGGGCTGAGGGACATACACACACCCTCCCGTGTATGAATTTCGTGCACCAGGCCTCTAGGAAGTTATTAAAAAGTTTTGGGGTTTCAAAGCTTTGAGGATTTCTAAATTGCCAAACATAAGCTTATTAATAAATATTTTCTAGTCCCCACCCCATACAGTTTAACCAAGCAAAATTTTTTTCTATGAGACACAAATATTTTTTGACTCATTGTAACACTGGATTCCATCACAAAATAAAGCCAGTAACAGTCAAACAAGAGTGTGTCCACACAGCCCCACTGTGGGCACAGAGAGAAACAAATGTAGTATCAGAAGGATTAGCTCAAGGAAAGTTGGGGAAAGGACAACCGAGCTCTGCCAGCACATGTGTGACCTCCATCACTCACTCGTTCCCAGTGGAACAGTAATGATGCCCATGGAGCACTTACCATATGCCAGACACGCACTGGGTGCTTTACATGTGTTATCTCATTTAATCATGAGAACTCATTAAAGTGGATACTTTTGTTATCAATATTTTTTGGATGATGAAACTTATGTTAGTTATCAAGTCAGAAAGTATGATTTCAGAGCCAGTTAATGACTGTATTTCTCTGCCTCTGGTGGGCCCGGGAGAATCTGCATAACGGTACAGAGGGCGCCCCCTCAGAAGTGTCCATGTGCCGGGTTTTGGCCCTGAGGGGAAACACAGCAAGGAGAGACAGAAACACACCAGTGTGTGTGGCAACCAAACACGAGAAAGGAACGGATAGGCCCTGTTTTGTAAAAGTGTGTGCCTGTACCTACATACACTGCCTTTTCAAAAATCCCACTGTACATTCTGATGGGAACCCTAGCACTGGATTTCCTCTGGGTCCTTTGAAGAATCACTGGGTTATTGATAATAGTGAGGTGCATCTGTCACAGAAATGACAAATTTATATGGCATTTAAAACACAATGAAACTTTGTGTGAAAACATACAGTAGACTGTGTGCTAAGGAGATGCTGTAGGCCAGTGGTCGGCAAACTCATTAGTCAACAGAGCCAAGTATCAACAGTACAAAGATTGAAATTTCTTTCGAGAGCCAAATTTTTTAAACTTAATCTTCTTCTAACGCCACTTCTTCAAAATAGACTCGCCCAGGCTGTGGTATTTTGTGGAAGAGCCATACTCAAGGGGCCAAAGAGCTGCATGTGGCTCGCGAGCCGCAGTTTGCGGACCACTGCTGTGGGCAAAGGAGTGCTGGATAGTAAAGATGATTGTATTTAGATTTTAAATCCATGAGCAGACGACTGCAGTATCAGAGCAACAGAACTATGGAGTTTCTGTACACAAGGTCTGTCACGAAGGCTGAAGCTCCAGAGGAAGGACTCCTAAACTCAAGAGGGCACATTCTGAGGGATGCTTGGAAGACGTTTCTGATCAGACCACAGCTAAAAGGCACTAATGCAGTTACAACGTCCCCATGTATCTAATGAATCCCTACATAAAATCCTTTCCTCACACTGCACATAATTCAGGTAACCAGAAGCAAATGTATCTGCAGGACTATAAACGGGGAAAGAAGAATACTGCCAGAGATGTAGCAAAAATCTAAAAAGGAAAGCTAAGACTAAGACTCTTAAGGGAGAAATAAAACCCCTTAGAAGCTTGAAAGGGAACGCAAGTTTCACCTAAAGTATCAGGACAAGGCACGGACATGCTGCTGGGACAGGGTCTGATGGCATCCTGGGGCAGTCTTCAATTTCCTGGCCTGGGGAAACTGATTTACTTATTCCATTTTAACACGAGATCTCAAGAGCACAGTCCCTGATCCAGCAGCCATACCCTGGGGCCCTGTTCGAAAGGGAAATTCTCCGTCCAAGCCTAGACCTACTAAGTCAGGAACGCTGGGGTGGGCCAGTCCTCTGTGTTTCTAGGTGATTCTGATGTACACTCCAGTTTAAGAACCACTGATCCAAGCAAACCCTGCCTTAAATTCATATAAAACATTCACACGGTAAAGGTGAGAAAACTGTTTTCCTGCCTACCAATTCCAAATTCAGTGTCAAACTAAACACGAAAAGTAAAATCCAAACAATACCACTGAGCAATTTGCAGATGTGAGATGGACTGAACTCTCATTTCCTGTACAGAAACAGCATGAGGTATATTAGGTATAGCAAATAAATGTAAAATCCCAATAAAATTACAAAATGCAATGTAGTTTTATATTCATGGTCCACTTGAGGATCACAGTGCTCCAGGAGCACTATCTGGTCATCAGTTTTTTCAACAGACTCAGGAGCTCAAAGGAAACATAAGATATTCATATATTTAAATGAGGTGTATTTTATATGCAATAATTTCGAAAATATATACTTTTAATGACAGTTCCTAAAGGTGGTAAGAAAGCAAAATACGTACATCACACCCTGGGGTGAGGGGGATATTGTGAATTAGTACAACTCTTATGGAAAGCAATTTGGCAATATACAAAAACATCCATAGTCTTTGACCTATTAAGGCTACTTTTTTGCAGATTAAGTATTAATTCCCCAAATGTAAAGTTATATGAACTAAGAGTCTACTACAGGCCCCAAATGGAGGAGACAGGATGTCTAACAATATGGAAATGGTTCAAAAAATATCATGTGACCATTTAAAATAAAAACAGGCTATTTAACAACATTAAAACACACATATAAATGAAAAAGATAATACAGAATTGTATCTAGACTATGATTACAGCTATGTCAAAAATATATACATAAAGAAGTGAAAAGAAACATGAATTTTTTAATACAAGGGCAATTTTTTCTTGTTTATTTTCTACTCTACTCATTTCTTTCTATTTTGGTAGTAATAACTAAGATGTTAATATTAACAAAAGAGGTTTGTTAAAAGCATGGAAGATTCTCAAGTTTCAGTTTAAACATTTCTCTGTATGTGCATGTATGTGTGGTGTGCATGTGAGCACATGAATATTTATGGAGAAGAGGGACTAGAGCAAAAGGAAGGAAAATATCAAATTAGTCATGGTCAAAGGACAGTAGCTGATTTCCAATGAGACATGACATACCCTTACCTTCCCCTAAAAATCAAACCACACCATAGAACAGAAGCTTAAGCCCCAACATTTTAGGAACCAGAAAACAACCTAAATAATGACATAAAGGGGAGATCCAAAACAACCAGAATATTCTCTTCTGTTCTTCATCTTTTTCCCCCAGAAGTAATGTTAAACATACGACAGATCAAGCAAACCACCATTTGTCCAGCTATACTTTAAACTGATGATGTTAACTTCACACCAAACATTAATCGCAGTTTATCTTTAAAAGCCATTTGGGCCTATGCCTATGACACAGGGACCTAGTTTGCAACATAAATTCTTACATAGCCCTAATCCCACGTTTCTGCCACACTAGGCTTCCAGCTCACAGGCTAGCCTGGCACTGCTCCAGCACCCCTCCCCGCCCCAGCTAGACTGCCCCCATCCTGGCCCTGGAATATTAGCTCTCTTCTTAGTTGGGGCAAGTTCCCCATCACATGGTTTATTATGACACCGATCCTTCTCTAAAATGTCTATTAAGAGAAACTAATTAGAATTCGATTTTCAGTTCGAAGGAGCTCAAGAGGGGGAGGATAAATAAAGTTGATGTGCAATTTCAGACAAAGTTCAGAACATTATAAATCAGCAAAACAGTCTCTCTGTTGCAAACAATTCTCCAGGCGCTCGAATGGCACAAAATGCAAGTCAGCGATCCCAAGGATTGAGAAATAATTACCAAGAAAATGTTCAAGATCCTATTTTTTTTTAAAGTACTTTCAAAGAACTGTCAGGTTACAATGCATGTGTGTTTATGTTTGATCTGAAACATTAGCTTTGATATCCTTAGAGAATTTGCTAAAAGCAAATACTCTGATGCTAGGGGGGAAAAAGCTATCACGAAGACATGCCTATGTTAATTACTGCACACTAAAACTACATTAAGTTACCCAGATCCACTTCCCTCTCAAAACCTCCCGTTCTCTGGCTGTGTGTTCATGAAAATTATGATTGCCCCCAAAATCTCGATCCTTGCAAGAAAATATCAGTGGAAGGTGGGATGGAGCACAGATGTTATAGACTTATTTCTTTCATACTTCAAATCCAAGATTCCAACAGGTCACAGGAGGGTGAAATATCTTTTGGAAAGGAATATTAATCTAAATATATGGCACTGTCTTCTGTTTTCCTAGAACAATTTCAGATACATCCTCAGTGAAATAAGATTTCCAGTTGTGAAAAGTATTTCAAGTTGTGAAGTGGTTGATTTAGTCGACATAAAGGATTCTGCTATAATAACCACTTTGTGGGTAGATGGGGCATGTGCAATTTGAAAGAGTATACTTAGTGCTTTCAGAATACAATGTAGTTGAAGTTAAGTTCAACACTATATTTGTGGTTGATCTGGATACATGAAAGACAAGAGTGAGAGTTTATTGTAGGGGACGCAGGTAAAAATGATGGACATATGCTTCCCTAACTGCCAGGTGACACCATTTCATAAAACTTAACTTACAAGAGTACCAGCATAACCACCCATTCAGGGCTTCCTGAAGATGAACTTCACTTATACAATCTGCTTCTTACAAAGGAGTGAATTCCGAGTGCATCACCTGAGCCTTTTCTCAATAATCTAAACTCAAGTAAAAATACCTAAAATAGCAGAATTCATCCACCCTTATATTTACTTGTGCACCCTCCTCACATTAAACTTCACTTGTGAGAAGAGCAAAGAAGAAGGAAAGTGGAAAGAAAGGCAGAATAGAAGGAAGGAAGGAAGGAAGGAAGGAAGGAAGGAAGGAAGGAAGGAAGGAAGGAAGGAAGGAAGGAAGGAAGGAAGGAAGGAAGGAAATATGGGCCCATCAAAAGAAAAAAAAAACAAGGAATGACTAGCCTCTTACAGAAAACAATGATTTCCTCTTGTGCAGTTAAAATACAATGCCATTGCATTCCACCTACCAGTTAAATATACATGCCAGTTGCATGACAAGGAAGCATGCGGACTTAAATATCCCTTTTGCCTTTTAAGGGCAGTAGAATCAACAGGGCTTGAAAGTGGACAACATTACATTAGATCAGATACCTACCGTTGCTCACCATCCGCCTGGCCACTTCCCACAAGACAAGTCCAAAAGCCCAAATATCGACTCTCTTGTAAGAATCAAAGCAGTCCACCTGGATGGTTTCATCCAGGACTTCAGGGGCCATGTAGCGCTTGGTGCCTACACGTGGGTTGTTCCCCACGTCCAGCTGATTGGTGCTCTGGGAATGCATGACTGCCAGGCCTGAAAGGAAGAAGACAACAGTGTCCATCAGCTCACGTCCTTTCTCAGAGAGAGCTGCTGGCGAAGTTTCAACCCGCCCCAATCACCACGCCTTTGTGGTACCTGGGTCACTGTTGCATTACACCCAGAGGATCCCCTGGGATGCCTGTTGTGAGGGCTTCTATGAGAGCAGGAAAGTGACTATTGCCAGGAACACTGTGAGGCTGTTAGGTTAACATATGTATGAATGTCTGAGACAAACAGTTCTAGGTAACTAATACACCAAACCTACTAGAGGAGGCTGGTGTTTAAAGTCCACAAAAAAACAGGCTCACATCTTACATGGGAACCTCAAAGTGGCTTCACAAGAAGCAAATTATGCTCTCAAGCTCTGCCCCTGCTCCCACTAGTGTGCAAACACAAATACCAAAGAGTGCAAGCCAGAGAATGTGAAGTAATTGATCACTAATACATAAAGGGCACTCCATCCCTACAGGACTAGCTGCTCACTTGAACGACAGATAACACTGACTAAACCCACAGGCCTTTCTCTAAAGTCACATGTACAGAGAACATTAAACTGGATCTCATTTGAAGCACAACTTTCATGTTAAATGGTTTTGAAGCACTTTCCTAAAACCGGGACTCATTTTGGAATTCCTCAAATTGGAGAGACCTGGCATTCTTCACAGACCAGGGATTAGACAGATACATGTGTGGCTTAATGGCAAATGGAATTACTTTTTGATGCATATGCAGACCAACTGGAAAGGATTCTTGTAACACTCAAAAGAATGAAAAATGCCAAAGTGGAACAAGCAGCCCCTGAAGACCTTTGCAACCCAATGATCCTTTGGGGATCCCTCAAGCCATCTGTGGGGAATGAGGCTCTTCCCACTCCATGGCTCTGGGTGTATGGCATCATGATGCTGTATAATGCCAGGAGATAGCACAAATGTTATCTCAGCCCTAATAATCAGCAAAGATATCGACAACTGCATTAGACTACATCAGACTGGTTCCCCTTCCCCCTTGCTTTTATCCTCAACACCAAGAGTCTATGGCCACTGTGAACATTTCCCAAATGGTGCCCCTCCCCCATTACTAGTACCAAAGAGTCAAAATAACAGCCTATTTTAAAGGTACAGTTTCAAGAGAAGAGGGAGATACTTGCTGTGGTGATTTAAAATCAAGGCCACAAGTTTTTTGAAACTTCCCCTTTCAAGAGCTGAAACTCAATTCTCCACACCTTGAGCGTGGGCGGGACTATGGAGCAAAAGATAGCAGAAATGAGTGTATAGCTTCATAATTAAGACATAAAAAGCACTAAGGCTTCCTGTTTGCTTCCTCAGCTCACTCGTCATGTTACGAGGACAGTAAAGCAGCCCTGTGGAGATCCACGTGGCGAGGAACTGAGACCGCCTGTCACAGCCACGAGTGAGCCATCCTGGAAGTTCCTCCAGCCCCAATCAAGATGCCTGCAGCCCTGATGGACAGCTTGACCGTTACCTCCATCAGCCAGAACCAGAGAACTGAGCTGTTTCAAGTCCTCCATCAGAGGACTGTGTGAGATACTACATTGGCGTTATTTTAAGCTGCTAAGCTTTAGAAGTCAGTTGTTACCTAGCAGTAGATAATCATTAAACTAAATAAAAAGACAAAACAACAAAATGCAATGTATGAACCTTGGCTGCATTCTTGTTTGGAAAAAAAATTGAAAATGAATATATTTTGCAGTGTTTTTAGGGGATGCATTCTGAATTATTTGGGAATAATGTTATGATGTCTGTAATTTATTTTTAAATGAATTAGCAAATATATATATATACAGCCACATATAAACAAAATATGGCAAAATTTTAACAGTTGTTCAATCTAGGTGTTGTAGATATGAATGATCATTATACTTTTCTTTAACATTTCTGTGGATTTGTATTTTTTATAATAAAAAGTTAGAAAAATAAATAGAATACTAGTATTTTTGCTAGTATACAAATATTTTTGCAGTATTAACAGCATGATTTCTAATAAGTGATCTTAAATTTCTGGGTATAGAGTAAAAATGTATTAAAAGTGTGGTCTTATAGGTGCCATCTCTTATATTCTGGATCTACTTCTTTATACAGATTTCTGCATGAATCCATGTATCCTAAAGAAATGTAGCTGAAGAGTTAAACTTACTGCAAAACTCCCTCTACGGCCTCCCTTCCAAGTCCCATAAACCAAAGCCAATTTGTCCATCTTCCCTAGACCAATGAACTATATATAAAAGCAGCTACCAATTAAATGCTTATTATTTCCCAAATGTTTATAATTAATTTCTGAATCTTCTAAGAACCCTGTGAGGAAGACATCATTGATTTAGTAACATGAACATAAGTACACCTATGAAAGTTTCAAATAATTCAGAAGTCCACCAAAAAACGGGCTCACATCTTACATGGGTCACATCTTACTGAGGTCCCCTTGCTAAGCCTCCCACCTTTGCATGGAGTGTAAGAAGGCCAGCTCTTAGAGCACATAAACAGGTAGTAGATAAAAAGACCTGCACAGAAATACAGGCTGAGTAACTAGGAAACCCAATTGCCTCAGCTAGAAAAGCCACAGCTCGAAAAGCCACAGCTCTGCCATAAACGTCTTTGACACCGCAGCTAAGACTGCCCATAGGAACCACTGGGCCACGCCCTTTCAATGCTGTCCTTAATATATTTCTCCTCATACTTGGAAAACATAAAATTATTTCTCAACATGAAAGAAAAGACTTAAAAGGGATTCAAAACAAATTTTCCTGACATGTCAAATCCTTTGTGTTTGAAAACAAGCAAATTTAATTCTATCATTTATGTAACATTGTCTACACCTTTGTCAGTCTAATGATAACTACTATGATATGAATATAAAACATTTTTTAATCCAGTTGAGTGAGGACTGTCTATAGTCCACTGAAATGAATAATCAATATCACAATTCAGTCTCATGAGCATAGCTATTCAGCCAATATTTCAGGGGTCTAAGATGAATATGTCTTCAGATACAATGCCACTATAAATAAAAATAATCTTATTTAGAATGCATTTAAAGCTACACTGAGAGTTACCTTAACACCATAAGAATGAGATATCCTAGCAGGGAAAATAGTAAATTGGTTCAGGGATTTTTTCCCCCCCTCTTGCTTGATTGATAATTTTGCTGTGGTTATAGAACAACTTTTGAAACCATTTTTAAGACAAACTCACTCCATATGCTATGCATGTGCACCTACTTTGTGTAAAGAGCTGTGAAATCAGAATGCAACAGTATGAGGTGATGGTCTGGGATAATGGGAAAGTCTGTGTCTCGATAGGGATTTAGGTTTTACAACATTTGTCAAAACCCTGTGATTGTATACTTAAGACTTGTGTATTTCCCATGAAATTTAAATTTTACCTATTAAGAAAATAAATAATGAACTCTAGTGAATGATACAGTGGTGTGCACGCTGAAGTCTTTGGAGAGAAGAGCTTTTTTGTCTGCAATTTACACTGAAATGTGTCAAAGATTAAGAAGGATTGATGAAATAGGGGACAGACAGATATGTGATAAAGCTTAAGAATAGTAAAATATTAATGGGAGAAGCTAGGTGGTTGTGATACAGTTGTTTACTATCTTCAATTTGTCTGCATGCTTGAAACTTTTCACAACAAAAAGTAAAAAAAGTAATCTTAAAATATTTCTAAAAATTTACCCAAATCTGCTATGCAACACTGTCCATTCTTCTTCACCAGGATGTTTTTGCTTTTCAAATCTCGATGAGCAATGGCGGGTTTCCCTTGTGTTCCAAATATCTCTATGTGCAAATGTGCGAGACCACTAGCAATGGACAGCACTATTCGCAGGCAGCTAACTGTATCCAGAGTAGTAAGCTGGAGATAGTCATACAATGATCCCATTTCATGGTAATGTGTGATTAACCACAACTGGGTACTGGAGTGTCTTGATGTCATGTCTGAAGCAATGAAACCTGGAGCGAGCAAGAACAAAATTAACAGACATGTGAGAATTCCACACTGTAATTTTTAGTATCCAGAAATAGTGACCCATATAGTAGACATCATCTATAACAAAATATAATTAATCTAACAAACTACCATGAAAGAATGTTTACAGAAGCATCAACAAAGAAACATCATAGTATTTATTCCTTAAAGGGTATTGTCAATGAACAGAAAAATTTCGTATTAATTTCCCTTGTAAAATAACCATTTAAAAATATTTTACACTGCATTAACATTTAAGTAGAAATATTTTTTGTGCTTACCCATAATGACAGTGCCAAACTCTTTATCACACTGATATTCCAAGCACAGATTATTCATCAACTACCCAAAAAGAACAGAAAACTGAAACCTAGACATCTGTGTTCTAGTCCTGACTCTGCCTGTGATTTACTGTGTAATATTGACAACTCATTTAGGCTCTTTGGAGTCTCTCTGCTCAGTTATAAAATAAAGAGATCAGTTTATATTAAATGATTGACAGATTCATCAAATAAAAAAAAGGAGCCAATGAAATATAACAAGCAAATGATGCTCTCTGTCAGTCACACAGGAAAACCAAGATGATAATGTTTGTTAGTTAGTAAAGAAGACAGATATGAAAGGGAAAAATTACAACATAATGTGAAAAGTATTATAATATACTGGAGGCCTGGCGCCTAAGCCATCAGCCGGACATCCTTTGTGCTGCTACAGAGGTGGGAGAGGCTCCCACCACCACCGCTGTGCTTGCCAGCCATGAGCCCGGCTCAGGGATTCTAGCTGAGTGGCGATCCCACTATGGGAGTGCACTGACCACCAGGGAGCAGCTTCTGCGTTGAGCATCTGCCCCCTGGTGGTCAGTGTGTGTCATAGTGACCAGTCGTTCTGCCATTCGGTCAATTTGCAATTAGCCTTTTATTATTTAGGATATCTGCAAAGGGCACCAGGAGCCCGGAGTAGGGAATCATAATAATTCAGACCAGATATTTCAATAGGCTTCCATCAAAAGTAACCACTGTCTTGAAGAGAAGTGAAATACTGACAGATATAGATAAAGAGGTAGAAAGATGTTTTTATAGATATTCTGTGGGGACTTTTTGAGCACAATGAAGGAACTATAGAAGTCTGAGGCACTTCCTAACCTATGAAATAAATTGTGATATGTATGCTTGTTATTTTGCTACAGAAGTGCTTTTCTAGCATTACGCTTCTCTCTATATTATACATATATATATACACACACACACACACACACATAAAAGATTAAGTGACCGACTGTCCATCTGTCTGACTGACCAACTGGCTGGTATATATGACACACACTGATGATTTAAAAATAAACGTTGACTCGCACATGTGTGATACATATAAAGCTCTCACTGGCACCAATTGTACACATGTGCATGAATCCATGCACCAAGCCATCTATATATATATATATATATATATATATATATATATATATATATATATATATATATAAAAGACTGACCGTTCATCCGACCGAGCGGTACATATGACGTGCACTGGCAATTTAAAAATAAACATTGACTTGCGCATGTACGGTATTTGTCTCTGTCTGACACTGGCCTCCATTTAAATTAATTTGAAGACAGTTTCCCGTGATGCCAGCATTTGCGATGACTATTAATAAATCACAAGGACAAACTCTAGACAGAGAAGGAATATTCCTACCTGAACCTGTTTTCGGACATGGTCAGTTATATGTTGCTTTCTCTAGAATTCAAAGAGCATGTGACATTAAAGTTAAAGTTGTAAATATTTCGTCACATCTCTGAAAGTGTTTTTACTCTTAATGTGGTATACAGGGAGATATTAGAATAAGTTTAATCTATTTATCAGTCATTGTTTTTATCAACGTTGTTTTTATATCATGTTTTTGTTGTTTTTATATCATGTTTTTGTTTTTATATCATGCCTTTGTGTTATATCATGTTGTTATTGTTTATTTATTAATCTATATATTATTTTCATATACTTTTTACTAATTTTCTTTCATCTCTGACACTTGTATTATAGAGAAAGGGCAAATAGCGATATTAAAATATTTCTTCTAATTAACTTCCTTTTAATGTGCACGAATCCGTGCACTGGGTCACTAGTATAATAATATTCTTCTATATATTATATAAAGAAGAATGCTAGGAAAGCACTTCTGTGCTTTTAATATATATTTATATGTAACATATAATAACACTATAATATACAGGGTTGATTTACAGTTACTCATTTGGAAAAACTACAATAATTAATAATAATAATACAAGAATAAATTGTTTCTCAAACTCACAACTGTAAGCCTACTTTTGCCTTGCCCTGTGCGTTATAATATATTTTATAATATATGTATTTATTAGAATACTAGTGGCCTGATGCACAAATGAAGATTCATGTAAGAATGGGCCTTTGTTTCCTTGGCTGCCGGCACCACCTTCGCTCTGGCAGGAGCAGCCTTTCCGCTCTGGCCCAGAGCCACCTTTCTGTCTTCCCATGCTGCCCAGAGGCCAGGAGCGGCTGGGGTGGTGTGGAATGCCTGCGTCGTCACCATGGCAATGATGCAAGCATCCTGCCCCATCCCCGGCCGCTCTGCACCTGTGTATGCAAATTAACCCATCATCTTTGGTGGGTTAATTTGCATAGTCACTCCTGATTGGCTAGTGGGCATTGTGAAGGTACAGTCAATTAGCATGTTACTCTTTTATTAGGTAGATATAATGTTATATATATATATGAACTTTATGGATAGTAAAGTTTGGGACATATAAATAGAAATTTTTTTTAAAGGACAGATATGGCTTGAAGAAGAATTAAATATCTTGCAAAAGTATAAAGTAAGAGAAATTGCATAAAATGCCTTACCATCACATAGTACATTGTGTAAAATTTACTTACTTTCAAATGTATTTTTTCATGGGGTTTTCCTGAATAGACCAGTAAGGTAGATATATATCATTATGCTCACTTTAGAAATAATGAAGTTGCTGCTGGGAAATGCCAAGAATCACAAAGCTATTAAATTACAGCCAACCCCAGGTTTGGAGCTGGCTGCGCGGGTACACCCTACCTCACATAGGAGGCTCTGGGAACAAAGAAAGGTCTTCTATTTGATCAGCAGCATCAACAATAGAAGCAGCTATTAATTATTGAGTGCTAACAACACACCAAGTACTTGAACCGCATGAAGTAGGCAGATTACATCCCTGACATTCGGTGTGCTGCAAAATTTTTTAAAACATTCAATTCCTGACTATTGAGTCAGAGGCACTGACCTCTTTTCCCTTAAATTTTCACATTAAAAAAAAAATGACAACAGCCAACAGAATGCTGTGAATGCCCTGTCTTGAACCATAAATATATAGGCCATATAATAGAGTTACATCTTATTGGTCATGTCACATAATAAGGTTGTGTCTGATTGGTTAATTCCTGGTACCAAAAATCCTTATATACAAGTATAGGAACCTGATTTTTTTTTTTTTTTGCAGCAAAAAGGGTAGTTAATTATTATTGTTACTGTTATTACTTTGTAAATCAATAAAAATCATACCTATTTTTTGTCAGATTGGCAAAAAATACATTTTTTGGTATGCCACAGAATTTTAGTAATTAGTTTATGTGTGCCATGAGATGAAAAAGGTTGAAAATTGCTGCTCTAGACCTTCAGGAAAAATAACTTTTAAATAACCAAGATTTTAAAAACTATATTTCAGGTGTGAATTATATTACTCCACTTTCGTCAAAAGGCTAGAGCATTTTTATAAGTTAACTAGAGGCCCAGTGCATAAATTTGTGCATTGGTTGGGTCCAGCTAGCCCGCTCCCGATGCGGGCCATTGGGGGCAGGCTGGCTGGGGCGAGTGGTCACGGGCATTCCAGTAGTTCCGCCATTCGGTCAATTTGCATATTACCCTTTTATTATATAGGATTGAATTTTGAGTCAAAGCTCTTCTGTTTGTGGAGATGGAACTGGTGCCTGTAGATTGGAACTCTGGCACAGCCACTGGATTTGTTCATAACAGGGACAGAAGGTGACTAGGGCAAAAGCTTCTTAAACAGCCAAAGTCATCCTCCCAGGCTCCTTGAGAGCTAAAATAAAACCCCAAATCTTGAGGGAAGTAATCAGTGCTCCTTGGGAGCCTCTCCCTGGTGACTCTCCCAGGAACCAGATATGGGAGGCTCTGACAGCTGGGGAGTGAGACCATCACACAGTGGAGTGAGGTGCTGAGTGTTGGGCCCCAGAAATGAACTCCTGGGTTCCCACACTGGTTCCGTCATTTCCAAGCAGTGTGATCTAGCACAGCTCACATAAAATCTCTGCCTTCTAAGACATGGGTAACATCATCATCTACCTTAAAGGACTACTGTGAAAATAAAAGAGTTATTAGAAACAAAATACTTCAGAAGATGCCTAACACACAGTAAGTGTTCAAGAATAGTTGGTTATTATTATATGTTAAAATAGCCCAGGATTCAATGAAAACCACAATGATTTTGTAATGGAATATCTTTCGTGGACAGTTTTTTTTACTTCCCATTGATCTCCAGAAATGATGACTGATGAAAATGTTAGGTAGCACCTTTTAAGAGTATGAGAACATTCTGGAGATGGAGGGTGGTGACTGTCACACGATGTGCACATGCTCTGTTACACTGAGCTGTACACTTCACTTAGTAAAAATGGTAAATTTCGTGTTATGTATATTTAAATTTTTTTGAAAACAGTGTAAGATAATTCTCAACCTCTTTGGTTTTAGCAGTGAAGAAAAGAATGCGCAGAGAATACAACTTTGGCCCCAAGTCACACAGTGGGCCTCCAATGGTGCTGAGAGAAGAAACCGCTTTTCCAAATTTCCACTACACATCAGGGCTTCCCATTATTCACTTATCTGTTGACTTCTACACCAGTTACAGCAAAAGGAAGAGTTGAAGTCTAAACTAGTACATTTGAAAGATACTGTTTTTCAAGTTTAATTGGGAGGATAAACAATGAGGGCTCAGAGTTTTACATGTATGCATGTGTATATATATATATACACATGCATACATGTATGCATGTGTAATATATATATATATATATATATGTATGTATTTGTGTGTGTAATTTAATTATGTATTTGGGGGAGCTAGAGTTAATAATACTCAAGGATGGGGGGAAATCATGGTCTGATATTCAAAACACAATATGCTCTTTTAATGGAGGAGAAATGATCACAAAAAGCCTTAAATCTCTACATCCAGAAAACTCATAAAGCAGGGAAAGAAATTTAACAAAAAGTTTGTGCATTTCTACAAGCTTTCTCAAAAAAATGCTACACAGTAAGATCAATCCATTGGCTGTAATTATGATGAGGGTAGCAAGAGCTCATGAATTCAGAATTCCCGTGAATCGTTGGCAATAATAAATGGACAATGTTTTGCCCTCTGTGATCACACTAAGGAAACTTAACTTCTGTCACATGAAATTATATTACAAATGTGACTTTCAAATTTCCCTTATGATTAAATCCAATCTAATAAATATTTACTGAGCACCAACTATGTGTAGTGTACTGTCCTCAGTGTTGAATGTGAAAGCAAAAACAATGGAAATAATTCTTGTCCTCATTGTAATGGAGTGGTATCATAGGTCATTTAACTTAAGTGCATGGATAAAGTGACTATTGTATAGCACAGTGATATCTAGAGCACTTTGCTCAATGAGGCTGCGGGCCCCATGAGAATGAGAGGGGGTGCCCAAATATGCCCTTCATTCAATATGTCTCAGACCCTCGTGCTTCTTAGCAATGTGCATCTGCCCAGTGAGAGTAATTCTAGTGTTTAAAGCTAAATACTTCTTGTACCTCATGGCTTCTAACGCAACCAATGCTTTATCTGTTGCACAACTTCAGTCTGTTCCAGTTTCAGAGGAAAAATTGGTATACTAGAGGGTAATTTTGATGGTTGATGAATTTGCACTTCATACCCTGACTCTAGACTAAGAAACAACTCTATTAGTCTGTGACCATCTAACCAACTACAGTGTAGAGTACACAACTGTGGTTAAGAGTTAAGAGTGCTCAGTGTGATTCTCAGTTCTACTATTCCGTCTGCTGGGTGATGTTAATCTCTGTGTACCTCAGTTATCTCATCAGTTAAAAGTGAGAAACAAGAGTACCTAGCCTCTTATGGTTGTGATGAAGCTTAAATGAGAAAACACACATAACTGCTAGTAACTAGTCATCACGATTCCTATTGCCATCATTACTGTTGTGTCACACATGCATCCAACCACAACACAAGGCAATGTGTAATAAGACTTATAGCAGAGGTTCAACGTGAGGAGTGCAGAAAAGCACAATTAAATCTACTGGGAGACACTGGAAGGGCACTGAGATGTTTTGATGGAGGAAGGGGTGGTTAGAGTGTGGGACAGGACGAATAGGTGATCAAGAACAATGTGAACAAAGGTACAGAAACTTGACTGTTCATCGCAATCCCAAGGAAGGGCAAAACATTGGAAGTGGCTGCATGTGGGTATATTTGTACAGGATGCTCCAGAGAATCCTTGGACCCCAAAACAGGGAGTCTGTCATGTCAGGCCCAGAAGTCACGATTGTTGCAAGCAATGTGAGAGTCATCAGACATGTAGAGCAGAAGTATCTCAGCTCCCCAGGGGAAGATACCTCATTATAGAGAGAAGGATTGGAAAAGGGAGACCAAAAACCACAATAGGAGGGTTAGGTGATGACCAGGGCCCCAGGGGAAAAGGAAGGGCAAAAATCAACAGCAGAAACTGAGATAATTCTGAGCTGGAACATACCACCATACTGTTGAAGCAAAGCTTTGGACAACTGTCAAACCATCATTTGCAGACAACCTGGCTCTGGTTGAATACTAAATTGGCAGTACATTCAAGCACTGCTTAACGACGGGGATACATCCTAATAAATGTGTTGTTAGGCAATTTTGTCACTGTGAGAACATCATACAGTGTACTTAGATGGTATAGACTACCACACACCTAGGCTATATAGCCAGCCTCTTGCTCCTAAGCTGTAAACCTGAACAGCGTGCTACTGTACTGAATACTGTCGGCGAATATAATACAAAGTATTTGTGTATCTAAACATAGAACAGGCACAGTAAAAAATGTGTTGTCAAAGATAAAATATGGTCCACCTGTATAGGGTACTTACCATGAATGTAGTTTGCAGAAGAAGTTGCTTTGGGTGAGTCAGTGAGTAAGTAAATGATGAGTGAATGTGAAGGCCTAGGGCATGACTGCACACTACTGTAGACTTTATAAACACCGTACACTTTACACTAAATTTATAAAATGACATTAAATCAAGCACAAGAAAAAACGATGCAATCAAGAGACATGGTAAACATGGAAACTGTGAGGCTGCTGCTTGCATAACATGGCATACTGTTTTACAGTAAACTTTCTTTTTATAAGTAGAAAGTGTATACTCTAAAATAATGACAAAGTATAGCATAGTAAACACATAAACCAGTACCATAGCCATTCATTATCAAGTAGTATGTACTGTGCATTACCGTTTGTGCTATACTTTTATATGACTGGCAGCACAGATTTGATTACACCAGCATCACCACAAAAATGTGAGTAATGTGTTGTGCTACAACATTTCCATCGCTACAATGTCCTGGGCAACTGGAATTTTCTAGCCATTATAATCTTATGGGACCACTGTTGTATAGGGTGTCCATCACTGATTGAAATTTATACTGCGTATGACTGAACCGGAATAGAAATAAATTCTGCAAACAGCTTTGTGTATGCCAAACCTAATCCAATAGTCACGACATGTCCAACACTATCTTCCACAGGTCAAATTCTATACGAACTTTATACCCACCAATTAAAAAGCACACCAGGCAGCATTCATCAAGGATGTATGAGTATAGATACATTTACAGAAACTTTTCAAAAAACATATACGCCAATGGACGCAAGGAGTATTCTCACCCTTTATAATTCCATAGCAGTATTTTCAATGAGCTCGCCACATATTTCACAAATGTTTTTAAGCTTTAGTTTCCAAATTAAAATGTATGCTAAATCCCTCTGTAAATCTGGGCTTTAAAAAACGATGCCTAGTTTGAGGGAATGTGCATTTAATTACGATGTCCCTGGGAGCTGTGAATCTCTAGGAAATCATCCAAAGAGCTTTCTTAGTTTGATTCAAGTAATAAATATTCAACAAGGGTGTGGGATAAGTAGAACCACTGAGGAAGCCTTGAAGTGAACAATATGGGGCAAATTTCTGTTGTTTAAATAACAACCTGCAGAATAAGAGGGAACAATAACAATTTCCTTTTCATCACTGAGAGAATCTTCCAATTTCACTTCTCTGCAGATGTAAACAAGAAATTAGTGTTAAAAAATTAAATAGTATATAAACGCGCAAGATCCCTATATCGCTTTTCAGGAGAGACTGGCAAGTTCACATGCACCCCCCATCAGAGAGGGCAAAGGCAAGCAAATTATTTCTTTCTAGATAAAAATAATGGTACTTACCTAAAATATTTTCATGCCTCAGCATCACAGTGTTGTACAATTCTGTTTCCCTGAACCAAGACTTCTCATCCCGGGAGGAGAAGATCTTCACAGCAACGTTCTCCCCTTGCCAGCTGCCCCTCCACACCTCACCGTACCTGCCTTTCCCTGTGGGAAGCAGCACAGAGGTGACATTGGTAGGACAGAAGAGGTCGCCAATAAAGTTCATACCTGCAACTCTTAAACATGCCCACTGTTTACTGGGAAAACTCCATTTAGGGGAGATAAATACCAGGACCTTTTGCCTGTAAAGGTAGAACCTACCCCTCCCAGCCACTCCATTGTAATAACTGGTTAAACATCCTTAGTACCTGCACGGTACAATTAGCTGCACATGATGAAGTTTTACATTTGAATTCCTCTATTAAAGAGTCTGAAACACATAGAGTTTTTAAAAGCACATGAAAGCAAAACTTAGAAAATGGTACCAATCATTAGATTTCAGTGTGGTGTGGAAGGGCAAAAACATGTATACGGCTTTACATAGATATTTATATGTTTCAAAAAGGAGACTGTTGAGTTTGAGATGTATTGTTCTGAAGGGTTAAAAAGGCGATCACACACAAGCACACAAAAAACAATGTAGAGAAGGGGATCGACAAGCAGCCACTGCCATCCCTAAAGGATTTCTTGGCAGAGGATATAGTTCAAAAGAGGATTTGCAAAGACTTAAACACGTAATCCCAGAACAGTCCTGATTTCTGACATTGGTCATGGGTATTTGCTTGTGAGACAGCCCCTGCAATGCCACCCTGGGCCACACAGAAAAGACCAAATGGAGAAGACATTTTGCAGAATGTGGTGACTAGCTGTGATGATTCTGTTGGGTGCCTGCCCTCTCTGGCAGCAGCAACACAACTATCAGCTTGTCAACTCCATGTGTCCTCTGCCATCCTTCTCCTTAATTATAGGAAGGGGTGAGTAGGGAGATTGGGAGGAGGAGGTAATTACCACAAAACTCTGGGGATCAACACGGGGTATAATCAAGGGGTATGTGTGCAGCACCTAGATAATCATGCAGCAGGAGATACAACTTGCAGTGCAGTTGGGGCTTTCTACCCAGGCAAGTGCTGCTGGGAATCTCGGCTGGTAATAAGCAGCTGTGGCACCACCTGCACAGACAGGAAGACAGCTCTCTGCTGAACAACTAAGCCGCCAAGAACCCAAACAAGGAGAGAGAAAGCATGTCTGTCCGGGTGGCTCACCTGAAACATGATCAAAACCATTCAATCTGGATTCCCTTATGACAAATAATGTCCCTACTAAATAGCAATTACTAATCCAAAAGGATCTTAAATGTGGTCAGTAAGTGGTCATTGGGAGCCTTTGTCAGGTCACACAAATAGTGTTTAGCACAAGATTAATTTTAATAAAGTCAGTTAATAAAGTCAACTGCCCAGCATTTGTAGCTCAAGATGAAGGCTGGGGGAAAGATACTACAAAATCAGCTGCTAGGAAATGATAGGCTAATCTTTTCCTGCCGTTGGTTCCCTTCCTTATCTTTAGTTGCCCTTTGTCCTCAGAGTCCATTAGGAAGGAGAGAAAATTTTCCCAGAGAATTGTGGCCATTAATAAAAAGTTCCCTTAAAGTCTTTTTTAAAAAGAAAACAGAGATAAATGTCAGGATAAGTAGAGAGACTTAAAATAGAACCTACTTCAATGGTTCTCAAACTCTTATGTTGTCAATTGTTTTTACAAATGCATCCTTATAAATAAATCCTTGAAAACAGATGCAGAGTTGCCCAAAGTCCTGGCCATGGAGCCCCACAAAGAGGATCCTTAAAGGCCTCTGAAATTTAGGGGTTCACTGGTCATTGCCTGGAAAAGAACTGATCTAGTCCAGTTTCTTTGCTTTTGAACCAATAATGATAACATACTATCTAAGCAATTAATCACATACATTTTTATTTAAACTATAGCACATGAACACGATAAGCTAATAAAAAGGCATTGCTTTTATTCAAGTCTTTAGCACTAAATCAAAAAAATGCTATATTTGAATTTACATTATTTCAAAAATGACTGAAGAGTATCTCTATAACCAGAAACAATATATATGTTTAAAGGTGCAACATTATTTGCCCTTGGGACTCTGGGGTCAATCTCTGAGGACTGACCTTGAGACTTGCTGCCCTGTGAATGGTAAGGATGGGGGTGAGACTGGGATGAGTCTCCCTTCACTGCCTTCTCACCACTAGCCAGAAGCCCTGGTTCATAAGCCAATAAGATGTGAACTGGTCCAAAAGGACAATGCTGGTTGGATGCAATGAGCACATTTGGGACATTTTTATTTTCTCCACTGCGGAGAAGCAGTGTGAAGTGGCGTTCAGAAACAGTCGAGTAGCTGGAGACCTAGAGAAAAGTCAGCAGGCTCCAGCTGACCGCCTGTGTGCCTGAGTTGGGACTTGCTGCTCTTACTATCCCTGTCCGTCCCCGCTTCTGCTGCTGGGTTTGGGGGTGTCCTGGTTTCCAGGAAAACAGCAAGAAAAGCCAGAGCACAGCAGCCAAGTGGTGGAGGGAGCCACCTCCCCCAAAGCTGCTGAGTCCAGACCAGAGGAACCAGGAGACTCAGGAGGGGAGGACAGAGACATTGCCAACCCATTATCACTACTGTGGTCATCTCTGCATGGCGTCTAAAGGAGAAATTAATGAAAACGATCATGTGGCTGGCAAATATCCACCACAACTAATTAAAAATGAGACTTTGAAATAAAAACATTAGGGCCCTGGCTAATGTGGCTCAGTTCGTTGGGCATCATCCCATGCACCGAAAGGTTGCCAGTTCGATTCCCTGTCAGGGCACATGCTCAGTCTCCAGTAGGGGGTGTGTGCAAAGGCAGCTGATCGATGTTCTGCTCTCACATTCATGTTTCTTTCTCTCTCTCTCTCTCTCTCTCTCTCTCTCTCTCTCCCCCTCCCTCCCCCCTTCCTCTCTCTCTAAAAATCAACTTAAAAAATCTTTTAAAAATTATAAAAATAAATAAAAGCATTAGGTACCATGTTTATAGGGGACAACCCAGCAATATATAAAACAAGCAATAAAAAAGTCATAAATTTTGACCCAGAAATTCTAATGCCTAGGAATTTATTCTGAGGACTCAAAAGAATGAAGCAATGTATGCAAAATCTTTCTCAAGTAGTACTGTTACAGAAAAGTGAACTTTCAATAGATGATTATTACACAGTCTTTAAAAATATTTATGATGTGTACAAAAAGGGGAAATGTATGTGAGCTTAAAACTAAAAAAAAGTGACACAAATTGTACACACACTATGATTACATCTACACGTAAATATGTTTCTATATGGAAAACTGAGTGGCCATAGAGAAATACATATATCTTGTTTAAACAAATTATTTCCTTATTTTTAAAGGCAGGGAAAGAGTGAGAGGAACTAGAAACTTGCAATAAGCAAGTTTATGGTCCTAAAACCTACCTTGGATCATTCAATACCTACAATGAGGAGCAGCCCTATTCATTCATGTTTCAAGAATTTCCGGCATCCCAAAGGGTGTACTTACAACTGAAAGCTTTTGACTAAGCATGGGCTCTACTAACTAGTGACAGACTCCTTTGACAAGGACTTTTGCAAGTTTAGCACTCCCAACACAAGTCACACAGGGAACAGAGACAAAGCCACACGACAGGGCTATCCCCCATCTCCCGATGTTAGGAAACAAGAAACAGATTTTTCCAAGTGCCATCATACTTCCAAGTCCAAAAATGATACCACACATAACCCGCGAAGGAAGAGAAAATGAATTACCGACACACTCCAACAGTGTGATCTGACGAGCCACTGTTCTCTGTACCAGAAAAGGAAGACCAGAGCCGCTTCCCGATGTACACGAGTGATCCAGTAAATCCTGTGGTTCGAGACAAGGAGAAAAGACACCGTTGAGGAATAGCCCTCAAATTAGAGCAGGGGCATGCATAGCATTCTAACTCACATAGCAGCAGTAATCTGGCCACCATTGGTGTGTGTGAACAGCCGCTGTCAGAAGCACTGGTTTTATTAGAAAAACCAGAAGCCCATCCTTTCCCTAATACAGGGAAGGTTTTCCTGAGGGTTATGTGGTCCTTTCATGCACCCACAGTTTTAGAATTAAACACATAAGGAAGTCGAGCGGACAAAGTCGAAGATGGGAATTAGAAAGTCCAAGCTGAGCACAGGGAGAGTAGCAGAACTAAGACCACGTGGAGCAAAACGAAGAGAAAACAGCTTCAAGTCCCAGGCTGGTTATAATTGACCATATTCTACTCTGCTTGTCAGTATCTAGCAGAGGATCCCCTCTAGCTGACATGCCAACTAAGGGGCTCTCATGAGAAATATACAAATCAGGAATAAGGAATAGATGGCACTCAGGTTGCTTGTAGTAGAAAGATGCCAATGGCCACATGGGTCATTCAACTGGTACACTCCAGCAGAGAGGGGCTACCTGGATGGAGGTGTCACCCTTTTAAGTGAGTGAGGAGCAAAGGGGTCAAAAAAAATAACACCTTATGTGTCATTTCTTGATGGGACGACTCATAGAAAAAACTAAAGCCACAACTCATAGAAAAACTAAAGCTTTCATTGGAAACATAAAACCATGCCCCAAATCTACTTCTAACAAATAACATATTAACGAAAAAGATTCCCCATTAGTTCATTCATAAATTTTTTCCTTCTTAGAAAGCAGCCAAGAAGCAGAGGTCTTTATCAGAAGTGGATTTCCTGCAATATACATAATTGAGCCCCTGGTGATGGTGGTAAGGTTGCAGTCACAGTGAGCTGACATTCCTCATCCTTTCCTAAATGTTTTAGCTGCCCTGTTAATGCAATACACTGATTTGTTTGAATTTCATCTTTTTTTTTTCTACTTATTTTGAGTACCACTGTGAAGTACTGTTGATCAGCAAAATTACCAAAAGCTGAATATCCAAAGGAAAAATTTAGAATCCTTAAAACCACAAAATGGATAATCAACAGGAATTGAGTATAGATGAAGGAGACTTCCACATACCCCTAACCATCTATTTGATGTTCTTTTTTGCTCTTTATTTATTCAATATTTTGAGAGAATAATCCAGGAAATTAAACTAATATGTTATTTTTGCCATAATATATAATCCTGGTCCCTAGGATGGGGATGGGGAGGAAGTCAACCAAAGATATCCAAACATTTACTTCAATTCTGGGACACCAAGGCTGCTTTTCAATGTGGGGGAGCTGTTTAGTAAGATTTGCTTTGTTGAATCATACATGAGCATATTGCTTAAATGAGCAAGTATGAAGACCAATAAGGACAACTTGTTTTAAATAGTGTTGTTTACTGTGTTGTTATATCACACTATACTCTCATCTAACATGGTTGAGTTGAGAAGGCTATTTTAGCATACACTCCCATCCCTCTTTCAAAATTATAAAAACTATTTAAACAATAATTTGCACAAGATATTCCTAATATTGTCCATGGTGATTAGTTATGTTAGCTGTTCTGAGGAATGAAGTTCTGACAAATATATTTTTGAATCTTGCTTTGTTAAATCTTTGTCAGGATTCATCCTTCTATCTTCTTTTTTAAAAAAGATGTTTTATTGGTTTTAAGAGAAAGAAGAAAGGAGAAGGAGAGAGAGAGAGAGAGAAACATCAATGTGAGAGCGAAAT
This sequence comes from Corynorhinus townsendii, assembly GCA_026230045.1. Lineage (NCBI taxonomy): Eukaryota > Metazoa > Chordata > Mammalia > Chiroptera > Vespertilionidae > Corynorhinus > Corynorhinus townsendii. The sequence continues at coordinate 58,989,147 of JAPDVU010000005.1, read as the reverse complement.
ATGGATCAGCTTCCACATACTCCCTACTAGAGATCAAGCCAGTAACCCAGGCATGTGGCCTGACTGGGAATCGAACCAGCAACCTTTTGGTACATGGGACAATGCCCAATCAGCCAAGCCACACCAGCCTGGGCAGTCTTGTATGTTCTTGCTGCTAATTCAATAAATTTATTTAATTTCCCTCAAAATGTGAAATTAACCTCTAAGTACTTTTCTAACAAAAAAAACTGTAATCCTCTACTTTTTGAAAAAAACGTCCTCTCTCCTCTTTTCCCAGTTTTGCTATACTACAATTTAATAGGTAGGTGAAAGGAAGCTCAACAAGGGTTTTTCCCCCTTTTTCATACCAAAAAGTACATTTGATGGGAGGCCCAGTAATGGGGAAGGCAGCAGGATGGGACATTTCCCAGCCTGGATCTGCTATCACCCAATGTTTTAACAGCTCACCAAAAATGGTCCAGGTGTAGGACCCGAGCTGCAAAGATTGTCAAGGGCAAGTCTTCTCCAGTAAAAAGAAAGTTGCAGGTCAGGCTTAACTACAGAAATATCAGACACTTTTAAGCATGTAGTCTAGAACAGTGGTCAGCAAACTCATTAGTCAACAGAGCCAAATATCAACAGTACAACGATTGAAATTTCCTTTTGAGAGCCAAATTTTTTAAACTTAAACTTTTTCTAATGCCACTTCTTCAAAATAGACTCGCCCAGGCCGTGGTATTTTGTGGAAGAGCCACATTCAAGGGGCCAAAGAGCCGCATGTGGCTCGCGAGCCACGGTTTGCTGACCACTGGTCTAGAAGATTTAACACAAGATAATCTTAAGTGACACATGATCATGGCATTAAATAACATTGACTCCCATTACAAAATGATTACCTTGATTGTCTTTCAATTCATCAGATTATGAAAAGGAATCTTGATTTGGTACGGGTATGTTTTTAATGCCTCTCTAACACTCACTAGTCTGATGCCTTTTTCCGAGTAGGCACCAGACTAGGCATAGTATCCTTTTAGAACATTAACACTTTTCTCGTTTGCACTTTACGATAACCCATTTACAGCAAATAATTCCCTTTTCCACTTTTTAAAGTTTCTTTAAAATTAACCCTTGAGCCCAGCTGGCATAGCTCAGTGGATGAGTGTCGGTATATGAACCAGGAGGTCATGGTTCGATTCCCCGTCAGGGTATATGCCCAGGTTGCAGGCTCGATCCCCAGTGGGGGGTGTGGATCAATAATTCTCTCTCATCATTGATGTTTCTATCTCTCTTACTCTCTCTCTTCCTCTCTGAAATAAATAAAAATATTTATTTTTAAAAACAATAACCCTTGAAAAACAAATTTAAATTGTAAAAAAAAAAGGAAGACAGTCACTTTTTACTGTGATTTCCTCATTAAAAATACACAGGAGTACTTTTAAAGCATATAAATACAACAGTTTCTGACCCTGTGCTGTTCGTTAGGGTAGCTGCTAGTCACATGCTGACACTGAGCAAGTGAACTATGATAGTCTGAACTACTGTAGGCTGTATGTGTAAAATACATACCAGATTTTGAAACCTTAGTTTAAAAAAGGAGTAAAATATCTTTTAGTGATTCTTTATCATTATATATTGAAATGATAACTATATCTATTAGGTTAGATATATTGTTGAAATTAATATCATCTGGGGTTTTGTTTTGTTTTTACTTTTTTTAAGGTAGCTACTAGAAAATTCAAAATTACATATTTCTCCTGGACATCACTGGTTTAGCCACATGACTGCACTCCACAAGGGGGCAGCACAGGAGCGTGAAAAATTTAATAGCTTTGTTTTTGAATGTCAAATTTTTTAAAGTCTTAAAATACAGGGTGTTAAAATAATCTAGAAGGAAAAGTGATTTTTAATACTAAGCAAAAGGTGCTTTTTATAAAAGCACTTTTATTGCTAAAAGAAAAAAGTAACTGAGTACCATAAATTCCAAGGTTCCCCCTCACCCCCACCGCCAACATGGCCCTTTTCCCTTACTCCCCAAAAATCTGCTAAAGTGAATTCCATCTCTCATTTAATATAAACACTGTCTAAAATGAATGTCCTCAAATAGGGGAGACCAAACCGGTGCGAGCGTATGCTTGCTTAGGATGTGCATGGCCAGTGCTATGTGTGCACACTGTCCAGTCACCAGTTACTGATTAGCTTTCATGCTCAAAATAAGAAGGCATCCTCAGCCATCTCCATTATGGTTGGGATGCTAGGGTCACAACTCACTGCTAAAGTGCTGTCTCCAACATTGGTGGTGATGAGCCCTTCGATGGTGCCATACTCCACATCTCTGGGATTGAGGCGTTCTTGGTTACGCCTTTTAAATTTCCGGAGAGCAACTCCCAGTAGGCAAGCTAGAAGACATACTGCGAACACTATGGACAGAATGATGAGGCCGACCTCCAAGTGAAAATTCTGTGTTCCAGAAAAGGATTTCTCTGGAAATGGGGGCGAAAACGGTTGTAAGGATCACTGTTTACTTATTATTTAATATTGATAACCAATACCCTAACAGGTAGCTCCAGATCCTGACCACAAAGTCTCACAAGTCACAAAGTGTTAAAACTAATATACTTCCTAACACCTGGCCAATGGCCCAGTCATTTTAACTAGTATTCATTTAGACACAACTGGAAAAATTCCATTGAGAATCAACTGTATTAATGTATGTATATGAGAGTGCTTTCAAAATATAGAGTACTATACAAATCTCTGGTGCTACTCTTAACTTGGATTTGATCTGTACGGATATTTTATCATCAGCCCCTTGCAGACAGACATTATGCTCTACTATCCCTAGACAGTGCTGAGTTAAGACCAAATTGCCCAATCTCTCCAACGTATCCTAGATGTTTGTTGCTGAATTCTCTTTGACCTTTTTATATCATGATTTCACCTAGGAACCTATTCCTTCATCTGTTCTTTTACTCAATGTCTTCAACATTCATTCACTCATTCAAAACATTCATTCACTGACTCTTCAGGCGTTCTTTCTTACATTATCCATCCAAATGCTCATGCACTCACTCAACACTCACACACCACTAAAGCAAATATTCTCCAAGACTTTCTACCTGCCTCGTGAGTTCAATCAAATTTTATTATTTGGATAGTGAAGGTCCATAATTAAAAGATCCCAAAACAATAATTCTCTCTGAATTTCAGTCCCCTTCATGACATTGTCACCAAGCCCCGTTCTTTCCAACATATATGACTTACAATTTTCCATGTTCCTGGCCCCTTCAGTGATCCGATCTCAAGCCTAGTTTCCTTTATACATTTCTTTTAACTTTTCGAATCCAACTAATTTAATCAACCACTTGGCAAAATACCCCATGGCACGTATCACTTGTACTATAAAGTGTAAAACTAATTATATACAACATTAAATTATAAATATTACACCTCTCTAATTAAATTAGAAATTCCCCTTAAGAAAATAACTTTTCTATTACAACTCAGAGGCTAGGAACTTTTCAAACTAGAGATACAATTTTTGTGTGAATGCAGACATTTCTTCATGTCTCCCCACTCTATTAATAACAAGCAAACTCAACAAAGTTTAAGAGTACAGCTGTATTCCATCATGTAGCCTTTTAGCTGTAACTATTTAAATACCTAATCTCTCTTTTAAAAACCCTCTTTTATTATTCAAACCTATTTGCTTATCAGAATTTAACCTTTTCTGTATGCCTGAAGGTCATCACCATAATTTCAACAATTACTGTAATGTGATCATACATCAGTCTTTTTCATTTTTCTGTCTTCTCCCTTGCTGGCTGACATTTCCGGCAATGGATGCTCCCACTAGCTTCTCCTACTCCATTTTTTTGGGTTGATTCTTCTTTTGTGAGAACAAAATTAAATAACGATGCCTATCAAAAATGTACGATATTATTAAAAGTAAATTTGCCTTAGAGTGAATCTACACAGACTAAGATACATTAATATTTGTAGGAACTCTGAGATAGCAATTTCAGGCTCATTTTATGGGGAAGCAACTTCAGAGGAGGACTGATTTCCATTGGCTACGGAATCCACATTAGATATGACACAGGGAAGATTCCACATCAACTCCAAGGTTCGTGGGAAGTCTCACACAGCTTCATGTTTCAGTGATGGATCACTGGGAATAGGACGTGAGCGTTGAGTGAGTCTTTCTTTGTCTCCTTCCTTATAAAGAAGAGGTTTTCCACTCAGGCACCTAAGCCTTAGGTTTCATTTTCCTCCCTACACACTCAACTCTTGACTAAGCAGAATGTTTTCAGAAATGTTGAATGGCATCCTGGCTCATTAACTAGAAAGGTATGAGGAACTGTTGTCCACCTGCGTGTGACTGCTGAGAGAGACCTGGTCAGCCAAGATGTCCTTGAGGTGGACATCGCCTTATTGACTTTCCCCAAAAATGTCCATCCTCCTTTTAGATTCTACAGGTTGTGCCTTTCTCTTCTTCACCTAGAACCATCTTCCCTGTCACCCACTGCCTCTGTTTCAAAGAGTTGAAGGAAAGCATTGGAGCCACTCCCAATCTTTAACCCACAGAGAACCAGCACACCACCAACAAAAATCCTTGATCTAGAAACAGACAAGTATGTGAGAACCTTTAGGGGGTAGCTGGGCCGTGATGTTCCTGTTGCACCAGTCCCCTTGGCAGCACTCCACTGCCTGGCCGGGCGACGGCGGGGTCTTACAGGTCATCTTCCCCTGCTCGTAGACCTGGAAGCAGCCTTTTTGGTAGACGTGGAAGCCATCGTTTATGCTCAGTGAGGAGAAGCACTGCTGGCCTTCACAGTGGTCCTCATTCCCACAGGAGAGGCCTTCACACACACACATGTACAGTTTGGGGTTCACCTTGGGCTTCTCATCTGCAAAAGGATAGAGAGGAAGAGGGGGATGGATTATACAAACATAGGGGGGGGGGGGCGGGAAATAAGATAGTTTCTCTAGGACCATTGTCCACATTCTGTGGTTTTGTATCTCTCACCTGACCAACTACTAAATAATAATCACTTCTCAGTATATAAACCCATTTATATAAGCTGTGTACTCTTTTAGATTCTACTAGGCCAATAACTGGTTATCATTTGTCCACAGGCTCCAGAAAATGAATTTCTTCCACTGTGGTTTACGTGTTATCTTCAGCCCAATGGGCTCTCATCTCCTAATCCCTGCATCAAAATAAAATGTTTTGCCAGAACATAATGCTCATCTCTTTTATTTTGTATAAGAAAAAGGATGGTTCCTAAATATAGTGTGCCCCAAAAAAGTGAATACACACTTTGAACAATTATAAAGGCAGTGTTTATTAAAATACATTTCGTTTTGAACCTGGAGAATATTATGCTAGGCTAGGTAAGCCGGTCAGAGAAAGACAAGCATCACATGATCTCACTCATACGTGGAACCTAGTGAACAAAATAACGTGATGAACAAAATAGATCCAGAGGCATGGAAGCATGGAACAGACTTGTGAACCACAGAAGGAAGGCGGGGGAGGGTGGGTGGGAAGAGATCAACCAATGAACTTGTATGCATATATGCATAACCCATGGACACAGACAATAGGGTAGTGAAGGCCTGGGGTGGGAGGAAAAATGGGAGATGTGTAATACTTTCAACAATAAAGCTTTAAAAAAATACATTTCGTTTTCAAAATTGAGCTATTAGCTGTTAAGTGTGCATACATTTTTAGGGACAACCTATATATGGCAGCTGTTAATGCCCATTCCTGCTAGCTCCACACAAATCTTCATGAACCAGTAATACAAGAAATGGTCATGTTCCTGCTGTTACCAGTCTGCTTCAGAAATATGTCACAAGGTAAGAGTTTACAAGTCTAAAATTATAAACCCTTATTATCAATACTTTAAGCTAGATGCCTAGACTAATTTTTTAACAGTAGTAACACTGAAGATTTTACATTAATTACATGGAAATAATTACAATGGAAATTCATAGCTGCTTACATATTTTCAAGTGGCAGAAAAAAAGTTTGGCACCAGTTATTGAGGATGAGGGCACAAGAAGACAAAGGAAACAGAACAATGTTTGAACAATAAGGTCACAGATGGGATCCAAGGCACAGCCCACACCTGGTGGGTCTAAGATGCAATGGAAAGAGGCAGAAATGTATCATCAGGGAAGCAGACCCAAGCAGACTCCTGTCTCTTTCTGAAACCCTCGTTTGCAGTTTCATTTTTCTTATGCTCTTTCTCCCCCGGGCCCTCTTGTTAGAATGATTAGTTCAGACTTGCTGGTCACAACAGTTTCCCCTAGTTACTGGAGGGAAGGAAAGTGAAAATATAATATAAACAGCCACGTCCTAGAAGCCATTGATTAGTTAGCTGTGGCCGCACTCACCCTAGCACTGTTCATATAAGGACATTCAGCTTTCCGAGCTCCCTGGGATGGTCGAAGGCACAGACAGTCCGCCTTCTCATCCTGAACCCTCCGCCACAGGTCTGTGAGATAACTGCTTCTTTCTTAAAATAACCAGTCGGTCGGGTGGCTGTGCTTTTAAGAGACCTTAAGGTAAGGTCTTTGAAAATGTCAAGTTCATTTACACAGATTTGCGTGGGTGTGCGTAGAGATGTGGGTTATCTCAAAAAGGGGGAAAAATGGCATTCTTAATCTTTCTTCTTCCCTCTTCAAAGTGAAAATAGTTCACTGCCCACTGAAATGTGGGTGCCTCGTCCCACAGAGTAAGTGCACGCAGACACAGACACAAGGCCTTCTATTTATAATTGACTTGCTAGTTCTTTTGAAAACCACAAGGGGCTTATCCAAGAGCAAAGACATGCCTGGAAGCAGAAAATCCAAAATAGCCACTGACAGTATATGTATGTCACCAACTCACCCCGAGACTCAAAAGCCCTCAGACATTTTTAATGAGCAAAAACTTTAATGAGCCCAGAGATGGTCTTTATTTTCCCTGCCTAGAGAAATCCAAGAGAAATTCCAGCACCAATTTATTTCGATGAGGATGAGAAACATATATATCTGTTGACATAATCCAGCAAAAAGTTTACACTTGCCAAAAGCGAGTTGAAAGATAATATTTCTAGGGAGTCTAGACATGCTTGCCACTCTCGAATGGCACAAAGCTGGCTGAGAGCTGCCAACTATGTTGCCCGACAGGTGATGATTCTTTGGAGGCAAACGGATGGGCAGAAGGGAGGAGGGTGTTAGTATGTCATATTGATTTGTTTGTAATCTAGAGCAGGGAATTAGAAAGGCTATATTTAAAAAGGGTGAAATAACGCAATTTCTGTAAATTCAAACATAAGCATCTATTTTAAAACCCTAAATGTTTTTTAAAGACTACATATATCCAAAAATACATACCTAACACATTACAGAGGTTGTGTCTGTTGACAGTAAGTTGGGGTTGAGGGGTTAGAGTTGGGATGAAGAGGTAAAATAAAATAGGAGAATGATTAGCTGTTCATAGACTGATAATGGATTAATGAATACAAATTACTTAACTTGCTGTACCTACGGTGCACTAGGAACAACTATAAACAAATACCGTTGGCCCTCTATACCCACGGTTTCCACATGCACAGATTCAATTAACCTCGGAGAGAAATATTTGGGGGATAATAAAAGTTATGTTGTTGCTGATGTGTCTATACTATGTAGTTAAGCCTACAATGATCGTACAGACTGTTTTTCTTGTCGTTATTCCCTAAAATATGCAACTATTTACATAGCATTTACAGTGGATTAGGTATTGGAATTGAGAGAAGACTTAAAGTGTATAGGAGGATGCGCATAGGTTGTATGCAAATACTGTGCCATTTTATATAACAGACTTGGGCATCCACAGATTGGGGAGGGGCGGGGTCTGGAACCAATCTCCAGACGGTACCGGGGACAGCTGTAACTCTAGACAACTGAGGGTTCACTGATCATTGATCCTATGAAAACGGATGGTCCAGAGGACCAAGGTATTAATGACACTTTGTGGTTCAAATAAAAACTGTCAATTTTTTTAAAAAACGCAATAATAATACTTTTTCTAATGTGCTTTCAGAGTGAAGTCTACTTTTAAAGTTCCAGCCCAAACTGAACTCTGCATCCACAGATGCAAGACCTTTCCAAGGTCGATAGTTTCTAACAGGACATGGGGACTGTCAGAGGTTTGAACTGTAACCTAAAAAATTTTGTCAGAATTGAACAGCCTCAAGTAAATATGGTCTTTAGTGAAATTCAACCCACTGTACTCACTATGGGGTCATAAACTAAGTCAAATGGGGTTCATTCATTTCTCAGTCTCCGTGAATCTTTATTTTCCTATGGTGGTTGAGTATAGATGATTAGGTTAACTACTTCTAAGTTAGTGACTTTTTTCAGTAAGATGTCAAAAAAACAGTTTTCATATCCTCCCCTTCACAATCAAGTAAAAAGAAAAAAAAAGGGGGAAAAAAACAGCTGCTAATGATATGTAATAATTAACTCAAACTCAGATGTAGAGGAGCCATGAGCTCAGTCCAGCAGTTAGCTCATGGGGAAATATAAAACTTTCACCAACTTCGTCCTATTTTGTTTCTCATCCACATTTCACTTTCTGAATTTGTACGCTGCCACATAACTAATGAGCAGAGCCCTTCACGTATCTATTTTTCATATGCAGACAAATATAAAGACTCTAGATTCATTGCTAGGAACAGACAAATGACTACACGTGCACGCCTGCACACATGCATACACACTGGTTAAATGCTACTTTGGCAACTTGATCCAGCAAAGTGGAATAGTCAGAGAAATGCCAAAAGGATTTTCCAAGCTAGGATTACTAATTCAACAAAGTTAAAAGCAAGGTAGCAGCATTTTCAGATCTTAATATTCACGATTCTAAGGAACACAGCTGGCCCCAGAATGCCTATGACTCACCGTTTTATAAAGTCCTGTCAAATTTTGGGAATAACCATAACATGTGTGGGCCTGTGATATTTTAATTGGGGCGGGATTGTGGGAGGGGAGTAAGGGTACGAGAATTATCGCAAAACCCCTCTTAGGGCCAAAGGTAAGTGTCTGCAGACCTCTCACCTCACAGACTGTGATATGAATATGGTGCACAGCAAAGATAATCGCCTTCTCACCATACAGACAGGACGAGCCACATCTGATAGGAAGTATTTCACACTTGCCTATGCAAATAACCAGGAAGTGTCCTGGCAGAAGGCAAGTCTACTCCACCTAACTGACAATCATTTCAATAATTTAGTCATTTAAAAGTCAAGCCAGAGGTATTCCCTCTCTGAGGAGCTCGCCCATATTGTCTGTTCTAGAAGGCACCTCCCAGCATTACTCAGTGTTATGGCTAGCACTGCACGCCCTTTGTATCTCCGAGCAAGGCCCAGCGAGCACACTCGCCTGCATCTGACTGGGAGCAGCAGAGGTCAATGCCCCTTGGGAGGATCCAGGGCTGGCTCCCCAACCAGAGGCGCAGGCTCGGGATCCAGGGGTTCACCACAGCCAAATCTTTGAAAAGATCTGTTTTGCTCCTGGTAATACCTCGCCATCTGGGCATACCTAGTCTCATGGCCCAATCCTAGCCTGGCAGAGGAAGAGGCAGAGCAAAGAGGGCCATGGACTTTTCAAACTTGTCCACAGTTTGAGATAATCTTGCACCTCATAGTAAAAGCATTCACCTGTGCGTTTTAAGTGGGACTTGAGCAATCCAGGCACAACAGGACGAACTTGGACTTCTTCTCCCCAATGTTCTCCCTCTCTCCCTCGCACCTGTCTAGTCATGCTCTCCCTAATGCTTTAAGGCTTTTAAACTGATCATCATTCTAAATGGTGCACAAAACCCCACATTTCCTACTGACGTCTTTGACACAACAAACAAATGAGGAAATGCTACAAGGAAACCAGCCTCTGTGATCCCAGGAACAGCCTGAATTTCTTATGGGCCCACCTCAAAGTAACACCAAAAAAACAAAAAGAAAAACAACCCACACACATGGTTATTAGAGGGTGGTTATAAAAGTCCAACAGCTCAGAACTTTATAGGCTAAAAAAGGAACGCCACACAACTCTGGATTCCTTCCAACAGTATCAATGATTCATTCATTCGAAATGATGGCTTATATTAGGGCTTATAGATATGGGAATCCTTCCATGGTCTCCTAATCCAAGAGTACAGTTTGGCACCTCTCCAGAATCTGAAAGCATTTGAGGTCTCTGGCATTAAACAAAGGCTTAAGGAAGGATTTTGCAATGCCAGGTAGCACTGCCAGCAAGCCAGCTCATACGACAAAAACACAGAGATCCGTCCGGAATGCCTTGTGAAGGGCATCTGACGGTCTGGCAGCGGGCAGGCAGGCGATGTGCTCAGGGCTGAAATACACCAAGTGCCCAAATGCTCTGATGATAAAATACTCATGATAAATCACTCTTTTTTTTTTTTTTTTTGATCAGAGAAATTGATACTTGGTGAAGTTGGAAAGCCAAGGAGAAAATGCTTTCTAGGAGTTAAGAGAGAGAAGAGATAAATCTGAATGAGATCTCATTATATTCAAATAGCAACAAAATAATGGTTTTAGGATTTCCAAGGTTTTGAACTCATGATGCCTCCACTCCAGATGTGTTCTTCCTCAAGGTTCCCTAACTCAGCCAATGCCACCCTTATTCAGGTGTACAAGCCTGATGCTCTCTGGCTTCCACTACTCTCAAAATGGACACAATCATTCATCTGGCCTACAAAAGTCCTGGTGGACCTGATCTCTGCCTCTTCAGCCTTCCCCCAGATCTCTTCAGTTCTTAGAAGGCCTCTTCCTGCCTCAGGTCTCAGGTCCTTTAGGTATGGAATTCCCTCCACCTGGAATGCTTAGTTCCCTCCCTGCCAACCCCCCCAACCCCCTAGTTAGTTCTTAGGCTCCCCTCAGGTCTTCCTTACACGTCATTTCCTCAAAGAGCCTTTGCTCACACAGCCAAATTTAAAGTAGGAACCACCTGTCCACACTCACAAACATGTGTGTACAGCTGTTCAATATCCAAGTCTTTCCTCTAGACTGTGAGCACCATGAGGGTAGGAACTGAGCCTCCTGTGCTCGCCATTACATACCCCTCAACCGCCTCAGTACTTGGCAGGAGTACCACCAGCCTGAGGACTATTTGCTTCAGAATGAATTTTCTCTTCACAGAAAGGATTCAGAGGTGGGAAGAGACATGATGCTGGTTTTCAGAGCCGACTGAGCCCATAAAGTCTTTAAATGTCAGCAGAGATCTTAAGGCAAGGCTTAGTCACCTAGCCAGCATGTCTGTGCAAACCACTCCCTCCGAGAGCAGCTTGCCACAGCCTCACATCTGCTCACCTACCCGGGCTCACAAGTGTGGAAAATCCATCCTTCTTGGGGTGTGCTGGGTTTTTTGTTTGCTTGTTTGTTTGCTAGAAGAAAGAGGTAAAACGTAAGATTTCCTGAAACGGGGAATTAATACATTATAGAACAGCAGGGCTCTTACAAGTGGTCCTTCCTTTGATGGTTGATTTGAGGACTTTTAGCTTCTACGATCAAAACACAGTAAGTGCCTGACTGTAGTCGGCTGAGAGGGGGGTCATACGGAGCTCGCTGCTCGGCAGTGAAAACCATGCCCCTGGTCTTTGCTGCCGTTTCTCTCCTATTGGGAAAAGAACGGCGTGCTCAGCAGGCAGTGGGGAAGAGCGAATTACATCATTTTCCCCCTCTTGCTTTGCTGAAGGTGATAAGGATTCCGAAGTCATACTGCACTTGAACTGCTAGAGCTGAGAGAGGGAAAAAGTGCCATCTGTTTATTTTGTGTCTGGCTGACTCCCTGTCTGTGAAATAATCCCTGTAAATGAAGCCTATTGCAGCAGCCACACCTTCCATTTCAAAGCCAAAAACGCAGTCTGTGTTTAAGTGACTAACATTATGGGGTACTGACCTAAGACAATATCGGTCTGTCCTTTCCGTGTTTTTTATGATCCCCTGAATGGATCAAAGACTTGCCTTTAACCCAGATGCCATGTCTGTGAAGCAAGTCCTGAAGGGCTATGAACATGAGGAAAAGAATGACCCCTTTCTTCATTTGTATTTTCAAATTTCTTGAATCTGCTTCAGAAAAGGAAACAATTACAAGGCCTAATGGAAATGACCTACTGAGGGATTCTTGTGGAGAGAACATACCCCCATTCCACCCCGCATACTGACAATGCCCGTGTCTGAGGGATGCTCCAGTCACAGAAAGTAATTGTACCGCAGTCTGAAGGAGGAGGGGAAATGTCCTGGTGGGTTATACACATTTCATAAAGTCACTCCCTGTTCAGGTTTAGGAGAGAGCCAGGCATATGGTACCATCTACAGAATGCTCCTGGCTAGGTCTGTTCACAGTGTGGAGAGGTGTTCCTGACCCTTTAGTTGTTCCTGCTCCAGAGAAGACTGCTGACCCAGGGTCTATATGGAAAGTTTTGGTTTTAAAGGAAGCCTTAAACAAGGGCTAGATGGGAAAGGACAGAAGAAACTCGGGGGCGGCTTCAGCACCCAGCGCCTACCTCTATTTCCCCTCTGGTGCCCTCCTCTAGACCTTTTTCTCAGGGACTCAGGGAACAGGCCTCCAAGGTAGCCAGTCTTTGCCCTGCTTAGCATCTGCAAGCTGCCACCACACAGCCACACCCCTTCCGGAAGCTTTCAAACCACAGAGATAAACCCTTCAAAAGATGGGCACTGTGCCAATTTGTTGAACAACTGTCTTACAGAACCATCCTCCAGGCATTGTGGAACCCAAAAGCTAAAGGTGAAAACTGCGAAATTCCTTAAATTCCTCCTTCCTGGCTCCCTATCCTACCCGACTCCAGAGAAAAGCACAGAGGGAACAAGGTAATTTCTAGACTTTTTCTTTCCTGCCCAGATGAGGCCACAGAGCGTAAGATACTCAAGGGTGAGAAACTGGGCAGAGCCCAAGCATCTCTCATAGTGCTATTTCCCTATCCCCTGATTTCCCAATTCATGTCCCAGGGCCCTAGCAGAACTCCATGAAATGTTAATGAAGAAAGGAACCCCATGCCTTCCATCCCATGAATATAAGCCCTGTGCATCAGCATTCCAGTCTTTATCACTTGACCTTTGTATTGTATATCTTCTCTCCCCTATCGGTCTAATTAACAGGATTCACAAGAATTCGTTAACTCCTAAATTTAAGACCCTTAAGAAGGCTTATTAGCCATAAACTTAAGATCCAACAGTCTTAAGTTTATGGCTAAGAGTGGGTGGAGTTTGGGTCATTCTCCCTGAGCCCACAGAAAGGCTCCAGGTATCGACCCTGAAGATAGAAACCAAAACATTTCTTTTTGGTTCTGTGAACCAGGACTGGCTTTTCAAACACACACTCCCTCCCCCGCACTCTCTGTGGCAGAGCACACCATTCCCAGCTTCCACAATCATCATGGGCCTGGGCAGAAGAAAGGCAGCTAAAGCCGAGATGTGTCAAGAGGCCACTGGCGGGAGAGCAAGAATATCTAAACACAAACCACAGCAAGAGCCACAGGCCAGTGTTTCCGCAGATTCTCTTTGGCTCCTGGAGCTGCAGAGCACTGACGGCCTAAAGATAACCCAAGTATTTACGAAGGGTCATTTTTAAATAGTAGCTTTAATACCACCAGTCATTTCAGAAGTATTTCCTTCCAGAGTCTGCTTCCATCCACACTGGCGTGCCAAGCATGCCCAACAATGGCAACCCGCTGAAGAGATGAAAGCCCAGAAGTAAATGGAAGGAGTCCCAAAGGGGAACAAACAGCTCCCAACACACTGCGACTCTATTTTGAGCCCAAATTTGGACTGCTGAGAAAGAATAATTTAGCTCAGAGACACCTTGTAGAAGTGATCGACTGACAATCATGGGGGATTAAAGAGCAAGTAGAAAATTAGTTTATCTCAATTAGTTTCTAAGCGGAGGCAGCATAAACCATGGATGGCTACTATCCAGGAGTGCTTGTAGGAAAGCCTTTCCCTCCAAGAGAAAACTCTACCTCTCAGTCTATGGGACCACAGTTTGGCTGAACAAAGAGAACTGTGTGGATTCTTCACCACATACTGTACATACACAGCCACTGTGGCCACCCACTAACCACAGAAGCACCAAGTAGAACAGCTCCGAAGAGCCTACTGATTTTTTTTTTTTCCTTTTAAGCCAGAGCCAAGGTTCCCAAGATCTTCCTAAACACCATTAAAATCTACCCAGCCCCTCAACTACCCACCAAGTGAGTCCACACTGTCCTCAATGGCAGTCGGCCAGGGGCTGGTGTACAAGGACAGGTGCTCAGTGAGCTATTTTCAGTTGCTATCAGATCAATCTGGAGCTGCACATGCTCAGTAGGCAGGCAAGTTTTGGTTGCATTTCAAACTCTGGGCAGCCAAGAGACATACACCTTTCACAGCTGCCAGGGCAACCAGCTGCCCGGTGCTCCTCCCAAGACAGGAGCAATGAAAACAGTGTAACCTGGCCGGCCAGCATGCCAGTGAGCAAGCTGTACTCCCGTCTCACTGCCTGGGTTATTCCAAGCTGGGCTTATTGACACTCCATGGCAACGCAGGAACAAAGGGCCAGCGAGAGGGATTTAAATGTCTCCCAAAAGTTGCTAGAAAAGTCAGCAGCTCAGACATCTGCTTTCATAATAAAAGTAGCCGTGGAGTTATTACTAGATGAGCGTTGTTTGCCGCCACTGTTACTGTTTGTGAACCGCCTGGACCAAAGGTCTACTCTTTGAACTAAGGTTTGGTTTGTTTTTTTGCTTCTTTTTGTTGTTTGCCATCATTGAATTGGAGGCCTTTGAAAATGCAGCGTGTGGGCTTCCCTGACGTAACACTGCAGGGGGACCACATTTTCTCATCGCTTTACCTCTCATCTTGCCACGTGTGGTGATCCACTTTCACCCACAACTCTTCCAGAACACACCAACTGCCCCTACTTAATCTTTCAAGAGCTCTCACTACTCCAACACACAAGACCCTGCCAAGCTAGTAGGGCCTCATCTTTAACCGGAATCCCTTCTTCAGGCGGCTCGGCCGGTGGGACTTCCCAGGCACTATCCAACATCACCTCACTCTTCTGGGCTCGATCCCTGCCCTGCCTAACAAGCCCTTCTCAGTCATTCCTTCACTAGTCCCTTGCCTGTTCATCCTTCCAGACCGCATCTCCCTGGGCTGGTGTCCCCAACCCAGCCCACTGTGATATGGAGGCCCTTTCTGCCAATGTTCCTTGTGCCATCCTGTGACCTTTGCCTTATCCAACAAGACTGTGACTCCTTGTCATCAGGAACCACTTCTAGTTATGCTGACATCACCAGAGCCTGCCAGTATACTCATGCTGATTTATCAATTAGAACAAATTGTCTTAAGAAATAACAAGTGTTGGAGAGGTTGTGAAGAAAAAGGAACCCTCATGCACTGTTGGTGGGAATGGAAATTAATACAATCACTATGGAATACTAGTAGCCCATGCGTGATATCATGCGCAGTAGGCTGTCCGCGGCTTCTGCTGGAGCCAACAGGAACCGCAGCGCTCCGCCGCAAGCCGCACTGCTTCCACGGGAGCCAGGAGGGATCCGCCCCAATTCCGCAGGAGGTGGGAGGGAACCGCACTGCTTCCATGCCGGCTCCCCTGTGTCTGTCTCCGCTCCAGCCTCACCTGCATGCACAACCTCCTCCTGTCTGGTCGTGACCCGTTACAGTGTCCCGGCCTAATTTGCATATTTCATATATTTCATATATATATATATAGCATATATAGCATGGAGTTTCCTCAAAAAACTAAGAGAGCTACCATATGGCCCAGCAATGCCTCTTCTGGGTATCTACCTGAAAATCTTGAAAAATATGATAGAAGAGGGTAAAGGGGGTCAAATATATGGTGATGAAAAGAGACTTGACTTTGGGTGGTGGGCACACAGTGTAGTAGACAGATGATGTATTACAGAATTGTATACTTGAAGCCTATATATTAGTAATCCTATGACACCCCAATAAGTTTAATAAAATTTTTAAAAAGAATATAAGATTGTCTTTTAACTGAGTCTATTCCCCCAAACTCAGAATAAATACTTTGAAAGCATGTGCTCTCTTATCTCCTCAGCCCAGATCAGATCCTGTCTCATAATACTATATTTTTTATGTTGCAATAATAATTATTATAGCCAACATCATTTATTCATTTATTTGTCAAATATTCATTGAACATCAACTATATGCCAGGCACTGTCTTAGATATTGGGAATAAAGCAATGGACACTGCAAAGTCCCGGCCATACTCTAGGGCTCACTTGGCATGTATTCTCCATGGCTCCTCACAACTACCCTGTTCCTGTCTCCACAGACCACAGTGGTAACAGACCCTGAGGGGTGGAGTAACACATACACAGAGAGACACAGTAAAGAAGACAATAGCTCATGTGTTTGACTTTGTCTCTCCTGAAAAGGGCCTGATTCTTATGCATGACCAAGAGCCCTCCCTTCAGAAGATACTCTTTGAGTAGCAACAACACCATTTAACTATCAAAAATTTACCCTAATCCTCTGCAAACCTGACATTATGAAGCACATGAACTAGGACATGATAGGAAAAATGAAGAGAAGCCATGACCGTGTAACTCTATATGGCATCTATGGTGTTCTTCATCAAAGATGTCAACTTCTACACTGGATTGTGGGCATTTCCCCCTGTTTTTTAATTTATAACTTTCCTGAATAAATTGGAACATTTTTCATTCAAAAGACTTAGTGTAGGTAACAGAATTCAGGAAGTAAAACAATGGCAGCAAAAAAATAAATAAAAGAGCCCATTTCATACTCCAAATCACAATTTGAATAAAAAATACTGAGTTCTGTTGTGTGTGTGTGTGTGTGTGGTTTTTTTAAGGTGAATGTCACCACCCCATTCCCAAGAGGACTTCCGTGTTCTTCCTCCTATTCCTTCCCTCCTTCCCACATCCCCCCCACACACAGATCCTAGGAAAGTCCACACTCTGCTCTAACCCATAACAAAGAATTAGAAGCAGCATTACCATGGATCTGTGAAACACCGCTCTGCAGACCTCAGATTCAGCCGATTAGAACAGGCAGCAGCTGCTGCGGTGTTATGACCAAGGCTGAGAAAACACAAAGGTAAACTTCCCTCTTCCCGTCAAATCCCCAGCTTCAAGAGAGAGGCCTGTCAGGCCACAGGAAGTTATGAAAAATAGAAGGTCCTAGGCCAGCTTTCTCAGAAAATATACAGGTGAGCTGTCAGAGCCTTCACCTACGGGGAGGGGTATTTCTGGGCAGTGAGCTCTTGGGAGCAGACTGGAGTAATCATTTTAAAACTCTGGGTAACGACCCATTTGTGGGTAGTGAAATCCGGTCTAGTGGTTCAATACAAGGTTTCTTCCTTCTTTTTAAATGAAATAAAACGCAATCGAACAAAAAAGAGAAGTAATAGGAGAGGACCTTAAACTTAGCAAGTGATTACTGTTTCATGAAACTTTTGTTTCATGCGTGTGCGGGTCCTAGTCTAAGATGTTTCTAAATGTAGATGCACTGGGTCTAACTCTAAAATGCTTCCTACTGTGAGTCACTGTGAAGAGTTTGAAAGCCACCCTGCCCTGTGTCTCACACTATTTTGGAACTGACATGCGATCTGAGTAATTATGACTATTTCACATAATCATTATCTGTGGAAGCTCGCCTGCGGTCATACAGGCAGCAGAGGAAAGCTTCAGAGGACAGTTAGCTGTGTTTTGAAAGCTAGAAATTAATTTTCAATATCTTTTGTTTTCCTTGCTGTTTATTTCTTTTGCTGTTTATTTCTTTTTAAGAGTTAAAGTTGCTTAAAAAGTTCCTGGACCCAATTTGTGTGTGTGTGTGTGTGTGTGTGTGTGTGTGTGTGTGTGTGTGAGAGAGAGAGAGAGAGAGAGAGAGAGAAAGAGAGAGAGAGAGACCAGGCTTCCTCATATCAACAAGCAATTCTCAAACACCAGCGAAGTATCAGAGAATTCAATCCTGGCACTATCTATCCAGAGACAGAATCAGATTCCACAGGTAAAGAGCTCTGTCCCGCAAGACCCCTTTCCACTTCAGACACCAGTCTCAATCAGAGATTTCCACCATCCCCTCCTTGGGTTCAATTAATTTGCTAGAATAGCTCACAGAACTCAGAAAAACTCATTAGATTACTGATGTACTAAAAAGAATATTAAAAGATATGAGTCAATGGCCAGATGAAAATATACACAGGGCAAGGTCCCAAACAAAGGAGCTTCTATCTGCCTGAAGTTGAGGGCCCACCAGGGTGACACACAGAAACAATTTAGTTCCCCAACATAGAAAGTCTCCAAAAAGGGACTGACAAACTGTCCTTCTTAGATTTAATGGTGGCTGCATTACATAATTATGATTGACTAAGTCACTGACCATTGGCGACTGATTCAACCTCAATTTCCCTCTTCCTTCCCCAGAAATCAGGGAATGAGACCAGAAGTTCCAATAGTTTAACCACATGGTTGGCTCCTACCCCTTAGGTGGGTGGGATCCAAAAGTTACCTCATTAACATAACAAGAAATGCTATTCTTGCTCTCATCACTTAGGAAATTCCAAGGGTTTTCAGATCTGAGTATGAAAACAAAATATATTCTGCTCATCTGAATGATTATAAATCACAATATCACAGTTGCATGTATGACTACAAATCTCCTGCTGTGCTAGCTTTTCCATAAAGAGAAAATGGCATTCATTCTTTTGCTCTTGAGACCAAACTATAAAAGAAAAGCTTGGAAGCTATTGCACTGCCCACTCACTGTTGACTATAAAGAAATCATTTAATGAACTAGGGTCCTGGATTTGTCTTCCCTTCTGTTCAATACTTGACTTGATTAAATTTTTAGAGTCCTACCCACACCCCACTGCCACTTCCTCTTATATAAATCTGCATTGAATATGAACATTTTCTAAGATCCACTGGGGGGAGGGGGAACTGGAGCGGGATGGGGGGGGGGGGGGTGCAGGGAGAGACTGGATGTGGCTTTAGTTTAACTACCCACAGAAGAAACAAACATTCCCCAGGAAGGAAAGCTAAAAGGAAGCTTTGTCACAACTCACCTTGCATCAAATAATACACCACCATTCTATTAGATAAGAAAATGTGACAATAAAGAAGTATCTTTAATGAGTACAGCTTCATTAGATATTTACATTTTAGGTCCTAGGAGTGGCAAATAGCTCAGTATATCTCAATTATCTCCCCCAAAAAGTCTCATTTGATGATGAGTCAATGAAAAAGATTTTGTTCTGAATAAAAGGAATAAATTATAGTAATGAGAAATGAGAGCAACAAATTTAATACTGACACATTTTTCTTACATTCACTCACCCCTTCAAGAACTTTCAGAATCCCCAATAATGAGAAACTCAAAGAAAGGCTTATTCTATTCTTCCACCACCAGTGGCAAAGAGGGGTACCTTTATGGTCTCTAACAAAAAGTCCATTGAAGTTATCCCCATCCTCCCCTCATAGGGTAATTGGACTGGAAAGTCTGAGTGGTGATAGCTTTGGAAATACTAAAATCTGTAAAAATTAACCAATTTTCAAGTCAACACTGAAAATTTAGGCCAAAATCTCTTGCTCAAAACTCTGCAAAGTCCAGACTCCCTTAATGTAATAAAATCTAAAGATGGCTTACAAATTTAATAAAATGTGGGTCATCTTAGCTCTGAAATATTTCTGAAGAAGCAATATTGCATTTGAAGCACTTGTGTCATGGTCACCACCTGCAAATGCTCACAGGGACAAAGGGAAAGCCAAACCTGGAGGTGCTGGAACAAAGATGGACTTCTCCCTGGCGGCATAACAGTGGTGTTAGAGCATGATTAGTCTTATTAATGGGAAGGGAAAGGAAGGCTATATGGGTAATTAGGACTCAAGTGCTCTTCTCTGTGAGAGCAAATAAAACTCTTCCTGCAGCTAGAGTTGTATATATAATGAGCATGAAAAATGAATACTGGTATGAGAGACAAGAGGAAAAACATAACTCAGGTGAAGCAGCCTCACCATTTGCTATTACAAGATTTCATCTCAACCTTGTCAGCAGACTGGATTACACTGGATTCTAGCATGCACCAGATATAATGTGAATGTGGGTGTAGCTAATTTAGGGTACCAGAAAAACACAAAATTCTGAAGAAAACTGATAATGGTTGAAACTCCTACACACTATTCCTCAAAGTATATCAGACCTTTCATTGGCTCTAGCCTTAAGCAAGAGTTTTAACCAATTCAAAAGCACATCCCCCAAAACCTACCTTATTAGGGTCATCATGAGGATTATGGGAAATAATGCATACAAAGAAGTTAGCCCAACATTTGACACATATTAGCCACTCCCTAAATATTATTTCTAATCATCAGAAGGGCAGTTATAGTAAAGAGTATTTTCCAAACTTATTTGGTCTTTTTTGCCCCAGAGCATTTAGGATTGCATAGAACGCGAGCAGTGTTCTAAAGTATACTCATACTAGCCAAACTCTACCAAAATCACTGTTTGGGGCCTATTATTTGAAGAGATAAAACTATTTCTAGACAGTATTTCAGAGATATTTGGGAGTAACTGGGAGACAAAGGAGAAAAAGCTTGTTGTTGTTGTTGTTTTAATGGGCAACGAAGAGTAACTACCACACAAAGTATATTAGACAAAATCTCTGTGAGTTTCTTACTGATGCCCCAAGAATGCCATCAGCTTCAATGAAGCACAGTTAATAAGGACCATCATAGCTGCTCTGTAAATATTAAACATAGTTCTGCTTCCTTTTAAACTTGGTAGTCTAAAGCTCTTTCACTAGACAATGGGGCTTGTACAAAGATTTTCTGTATCTGCCCTATTATTTACCTCTTTTGGTTAAATATTTTGTACTTAACATTTGCTTTATGACTAATGTTGAGTATATTAGTGTGTATTACAATTAGGGGTTCTCAGTAGCTTTAAAAAATTCCTAGTAAATATATAAAAACAAAGAGTCTTTTCATAGAATATGTGTTTGACAGTTAACAAGTTGAGTTATGGAGAGAAGACAGGACTAAGGCAACTGCAATTATGACTAGAGCCCTCTAGGTTGTAGCACTCACTGGATATTGTTTTAAAAAAATAAAATAAAAAGCTACTGCAACTAAAGAATGTGTGTTCTTTCCCTTGCTTGTAAACATCCTAGAGATGGTGATAGATTAAATGGCAAAACCTTAGTGGTAATCTGTTTCCATTTCAGCCAGACTAACTCATTTCATTATATACTGGAGGCCTGGTGCATGGATTCGTGCACATGGAAAGGAAATTAATTAGAAGAAATATTTTAGAGGACGGGGAGGGACCACAGGAAAAATTGGCCAGTCAGGGAGGGACCATGGGAGGTCTCCAGGGCACATCCAGCCTGTCTCACTCAGACCCCATTGGCCAGACCCCAGCAGCAAGCTAACCTACCGGTTGGAGCATCTGCCCCTGGTGGTCAGTGCGCATCATAGTGACTGTTCGAACGGTCAAATGAACAGACACTTAGCATATTAGGCTTTTATTATATAGGATTGTTACTGTGGCATTAAAAAGACATTTGCTGGATTCTTTGGGCAACTTAAGACTAAAAGCAAGAAAAAGGAACCAATGTGGTTGATAATATTGATCCATAAATGCCCTTTCCCCTTCTCTTTTCCTCATTCCTTCTCCACTTCTTCTCTATTCATACATTTCCACCTCAATTTCTCTTCCACATTCTTTTTCTTCTGACCATGCCACATCCATGAAATCAAATGAAACCCAAAGGAAGTTCTTGATATGACACAGAACTAAAGGCATAGAATTTGGAGGAACTTCATTCCACGACATTCTTTAGTTTTTGTTGTAGTGATCAGTGTTTAGCAATTAAAAAGAGAAGGAAAATTTCTAGAAACTTGGCTGTTATGTCTCCAGACATTGTCAAATGTCCCTGGGAAGGTCATATCACTGAGCTGAGAACTACTGTTAACCCATCAAATCTTCCCAGCCCATTTCTTCTTATTAATCCCTTCAACCTAGGACCCAGCCTTTCTTCTGGTTAAAAACCTCTAATGCCTTTAAACTTGCCATGCAGGATCTTTATTTCATACCCTCTTGGCACTAACTAAAATCACTGCAATATTAGTGGAATGTTTTTAATAGCACTGCTTAGCACCAGAACCTACACTATAGACACCCAAATTATTTACAACACAATGTCCAATAGAAATTTAATGTAAGCCACATTATGTAATCTCACATAATGTAATATTATTGGGTAACAAGAGAAAATCTAGATGACCTTGAGCATGGCAATAGCTTTTTAGAGGCGCGATCCATGAAAAAAAGTAATTACGGTAGCCATTTCATTAAAATTAAAAACATTGCTCTGTGAAAGACAATGTCAAGAGAATGAGAAGAGAAGCAAAAAGACTGAGAGAGAATATATGCAAAAAGCACATATCACAAAGGACTGTTTTCCAAAATATATAAAAACTCAAAAATAAAAAACCAACCAACCTGATTTTAAAAATGAGCCAAAGACCTCAACAGACACATCATCAAAAAAGATACACAGATGACAAATAAGCACATGAAAAGATGCTCCACACCATATGTCATCAGGGAAATGAAAATTAAACCGACACCTATTAGAATGGCCAAACTCCAGAACGCCGACAATGCCAAATAGTGGCTGGATGTGGAGCAGCAAGAACTCTCATTCATTGCTGGTAAGGATGCATAATGGTACTGCTACTTTGGAAGACAGGTTGTAATTTCTTACAAAACTAAACCTACTCTACCATACAATGTAGCAATCATAATCCTTGATGTTTACCTAAAGGAGCTGAAAACTAATTCCACACAAAAATTTGCATATCAATATTCATAGCAACTTTATTCATAACTGCCAAAACCTGGAAGCAACCGAGATGTTTCTTTAATAGGTCAATGAATAAACTGGTACATCCGGACAATGGAATATTATTCTGTGCTAAAGAAAAAAGGTGAAGCCATGAAAATATATGGAGGAACATTAAATGCCTATCAGTAAGTTAAAGAAGTCAATCTGAAAAGACTATACACTGCATGATTCCAACAATATGTCATTCTAGAAAAGGCAAAACTCTGGGGGCAGTAAAAAGATCAGTGGTTGCTAGTGCTTAACGGTAGCAGGAGAAAAGGACGAACAGGTGGAGCACAGAAAATTTTTAGAGCAGTGAAATAGTCTGTATGATACTATAATGGTGGATACATGTCATTATACATCTGTCCAAACCCATAGACTGTACACCACCAAGAGTAAACCCTAATGTGGACTATGGACTTTGGGTGATTATAATATATCAATATAGGTTCATCAATTATAACAAATGTACCACTTTAATGGAGGATATTAATAATGGGAGAGACTATGCATGTGGAAGTGTAGGGGTATGAGAAATCTCTGTTCATTCCTTTCAATTTTGCTCTGAACCTAAAAAACAGCTTTAAAAAGTGATGATAAAGGGAGGGAGGAGAGGAGTGCTAAATCTGATAGGATTAAGAACAAACTTGTTTACAGTAAGCCAAACCATACACAGAACATTCATGCACCACTTACAGATGGGGATTTGTTCTGAGAAATGCATCCCTAAGTGATTTCATCATTGTGCAGATATCATATAGTCCATGCACACACACATGTAGATGGTATAGCCTACTACATAACTCGGCTACATGGTATAGGCTATTGCTCCCAGGCTACAATCCTGTACAGCATGTTACTGTATAAAACAATACGAGATTAAGTCACGTGAAAGAGAAAATGATGCAATGAAAAGATGTGGTAAACACAAGGTATATGGTTTTACAGCAAACTTTTTTTAATAAGTAGAAAGAGTGCACTCTACAAGAATGATACAAAGTATAGTAAATTCATAAACCAGTAACAGAGTGTCATTTATTATCATTATCAAGTACCATGTACTGTACATAATTGCATGTGCTAACTTTTTTACGACTGACAGTGCAGGATTGTTTACACCAGCATCTCCACAAACATGTGAGTCATGTGTTGTACTATGACCTTTCAGTGGCTATGATGTCACCAGGTGATGGGAATTTTTCATCTCCATTATAATCTTACAGAACCACCATTGCATATGTTTATCTGTGCTTGACCAAAACATCACCATGTGGCACACGACTGTACACTTGAGCTACCCAAACAGCTGTGAGCCTCTTACCTTCCATACTTGGGGAGGGGAAAGCAATCATCATTAGCACAGGAAGAATCATCACTCCATCTACCATTGTACAACTGTGGAGGAAAAAGAGAGATATAAGTAAGACAAAAAACTTAACTGCAGAATGACAAGTTAAATTAAGCATACCACTTTCAAACTGCCATTCAAGGCCTTTCTTACAAATCCCCCTCACATATGTTGCCTTATTTCTTAGTATATTTAAACACATACCCTTTACATAGATCTAAACAAATCATCTTAAGAAGTTAATCAGATGTACCTCCTGCTGGTGGCCACTCTAAGGTGATTTTCTCTGAGTCTACCCTCTTACAAAGAACTCAACAGGGACAGGAAAAATTCTCAGCTATATAAGGCTAGGCATTCCCAAAGGATCTCAGATTTGAATTTTATCTTAACCTATTCAATGCAGAATTGGCATTAAATTAAAACCTCTGAGAAGCATGAATAGAATGTTCTTACAGTATGATAAAGAATAAGTGACTGAAATCATTCAAATTACTGTGTTTGAGCCTTACTTCCCCTTGCTCTTCATACAGCCCCAACAGGAAAAAAGCAAACCTACTAGATATCCCTCATCTATGGCAAAACAATGTTTTCCTTTATCAACCTCAAATTTAACAGAGGACAGACACAACTAAGACAGGAAGAAATCATGCAAATGTGTAATATGTAAAACTGTAACTGAGAGAAAATAAGATACCTGATAAAAATTTCAAGTTGATACTGCCCTGACACTCTATTGGCAAAAGATCAATGTTATGAGGTAAAAGACTACAAAAGAGCACTTTTCCATTTTGAATAAACTTGCAAAGTTTCAGGAATATGATGACAATTTGGTTATATGAGTTCTTTATTACAAGAAATAATTTTTAAAAATTAAACCTTTGTCTAATTGTGATTTTCTAGATTGTATAAAAAGAAGAAGAAAATGGGTAAAGTTTTTAAATAAATAGGTTAGTGTGCTATCTCACTCTGACATCTTCAAAGCAAAGAGCAAAAGCCTGTTGCTATGTAAGCAGTTTAGAGTAGACACCTGATTCATCTTCTTAAGATCAAATTCTGGGGTAGTCTGATTGTTCATTCCCCACACCCCCATCCTCTCTTTCCAGCCTTCATTCCAATTTGTTCATAATTGTATTTCAACTTATCCCTTCTCTATTAACAAATGAGGAAGGGGAGTAAAGGAGATGTGTTTATGTACCTTCCTTTTATACTAAAAGAACATGAAATTTGAGTGAGCCCCTTTTACTGTTATTATTTCCATGCTCACATAGTGTCTATAGTGAACCCTTATTTATGACATACAAACTACCTCCTCTTGGCCCTCAGGGCCCTCACAACCAGATTCCTCCAACACCACATCATGAACATGAACATATGTTGGTTCCGTCTGCCTCAAATGCCCTGAGCCTCCTCTTCCACCCCTCTCCTACTCAACTGCCTCCTCCTGCATTAATAATCTAGCTCAAAAGGCAAACACTTGGTGGAACACCTCTCTGTCAGCAGTGATTTCAACCCCCCAGTGGTCTAACACCACTCGGAATGAATTCATTGTTTATGTCAGTCTCCAGCACTGGGTCACTTGTCTCCAAAAGGGTACATGTATCCAATGGTCATGCAAGACAACTCATTGGCCCTAACCGGTTTGGCTCAGTGGATAGAGGGTTGGCCTCCAGACTGAAGGGTCACGGGTTCAATTCCGGTCAAGGGCATGTACCTTGGTTGCAGGCACATCCCCAGTAGGGGGCGTGCAGGAGGCAGCTGATCAATATTTCTCTCTCGTCGATGTTTCTAACTCTCCATCCCTCTTCCTCTCTGTGAAAAATCAATAAAATATATTAAAAAAAAAAAAAAAAAGACAACTCATTAACTTGTAGAATTAACATTCAAAAATTTTTTACCTTACGGCCCTGGCCGGTACATCAGTTGGTTAGAATGTTGTCCCAATACACCAAGGTTGCAGGTTTGATGCCCGGTCAGGGCACATACAAGAATCAACCAATGAATATATAAATAAGTGGAACAACAAATCAATCTCTCTCTCTCTCTCCAATCAATCAATAAATTTTAAAAATATTATCTTATACTAAATGTGTTCATCTAATAGAGCCATAAATAACTTGGGCCTTTATTTGGTCTCTGTCACAATTCCTGATGACAGTCTACTAAGAGGTATCTTTCAGAAAGAGTGGGAGATATAATGTGAAAGTATGGCGACTACACCCCCATACTATCTTTTTAAGGTTCCATTTAAGTGGAATTACAGGTTGAATTGGCTAGTTATAATGAAATGAGCCCTCCCCCCAATGGGAAGGGTTCTAAAAACATTAAAGAAACTACAGATTAAATATGATATTAATCTGTAGAGAAGAGAAGAGTAAGAAAATGTGAAGCTGATTTCTCTATTCCAAGTAATTTTTCATTAATCACGTTACTAGAAAAAAGCAGTTAACATTCAGTTGAATCAGACATAAAGTTGTCTTCCCTCCTGGCCAGTGCAGCTCAATGGTTGAGCATTGACCCATGAACCAGGAGATCGTGGTTAGATTCCAGGTCAGGCCACATGCCCAGGTTGCGGGCTCAATCCCCAGTGGGGAGCATGCAGGAGACAGTTGACCAATGATTCTCTCTGATCATTGATGTTTCTATCCTCTGTCCCTCTCCCTTCCTCTCTCTGAAATCAATAAAAATATATTTTTTAATTGTAAGAAAAAGAATGCCCAATTTCAAAATAAAAAATACTTAAAAATTGATTTACATCCAATAAATATCATAAACAATAAACATTATCGTGAGTAACTTGAGATTTTCATTAATAAGATGTCATCACCATTAGCAGTCCCTTAAATATTTCATCTTTAATCTTTCTAAAACTTTTCTTTTATGTATGTTTTATAGTAGTTTTTATTTTACATAAAACTTATAACCCACATACACATTGAGAGTGCATGCTCAAAAAACTTTTTAACCAATGGGACATGTTATCAAAACCTTTTGAAAACTACTGGATTATCTCAGTCTTATCTTTAAATTCCAGTCCTTCCTTCCTTCCACAACTAACGAGAGACTACTATTTACTAGACTTTAAAAACTTAGAGTAATCTATATATATAAAAGCCTAAGTGACCGAATGACCAAACGACTATTTCACTTGTCACTACGATGTGCACTGACCACCAGGGGGCAGCCGCTCAATGCAGGAGCTGCCCCTGGTGGTCAGTGCACTCCCACAGTGGGAGTGCCCGCTCAGCTGACTGAGGGGCACCAGACATTGGGCTCACAGCTGGCGAGCACAGCTGAGGTAGCACAAGCCTCTCCAGCCTCCAGCCAATGTAGCAGCATGCTACTGAGCAGCAGTGGCAGCAGCAGAGGCAGCAGGCCAGGGGCAGCGGGGCCAGGATGAGCGAAACCAGCAGAACAACATCCCCCAGGGGTTCCAGGTTGCAAGAGGGCGCAGGCCAGGTTAAGGGACCCCACAGGTGCACAGATGCACCAGACTGTCTATGTTGGTAATCAAATACTCATCCAAAAGATTGTGTAATTAAAAACTGGATTAAATGTAAAAAAACATGGTTAAACACGAGTGCTAACAAAACACCTTGAGACTTCCTGAAGGGTGGAGGAACTTCCCTGGGGAGGTTATATCTAAATAAGAATCAGACTAGAAAAAGCGTAAGCCTGTGTGTGTGTGTGTGTGTGTATGTGTGTGTGTGTGTGTGTGAGAGAGAGAGAGAGAGAGAGAGAGAGAGAGAGAGAGAGAGAGAGAGAGAGAGAAAGGGGGGGGGGAGAATCGGGGTGGGTAGCACCCTTTGGTGGAGACAGGTACTATTTAAGGAAATAGACACAGCTTCCATAGAGGCCATATGCCAGAGCAATCAAGGTATGTCCTCAGGACTTAAGACATATTCAGAAATACACACACACACACACACGCACGCACGCACGCATACACACACACACACACACACACACACACACACACCAGTCTAGGACACAGAGAGCTTAGAGAGAAGAGTTATAAAGGAAGAGGACAAAACCCAAGAAGACTGGAGGTAGGCCAGGGTCAAACCTCAGTAAAATCTGGTTAAGCCCTAGCAAGCCTTCTCCTCACCTCTCTATAGTCATTGCCCTCAAGGCCCCTTACCCTTAGTTCTCACAACTGGCCCCTCACCACCCTGTTTTCCCAGGCACTGCAAGCAGCCAGCTTCCTGCCTATCTCAGGGCCTTTGTGTACAAGACATTCCTGCGCTTTGGGCCCTTCTTTCAGGATCCAACCTGGCAAATTCCTACTCATCCCTCAAATCTCACCTTAAATGTTGCTTCCTTCCAGAAGCTTGCCTACCCCCTCAGATGCCCTCATTACACTCTCATATACCACTGTTAACTTCCACTCACTTCATTTATCATAGTTAATAATAACTTATTCATACCTGTGTGCTTTTGGATATCTGCTTGCCTCACTAGGCTGTAAACTGGATGGTAGCAAAATCTATAGTCTATTTTGTTCTTTGCTACCAGAGCCAAGGAGGTGCACATTTCATACTTGTTGAATCTGAATTTCCTCTAAATTAATGAGCTCAATTTAAGTTTAAATTCTAAAGACGTAGCAATCTCTTCCAGCCCTTTCCTACGCATAGGCACATACACACCTGCAAAGAAATGGTGGGATGAAGACATTTACCATCTCTCTAACATTAATCTGTAAAATTTGTTCAGTTAATAGTAAAAGTTAGAAGTTAACAAGCTTCAAATTTCAAAATCAAGAATCCTTTCACTATTAAAAAAATCTAAAAGACAATCACCATTGGCACTTTTTCCTGTGACAAAGCCAAGAAAAGCCCATGCCTCAAACTATCCCTTAACAGATCATAATTGTACAAGCAAAACTAAAATATTAATTTAGGCTCATAAGTATAGAACAGAAAAAAAAAAGAGAGAGAGAGAAATTCAGTCCCCAAGCTAATCTACTGTTTATAGACAGAAAGCTCAAAATCTGCCAAAAATCTCTGGGGAAGAAACATCAGCATCACTTCCTGGTTGCCATTTTGCTGTGTCTGGAGTGTCTGTGCTGCTCAGTTCATTCAGCTATTAAATATGGACGGGAAAAGGGGGAAAGAATGTAGAAAGCAGGACATTCTGGAATAAATGTCCTCATCATATTTTAATTATTAAGAAATACCAATGTTACCATCCCAACTTTAAGCTCCAAGGATCTATTTCTAATTTTAAAATATACTAAAAAGATAATACTGTCTTTAAAAGTAAAAAAAAAAAAAAATGTGGGTTGGCAAAAAAGAAGTACTGGTAGTGGAAAAAGAGAGTGGTAGTAATTCCACAGTTCAGGGATGCCCTTCTTTAGTGGTTTACAAACATTTTGGTCTCAGAATCTTTTTATACTTTTGAAAAATACTGAGGCCCCTAAGGAGCTTATCTCTGTGGGCTATGTCTATCAACATTTACTCCATTAGAAAGTAAAAGGGAATTTTTTAAATATTGTATTTCTTTTAAAATAAGAAGCATACTAGCTTATTTTTTATAAATAAAAAAACAACTATACCCCCCTCCCAAAGAAACAATAAGTAAATATACTGGAAAAAGTGGCACTGTTTGGCATTTTTGCAAATCTCAGTAATGTTTGGCTTAATAGAAAACAAATGGACTCTCATATATGATTCTACATTCAATCTGCTATAACATGTTGTATTGGTTGAAGTCCATATTGCAAATCCAGCCTTGAACATATATCACTGGAAGAAGGAGGATCTCATGGAACCCGAGGAAGTCATGGGAGCTCCACTTGGACCACACTTTGAGAAGCATCACCTTATTCTTTATTTGATCAGTTCTTCTACCACACAGGTACCACATGGTACATTTTAGGCTGAGCATTTACCCACTACCTGAGAAAAATGCTACTGTTCCACAGGTTTAAAAATCTCATTAGTCTCTCTAACATCAAGGAAATCAACAAAATCTATGGTCAAGGAAGAAGACATTAGATTTTTTTTAAATATAGGAATAATATTTTATGTACACAACTAAATATTTTTTAAATGACACATAAACCTGTCATAAGAAAGTACTCAACTGCTCATCTCATTTAGGTTCAACCAAATCCTTATGCAATGTTCTAAGGCCAAAATCCCTAACTAAAAAAATCATAGGCTACTTATTGGGGATTACAGAATATTATCTGGAAGGTTCAGAGCATGAATTTTTGTCTGAAGTACATACAATTCTGTTCTGCTCTTGGATGATAAGGCCCTATATCCCTAGTAACTAATCTTAATACTTTAGACATAAGGACCTCCTGACTCAACTAAGGTACCCTCGTTAAGTCAGTACCATCTCTTACAATGTCTCAGGACTACAATCTAGGGAGATAGTGTATTCCCATGATAATTCTATAAAAACAGGCATATCACCAGGGCAGAACAGAACTGCTTTCCAAATCCCATGGTATTTTTCAGACTCCATTTATAGATCAGTCTGATATCCAGTTAAGGAGCTAGCGTTTAGCTCAATTTCTAACATGTGTGGGCTTGAGACCAAGTTTGGCACTTCTTTTGCTCATCACAATTTTACAGCTGTATAAAACCACAGATACACTCCAATACATTACCCCACAAAAAAAAAATCACAAAGCATTTTGATATTGGTCACAAAGTAATCCAGAGTATAATGCACGTTTATTGTCAACTTTTAGTACTCATATTAAGCAATCTAATTAATAATTTATTTATGGCAAAAAATAAAGGCTATTTCTAAAACCTATACTTATGAACAGCATACAATTTGTTATCCATAATATTGCAGATGACGCGAACGTTGTAAGATGAACCCTATGATTTTTCTCCCCTTCCTAAAATTCTACCAAATATTCATTTGTCAGGGCTGGTAACCTAAACTCATTTGGTTTGTCCATTGGTTCAAGATATAATTTACTTATTAAGTACCTACTCGTACGATGAGGACTTTCTTGATACTCTTAATTCAACATCTAACATTCTCCAAGTTAGAAAGACTTGAAGGACAGGTTGTACATTCACCCCTCCGTGCTTTGAATGGCACTATCCAGTTGAGTCCCTCATCACTGGTGGGGCTTTTCACTGCTCTTCCAGGACAGTTTTTTCTTTATATCTCTTTATGCAGGCTATGCTGTACCTTCAATAAGGGGTGGGGGGACCTCATTCTCTTTGTCAATGACAGAGGCAAAGCAGAAAAAGAATGAGAGTAATTCTGCTTTCTCCTAGATATCTGTCAAAAATACATCCTTATCTCCCTAAAGGTAGCAGCACTTACTAACCAGCCAGGCACTATGCTTAGGGATCATGTGTATTATATCATTCTATCTCTCCCCGAAACGCTCTAAAATAAATATTCATATTCACCTCGTTTTACAGATAAGAACATCTATAAAATTTTCAGGGGGTAGAATTTTCAGTGAGTGGGTAGAAGTAATCAGAGTTCAGCTCTTAACCAACCACCACTCTCACACCTTCATGAAACTAGTTCAGCTGCTTTCGTCTGCTTGTGCCATCCTTAACATTTTATCCACACCTCAACACATTCACTTTAACCACCTTGATTTTCGTCTTAGAAAACAATCTTTAATCATGGTTATTTGGGTCACTTTTCAACCATGACCTCTTTCCATCTCTCTAAATTCAAAATTAATTTCATATACTCTGTAAATTCAGAGTTTTCCCCTGCTTCTGAAAAAAAAGATCTTGGTGTGGAGAAAAAAATAAACCACCTTGACAAATACAGCATTTCTATATCTCATCCCCCACCCCCACATTTCAGTTCTCTTATAACTCACATCTCAAAATAAAAACAGAAATTAGTGTATGTCAGGCATATTTTAGAACAAAGTTAGACCCAGTAAGACAAATTCTAGACATGAAACTTTGAGGGAAGGTATACTTACAATAACCACCTCCAAGTGGGACAAAAATCAGCTATTATGTGAGAACAATTATGCCTCTTCTATGCTCAAAAGGCAGAGAGAGAGAAAGAGACCAAGGGCAACTTGCTCCACACACTACCTGGGCCTTAACAGGATTGAAAATGACATGGGCTGTCAGTTATAGCTGCAAAGAAAGGCTAAACCGAAGCCATCATACCATATAAGTTAAGTCAGGGTCTTTTCTCCAGTTCACAAATGACCTGTGAAATATTTTTAACACCACACTCAGTCTGAACTGGTGATGTGCAAGTTGCCAGGGCTCGGTTTTATATAGACTTCGCTGCTGCTGGAGGGTTCTGGTGGGTGTTACTTTCAGAATATTAGCATGTAATTTGATCTTTGGTGATAGATGAATACAAATAGCTTCTTGGACAAGTCCTATAGAACTGAAATCCAGCCCCTGGATCGGTTCATCCTGTAGTTTAGAAGAACTAATTACAGATTCTTTTGGGGGCGGTGGGGGGGGGGGGGGGGGTAAGGTTTTGACTGAAAGAGTTACACTGCAAACATCCCAACTGTGACAAGACATGGTTTGGAAAGGAGAGGGAAAGACTGATTTTATCTGTGAAGGGCTGGGGGGAAGATCAGGCTTAAATGAATGAGAGCAAGTGAACAATTTAAGTTAGGCTACCATGTAAGAAACAATGAATCCCCAGTAAATTTACTTTAATTGTCTACAGAATGAAACTGACTTTACTACACTACCAGATACATAGATATTAACTACACTAAGCTTCTGAGATTCCAATGTTTTGGTCACCCACTCCATGCCTTACTGGTATCTCAAGGCGGGTTTTATTTCGACATGCTTGCCTACATGGAAACTGTCCATCGTTTTCCACTTCATTCCCTCTGTATCAAATAGCCATGGCTCTCCTGCTTTGTTTCAACTGATAGGACCCCATCATCTCCCAGCTGTTTGGTGATATTCTCCTTGGCAGCTCAGGGCTCACTCCTTGCTCTCCAGTTTTCAAACTGTGGCTGGGACCATGTTTTTTAACCTACTGGTAGGAAGGAGCCTGTTATCCTCCAGCACCCCTCCACACACACCCCCACCCCCCGCCCACACACACACACACACACACAGAAAACTCTTAGACTGTAACTGTTGAATCCATTTAAAATCCCACTTCCTCCCAAAGTCCTCAGAATCAGTCTCAGCCCACTAGCTCCTTTCTAAGTATGCATCAACTTTCCCCTTTCATCAAATAGTGCTGACTTTTCTAGTCCTCCCATTACCAGACATGGTGTTTCAGGCACCAACAATTCTAAGGCTACTATGATTACCCTATCGTAATTTGAAGGGGGGCAAATGTGAAAGAGACATCAGCACCAGGGAGGTATATTTCTTTTCTCTCCTTTTCTCTCTATCTCTTCCCCCAAAACCCACTCTCCCTCTTTTTTTTTTAATGGGAGACATTAGAGCATATTTCTGTGGAGGTGAGAAAAGCACCCTTTCTGCACCAGCCTAGCCAGGGCCTTCCTTCCCATCCACACTCCACCTCCCCAGCCTCGCCCCTACATTCTTGATTGCACTTACCGCTGTGTGAAAGTTGTTTGTTGGTTGATTTTGATGGTGTTTCCCCACCACCTTACTCCATGCACCAAAATATAAGCAGCATGGAAGTAAAAGCTCAGCCTTGCTCATGGCTCCATACCCAGGCCTGGCACATATTAGGCACTCAATGTAAATTAAAACGCATGTGTCTTAACTTCTTAGTCTAAGCTACACTTTGGTTTGGGTAGAAAGAGGAAGGTGAGGTTTACGGAATTTTGTACAGCCTGGCAAGGAAAATTAGCTGGGGGGTGGAGTGGGGAGGAAAATTGCTCCATCTCCTCAATTTAATCTAGCAGCAACCAGGTATTTGAGATAAATTAAAAGATATCATTTGTAACTTGGATTTCAGTTTTCAAGGGTGTCATCCAAGAGAAGCAGCCAAACAAAAAGATGCTGGCAGACTCTGGGTAGAGCAGACAACTCCCTGGTGGACAATATCCCATTTGGAAAGGACTCCTTGGATCTCCAGTTGCAGACACCAGCTGATCCGCCCAGAGCCATCCCCAGTGACCTCTGAGACAGCTTCTGTAGCTTGAAAATATATCTCCTACAAGTCAGAAATTGACACATTATCTCCCCCACCCCCTGTCTTCTAACAGTTATTGACGTTATTTGGAAAGCCATACTTCCATGCCTATTAATAACCTTCAGAAAGAACCCCGAGGAAGTGTCAAGAGAAAAATAGACTGGCTGATGGGAGCCAAAGACTCAATCAGAGGCTACCACTAGCAATTAATACATTTGAAGAAAAAGAAAGTTATAACATCTTCTGTATCACATGTTATGTATTCAGAAGACTTCAAACAAAATACTTAGCCAATGAATTCAAAGAATGCTGAGTCAAGAACACTAGACTTTACAGAAAGGAACTCTTTTAAAGACCCTTTATCTATCTAAATAGAGCAGTACTAGCAATGATGCTAGGGATTCATGCCTACCAAACTATCTTTATGGTTATTTACACCTTTATAAAGCTTCTCCAGTTGACACCTTTTTAAAAAAATTTTTAAATATATTTTTATTGATTTCAGAGAGGAAGGGAGAGAGGGAGAGAAAGAGAGAGAGGAAAAAAAAAACATCAATGAGGAGAGAGAATCATTGATTGGCTGCCTACTGCATGCCCCACACTGGGGATCAAGCCTAAAACCCAGGCATGTGCCTTTGACCGGAATCGAACCCGGGACCCTTCAGTCCACAGGCCAACACTCTATCCGCTGAGCCAAACCAGCTAGGGCTCCACGTGACATCTTAAATAGCATCCAAATCAATCTACTCTAACATCATGGAATAACGAATTAACATTAATCTTTAAAAAGACTTTTTTAAAATTTATCTTTATTGTCAAAAGTATTACAGATGTCTTTGTTGTTTTTCCCCCATGGACCCACTCTTCCCTTCTCCCCTCTCCCTGCCCCACCTTCCTTCTGAGATTCCACAGTCTGTTCATGTTTCTATGTCTCTGGATCTATTTTGTTCATCAGTTTATTTTGTTCATTAGATTCCACATATGTGTGAGATCATGTGATATTTATCTTTCTCTGACTGGCTCATTTCGCTTAGCATAATGCTCTCCAGGTCCAGTAGCAAATGGTAAGAGAAACTTAAACCGACTTCTCACCATGGTCTTTCTCCTCTCCCGTCTAGAATGTGATTAATGGAATTCTCTCACAACTTAGCTTAAAATATGTTTTTGCCAGTCGAGCACTAAAGCAGAATCAGATAATTGTGGTATGACTCAACAAACGCACAGCTGTTCATTTAAATATATCCATCGAAAGTATAAATACAATCGTGAGAAAGAAAATGAGCCATGTACACAGGGCCAGTGCAGAGTTAAACAAGCTAGCATCCAAGTGACCACATCCAAGAGATGAGGCAGGGAGCAGTTCCACATAGGGGTAGAAAGAGACCAGGAAACTGATGTGACCTAAAACCACCCACCCCAACCCAAACACTAAATAACAATGACAAGATAAAAGTAAAAAGAAATGCGCTCTACTAAGTGGGGAGAAAGAAACAAAATTTAGGAAATAGATGATGCTCCCAAGAGGCAGACATCTTAGAGGGTAGAACTGATTAATTTGATCTGTTATTAAATACACAAGCAGCCTTGGCTGGTTTGGCTCAGTAGTTAAGAGCACAGGCCCATGGACTGAAGGGTCATGGGTTCAATTCCCCATCACGGGCACATACCTCAGTTGCAGGTTCAACCCCAGTCAGGACACATGCAGGAGGCCACCAATCGATGTGTCTCTCGCACATTCTCACATTGACATCTGTCTGTCTGTCTGTCTCTCTCTCTCTCTCTCTTCCTCCGTTCCTCCCTAAAAAAAAAAAAAAAAAAAAAAAAAAAAAAAAAAAAAAAAAAATCCTCAGGTGAGGATTAATTAAAAATCTAAAACTAAACAAAGACCCCGAGGCAGAGGACAACAGAAGGAGCAGTATTCTCACATCAGTCCTCTCTCCACCACCTTTGAACTCGGGGATTATGAAATCATGAAAACATGAGAATCCCTCCAATAGTCCCCAAAGCTAATAACTGAAACATACCACCCCGTACCAGGCAACCCTTTTAGAGTTGTGAGAGTAACAGTTTAACATAAAGAAGAGGAAACACAAAGAGAAGACAGAGGATGTGAGGAGGAGCAGGGGAGCACTGATGAAGAAGAGTGGCTAGGCCAGCACTCTAGACCCCACCTGCCTTCTCTGCAGGGACCACCAGAGGCCCTGTCAGTACAGGAGAAGCAGAGGCATTGAAAAGACTCCGTGCCTCTCTTCTTTTAAAATGGAATTTAAAATAATAACAAATAAGAAGAACATCTAATTCATGATGACAGTTTCCAAGTTTTCCCTGACCATCAAAACTCAAGATCTTCCCCCAAAATAATCTCTCTGGTAGGGTTGGGAGGAAGGGGACTTAAGTTCATGCTTAGCCTGACTACTCAGTCTTCCTACATGAAGACCATTCACATCCTCCACATTTACAGGCAAATGTGTCTTATGAGCAACAACTATTTCAACAACCACCACCTCCTCAGCCCCAAGTCCTCCCATATCTCTCTCCATCCTTTCACAGAAAACTTTCTAGAAAGAGCAATCTACACAGCTCCCTTCATGTTCTCCCTCTACTCCTCCTCTCCATCATTGAAACACCTCCTGCTAAGGTTCTGATTCACTGTAGACTTTATCTTATCCTTCACATTTACATGGAGCTTCCTCAGAACTGATTCCCAAGCCTCATGCCCAGAGATTTTGATACGATTGACCTGGATGAGGCCTAGGAATGCCCCAATATGACAGCCCCTCAATAATTCAGGTGATGCTGGGAATGCCGAGGGTGGTCTCACTTGTCCGCTCTGCAGGATGGCAGTGCTGATAACCCCCTCGTCCCCCGGGTTCTCCCCTGGCTGGGATTCAGAGGCCCCGCTCTCTGGTGTCTACTTTTAGGGTTTGGATCTTCTCAGTGTCCTTGGATGGCAGTTTCCTCTTCGGCCAATCGCCCCTTAAACTTTGTTCTCACTCAAGATGTTATCACAGATTTTTAGCTTCAGGGTCACCAAAGTAAGGCCAAACAAGCAGGTTAAGAATGGAATCACCCACTCAGGATAATTTTCCTGCCTCCCTGTCTACTCCTTCCTTATTAACATCTTTCCCTACTGTTTATAAAATTGATTTTTTAATTTTTTATTCCAGATATTTTGAATAAAAATATAAACAGAGAGAAAAGTATAATAAACCCTATTTTTGACCTCCCAGTTTAAAAAATAAACCTACCACCCAGTTTCAAAAATGAGTATTCTTATTTCCTCTATTCTGCCCATTTTCTCCTGGGGTATTTTAACACGAATCCCAAATGTCACAACTCTAACAAATAAGGCTTTTTTTCTAAACATCAATATAAAATCAACATGTCACCTAACAAAATTAAAAGTGCTCCTCCTCCAAATATCATCTAAAAGCTGATCAGCATTTTAATTTGCCCCAATTTTCAACAACCATATACACCTCCCCCCGCCAAAATAAATAAATAAATAAATAAATGTGGGGAGAATGGGATAGCCTACCAGAGCGAAATTGTTTTTATCGCTTTTCAGGTATCATAAGTAGCACTGTGGTGGTAGCCCTGTGGCAGTGTTGAGAGTACTGTGTGTATCCCATGAAAGAAAGCAAATGAGTAACTAAGACATACTCGAAGTCTATCATCCCCTGCTGTTCCGGAGAAGCAGAACTCTGTGTGGAATTAAGGAAATACGGGTGTAATACAAAAAAGGGTAAGTGAGAGCCTTATTAACTGAATTGGAATTGGAAGTGTTTTAATCCTCTCTCATTAAAAAGGCCTAGAAACAATGATCTCCCCAGCAGCAAACACTCCTGGTGCCCAAATTGTAATGTAAAAATACTATCTCCTACTAAAAGAAAAGGTATTGGCCCAGCCAGTGTGGCTCAGTGGTAGACCTATGAACCAGGAGGTCACGGTTTGATTCTCAGTCAGGGCACATGCTGGGTTATGAACTTGATCCCCAGTGTGGGGTGTGCAGGAGGCAGCCGGTTAATGATTCTCTCATCATTGTTGTTTCTTTCTCTCTACCTCTCCCTTCCTGTCTGAAATCAATAAAATAAAATGTATTGGACTATGAGGTTGCAATCACTGAATCCAGCCAGTGGGAACACAGAGATCAAATGATTAGATTCTTCAACAAACTGTAAAGAAAGGGAGTAGAAGAGGAACCTGCGGTTTAAGAGACTTAAAGACATAAAAAGATGGGCAAGACTAAACTACAGTAGCTAGATATGTGCACGCAGGTAATAAAGTCATAAAGAAAGGCCAGGAGGCAGTTATTATGGAAATCAGGAAAGTGGCTACTAATCAAGGGGAGAGGGGCTGTGAGTGGCATGGAGTATGACAATGGACTAGGGAGGCTGCTAGCATTCGGTCTCCTGACCTGCCTGGTGGTCACAAAAATATTCACCCTACTATAATTTCACTATGCTACATATGCTTTGTGTGGATATCTGTATGTGTGTTTTATTTTGCAAAAGAAAAATAAAAAAGGAGAAGAAAGCTGTTGTCTTAAAGAGGTACAAATTAACACACATACACACACACACAATGAGGAAATAATAGCATTCCATATCATGAACAAATGCAAACATTTGACAGATCTGTGTTACAAAGAAGTTTATGTAATAAATTCCTGAAATATCCATTTTTTTTACTTTCAAACAGAAAAGTTGTTTTTTCAAGTTCCAAGTTTATTAAATTTTAAGAAAGAAATAGGCATCAGTCATAATCAGAAGTCAAAATAAACTTAACACAACATCATATGATTCAATGATCCTCCCTTTCTCCTACTTCAATTATATAAGTTTCCTGAGTCAAAGATATAGAAAGACTAGAGAGTCCAGATAATTCTTCCCAAACACTGTACACCATTATCATCAAATAAGAAAAATTAACATCATAAAGATGTGAACCCTTTCTCACAAAGTACATCTACACATTTTACCCGATCCCAATAATAATATTAATAGGTCTTAAGGAGGAGGGAGTGATGACTAGATATATTTATTTAAAGTGAATATGATTTTTTAAACATACATACACAAATAAATATTAAAATTCTATAGAATGGAACTACCCCTATCAAAAAGAAAAAAAAATCATATTAAGCTCCAAGAATTTAAAAAAAAAAACAACCACAAACTGTGATCCTGGGATACGCATAGGCACAGAGATCAATGAAAGCAAATGGATATCCCAAAAATAAACCAAAATGTGTTTGGGAATTTATAATCCAAAAAGAAACCAAAGGAGAAAAGTTGGGACTATTCCGTAAAATCAGTTTGACTAGCCAATGGCAGACTGCTAATTTTCTACTAAAATTCCCTGTTTTTTTCTCGGGCCCACGCTGACCAGCAGAGCCTGCATGCCCCACCCTCCCTGGCAGCCAGAAGTGCCCACATGACTTAAGTTCTCACCAACAGCAAGAGAAGTGTTGTGCGCAACTCCTGAGCACCTGACCCGGACTTTCTCCTCTGTCCTTCGCACTGAGGGAACCCAGATATGGGAGCAAGCCAGCTATGACCATGCAGATAACTATAGTGACAATTAAAGGGACCTGGGAATATGGGATGTTCTGCTGACCTGCTCTGCTCCCACTGGGACTGTTAAATGAGGAAAAACTCAACATTCATGTTCTTTGAACCATAGCATATTTTAGTCCCTTGGTTACAGCAGCTCAGCCTTCCCTTAATTATTAGAGCACCTGGAGAAAAACTAAGTTGCATTCATACCTAACCTTCCAGATGGAGCAAAGAATTAAAAGTAAAAAACAAACACACACCAAAAACACATGACACTATAAGGAACCATTCTAACTGTAGGAATGGATAAGGTCTTTTAACTGTGATTCAAAATCCTGAAGCCACAAAATGTTTGATTATATATTTATCTCTATAAATCTTGTTGAACATCTTTTATTGACTATCTCTTCCACTTAGCTCTATGGAGCAAGAATTGGGATCTGTTTTCTTTACTACTGTATAGCCTGCTGCATAGAACAAGTGCCATGAGAGGTATTCAATAAATACTTGTTAAATGAATAAATTGGTAAACCTAAGGATACAAAATTTTAAATAATCTGCAGAGCAAAATAACTTTTATACAAAATACCAAATACAAATGTCATATATCACAAGGAGAATAAAAGGTGTGGCACTCATTTTGTTAATACATAGGAGCTCCCATGAACGGATAATAAAAAGATTAAGAACCCAACAGGAAAATAGACAAAGAACACAAACACAAAGGGAATAGAAGAGGAAATAAAAATCGCATTCAACTTATGAAAAGACATTCTATGTCGACCAAAATAAGAAAAATGCAAATCAAGCTACCTTAAACTGTCATTTTTCACCTCTCCATTTGGCAAAGAAAAAAAAAAAACCTACCAGTTTGACAACCGTACTGTGACCGGCACAGGTGTGAGGAAGCAGTGTTCTCATCCACTGCTGATGAAATCTGAAACTTTGCAAGCTCTATGGCTAGAACAACTTGGCAATAAATTTCTACCAAAATTAAAATGTGTGTACCCTTTGACCTATCAATTCCACCACTAGAAATGGATCCTAAAGATATGCCCATGAATGTGTTTGAAATGATATATGTACAAGGTTACTCCCTACAGACTTGTTAATGAAAATAAAACTGAAAATGACCTATAGGGCCATCAATATAGTACTGGTTAAGTAAATCACAGTGCAGCTATAGCCAGTTTGCCTCAGTGGATAAAGCATCAGCCCTCAGACTGAAGGGTCCTGGGTTCGATTCTGGTCAAGGGCATGTAACTTGGTTGCAAGCTCAATCACTGGCCCGGGTCAGGGTGCATGTAAGAGGCAACCAATAGATGTCTCTCTCACACATTGATGTTTCTCTCTCTCTCTCTGTCTCTTCCGCTCTCTTCCACCCTCTGTAAAACTCAATGGAAAAATATCCTTAGGTGAGGATTAACATAAATAAATCACAGTGCATCCACACAGTGGAATACTAGATATCCATATAAAAAGAATGCAGTATTAACTAGGAATAACTTCCAAGAAATAGTATTTCAATGAAAAAAAGGGTACAAAACAGTGTATATCATTACTATTTGCGTTTAGAAAAACTGCAATAATCTATATGTTACATACTGGTATATGATGTATGATCTGAAATCTCTGGAAGAATACACAAAAAACTGGCCACAGTAGTTGTCTCTAGGAAGGGTAACTGGGCACATGGGAGACTTACAGTTCACTTCTGTCCCTTTCTAATCTTATAAATATTGATTATATTACTTTCCTAAAAGTAAATATTTTATAAAATAACAAACAACACAAATATTCATTCCCAGCCCCAGATATCTGAAAACTTCTCTGGTGAGTCCAATCATCAATTACCCCATGAAACTACTAAGCTGGACAATTTTAACCCCATTTCATAATTAAGAATCAAAGGGTTAATTGCAATTAAATACCACCACCATCTCCTCCTCCTCCCTCAAATAAACATACATGCAAAATATAAGTCAGTTTCTTAATTCCATCCCTATTATTCATTACTTCCTCTTAAAACTAATTCAACCTCATGCCACCTTAAATGGGCATGAAAATATCTCAAAACGCTCCAAAGATGGTAGCCAAAACTAACAACTATGCTAATATATTAATGCAGCCCAGTGCCAGAAAACTTCCTTCCAGACTCCCGAGATCAAAATTTGACATAAGTGACACCTCAGCAACAGCCCCAAAACTGTGTAACATCTGCCTTAGAAAATAAAAGCTCACATCCTTAATGACTAAAAGGCCAATGTCAACAGTCATGACTTTTGTTTTTTCCTTAACGTGAGGTCTCCCCCCACCCTTATCCCCCTTTAAATTACAGGCTAGCGTCTCACTGAGGATGGTTGTTACTATGTTACAGCCATATAAAAAGCACTGAGCAGTCATTACTTAGACTGAGGCTCTGCTGAAAAGGAAAAATTCTCCTTAAAAGGGAAAATACCCACAACATATGAAATAGAAGGAAAAACCAAGTCATAAAACAAAATGTACAGTCACCATCGATTTTTTAACATAATTAATATGCCTAGTTTGTTTGTAGAGGAAAAGATCTGTATGTGAAAAATGTGCCTTCAAAATTATTAGCTACAGGTAAAAGAGAGAAGGAATGGAGAAAATTATATTTATGTAAGAACAAGCACTTATATATATACTAGTGGCCTGGTGCATGAAATTCATACACGGGGGTGGAGGGGTGGGGAGGTGTCCCTCATCCCAGCCTGCACCCTCTCCAATCTGGGACCCCTCAGGGAATGTCCGACT
The DNA here is from genome assembly GCA_026230045.1 of Corynorhinus townsendii. Taxonomy (NCBI): domain Eukaryota; kingdom Metazoa; phylum Chordata; class Mammalia; order Chiroptera; family Vespertilionidae; genus Corynorhinus; species Corynorhinus townsendii. Next base: position 58,946,478 of record JAPDVU010000005.1, on the reverse strand, counting down.
ACTGGTTTAGGCAGTGGGACATCCCTCTCACAATCTGGGACTGCTGGCTCCTAACTGCTCACCTGCCTGCCTACCTGATCACCCCTAACCACTCTGCCTGCCAGCCTGCTCGCCCCTAACTGCCCCCCCCACCGCCAGCCTGATTGCCCCCAATTGCCCCTCCTGCCGACCTGCTGACCCCCAACTGCCCTCCCCTCCTGGCCTGATCGCCCCTTACCGCCTCTGCCTTGGCCCCGCCACCACGGTTTTGTCTAGAAGGACGTCTGGAAGGTCCCCCGGAAGGTCTCCCAGTCTAATTAGCGTATTACCCTTTTATTAGTATAAGTGCCTGTACTTTATACTGTTTTGTGACATTTGAAATTAAATAATAAAACATAAACTTTTATATAAAGAACAAGGTTTTTAAAAATAATGAATTAGACTTCCCTTAAAAAGAAAGCACTTGACAGCTGCTACAGTCCTTCCCCGAAAATGACAAACTAAGGAGGCTGCACAGAGCAAACCTGAGTTCCTTGCTTCTGTCTACACAAGTTTCAAATCATATCTGAGCAATCCCAACATTTAACTCAGAGAGACACACACACCAACATTTAGCACTGAAGTCCTCCCCTCAGAAACATTTTAGACTCTAGTCCAATGGTTCTCAACCTTTCTAATGCCGCGACCCTTTAATACAGTTCCTCATGTTGTGGTGACCCCCAACCATAAAATTATTTTCGTTGCTACTTCATAACTGTAATTTTGCTACTGTTAATGAATCGTAATGTAAATATCTGTGTTTTCTGATGGTCTTAGACTCTACAGCAGCAGTTCTCAACCTGTGGGTTATGACCCACAGGTTGAGAACCGCTAGCAGGGTCGCCTAAGACCATCGGAAAACACAGATAGTTCGGGAAAAGGGAAAAGTATGGAGACAATATAAAGACCAGTGGTTGCCGAGGGCTGGGGTGCGGACTGAGAAACAGGTGGAGCACAGAGGATTTTCAAGGCAGTGAAACTATTCTGTATGATACAATAATGGTGGATACATGTCATTATACCCAAACCCTTAGAATGTACACCACCCAGAGCAAACCCTAATATAAACTATGGGCTTTGGGTGATGATGTGTCATTGTAGGCTCATCTGTTGTAATTAATACATCATTCTGATGTGGGCATTAACGGTGGGAGAGGTTGTGCATGTATGGGGACAGGGTATATGAGAACTCTCTATACTTTTTGCTTAATTTTGCTATGAACCTAAAACTACTGTAAAACATAAAGTTTATTTAAAAGGGCAGGGGAGGGGAAAAGAGGGGCCCGGTAAGGTGAAAAGAATAGCAGAAGCATTTACACATAGGGAAATGTTGGTAGTAGTTGAACAACTTGGCCAAAGTTGAAGAATAACTGCAGCTCCATTGAAAAAAAGCCTACCTTCAAGGCAATGCAAGAACTAAGGCTGATCCTGAACTTCATTATATTAGATTCATATAAACCGACGAAATGATCATTGTGGCTAAGAAATTACCGTGTAGATTTGATCTCTGCCAAAGAGCATTAAAAGAGGTGATTTGTTGAAATGGCTCTACTGCTGGTTCCAGCAATGCTGCTCTGAGAGCTCCTGGGAAAGCTGACGCAGCTACCTTAGAGCTGGTTCCAGGTCATATCTTCCTGCCGTCCTTCAAGCGCTGTGCTCTTGTTCAGAGCTTCGCTCATTAGTTCACCAGGGACGTGGGGAGGGAGGTGTGTGCCTGGAATCTCCTGGAATAATGAGAAATCCCCAGGAGCTCCAATGCGATGCTCACAAGTGGCTCGGGGCTGCAGAGGGGCAGAAGAAAGAAAAACAGTCTAAACAAAAGAAAACTCTGCAGTTGGGAATGTACTGGCTAAAGGAAGTGCATACTTGAGGAGCTTTTCAATTGGAACCACAAAACTAAAGCTGATTTACAGTTAAAGCAAGTATGGGAAGCATTGAAAAACACTGGCATGCAGTATGTGAGGTCATAGATCCATACTGCTCTCAAACAATTTTCCACATGACGCAAAACCAAGTAAGACCTGCAGTTGGTAAATTTCAAGATCAAGTTCTTTTAAATCCCACATATCATTACAAAACAAACAAATAAAACCCAGGGCTTTGCATATATTAATTGTTATATGTAGTTGGTTTGAAAATATAAAGTTCAAGCGGTGCAGAGAATGGAGTATAAGTCTTTTCTGGATGCCCGGCCACTTGAGAGGCACCCCATGTACCAGAGCAACTAGTTTCTTGTTGTCCACCCACAGACAAACTGGTTTTGGTCCATTTTCAAGCACCATTCTCAGTTGCTGATAGATCTAGTTCAAAGGCTCATAAAACAATGATGGAAAAGGAGCACACAGCGGAAGGGAAGGGGGCTCCAGATAACTAACAAAATAACAAAAAGCTTCCCAAGCTCCCTTTTCCTTTAGGAAGACTTTCAAAACATCAACATTTGCCAAAGGAAGAGGAAATTTTTATTAGAACCAAACTTTCCCATTCGAATAGTTAAGTGACACAAAACACTGAAAAAACTTCTTTCAGAAAACAGTGTTGTTGGGTTTTTTTAACCTCAAGGAACATGTTGCCAAGAAAAATTTTACGTAAATACATCTAAGCAGAAAACAAGCCCAAAACATAGCATTCCTCAATAATTATTTGAAAGGAAAATCACATCAACCTTGAAATTCAAGGAAATGCTTTTACAAATAATGTCAAACCTGTCCTCGCTTCGGCTTAAATTTAAGTTCACGATCAATTTGATTTTAAAATTGTAAGGTGCACTAAAAATAAGACACACAAACCCTCCCTCCATCTCCATAGAAAGGTCAACCAGTAATATGACATTTTCAACAATCATTTGGTGAAGTTAAAGAGTAAAAATTCATTTACAGAATGGACATCCTTAAAAACAAATTCATCAGCTAAGCAGCGTTCACAAACCTTGAGTTTCAGAACAAACTGTTGAAATCCTGGTATTTTCCAAGATGCTGGGCCAGGGAAATCTGGCAGATTCACACTGAAGTTGCTTTTCCCGCTGCCAAAGACCAACTGAATTTTAGGAGAGGCCAGTGCTCAGTTGCCCTGCCCAGGGCCCTCCATGTCTAATTTATAGGTACGTACTGTTTAGGAACAGGTTGAGATAAGCAAGAAAATAAGAAAATGCTGGTGTATATTTTTCTGATTCTGCTTTTAAAACCCAGAGATGGACTTTTTAAAATATTAAAATGGTGTGTCTACTTCCCTAACCTTACCACCTTCTCATTCTTCAAAACTATGTCCAGGTTCTCCTGCCTCTGTTCAGCCTTCTCTAGTGATTCTTCTACTTTCCAGATCTTTCCACTCTAATTCCTCTGGTATTATAGCCTATATGACTCAACCTGGCATTTAATACTCTGCCTTGACCTGAGTTTATCTCAATTTATCTAAGTTATACTAAATGAGGGTCACATATTTTTCTTCTGCTGCTATATCCTTTTTCCACAGAACCCAGCATCTAGCATATAGCTGATGTTCAAGAGCTATTGAATAAAAACCATGTCTCCAAATTAAACATAATTTTAAATCTGTTTTAAAATTCATCAGCTCTCACCCCATGAATTGAAGTCAAAACCATGGTGTCCTGCAAGGAAGAACTCAGGTAAAGTGGGAACTCAAGTTGAGAGGAAATTCTGGACACTTAATTCTTCAAACGTCCTCATGAGAACCATTCTCCCCACAAATACCCTTGATGCCAGTAAGCAAGCTTGGCAGAGCCTGAAAGATAGTGTAGAGCAGTTATGTTTAAACCTCCTAGTGTGATTTTTTTTAAATAATTTTTTAAAGACACCAATTAAAATCAGTGCTATAAAATAAGTATCTATATAGCAAACTCCAGCAACGTGTCACAAAACTTTCACTGAGCTTTTTCCAAAATCTTAGCCAACTCATGTGTTTGGCTATGGAGGTTTAATTATTGGCAGCTAATCATGCCCCGTGCCCTGTGAAAATGTGACCCATAAAGGTCAGAGGCACATTCCTGGGAAGTGGTGGAGGCTGAGTGTGAGGAAGGGGAAAAGGAGAAATCCAACTCCAATTGCAGGCTTGCCACAGCACTACCTTTTTGTGTAATACAATTTAAAAGAACATATCTTGAGTCATTGTCAAATGATGGGAGCTGACTAACAGGCAAGCATAAAAGGCACTTAAAATCAAACAAGTTTTTGGCAGTCAACATAGCAGCTAAGCAACAGGGGAAAAAAATTCAGAGCAAGTTCTTTCAACTTTTTAGCCACAACTGTATCCTTCGCTTCTAGAAATCATGGTTTCCAAATACTGCAAATCTTTGGCCTTTCAAGACATCACCCCTCATATGGTGACGGATGTTCACTAGACATATGGTGGTGATCATTTTACAATATATACAAGTATTAAATCATAATATACACCTGACACCATACTTTCCCTTCTATTAACCCAACCCCACAACCCAAATCAATCCTGGTGTATCTTGCTGTAGGATTACTACTAACTGAAACTACTATAGGCAGCAGCACATGCTAGCAAGCACATGAACTGAGGAAACAGACACACCCAGTTTTCCAACCTCCTAAATGTGAGCTTCCACAAATCATTTCACCTCTGTGTTTCAGTTTCCTTTCCCATGGAACACAATAAACACCTCCTATCTTTGAGTGCTACTAATAATACCAGCTATCATTTAGTGAGCCCTTGGTTCTAGAACTGTACCTAACCTCATTCGTTTTATCCGATTTAATCCTAACAACACAAAAATTGAGAGGAAGGTAGTATATTCCCATTTGAAAGATAAGCCCAGCCTGTGTGGTTCAGTGGTTTAGCATCGACCCATGAACCAAGAGGTCGCTGGTTTGATTCCCAGTCAGGGCACATGCCCTAGTTGGGGGCTTGATCCCCATTAGTGGGTGCGCAGGAGGCAGCCGATGGATGATGTTTCTCTCTCATTGCTGTTTCTATCTCTCTAACCTTCTCCCTCCCTCTCTCTCTAAAAATCAATAAAAACATATTTTTTAAAAAAGGTAAGAAAATAATGTTAGAAGGGTTAGGTAAAACTGTCCAAGATCATACTTTTTAAGTAAGTGGCAAATCCAAGAATCCAAGTTTTGCTGACTCTCAAATCTGTGTTCTTAATTACCAGTAAGTTAACTTCCACCTTGACTGTTTGCAAGAATTGAACTGAATGCTCATAGAAGACATCTTTTTTTTATATATATTTTTGTATTGATTTCAGAGAGGAAGGGAGAGGGAGAGAGAGATAGAAACATCAATGATGAAATAGAATCATTGATCAGCTGCCTCCTGCACAGCCCCTACTGGGGATCAATCCTGCAACCCAGGCATGTGCCCTTGACTGGAATTGTACCCGGGACCCTTCAGTCCACAGACCAACGCTCTATCCACTGAGCCAAACCAGTCAGAACCATAGCAGACATTCTTAGTTCCCGTTCCTGTTTTCTACCTCTTAGAAAATAAGAGAAGTGCTAAAACCCCGGCAGAAAAACATACATCCCAAACAATAACTCAAATCACCTGCACGATACTACAAATGTCCTCTTGTTCTGGCTCTAATATAATTTTGTCACAACAAAAAGTATAAAATGTTGCATATCCTTGAAGAATAATCTACTCCAGACACTTGGATTTGGCGGGGGGAGACAGGTTTGATCTATTAGTAATTCTGGAGAAATCAGCTGGTTTCCAAGCTACCCAATCTCCCAGTGGGAAAGAAAGTAGGTCATATGCCCCAGACAACTGATAAACTCAGGGGACACCACACATCACAAAGAACAGGGAGCACCACTTAACGTTGGGAAAAGATAACTGCTGATTGAACCAGGAAGTACGGAGGAGCAGGGAGATACTGCAGATCCTGTTCTCTGGGTACTTCCAAATCATAAATATAAATACAATAGGCATTAACCTTTGGGACTTGGGAATGAGAAATGAGAATTCCCAGGAATTTCTATGGAATGCCTCAAATTATAAGTTATTCTTAAAATACTTCCCAATATCTTTTACTCATTATTATAGATATCTAAACATAATCTATACCAATAAAAGAGTAATATGCTAATTAGACCAGGAGACCTTCCAGACGGCCTTCCGGACAAAGCCATGGTGGCGGGGCTTAGGCAGAGGCAGTTAGGGGCCATCAGGCCAGCGGGAGGGGGTGGGGGGAGTTGGGGGCGAGCAGGCCAGCAGGGAGGGCAGGTGGAGGCGAGCAGGCTGGCGGGGGGGGGGGCACATTTGGGGGCAAGCAGGCCAGTGGGGGGGGGCAGTTGGGGGCAATCAGTCTGGCAGGGGTGGGCAATTAGGGGTGATCAGGCCAGAAGAGGGGGGTGGGTAGTTGGGGTTGATCAGGCTGGCAGGCAGAGTGGTTAGGGGCGATCAGGCAGGCAGGCAGGCAGGTGAGTGGTTAGGAGCCAGCGGTCCGGGGTCCCAGATTGGAGAGGGTGCAGGCCAGGCTGAGGGACACGTACCCCGGCCCCCCTGCCCCCCGTGCACGAATTTCATGCACTGGGCCACTAGTTGTTAACTAAATAAGAAAAAAATAGTAGAATTTACAAAGAATTGTAGTCTATAACAAATATTCAAATGCTGGAAAATGCCAGTGAACAGTCCTAGGTAGTAGTCCAACAGTGGGCCCCATCCAGCCCGCAGTCTGTTTAGTAAACAAAACTTCTATGGGAACAGAGCCCACTTGTGCATTTTACGGATACTCTATAGCTGCTTTCACACTGAAACAGCAGAGCAGATAGTTGTGACAAAGTCCATATGGCTTGCAAAGCCTAAAATATTTACTCTCTGGCCCTTTAGAGAAAAAGTGTGTTGACCCCTGCAATAACCTGCATTTGGATGTATAAGCAAATTTAACAGCACTACCCAGTCACATGTTGAAATGGCCATTTTAAAGACTTATTTTGTTTCGGAAACGTATTTCTTGGAAATACTACTCATAAGATCTGTGTACTCTATGCTGTACATATAAACATAGTGTTTTATTTGCATGGATACTCACCAGGAGCAGCAGAGAGGGCCACATAATCTACAACATAGCAACATCAACATCTACCAGTAATCATGACCAATTCTCTCCTCTGGGCTCCCATCCTGTCCTGGATCTGGGAAATGTCAATCGTATCCTTCAACTCCATAGGTTAGCTTTCAACTTGACCTCAGTGAATTCCTCAGCTCTACAAATGACTCTGTGTTAATTATTTAATTCTCACGCAAGAATCACAATACTTTTCCTTATTTACCTGATTAACTGGGTTTTTTCAGGATTTAGAAATGCTCAAAGATATCCTTGGAAGGAGTTCTACGTTGGAAACACTATTTTCTCAGGTATATATTTAAGTATTGAGTAGGGGTCAAACTCACTAACTTTTAAAGAATGGAGGGGAAAGAGGTATAGAGAGAAGGCAGGCATGAAGAAGAACAAAATCTCCCAGGTCTTTTATGGAAAAGATGACGGTCTCTCTCAAAGCCTAGAGAGAAGACCAGTTAAAGTGAACATAGGATGACAATGAGATTTCCTAATACTTTGGCCCCAGGAACAGATTTAAGACCCAAGTATCAGAGCCCCTTGCTTCTCCAAAATTTAAATTATAATTTGGCTGAAATAAGAAGCATTCACTGTGAATTATGACAGAAGTGAGTATAATTAAGCACCACACTGTATTTCTGAAGATAACTTGCTTATCTATATATAAAAGCTTAAGCGACCTTTTGACTGGTAGCTATGACACGCACTGACCACCAGGGGGCAGGCACTCAATGCACAGGCATGGAAATATGAAACAGACTGATGAATCTCAAAGGGAAGGAGGAAGGGGGGGGGGGGGAGGGCGGGAAGAGATTAACCAAAGATCTTATATGCATACTAAAGGCCTGGTGCATGGATTCATGCACCAGTGGGGTCCCTCGGCCTGGCCTGTGGGGATCATGCTGAAACCGGCAGTCCGACATCCCCCAAGGGGTCCCGGATTGCGAGAGGGCACAGGCCAGGCCGAGGGACCCCACCGGTGCACGAATCCATGCACCGGGCCTCTAATATGTATAATCTCAAATATCCTCATCTGAATCCATTCATCTATCCAGGCAAAGACTCATTTATCTGTGCTTGAAAGATGAAGCACAAGAATCCAGGAGAAAACTTAAGGGAACAAAGGCCGTGGATACTATAGCACTAAGAGGGTTCTAGGCTTAAACCAAAAACTCCTGGATTGATCCCAGCACTGCCAATCACTAGCTATGTAATCTTGGGCCAACTGTGGGAGCCAAGTCTCTCACAGGCCAGATGGGCACCATGACTTTCTTGTAGAGTTGCCACATGTGACATACATCACATACAGTGAGTGCTAATAAGTGGGGACTATTATTATAAATGCAATAGTTAAGGAGCAATAATGAAGACTAAGAATCACAAGAGTTGAATTATTAGGTTGAATCATATAGAAAGGTCAAAATTTGACCATTTTGTCTCATAAAAATAGCAGTTTTTAAATAAATATAAAGGTCTGTGCAAGGGAAGAACATGAAAAAATAATACCCCATACTCACTGCCCCACTGGTGGCAACTTAGAAGAAATCCAGACACCAGATGGGAAGGCTCGAGACTAAAATAGAAATCCCTTTTGTCAACTCCCACTAGATAGGAGGTGTGACTTCAGGGAAAAGATTCAACAAAAGACAGACAAGGAGACAAAGAAACACACACCTCACTCCTAGGTATCCCACATAATTCACGCATTCTCTCCCTTCTCCCTTCCTGCCTTCTCCTTTTCTTTTCTTATTTCTTTCCCTACACAATGCCCAATGGTGTCTTCTGTTAACCAGTTTGCAAAGGAAGGAGCATTTCTGGTCAGCCAACGTCACCAATTGCATAGTAGACCTTGTGGAGCAGTTAGCTCAATAAAGAAATTCAGTGGATCTGTCACATTTCCCCCCTTATTTTTCTATCTTCCCTCACACTGGAGGTGTTAATTTTTCAAATCCTGTGAGTCCTCACCCAGTTCATGAGTCTGTGGCTGCTCCATGGAGTCATGTCAACTCCTGCATGAGTTCTGAGTTTCAAGACACCCCAGTAGCCCAAACCCAAGTGGCTCTACCCCAGCTGTATCTAAGTCTCAAAAAGATTCTGAATGAGGAATTAGCACACCTTGTGTAGAGAGGGGTGGAGAATAGGCAGAGGTAACAAAGGAGGAACAAGCCACTTCTTCCATCCTCCCAACCCACTCCTCCCAAAACAGAACCAGATTTCACTGGTAATTGGATGGTCTTTCTCAGTGTACTGGGTGCAGCTTGTATGTATGTGGGTCCCGCTCCCACTCCGCAGCACTCCAGCATTCCCAGGAGACACCGTGTTTTATCTGCTGTCTCTCAGTAGCCTGTAATGCTTGATGATTACCCTCACACCGAATGCTGTGAAGGCTTTCATCATCTAATGATCTCAAAGCACTTTGTAAGCATCCACAGGGATGCCACCCACTGGGCCAGAACCAGATGTTCTGGTTTTTTAAAGGGGTGTCTGCACTGTTACTCCTAACCTTTACGCTGGGGTTCCTGCATCTATATACCCTCACTAGACCACTAGACCCATAGATATTAGCAAAGCTTCGATGGGGAGTTTCTTCACAGTAGGGACCCTGTATCCAAACTCCTGCTGTATGACCAAAGCCAGCTCTAGTGTCACACCAGACTTATTTAGGTATCTGTGGCATGAACGAAGCTTAAAATTACAGGGGGGAAAAAAGCATTAACAAATGGCTAAGTTTCTACCCTGGACTTAAATTCAAAGCAGTGCAAAAAGTACCAAATGTTCTTATTTGAGTGGAACAGGTTAACACAAGAAACATAAAGAAATATATCAAGCATTATAGAAAAAGTACTACTTCATAAAGGCAGTCTTTACTTTAGAATGGCAATAGGTTTTCTTAATACATCTGTCAACTAAACAACTAGTCCAAATTAAAGTTAAGTTTTTCAAAACAGTATCTACAGAAATTTCCAGAACTATTGAAGAGGGATGCTACGAAAAAGGAGGTCAAAACAAATGCACAGAAAACTAAAGCTCTTAAAAACCATTCCTCCAAAGCCCTCTTGCAAATTTATGTCACTTAGCAATCTAAATAAAATTTCCACCATATCACTTTCCCTCATTAAGGTTCAATGAGAAGAAACTGAATAAAAGGCATCAGCATTCTTTATCTAATTGTTTGGTTCAATGTATTATCTGTCCACAGGCATAAAGACATCTCCAGACTAGGAATGAAACTGCTTGCCTCCCATGCAGAGAAAACAAAGTAACAAAAAAACACACCACAACAACCTAGTAAAGTAAAAACAAATAAATAATAAAAGTAAACAATATAGTATATGGCTTTGTTTTCTTGTTGTTGTTATTGTGTGTCTGTGTTCAGACTACATCTCCATAATCATGTCAGACAAGCTATCCATTTTATATAACGTAATTGCCAGTCCTGTAATGAGTGATCTGAAAAGTTAACCTGCAAATTTGTTGAAGAGAAAAACAGTCTCTTATTTATCTTTTTAGTTTTATAATAACATCTCTTTCATACTAGATAGTCAACAAGTATTTGCTGACTGATGAACAGTGATGTTGATTTAAAATAAGATTAAAGTCAAGAATTCAGGAGATTCTGGGTCTACACTGAGGGAGCAGTCTTGAGTTCTTCATACTCTGCCCTATAATCTCGATGGTATTCTTGCAGGGATTTGTCAAGGGACGATGGAGAGAACACTGAACTAATGAGTTAGACACGCCCTGTTACTACAGCTCTGTGACTGGAAAGTCGCTTCTCCTCTCTGGCATTCATTTTCCCGAACTATAAACTGAGAATGGTGGCCCAAGTTGCTAAGCTTCCTCCAGCTCAAAGATCTTCTGTTTTGACATTTCTTTTACAATTTCTAGCAAGATTCCTTAAAAATTACGCTAACAGGAAAGGCCACCTCTTTAATTAAAGATGGTTTTTCCACCTACTCCTCAACTAAGGCATCCAACCCATTCATTAAGAAAAAAAAGTAAGAGTAACATTTCTCATTTTATTTAGCAATTTAGTTAGTAACTCACACAAGTTTGCTTTCAATCAGATTTGTGTATCAATAACTTATTTGCCAACTGAAAGATAATTAAGTAAGAAAACACACAAAAAGGAGTAGAATAACCATGGAGTCTATCAAGAACAGCCTCTCAAGGGACATGAGAATACATCCAGTTCCCAAAGCAGGGAAAGTAGGTGAACAAAACTAAAGTGAGCATGTCCACCTCACCCACCACCTCAAACCTGCTCATCTTCCTTTATGTTCTATCTCAGGCAATGGAACCACCGATGACCAATCCTATGACAGAGACATTTACCTTCCAAAGCCCACCCCTGCCTTTGTCCCAGCCCTACGGTTTCCCACCAGCTGCACTCCAACTGCCTCTCCCATGATCTCCTCCATATACCTGCCACAGTGCAGTCAATGTCCCTTGAGCTGCCTATCCTCAGCTGTCAATGGCTCTCCTTGGCATGTGCAAATTCCCTGATTTCCATGACCCAGCCCAAGACCTCTCCAATCTCATCCAGCCATCACCCCACAGGTACCCTGACCCTAATCACACCTTACAGCTTCCTGAGGACACCACAATCTTGTTCACCTCCTGCCTCTGTACCTGCTTGCCTGAAATGCTTTCTTCCATCTGACAAATTGCTATATTTCAGGATGAACTGAAGAATCACCTCTGATGGAAGCCTTCCCTGAAATCCCCAGGCTCACACCCTGTCTGAGTTACATGTACCCTCATCTGGAATTCCAAAACTGAATGATCACAGAATCTAAAAAGTACATTTCATTTGTTTTATTTATTTCACTGCCTAGTGAATCCGTGGATTCCTCAAAGTAATATTTTTTCATCTCTGAAACATCAGATATAGTCTTGCAAGCATAAGGTCCTTAATAAATGTTGATGGATGGATGGGTGAACCATGATAATGAATTCAAAGCATAAGAGAAACCCTCCACAAGAAATGAACAATAAAAATTATGCTAATGGGGGAAAAGGAGGCAGGCTTACCAGAATCCACTCTCAGTGTTGTCATGGCTTTTAATTCAAAGCAAAAACAAACAAACAAAAAAAAAAAAAAAAAAAAAAACTCTCTCAAATCCTAAATTATAAAGACTAAGAGAGAAGTAAAGTGTTTCTTACAAAAAAACAATGTGTAAAGGAAATGTGTACTCTAAACCCTAGCTTCCTAATGACTTACATATGAAAACTAGGAAGTATTCCCACTCTAATACTATAGGCACAATCTTTTTCTAAATTATATATACAGAAAAGTAACTTGAAAACAACACTCAATGCCATGCTAACACTGTAATATTACTGGAAATTTCAATGTTGTCAATAAAATGTAAGAAAGAAGATGCCTCATCTTATAAGAAAAATGTTAATTTTTTTCCCAGAAAATTATCCCCTAGATTGTCACTTGGCACCAGGCCCTGATACAATTCCTGTGGCTGGGCTCTAACTCACTGGCTTCCTTCCAGATGTCATCAGTCAAGGTGCTGGGGACCAGAGTGGGGAAAAGATGAGTTCTTCTCATGACAATGCTATCTTCTTAATGGTCTTCCCTACCCCACCAGCCCTTCTCCCAACCCCAACCTTTTTATACCACACAGTGAAAAGAAGAAACGTATAAATTGTTATATAATGTAACGCAATTTAATTTAATAAGCATAAAGAAGGTAACAGAAAGGACGCAATGGACCAAGTTTAAATATTAAGTAGGAAGATCCGAGGAAACTTGCCTGTTATTAGCACTCACTGGCTGGGATCACTAAGCTTACACATGAAATTGCTCAATGCATGAGTCATTTCAAATCATGACTGTACTGATTCATTTAATATGTCCAAGCAAACCTGCAATAAAATGACCTAGCAGTCTTGAGATGCAGCTGATTCTCCAATCAAAATAATGGAGGTGGCAGATATATTTTAGAAAAATCAAAAACATAAACATGTTTAGAAAAAAATTTCAAAATCCTATTGTTTTCACAATAGAAATGTGAGAAGAATGCAGAAGAATGTGAGATTTTTTAGTTTATCAAAACCGGGCATGTTTTTAAGAAAATGGTTGAGAATTTATTACTCTGGAGGATTCCTTTACAGTCAATCAACACTGGTATCCACTGTGGTGCTTGTCCAGGAACTCAGCTCCTGTTCCATTCAGATCACAGGATGATTGGGAGCCCAACCTTTGACTTCAACTTCAGTGATTTTAGCTTTAAAATCAGTCTCACATGCCGATAGTTTCTTTTGGGGGTGATGAAAATTTTCTAATGGATAGTGATGACAGTGGTACAACTCTGGATTTACTAAAAGCCACTGAACTGCACACCATAAAGGGGAGTTTTGGTATATGAACTAACTCAATAAAACTATTATTTTTAAAAATAGTTAGATAGCTCTTCTACCTTTTTCTGTACAACTTTAGCCCTTGAGTGTATGCTCTGCTGTGCCTGTTAATGACATGGACATACTGTATCCAGATTCATTTTTGTGGGAAGAGCCGGAGGCTTGGAATCACACAGTTTGGAAACTGGACCTATGTCTGTCACTTCCCAGGCTCTGGAATCTTGAGCACGTTACTGTCTGAACTCCAGTCCCCAACTATAAAACAGGGAAACACCACCCACCTAGCAGATGAGGAGACTGAGAATCTGCAAATCACCACCCAGCTCAGACAGAGGGTAACATGGCAGAAAACTAAAATGGAGCAGGCTCTTCAGATCATCATTTGGGGAAAAAATAAAACAAGCTGGAAAACAAACCAAAAAAAAGGAAAACAATAAAATGGAGCAGGCTCTAAGATGGGAAATGTTAGGTGTCAGGAGAAAATAAAAGGGAAGGGGCAAACGCAGGAAGGATGTAGCAAGTGAAGATCCCGACAGAAGCCAGCCTACCTAGAATCAGGGCAACCCCTCTAGAATCCTCCTTTAAGTCCCAGGATCCTTTGTGGTGGGAGTGATGAGGAACGGGAAACTGGGGATGAGTTCACTCCCAGGAGCATGTGCTAGTATCCAGACTGCATTATCTATCATACTTAAATCTCTGGATTCCTTACTTCAGTGATTTATGTGAGTAACCACAAAGTAGAGGCATTTTCTATATTTTTAATTTCAAGTATCATTAAGGACTCAGTCCACTAATGGAATTATAGCTTCTTGATTTGAGTTGCTATTAATTAGAGCACATATTTTTGCACCAAAATTCATTTTTATAGATTAATTCTATACAATAAAACATGCCTGAAGTTGATCCTTAGCAGTCTTTTCATCACAAGCCTCAAGATTCCACACCTGTGATTAATTTACAGCAGCACAAGTTGAAACATCAGCTTTCGATCATTTTGTGATATTGCAACTCTTAAGAAGCCACTGCCCTGACAATTAATACAAACAATCTATATTTACCATCTAAACCCAAATTCTCAACTGACCCAGAATTTAATGTGATATTAAATCTCCATCGTGGTTTTAATAACACTATTCTCACTTAAAATGTGCTCTATTTGTCCAAGCAACAATTAAAGAGGGGGAAAAAAACCTTTAAAAAATACATATAATGTGTGTATATGTACGTGTATATGCACACACACACACACACACACACACACAAACTACAGGCCTGGTGCACAAATTCATGCACAGGTGGGGTCCGGCTGGCCCACCCTGATCGGGCTGATCAGGCAGGGCCAGCCTGGGGGAGGGGCCACAAGCAGTTGGCCGGCCGGCCCCATCCCCTGGTTGAACTCCTGGTCAAGGGGACAATTTGCATATTAGTCTTTTATTACATAGGATATAAAGATATAAACTTTATGCCACACATTGTTTGCCTTGAAAAGCAATTCAAGATGCACTAAGGAGACTAGCAAGTTACCAGCCCTGTCCTGCCCCAGGTGGAACACGACAGCCAACTGAATTCTGTCACTCAAAGTTCTTCCAGAGACAGATGGGTTAACTAACTAGTCTTCCTCAACTGCATGTCAAAGTGCCTGGAGACTGCTCTCCAGTGGAGCTGGGAAGTAAGCTGAATATCTCTGAGATGGGATTCTTTCCATCAGAAGACAGGACGCTGAAAGTGCGACATGAGTATAAAAAGGAAATAAAAGCATTCGCAAGTGCCTGTGTTTACCCTTCACGCTGTCAACAAGTCTGAGAAAAATTCCACTGAGTCTCAGGTCACTAAACTCTCATCCATTTCATAAGCACTTGTCTCCCTGATTCTGCTTTTTAATTTCATAAATCCCAGAGGGAAATGATACTGTTCTGGAAGTTTAAGAATGGCTTATTTTCTAAAATTGGCAGGAAGGAAAAAGCTAGCTTCTGTTAGTTCTAATTTTGAACACATTAAGTATTGAAGGGAACTCTTCGATAATAACCTTTTTTTTTAACATTTTAGTTGTTTCATGTGAAGCATTTTTGTTGGTTCTACCAGCATTGCTGTGCAGTCAGGTTTATTTTAAGACAACACATTCTGGCATAAATTCAACTGTGTCTCCTAGACTCCTAGAACTTTTAACCAAATTTAGACTGGTTTAACACAACTGTGATATGTCCTTCCCGAGTTTTTCCATTTTGGACATATTGAGAGTGGGTCAGATACACGTCTAGAAGTTATTTTATTTTAAATGTCATTTTATATAAACTTTTAGAGCACACATGCACATACACACACACACACACACACACACACACACACACACACACGCGCGCGCGCGGCGCGCTTTAACCACTCCTTCAGAGTCACAGTCAATACCTAATGCCTTCAGTTAAGGCAAGATCCAATATGGAAGGTACTTTTTTGGGGGGAAAGACAAATAAATATGAATATTCCAAGGAAGTAGGGGCATGCCAGTGTTGGGAAAAGCTTCCATAGCTTCCATATGTAAATATGTTCTCTCTCTAGAAGGAGACGAGAGGTTCCCAAATGTAAGGTTTATTGTACATCCAACAGCAAGAATGGTAAAGAAACTATCTTACACACGTTTACTGCCATTTCTCAAATACAGTATGAATTCATGGATACAGTACATACACACACATATTTATGAATATATATTCAATCCACATACTATACTAAAAATGCAGCTACAACCTTCAATGAAGGCTCTAATTTTCTTTATTTTTTTAAAAAATTGCCGCACTCCATGCCCTACCTCATGCCAAGGTGTCCTCAATCACTATCATCTTACTGCTCTATGCTGTGGTTAAACCCAGAATTGGGCCCTGGCCGGAGTGGCTCACTTCGCTGAGCATTGTCCAGTGCACCCAAAGGTTGCCAGTTCGATTCCCAGTCGAGGTACGTGAGGGAGGGCAACCGATCAATGTTTCTATCTCCTCTCTCTCTCCCTCTCCTCTCTCTCTCTCTCTCTCTCTCTCTCTCTCTCTCTCTCTCTCTCTCTCTCGTCAATAAGCATATTTTTAAAAAGAAGACAAACGGAGGCCAGACTGCCTGTGTTAGGATTCAGGCCCTGCCATTTGCTACCCTTAGAGCCTTAGGTGCATAACTTAATGTGCCCCCATTTATTTCAACTGCAAAATTAAGATTTTTTAAAGGTATGACTGTCTCCCAGACTAATTATAAGAACTGAATGAGTAAATATATGTAAAGCACTTACAATAGAACATGATATATAACCACCTTTAAAGGGTAAGCCATAACTATTATTGATGTTGCTCTTAATATCAGAAACATAATCTTGACTTTTGCGATACTCATTTCCTTCCTTTTCTTAATAGCTCTTACACTGTAACAACTATAAAATACAGTCACTTTATCGTGCCTTTGAATTCAATTCTTTTCTCACTCTGGAAGACATAATAAAAGGCAAAGAAGGCTGTATTGCGGAATTGGATTTGAAGTGTGTCAAACTTCTTTACTTCCATAATGAATAATAAATCACTTGTAATAGTCACAATGGACTGCAATCCAGCTCTGCCCTACAGCAGGACTGAAAACCCATGGTAAAAGCCAGGATCCTTCAACCAGTAGAGTTTATTGATGGACTAAAGAGAAAATTTCACATTGATGACAAGTATATAGACTCCATCCCCCCAAGGGTTATCTGTAATGAAGAGAAAACTGACTCAGTCACCACCAACCAATCAGCCAATAACACCTTTAATTTAATGTAATTTATCTATTCTTTATCAATATGTATGCATATGTGAATATCTATCAAGAATACTATGGAGCCCTGGCTGGTTTGGCTAAGTGAATGGAGCATCGGCCTGCAGACTGAAGGGTCCCGGGTTCGATTCTAGTCAAAGGCACATGCCCGAGTTGTGGGCTCGATCTCCAGTGGGGGGTGTACAGGAGGCAGCCAATCAATGATTCTCTCTCATCATTGATGTTTCTATCTCTCTCTCCTTCTCCTTTCCTCTCTGAAATCAATAAGAATATATTTTTTTTAAAAAGAATACTATGGAATAATTTATACTATATAATCCTAACATGAAAACCCAAGTGTCACCTCTAGCACTCAAGTCCTTTAAACACATGAAATTGACACAGTAATGGCCTGACATTTAGAAAAAGACAAGCTGGCACAATAGTGCAAACAGGACATGTCAAAAGCCATTCAATATCTAATGTGAATCCCCGAGAAATCACATTTCCACAGAACAGTCTCTCTAGTTGGCCGTCTAAAGAAAAACTACACCTTATACTTTAAAAAAAAAAAAGAAAAGAAAAAAGACTAACATAAAGGCTCTATCTAAAGAGACATAGTTTTTGCCTGGATCTCACTTTTTGCCATCTTTGGTCACAAGAGAGAAGAAACCACACTTGAGATCCTGTAGCCACTGGCCACCTGGTGTGGCTGGAAGTGGCCTGCAAGAGAGAGGTCTGCAGCTAGGATCCTTCGCTCACCATCCCCAGGTAGTTGCTAAATGAAAACACGGTTACACTAAAATCATGACTTGTTGCTCCGCCCTACTCTTGTATCCAGCGTCTTCACTTGCGCTCCAAGCCCTCCATTTCTGGATGTAACCTGGACAAGCCTCCCTCCCAGCCAGACCAGCACCAGGGACTCTTCTCAAGATTGACTTCCCGCAGGGCGCTTGGGCACCCACCCTTCTTCCCCCTGCCCCCAGCTTTGCCCACCAGGAAATGGCGCAACCCTCTGACAGCAAGACTTTGTCCTCTTCAGCTCTGAGTCCCCATCCCCAGTAGTGTGCATGATGAAGGGCATGCACTCAAAGAGAGTGTGCTGAAAAATAAAGGACTGTCTCTCTCCCTCCACAGAGACCTTCCAGAATTTAAAAGCAATGTGTGGCCAGGCCAGCATGGCTCAGTGGTTGAGCATCAACCCATGAACCAAAAGGTCACTGGTTCAATTCCTGCTCAGGGCACATGCCCCGGTTGCAGGCTCAGCCCCCAATGGGATGCGTACAGGAGGCAGCCTATCTACGATGATGCTGTTCTCTCATCAATGTTTCTATCTCTCTATCCCTCTGCTTTCCTCTCTCTCTACAAATCAATAAAAACATATTTAAATACATAAATAAAATAAAAGCAGTGTGTGTCCCTACCCCGACCACCAGCATTCTGATGGGTCTAGATAAAGCACAGCCCACACCTCCTCTTTGGATGTCCACTGCAATTATGAGCAATAAATAATACACTGCTGGTTCATATTACTTGTTTCATTCCAGCTGCACCCAAGCATGGGAGGAACAGACTCCTCGGCCCTGAGAAACTTAATTCCTCTAGATTTCTGTCCCTTTTACCTGAGAAAGGAAGGCTGCAGATACCAACTTTCTCATATATGGCAAGTCTGTGGTACAGGACGTGGCAGAAAAGTAAACACCCAAATATGTATCTACTGTCTCCCACTCATACACCAAAAAGTAAAAGGTTAGAGTAATTGATTTTAACTCACAGGAAACAAGTACAGGACTTAGGTCGACAGGTCACCTCTCCTGAATTTTCAGAGCTGCCTCTCTATTCCTCTCAATTAACACTTCTTTCCTTCCCTCTTCTGGCGACCAGCAGCTCACCTGGCCAGGAGAGAGAGTAAGTTCCCAAAGTCAGGGGGCTCCTGCACGTCGCTGTGCTGGCCCAGGGTCTGAGCAGAAGGCTTTACTCACAGGTACACAGAGAATGAACATGACTTAAACAAGCCATTGCCACTCTCCAAAAGGAGATATGACCAAAAAAAAAAAAAAAAAATTTTTTTTTTTTTTTTTGCTACTAATTTTAAGCATAGAAATTCAAAGATATTTGGGGGAACTACAGTGTTACATCTTTGATAAGTGACTATTCTCCTGGTTCTTAACTAGACCTATCAAACTTTGACAGTAACTCTTGGATACATTTTATATAAATTAACAATTTCTGCTGTCACAAAATCAAACTAACCCAGAAAGATAGGCTTGGCAACTACCAGCCAACTTCACTCTGCAAGTAACCACTAAGCTTTAATCAGATGAGGTTCAATGTCTGGAACCTCGATCATTAAGAAGGGCTCATCGAGAAAAATGGGCAAAAGTAGGAAGAGGAGGAGGAGGAAGAAGGAGGAAGAGGAGGAGAACAAAAGAACCACCCCCAAGCCAGTCACTTAACACAGACTCTTGACTGAATACTTCTGCCCCTCTTTGCAGCTGTTGTCTCCTGCAGTTGGCACGGGGTGCTGCCAGTCTGGAACCGGTTTCCAGTGAGGACAGCATTGTTTTATTGGCTACTTAGGCAGTGCACACACCATTAATGGAGTTTTTATCTCTCCATTTTCCTGCCTGTCAGTACAGAACCAGCCAGTCTGACTCTGTTATTATCATTAAAAAGGCTTTTTTTCCCCCTCCCCACACACACACACTCGTTAATCCAAACAACATCTGGGAACTTCAGCCGCTATCATATAAAAGGGAAACAGATTTAGGAGAACAGGGGAAATACAGCTCCAGCCACACTGAACAACAACTAAATCCCAACAGCCAAACTTAACTTGCACCACCAATATCTCTGAAACACTGTTCACTTCAAAAAGGCAAAATGCTTCCCACCACATTTCTTTAGACTTCCTCTACAGACCTTTGCTGTGTGTGGGGGAGGGGGAGCAAGGGGGTCAGGGGGAGTCCATTTTGACATGTAGCTTTAAAAAAAAAGGAAAAAATATTACTGCTTCCTAGATGGGAAGTTCAGTTGTGAAATAAGTCAAGAATATTTAGATGACTGTTAAAAAAATGCTTTTGTTTTTCCAAAAAGGAAAATAAAAAAGACCCTTTATGAGACAATACCAGTGAGTGAATGCATCTCTAGTTTACAAACTAATAGGAAAAAATTGGCGCCACTGAACCCAGAAAATGTGTCCTCCTGTAACAGACAGCTGTCTCCTCTGTAGTTTAAGTGTGCTTTTTGCTGAGATCATGCTCCGTGAGTCATGGAATCAATACAGGAAAATGCACTGAGCCAGCCACACTGCAGATTCACAAGGCAGAGCTGTGTCGCTCAAGCTACCCAGCAACCCTGTCCCTTTCCTGTCCCTAGCACATGCATCTGGGGACAATATATATGGGCTTTCTACTTCATGCCTGAACATGCCTCCATGGGCCCTTACTGTGGGTCCTTCCAACATTTCTTCTGTATCAGTAGAACCTAAAGGTTGCATACCTCAAATGTGCTGATGTCGGGCAACGCCTTAGGCACTTCATTCCCACTCCTTTTTCCAGTTTTCTATAATGCACCAATAGCAGCTATACTTAAGTCAGAAAGGATTGACTTTCCCACAGATGCTCCTGACCAAGTAGAAGGCACAATCAGAACATTTAGGGAAAGCCAAAATTGGAGAGTCAATGAAGGTTAATAGTTTATTTTTAATTTATCTTTTGTTCCGTTCAGCAAAAAAAATAAATAAATAAAAAGGGAAAATCACTAACTGTCTGAGCCACAGGCTCCTGCTCCCTGGAAGTTCGCCTTGGAGCCCCTGGCAGTCTGTGGTTAATGACAGTCTCAGAAACCTGATCCTTGCACAGTGGGAGATTTGAGTAAGCACTGGCCTCTCTCTGGTCTCGCCTTTCCATTGTCCCACCCTGCAGGGCCAGCTGTTTCTGACAGCCAAACTGCTGCGTGCTAAGCAATGAAGTCTGTCAGAGAAGGAATTTTCATTTCTATAATGCATAGGCCTCTGTGGACAAATTAGACAGCTTATGGTGCTGGCTGCAGGATGCTGCTCCAGGCTTGAAGCGCTGCCAAAATGCAGCCTTCCCTCCCCTCTCCCCAGCCCCAAGCCGACAGGACAGTCACCCAAAATGAATCTGAATGGCCAGAGAAAAACAGAACACGTGTTTTCCACGACATACAAAACATATGTCCAGAATAGCTGTCCAGCCACAATCTTTGATGTAATGACATATGGTGGAAGCTAACAGCTAATGTCACACCATGGAGCTACCTCGCAGGACAGCCATTAAGACCTCCTACAATTTGATATCCTGCAGTGAGCATCCCTGGGGCATCAGCAAAATCACTGGCCCTCAGCTTCTAGGGGACACCAGGCTTACCTAGAAAACACACCCAGAATGTATCCCTTCCTGAAAGCCCAGGTGATAACCATTATGCAACAATGTAGGAGGTCCAAGAGCAAGAGACTCTATCAGGAGGACAACACCTCCCATATGTACTTCATAGAATCATTTTGTAGGAACTGCTTGCCTCCCCAGCTTCAGTACTCACACTCCCACCACCACCCACTTCCTCTACCCCTGACTTTGGACTGGGGATATGCCCGTTCCTAGTCTGCCTGAACACTGGGGCTAGACCAATCAGCACACTGCATTCGACTGGGGGGTGGTATGTAGCCTAGGCTGGTCAAATCAGATTGGACCTCTGGGTTTTACAAGAACTGCTAAAATAAATAAATAAATAAATAAATAAATAAATAAATAAATAAATAAATAAATAAGGGAGGATGAACAGGATCCCACAGACACTGCTTGAGTCCTGGGTCAACCCAGATCAGAAACCTACCCTGCCCAGACCTCCCCAGAATGGCAGCCATTAGTGTCTTCGTCCTATTAAGACTAATCTGGGCTGCATTTTCTGTCACTTGCACAGGCAAACTAACGGATGAACCATCACTGCACCCTAAAAACATCCACCGGTTAATACAAATGCACATGTTATACTTTATCACATAAACACTAACAAAATGTCGCATAAACAACAACAAAATGTTGCATTCTGGGTTCTTTCCTGTTAGAACTTACTCTTTCACTTTTCTCCTCTAATCCTTACATGCTAATGGGAGCTAAAATATGCAAACCATCACCTGATTTTGGCCCCTTCTGCAAGGCAAGTCTAAATATCTGACCTGAATTCAAGGAGAAATGAGCTAAATTCATGATCCACGTTTTCTTTCGGTGTCATAAATCTCAACCCAACCTAGACCTTGTGGCACAGAGAAAGTGGACTCTGGTCAGTGAGTGGTCTGTCAGCACCATGTCCATGGAGCCAACTCAGGGAAAGGCCAGGAAACCATTGCAGCCCTGAACAGAGGTGGGGGGGACACCTGCTCTTCCACTGGAGGTTCAGTTCAGACAAAGCACAAGCACCTGCAGGCTGACAGCCACCAAGGCTATCACGCAGGCCACATCCTGCAGCCCTCCCGGCTTTATCATTAACTACTGTCTGGCCAACAAGGGCAGGGTTTGGTTGAAGAACACCGGGGACATGAAGGCAGGCGGCATATCCAGAACCAGGGTGGGCTTGCAGCCATTCACTACAACTATAAATATCCTCCTGGCTGCTGGCCTGACAGCAACCACAATTCCTGCTCCCCCATTGGGAATAGAACTGCAGGCCGTTTCCCCCAAGAAAGTCAGCACAACCACGTATGGCAAAAATGACGGAATGTGCCTATGAGCTCACTCCATGCTCTGGCAAGCCATGCTTCTCACCCTCGTCTTGTCCATACTTGGCTTCCAATCTTCAAAGATCAAAGGGAGACTTTAAAGATGCAAACCACAAGAACGAGATCATAGTTTGGTCCTCACAAAAAACTGTAGCGCACAAAGGCTCAAGATTGTGATAGAAGAGAGGGAGGGAAAGAACAAGGGAGGGCATGAGATCAACTCATTCTCAACCCCTTTCAAGCATGACAATGATGAGGACTATCAAACCCTTATATTAACTCTTTTATACAAGGAATTGAGGACATAGGATGGGGGTGGAGGGAACTTGCCCTGTCTCCTCACGTGGGGAAAACAGAAAGAAGGACAAGAAGACCACTGATACTGCTTAGACAAGGAAGTTATGTAAATAAATAAATGACCACATTTACCTGGATGCTTCTGAGAGACAAGGAAGTACACCAAAATTCCCAGGACTGGCTTAGGCTTAATGTCTAAAGATCCACCCTAACCTCTGAACCCAGAGATCACCCCACTACTTTGGGAAAAGTCATTCTAAAATAGCCCTTGTTCCAGCCACTGTTGAAAAATAGAAACTACCATGATCCAAATACTGAAGAGGGCCCTGGATTAAGGTCTGGTATACCGTTCATCTCCAGGGCCTGACACTGCACTGGCATACACTTGGTGTCCCAACATATAACTGCCCCAGCGTGACAATCGGAAGGGCCTCCCTTCCAACCAACTGCATAGAGCACAGAGGGTATTCTGAACCTAGTTCACTGCCTTTCCTTCCTATCATCATTCATGCACTTAACCATTAAGTACTGAGCACCCACAACTAGCCAGGCACTGTTCCGGCCACTGGAGGGACAACAGCACGTGCAATGCAAGTCTACCTGCGGCCAGAACACTCCACCTGGAAGTTATTTCTTTCGTTCATGTCACCATGTCCCCTGCTATAAGGCCCCAAATCTGAGAAGATTCCCTCCATTGTAAGAACATATGCTCTTACGTAAGGAATTCAACTCATAAACCAATTAACTCTAGAAAGTCTTCAACAGCCACTCACACCACCAATATTCCAGGTCACATGATGACCCTTTCTCCTCAATTTCTAGCACTTTGTGCCCTGACTTTCATTTTCAACCTGGGAACCCCAGAAATGATCTCATATACAGAGCAGCTTAGGAGAAGTCATTTTAATCCAAAATATTGACTCTGGACAGGGGACTATTCTAAGGTTCATCTACTGTGATTTTTTTTTTCCTTTATCTGAAAACTAGCAAGGCAGTGTATGAATTCAAGGTTTCCTAGTACAAAGAATAATATATCTAATCACATCTCTATTATAAAAGCCAAGTGATACTGAATAAACCTCTCAGATTTTAATAGTCATGAAATTATTCCTATAAATACAAATTTAACACTAATTAAACCAAAATTATATCCTTCCTTTGAATTTGGAGGTAGAAACCTTGAACTAATGGGACATGTAGCTTTAAGAAGCTGAAAAATGATGAATGCTCAGGCTCAGTAATATAGTCAATAAGTGTGTTTTTATTCATGTCATTTTCCTATCTTTCTACAAACAAATCCAATAAATACCGTATAGCCAGAGTGTAATGACACACTAATGTTCTGCTTACTAAATCCTGCAAGTTAGATACTTACTGTGGGTGACTTGGAAACATTCCTAAGTATTGCTAGTGCCCTGGTTTTCTCTGCAAAATAAATAGTAATAGCAGCCACAATTTTCTGAACACTTCCCAGGTACCAGATACTGCTATGCTAGAGATTTGCATACATATTACCACACTTAATCCTCCCCACATGGATAATAATACAATAGGAATTATTATCTACACTTTGGAAGCTCAGAGAGGTGAAGTAACTTCCCTAATGTCACAAAGCTAGAAAGTGGCAAGATGAAATTGACACCCACACTTGCCTGACACCATCACCCGTTATGATACAGTCTCGGCATTCCTTTCCAGCCACAATATTATGGGAGAGGATTAACACGCGCCTTGGGGAGCAACCTTGCTATAGAATGCTGCCCCTGTAAGTGATGCTTACATTTCACAGGCTTATGAGTGATATTAGGACTCGTGGATGTAAAAAAACAAAACAAAACAAAAAAAACTCCAAATGAAGGTATCATCAGCTTGAAAAGACCACAAAGGCTGAACTCAATCACCTTCAAAATGCTTCATACAAAACACAGCAGAGCACAACTTAAACTATGATATGGTTAGACTTGCCAACATCCATTCAAAGACTGAAACTTAAAAAAATAAATAAATAAATAAAGATATCTGATAACCTAGAAATTCAGCCAAATGAAGGAGAGAAAATGGTTGGGGAAGCAGCCTAAGACCTGTGCTGACTGCTGAGCTGTAAAGAGCACCTGTGCTGAGGGCGGGCCAAGCAGCGCCAGCCGGCAGGGCAGGTGAAGCTCTGAGGCATCTCCACAGGGACAGCGAGGTTGGGGGCTGCCCTTGGCCCAGCTGAGGGGGATCCAGTTCAGGCGCCTACAAGGACTGTCTTCTAGGTTTGTAAAACCCACTGGAAAGGATTCCAGTGAAGATAAAGACTCCCGGGAGACCAGACACGACAAATTTCCAACTAACAGTGACGGATCTGCCAATCGGCCTCAGCCTCTCGGCTTTACCTGGCAGCCCTCCAAGCCCATGGTCCCTGCCTTCTGCCCTTGCCTGCAGAGGCTTTGCGCTGCTGTTTCAGCTCTGCAATGCCCATCAGCTCTGTTCCCTGCCAACCACTCACTTACCTTCCTGAGGAAGAAACAGCTCCCAAAAGAAAACTGCCAAAAATTAATAAGCAAAAGCCTTGCAGGGAGAAAGACCACTTCTGGTCTTTCAAAAATAGCACCCTCACAATCACCATACCAGGATGTTTACATCCCATCTTTTGCTTTATTTTTCAGCTTCTTAAGCACCATATGGCTAGCCAGGAGTTGGGGGCTGCAGAGCAAAAGAAACCTCTGGCCCTCAAGGGCTTATCGTCTAGATTGAAGACGAGGCAGGAGTCATCAATTAAAGGGCAGAAGAATAGGACAGAGATGAGGGGTGTCAAATCATGTAGTGATGCCAGTAATGTCAAAAGGTCAAAGAAATATTCTACAGCTGCTGGCTGAGGTGGTGTAGTTTGTTGAATGGTGCCCCCCCCCCCCAAAAAAAAAGATATATCCACACCTAACTGCTAGAGCCTATGAGTGGGGTTTTATTTGGAAAAAGGGTCTTTGCAGATGTAATTAAATATGGATCTCAAGATGAAATTGTCCTGGATTATCCGTGTGGGCCCAAAAACCAATGACAAGTGTCCTTACAAAGGGACACACAAAGGAAAACAGGAGAAGGCTGTGACAATGGAAACAGGGAAAGGTTGGTTATGCAGCCACAAACCAAGAAATGCCAGGAGCCACCCAAAGCTGAGAGAGGCTGGGAAGGACGGGAAGGACTGTCCCTGGAGCCCTCAAAGAAGTGTGGAGCCCTACACCTTGACTTAGACTTCTGTTCTCTCAACTGTAAAAGAAAACTTCTCTGTTGTTCTCAGCCACTAAGTTTGTGTTAATTTGTTATCCAAGCCCAAGGAAACTAGTAGAGATGATGAGAAAAACGCTGCTTGGGGGAAGGTCTACCAAGGTGGGCCCAGGCAGGAGGAAGACCACACAGGGAGAGATACAAGCTGGTGGTGGGAGAACAATGGGGAAATGCAAGCTGCTACATTAGAGATGAGAGAAAGAAAAGCTTGAAGTGTAAGTTGGGGTGAAATAGCGACTTGAATGTGTATCTAGGTCATATTAATTTTATTAGCTAGTAGGGGAGTCACCAAAGACATTCGAGCAAGGGAATAAAATGTACAATGTGGCATTTAAGAAAAATTAATCTAATATTAAGAAGAAAAGGGAATTAGAAGCAAATATTCAGCAGACCTTCCTTCCGTGAGGAAAGATTCGTGAAGAACAGAAACCAAGTGTCCAGAGTCTAATCCCCAGAATCTGTGAATGCTACCTTAGGTGGCAAAGGCATTTTGCAGATGTGATTAAATTAAGGGTCTTGAGACAGGGGGATTACCTGGATGATCCGGGTGGGCCATAAACTAAAGTGCCCTTTTGAAAAAAAGGCCGGGAGAGGGTTAACGAAGGAGAGAAAAGGAGAGAAGGCGATGTGACTAATGGGAACAGAAAGAAAGGCTGGGCTTTGAAGATGGAGGAGGGAGCCACGAGCCAAAGAAAGTGGTCTCTCTTCTCAAGAGTCTCCAGAACTATAAGAGAATTAATCTGTGCTGTTTCCAGATACTAAGTTTTTCATAGTGTGTTACGGTGGGAACAGCAAACGACGTTTTATGTTTTCTCCTCTGAAATTCAGATAAACCTTTCTTCCCCTGAATTCTTGCAGAAAGGATTCTTTGTTAGTTTTCCCCTTGGCTCACCCCTAGCTGTTCCTGTTTTATTCTTCCAAAGTTCATGTTCAACATCCTCTGTTTTAACAAGTCCTAACTCAGTTGCTTTAAACCTTTGTGCGTCTTAAAACTCAACATTATTACCTACATATGCCCATACAAGGAAGGTGGAGAGAATCTTCTAACTTATCCACCCACCTCCCTCCAGAAAGGGTTTAAGAATAAGCTGTTTTCTTCTGGGGTGATGAAAATGTTTTAGATTGTCATCCGTGTGATCCTTACATAGATGGATACAGATGTAAAAATGCATTCAGCTGTATGCTTAGGATCTCTGTATTTTGTTGTATATGTGCTCTACCCCAATAAAAGCACAAAAGAGAAAAAGGGAATAAGCTGATTCCATCTCTTCTCCTCTTGAGAACAGGAAATTAGGCTTAAAGTCTACAAAGGAGAAAAAGGAAAACAACATATGTCACACTGGGGCACTGAGGTTTGTGATAAAAAGAGGTTAGATGGGCGAAGAAAAGACTGAGTATAAAGGATTTGTATATATAGTCCCCAGGAGGATTTGCAGTTAAGCCCTGAGAAAGGCCACCAAAGGAATAAAGTAAAAATACAGAAACATAAGAAATGAACTAGAATACTAAGACTTTAGAAGGGGGTTCCACAGGAGAGTGCCTTTCAAAATTTTTAACCTCCAAATATAATTTTAAAAAAATCTTACATTTCAACTTATTACATGCATAAGTGTATAAAATTGAAAACTTTCATAAAGCAATTCTTACTCTTACAACAAGGTGGGGGGTTTTAATCTTCACCCGAGGATATGTTTTTATTGATTTTTATTTTATTTTTTTTAGGGAGAGGGAGAGGGCAAAACCAATGTGAGAAACATGAATCAGTTGCCTCCTGTACCAGGGTATGTGCCCTAACTGGGAATTGAACCCCAGGCCCTTTAGTGCACAGAACAACAACACTCAACCAACTCAGCCACTCTGGCTAATGCATAACATGTGAGTTTTCATTCCCAACTTATATTTCCTTTTACTTCTAATGGTGATGGTGACTCACTAAATTGACTCAGTAAATCATGGGTAGGGATTAAACAGAACAGGAAGAAGATGTTGATAATATTAAAAGGGCTAATCTCCCCTAATTTTATGACTACAGGGGAGAAAATATAGATTTACTTTACAACAGAGAGCCAATATAAAAATAGTTTGGAAACCATCTGTATTAAAAGGAAAGTTTTTAATTTTCTCATTAAAAATTTCTACTTAACCACTGCCAAGTTCCAGCCCAGCTGGGTCCCAAATTTGAGACTCATTCACTTAGATACTGAATGTTCAATTCAAGGAACCTATCTGCTATGAGCTAGGCAAAGGAAAACAAGATATGGTCCTTACTTTCAAAGAGTTTATCATCTATTCATATAAAAAGAAAGGAAAATAACTAAGGAAAATATAAATAGTGACGAGTGCTATGGAAACACGGAGGAAGGAGAAGCTGGTTTGGACCAGAGGAGGAGAGAGGAGAAAGGCTGTGTGGAGAGAGAAATGGCATTTGAACTGGGAGGGCATCACAGAAAGAAGAACTCAAACACAGGTGAGTACAGAGGAAGTCTGGCGAACAGGAGGCTGTGGCAGACTTAAAACATGACCCCAAAATTAGTCTCTCTTCCCCCTCCAGAGGTGGACGTATAGAGGTGGACTCTCTTCTTGAGTCTAGGCTCTGTAACAGCTTGACCAAAAGATTATGGTAGAAGTGACACTGTAACAGTTTCTAGGACCAAGCCTTAAGAAACGAGCCACTTCCGTCTCCGGTCTCCTGAGATACTTACCCTTGGAACTCAGCGGCCATGCTCTGAGGAAGCTCAAAATAGCCTACGCAGGGACCACATGTTGGTGTTTCGGCTGACAGCCCCAGCTGAGCTCCCAGCGACTGCCAGCATCACCTGCCAGCCATGTGAGTGAATCAGCCTTCAGATGGTTTTAGCCCCCAACCTTCAAGCACTCCCAGCTGAGTTCCTGGACACTGCAGAGCACAGACCAGCTGTCCTTACTGTGCACTTTCCGAATCCCTGACTCACTACACTGTGAGCATAATAAAACGGTTGCCGTTTCATGCCACTAAGTTTAGGGTGGTGGACTGTGCAGTTGTAGATTGACTAGAACAGTGTAGTTAGTACAAGCAGACACAGGAGAAGATAACCCTGAAGAAAAGTCAGAAGGAAGATGCCACATGTCTTAAAAGTCAACCTACGTGGTCTTCTCTATACAACAGTGAGCAGTTGATGGGTTGAAGGTCAAGGCAATTACATGATTAGGTTGGAAGATTATATTAGCAGTAGCATTCAAGGAAATTTCCAGCAAGCTCAGAGAAACACTTGAGGTAGATACAACACTCTTGAGTGCAGATCTCGTAACTGTCCAAACAAAATGCTTAAGAGGGAAAGATAATCTAAAATAATCTGACACTTAATCTAGTAGCAAATCCCACTGGCTCTATCTTCAAAGTACATCCTGATTCCAACCAACCTCTTCTCATACCTCCAAGCCTGGTCTAAGCCATCAGCATCTCTCACCTAGACCAGCGCTTATCCAACTAAATGTACCTTCCAAAACCAATCAGAGCTTTTGTAAAACAGTCTGTCCTGTGAGTTGGGTCCACGGATCACATGTTCAGTCATGGCAATGTCGAAGTGCCATAACAGTTTCTAAACACTTCATCTCAATGTCTGTACCTATCACATTACAGATCAGAAACAAACAGTAGACAAGCACTGTGGGCCATTGTTTCCAAATTCCCTACACACATCAAACATTGAGATTTGGGAACAAGAAATTGAATTCCTAAAAATTTTGGAAATCAAAAATTATTTTAAAATACTTCCAACATTCTTCATTCTTTACTATTACAAATATCTTTTAAAGGTTGCTTAGTAAATAAGAAACATTAAGTGGAGAAGTACTTACAAAAACTGAAGCACATAAAAATTACTCAAACACTGGAAAATGACAACAAACGTTAATGTACAGTAGTCAAATAACCTAGAACTATTCAAATAACATCACTTTGCGGAATCAAAAGTCAAAATTTAAGAACTTGTTTTGCTTCCAAAGCTTATTATCTCTTGGCACACTAAACATAGGAATTTTATTTTTAAAATACTCTACACACAAATTTATTAATACTTATTTGCAAAGTGACTCCCTGTTAACAGTAGACAGGGCCACAAATAATCATGTATAACCTGGCAACAGCAATAAGCAAGTTAAATCGTGACCACTTACTTCTCCGTGTTCCTCTCTTGATTCCCAGAATAGTCAACCTTAACCTTCTACTCCATGTGTCAGCGATTCCTCTCTGGCTTTCAATTTGAAGTCAGTAGATTCCTTAGAGGCAATTACATCTCTATGTAAATTGTGTCTAGTGGCTACCATAATGAACAATTCAGGTATCACGAATCTTAGAGTAGGAAGACTAAAAAGAGAGGAACAAGCTATCTCAGAAAATCCCAAAATTGGGGGTGGGGGCGGCTGGCGGGGAGGAAATGATCCCCAGGGAAAGAAACAAGGAAGTTGAAGGTGGCAGAGAACCAAGTCTGAAAAGACTAAGCAATCAATAGATGCTTTGAAAAATAAAAATGAGGACATAATGAAAACAGATGAGAGAGACAGGGCAAAGTCCCAGACAAATTTTGAGAACAGATTTTAAACATTTAAAAAGTAATAATTCCTGGGGACCCAAATACTAAGAGTAGGTCATATGAGATTAACCTAATTTCCTTTTTCAATAAGCTTTGGAAAGTAGAAGTTCAAGGAAACATACACTTCTAGATTTTAGTGAGGCATTTGATAAAGTCTCTTATGAAAGATCCAGATGGACAAAAAAAGATAGGCAAATGTATCTGTAAGTTACTGCTCTCAGAGGGTGCTGTATATAAAGAACTCGTGTCTTCCTAAAGTTATGGAAATGGAACCCACCGTGTGCAACTGGCTATTGGTGTAGGTGAGACCTAACAAACTGAAAACTGATCAAGTTCAACTTAAGGTCCTACATGTTATAAAGGGAATAAAAGACAAGGGCACAAGTAGACAAGAAGAAAGCAAGGGAAATGAGACCTAGCAGCAGCATCTGTAATAAAGACTTGGAGATTTTTGTTGGTAGTCAACTCAGCAAGTATCACAATGTAGCTATCTGAAATGCAGCACTTTGACAAGCCTGTATGTCAAAAATTAAGAGGAGAGAAAAATCCAGTCAGGAATATGGCAATAGGTCTAGATACCAATTTTGAAAGACTTTCAATGAAACAGAAGCACGAGGGACTGTGGGCAGGATCGTAAGGACCCCCTGGAAGCTCTGGAGAGATTTTTGCTTGGATAACAGAAAATTGGGGTGAATATTATTACAGCTCCAATCAGGCAGATATAGCATTATACGCTAGTCTGTACAGCTAAAAGAGATCTATAACCATAAAGGATAAATAGCCCTGGCCAGTGTTACTCAGTTGGTTGAGCTCATTCCATGCACTGAGAGGTCACAGGTTCGATTCCCAGTCAGGGAAGATGCCCGGATTGTGGGATCAATTCCCAGTGGGGGGCATGCAAGAGGCAACTGATCTCTCTCTCTCTCCATCTCCTTCCACTCTCCCTAAAATCAATGAAAACATATTTTTTTTAAAAAAGGATAAATAGAAGCTGCATTTATTACAGACAAAATAAAAATTTCAAATAATAACCACCTTATAACAGTCAGAGTTGTCCAAAGGCTGAGTGAGGTCTTAGTAGATACTGCATCTCCTAACTTTGCAGAATTTCAACGAAGCCCAGGGATTCACTCAGAGGGCACATACAATGCAGGGCAATTGCAGGCCCTGGATCGTGGGACTAAATAACTCCTCCCAGCCCTATGACTCTACCACTAAGAAGACCCCCGAGGAAGTCAAGGACATCCCTAAAACACGTGCATCAGGTCCCAACCCATCTCTCAGCAACATTTAATGAATGGAGCAACTTAGAAGGATATGGGCAGAGAAAGAACGATGACCATAGACTCAAGAGGTGGCGGTAGCAATGAACGTGGACTCATTTCTTGGAATGCTTCCTTAGGAAGCAGCTTATGAAAGCTACAACATTCAAAACATCTCTTTAATGCTACAACAGAAGATATAAGCCTGTTTCTAAGCTCAAGGGGAAAAACAACAAAGAGAATAAATTGGAGAAGGTTGAGGGAGAAGGGCAGAGAAAAAATAAGGAGCAAGGCCTTGGGAAAGGAGACGAGACTCAACCTGAAAATACTGGCACAGAGCAAGTGCCGGAGAACATGTTGAAGACACATCTCCACGTGTACAAACACAGGTACTTAAAAGTATTCTCAAATAATTATGCAAACACACAGAAGACAGGTACTGATTTTATGACAAATATCACTGTCTGCCATAGTTCCATGATCCTCTAAATGGTATTAATTCCCAGTAAATACAGTTTACAGGGAATCCCTTAAAGCCACACACACATCAATTCCTTTGAAACAGTCAAAATGTCATAGTACCAAAACTAGACAAAGCAGGGGAGGACTGTCTAACAGATTTAACCCCAGGGTATATTAGGTAATGATAATCCGGCCGTACCAAGATGCAGAATAAAAGACAATAAAAAGACTGGGCATTCACAGATTACTTTAAAAATAGTATGTCGAAATGTTTGAAAAAGTTCTCCCACAGACTTATCACAGCAGTGACATTTTAACAATAAAAACTCAAAACTAGTGTTTAAACTACAATGAATAGTTCCATGCTCAAATATTTTTCCAAACAGACCACAGCAGCCAAATGATTGTTACTTATTTGAATTACTGTAATATCCTTCCTGTTCCTAGTTTCACAATTACCCAGATAATAAAATAGATTGTATTTAGTCTGCTCAGAATGCCCTAACAAAATAGCATAGGCTGAGTGGCTTAAATAACAGAGATTTATTTTCTCAGTTCTGGAGGCGGGGAAGTGGGACGTCCAAGATCAAGGTGCCGGCCAGTTCAGTTCCTGAGAAGGGCTCTCTTCCTGGTTCACCTTCTGGCTGTGTCTTCACATGACAGAGAGAGGGCAAGCTCTCTGGTAACTCTTATTATAAGGACCCTACTCCTATTATAAGGATCCCACACTCAACACCTCATCTAAATCTAGTTATCTCCCAGAGACCTCATCTTCAAATATCATTCCATTGGGTGTTAGCACTTCAACAGGTGAATGTGAGGAGAACACACACCATTCAGTCCACAGTATAGATGGACAGATAGGAAATTTTAAAGATCATGCTCAAAAACTGCTGCCAGTGTGTGTTTCAAAATCCAAATCTAATCAGATCTTTCTCCTCCCTAAACTTCCCTACTGGCTAGCATAGTTTGGTAGTATCTTCATCATGTAACCTCCATCCACCTTTCACATCGATCCCATATGTATCCTAAACTGTAGTTAAACTAAACTACATGCCTTCGGCCCTAGCCAGTTTGGCTAGAGCATCAGCCTGCAGACCAAAGGGTCCCGGGTTCGATTCCAGTCAAGGGCACCTACCTTGGTTGCAGGCTCTTCCCGGCCCCAGGCCCTGGTCAGGGCTTGTGCAGGAGGCAACCAATCGATGTGTTTCTCTCACATCAAAGTTTCTCTCTGTCTTTCCTCTCTTTTCCACTCTCCCTAAAAAAATCAATGGAAAAATATCCTCTGGTGAGGATTAACAAAAAAATTTACACTAATAAGAGAGTAAGATGCAAATTGACCATACCTTTGCGACACCCAGCAGCCAATCAGGAGTATGCAAATTAACCCAACAAAGACGGTGGGTTAATTTGCATTCTGCACTGCCCCAGCCACTCTGGGCCTCTGGGCAGCATGGGAAGGTGGAAAGGCAGCTCCCGGCCAAAGCGAAAAGGCAGCTCCGGGCCGGAGCGAAGGCAGTGGTGCCGGCAGCCAGGGGAAGGAAGGCCCATTCTTGCACGAATCTTCATGCATCGGGCCTCTAGTAAAAAATAAATAAACAAACTACATGCCTTTGACCTTTACACCAAATGTTCCCTACATTATAATACCCTGCCTCTACATTGCCAGGATAATTTGCAGTGAATCTTAAAGTGTGCACTTAATTCCTCCTTAGGTCAGAACCTTCCCTACATTCTCCCCACCACACCAGGTTAGGTGTTCCTCCTCTGACCTCATGGCTGCACCTTCCACAGGTCTTGGTGATAGCATGTGGTGAGCTATACTGTAACTGCTGAGTTACATGTCTCCCTCACCAAACTGTGAATTTTCCTTGGCGCTAGCAATAGCACCTTTGGTCCCTGTTTCATCATCACGTCAGCACAGAGCCCAAAATGTCATTGGTAATAAAAATTTAAAAAATAGGTAAAAACATGAGTCAAATAGACCACAGAAGAGTTTGAAGAAAGAAAAAGAAGATGGAAGCATTTTTTATTCCTCACATTTCACATCCATGTCCCTTAGACATTTCTAGTTAGTTAGAAATCTACACCACATTTTGACGCTTACCTCCATCACCAGGAAAATGGAACACAATGTAGAAATAGCTTGAAGACCAAGAGCAAAGAGAAAGGAAGAGAAGGGTGGCACTTTGCCACAGAACTGGCAAATACAAAATGCACAGCAAAGTGTTTATCCACACAAGAAGCTTTACACCTTCCCAATATTATGGAGGCTACTGCCTTGTAACAAATTTCATACTTTTGGACCCCCCTCACAAAAGAAAACTGACCCACTCAGTTCGCTGATGGCTGTAAACTGATTAAAGCCCCTTCCCTAGAAAAACAGCTTTAACCTGTGGCTGCTCGTCAGAAGCGCCAACTTTATATACAAGAGTCAGAGCAAAACTCTGGGTGGTCTTGGGGAAAGGCTTTATAAGCTGTTAAGTCCCCGCTATGAAAGCCAGTGGTCATTACCATCCCACTTACCTTTGTGAGTGGATGGGCCTTCGGCAGGAGGGTGGCTGAATTAAGTGCAGGGAAATGACTTTATGCTCCGTCTGACTCATATTTTGCCTTTCTCTCCTCTCAAGAGAAAACAAGCTCCTAATGGTACATTTTGTGATGACCAAACATTAACTCATCAGCCTAAATCTCAATGACTAAAAAGTTCCTTGCTTCATAATGAGAAAGTGGCTTGACATTTTAATGTAAATACAAAAAGGTAGTCAAATTTTCATTCCTCTTCCTCAACTCACCGCACCCTAAAAAACAATAAATTTTAATGTAGGCTGAAGCACAGATTCTTAGATATGCCTCTACAAAAGCGAAAAGCGATGACATACCACCAGCCCTAAGAAGAGGAAGAAAAGAGTGCTATAATGTGCTTTTGTCCTGTGGCTATAATTAAGGTTGAAGAAGCCTTCTGTTTTCCCGTCTAATACATCACCAGATTTGAATGACTTCTGTGTCATCCTCATCTCCCCTCTCCGTGCTCTCTCTTAAAAGTGTCTCCATATCTTTCCAGTTTCCCCGAGGGACTCCTTCCTACTTTCAACTTTTCACGCTCACTCAAAAATCTCTCGGTCTCCTGTCCTAAAACTTGCTGATTCCACTTCTTTATTCTCTTTCATCATTCCCCTTCCCCAGATCCGAACACCAAATCTTCAATGATTCACGGGAAAGATGTTGTTTTTTAATCAACAGTGGTCCACTATGATAAAATGGAGAATGTGCAATCCCAAATAACATCTCCCTTGATTCAAAATAAGAAGTATTTACTGTGTGCCCATTGTGTGCCGTGTAGGGGCTATGAAACAAGATCAGCTTTACTGGACTGTGAGCTCCGTGAGAGGCGCGGACTCAGCGCCTGAAGTCCAGAGAGGTCTGAGAATCTTTCCTGGTAGATGCCATCTGGTATTAAAATATAAAGAAATGCCTAAAACAGAGCAACAAAAACTGTGTGTGTGTTTCAAATATTTGTAGAATGTAACAGGCAATATGATTAGGCTAGTCTCAAGATAATTACATGGTCCAATAATGAGACACAAGTTCATTGCATGATCCGCCTTCTTTCAGCCCTGCTGGTGTATTTCTAGGCCTTAACATTCACAAGTAATGGCAAGACCCATGGGAAGCCCCTTGTGAATGGGAAGCCTGGGCCTATGGGCTCTCCTGCCCACTACCACCTCCCAAGGCCTCCACATAGCAGTGAGTGAAGGAGTCAATAAATAACTCCACCAAGAACACTTGGTCTCAGCCCGCAAGTAATGGACAAACTAAACTAATTGGGGGGTGGGAGGGATGCGGAAGGACATGTTCTCCACCCACACCCCTCCCCAAATATAAGGGAAGAACTATCATGCCAGGAGACCAGGATTCCATGCTGGATCCATCACTAAGTCACTCATCATAGGCAAGGCCTTTTGCATATATTTAAACGTCAAGGTTTTCCTCTTTTTTAATTTTTTTCTGTAAAATAGAATAATACTATTTTCAGCCCTGTCTTCTGTAAAAGGTTATTAAGAGCTCACATAAGGATTTGGAGTTACTCTGGAAAACTGTAAAGCCCACCACAAAGCTGAGCTGCATAAGAACAAAGGTTGAATACTTAATCGTATGCCGACTTATCACCATAAAAAAAACAAAAAAAAAACTCTAATGACATTTATAACATATAAATTCAGAACGTGACACTGTTGTGTCCAGGGAATAAGGGAAGAAGGGGACAAAAGGTGAATAGCTATGATTTGAAAGTAAAACAATTTTATGGAGCCCCATAGGGCTCTGGCAATTTTTCTGTGAATATATGAATATGGATGGTGATGTTGATTCCTTGTTGAAATGATTTCCACGAGTAACCAAAAGATGACTACTCTCCAAACCTTATTCCCTAAGGTCCCACACTATCCCAGGCTTTTTCTTCAGTTAAAACTTTCTAAGAAAAGGTCACTTGCTCTAGCCACCTCCGTCCTCAACCCACTATAACCTTGTTTCCTCCCTCCTGCTAAACTTATGCAAACATGACTAATGACACCCTAAGTTACCCAAACAAACTGCCCTCTAGAGCTTATCTATGTGGTTCACGGATGACCATGGGACAGCTTTCCCTTTCTCTGGGTGAGTGAAGGAAGACACACTCTCTTTAGCATCCCTCATACTCCTAGGGCTGTTCCCACTCTTCTCTTAGGGTGCTTCTCCCTGCACTCGTCCTGTGGACCCAGGGGCAGATCCCCTTCTCCCCTTCTCCCAGGCGTTCTAATCCCCACCTTGAACTTCACTGCCACAACTTGGAGTGACTCGTCAGTCTCCAGCACTTTCTTCTGAGCTGTAACTCTTCTTCTGATTACCCATTACACAGCTCTACCTGGATATCCCACAGCCTCTCAAACAGGACTTGTCAAATTGAGCCCCTCACTTCCCTGCATTCCCCACTCCTCCTCCTTCTGTCATGTGATCACCATCCATCCCTGCAATTCTCCTCCTGCCACCCCAGCTCCGATCAGTCCCCACAACTCTGAAACCTTCACCAGCCTCTCCAGCCACATTTCTCACTATTTCTTGGCCAAAATGTTGCTCCCCGGCCTCTCCATGAGTGTTTCTCAAAGTGTGGAGCATGTACTACTGATGATCCCCCAAAGCGATGTTATGTGGTTCTAAAATGTTTTATTTTCCTTTCAATGATTAATGCTTTCTTCTGATGTATATTAAAATAAATTCGCAAGGGGCACATCCAGGCTGCATTGAACAAAACTTTATGCGCGTTAGAATAACCTGGGGACCTTTAAACATGCCACCACCTAGGGGGCATCCCAGACCAACTAAATCACAACCGCGTGGGGTGGGGAAGGGCCACAGCTCTGTACACTGCCCACGTGCTTCCAATGTGCAGACATTAGAATAAACCTGAAACAGGCATTTAAGAGAAAAGGCTGACCCCTTCTAAAGAAAGTAAATAAACAGTTCTATTTACGGTGAACAGAAAGGACGCCCCAGTCACCCTGGTCTGCCCAGGACATTAGCACTGAAAGTCTGTCATCCTGGTATACCCCTCCATCCCAGGCAAACTGGGCAGCTGGTCACCCTACTCAGAGGAGGCAGTGTCGGAAGCTCAGAAATGAGTGCTAGCATTTCCCAAAATGTGTTCAGCAAAATGCTATTCACACTCCCCAGGCCATTAACAGCTGTGTGGCTACAAATGGTTCCACTACGGAATAAACTTGAGAGACCCCAGGGATATCCCAGGATAGAGGAGTAAGTTAATGGTTTTCCTCAATGCCAGCTTCTCAGAACATCCAATACACTATGGTCTTTTACACTGTCTGAGAGAAGGATAGACTGTCCTGCATTCCTCAAAGTATTTGAGGCCGGATTTTTTGAGAAGCACTTAATCACTTAGGTTTTGAAAAATTTCTTGTTAAGTGTTGCCTTCCCATACTTTGAGACAATTTCAGGAAAATATAAATCTGATCATGTTACTTCTTCATTATCAAATCCCATGCTTTAAAATAGTCCAGACTCCTTTCCACTTTCCCAGCTCTCCCATCTTTTCTCCCTTCTTGTGCTTCAGTACAATGTTTCTCAAACTTGTAGAAGCATTTAAATCACCTGGGGAGAGTGTGGCAATACTGGCTCTGATTCAGGATTGGGGTAGACCTTAGACCTGCCATTTCTAGCGATGCTTGCTCCCAAACGATGCCGTCACTGGGGATCCAGGACCACACTTCTGAGTAGCAGGGCTCTGGTCGTGTTCCATTTTAAAGGACGCTGTCTTGCCCTAGCTGGTATGGCTCAGTGGATAGAATGTCAGCCTGAGGACCGAAGGGTCCTGGGTTCAGTCCCGGGTCAAGGGCACATACTTTGTTTGCAGGCTCAATCCTCATGGGGGAGGCAACCAATGGATGTATCTCTCTCACATTGATATTTCTTTCTCTGTGTCTCTCCTCCTCCCTTCCACTCTGCCTTAAAAATCAAGGTATGTACATTTTGTGTATTTGAAAATGTGTCAATGATTATAATTAGACACTTGTGCTAGATATCATATATTTTCACTACCCTTTAATTCCAAAATATCCTTGGGTGAGGATTACTAGTAATGTTACACTGTTGTTTTCCTTTAAAAAATAAATAAAATAAAGGATGCTGTCTTTCCTGTAAGCCACTGTGCCTCAAAGGTGCTTTTCCCAGAGGATAACTTCCTACTCACCCTTCCAGGTGGTCAGGAGCATCATTCCCGGAGAAGGTGGCAGCTCTGTTTTATGTTTAGAGCTCTGTTTTGCTGCTCTGCTCTGTTGCAGCTTGATTGCTTATTTCTCTGTCCCTCCCTAGGCAGCTGTCTGACAGCCTTCCTGTGCCCAGTGCCTGGCACACTGTAACTACTCAGCAAATCTACATCGAAGGAGGCCGTGGCCACGCAAAGGAGGTAATGATGGATTTGGCATAGGGAAGATGTTTCAAAAATAAGGCTGTTATGCAGAATCAAATCGGCTGGTTGGAGTTCTGTGGTTGGGAACTTCAACCAGAGTCATAAGTAGAATCTATGTTCACATCGCAGAGTTCAGATCACAAGGGAATAGCATCATCTGTTATTTACACACAAAAATAAAACTCCCCGGTTTCTTGCAATGAAAACGAAACCCAGATAATCTTCTGATTAACATTTAACAGCCTAAAATCACCAGGCACAGTGGGAAATCAAACACCATTTGACCCCTAAACCTGTGTTCGTCTACTTTGTAGAGAATCCTTCTGACAATTTTAAGTTTAAACAAACCTTTGTGAAAAAGAGTACTCCAGCAGGTTTAATGTAGTCACCACTGTCAAAATCATAGGCAATGCATCACACTCAAAAGAGCACTTGAAAATGTGTCAATAATTATAATTAGACACTTGTACTAGATCTAATATACTTTCACTACCCTTTAACTCCATCTGATGTGAAATTAAAACCAGTTTCTTAAAAGTGCAACTCACAGATCATAATTTAATTCTAAAGCAGATATAAAACCTGTCACACTACAGAGATACAGTACATTTTACTCAGGAGGAGAAAAGGCCATGATATTGTAATACATCATTTTAGGTAAGGTGACCACCTTTAATACTGAAAGGGCAAAATACATTACCGAGGTGACATAATCTTCCAATATTTACTTCACTCCTTTGTATTTAAACATTTCTCTTCAAAATTATGTACGACTCACAAGCCCAGAGGTGATAGCTGTTAATATGTTGGTATTCTTCCCTATCGGTCTTTCCCCCCGCCCCCATATCCATATGCAAATAGCTACAAATCTGGACTTGTACTATGTTTTATGTCTGTTTATGTTTATGGAATTGTAGTATGAAACTATACATAATTTATGTATATGAAGTTGTACTGTTTTAGTGTCCTGCTTTTTCTACAGAACATTGTCTTGTATACTTCCCATCGTCATTCATTCATTCCAAAAATTTCTGCATGCCTAAGGTAGTATATGCAAGGCACAGGACAGACACACAGACACACACACACACACACACACACACACACACACACACACAAACATAGTCCCTGGTCTTGCCAGCATATATGGGAGTATATGCAAGGTAAATATATAAAAAAAGAATCAAACTAGATAAAAATGCCAACAAAATCCTCTTTGGGAAGGTAATTTTAAGGTAAGATCTTTCCCTGAAAATTCATGTAAAATAATATTTTTTGTGATTACATAATGTTACATGTTATAAATATATAACATAAGTTACATATATATAGGTTATTGTAGAAAAATTATTTCCATTTTTCTTTTCTACTCTACAGCTAGATGAATAAATTTGTATACTTAAAAAAACTTTAGTAAGTGATTTTTTCTAAATGAGTAACCAAGAACTCAAAATATTTTCAGGAAAATTACATTTACATTAGCAGCCCCAAATTTCCAAGTCTTTCAAATGAAAAAATCCAGGGTGCTGCTTAATTTTGAGGGACCAATTCTAAAGAAAAAATGCAGTACAGGAAATAAACATGAATTTTACATTAAATTTCATTTACTTGGGTTTGAATATTTAAGTACATCTAATTTGGTAACCACCAGAAACGCCAACCATCTTATTAAACTATATCAGGTAAATACCTCAGCTTCTCCAATAATCCCTATTTGCCCTCTTCATATTACAAAATACTTTGAAAGATCAAAAGCTGACTGTTCTGGTCTGCTCCAAAGTCATAAATAAAATGTTGCTGTTTCTTAAAGACTGTCTATCATTTGCCTATTGCTTTTTGGGGGGCTATTATAAAAATAAAATTTTTCTCTAAGTCTAAAAATCCATTGCCTCTATTCTTGATCAATAATAAAATGCTGACAATATCAGTTTCTTGGCCCACTTACCACTCACTGTATTTAAAAAAAAGAAAAGAAAAAAAGATAATCAGCCATATAAGGTCTGCTTTTAACTCAAAGCAAAAACCAGACAGAGTGCTTTAAAACAATCAAAGTAAAGCTGTGGTTAGCAAGGCTTCTGAAGCCCAGGGCTCTTCACAGACTCAAAACTTTCATAAGGGCAAAAAAAATCATCAAGCTCCATTTACTGGAAGGACCAAAAAGAAGGCAGATTGAAAGTGAAACAACAAATTCTCAAACTTCAGAAATAGCCGAGCCTATGCCCTTCTTGACAGATAAGAAAAAGATAACAAAGAGTTTAAGAAAGTGACTTTCTTGGGCCACAAAACTGATTTACACCAGAGATCAAGCTGGTGGTTGAGTCGTAAGGGTTGCTTTCTCATTTCCATCACACCACACTGCCTCACTAATACAACTCCAAACCCCTCGTCATGGCACAACCTGTACTGTAATGAAAGATGTAAAGGGCCTTTACTTCAGCAATTTCAATTCTTGATATTTACCCCGACATATGCAAGAGAAAGACAGATAGGTCTACATATATATCAACATATATATCAGTAAAAAGGTGGAGTAGTGCATGTAAGAACAGTCACTGCAACACTGTAACATAATATTACCTAAAATAGCAAGTAAAAGACAAGTTAAATAAATTGTGATACATCCACACAATGGAGTCCCTTTTAAAAGAATAAAGAAACTGTTTATACTGATAGGAAAAACTTTCCCAGATACATTGTTAAGTGAAAACAGCCAGGTATAGAACTGAAATGTATACAATATGTATAGGAAAAATACATTAGTACATGTTTGCAAATGTAGAGAGTGTCACAGGAAAACTATATTAATTTTAGTGATGGTTTTTCTCCAGGAAGGCAAAGTAAAAGACTAGAGGACAAAAGCTACCTTTCACTATATACTTTTCCTATCTTTCAAATCTCTTATTGAGCACATGTAACATAACATAAATATCTTTCCTACAACATAAAATAGCACAATTAATAAAAATATATGATTTGAAGGGAAAAAATCATAGGAACCCATGTTAACATGCACATGTAATGAAATGAAGCTATCTATGAATTAGAAATAAAACCACCAATTTGAATTTTTATTTTTTAAAAAAAAAGTTGTATGGCCCTGGCTAGTATGCCTAAGTGGTTATTGGCCCACGCACAGAAGGGTTGTAGGTTCAATTCCCAGTCTAGGGCACATACTTGGGTTGTAGGTTCCATCTCTGGCCTCAGCTGGGGTGCATGTGGGAGGCAACCAATCAATGTATGTCTCCCTCCCTCTCTCTCTCCCCTCTTCCCTCCCCCCCCCCCCCACTCTCTCTAAAAATCAATGGGGAAAACATCCTTGGGTTATCATTAACAGAAAAATAAAAAAAAGTTGTGTGGCCCAAAAGACCAACATGCAAGACAAAAAAAAAAATCCCTGAGAACAAATGAAATGCCCTCCTGGAAGATGTACATGCTCAATACCCACATCTGAGAAGGATTCACTCCACCTGTGCTGAGAATGGCCTAAAACAATAAGCCCTTTAAGGATCAAAACAGAACCAAGTGGGAGAAGGGGAGTAACTGGGGTGGACCTCACTGATTAATTAACAATGAGTTGGAGAGAATCCCAAACAAACACGCCAAGATAAAGAAAAAAAGTCATCTGAAGTTTAAAAGGACATTCCATTCTAAACTGGCTAAAGGCAAGAATAAATGCCAGGCAATCATTCCCCATCTCCGGGCTACAGCAACCACTTTGTCTAGCACCTGTGACACAAAAAACATCATTGTTAGAATCCCTTTCACCTAAATAGGCAAGGCTCTGCGAAATAGGCATAAACATAAGTTACAGATGTCACCCATCAAGCAGTAGACCTGTCTTTGATTCTGCAGCAGATGTTTATCAGTTCCCATGTTCAAATGTCGCAGACTGTTATTGCACTCCTTTATTCAGATAAACATTTGATTATTTGCAAGATAGGGCACTTGACCCAAAAAA
Source organism: Corynorhinus townsendii (assembly GCA_026230045.1). NCBI lineage: Eukaryota > Metazoa > Chordata > Mammalia > Chiroptera > Vespertilionidae > Corynorhinus > Corynorhinus townsendii. The sequence goes on along the minus strand of JAPDVU010000005.1, from coordinate 58,902,769 downwards.
GTCAATAAGAGACTTTGAACTGTTTGTAGCTGGTTCATTTTATCATTCAAACTTTAGCCCACTTCTTCCTATTTCCAAAAGGGACCTCTCCCCTAGATCCAATGCCCCAGGGTGGCCTTTTCTTTGCATCCTCTCTCACAAAACTAACTGCTAATACAAAGCCACAGCTCCCATCCTTATCCACCAGGGCTCCAGTGCCACATTTTCCACGCCTCACTAGACTCAGCAAGCCCTTTTCTTTGTACGTGTTCCACCAGAAGCTCAAACTCAACACCATGCCTTATCCCAAACCAACTCCTCCTAACAACCTTCTGTTTTTGGTATTTTGTTTTGTTTCTTTGTTTGTTTTTTAAGATCAATACCATTCTCCCAATCATCCAGGTTCCAAAGTCAGAGATGCTTGCTCCCCATCCATCCTTCCCTCTCTTTCAAAAAAAAAAAAAAAGATTTATTCACCCTATGGCTTCTGCAGCTCAAGGCCAAAACCCTAATCCTACCCACTCTCCTGTACCTTTAGCTCCTGGGCATCCACACTCACCACTAGACTAATTCATCTGTGACCAACAGAAGGCTATAGATTCTATAGTATAGTATAGAACAAGGGTCTCAAACTCATATGCCTACACTAGTAAGGACAATGCAGTTAGCACGCAGGAGTAAGGCAGGCTAACAAGGGAGGGAGGGAGAGAGGGAGGAAGGGAAGGTTGTTCATGATGCTGGGGCCTCAGTGTCTGGGAGAAAGCAGGAATGAGCTGGGCTGTGGTGAACACAGCATACATGTCTCCTCAGACAGACATAATTACAAGGAGCTTCGGCAGGTTTCTGCAGGAATACGGGCCTGGTGCTGCCAGAGCTTTCAATTTTGCAGGAGCATGTGGAAATTTGGATTTTCAGTGGGAAACTTCCCCATATTTAAATGTTGGGAACCGTTTCAAAAATATCAAACAGGACCCAACTATGAGGTATAGTCAGCCCCGACACCACCAGCTATAGAGCATGATGACTTGGGAATGTACAGCCTGGGTTATAAGTTCAGACACGTGACCTTCAGCATTTTCCATCACCCTTCTGAGTCTCAGTTTCTCCTTCTGTAAAATAGGCATAAAAAGAGTAGATACCTCAAGGAGTGGGTGTGAGCATTAAAAGGAGAATGCAAGGGGCCTGACCAGAGCCTCCTTCAGATGTATTATGTATTATCTTAATGTTGCTAGTTTTAGAATCAAGTCTAAAAACATTAGCCTAACATTCAAAATTAACAATAATTTGGCTCTAAATCTCCATTTCTAAGCTTTCTTTTACAGTGCTTCCTTTAAGATACTCTATACAGTCTTGTCACATCACAAAGAACTTCCAGGAGTTACCATATATGCTTGGGGATGGGGGGGTTGGGGAGGGGGAAGAAGGTGGGAAGGGTGTGCAACCTAATGACTTAAAAAGTATTGGCCACCCTACTCCATACACTTTGCCCCTGGAATTAGTGCAAATCGGAGACATCAATCTGCTGTTCCTTCCAGCTGTCTCAAGTCTTGATGCCTTTCCAAGAAGCTGCACCTCAAGGCACTGTGTCTGATTCTACTGATTAAAAATATGTGCAACTATGTTTTGTACAACTTGGCTCCTATACAAAAGCCAACTACTCAGACTTACTTGCCCCATTCCCTTGTTTTGGAATGTTGCCTACTCCGCAACCTACACACATAGAGATAACTCAAAACGATAACATCAAAATGGTATCTTTCCGAGGCCAGCCAGACAGCCACTTCTTCAAAGGTGTCGGTTGATCTTTATCTCTGTATCTTGTGACCAAGGTACTCAGCATACTGCCACACATAGATGTGTGATTCTTCAGTCTCTTACTCAAGTGTATCTGAAGTTCGACTCAGTTTTACTCAACTTGATAAATGCTTAAGACAGGAAGGACAAAGAGGGGAAAAGATGAAGGGGCAGCGGCAAGGCAGGGAAACCTTAGTAAGGACCATGACAATGATGACTGCTGCCACCGATTAAGCTCTTAGTTACATCTTTCAATGCAAAGAGCTGTTTGCCTTTCTGAACGACAGGTGTATGGGGTCATCTTCGCCACCTCTCTCCTATCCTTCTGGTGTACCTAACCTGTACCGGCACTCCTGCTGTCCCTCATTACTGAAAGCCACCATCCCATTAAAATATAATCTAAATAAACACCAGCTTAAAATAATTAGCCCCACCTTTGATGCTGACTGGGATCAAGATGAGAATGAACTCTTGGAGCTGGTCCAAAGCACATATTAGTCACTTTAGTCTGATTTAGAGAAACAAGCAGAACCCCTACTCAGAGAAAAGAACAATGGAGTGAGGGGGTAGTGGAGGAGCACTGGGCTGTGGACCTTCTGTAGAACGACTGAGGCACACAAAAACAAAATTCTCACCCAGATTAGCAAATGTTCAATTAAAAAAAAATTAAGGCTGATTTCCACAATACCTAGAATAGTTTTGTTTTGTTTTGTTTTGGGGGGGGGGTTCAAACTGCTGGTTAGAACCCATTAGCTAGTTGTCAAATCAATTCAGTAGACAGAGACCAAAACTTTTTTAATAAAAAATATAATAGAAATTGGGAAATACTGCAATATTATTAAACTTGCAATTATGCTTTATTTTTAATATGTATGTATGTGTGTACTCAGTCATGATGAAAAATGAATTTCTGAGAGTCAAAAATGTTTTCAAAACACTGAGACTGAACATTCATGTTTATATAATCTCTGAGACTGAGATTTTCCATTTTTTACTGGGCCATACTCATAAAGTCAGAGAATATTTGTTCTTGCCACCTGTTGTGCACAACGGTTCAGTTCTTCAAGTTCAAAAGTACACTAAAAAAAATCCATTTGGCACACTAGTCCCTTACCATTTGCCTTATTCCCAAAAAGGAAGATAAAGGTCACTCTAGAAAACCACCCACTTTTTCTTCCTACATATATTTCTATTTTGTGCAAGTCCCTAACATCAAGTTACAAGTGCAAACGCTCCAGCTTTCGGGTGGCATCTCCTAAGAGACATTCACATGCCACTTAAGGAGAGTGACAAGTACATTGTATTTTCACCCAGAGTGCAACAGCATTCATTCATAGCTCCAATAGTGGTGGATGCAGAACTTGGTTTAAAATATCTCCTCATGCCCAGCTGGTGTAGCTCAGTGATTGATCTCCATGAACCAGGAGGTCAGGGTTTGATTCCCGGTCAGGGCACATGCCCAGTTTGCAGGCTTGATCCCCAATGCAGGGTGTGCAGGAGGCAGCTGATCAATGATAATGATTTTCTCTCATCATTGATGTTTCTCTCTCTCTTTCTCCCTCTCCCTTCTTTTCTGAAATCAATAAAAATATCATAATATTCATATATATATATATATATATATATATATGCACATACATATACTCAATCCGGCCCCTGTAGACCAAAAAATGCTTTTTCTCAAGTTCTTTTTATGCACATTTTTCTCAGTACCCTCTCTCTAATCGCCAAGTATCATCCCATATCTAACCTCCAGTTTTGTCCAAGATCACTCCTACCTTCCTTTATACCTTCAGTGCATTTCTCATCAAAGTCAAGGTTACTTTTTAGAATTTGGATCAATAAATTTTCCATAATTGGCTAGAAAAAGAGCAAAACCTAGAGCAATCTTATTTTCACTGGCATGCACGCTGCATGGTGGCTAGCAAAGGCCCATCCTGCTTTCACAGATGAGCAAGTCTCCCAGCCATCCAGTATTCAAGATCTTGGTTGCATGCCCACTCAAATGAGCCCTGAAAACCTATCAAAAGAGGAGTTTACTTTGGATCTCAACCATTTCCAGAGAGGTTGCTCACATTGCACCCCTCACATGAGCTCTGTTTACTTCACTGTTTTCACTGTCAACTGTTTGAGAACATGCACAACAGGAGAAAGTCAGTGAAAGTGAGTCAATGCACCAAGTGTGTCAGTCCCAGCCACACACATCGGTTGCTTGCACGTCGGGATATAAAACATTAGTTGAGGTATTCTTCCTAATACAGGAGGTATCATCCTTAAATCCAAATACAATCAGAAAAGGAAACACATACATATAGATCTTTGTTGAATTCACCAAGTACAAGTTACAATATTTTGTTTTAAAAGAGCCGTATAAAAAAAAGTTCTTTCTACCTAGAATGTCTTTTGTCCCTGCTTACTAAACTCATTCCTAAGGACCACTGTGTCTGGTATCATCTTCCCTGAGACCCATTCCCTAGAGGACTGGGTTCCTTTGCTCCCCTAACATGCAACCATCCATTCATTCTCCCCACAATTAAAAAACGATTTATTGACTGTGTGGTCTAAGCCAGACATTGTGTTAGGTGCAAGAGATAGACAAAAGATGAATAAGACACAGTCCTTGCCCTCAAGGAGCCCAGTGAGAGAATTTAAAAGGTTTTAAATTGGTGAACGGGAATGAATTGTGTGGAACAAATAAATGGAGGAATAAATAACTTGAAGTCCTTGCCCTCAAAGAGATCAATCATGTCCCAGAATAAGCCATGAAGATGATAAAACGCTAGAAAAAAAAATGTCAAAAGGCAAAATCCGGGCAGCATTCTTGCTTGCAATGAGATTACTCCGAGCCCTGAAGAATTGGGCTCTCCCCAAAAGTGGGGGGAAGGGCAATGCAGAGGAACAGCAATGCCACGCTGGGCCTTGTGATGAGAGAACTAAACTGTTGGAGACACGTCGAGGCCTGTACTAAATGGGACTGCTGACCTTGCCCCATCCTCCAAAAAAAGCAACCTTCTCACAATTTGGAAAGACTAAAATGTAAAGTCCCTTTCCCAGTCGCAGAAATAAAAGCCAAATATCCAGAGCAAACAATGAAGCAACCAAAATGGGCAAAGTGGAATGTTGGTCAGAGACTAAAACCCCAAAATCAAACAACTGAGTGGTGGTGGCTCTGGAAAACAAAGTTCTCATGGATCCCAGAAGAGGCTTCCGACGTATAAACAAGCTCGGATTTCCAGAAACGCATATAAGAACACAGGAATACTATTCAGTGGTGCAGTCGGTTTGAACACTGGGGGCAGGGAACTATTTGTTTTAACTTTGAAAAGGAAGCTGCTGGGTCTCTTATTAATTTTGAGAGGGTAAGTTCAAGCAAAACTACATCCCATCTCAACCAAAGGCCACGGTGTGCCAAGTACAACAACTTGATGAAGCTTTTCAAAAGGCGTCTTTAATTGGAATGCCCTTTCCAACAGCCAGATCCTGGTTTGGAACTTCTGATTCTTAAACGAGCATGGCAAGCGAGAGCAGTCCATGGCCAACTGCTAAAAAGAAGAGGTAAACCTTCTACTTGGTTCTTCTGAGCGCTGGAACTGGCCACAGAAAGAAACACAAAGTTTTCACTCCAAGAGATCAAAGAAGGCATTCTGTACCAGGAAACCCAGTTCAAATCCTCATTTCCAGGAATAAAGCCACCGTGCCCAATACTTGCTTTGGGAAAATAAAACAAGAGACTATGTGAACTCCAATTAAAATCGCCAATGGCTTTATTTCCCAGCCTCACCAGTTGAATGGTGTTAACAGTTTACCCAGCCACTGCTTTAACTTAAAAACCGGCTCCCAGGTCTGAATAGTCACACTTACCAATGGGTAAAAGCCAAAGCATTTGAACGCGTCATGACAGCATTCTTTGTCCCATCCGGAGCACTCGATGTGTAAGACAAGGTGGTGCTGAGAAGTGCCAGCTCTCCCATAACCACAGTCAGAAGCCCCGCTGCAGCCCATGCTATTATTTTAGTCTCAATCCAGGAATCCCCGGCTTTTCAAAGTTCACGTTAGCACTTTGCTTTTACAAAAGACCTACATTAGTACCTGTTTTTACTAACAGGAAGAAATCAGAAGAGGATTTTGGCTTTTATGAAAAAAAAAACCCAAAAGGAAACTAGCATTTTCTTTTCAGGGAGCCCTTAGAGAGGCAGCAGCACCCCGAGCGGCGATGAGTGGTACCCCCACACTCCTTTCCCAGGAACCACACTCAGTACCCCAGCATCGAACTGCCGGGGCTCTGCACTGTGTCTGTGAGCATCTATGCTTTATCTCCATTTAGTCTGTGCATTCCTGTTTTTAGTATACAATAATGTTATTTTTGGTTTTATGTGTTATTTGGTATGATTTAGTAGGTTATTTTGGGGGTCTGGTGATGCTCAAAAATTTTTCCAGATAAATGAATGGTAATTGCATTTTTGCTTTATGTCATTTCAGCTTAGGAAAGCTTTCATAGGAACACTCCAATTCAGAGAGCGGGGGAAACCTGTACTGGAAGTGAGAGTGGAAGTAGGAGAAAATAGAGGGGATATGCCTCAGTCTTACTTGGGTATAACAACAATCATCTTTGCTTTAAATTATCACCTAGGGTCTTGTCAACCAGCCATTTGTTCTTATGTAGCTACTTCACACAGGCACCACGCTAAGTCAGAATAGTGCAGTGAAGTATTCCCCAAGTAATCATTATGTTAATGGTTATGTTTAATTATCTTCTATAAAAATTATGTATCATGTACGTAGGTGATAAAGTCTAAAATCAAATGAGCACCCAAGAACCTATTACTGAACCCCAAACCAAAATATCACCAATACTGTGTCATCTACCTACCTCCTCCACATTATCGCCATGTTCCAACAACACACACACACACACACACACCAGATAATTATCCTGAATTTGGGGGTTCAATAGGAGTAAATGCATCTTTATCATTATCTCCTGTTCCTAATAAGTGAGTTGGCTTTCCAAATATGGCTATGATATATTGTTTCCTCTTAAAAGATGATGTCTTTGAAAAGGTGCTTATTGCTAAAAAAAAAAAAAACTTACCACAGAGTAAGTGAGACTTAGCATAGCTATGGTAAACTCGTGAAGACAATGCATGAATTAATGAAATTTAGCAAATGCTGGAGAAAGTGGCAAGATCATGGGTTCCAGAATCCCACCAACCCCCATTAGTCCCCATTCACTAATTCTACAACATGGGGCAACTCAATTTTGCCAAGCCTCAATTTGTTATTAGAAAGGAGTAAAATAATAATAAAATATATGGTTATTGTAAAATGTAATTAAAAAGTACACGCAGAGAGCTAAGCTCTGTGCCTGGTACATACCCAGTCCCCCTTCCCCAATCATCATCTCTGTCATCAAGTTCACTCAAAATATATCAAGGGGCTTTGCCACTGTCAATAGTTTACTTCTTCCTAAATTCTAACAACGTGTGTGCTGATGCCTTCCCATAAAAATCAATCAAGATGTAGGGATCCAACAGAACAAGCACAGAGAACAGTTCCCAGGTTCCAGCTCCTCTTTGCCTAAAATACCCTATAAGTGCATTGATTCCATCTTCACCTCATGACCTTGAATAGCAGGATCGTTCTTCAAATCCATTTCTGCCCAGTTCCTCCCTCCCCCCAAAGGCTTACCTAGAAGCCTATCTAGCCTTATTCAACCTAGCCTTACCTAGAAGCCTATCGTGATCATCAGGGGACTAGGTCAGTGCAACCTAGGATGAGATAGCGACCTAGTCTCTCTGAATGGATTCAATCGCTGCTATCTGTTCCATGAACAGGTGCAAAACTTTTGGAAAATCATTACTTTGGGGGGGAAATCACTATTAATAGAATTAAGTTCCTCACGTCTGAAATTTATAGGCATACCTCGTTTATTGTGCTTCGTTTTATTGCGTTTCACAGCTGCTGGGTTTTTTACAAAGCGAAGGTAAGACCCTCCTCCTCCACCTTATTGTGATACTGGCTTTGTGATGGTCTGGGAAAGACCTTGCAATACCTCCGAGTTATGCCTGTAATTACAGTCCTCAGGGCGGCATACTCCTCCATCTTTACTCCACATCCTCACTATTCTTAGAGAGAACATGAAACTTACTGGATCCAAAGGATCACTCTCTCCTAAGGTACAACAGTTGTACAACTACTACCTAAATCAAATTTTATTTAAAACCACTGTCACCATTTCAAGTAAAACTCACCTGTGTACTACTGGAAAAGAAGAGCATGAACCTAATCTATACCCATCCCAGCCCTTGATTTTTGGCATCCCTACAATTTATTGCAACATCATTCACCACCTTGGAGTATTTTCATGAGTAACAGTACAAATGCTATTATTCAATGCACAAGTCCACCAATTTAAGGCCTACACATTTCAGCTTCAAAGGACTTCTGTTGTTTTTTTAATTCCATGACAGAAAACAAATACAACTGAATCACACATAGAAAGTGATTTGGTGTTAGAAACCCGATGATCCAAACCCTGTCTAGGCCTAAGATTATTTTCCTGACCCCTGTGTCCTCCCACCCCCCACATCAGTGAAAGGGTGAGGCCCATATTTCACACTTAAGCATACTGTAAAGCTGGATGGCAAACCCAGTGTCTGAGGTCAGCACAAGTCTAGTGTCTGCTGGCTGCCCAACCCTGGGCCCCTAGCCAGCCACCCACCTCCAGAGACAAGTGCCAGGGCATACTATAGTGTTTCCATTTAAGGCCCGCCACTTGGATCAGCCCATCTCTGAAATTTCTTATCACCACCTTTCCAGGAAGAATTTTTGGGGGGAAAGGGAGGTGGTGTCTATTTTTTGAGCTGTCTGCATCTCTCAAGCAGGGTTCTTTAAAACCACTGGGTCATGTCTCAATTTGAAGCCTTTTTTCAAAAAATATACAAAACATGTCGAGATCAGTCCTTTCTTCTCATGTAACTCCCAATTAACACAACTCAAAAAGAAAGAAAAGAAAACCCAATAAAAGTAAAAAACCCATTGTATGACTTGGCTACCTCTTTCCAAAAGCCAAATTAAGCACAACTTTTTAACCAACGCTTTTCTTCTACTAAGTGGAATGTCTTCTTCCCTAAGTTGCTTCCTCTACAGCTTCTCTCCCATGCAAGGGGCGTTCAAACCTCCAGGGAAAAGAATAGGGGTGGGAGACTTATCTGGCACAAACTGTACAGAGCTGAGCCAGTCTAGAAGCAGACGGAAGTTAGTGAATCCGGCGGCCCCAGAGGCCCACATCTCTCCCCAGCGGGCCCAGGGTTCTAGCCTCACTGTTTTGGTTACAGTGTTGAAGGAAGGGTTTTAAACTTGGCAAAGTACCGTGCAACATCTGTAACCACATTTGCCTTCTGGGGATCGGAAGATGAATCCCACATTCCTGGCTTTGAAGCTTTTTGAAACTGCAGCTAGGAAGAACGGAGGGAGGGAGGGAGTTGAGCAGAGTTTATTGGTTGTCTCTCCAACAGAAAATTCTTCTTGGAAGAGACGGATATTTTGAGGGTGGGGGTGTTTCGCCCATCCCTTTACTCCCTACCAAGATCAGCTAGGAAGGTGAGCCCCGTGGCGCGCAGAGACAGATCAACTTACAAGTCACAGGCGCTCACGCTGGAGGAGTTCACCACATACATATACATACACCCAGACACACAGACACATACACACTGCAAACCAGAGACCCCCCACTCCATGCCTCTGCCCTCTCGCACATCCCAACAGCAGTTCAAGCCCAGAGCAAGGCAGTTTTGCTCCGAGGCTGCTTCCCCCACCGAGAGTGGATCGAGCTTAGGGGAGAAAAGAATGAAAGCGAGGGGGAGGCACCGCAGACGCCCACCCTCCCACCCCCAATCCGTGCCCCTTCTCCCGCTAGGCTCCCTCCTCCCTCGATCCACCCGGCTCCAGGCGCGGCCGGCGACCTGCCCTCACCTCTGGTCCCGCCGCGGCTCGGGGCTGAGCCGGGGGAGGCGGAGTACGAGCCAGCCGGGCGCTGCAGGTCGGCGCGACGCGGGGCGCGCTGCCCCGGCGGGCGCGGGGCGGGGCGGTGCAGCCGGCGAGGGAGCCCGGAACTCTGCGGGGCCGAGGGCCGGCGGCGGCCCCGAGCGGCGTCTGCAGCGGCGCGGTGCGTGGAACCAGGGGCTTTCCAGCCCGCGGACCGGCGAGGCTGGCCGAGGAGCAGCCCGGCAGCGGCAGCAGCGGCAGCCACCGCGGGGAAAGAGCTGAGGGAGGGCGGGGAGGCGGGGTGAAGAGGAGAAGGAGGAGGAGGAGGAAGGGGAGGAGGGCGGGCGGAATAAACTTCCCGAGGCGCCGCGGCACGGGCTGGGAGGACGGCCGCGGGCGGGGCTGGCCGGCGGTGGGGGCTGGCCCGGGAGTCGGTAGGGGAGGCGATCGCCGAAAGCAGCGAAGTTCCCCCGTGCAGAGCGGGAGGCTGCGGCGGCGGCGGCGGCAGCGGGTGCACAGAGCAGGAGCCGGAGCGGGAGGAGCGGGAGGAGGAGGAGAAGGAAGTGGCTGCGGAGCGCTCGGCCAATGAGTGTCTGGAGCTGTGATTAACCAGGCAGCAACACATCATTTCCTCCCGGCGCAGATCCAGGGAGCCGGGAGGGAGAGGGAAGGCGGCGGGGCGGGGCCGTCCCCGCGCCCCCTGCAGGCGCCCGGCCAGGGGCAGCCCGTCGAGCCCCGCCGAGCCTGACCCCGGCGCACCCCGCGCTGTCTCGCCGGCCCGGAGGAGGCTGCGAGCCCACCGCCCACTGGCGTCCTCGGAGGCGGGGAAGCTGCGGGGCAGGCCCGAGCCGGGCTCCCGCGGCCGGGGTGGGAGGAGGAGAGGCTTGCGGCGCGGGTGAGTGCCCAGGTAGGCGCGGGCGGGGCCGTCTGGACAGCTCCCGGGGCGGGCGGGCGGGCTGCCTCCCGGACCCGGGGACTGCGGGCGGCGCTCTGCGGATGGCGCTCGGCTGGAGTCCTGCCTGTCAGCCTTAGGCTAGATTCTCTGAGAGAAGCCTCAGCATTCTCATCCAGGCCCTTCTGATCTGCCTTCAGATGCCCTTCCACTTTGCTTATTTCCCGGGAGCTTGCCATTTTCCCAGTCCGCCTCATTAGTAATAAAAATATGCGGGGTTGAGAGGAGGGGTGGTATGGGGGGGTCTGCAGTCATCTAGCCCTGTCCTAGGCGCCATGGGAGCTTACAGTGGAAGGGAAGGAACATACCCCGCCGAACAGAGGCTGACAACCTCGGTCCTTAGATACACAAAAACACTCCAGTGTGCTAATATTATCCAGAGCATCAGAAAGGCATGTAAGGATCAAATTTTGCATGATGCCTGCGAGTATAAGGAAAGCACCAAGCCATTTTCTCTACCCTTTAGAAGCTTACAATGTACAGTCCTATCACAAAGCGAAATAAGAGCATGAAAGCCATAAATGGGAATACCATAAAGTATTTTTATTTCTAGATTCATTTATGCAGCAGGCATTTATTGGGTGACTGCAGTGCTGCAAAGGGTTGCAAAGGAAATGGAAGATCTGGGGCCTGCAGGTCAGGAGTTTACAATCTAATTAGGAACACAAGGCATACATACATGGAACAGCTAGAAAAGGATCCTAAGTATTACAGAAGCAAGAAGATGGAGAAGGCCCGGCACTCTTTTTTTTTTTTTTTTTCTCATAAGGGGAGGGCTTTGTTCCTATGTGATTGGTGGGGATCAGGAGAGGAAATTCCAGGTCAGATCAAGCAAGAGTGCCTGGGTGTATCCTTTCTCTTTAGAAAGATATATCAGGGACTGCAATGTTACTTGGCCAGTTAGAAGCTGTATGACCTTGGGCCCATTTTTTACATCTCTAAGAAGGGAATAGAACCTGTCTCCTGAGACTTGTGTGGTTCCAATGAGATTACACATATGGGGAGGTTTTTCCAGCTGCTGTGTAAATGTTCCTCAGTCCTGTGCATTACAGTCTTCCTTTTACTGGCCTCTTGTTGGTAACCTTCTCTATAGTCTCCCCTAGGCTGTAAGCCCCATGAGGGCAAGGACCAAGTTTGACTGTGTTCACCCTGTATCATCTTGCCTAGCAGAGTGGCACATGCTCAATAAAGGTTTGCTGAATAAATGAACTAGTGAATCCTGCTTTAACTTCCTTTTATCTGTTCCTTCAGCACTGGTTCCTTCTTATTTGTGGCTGGCTCAATGCAGAAAATCCTTTAACTCACCCTTTTGTGACTAACTTGTGTTCCAGGAATCTATCTGGGAGGATTCTGGGTAGTTCTTCTGGGCTTGTAACATAAATTGTTTGATGGATGGATGGATTGTGTGTGTGTGTGTTTGTGTGTAGTGCTGGAGGGTACAGCCCTCCACACAAGCCTCATCCACACAAGGACACCGTCCTTTGGCTTTGGACACCTTAATCCAGGGTTTCTCCACCTTACTACTAGTGACATCTTTGGCTGAATAATTGTTAGGGGGTGCTGCCTGGTGCATGGTAAGATACTTTGCAGCACCCTTGACCTCTGTTCATTAGATGCAAGTGGGATGCCTTCTTTCCATAGTTCTGACAACCAAAAAATGTCTCTAGACATTGCCAAATGCCTCCTGGGGGCAAAATAGTCCCCCACTGAGAACCACTGCCTTACCCTAACATATAATCCATTGATTTAACTCAGGTGGAAAACACACCACTAAAGAAACTTGGGAGAAATGCATCTTCTGTTATTCTAAGATTCTCAGATCTCCGTCATATGTTTCAAGGAGCAGGACTCTTGTTAATTAATTGCCTGCTGCATTGTGAGTTGGCATCGCTTCTGTTTTCTGCATATCCTCCTCCTTTACGCCCAGATCAACATGTTCATTTCTAAAAGTCAACAGCTTTCCAAAACTATTGGGAAATGGGGTCTTGAGCAACCTAAAAGTCCTGTACAGTATTTTCCTATAAAATTTAGGGAATTTATTTTATAGAATTTTGCAGAGTTTTCTTGTCATGGCTAAGCTCTTAGACTTACAGATAATAACCATGGCTTCTCTGCACTCAGATGTGATACAGAATATAAATTGTAATTTTTAAAAGTGATTTCATTTAAAGAATTAAGCATGCAACTACATTGAATGATTTTCTTTCATCCTGAAGCTATTTTATTTTTGGTTCTAGGGAGTTTTTCTTTTAACAATGGTAGAAGAAAACATGGTTTATTAAAACCCATAAAGCAAAACTTAGCTTAGTTGTACATATCAACTTCCATCAGCAATTTGGTGGGGTGTTTGAGAGCTGTTGTTGATGAGAATCCTGATTGATTAATGTACTGCTGTTCAATTTCTAAAGGTTTCTTGAAGAAAAATAAAGATTAATGGTTGAAGAAATGAACAAATTCTGATTAAATCTGTTCCTCAGTATGGGCACGGAGAACTAAAAAGGGCGTTCCTAGTGCTGTGTTTATGATGTGAGCAGACAGACACTTTTGTTCAGCAAAATAAAATCATCTGTCGCATTAAATAAAGTTATTTGAAGCACGGGTTTTATGATTATTGTTTATATTCAATTTTTGTATAGTGGTGTGATGGTCACAAGCATTTGGAGATTAGTTTACATCTAGTTTAGTGATTGTTCACTTTTAACTTGAGCACTGAAGACTAGGTAGGCATTCAAACTACTTAAAAAATGGGCAGAGTTTGAGGGTTGGATGTAGTTTATGGTAAACTAATTCTACTAGCGGCCTGGTGCACGAATTTGTGCACATTTGAAGGAAATTAATTAGAGGAAATATTTTAATACCACTATTCGCCCTTTCTTTATAATAGAAGTGTCAGAGATGAAAGAAAATTAGTAAAAATGTACGTGAAAATCTCTATATATATATATAAAAGCCTAAGTGATCAAATGACCGAACGACCAGTTGACTGATTGCTATGATGTGCACTGATCACCAGGGGGCAGATGCTCAATGAAGGAGCTGCCCCTCGGTGGCCAATGTGCCGCTCAGCTGACTGACAGGCACCAGACGCCGGACTCATGGCTGGTAAGTGCAGCTGCAGTGGCAGGAGCTTCTCCTGCCTCCATGGCAGCACTACCGAGTGGTGGCAGCAGGTACAGTGGGGCCAGGATGAGCAGGAGTGGTGCAGTGTGTGGCCTGGGCTCGGGCTCCTCCCTGGCCGCCTGCTGCTTCATGCACTATTACATCCCCTGAGGGGTTCCGGATTGTGAGAGGGTGCAGGCCAGGCTGAGGGACCCCATTGGTGCACGAATCTGTGCACCGGTCCTCTAGTAATATATAAATTGATTACTAAATAAACAATAGCAATATGATATAACAACAAATATTTTCCATGAAATTTTTACTGTCAGAATCTTCGTTTATTATTAATTTTTAAAAATATGCCAGGTATTCTGAAAAATTTATATCATTTGGACAAATTTTGCCTTTGCTACAACATCAAGTAAATTTCCCATCAGATGGTTTTTCATCAGAGAAATTTAGGGATAGGCAAAATTGACATGTAACAGTCATTCCACCACAACTGTGTTCAATAATTGCATCCTCATTTACCTCATTTTCGCTATGAAGACAGTTCCCACCAGTATTGGTAGTACTTGTCAATGACTGTTCTTCAGACATATTCTGTTGACGATGTTGCTTTCTTTCAGCTTCAGAGGTAGGTTGTACCAATAGTTGGTCTTCAGATACATTCTGTCGATGACAGTGATGGCTTCTTTCGGCTTCAGAGGTACTTTGTGGCAATAGTTGGTCTTCAGACATATTATGTCAACAATTTTGGCTTCATAATGTCAACAAAAACATGACGTCATTACCCGGTGCCCACAGCCACCATTTCCAGGCTGGGCTGAGCTGTAGGCTGCATTTTGCGCCATGGCAGCATTGGCTGTGATTTGGTGGGCTGTCGTTCTGGGGTGGTGGCGGGACCTTTGTCCCATTGGGGGAAGCCGAGTATTGCTTTGTGGGTACCATGTCCGCAGTGCCATTTCTCTGTGAGCATCACAGCACCTCCTGCATTGAGCATCTGCCCCCAGTGGTCAGTGCACATCATAGCAACTGGTTGGATGGTCAGACACTTAGCATATTAGCCTTTTATATAGAGAGATTTTGTTAGACTGAAACTAAGACCCAGACCCTTAGGAGATCTCCATGTTCTTTAAGAAATCCATGAAATTTGTGCTTTTGCTTCAGTTATAATATTTTTCAAAGAAATTAATATCATATTAGAGAAATTAATGACATTCTGGATCATATGACTATCATGCAACTATGATCCTAGTACTCTTTTTTGCTATAAGAAATGCAATTTATTCAAATGATCTATAATAATAAAAGTGTAATATGCTAATTAGACTAGACGTCCTTCCAGACAAAGCCGGGGCTCCAAGGGACATCCGGGTTCTGGGTGCCAGAGGGAAGCTGGGGCCAGCAGCCGGGATAAGAAAGGCCTATTCTTGCACAATTTCATGCACTGGGCCTTGTATTATCATAAAAATATTGAAGGCATTGCTGAGGGTCTGTGGGAATTTTTTTGCCTTTTAAAGATGTCTGTTTATTATTCAAGCATGAGAAATATTGACCCAGCTGCATCATAACTTTTCTTAGAGAAGATGAATTAAAAGGCTTTGACATCTGGAATTTGTCCTAATCCCGAGGCCCATTAAAAAAACACCAATACTATGTTCCAAAGATCAAAGTGACTGGATCAGAATAGTAGAGGGTGGAAGAGAAAATCATAACCTGAAAGGGCCACTGAAAATCCTATCAGACCTGGCACCCTTTTCCTCAAAAGGTAAACATTTAACCAGTTAGGACAGACACTTATTTATCTTCCAGTTAAACTTTCCCAGGTGTATGAATGACTCATTAATTGTTTACTTTATACAAGACTTTATTGGCCATCTACCATATTCAAGGAACTGTGGGAGCTACACTACACAAGGAGTCCTCCAACTGCCTACAGTTACTAACCACTTGGGAAAGTTAATCCAGTCACTCCTGGCACAGAAGGTTACATGCAAACCAATGCGTGGCTATGGGCCAACCATGTGTTAAAAGAGGCATTACAAAACCATTGCAGAAAGGAAAGATTATTCATTAAAACAACGTTAAAGCACTTGGACAAAAAGCCTCTCACACCTTTCCTGAAAATATTTCCAGGAGGAAAAAAAGAGTAAAAAAAAATGTTTTTAATTATAAATTAATGCATAGCAAATATAGGTAGATACTTATCTTTGGATGAGAAAAAGACTTTCTAAATAAAAGGTATAGAAAAAAATAAGATTGGTCGGCTTAATTATGTAAAATTTATTTCCTAACAATTTTTTTAAGAAACAATCAAAAGCAGGGGGCTGGGCAGGGTGGCTCAGTTGGTTGGAACGCTGCCCCATACACAGAAAGGTTGCAGG
This sequence comes from Corynorhinus townsendii, assembly GCA_026230045.1. Taxonomy (NCBI): domain Eukaryota; kingdom Metazoa; phylum Chordata; class Mammalia; order Chiroptera; family Vespertilionidae; genus Corynorhinus; species Corynorhinus townsendii. The sequence continues at coordinate 58,886,572 of JAPDVU010000005.1, read as the reverse complement.
TTTGATTCCAGGTCAGGGCACATACCTAGTTTGCGGGTTCTATCCCTGGTCCAGGCGCCTATGGGAGGCAACTGATTGATGTTGCTCTTTCACATCAATATTTCTCTCTCCTTCCCTTCCTCTCTCCCTAAAATCAATAAAAACATTTTTCTAAAAAAAAAAAGGGGGGGGGGGAGGAGCCAAGTAGTGAAGCTACTTACAACATATACTCAAAAAGTTAAAATCTTTAGTTTATCTTTTAAAAAACTTGTACAAATCAACAAAATGCACATTTAAATAGATGTCTGAATAGCCAAAGACAAAGGTATTACATATGAACATTAGGAAAAAGCTTACAAATTGAAGAAAAGGTAATGCAAACAAAACTGAGATAAAATATTTCACACAATTTGTCAGCAACTGAACATATTCTCTATTGGTATGACTGATTTTATAAATGACATTCCGTTGCTATAGAGCCGTGGTCGGCAAACTGCGGCTCGCGAGCCACATGCGGCTTTTTGGCCCCTTGAGTGTGCCTCTTCCATAAAATACCACGGCCTGGCCGAGTCTATTTTGAAGAAGTGGCGTTAGAAGAAGTTTAAGTTTAAAAAATTTGGCTCTCAAAAGAAATTTCAGTCGTTGTACTGGTGATATTTGGCTCTGTTGACTAATGAGTTTGCCGACCACTGCTATAGAGAATGTAAACTGGAAAACAATTTCTTGAAAATAATTAGGTGATAAGTATCAAATGCCTTAAAATGTCTATACTATTATACACCTTAATCCCATTTTAGGAATTTGTACTGTGAAAATAGTCATCAATTACACAAAGATTTGCATAAAAGGATAATTAACAATTTTGGAAATGCCAACAATAAAGCATAAGTTGAAAACAATAATATTTGAATGTAATATTCCAATTCCATAACCCACATAAATACATGAATCCCTCCCCTCACATATACATACACAAAGATGAAAGACTGTAAGAAAATATTCCAGGATGTGCAGTAATTATCTTTGGATCATGCATATGGTTGACATTTATTTTCTTTACACATGTCTGTGTGTTCCAACTTTTCTATAACATTGCTTTTATAAATAGAAATAATAAACATTATAAAAATAGAAATTCACCTATTTTAAAGGGGTCTGACAATCATGGAACAAAACCTAACTAGTGAAGAACGTTTATGGATTTATATTTGTGAAGTGGGAAGTAAGGTGTAGAGAATGAAATTCTTATTTGGCGTGTTCGTGGCCAGCTGGTAGGTCCATTTTTGCCGAAGAACATTTCCCGCCGAAGAACATTTCCCAGGGGACTCGGCCTGCTCTCAGCCTCTGCCAGCATCTGTGAACATTTCCTTGTAACTTTGAGGGCTACATGGCCACCAGGCCTGTTCATGGTCTTGCTCACATTCTGAAGGTGTTTGAATTTCTAATAGACTACGGTTAATTTGTGGATTTTTAAAAGCTAGTCCATGGGTGAATACCTACAGGATGATCAACTTAATTTCTTCCTCAAATTAAACAAATATACTTCAAATATAATCTCGGTAAATCCAGCATTACAATGGCTTTTCATTTTTAGGGAACATTCTTTTGCCTGATTGGTCCCTCTGAGCATTGGCATCATGAAGACATTTTCATGGAGAAGAAATCAAATTCATTTTCCAAATTTTTGTGTAGCCCCACTCTACCAATATCTAAAATCCAAAGGCTGCCTTTTTATTAACCTACTTTTTAAAATAAATTACTTTTGCTATTTTTTTAAAATATGTTTTTATTGATTCTTTAGAGAGAGAGGAAGGGAGGACAGAGATAGAAACATCCATGAGAAACATCAACATGGATTGGCTGCCTCTTGCACGCCCCCTACTGGGAATCGAGCCACAACCTGACCAGGAATCGAACCAGCGTTCTCTTGGTGCATGGGACAACGCTGAATCCACTGATCCACACCGGCCGAGCTTATTAACCTACTTTTGTTTAATGAAACTCCAGGGAGCAGCTGCTAAGATTAATTACATATAGCGGAGGACTTACTGTGTGACCTTAGGCAGATAACTTCAGGTTGGAGAGCCTAGCTCCTCCGCAGGTATGAAGTGAGGAGTGGGTAGCATTTCAGAGGTCTTCCCGTTTGAAATTCCGCTAGTTGAGTTGGAATTCTTAAGCTTGTTATCTGAAGTTGCTGATACTGCATTGGACGAGGAGCTTAAGATTTCATTGGACAGGAGACCAGCGTGACTGGAGTGAAAGGGACATGTGGAGAAATGGCCATACAAGAGGACTGAGGTGGCTGGGCCCAGTCACGAAGGTGTCACAAGGACTGGCCAAGAGGAGGGATTAAAAGGTCTTAAGCAAGGGAGTGAGTGACAGCTTTGCTTAAAATCACTTATCATTACACCCAAGACCTCCACATTCCTTTGTTAACAAAATGTTTCCCTAGTAATTATTTTATCTTCAAATATAATAATCTTGGTAGAATTCAGCATTACAAAATACACAAGTACTAAAAGACATATTGTACAGTGAAAAGTAAGTTCCAGAAGCACCTGTTGCTCAGCACCCAGTTCCCTCTCCCTAATGCAAGAAATTTGTAGGCATATGAATGTATATGTCTATTCTCTTTTGCTTTAGCAAAGATTAGTAGCATACTGTACACTCTCCTTTGTTTTCTTTTTTTAAATCAGCATAACAGTATATCTTAAAGATTACCAGTCCCTATTGATAGTCTTTGCTATTACAACAAAGTTATTACACCTAAGTTTTGACTACTGTTATTGTGTCCCCACTCAGGGAAGCAAAGACTCATAAAACTGGAAATTTGAAAGGTACCAAAATCTCATGTAGTCCAAGCCCTACTTTTTACATGTGAAAAAGTTTGTCCCAAAAAGGTCTCCTCAAGGTCTCACAGGTGGCTATGACACTGGATCTTCAGTCTGATTATACTTTCTGATCATAAAGTTATACATGTTGTAATTAAATACATATGTTTTAAACAGTATGCATGGTATGATCCGATGTGTATTCTTTAAACCAGTATATATGATCCACAGAAATGAGTTTTGAAGGCTGACAGTGGTCACCTGGGGATGTGGCAATGTGGTGATCATTATACTCTTTCTTTTTTTATAGCAGCTTCATTGAGATATAATCCATACCACACAATTCACTCATTGAAAGTGGAAATTCAGTGGGGAAAGAGAGGAACTTTTTACTGAATATAGTTTTGTAGTTTTTTAATATGAAACATGTGAGTGTATTGCCTAATACAAATTTTTAGTTTAAAAAATAAGAGTGTAAATTCAATGGCATTTAGTATATTCACAGAGTTATCCAACTATTTCTGTAATCAATTTTAAAACATCACCCCCCTCAAATAAAACACTATAGACATTAGCAGTCTCTCATCATAATTACACTTTTTATTCTTATGTTGTACTTTTCTGAAAGTTTTGCAGCAATTGTTACTTTTATAATAAAAACAAACAAATATAAATGAGAAGTAAAATTAAAATAAACCAATGTTTACTATAAAAAGAAATATACAGCGGTAATAGAGAAAAGTATTTCAAAGATGGTAAAATCACAATTTTACTATTTCTAATAAGTAAGTAGGCATATGTATTTTAGATAATGTCCTATTGGTCTTTTCTATGCATAATCATATATATCAATAACAGTTTTCTCATACTCTTCTTAGTTATATTGTGAACATTTTCAAGGCATTGCATATTCTCTGGGAGTATGATTTTTTAAACTGATTTAAATCTATAGATATACGACAACTTTTAGCACCATCTCATTATTTCCTTAGGATAGATTTCTAAAAGTAGGAAACTATATCCTATTTTCAATTACCAAGTAATTTAAACTGTTTCCAGTGGTTTGTCCAGCTCACCACTTTGTCACTATACCTCTTATCCTTACCAATGTGAAAATTTAAAAAAATCTGTTTTAATTTGCATTTATTTGATTGCTAATGAGTTTCTCCCTTACTCAAACATATATCAACTGCTTGTATTTTTCTAATTTTCTTTTCAGTTAATGACCTTTACCTCTTTTTCCATTAGAATGTTAGTGTGATTTCTATTGATAAGAGTATAAAGAGGTTTGTTTTTTTTCTTTCCTGCTGAGCACTAAAGGTAGGAATTCCAATCTATACACACTTTTAAAGATTAACTTGGTTTTCACTTATTATTTCCCTCATTTTTTTGCAATGGAACTGACACCTTTTCTCCAAGGCACTCTTCAAGTCTGTGGTACCAAAGAAATTCCTATAGATGAAGGAGGGGGCAGTCTGTGAAATTCCTTATATTTTCATAAAATGCTTGTTTGCCAGTTTCATTCTAAAGCTCCAAAAAATTGTACTGTATTTATTATCAATAATATAAAACCTGCTTTTGGTTTTCCTAAGTAGCCAGTTAAGTTGTATTCCCCCAAATTCATCCATCCCTATGAAGATTAATGTCAACCCCAGGCACAAATGGTATGAGGGTATATATAAAATGCACCAAGCCTCACTCCATGTCTCTCTTTGACAGACATGAGTTTTTAAGCCAGTGAACAGTCTGAACTTTAACTATGACTCAGTTCCTCCTAGTGCTCCACCGCAGAGCACAAAAGGTTACCAAATCCTTCAGTTTCCAACACAGAGATCCAATTTGGAATGAAGGAAGTAAACGTCTCACTTTTTAACAGCTAAAGATGTTATACTGATCACATCTAAGAAACTGGAGTTTCCAAATGTGAAACACTTCGATCTCTTTCTAATGGAAAGGACCTGGGGAGGGAAAAGAAATACAAAAACAGCAAGGAAGAAAAGTGTTGATGACAGTGATTATTTCTGGATTTAAAATATATATATATATGTCCACATAACCTATTTGGTGAAAAGAGTGAGAGGAAAAAGCAATCTATTGATCTCAGTGAAGACACAGCAAAGGTGGTTACACACAACCTCTCATAGAGCTGAGATGGGCTTTCAGTTCGGAAAAGCTTACTCTTGCTGCTAGAGATCTAGGTCCCCATTGACAAAAATTAAAATATTTTACAAGTGTAGATTTGTTGACAAATCAAGTATTCATCAGAAATTCTTCCACTGTGAATTGTCTGCTTCCACTTGATTTTCAGTTATGTTTCAGGCACCAGTAACACTGAATAATCAAACACAGCCTGAATTAGATACTATTTGATAGTGAAATTTTTAAAAATTGCTTTATATTTTAATAGTTATCATTATTCAGCCATTGAAATAGAATGGTGGGGTTTTCTTTTTTGAAGGCTGGGGGTACTATATAAAAATAAACTTCAGCCATTATGTCGTTCAATTCCTTCATATTTCAACAAGCTTCTCTAAAACAATGGACATTTGCTTACCTAATCATAAAGCTGTTATCACACTTAACAAAAGTAGTGGATTCCTAACAAAATTAATGATTACTTGGCATGTCCAATCCCCAGTTCAGATTCTAATTGCCTAGATTTTCTCAGAAAAGACTTTTATCAAATGAGGATGTAGACAATGATTACGTATATCCTTTGGTTGTATGGCCTTTCAGTAAGTCTCCTTTAGTTTTGGGGTCAGTTCATTCTCCCAGTCTCCCTAACCTACTTATTTTTGTTATTATTGTTGTTGATGATGATGATGCCATTCCAGTCAGGGAATATGCCCAGGTTTCAATCCCTGGTAGAGTAGGAAGGAGGAGAGAGAAAAAGAAACATTGATGTGAAGGTGTAACATCCCTACCTTATGAGGTTATGCTTTCAGATCAATGTTTCTCTCTCTCTCTCCCTTCCTCTCTCTCTAAAAATTAATTACGTGTGTGTGTGTGTATGTGTGTGTGTGTGTGTGTGTGTGTGTATATATATATATATATATATATATATATATTTAAAAAGTCATAGAGGCTTAAAGAATTTGAGTGAATTCCCCCAAAAGAGGTAGTTAATCAGTACAATGTAGAGTTCAGGTCTTTTAATCCTATTCTAGCACACCCCTTCCCATATATCATGTTGTCATGCCATCATTTTACAGTATTTATGATTTTAGCAATCTGGTGGTTCAGAAAATGTTTTGTGGGTTTTTTTAAAAAAACACACTTATATCGTACTTCTTCGGTGTTTGTTTACATTTAAAATTCCTCATATTTTCATAGTCAGGATTTAAAATTTGTAGCTTGTTTTTCCTCAATGCCTGGCCCATTGAAGTTACTCTATAAATGTTACTTTCTGAAACTATACCAAAATCAATTGAAAATCTCAAGTTTTCCAAGAATAAAACAAAGCATAAAAATCTCATAGCAGATCAATAAAAAGTTCTAGTGCTTTCACTCAGAATTTGAAGCAAAACTAATAAAAATGCACTTACAGCAAAAATTAGGATCAACTATTAAAAACTTAGAAGACCTCAAAAACAAATTCACTTGCTGTAACCTATTTTAGTTAAGCAGAGCTTATATCTTTCTATTGGTGGTAAAATTAGTACATGAAATGAAGTGTGGCCATTGGTAATCGACACTGAGTGGCCAGATTATTATCATCTCTGAATGCATAATAATCTGGCCACTCAGTGTATATAAATATATATATTAGAGGCCGGGTGCATAAATTCGTGCATGGGTGGGGTCCAGCCAGCCTGGCCAGGGGGAGGGAACTTAGGCGGTTGGCCAGCCTGCCTGCTGGTCGAACTCCTGGTCGAGGGGACAATTAACATATTAGCCTTTTATTATATAGGATATACACTGAATGGCCAGATTATTATGCATTCAAAGATCATAATAATCTGGCCACTCAGTGTAGATGTTCCCAGGAAGCACAAAGATGGAGAGGACACAGGGGAAAAGAGGGTGAAAAACACATCCTTTCTCAACCATTTCTTACAGGCTCCAGAGAAGATGCAGAGAAGGAAGCAAAAGTTAAATCCATTTCAATAGCTCCAGCTTTGTCCTTTTTATTATTTTTTAAATAGATTTTAAAAAATATGTTTGTATTGATTTGAGAGAAAGAGAGAGAGAGGGAGGGAGGGAGAGAAACACTGATGTGAGATCGGCTGCCTCCAGTACCCACCCCAATCGGGGTCCTAACCCAAAACCTGGGCATGTGCCCAACTGGTGACCTTTCAGTGCACGGGATGATGCTCAACCAACTGAGCCACACCAGCCAGGGTGAGCTTTGTCCTTTTATAAAGTCAGCCAACAAAGCATTTTTAAAACCAGTTTTAGCTAATAGGGCCTTTTTATTCACATGTGCTGTATGGCAAACTTCCTGTCTTGTAGAATTCTGATGAGAAATAGCTGCTTTCAAACAACACAACTTTCTCACATAAAAATGACAAATTCTTGGCCACATTTTCCCCTCAGTCTTTATAAGGTTGTTAAACCAGAGGTCACAAACTCTTGGGAGTTGGTTTATTTCAGTCCTTAATATATCTGAAGAGATTTTAAAGTATTATTTGTTACAGTGGAATATCTGCATGGTTGCTGCTGATTTTTTTTTAAAGAAAGAGAAAATGCCACTTGTTTTGAAAAACATGTTTTTCAAATAATTTTATAGATTGCAGATTTTGTAAATGATCCTGTTAATTGTTGGGAGGGGGTTCCCAACCTTGTTAATGTCCCCTTAGCATTAGGCTTTTGTTCCCTCGCATTGGAATATGTCATTTTCTCCAGCAGACTGCATTTCTAGGGTATAATTGCTGTCTCGATGTAAAAGACAACTCATGTGCATAAATTTCCACTCACTAAAACAAGCCTCTGCCGCCCCTAATTTTAATGCAGATGTGATCCGGGGGTAGAGTTGCCCTTACTTCCCCAAGCAAAACGAACAGATTACACATTAAATATTGTCTTTGGAGCCAGGTGCACAAAAACAACCAATTACCTAGACAGCTCATCAAGTCCTGATATGTTTACCACATTGTTTTTTGTTTTCTCTTTAAACATTTGGGGAATTATTCTGAGGCTTTCATTTCTCTTTAATGAACAGAATATGCTTATTAATAAAGGCCCCTTTTGTGTGACTCACTAACAGTTGACTCACAAAAGCCTTTAAAACCATGTTTGAAAGTTTCTGAACTGAACTTGAGTTCCTGAGAAGACGAAGCCTTCTTACTACAAAGAAGGACCCTGCTTCTGGTTCTTCTCTTTGCTAAATAATTAATATCTAGAAAAGACTTGAAGGAGGAGAAGGGCAGTGAATTTGTGAGGAAGGGAGTTGGAGGGAGGGTGCTTCTGTCCCTCTTTTCGACGTGTTTTGATTGTGCATCCTTAAAGGACTTGTATACATGGGAATGTATCAGATATCCGTCCCTGGTCATTAGATCATCTTGAGTTTTTATGCATGTCATTACTTCTTAGGGTTTTTAATGGAAAATGCTGATGCATTCAAGACCTCTTTCAAGACTTGTTTCTGTTATTCCAAGAGACTTTTACCACTTCCTGAGGAGGGGCTGTTTTAGATTTCCACGAAGCCATTAACCTCCCAAAGAATGTGAAGCATAAATAGAGTGGTGTGGCAGCAAAGATGTAATTGGTGCAAACCATTAGGAAGGTTGGAAGCTGGAGGCTTTGGGCACGCTTGACAATGGAAGGTGATGTTTTTGGAAAGCTCGTGGAAAGGCTCAGTGGTAAATGGCCTGGAGATGGATCATCTGCTGGTGGAGTGGGGAAACAGGCCCCACTTGCTGAAAGTACCCCAGCCATTAAACTGTTTACCCTCCAACCTTCCGTTGGAAGCTAGGGGGAGCTCTAAGCAAAGGAGGTGAAAATGTACAACAGGAAAAAAATCTATATGTGTGTGTGTATGGGACCACGGGGCAGAAACAAACTGTAAGTCTTACATTTTTCTTTTTAATAAAACAATGTGAGACATTTTAGAGAAGGTGAAACTTTCAGATGCAGAAGTAGAAAAAGAACTTGAAATCATCAAGAATACTGCAAGTTATTCCCATACATTATGGTCGAATTGGAACTGTGGAAGGCAACTTGATATTATAGTGCAGAATTACAAGTGCACATGCCCTTTGACCTTGCAATTCCATTCTAGGAATATTTCCTGCACATATCCTCACCCAACTGTGCAATGATGTACATACACGGTTTTCAGTCTAACACTGTATGTAAAAGTCAAAGGTTGAAAACAATCTAAATGTATTAATAGGATACTGAGTCCCTAAAGTATGATACATCCTTACAATGGAACACTATGAAGCTTTTTTTTAAAAAAAAGGAAGTTCTTAATATATTGATATGAGCTCCTCAATATAGTAGAAACTGGATTGGGGAGAGCAAAGTTCAAAAAATTGGATCATATGCTACCATTTGAGTTAAAAAAAAAGAGACATACAACTATACTGGCTGATATAATTGGACAAAAATTCTTGAAGTGGTGAGGGGAGTGGGTGATGGAAACAACTGAAAGAGACAGGAATAAGATGTTTCACTCCTCTGAATAGCAAAGAAGCTCAAAGTTTAAAAAAACAAATTGCTAGGTCTAAAGTGAGGCAGTCCTGGTTCTGTGCATGGGTTCTAGCACTTTCTGACTCTATAACCTCCGTCTTCTTTTCTTTAAGTGGAGAAGATACTACTACCTGCCTCCTGAGGGAGCTAAGGGTATTAGATGCAGGCACACATAGGGTGTGCAGTGGCGGTGGTACAGGGCCTGGGTATGTGCAGTATGTGCTGGTGGTCACCACCACTCTTCTTATTAATATTACCACCACCTTTCTCACAAATAATGGGGTATTTGGGGAAGAGGGGGGGGAGGGACAGTGGGAGTTATGGAAGATTACTAAACCAGAGCGTCCTCAGCTCCAAAGGGGCTGCTTCAGCACCAAAGGCACTTACAGATCACCTCTCTGCACCTGGCACTCCTACCAGCAGAACTGACAAATAAGCACCCTCTCCTGAGTTTTATATCTTGCACCTCTCCTTCCAAGCTCTGATGGGAAATGGAAAGACACTGACTGGTCTGGCTTTGGGGCAGGAGCCCTTCGAGACTGAAGACAGCGCACTGTGGCCCAGGGATGATGGTTCATCCAACATTGGAATCAGAGGCCCATCCAAGAAAGCTTCCCACAAAAGAGCCATAGAGAATAATCAAACCACAGCTCTGCTACAGTCCCCACACTCCTGTTTTTGTTCTGCCATATTCACTTTTATTGTTACTGAATATTCTACTTTAAACTTGTTCACTTTTTAAAGGCAAATGCCTAGTTTAGCCTCCGCCCATGCAAAAATGTCTGTGAAATCATGGGCATATTGTGTCATTTGTACTTTCCCCCTAATACATCAGAAGAAATTTTTTGCTTTCAAAATTTAAAGATTCCAAAATCATTCATGCACACACAGAGGTGGGCTTATGGCACTTTGGCAAACCCAGTCTCTAAGGATTCTAAAATTCACATCACACATTCCATTTCATGGAGAATGAACTGGAGGCGTGAGGCAATTAGCGAAACTTATTAGAGATTCTAAGCAAATGTGGAAAAACTTTAAGTCAGGTACTGGGCAACGCTGTGTCTGCTAATGACTGGGCCAGGCTGTCGATCTTATTGCTATGCAGGCAGTTTAAAGAGATTTTTAAATGCTCTCATATTTCTACACATACAGAGAATCAACTAGACTAGAGTAAAAACTTGATCGATTTAATGCTCTGGTAATGATCCCAGTAACTGAGGAGGGGGCAGGGGGAAGCCAGTGAGTTTCTTTCTACTCAAATTCCATCTCATTTTTATTTTCTCTTAATGTTTTTTTGAATCCCAAGTTCCAAAACCTGTCTCCTATTATGCAGTGCAAACGAGAACAGATGGGGAAAAGTTATGTTGGAAAGGGCTTTGGAGGGCCACGGGGAAGAGAAATATGACTACCCAATGTGTCACACACCAACGTGCAGCTGCCACCAGGCCCTCCGCAGGACACGCTGTGCATGGAACCCGGGTGGGGCTCAGGAGGCACAGGCAGACTGCAGGGAGGGGCCACACTTACGGAACAGTCGCTTTACTTGTGTTTCCTTGCAAATATGAATAAAGAGCACAGCAGCAGCACAGCCAACAGAGGAGATCAATTCAAAGGCCAGCCTGGAAAATGATTAGCTGTACCCCCCAAGTTTCCTAAATGTTAACCAATAATCAATCAGCTTTATGCCTCAGCATTCAGGCCTTCTCTCCGTCCATGAGTTATTCTTCTAGAAAGGTCTTACTAGCTTACATGCATGATGTGACCTTCCAAAAAGTATTTTTAATACTCACAGGGTGCCCGTGCATTCATTAAATTTTTCAAGGGCGAGGCACTCAACCTACCTGGTTTCAAATGACAAGTCTGCAGTTACCAACTATAAGACTTTGGGCAAGTCACTAATTCTATGAGCCTGTGGCCCATCCTATAAAATAAAGAGCTGATATGCAAATGGTCATCACACCCTCACGCCCTCATGCTCTCACACCAGAACTGCTCAGATACCCAACACTGGGGAGAAAGGAATGGGGACCAGCCAGGCACAAATGAGCTCATGAGAGGGACAAGCCATCCACCCTGTAGTCCCAGGCACCAGCAGCTGCACCTGCGCTTGTGCCTGTGGCACAAGAGAGGGACAAGCCACCCACCCCACCATCCTGGGTGCCTGCGGCTGCAACCCGGGCAAAGCCCTCTGCCCACAGTCCCTTGCAGCTGCAGCTGGCTTGGGCAAAGCCGGCCCAGGTTCTGGGTACCTGCAGCCAGCCAGAGGGAGGGAAGCCCGGGTCCCAGGTGCAGGGCAAGGCAGAGGCAGTTAGGGGTGATCAGGCCAGCAGGGGAGCAGTTAGGGGCAATCAGGCAGGTAGGCAGAGGTGGTTAGGGGTGATCAGGCAGGCAGGCAGGCGAGTGGTTAAGAGCCAGTGGTCCCAGACTGTGAGAGGCAGTTGGACATACCCCTGAGGGGTCCCAGATTGGAGAGGGTGCAGGCCAGGCTGAGGGACCCTCCACACTCCCAGTGCACAAATTTCATGCACTGGGCCTCTAGTCATCTATAAAACAGAGCTAACATGACTTACTTTGTGGGTTTGGGGGTTCAAGGTAATGTATATGAATGCCTGGCACAAGAACTTTGCTCAATGTATGGCAATTATTATTACTGCAATTATCAGAAAGCATAGAAAACAAAGTTCTCTCTTTTCTTTGAATTCAATATAAAAATACTGAAAGTGTGTGTGTATGTGTGTTTGTGTCTAAGACTCCCTGAATCTATATTGAAAGTAATTATAAGGTTAACATGGTTTAAATTCTTTGATTTAAATGGTGATTCAGGTCATACAGATGGTATCTGGGAGCAAATGTTCATGTTGTAAGCAGTTGTGGAATTAAGTCCTGCAGGGAATTCCTCTGAAATTGTGCTTGTCTTTGTAGAGTAAGTACACAAAGCCTTCATATCATAAAACACTGTTTTCCTTCCTAGAGTAGTTCATAATTTACTTAGATCAAAATCCCTAGGGGGAGGGGTCTTTAAAATGCAGTTTCCTCAGCCTACCTCAGACTATATTTTCAACATCTCTAAGGTTATGGAGGTCAGGGATCCTCATCCTATCTAATAAAAGAGTAATATGCAAATTGACCATACCTTCACTGCACACACTAGCCACGCCCACCAGCCCATCAGGAGCGAGTATGCAAATTAACCCAACCAAGATGGCTGAGGCCACGGAGAGAGCAGGAGGCTAGGGTTTCCCCAGCAATGGAGGAAGCCAAGCTTTCCATCTGCCCTGGCCTGCCTTGGCCTCTGCTCAAGGCTACAAAGTTTCAATTATAGAAGATAAATAAATAAATCCCAACAAAAATGGTGGCAGCCACGGAGCTGGAGAGAGCAGGAGGCTTGAGTTGCCCCCAGTGATGGAGGAAGCCAAGCTTCTGCAGCCCTGACCTGCCTTGGCCTCCACTTAAGGCTACAAAGTTTCAATTACAGAAGATAAATAAATCCCAGATACCAAGGCCTCCGCTTGGGTCGCCGGGGGGCATGGCCAGCCTGCAAACCACCACAAGCCTCTCACCCAGGCCATCCCACACCCCAAGAAAACCCCCACCCTGATCTGGGACACCTTTCAGGGCAAACCAGCTGGCACCCACCCGGCCCCAGGCCTCTATCCTATCTAATCATATCTAATAAAGAATAATATGCAAATTGACCATCACTCCAACACACAAGATGGCTGCCCCCATGTAGTCAAAGATGACTGCTCCCATGTGGACACAAGATGGCCACCACAAGATGGCCAGCAGGGGAGCACAGTTGGGAGGGACCAGGTCTGCAAGGGAGGGCAGTTGGGGGTGATCAAGCCTGCAGGGGAGGGCGGTTAGGGGTGACCAGGCCTGCAGGGGAAGGCAGTTAGGCATCAATCAGGCTGGCAGGGAGTGGTTAGGGGATGATCAGGCTGGCAGGCAGAAGCGGTTAGGGGCAATCAGGAAGGTAGGCAGGCGAGCAGTTGGGAGCCAGCAGTCCTGGATTGTGAGAGGGATGTCCGACTGCCCGTTTAGGCCCGATCCACATAGGATCGGGCCTAAACGGGCAGTCGGATATCCCTCGAGGGGTCCCAGATTGGAGAGGGTGCAGGCTGGGCTGAGGGACACCCCCCCTCCCATGTACAAATTTCATGCACCGGGCCTCTAGCCTATATATAAAAGGCTAAGTGACCATCTGACTGTCCAAGTGGTAGCTATGATGCACAATGACCACCAGGGGGCAGACACTCAACGCAGGAGCTGCCAAGCTGAGGTGACTTGGCAGCTGTGGTTCTTGGGTGACACACCTGGAACCATAGAGGAGGGAGCCTGGTTCCAGGGTGTGTCACCAGAGAACCACCCTCTCGCAATCCAGGACCCCTTGGGGATGTTGGAGAGCTGGTTTCAGCCCGATCCCCAGGCTGAGGGATCCCATAAGCCAGAGGAACCCCGCTCACTCCACAGACACCCTTCGAGCTGCAGTGACACCCAGGTGTGACCGGTTGGGGAGGGACCACAGGACTTTGGTTCCAGGGCCTGTCCAGCCCATCTTGCCCAGTCCCACCCTTCCAGCCACCTTCTAATTAATTTCCTTTGAATGTGCATGAATCTGTGCATCGGGGCACTAGTTTTAAATAAAAATGATTGCCCTGGCTGGAGTGGCTCAGTTGTTTGGAGCATTGTCTCATACACTGAAAGATGGTGAGCTCAATTCTCAGTCAGGGCACATACCCAGGTTGCAGGTTTGATCCCGGGTTGGGACAAGTACAGAAGGCAACCGATCAATGTTTTTCTCGTTTCTCTCTCTCTCTCTCTCCCTCTCTCTCTCCCTCCCTCCCTCCTCCTTCCTCACCCTAAAATCAATAAAAAACACACACAACTATTATAAAAATAAGTAAATTTTTTAAAATGGTGATGATTCTTAAGCAAACTGAAGCTTGAGAACCACTTCCTTAAGGAGTAGGGACAATGATCATTCTAATTTTGAGTTATTTCCAGCCTTTCTCCCTCTCCCATCACACACAGCCAGGCCCAGAAATGCAGCAATTACTTGTGAGACAGAGATTTGGGTCTGGTAATTCTACTTCCGTCCCTAGAACCTTTCTTCCCTTGTGTTTCATAGTGTCTAGTTAAGGCTGGACTATCCATACTCTCTTTGTCCATAAGAGACATTAGCTTGGTAATAGTTTGTCCTATGAGGGTGGTCATATATCCCAGAGTGCCTGGGGCAACCCTGGGTTACCCAGCATAGTTATTAATAGCACTCTTTTTTCATTATCAACAGTTCCAAGTTTTTTATATCAATAATACCATTACATTAGATCTACAGAAACTTTGATTACGCATCTAGGACATGATTGAAGACTGGCAAAATGTCTAGGATATGTTATTCACTAATGTACAAAGAAACTCCTAAATACCATCAGAAACAATGAGGGCATGCTTTGGGTTGAAATGACATGGGAATGATCAAAGAAAATTATACTCTTTCAAGTTGTTCCATAAACTGGCATCTAGAAATGAAGGGCATGGGAACACTAAGAATTTGAGACTGATTAATATCTTCTCTCTCCTCCAAGCAGTTGAGCAAAAGGCATGGGTGTTGGTATCATATAGAATTAGATATTATTCCCTTCCTGCTTATTAGCTGTGACCTTGGGCAAATTATTCAATATCTCTGAACCTCACTTTTCTCATGTATAAAAAAGATACTAAGGCTTATTTTAGTTGTGAGCATTTAGTGAAATATGTGTATAAAGCACCTGGTACCTTGGTTGGGTGTTTAATAATGGTAGATCTGCCATTATTCTCTTTTAAAAATATGTTTTTATTGATTTAAGAGAGAGAAACAAAGAGGGAGAGAGGAAATCATTCATCAGCTGCCTCCTGCATGTCCCCTACTTAGGATCAAGACCAAAACCTGGGCATGTGCCCTGATAGGGAATTGAACTGCAACCTCCTGGTTCACAGGTCAATGCTCAACCACTGAGCCACATTGGCCAGGCCTGCCATTATTCTTTTCATCAGAGCCACTCTGCACTGCAGTTCTTCCAAAGGCACATGACTGGGTTTGTGTGTGTGTGTGTGTGTGTGTGTGTGTGTGTGTGTGTGTGTGTGTGTGTGTGTTATTTGTTTCAGAGAGGAAGGGAGAGGGAGAGAGAGATAAAAAACATCAATGATGAGAGAGAATCATTGACTGGCTGCCTCCTGCACGCCCACTACTGGGGGTCGAGCCCACAACCCGGGCTTGTGCCCTTGACTGGAATCGAACCCGGGAACTTTCAGTCTCAGGCCAAGGCTCTATCCACTGAGCCAAACTGGCTAGGGCGGTACATGACTTTTAAAATAAAGAGTCATTGCAAGAAAAATCGTAAGGATGCTGTGGAAATGGAAATAGATTCTTTGCCTCCCTCCCTCCCTCCCTCCCTCCCTTCCTTCCTTCCTTCCTTCCTTCCTTCCTTCCTTCCTTCCTTCCTTCCTTCCTTCCCATCTTTGTTTTTTTTCTATTTCCCCCCCTTTGTTTGACAGATTCAAAGTCACAAATTCACTTTTGGATAGAAAAGAAAATAAAGGATTAAAGGGACAGTAGTGACTGAAGATTGATCAAGAAAAACATAATTATAATCCTAGGTGAGGCAAAAAGAAAGAAAGAAGAAATTAAAGGAAAGAAGAAAAAAGGAGGAAGGGAGGGAGGAAGGGAGGAGGGAAGGAAAGAATGAAAAGCAAGAAAGAAAGAAAAGGAAGGAAGGAAGGAAGGAAGGAAGGAAGGAAGGAAGGAAGGAAGGAAGGAAGGAAGGAAGAAAGGGGGGGGAGGGACGGAGGGAGAGAGGAAGGAAGGGAGGAAGGAAGGAAGGAGGACAGGAAGGAAAAAAGAAAGAAAATAATTTCACCTGAAAGTAGGGGAGGAGGAGAGCATGGTGAGGTGGGCATAGTCCATTTTATGGAAAAGAAGTTACTGTTCATTTAACCATTGCCTTTCACCAGACTGCCGTTTGGGTGGGCGGGATGAAGAAATACTATTCTGTTAAAACTAAAAGCTTTGAAGTGGAGACAAACACAATCTGGTAGTATTACAGAGGTATTATTCACCCTGATGACTCACTCTCTTTGGCTCCCACACAGCAGAGGCAAATAACATCAGTGACCTTGAAGATGTTGGCCAAGTATAGATCCAGAATTAAGGCCTGATTTTTCAAGTGAGTGTGTGTGTGTGTGTGTGTGTGTGTGTGGAGAGAGAGAGAGAGAGAGAGAGAGAGAGAGAGAGAGAGAGAGAGAGAGAGAGAGAGAGAATAGGGGAATACATGTCAAAGAGTAAGAATATAGGGTGAGCAATTCTAAAAGGCCTAAATAAAAACTCAATACTTAAACAGCTAACTTAACTAGCAAGTACTCATAAGGAAATAACCATTGTGTGAGTAGGTTTCAGATCAAATCATTGAAAGGTGGGAACATTTAAAATAGTCATTCTTAGCTAGGAGTTGAATATGGAGTTTAGTACCTATTCCCGGACTCAAATTTCACTCATCATTTTAATTTATCATGACTCCCTGAATCCGGTTTTCTGAGAGTAATGTTTTCAGTGTTCCAAGCCACACACTGCTCTATACTCAGAGACCCACAAACCACATTCAAACAGATGCAGTCCCCAGGCCTTTGCCAGCATGCAATGGGAAGCAGACCGTAAGAAAAAGGGTGAACCAGAACATGCAGATGTGCAGGCAGCTGCAGAAATGGTAAGCAGAGTCATGGCCTTAGACCAGATGGTCCTTGTGGTCTAGTGAAAAATTATCAACATGGAACATAGTGACAATGTCAGGTTGATAGAGATAGTTAGTTCTTGGAATTATACATGAAAGCCTCAGTAAAACAAAAATAAAAGCATGAGCGTGCAATGATTTGAAGCTAATACCCTCAAAAAAGAACCACAAGAGTTAAATACAGAAAGGGTCTTCATTTATGGAGTCTGCCACATGCAATAACCAGGGATGGTGGCAGAGCATGGCACTGTAACTCTGGAAGAATCTCAGGTTAGTCCTCACCTTTGCATGAACAAAGAAAGGGGTGGATTGGAAAAGCTGTAGAAGATGGCTTAAAAGTAGACTGGAAACAATCTGGCCTCATATAGCTTGTCCATAGTGTAAGTTTCCAATAGTTTACCGTTATGTTTGGGGTCATATTTGTCCCTCTGTGTTTCCACTTTATAAAAAGTGTAGTTTTCATCTACAGAGATACATATGAGTTCTAGGAAGTAAGGAGTAGTTTGCTCAGAATTCATAGCTACACTTTTTAAAACTCAGGATCTTCTCTCTGCAAGTAGCAAGGACCCAACTCAAAATCCTTAAGGAAAAAGGGGACTTGATTATTTTAACAATCCCTGTTTCCCAGATCCCAAAGACTGAAATGTAGGTGGGTTTCAGAAACAACTAGACCACACTTAAATATTATGAGCATTCTCTGTCTCTTCCTGGTCTTTGTTTCTCCATTCATCTGCTCCTGCCTGTCCTCATGCTGACTGCTAACCTGTGTGTGGTACTCCTGAGCACAGCCAGGAAATACAACTGCCAACAGGTCGCATGTTCATATTCCTCCCATTTCAAAAAGCAGCAAGGCTGAGCTTGAATCTGTTAGTCTAATTCCAAATTCCTGGAGAAAGACTATGATTGGCCCAGTTTGAATCAGGTACTCACCCCTGAATGAATTAACTGTGGCCCTAGAGTCACTCTGTACTAACTTAGTTCCTATCACAGCTATGGTTGTTTAGGTATGAGGGCTTAAGAAAAGAGTGGCATTGTCCATACAAATGGTATCTGTACACCAAGTTGCTTTTGGCTATAAGTAAAAATTTTTATTGCCTCATATAACAAAAAGTCTTGTCTGAAATTTGGTGAGTCTGGGGTTCAAGTCAACTCAATTCAATCAATATTTACTGAGTACCTACAATATACCAGACAGTGCCTTAGGTGCTGGAGATGTTTGAGTGAATAAAACAGAAAAATAATCCCTGCCTTCGGGGTGCTTATGTACTAAGCTTAGTAAATTCAGTGACTCAACAACATTAACAAATTCCCCGGGTCTTTGTTCTTTTAAACTCTGCCAAACCCAGTGTGTCCGCTATAACAGTCTCTGACAAGAAGGCTCAAGCTGAGACCCAGAGTTTTAGCAATTTACTTGAAGTCACATGCCTGCTAGATGAAGGAATCATGAGTCCAGATTCTGGCCCAGTGTGCAGTGCTCCTTCTTGCCAGAGTGGAGAGGGGCCTGACCTCCCTAAAGCACATGGCTACCTGCTGCCTGGGTAAAAGCAGGGGTTTAAGAGCTAGGAATTTGTGGGGTATGGCTTCTAGAAAGGGAACTACGAGGATTTCTATGCCTGCTGCATTGGGGCTTCTTGGGTCAAATGGCTCTCCAAGGCTTAGAACTGACCTCTTTATCTGGTTAGATGTCTGGTTAGATGTTCTCCCTGGGGTCATGATTAGGAGATCAGGAGAGAACCTGAGTCAGTGTGCCTATAAGTCATGGCTTCTATTTGCAAAGGCGTTGATCAGCATAGAAGGAAAGAGGCTGATGGCCATGTCAGTAGGCAGCTTTCCTAAACTGTGTAAGAGGAAGGTTGGGCAGAAAGCATACAAAGGCTGGAATTTAGAGATTCTGGGCTCAGTCCCTACAATAGAACAGCCAGAAAGTTCCTAAGGTGTGTGAGGGCATCATTTTGGCAGTGGTTGAGGAAAATTGTCTTCATTTCACTTTAACCAAGAAAGGTAACTTTGAATCTCAAGTTCCCAACTTTGATATAGGTGACTACTGTTCAGTGGTAGAACCTAGAAACCTGAGGGAGAGAGAGTAGCATAAATTTAAACAGAATTTAGATAAACTTTAATAACATAGAAGGGAGAAGAGACGTAATCATAGATAATCTATACTAATAAGAGAGAAAGATGCAAATTGACCATACCTTCACGATGCCCACCAGCCAATCAGGAGTAAGTATGCAAATTAACCCAAAAAAAGATGGTGGGTTAATTTGCATACACAGGTGCCGAGTGGCCAGGGGCATTCCACACCGCCCCAGCTGCTCTGAGCCTCTGGGCAGAGTGGGAAGGCATAAAGGCAGAGCGAAGGCGGTGCCAGCAGCCAGGGAAAGGAAGGCCCATTCTTGCATGAATCTTCATGCATCGGGCCTCTAGTTACTTCCATAAAATACAAAGTGGAGACATATCCTAACATATAAAGGGCCAGGATCCGTAATGTCCAAAATGACTGAACAGATAACAAATGCCAGGCTGCACATGCAGCAGGCTCAGGTGGGCTGGGACTGGCGAGCAGGCTAAACTGCTGACCTCTCAGTCCCTCCTGGGTTGTGGGTGCCACAGCGACCCAGCACTTACTGCTGCTGCCAAGGCAGGTGTGATGCGATTGGTCGGGGAGCCCCACCATTGTCCCATGATTGCCCCTCAGAGGGAGACCCAGGCCTCCTGCCAGAGGGCTCCACAATCGCCCCAAAGAGGGAGGCCCAGGCTACCTGGATGACAGTGGTGGACTGGGCCTCCCTCTGTGGGGCAATCAATTGTGGGGCTCCCAGACTGCAAGAGAGCACAGGCCGGGCTGAAGGACAACCCCCCCCCCCCCCCCAAGTACACGAATTTCATGTACTGGGCCTCTAGTCCTATATAAAGAAACAACAATAAACATTCATATTAAAAGACAAGGAAATCATTTTTAAAAAGGTGATAAATACACATACTCAGGAGATTTCAATTGTATTTGAAGTGTTTTATTTCATAAACTGAGTGGTGGGTACATGGGTATGTGTTATATTATTCTCTGTGCCTTCCTTTAATTTTTTGAAATATTACATTAAAAATAAGTTTGGTCCAGACAGCATGGCTCAGTGGTTGAGTATTGACCTATGAAACAGAAGGTCATGGTTCAATTCCCGGGTTGTTGGCTTGATCCCCTATGTGGGGTGTGCAGGAAGCAGCCGATCAATGATTCTCTCTCATCATTGATGTTTCCATCTCTCTCTCCCACTCCCTTCCTCAATCAATAAAAATATATTTTAGAGAAACCAAGATTGCAGCATAGGTAAACACCCGAACTTGCTGTCTCGCACAACCACTTCAAAACTACAACTAAAAGACAAAATGGACATCATCCAGAACCATAGGAAGGCTGGCTAAGTGGAAATTCTACAACTAGAAGGGAAGAGGAAAGCACACTGAGACTCAGAGGAGCTGCAGAAGTAAAAGCAGATGTACGGAGGCACTCGCGCAGAGTGGGCTGGCAACTGAGTCTGCAGCTGGCTTTTTCAATCCGCAGGGAGACACAAGCTCCCAACTGCTCTGAACTCCAGTTCCAGGCAAGACTCTGGGGACCCAGACTCATACGGGGAGAAACTGAATTGTCTGGCAACGGGCAGAACTTGAGGGTGGCTTTCTCTCAGAGGTGCTTGCAGTGATTACCAAGGGACACTGAGACCAGGGGGGCCTCTTAGGGCAGGGCTGATGGGAAGCCATTGTTGTTTGCTCTGCCCTGAGACTCTGCCCCATCCAAGCTGTGCACAGAGGCCCTTACATATGAATGGCCTGGTCTTTGAAATCCAAACTTACCTATCAAACTGCAGCTGAGTCAGAGAGACCAAGAACATGCAAAAGAAGGCCCAAGGCCCCCCAGCAGCTTGCATTGCTTCACAGCAGGGCCTCATCTGGGCAACTCTAAACCCCAAACAAAGAAGAGGAATCTGCAGCTCTCTCCCTTGCTCCTGCCAGGTGGCCTCAAGCAGAGGCTAAATTAGCACCTCCTTGGAGATCCAAGAGTCAGTGTACCCAGGGGTCAGAGTAGGACCATCCAGATTACAACTCCTCAGATCCATAAAGGACACACTCAGGGGGCAGACTCAGTGAATACCAAAGTCCCACTGAAGCAAGTCTTGCCTCATAAGGGTGTCTCCAGCACCGAAGTTCTCCCATCATAGACACAGATGATCCTCACAGCCAATTGGCCTGGAGGTCAATTCCTCCCAGTGATACCAACAACAAACAAGGCTTAACTACAATAAGATTGTACATACAGCCCACAAAGGGGTGCACCAAGAGTGTCCACTTCAGGTAACTGGGGAGGCTGAGCCACTGTGCCCTATAGGACACCTAGCACACAAAGCCACTCTATCAACTCAAGGAAGCAGCCAAAATGTGGAGACAATGAAACAGGTCACAAATGAAAGAAATGGAGGAAAGCAAACGACTGGATATAGAGTTCAAAGCCACAGTTTTGAAGTTATAAGGTTTTTCAAGAATTTTCTAGAAAAGGCCAATAAATTTAGTGAGACCCTCGAGGATATGAAAAAGGACCAACTAGAAATCAAGCATACACTGACTGAAATAAAAAAGAAATAATATACAGAGATCCAACAGCAGACTAGCAGATCGCAAGAATCAACTCAAAGATTTGAAATACAAAGAAGCAAAAAAAACACCCAACTGGAAAAGAAAAAAGAACCCAAAAATATGAAGATAGTGTAAGAAGCCTCTGGGACAACTTCAAGCGTACCAACATCAGAATTATGGGGTGCCAGAAGAAGAAAGAGAGCAAGATACTGAAAACCTATTTGAAGAAGTAATGACTGAAAACTTCCCCTACCTGGTGAAAGAAATAGACTTACAAATCCAGGAAGCACACAGAACCCCAAACAAAAGGAATCCAAAGAGGACCACACCAAGACACATCATAATTAAAATGCCAAGATTAAAAGACAAAGAGAGAAAATTAAAAGCAGCAAGAGAAAAACAGTTAGTTACCTACAAGGGAGCACCCATATGATTGTCAGCTGATTTCTCAACAGAAACTATGCAGGCCAGATGGGAGTGGCAAGAAATATTCAAAGTGATGAATAGCAAGAACCTACAACCAAGATTATTCTGCCCAGCAACACTATCATTCAGAATTGAAGGTCGGATAAAGAGCTTCACAAATAAGAAAAAGCTAAAGGAGTTCATCGCCACCAAACCAGTATTACATGAAATGCTGAAAGGTATTCTTTAAGAAGAAAAAGAAGAAGAAAAAGGTAAAGATAAAAATTATGAACAACAAATAAATATCTATCAACAAGTGAATCTAAAAATCAAGTGAATAAAAAATCTGATGAACAGAATAAACTGGTGAATATAATAGAATCAGGGGCATAGAAAGGGAGTGAACTGACAATCCTCAAGGGATAGGGGTGTGGGGGGTGCGGGAAGAGACTGGACAAAAATCATACACCTATGGATGAGGACAGTGTGGGGAGGGGGGTAAGGGCATGGAGTGGGGTGGGAACCGGGTGGAGGGGAGCTATGGGGGGAAAAAAGAGGAACAACTGTAATAATCTAAATAATAAAGATTAAATATATATATATTCAAATAAGTTTGGTGTCATTTATTTTGTTTTATTTGTTTGGTGGTGTATTTTTGGTTTTATTTTTTTGTTTGTTTGTTTTTTGGGGGAGTTTTTTGGACTCTATCATTTGTAATTGGATGAATTGTCATTAATGAGCAGAGGAGGGAGGGGGGAAACTCAGTTCTGATGTCTTATTCCTTCCAGAAGGAAGAACCAGATCTTGGGTCCCTGAGCTTAGATCATCAGCAATATTCCTCAAATCTTTAGCGGTGCTGCCTTCCTCTCCCTGTCTCCTGCCCCCTTGCCATTTTTCCCCTTTACATTTGGGAGCTCAGTTGCCTCCTACAATTTGCCACTGCCCCATTTGCACATATCCATTGGTATGTGTCATTGTTCCTGAGTCAACTTTGCTTTTTCAAAAACACAATATGTTATTAAACAAAATCTTTTCTCTGTTCTGAACAGCAGATGGGTGGTTGGGGGTTTTAATATAGATTGAAGAAAATAGTATACATGCTTAGTCCATTCAAAGGCTAATCACCTGCCAGGGTTTCTTGAGTCCTGCTAGTGTGCGTTTCCCCCACCCCCACCTCCAGGACCCGTTTCTGAGTCACATAATGGTAACACATTGCTATAAAAATGCTAACTTCTCTTCTGTTGTGCTTCTGCTGTTATTCAAAAACAGCCAAATGGATGTTATTGAAATCCGGTCCCAAAAAAAGGTTGAAATTGCTCCCCAGCTGGGCCTAAGACCCTGTGTGCCAAATTTCAGCCTAAAGAGAATTCTTATATTTGAGTCACTGTGTGCAGCTGAAAATATGAGGTTTGAGGTAGAAATGCTAACAGACTCTTTAACTATCATTTTGCAAACCATGTGATTATAGCACAATGCAAACCTCCTCTGGAGCAACTCCCTGGCAAAAGCAACCGAAACAAGAAGTCTGGGCCCTGCAGTTCTGCCTTTACAAGCTTCTGCTGGGCTAGCAGCAGGCAGAGAAGCCTGGCAATGACACCACCGACATTCCTATTCTTGCTGAGGTTAAAGGATGGGCCCGGTGGTGAGTTTCTGTTAATTGACGGAAGTGTGTGCATTTCATTCCTTCACAGGGCTCCTTGGAACACGAGCTCATGGTCACCCTTGCTTGCTCTGAAAGTGTTATCGCCAACACAGTGCTTGCTTCCAACCAGACACGAATTGTTTGCCACCTCTAGTCCCATTGGCTTAGTCACACTTGCTCCCATTCCAACTTGGCAAAAATGCCCGCACTGCTTTGCCACTTGCTTCTATCATCTGGCATTTAAATATGGGCTAAATCGCTCCTCAGTAATGTCCGGGGCCACAGAGATGCTCTGGTTCCAGGCTTCAAACACAAGTTTCAGGTGGTGAGTACCCAAATGTAGATAGTTCCCATAGGCTGACCCATTCATGGACCCTTCTCAGGGTGGAAAGGCCATCGGAGCTTCTTGAAGGCAGGCCCCCAGAGTGCTGTTTCCAGCAGAGTTCCTCATCACACCTCCCACAACTCAGCCCTCCCTAGGTGCTGACAAAAAGCTTTGCTCCCAAAGCCCAGTCAAAATGTGGCTTACCTGTTTCTATCACTTACTAGATGGTCTGCTTTAGGCAAGACATTAACCACACTGGGCCTCGGTGTCTTCATCCATAAAACGGGGATAGCACCTGCCTTCTGCCCAGGTGTAAGAACCATAGAATGTGTTTCCTACATTCTATGCATCATACACATTTTGGGCAGTGTTATTAGCTCCAGAATCACATTATAACTTCAAAATTCTAATCTGAGTTAAAACTACCGTTGAAGTTCATAGGAATGGATGTATAGTAAAAGATCTCACGTTAGAAATAGCAGGCCATGAGTTCTAAGAATCAGTAAGTATTTAGCAGATGCCTCATTTGTTCTTGGTTCTCTGTTAGGGATTACAAAGGGTACACAGAAAGTGAAGACATGATCCTTAACTTTAAGAAGAATATAAGTTAGCATGAAGTACACAATGCTTGGTAGATAACCCAGATGCAGTATCAGTTCAGAAGTGAAGAGGAAAGGTGAGGACTGGAGAAAGAAGGATGGCCTCCTGGGCCAGGCATGCGGTGGATAACCTTGCTTGCCCTTTTCAAAGATCCCTTCTTTAGGGGATTTGATCTTCTGCCTCCCATGTGGTTTTAGCAGGTTTGCCAGTCACAGCATCATGTGATTATAACAATGCAAAAACCTCCTGTGAAGCAACTTTCTGTCTACACATGCGAGTATATGCCCCAGGCTTGGCTATCTCTGCATCATATCCTTCTAGCCAGAATGATTGAACGAAGGAATGATGTTTGACCCAAATTATGCCAATGAGTCGTTCTCCCTCCCCTCTGGAGATTACAAATAGGAGAGGAGGGAAGCTCTTGTGGGTTACGCATTAGAGGGATGATGTAAGCTTGGAGCTTTCTGGGGCCCTTTGTCAGCCCCTTTAGTCTAGAAAAAGGATGTCTGTAGAAGGAGAGATTAAGTTCAAGGCAGGGTGAGGTGGAGATTGGACATGTGAAGAAGGACCTAACAGCACTGTTTGGGCCTCTGGCATCCCTGAGGCAAGCTCTTCTGTTCTTCCTGAAACCAGACTTCCATTTTGTGCCTACAGAGGTTGGGCTTGTATTTTCTTCCATTTGAACCAGGAGTCATAACTCTTGGTGGAATTTGAATTGTGTATTTAAAAATAGGTAGAATTTGGATGTACTTAGGGGAAAAGACAGGGTATTCTGGTCAAGGTCTGGAGATGAGAATGAACATGGTTATGTTTGAGGAATCTGAGAAAATCAGCCCCAGATCAGCAGAGGGAATAAGTTGGAAAGAAGTGAACAGGTGAATTATTAAGAGAAAGGCCAGTTTGGGAGTTTCTTCAAACTAGATAATAGTTGTGGTTTGATTAAGAGGAAACAAAGAGTTTCTAAAAATAAGATCAAGGAAAACTGCATCTGTTTAAAGGCAAAAATTAAAGTCTGTTTATTAGTCTTCCTGGGATGCCATAATAAAGAAACCACAGACTGGGTGGTTTAAGCCACAAGCATTTATTTTCCCACGGTTTTGTCAGCTAGAAGTCCATGGCCAAGGTACCAGCAAATCTGATTTCTGGTGAGAAGTCGCTGCCTTGTAGATGGTCACCTCTCACCATGTCCTCCTGTTCACCAGTGGGAAAAGCACAAGCGAGCTCTGGTGTCTCTTCCTCTTGTCTTAAGGTCAGCCCTTCTACCAGGTTAAGACCTCACCCTTATGACCTCGTTTAACCTTAATTTCCTTCTGAAAGACTCTATCTCCAAATACAGTCACATGGATCTTCACATATGAGTTTTAGGGGGACAAAATTCAGTCCATAACATATGTCAAAACTAAGAATAGGAGAAAGTGAGAGTAATGAGGCTCTCCTACAGTGCTAGTGGGAGGGTAAATTGTTGCAGCTACTTAGGAGAAAAATCAGGCAAAATCTAGTCATGATGTATCATTGCATAGCTAAGACCCAAGCAGTTTCACTCTGAGATTTGGAGTCTTTTGTGCCAGTGCACCATGAAGTGCATTCAAAAATGATTTTTAAGATTCCTAAGTATGTATTTTTTTTAAGAGTCAAAAAAATGGGAGCAACATAATGTCCATCAAAAGGAAAATAAATTTTAACACAATTAACCCTACATAGAAGTGAAAAATCTTAGAAATATATGTATCAATATGAATACATTTCAAATATAATAATGTTGAGAGAAAAATCAAGTTACTGCAGGATGTATAGAAGAGTATAACAAATCAGTCAGTTGCTGGAGCTCACCAAGTCCTTGTTCACTGACATCACATGGTAGCTTGAAAGTGGCCATGGTGGGAATATTTGCATATATGTAAGAGCCAGTTGTTAACATTTACCAGGATACCATTGGATAACATTTTTATAAAATATGTAAAATGCAATATACTATAACAACTGCATAAAAACAAGTATTTGGTATAATAAACACCACATTTAGGACAGTGATCACTTCTTGAAAGGAAGGAAAGGAATGTGATTATGGAGAGATGTAACAGAGGCTTCAATTGATCATTAAATTTTTTTTCCTAAAGGTAGGAGCAGATACATAAGTATTAGTTATTTTACACTCTGAACTTTTGTGTTTTTCTGAAACATTTAGTAAATCAATGAGAAATGGAAGCCAGTCCTCCTATATAGTCAAGTTCTGGGGACCCTGCAAGGGGAGGCACTAAGTCTGTCCTTAAGCTCAGCAGCCAGGGGGTAGATCTGAGGCTCTCAGATTTGGCCAGGAGGGTGAGACCAGATGAATCTGCAGCTTCTTTTGGGGCTACACACATTTGATCCTGAGGTTCCAGAAGAAAGAGGAAGTGAATACCAACACAATGAAGAGGTGTGGATACCGGAGGAAACTCATCCAGGTGGTTAGCATGGTCGTTTCTGAATAACCCGTCAGCTCTAACTGGCCTCTGCAGTCCACCCAGCAGGTAGGCACATTGAGCTAAGGGCAGCAAAACAGAGCTTGTATTGGATAGGTGCTTGTTTCTAGTCCACGGGGGTCATAAGAGAACTCAGCGCTCCTAGAAAGGGGCATGTGTAGGAAACGTTAAGGGCAGATTTACAGCAGACATTTGTGAGGAGATGCTTGGAGGGGATGACTTGGTTTCTAAGGGAAAGATTTTTAGCCTTTCTGCTTAGATTTCTGGCATGTTTTCATTCCTAGGTGAGGTGAACTAAAGTGCCCCACTTTAATGACATTCCCCTCGCTCTTGAAAGCAAGTTAATAAAGCATTTACAGGCTGGTCTGGATTGTGTACCTCTGCCTGACCTCCCTCCTCCCCTTCACATTTCACGATACAGTTTGCTCAACACACCATGCTGTTTCTGCACATGCTGTTCTCTCTTCCTGGAATCCACTCTCCCACCCACAGTCCTTCTCTTTCTTTAAGCTCCTCCTGTGTGAAAACTTTCCTCCCACCCCTCCACATGAGCCGAGTGTATCTCTGTCTCCTCTGGGCCCTCCTCTTCCTAGGAGACCATTTCTCTTTGCAAACAGTACGGTAGTTACTGCTCATCCGGCCCTCTCCCCCGCGGCAGTGCTGAGCGCCTTCTTGACAAGGATCCTGTGTATTTTAACTTCCTATTCCAGGGCCTAGCATCTTCTCCTTTGCTCCTTTTTTTCTCTTTAAAACTACCTGTTACCCGTGCAGAATTCACTGGTAGGCAAAGAAGCAAGGCAAGAGGGGTGGGGATGCCAAAGACTAGGAAACAGACACTCGCTGGCACAAAAGGCATATTTCCATTCACTTGTGGAACTTCATTTGACCTAGTGCTGTTTGTAGAAAATAAACCACCCGAAACTCAAAGGCTTGAAATGCGTAGATGGCAGGGGTGAGGGATGATAAAAAAGCTCCTAACACCTCCTTCCCTTTCTGCTGTGAAGCTCTCCTGCTCCTTTTCTGGTGTCTCCCGACCTGGTCTGCAATCTCCTGAATTGTTGCCAATAGCTCGCTATTTCATGTGTGTTATGCCCTGAGTTCTGTTCTGAATACAACACTAGTAGGTTCCACTAATTAATTAAATTGTACTTCATAGACTTGGAGTCAGGGCTCTTGAATACAGCATGCAAATTTATGCAACATATGCAAATCACTCATGTTCTCAAATTCCATGAACAGAATCTGGTAGTCTTGAGATAAAAAAAAAAAACTCCTGCCAAGCATCATCTCTTCTAATTATTACTTAATTCCCCCTGCCCCCACCCTTTAACATTGCACTAACACTTTCAGGCATGGCAGAAACTGGTAGAAAAACAATTGAGAATAGGTTATAAACGGGCAGTTCCTTAAGGGCAAAGATCCTGCAAACTATTTTGATATTCTCCAGTGGCTCCTAATATACTATTAAGCACACATATCCTTTTTTTATTTTTTCCATATTTTACTGATTTTTTACAGAGAGGAAGAGAGAGGGCTAGAAAGTTAGAAACATCGATGAGAGAGAAACATCGACCAGCTGCTTCCTGCACACCCCCCACTGGGGATGTGTCCACAACCAAGGTACATGCACTTGATCAGAACCGAACTCGGGACCCCTTAGTCCACAAGCTGACGCTCCATCCACTGAGCCAAACCTTCTTGTATAGGGCACACCACGACCAGTCCTGACTGCTAAATTACAAATAATTCAGATAAACAGAAGTTGAGAGCCTTGAAAGCTTTGTAAAATGTGGCATTTAAGTGTAGGAGCAAGGAGACGATGCCCTGCACTAATACCCGGGCTATATAAATTTAAATTAATTAAAATTAAATAAAATTTAAAAATTCAGTTCTCAGAATAGCAACATTTCAAGTGTCTAACAGCTGCATATGCCTAGTGCCTTTCTTGCAGGGCAGCATAGATAAAGAACATTTCCATCCCTATAGAAAGTTCTACTGAACAGTTCTGGTCCAGATACTTGCTACTCAAAGTCTGGTCCTTGGACCAGCAGTTTGGCATCACATGGGAGCTCCTTGGAAATGCAGGCTGTACCACAGATCCACTGCATCAGGAAACTACTACGTTCTACCAAAGTCCCAGTTCATTCACATGCATATCAGAGTGAGAGGCATTGTTTTAACTCTAGGATGGAAATCAGCTTCTTAAATTTTAGCACGCATCAGAATCACCTGGTGGGCTTATTCAACACAGATTGCTGGGCATCAATATGAGAATTTCTGATTCAGTAGGTGTGTTAGGTTCCTAGGGCTGCCATAACAAATTACCACAAACTGGGTGATTTAAAACAAGAGAAGAGGAGGAATCCAAGATGGCGGCATAGGTAAACACCTAAACTGCTGTCTCCCACAACAATTTAAACTGCAACTAAAAGATAAAACGTCTATCACCCAGAACCACGGGAAAGCTGGCTGAGTGGAAGTTCTACAACTAGAAGGAAAGAGAAAAGAGCATTGAGACGTGCACGAGCGCTGAAAAGCTGAGGTAAAGAGGCGCGTGATCCAGGCTGGCGGCGGGCGACTGGGTGCGTTGATTTTTTCAACCCCAACGGAGACAAGCCCCCGATTACTCTGAAATCCAGTCTCTGGGGAGACGCGGGGGACCCAAACTCCTACGGGGAGAAGCTGGACTGTCTGCCAGTGAGAGTGGCTTGCTAGCAGAGCTGCGCGCAGGAATAATTGTTTACTGCACTGGGGCACAGGATTCCAGGACACGGTCGGGACACAGAGCCGGCTTACTAGCAGCCATTGCTGTTTGCCACGCCCTAACCTAGTGACGCCCTGAGACCCCGCCCCACACAACCTACAAACCCACCCAAGCTCCAAGCAGCTCAATTAGCGTAAGAAAGCCTGCCCTATTGCAGCTTAACCTAGAAAACTTGCAGCCCGGGTCAGACAGCTCCAAAACCTCCAAACCCCAAGCAAAGAGGAGAAAACTGCAGCTCTCACTGTAGCTCCTGCTGAGTGGCCTCAGACAGTAGCTGACCTGCACCCCATTGGAGATCCAGAAGCCGTGTACCTAGTGGTCAGTGTGAGACACCAGATTTCAACTCCTCACATCCATAAGTGACACATTCAAGAGGCAGACTCAGTGAGCACCAAAGCCCCACTGAAACAAGTCCTGCCCCATAAGCGTGTCTTCAGCGCAGCACTTCTTCCATTATAGACACAGGGAGTGCTCACAGCTAATTGGCCTGGAGGTCAATTCCTCCCAGCGTACCAACAGCAATTCAGGCTTAACTACACCAAGACTTTGCACTCAGCCCACAAAGGGGTGTACCAAGAGCATCCACATCAGGTGATTGGGGAGGCTGAGCTACTGCCCCCTATAGGTCACCTACCACACAAAGCCACTCCATCAACACAGGGAAGCAGCCAAAATGCGGACACAAAGAAACATGTCACGAATGAAAGAAACGGAGGAAAGCAAACTACTGGATGACATAGAGTTCAGAATCACATTTATAAGGTTACTCAAGAATCTTCTAAAAACTGCCGAGAAACTTGATGACACTTCTGAGGAGCTTAGTGAGACCTTCAAGGACCTTAATGAGAATGCCAAAAAAATGAAAAAGGATCAGTCAGAAATGAAGCATACACTGTCTGAAATAAAGAATATACAGAAACTCAACTGTAGATCAACATACCCCAAGAATCAAACCAAAGATCTGAAATATGTGGAAACAAAAAACATCCAACCAGAAAAACAAAAAGAAAAAAAAATCCAAAAATATGAAGATAATGTAAGGAGCCTCTGGGACAACTTTAAGCGAAACAACATCCGAATTTTTGGGGTGCCAGAAGAAGGGAGAGAGCAAAATATTGAAAACCTATTAGAAGAAATAATGACAGAAAACTTTACCTACCTGGTGAAAGAAATAGACTTACAAGTTCAGGAAGCACACAGAACCCCATACAAGAGGAACCCAAAGAGGACCACACCAAGACACATCATAATTAAAATGCCAAGGGCAAAAGACAAAGAGAGAATATTAAAAGCAGCAAGACAAAAACAGTTAATTACCTACAAGGGAGTACCCATACGATTGTCAGCTGATTTCTCAACAGAAACTATGCAGGCCAGAAGGGAGTGGCAAGAAATATTCAAAGTGATGAACAGCAAGAACCTACAACCAAGATTACTCTACCCAGCAAAGCTATCATTCAGAGTTGAAGGTCAGATAAAGAGCTTCACAGACAAGAAAAAACTAAAGGAGTTCATCGCCACCAAACCAGGATTACATGAAATGCTGAAGGGTATTCTTTAAGAAGAAGAAGAAGAAGAAAAAGGTAAAGATAAAAATTATGAACAACAAAATGACATCAAATACATACCTACCAACAAGTGAATCTAAAAATCAAGTGAATAAAAAATCTGAAGAACAGAATGGACTGGTGAATATAATAGAATCAGGGACATAGAAAGGGAGTGGACTGACGATTCTCAGGGGAAGCAAGTGTGAGGGGTGCGGGAAGAGATTGGACAAAAATCTTACTCCTATGGATGAAGACAGTGGCGGGGGGTAAGGGCATGGGGTGGGGTGGGGAATCAGGTGGAGGGGAGCTATGGGGGGAAAAAAAGTGGAACACCTGTAATAATCTGAACAATAAAGATTTAATTAAGAAAAAATAAATAAATAAATAAATAAAAATAAAAATAAAACAAGAGAAGATTATTCTCTCTCTCAGTTCTGGAGGCTAACAGTCTGAAATCAAGGTGTTGGCCAGGCCATGCTCCCCCTGAAACCTTCCTTAGGTGGGAAAATTCTTCCTTGCCTCTTCTAGTTTCTGTAGTTTGCTGTCCATCTTTGGTGATTCTTTTTTAAAAAATCCTCACCCAGGGATATTTTTTCCCATAGGTTTTCAGAGAGACTGGGAAGGGAAGTGGAAGAGAGGAGAGAGAGAGAGAGAGAGAGAGAGAGAGGGAGGGAGGGGGGGAGAGAGAGAGAGAGAGAGACATCGATGTGTGAGAGAGAGACATATCAATTGGTTGCTTCCTGCATGTATACCAACCAGGGCTGGGGATCAAACCAGCAACACAGGTATGTGTCTTTGACTGGAATTGAGCCAGTGAACCTTTGCTGTGCAGGCGGATGCTCTAACCACTGAACACACTGGCCAGGGCTATTTGGTGATTCTTGACTTGACGCTGCTTAACTCCAATCTCTGCCTCCATCACCATATAGCATTTTCCACTTGTGTATCTGTGTCTGTGTATCTGACTCTTCTTCTTATAAGGACACTAGTCATATTGCAATAATGGCCCACCTCACTCCAGTGTGATCTCATCTTAACTTAGCTAATTACATCTGCAGTAACCCTATTTCACATTTTCATGTACTGGCATTTAAGACT
Source organism: Corynorhinus townsendii (assembly GCA_026230045.1). Lineage (NCBI taxonomy): Eukaryota > Metazoa > Chordata > Mammalia > Chiroptera > Vespertilionidae > Corynorhinus > Corynorhinus townsendii. Next base: position 58,853,891 of record JAPDVU010000005.1, on the reverse strand, counting down.
TTAACACAACTTTTTGAGAGGGACACAATTCAATTCATAAGGAAAGGTCTAGGGTGGCACCTGATAATTTGCATTTCTAACAACTTCCCAAGTGACACTGATGCTGCCCCAGGGACCACACATTGAAAACCACAAGTCTAAAATGTCTACAAAACAGGACTCTATAGAACTTAATGTTGGATAATACTATAGAAATAACTGTGTTCAACTTCCCAAATGTGCAGAATTCCATTTTAAAGCATACATGAAAGATTGTCATCCAGTCTGTGTGAATATATTCGATGACAGGGTTCTTATTACTAGCAGAGCAGCCTTCACAGCTATGCCTGGGAAAATTTGCACCCTTTGAACTTTCAGAATGTCTGCTATATCTAGGCATCTGATGGCAGCTGAATGTCTCAATATTGAACTCTTCCTTTCCTTTGTGTGACAGAGTTCTCAGAATCCTACTGGCTTGCTCCTGAGGGCATACTTGTTGAGATTTTTAGGAATGATAATTATACCTTCCATTGGTTATGAATTAATTAAAAGTAGACGTAGGAATCCAACAGATGAAGAGCAAAAGGTCATCCTCATTTTTTCAGTTAACATAGATTGGAGAGTAGAACCTGTACCTTCAGCACAATCAGCCTTCCCACTAACCCCACCTCGTTGAATTTATCTGACACAGTCAGATGTAGAGAAGCAGGGCCATTGACTCTACGCCACTGTGCAAGGCTTTGAGGGTAAGAGTTACAGCTATTACCACAGAAAAGCCAGGCACCACCACCAGGAGAAGACAGGTGTTCCTGAAATAGAGAAAGGAACACTGTCTAGTGTCTCTTCCCCATGCTAACCAACCCAATGAGATCTTTCTCCTCTGGTTCCCCGTTTAGCATCCATTCCCACAATTTCCCTTCTTTCAAAGAGAACCTGGGTATTATTTACACAAGTCCTCCTCTTCCATGTTGCCCAACTTTGCAGAAAGCTGCTCTCTTTTTCTGAATTTTTAAAAATATTTTTTATTGATTTTTTTTTTTTTTTTTTTACAGAGAGGAAGGGAGAGGGATAGAGAGTTAGAAACACTGATGAGAGTGAAACTTCAATCAGCTGCCTCCTGCACATCTCCTACTGGGATGTGCCCACAACCAAGGTACATGCCCTTGACCGGAATCAAACCTGGGACCTTTCAGTCCATAGGCTGATACTCTATCTACTGAGCCAAACCAGTTAGGGCAAACTGACCCTATTCTCAACTCAAGCCAATCATAGTGACTCTGATCCCCTTACAAGTGATTGGTTCCAGCATTTAGGCTTAAGCCAATCAGTGCATGGCATTATTCTAGAGCCTGCTGTTGGACCAGGGATGAGCATGTGATACAAATTAGCCTAATCAGACTAAAGGTGAGTACTTTTGTTCAGTAGTTGGAAGAGAGACTTTCTAATGTAGAAGCATTTTGTCCCAGTACAGATGGTAATCATCTTCTGACCATAAGAGGAGTCAGTCTGAACAAAAGCCTCCACTGAGAGGCTGAAAGAGTTCAAAGAGCAGAAAAATAGATCCCAGCTCTAATGGCAGCATGTTTGCTCTACGTTTGTATTTTTTAATTACAAAAGATACTAAATTGTCTAAGCTAGTTATGTCAGTATTTTTGTCATTTCCAGGTAAAATAATTCTTACCAATAAAATACTCATATATTGTTCTCATGGGTTAGTAGAAGTGGCCTCATGGAAACCTGAAGAAATAGAACTAAGTCCTTAACCCCCTTTCTCTCCTCCCCTCTTCCGTCCCCCCCCCCCCCCCATTGCTCCATTTTAGTTCATTAATGTGGCTCTTGAAGTATGTGCACTTTACTGGAGAGATTACTCCAGACACTGTGCCACCATCAAGTCCCCGGACTCAACACACACAGTACCTGCCACAGAGTACACTCTCAGCAATCATGTATTGAACAAATGCAGCTGGAGACTGCATTAACATTTTTATCAGACACATAATTGTTGTCATATTAAGTTCAGATGAACTAAAGCCCCTAGAACATTTTTATATAAAATGATGTCAAAGCTGTCTGTCTATACCCTGTAAATGAGCAATTGCATTGTATATGGAGTTTCCTTTTTAAAACTTTTTAACCTAAATAAAGGCCTTGATATTTATTGCTATTCAGCTGTATCTGGATGACTCCAACCCAGGTTGCATTCAGTTGATGTAATTTTTAATTGTGGTTCCATCATTTGTCATATCAGCTATTCTTCCTATTTTGATATCATCTTCAATAAAAAAAGATATACATTCCTTCTATATCTTCATAGGAATCAAATAGCAAAATGTTGGCTGAAACTGCAGCAAGAAGAGAAGACTGACTCTAGGTTCCCTCACTGCTTGCCAAAGCAGCCACTCTATCCCTCTTCATGCATTCCTAACTTGGCAGGTCAAGTAAGAACATCTGCTCTTCCAGAAATGTCGGGATCATAACTTCTACCACTTCTGGTTCACTTCCTCTATCTCCAACCAAGCTTGGTGATTGGTGAATTTTGGAGAAGGCACTTAACATGCCTGACCAAGTTCTCACTGAGTTCTTTGAAGTTGCCTTTGTTCAGGAGCATGAACTGTCTTCCTCTACCAAGCACTGAGGTGACCCCTGGAGGGAAGCCCACAGTAGTGCAGCTGTGCCCATGACTGGATGGGGAAGTTTCACTGTGTGAGGGTCGGAATATTAGAATAGAGGACAGATTGTGGGCACATAATCAACCATGTTCTCCCATCAGTTTTACTCAAAGCTAAGATATATTTTTTTCTCTGTTGGGTTGATTCTTTAGTTTATTTATTTAATATTTTATAATTTAGACACATAAGAGCAATGTGTTATTAACTCTTCCCACAATTCAATCTTAAACAACACTCTGATTGTTCAATGACTTCAAATCCATAAAAATATATTACTATTGAAGCCTTCCACGCAATCAAGATTAAAGCAGGGCTAGACTATTCCCCTAATCTGATAACTTAATAGTAAAACTAAAAAGGGACAATAAGTGAGTTGGGTATGACTTATTTTGAGCAAACTGATTATAATTTGAAGTGATTATTGTCTTAATGCAGATTGCTATAACAAATTATCATAAACTGGTGGCATAAGCAACAGAAATTTATTTCTCACAGTACTGGAGGCTGGGAAGTCTGAGATCAAGTTGCCAAATTGGTCAGGATCTGGTGAGCTCTTTTTCTGGTTTGCCATATTCTCCTTACGTCCTCACCTGGGGTGACACAGAGAGAGAAACAGTGAGTGCATGCTGCCTTTGGTGTCTCTTCTTATAAGGGCACTAATCCCATCATCGTGGCTGCACTCTCATGACCTAATCATCACCCAAAGGCCCACTCTCCACATACTATCACATTGAGAATTATGGTTTCAACATCTATGAATTTTGGTGGGAACACAAGCATTCAGTCCATAGCAATTGTTATGTTCTTTTAAGAAGTTACATATTATCTGTCTATTAGTAAAATCTAGATGAGTACTACAATGTACTAGCCTCCAAGTTATACATTTGTAGTTTCCATGATTCTCAGTTTTCCCCTCTTCTGAAAATCAGGCTACTTCTCCATATCTTGTCTTTTGAATCCACTCCCATGAGCCACAATTCCTCTCATTTCTGTGGTTATTTAATGACACTTGAATTTCCCAAGGTCCAAAGACTTGAACTCATTGAAACAGCCAGGTCAACTACTACCAAGTCTTATTTCTTGGAAAAATTAAAACAAACAATGACAATTGTCACTCCAAATTTTCAACTATATGTAAGAGATTCAGAGACCCACAGTCAGTAATAACTTGTTATTTTGCTGAGGAATTAGGCTCTGGCCCACTTTCAGAATTGTAAGTGGCATCACCTTTCTTAGCTAGTGACAGCCTAGTCAACTGCCCCACATCCCCATCTCAATTTTTTTAATTGCCTTTAGAGAGAGAAAGAGAGGAAGGGAGAGAGAGGTCATTGTTCCACCTATTCATGCATTCATTGGTTGATTCTTGTATGTGCCCTGACCAGGGACCAAACCCCCGACCTTGGAGTATGGGATGACCCTCCAACCAAATGAGCTACCCAGCCAGGGCATGTTCTGTGTTCTTATTCTTTATACCATCATGGTGATTATGACTTCTTTGTCTTTATGAAAATAATGTTGAAAAATGAGGCTATTTCCTTTTCTTATAATTGAAGTAAAAAATATGTCTAAAAAAAAGATGACTTTCTTGAATTTGAATGTTTATGAAGATCTTGAGTCAAATGTCTCATGAATGCCTGGGGGCTCATGCACTTTGTTGGCATGATGATTAATTGAAATATTGATTTGCATTGTGCTGTCAGTATTTTTCTCTTCCATTCATTCCAAGAAGGTGGTTGAGTCATCAATTGAGTGAAGCTGAAGTTGTTTCAAGGTATCTTTCCTTCTTATCTTATGTGAAAGGCTGAGCATGTTGAAAAGCTTGTGCTAGGAGTTCTAGAGGAAGATCAGAGAGAGAGAAGTAGAAATAGATTTTTTTCTAAACAGAGAAGGGTTAGAATTTGATGGGTCCATGATGCCCCACACTAGGGGAAGCAGAAAGACCACAGAGGGTATAGCCTCCAGCATCACTGAATCCCACTGCAACAGAGAGCACCAGGCTTCTGTGGACCAATGGAGTGAGCAGAGATAACAGGAAGATTAGCTATTTGGTAGAAATTGCTAAGTTTCATCAATAGCTAGTTTACCTCCCCTCCCTGGGCACACAAGTCAGTCTATTTCTCTGCATCTAAGTGCAGCTAAGTGGCTGAGTCTGGCTGAGGAAATGTGGGCTGCAGTAATGTACGCCACTTCCATGCCCGACTCTTCAGGATGCCTCATGATCTTTCCATTGCCACCTCCAATCTCTCTCTAGTCTGAGGGGCATAAACAAAGGAATGCGATGCCCAGAGCATGGCTGGAAGAGCCCGTGCTGGATGGAACCCGGCTTCCTGAGGTAATGCTTGAGCAGAGCTGCCCTGGATGGCTTCCTGACCAGGATGGTCACGTTACACTTCGTGTGAGTAAGAAATAAACTTCTTTTAAGACACTGTGATTTGGAGTTTTCTGTCCAAGGTAGCTTTAGTTACCTTGCCGAATTCAGATGTTTTACCCCACTTTCCCACGCAACACAGATGCCCCCCACTGCTCATATCAGGAGTAAAGGAAAGAAGGGACCCAAAGAATAGCTCAAATTGAATTTCTTGCCAGCTCACCGGCATCCTGAGAGTTGCATTTCATTGGATTTAAAGAAAATGCATTATTTTGAAACTAGACTTGACATTGTAGACTAAGAGCTTCACCTCATTTCTATATCTGAACTCCTTTTTCTTTCTGGAAAAGATATAAATTGAGGAATCTGTCTTCTCTGACAAATGAGGTTCCTCAGTACACACATTCCCACCAAGGTAGGTAGGCACTAGCTCCCTGATCTCCCACTCCCATTCTTTTACTTCCAGCCCTCCTCGGACGTTCCAGGGGATGGGTGCAAGCCTTAGGGAACTGGAGAGCAGAGAGTACGCCTTTTCTTTTTTTATTTCCTTCCCCCCCCTTCACCCCCCCCCCCCCCCACACACACACACAGGTCTTTTGCTTCTTTAGTCCATTAATTAGATTGAAATTTTACCGTCAGGCTGCTCTGCTGGTCTCTAGCTAGTGCTGTCACCTGAAAAGAAACACTGCCCGCCACACGCGTGCTTCTGACAGCAAGAGCCGCTCAAAGCCTCTCCACGCCTCTGTTCCAGGAATAATCCAAGGAGAGGGCTGATACCTGTGAAAGCTGAGTGCTGAGGCCCTCTCTGTCCGCGCTTCAAAAGAATAACTACCCTCCGTCTGTCTCTGTTTTGTGTTAGAGCTCTTCCTTTTCAGTGAAAAGCCCCTGCTCTCTATTCATTATAAAGAATAAAGAGCTTTTCAAGTGCAAGTTGCTAAACCCAGAAAGGCACAGAACTATTTTTAAGAGGGTTTCAACCCTGAGTGGTTGCACCAGGCCAGCCTGCCGGCAGCCAGGTCTTCCAGGGAGGCCCAGGGTAATCTCAGCCTCTCCTCGGGAGGACACCTTCAGGCAGGAAGCTCCTGGGGCAGAACCATTCTAGTCTCTGGCCCACAGACAGACCTGCTGCCTTCCTACCTGGCTCCTCTAGGCAGAACCTCGCCAGGGAGTGGGGGGAGTGGTTTTTCTTCTCACCCATTTGAGGTTTGCCTGCTGCCTTAGGTTTCTCACATCCACTTCCTCCAAATAGGAAACAATCTGCTTGATTCCCATCGGGGAGCAGAGAGAGGAGGGGGGGCCGTCTTTATGTCCTCTCCTATCTTCGTCAAGCCATATGCAACTGGCAGCCACCGCGCTTCTCTCTGTGGGAAGAGGATAATCAGGGCTGGATTCCCGAATGAAAGGAGGCACATGCAGAGTCACCTGCCTCCTGTCCATCGGGACCCAATCGTTGTGGCCGGGGTCAGTCTAGAGTTCTTCGGGACCCCGCGCGCTTTAGGAGTGGGGAGGGGCTTTCCGATTCAGAGTTAGAGGACCCGAGTTCAAGTCTCACCTCTGGGAGCCTCTGCTCCCTTCGTTTAACATGAGGATAATACTCCCATCCTGTCAGAGGTGCTGTGGGGAAGATCTCCCTCCTCATGTGGGTCTGGAAAGGTTTGTCAGGCCTGTGGTGCCACATAATGCTCACCATTGATCTGAGGGCTGGTGAGATATGTGCTCTTACTCTTTCGAGAGCAGAAAGTGGTGGTGCTGGATGACAGAGGGGATAGTGACAATTTGATAGAAACTATTAAGGATTCAGGATGATGGCGATTATTTTTCTATCCTCCCATTCTGTTAAACTTCTCCACCAGAAAAAAAGGGGGTGAGGGCATGGAATTAAAATTATTCCATTGTTTTTATAGCTTTGGTGAGTAAAAGACATGCATGTATAATGAAATGGTGAGAGGGAAGAAAAATGATCAACGAATGTCACACAAAGAATGGCTAAAGGAAATAGAAAAACTTACAATTAACCATGTGCTATAGAATATAGAGGTACAGAACTTACAGGGATATACTTCATTAAAAATTTTTTAGGAGAAAATAATAGCCAGGAAAAAATATAGGCAAAATAGAAAGACCAGTTCTAAGGGAAAAGATTGTGCACATATATGCAGCCCGTAAGGTTATACTGTTACAAAGATGGGGCAACCAACTAGGCTCTGAGCTTCCAGGAGGCCAAAGCAAAAAGGGATATATGATGTTACCAAATTTATATCTTTCATGAGGAACCCCCTACTGCTACCAATTCCTCATCCTTTTTTATCATAAGCCTCATAAGCATGGGTATTTATCTTCAGGAAGAGAATACTTAGGGAGTTTTATTATGGCATTCTTCAAGTATTTGATGGGCTGCCAAATAGAAAAAGGAAAGATTGCTTTGGGTAATTCCAGATCACAAAACTAGAATCAACGGGTGTAAGTTAAGAGGAACAGATTTTGGTTAAAAATAAAGAACTTTCTAACAATTAGAATTGTCCATAAATGGAATGAGCTGTCTGGCAAAGAAGTGAGCTCCCTGTTACTGGAAGTGATCAAACAGAGGCTGGCTTACCATCTGTTAAGGATAAAAAGGATTTGTGCATAATGAGAGAATTATGCAACAACATAATACAAGGCTCTTTGTGACAGTTTTATTTATAATAGTAGGAAAGAAAATAGAACCAAGCTAAGTGTCCAACAAGAGGGTAGTCAGATTATTTGTGGTACTCTCATATGATTTATCTTTTTACAGATGTTAAAAATAAAATAAAAAATGACATGGGAAATGATTAAAATCTATTACTAGGTTTAAAAAAAGCAGGCTACTAAAACAGCATATATATAGTATAAAGGAAATGTATGTATGGAAAAATAACACTACAAAGGACCTTCATGAAACATTAATAGTGATTACCATTCGTGTTGAACTATGGGTGATTTTCCTCCTCTGGGCTTCTCAGGGTTTTCCAAGTTTTCTACTTTGAGTACTTACCAATAAGTAATTAGGAAAAAAAGTAGCAAAAAGAAAAATGGAATGACTCCAAAAGAGTCTCTTATTAACTTGTAGATTAAACTAGATGATCCCTATAGTTTTTCAAACCTAAGATTCTAGAACTTTTATTTTAAATTCAGGTTGATTATTTTTCTCTTATAAAATAATGTTTTGTAAAAAGATTTTCATCAAATATAAACACCTCTCCACTAAAAAATATTAGTTTAAATAATAAGGTTTCAGTATAATCTAATGCATTTCTGACTGCTATAGCCATTTTCATCTGAAGTCTTTTATGGAAATACTAGAGGTCCGATGCACTAAAATTCCCGCAAGAGTAAGCCTTCCTTCCCCCAGCTGCCAGCACTGGCTTCCCTCTGGCACCCAGGACCCGGGCTTCCCTCTTCTGGCACCAGCAGTCACCCGGGACCCAGGTGGCTTCCCTCCAGCCCCGGCTTCATCAGGAATGATGTCTGGAAGGACGTCCAATCTAATTAGCATATTAACCTTTTATTATTATAGATGTGTGATATAAATTTAAAAGTTAGCACATTAGCTTGGCTGGTGTGAATCAATGGTTGAACATTGATTTATAAACCAGGAGATAACTGTTTGATTCCCAGTTAGGACACATGCCCATGTTGAAGGCTCAATCCCCAGTAGGGGGCATGCAGGAGGCAGCCAATCAATGATTCTTTCTTATCATTAATGTACCTACCTCTCTCTTCCTCTCTGAAATTAATAAAAATATGTTTAAAATAAATAAGTAAAAGTTAGCACAGCAGAGTAGAAAGAGCTTAAGAATTGGAATCAGAAACCCCTGGGTCTCAAATGTTGGCTCTACTGCATATCAGATTCCTCAACTTGAATATGGAATAATAACAACAGTAAAACTTGTACATGATCCATTATGTACCAGTCACTGTTTACATGCTTTATATGCAATGGAATCCTTAAAGCCATCCTCTGCGGTGAATTCAATTCTCTTTATTTTTAAGATGATAAAACGAAAGCACTGAGAACTACAATATTTTTTTCTTTTTTTACTTTTCATTGATTAAGGTATTACATGTGTACATATCTTCCCATTGCTCCCCCCACCCCACCCCCATACATTCCCTAACCACCGCCCCCCCCCCCGCCAGTGTCTTGCGTCCATTGGTTATGCTTATATGCATGCATACGAGTCCTTCAGTTGGTCTCTTATCTCCTCCACCCCTCCCCAACCTTCCCGCTGTAATTTGACAGTCTGTTTGATGCGTTACCGCCTCTGTATCTATCTTTTTGTTCATCAGTTTATAATGTTCTTTATTATCCATAAATGAGTGAGATCATGTGGTATTTTTCTTTCATTGACTGGCTTATTTCACTTAGCATAATGCTCTCCATTTCCATCCAGGCTGCTGCAAATGGTAAGAATTCCTTCTTTTTTATAACAGCATAGTATTCTGTTGTGTAGATGTACCATAGTTTTCTGATCCAGTCATCTGCTGACAGATACTTAGGCTGTTTCCAAATCTTAGCTATTGTAAATTGTGCTGCTATGAACATAGGGGTACATATATCCTTTCTTTTATTGGTGTTTCTAGTTTCTTAGGATATATTCTTAGAAGTGAATTGCTGGGTCAAATGGGAGTTCCATTTTTAGTTTTTTGAGGAAACTCCATACTGTTCTCCACAGTGGCTGCACCAGTCTGCTTTCCCACTAGCAGTGCACGAGGGATCCTTTTGAGAACTACAATATCTTGTCAAGGTCAGACAGCTAGAAAGGATGGCAACCTTAGGTAGTACATCCATCCAACCTCAGGATCCATGGTGTTAACCTCTGTACTGCACTGCCTTAGAGAGCTATGGGCGGATTGATTAAATGAACACACACAAAGTATCTAGCAGAAAAGTGGGCAGTCAGTGTGTTAAGTTTCTCCTAACCTTTTCCACAGCTGTGGGAAAGACTTTGGTTATCTTCCCTAGGACTGCATTCAAGCAGCAGGGCAGTGTGGCTCTGTGGTGGGTCATCTTTATTATCCCTGGCACTCATGTCAAACTCGGGTATTAGAACTCATGTCCCACAGGACTCCATTCTGGGACCAATTCTTTAATATTTCATCAATGATTTACATGGGTAGAACAGAAAATAAGCTTCTAAAGATGACAGATGATACATGCTGTTAGCAGATGACACCCATCGTCAGGAAGGCTAGCATCCAGGACAGGATTAGAATTCCACATGGCCTGGCAAGATGGAGAAGAGGTGGAGGCAAGAAGAATGAACTTCATTAGTAACTAGCACAGAGTAATATGTTTATTAAGAGGGACAGTTTATACCGGCACAGCAAGGCCAGTGACTAACAATGAATGATTGTTACTGTAGAGAGTTAACGGTTAAAGTTTCTCACAAGGTGGAAATAAGACAGAAAGTCAAGTATGATTCTGGAAATGTACTAAAAAGAAAAGACTATTTGGGGAAAATCACTTTTTCCATTATAAATCATATTTTTAAAAGTCTTTTTTGAATGCTGTGTTTTTTTCCTGGACATCTGGAAAAGACACATAGAAAACAAAAGAAATCTTTATGATTGCAACATGCAACCTGAGGAGATAGTGAAAGAACTGAGATCTTTCATTGAAGAAGACAAGTCAATTTAAGAATTGTGTTCGTTGCAGCATCTATGTGTCAGCATTTGTGGTTTGTGCTAGATGCTACAAAACAGAGAACCAAGACCTGGTGTCTGCCCTTGAGAAGCTCAAAGATAAGAGGATAATCACTTTTAGGATTATAGAGGCTATTATTTAGATCTCTGGTATATGCGTCATTCCTGGTTAATTCCTATGCATCTTTCTCTTATCTTCTCTTCTTCCCTCATTTCTTCTTTTCTTTTTCTTCCCTTTCCTAAATGTTAGGTCTATGATTGGAGCCCACTATCATGGCAGGGTTAGCCAGGTATATTCAGTGAAGTCCCCTTTGAGATTTTGCCACTATACCCAGCCCCTCTCTTCTATTATGGATGATATAATAGATTTCAAGGCAATTCTATAAAACGTATCTTTCATCCTCTATACACTCCAATAAAATTGCAGGCAATGAAGCAAGGCTGGGAGAAAGAAAATAGGTTTTTAGATGCTAACTAGATCATTTTCATTGGAGACAATGCTGGAGTAGATATATTCTAAATTTTTAATATTAAGGAATTTGAACTTTCTCTGGTTGATGACAGAAAGTCAATAAAAGTTTATGAGAAAGGAAGTGATGAGATATAGTGTTTTAGGAAAAGTAACCTGGTGGTAAGTTGTTAGGGAATGACTGGAGGCAAGGATCCTGTTGGAAGCTGGTTATTAAGCTATAAATAATAAGAACCAGCATTAAGCAATAGAGCTAGAAGTGGCAGAAGATATGTGGAAGTGAGAGACACTGTAAAGGAAAAATCAATAAGACTTGGTGCTTAACTAAACCCAAGCATCAAAGGAAAGAGAGGAATTGAAACAACCCATAGGCAATAGAAGAGGTGTTTGGGAAATGAAAATGTCATTAACCAAAATGAAGCTGTGGGAAAGTGAAGGTAGTTTGTGGTAAGGGATCATGATGGGTTCAAGACTAGACAGGTTGTCTTTCTGTTGATAAAATCTATCTATCTATCTATCTATCTATCTATCTATCTATCTATCTATCTATCTAAAAGCCTAAGCCACCATCGCAACCAAACCAACAACAGAACAGGCTGTGTGGGGCAACCAGGCCCACAGTGGGGTCAGTGAGGGGCGATCAAATGACTGAGCAGCAGGCTGCGTGGGGTGACCAGGCCAGCAGGGGGGTTAGAGAGGGGCGACCAAATGACTGGTGACGGGGGGTGGGGGACAGTGAGGGGTGACCAGGCTGGCTGTGGGGGCAGTTGGGGGCGACAAGGCTGGCAGGGGGGCAGTAAGGGGCAATTAGGCAGGCAGGCACTTGAGCATTTAGGAGCCAGTGGTCCCGGATTGTAAGAGGGATGTCTAACTGCAGGTTTAGATTGTAAGAGGGATGTCCTAAACCTGCAGTCGGACATCCCTTAAGGGGTCCTGGATTGGAGAGGGTGCAGGCTGGGCTGAGGGGACCCTCCCCACCCCCAGGCACGAATTTTGTGCATCAGGCTTCTAGTATATATATAAAAGCCTAAGAGACTGTTACGACTGGTCAACCGAACAACTGGTCAACCAATTGCTATGACATGCACTGGCCACCAAAGGGCAGACACGCAAGAGCTGCCACCTGGTGGTCAGTGTGCCCCACAGCCAACCTCCCACAGCTGGCCAACATCCTGCAGTCCCTCCCCCTGGCTGTCAGGCCCCGATCGGCTGGCCAGGAGGAGGGACCGGGACTGGGCAAGATGGCCCTTACCAGCCAGGCTGAGGAAACCCACCCATGCACGAATTTGTGCACTGGGCCGCCAGGGGAGGGCAGTTAGGGGCGATCAGGCTGGCAGGCAGAGGTGGTTAGGGATGATCACGCTGGCGGGGGGGCAGTTAGGGGCAATCAGGCAGGAAGGCAGGTGAGCAGTTAAGAATCAGCGGTCCCAGATTGTGAGAGGGATGTCTGACTGCTGGTTTAAAAAACCGGCAGTTGGACATCCCCGGAGGGGTCCCGGATTGGAGAGGGTGCAAGCTGGGCTGAGGGCCACCCCCACCCCCCCATGGACAAATTTTGTGCATCGGGCCTCTAGTATATACATAAAAGCCACATATCCAACTGGAAGCCAGAAATAGATTTCCTAGGAGATCATCGTCACAGTGGTAATAGTGTATTTTGGACACCTCCACCTGTATATCCAACTCACATGCCTAAGACTGAACTCTACTGTCATTCATAAACACAAATTAAGCACTGATTAATTTTCTTTTAAACTCCTGGGCTACCAAACTCAGAGTCATTTCTAGTACCTTCATCTCCCACCCTTCCTGCTCCCACAAGCAACTAGTCACTGAAACCATTGATTCTAAGAGCAAATATGTTGTTCGTCCATTCCTATAGTCATAGTTAATGCTTGCATGCTTTGTTCCTTTAACTATCACACAGGTGTTTTTAAACAGGTTTTCTCATAACACAAGTCTATATTTTTCTACTGCTTACACAATGAAAGTCAAGGTCTTCCAGGAATAAACATACCTGTCCAGCATAATCACTGGCAATATCTAGACACACCCAACCTGAAAGCCCCACCTGCTTCCTTGCCCTTCTTTAATGATACCAGGCATTTTTGTACCTGGGGTGCTTCTAATGATGCTGTACCATTATTTTGAAATAACTTTTTCCACTTAAGGAGAATATCTTTCAAGTTCTGAGTCACATGCTAGTCCCATTGTGAGGGCTTTTAGGGCTTCTCTGACTTCCTATTGCTTGTCTCTCTTTACTCATGATACTTTTTTTTAAAGCAAGAGCCTGAACCAGAGAGGTGGGAGTAGACATGGGAAGAAGCAAAAGTTGTAATAAAAATATAGGCAAAGAATTATGGGAGAAAAGAGACACAGAGAAGGGACAAGTTGAAGATAAAGGGACAGTCCTGGCTAGCCCTGGCTAGGGAGAATCATGATGTACAAAAAAAAAAAAGATTAATTTGGCATTGAACATGTTTGGGTTGAGATACCAGCAATGAACCCGAATTGAGCTCATAATTGAAAATCCTTTCAGAAATGAAAAGGATGGTTGGGGCTAGAAAAATGTATTTGGAGATTATATGCAAATGATGCATGGAGACAGAAGAATAGAGGAGGTCTCCTAGAGGTCTCTGAAGACAGAGTGGGAAATGGGATCCATTTCTGGGATGAGAGGAGGAAGTTCTACAGGCAAAAACACCAAAGACTGGCCACCAGGGTGAAACTCCATAGTTCAGTTTTCCTAAAATGTACATTTTTGTCTTTAAACTTTAATGGGAAACTTCCCATTTCTGAGATGCTATTTCTGATTTGAGGAAACTGCTGATTCTCTGCTCAAATTGGTTCCCTTTTGATTGTAACTCTTGATAACCAGCAGTGTGAGAATCAGTCATTGCTCTTTCAAAAAAGGTATCCCATTCTTGTGTGTGGGTATCTAACCCAAACCAACAACAACCTAATATTAGGCTGTAGAATTTAAAGGGAAGTAGTTTAGTAGGGGTTGGTTTTCACATGATCTGATAACATATTAGTGGGGGAGGGGGAAAGGGCTTGGAATAAGATGTCTTAAAATGGATTAAATTTGACCAAATCACACCTTTTGAAAAAAGGGGTTCTTTGTTGTTTTTGGAGAAATTTATTGAAATAAAAATATTATTTAAAAAATACATGTTTGTTGCAAAAAGTAATTCAAGCAATCTACAAGTACAGAAGTAAATATAAAAGCCTACCACAGTAAGCATTTTGGCATATATCCTTTTAGACTTTTTAGAAGAGATACACAATCATATCTGCATATATATCTTTTCTATTTGTGACTTGCCCAACTTCCACCATCTCATCCCTCTAAAAATAACAGGCTCTAGCAATTAACAGTTACATTAATAAGGTTACATTTGTCAACACATCCACACACATTCCATTTCCCACGAGTTATATCCTGGATCCTCACTCTGCCGTTCAGAAGTAGGAAGGGTGAGATTGTCTGTGTCATTTTATAGACCATTTCATTTGTCCAAACTCTCAAAGCTACTTGTGCTGAAGAAGTTTCGACTGCACTTGGTTCCTGCATACCAAACAAGTTTATTTCCTACACCACACTGTTTCCCACATCCAGGTCTCACACTGTTTCCCACGGGGGAGTCCACATCCAGGTCTCCCCAGCCTCAGTTAAAGTGCCCTACAGAGTAGTCAGCTCAAAACTTAAATCAGGAAGCAATTTTGAATATCATGATGCACTTGCCTAGTAGTTTCTTTTGAAGAGAAAAGGGTGGTTTTCCAGATTGATCTGCCAAGTATCTGGATCACACTATGAAGTGATGAAAATGGAAAGTAAAAACAAAAACAAAAACAAAAAAAAAGTGCTATGGAACCCCACAATGACATCTTTATATATAATCTAGATAATAAATAATGCTGGCAATGGGCACATCCATTAATGGACAACGTGCTATTAAAAAAAAAGAAAAAGAAAAAAAGACAACAGGCCCCAAATGGAGCTGCTCCTGCTGAATCCCATGGCACCAAAGTGAGACTTAACAACTTAGGTACAGTTCTGACTTGCCCAGAAACGCATTAAACCAGTCGATCAGGAGTCATCTGATCAGCAGTAGTTAGGTGACCTGCCTGAGAGACCCTTGCCATCCCCTAAAGGAAAGTAACCTTGCACAAAAAGTCTTTCATTTTGTTCAGCTCATCAGAGCTCCTTTCTATCTGCTAGATTGGATTGCCAGATTAAATTATTTTTGCTCAAATGAACTCAAAAATTTTAATATTACCCAGGCCACATGGCTAGATTGGTTAGAGTGTCATCCTGTATACCAGAAAGGTTGTGGGTTTGATCCGGTCAGAGCACATACCTAGGGTGCAGGTTTGATCCCTAGTTCGGCACAAATGGTAGGCAACTGATTGATGTTTCTCTCTGTCTCCTTTCCTCTCTGTCTAAAAACAATAAACATATCTTCAATTGACGTTTTAAAAAGTTTAAAAATTTTTTAATATTATGACAGTTTTAATAAAGGAAAATTTGAGGGAAAGATCCAAGTTATAGAATATTGTAATGAGCATTACTATATTTCACTTCCGAGAAATACATTTCCCCCTACATTTTAATACTTGGAGATAGGCATTCATCTTACAAATCCGTGGGCCTTTGATTTGGTAAAGAGTAGTAAATGGACATTCATTGAAACAAGATTCTTGTCTAAACTCCTGCATTTCCCCTATCTAGGGCAGATCATTTAACCTTCCAGTGTTAAATGAACATGAGGCAACACATGTAAAGCTCAGTACAGACTACACAGGAGGTGCTCTTAATAATAAGTAACGTTTTTTGAGGGTTTACCAAGTTCCAGTTACTGTTCTTAGCACATTGAATTTTCTTATTTAATCCTCATCAGTGAATCTCTTAGGAAAGTCCTATAAATACTCTAGTTTTATAGATGAGATTTAGAAAGTTCAGATAAAAATAATTATAGGTTAGCCCTAACCATTTTGGCTCAGTGGATAGAGCGTCAGCCTTCGGACTGAAAGGTCCCAGGTTCAATTCCAGTCAAGGGCATGTACCTTGGTTGCGGGCACATCCCCAGTAGGAGGTGTGCAGGAGGCAGCTGATCGATGTTTCTCTCTCATCAATGTTTCCTACTCTCTATCCTTCTCCCTTCCTCTCTGTAAAGAAACAATAAAATATATTTTAAAATAAATAGTTACAGGTTAAAAAAATAGTTATAGTTATGGCAAAGCTGGGAGTTAAACAAGGAAGTACAAGGCCAGAGGCTTCCTAACTACCCCCAATACTGTTGACCTACTTGTTACCTATAATTTCATATTATCATCTTTTCCTTCTTCCTTTTCCATTCCTTTATGGATTACTAGCTGATTTTGATTTTTTTTTTTATAAACTCAGATACTTTCAGGATTATAAACACTGAAACTGGTGAGGTATGGCAAACATTAGGAATGGTAAGTAATATGATTCTCAGCCTGTACACATACATACACACACACACATACACAGATACATGCACACAGACACATGCGCACACACACACACACACACACACACACACACACACCACCAGACTGACCTTTGGATTACACAGTGGCAAAACAATTAAACAACACATTATTATGAGGAATAGCACTCTGGGATCCTTGTGTTAATTAGGAGAGTAATAACACTGATCAAATATTGAATGTAAACTTTAAATAAAAGTATAAATAAATAAATAAAATTAAGACAAAAAAAAAAAAACACACACATCATTTAAACCAAAAATAAAAAGAAGAAGAAGAAGAAAAAATCCCAACAACCTTATATGGGCTCTTTAAAAAGTAAAGCAAATTAAATTTATTAGAAATGGTTGTGGTGTCCAAAAAAAATGTGTTAACTCAAGCTACCAGTTTAGGGGACTTCCATTAAGTTTCCAAGTAATAATATACATTCAGGTAGATTTCAGAAATACCTGTACAAACTTTAAAAAAGCTGAAGGACAATTCTGAAGAGGAGGGGAAGGTAGCCTGGAATGTAGCTATAACTTTGTAGAGAGCAGGTGTTTTGTTGTTTTAGGGAGAGTTGGCAAAGTTATACTCAGAAATTGATTTTGTCTTTGTCAGCAATTCATGTAGCACAGGTTTGTTTGGGGAATTATAAAAATTTCATAAGACAGTAGCATACAGGATAATATCTCTTAATAAACCAAATTAAAAAAAACACTCCATGGCCATAATAGGTTCATTATGCCATTTTTCCAGGCAGTGGTGGTAAAGAAATAAAGTCCAAATTTATAGGTGTACCTTCTATACAAGTTTGGTTTCTTGGAGAACTAGCTTAACCAACGAGGAGCTGAGTATCAGCTGCCACGCAAAAACTAGAATCCCTTGTTGCTAAAATATGACACGAGGAAATGCAGCTGCCGGAGTTGACGGGCAGAATGAGTCCTTGAAGGGCCATGCTCGGCGTACTGACACTGTCTGTGAGGAGTGCTGCAGACAGGGGCTAATGTCCCAAGCTTCCTCACAGAAGTAGGTCAGCCAAGTGTGCCTTGCCAAGACCCAAATTCTTGAATAGTCCTCACAAACTCTGTGTTTATGTTATAGGTACAAGTTTTGTGTGCTTGATGCTTTATTCAATAATTCAGAGGTTGGAGCAAGGAAAGACTTATTTAAGGAGAAGGTCCAGCTCAAGAAGATGGGAGAACTCATTCTCAAATCCATCTTGAGAGAACTCAAATTCAGGCATCTTCAATGTCAAAGGAAGGGAGGATGAGTGAGGCAAGAAGTAGGGACTGTAAACAGCCTGCCCCAAAAGGGAGCCAAGGAAAAGCTCGGAATTCCTAAACCCCTTTGTTTCTGGCCCATCCGTGGACCACCACATCTGAGTCCAGTTCTGGAGACTCCTGCACTTGGTGCATATTTCCCCACCTATCCTAACAAAGGGGTGTTTGCGCCTCAAGCAGAATTCCTCTGGTTAATTAGCATCCTGTAGCAGGAGCTAGTAGTCTGATGGCCATCAGAAAAAGTAGGCATTTCACTGTGTTACAATAGCCTTGCCTTAGCTGCTTTTCTCCACATGTTCTTACCAAAAAGCCTGCTGCAGGGCCCCTAGGCAACTGAGCTGCTTAGTGCTTATCAATGACATCATATGATGACATCCTCAGAAAACTTACTTCATCCTTATATTAAAATTAGAGGCCCGATGCACGAAATTCGTGCAAGGGGCTGGGCCCTCGCATCCCCGGCCGGCCCTTGCAGCACACCCTCTTTGTTTGTCAGGAAGGTCGTCTGGATGGTCATTCAGCTGTTCGGTCTAATTAGCATATTAGCTCTTTATTATATAGGCTAACTTTACTTCTAAAAACAACATTTTTTGTCTTTGTCATAAACAAGAGAATTAAAACAATTTCACTTAAATCATAAACAAGTTGATATGGGATTTTTTGGACTAGACCACGCAGTGTTCCCCTGGGCAGGATGGCTTCCCCAGGCTCTTTGTCTGTCGGAGTCAGAATGAAACCACGGTCGGAAGATGGTATAGCAAAGGTGGGAAATTATTGAAGAACAAGCACAGACCTCCCCCCCCCCCCCCGCCATGGTGGGGAGGGGGAAAGAATCCCAACGAGTTCCTTTTTCCCAGTTTGTAAAGGCTGCAGTTTTTGTGCCTTGATATCTCATCTGATTGGCTACTATTCCGCTTTGATTTGGTCACTATAGCAACTCCTGAGTTCAAAGGTCAAACCTCACATGGGACATGTGATGCTCTCCTCCCTCATTGTTCTCCCATTCCCTCTGGGCTTTCTTCCTTCTTTATTTTGTAAATATAGACCTTTTGCTACTCCCAGTTCCCTTATCTTATGGAAATGTAACTGCTGCCTCTCCCAACTCCCTTGTCTTCTGGAAATGTAACTGCAGCTTCTCCCAACTTCCCTGTATTATGGAAATGTAACCTTTTGCAACTCTGTAGCCCTGTGTTTTTTCCATGGACCCCCCCTTAATTTAAAAAATTCCCTAAATTTGCCAATTTCACCCCTAAAAATTACTGTTTCAAAGTGGATTTGAAATCATATTAAAACAATACACAACAGGAGATCTCCAATATGAGATTTGTATTGAGCACCTCCTATCAAATATGTTACCTCTTGGTACACACCTGGGCTTGGTTCCAGGACCCCATCCCACCTCCCCCAACCCCTAGACACTAAAGTCTGAGGATGCTCAAGTCCCTTACACAAAATGACATAGTATTTGCATATAACTTATGCATATCCTCCCATATACGTTAAATCAAATCTAGATTGCACATAATACCTAACACAATGTAAATGCTAGGTAAAAAATTATTATACTGCATTGTTTAGGGAATACTGAAAGAAAAAAGTGCCTGTACATGTTCAGGACAAACACAATCATTATGGACCTAAATACACATCCATCTGTGGTTGTGAAATAGCATACGTGGCAAAATGCCTGTAACTGATAAGGGCTATGGGAATGTGAAGGAGATAGTAAGACCAACCCAAAACAGATTTATGGCTTAGAATCCCCAGAGACCAGCTCAATCCAACAAGGCTACTAATTTCACCTTCCGGTAACCCCTAGCCTCATTATATGCTCATTGTAAGACATTGGCATACTAAATGACACACCCCTCAGGCCATGATAGGAGATGGAAAGCCCATGTTTGAAAACAAAATCGCCAATGGGACTGGGGCTCTTAGGAGAAGTCTTTCCCAGAAAAATTCTAAATATTGCTCCCTCTCATTGAATGCCCTACCCCCCAATTAAATGAGCCTCAATTAAAGAAGTAAATCCCACTCGGAAGGGGCTGCCCTGTCTGTGGAGTAGCCCATTCTGTCTCACTGTTTCACTTTAAACTCGGTGCTGGCTCACTTTGAATTCTTTCAGCGAGAAGCCAAGAACCCACAGTGAGTCATGGACACTCGGGTCCCCAGAACCCCTGAACTCCCGCATCAGCTCCTTGAATCCACAGATGTGAAATTTTCGAATTATGGGCCCACTCTAGTAGTACCTTCTCTTGTCTCATGCATCTTTCTTTACCTTACAGCTTCTGTGGAGGAGGGATAGAAGTCCCATTTCCAGATTACCCAATCAGACTCTGCAGACTGAATGATTGTCCAAGGTCTCCAAAGCCTCAGCTTTCCCAGTACATTCTACTGGCCCAGAGGTCCATGTATCATGAAACCAAAGAGGAACCTCAGGTTTGACAAAATCTCCAAATCTCACTTTATTCATAGTTTTGTGCTCTCTCTTTTTTTTAAAAAAAGTTCTTTTAAAATATTTGTATTGATTTTAGAAATGAAGGCAGAAAGAGAGAGAGAGCGCGCGCGAGAGAGAGAAACATCAATGATGAGGGAATCATTGATTGGCTGCCTCCTGCACCCCCCCCACCCCCCACCCCCCCCCCCACCCCCCCGCCGCTTACTGGGGATCAAGCACACAACCCAGGCATGTGCCCTGACCAGGAATTGAACTGTGACCTCCTGATTCATAGGTCAACACCCAACCTCTGAGCCACGCTGGCTGGGATGTGCTTTCTTTCTTAAAGAATTCCCTCCAAATTATATAAATGCCATGCTCCCCCAAAACCTGGATGGGAGTCAAGACTGAATAGCAGTCAACTTGATCAAGTCAACCTCTGACTCCAGCCCCCTCCAGGGGTGGAGAACACCACACACTAGGATCTCTGGCCAACCCCAGACCTGGGGACTTCACACAGCCTGCACTTCGCCTGGGGACCCTCCATGTAAACTCAGCATTTAACTCCTGCACTCGCTCACCAGCTCACCACACACAAATGCTTGGAGGGCAAAGTTGTCAACATTTTTACAACTTTGGTTTTTCTATTAATTGTAAAGTTGGCCCTAGCCAGCAGGAAATGAGATGCAAAAGAAAGGAGAGTGGATCCCTTCCAGACCTCTACAACTCTCAGATTATGCTAAACCAGGAGCAAAAACCCTCTTTAGCATTTCAAAGGGAAGGCAATTGTATTACTAAGCCTCACTCAACCGCCTCCAGACTTTTCTCAGCCAGAGAACAAAGGGAATAAAGCAAACAGCACTTCACACCCTTATTCACTGGAGGTTGAAAGGGACCTCCCACTATATAAAAGTCCTTCTAAAGGTCAGTTTGGGAGTGCATTTAGGAGGTGGGCACTGGCCCAGGGAACACAATGTTTACCACCACCCTCTGGCGGGCGGCTTGTTTTCCTTTCAGCACGTGCATGGGCTACATCTGTCAGAATTGGACATTTTCATCTCTGGTTAGTTTTTGCTGGTGGTCAAGTTATACTTTCTTGGCCCTCCTCAGTAGTTTTTCATATTTTTTCTTAATATTTTTATTGATTTCAGAGAGGAAGGGAGAGGGAAAGATAGAAATATCAGTGATGAGAGAGAATCATTGATTGGTTGCCTCCTGACTGTCCCACACTTGGGATTGAGCCCGAAACTTGGGTATGTGCCCTGACCAGGAATCAAACCAGGGCCTCCTGGTTCATAGGTCAATGCTCAACCACTGAGCCATGCTAGCCAGGCTATTTTTTATACTTTTTATTCCATTTGGACTAAGAAAGGAGGGCTATGCTGAGCCAGGACAACTCCCTGGAATGATCATTCATTCACACTCATTATGTTGATAGCTACTCTCTGAGTGTATAACATGTACCAAGCTATGTGCTAGGTACTGGGCTGGGCCCTGGAAGGATGGGACAATGTACTAGCTGGTGTGGTCTCAGAGCTTCACTTTAATGGGGGGGAGACTGACACTGAACAATGAAACACACACTCCATTATTTAAGTACAACCATGAAGGCGCTCAGTGTGCAAGGAGATCATAGTATGACAGTGGCTATAACAGAGGGGACTTCTTTGAGAAAGTGAAGGAGCGGGAGTTAGCCATGTGCCAGGGCAGATAAGATCAGGCTTGGTATAGGGGGGCAGGAAGCAAAAAGTCACTGACCTGGGAAAAATAAGGCCTGGCACAGGAACTGAAAAAAAACTAATGTGGCTGGAACCCAGAGGGGAAGCTAGAATGGAGTTGGGCATTATGCAGAAGTGTTAGGGGCAGAAAAAGAATGTTGGGGACTATGTATAATTATAAGAAATATTAATATGCTTTGTTAACCATGATTGTTTTGTTCTAATTAAAGAAAACATATTCTGACCTGACTTGGGAATGCAGTCTATTCTCATCCAAAAGCTGCCTATTAATCATGGAATGATTAACAACCTTGTTGCTGCTCTTTGCAACCCCTTTCTTCTTTCTTTTGCTTACTTCCCATGTAATCTCTGTCCTTCAATCTATCCCATATAAGCAGCTGGCTTATGGGTGGGTGAAAAGCATACTTTTGTGGATGACCCTCTGCTCTCCCATTCTGCCTGCATTATTGGAATAAACGCTCATACATGTTCAACCCAGTCTCTGCTTAACTGGCTCAAGCTGTGACAGGCAGTCAGGGTCCATTTGACGTCCGGTTTCAGAAAGGGAACTTCCTTAGGGCTGTTAGTATTCTGTAGGCTTTTGTCATCTATCTCCAAAGCAGTGGAGAGTTCGTTATAGGCATTTAATGAAGGAAGTGACTTAGGAGTTTTCCTGTGTAGAGAAAGAGTTTTAGGATTCAAGGGACTGATGCAAGGAGGTGAGTTATTAAGACCTATCAAAAGCCAAGATGAGATGTTCTCAAATTTTCATGAATTGCCTGGGGATCTATCAAAATGCAGATTCTCATTGAGAAGTAGCCCAGTCTGACAGCTGCATTTAAATCCCACATGGCTGGCCCACACCACAAACACTTTGGTAACAGTTTTAAATCAAGGTGTTTGCTATGGAGATGAAGAAAAGCAGACACTTTTGAGAGCTGTTGTGTGGGAAGTCTCATAGGCCTCTGACATGGGCAATTCGGTAGAAGGGGTTGGTGTCCACTGAGGCAGGAGGCAACAGAAAAGAAAGAGCAAGTTTGGGGGAAGTGAAAAGCTCAGCTTGGACATGTTGAGTTTGCTATGTCTTAGGAATTTCTAAGTAGGCTGTAGTACATATGGGTCTGAAGCTCAAGAAAGAGGAAAGAAGCTGGAGACACAATTTTAGGAGTTACCAATATGTAAATGATAGCAGAAGCTATGAAAATGGATGCTATCAGCCTAAGGAGAGAGTATACAGCAGGGGACACTAACTCAAATTTGTCCTGTTGGCCATCTGTTTGTCTTCTCTTAAGTATCCTTGGAAGGTAAGTAGCCCAAGATGAAAGGAGTATGTAAACAACTGAAGGGGAAGGAGAAGCCAGAAAAAAAAAAATCTGAGAAGAAAAGATCAGAGAGATAAAAGAAAAAAAACAAGTTGCTACCCAACAGACATTGCCTTTTTTTTTTTTTCCTTGCTGACTGAGCAGGTTTTAGACACAGAGATGGCTTGAGATGAGGGAAGGCAAACCCTCCCTGTAGCCCCAGTAGATGAGTTGTGGCTGATCTAAACCACACAGAATAAGCTCATTTCACTCCGCTTGAAGATAGGGCCAAGAGTGAGCTCTGACCAATGAGACATAAAAGGGCAAAGGTTCGGTTGAGTGGGGATTCAAAGAAGGCTTTTTCTTTCCTATAAAAAGGGACAAGAACAAATAAAGAGCTTCATGGCACCACTACATCCCCTCCACACCCCCCACCCTCCACCTTTTTTTCCTGCTCTGAACTGAGACATGGTGTCAGAGCAACGTCAGTCATCCTAGGGTTGAGATGAAATGAAATAAGGATGAAAACTCAACAGCTAAGAATGGTGAAATTAAAAATGGAAAATGTCCATGTTGCTGACAACCCAGCTGAGCCACTTAACTGCTTTGCAATCCCCTCCTTTACTAAATGAGATGATAAATGCCCATACTGCTTAAGTCACTTAAAGGGATTCTGTCACTTGAAGCTGAATGTATTGCTAACTGTTAATTAGTGTGTATTGTATAGTGGCATTGTATGATGTAGATATGGTGTTACATAGACATGGTTCAGGTAGATACAGTGTTTTTGTGCTTTTTGAGTATTTCCTCATCTGTAAAATAGAGATAATAATTGCATCTGTTCCAGGAACTCTCATATACTTTTGGTGGGAGTATAAATTAGTAAAGGTGCTTTGTAATTCGGCAGGATTTACCAAAACTGAAAATGAATGAAGCTTAAGGCCCAGCAATTCCACTTCTAGGTAAATCTTAGAGACTTAGTAACCAATGCATTAAAAGACATACACAAAATTATTCATTGAAGCACTTTTGCAGAAAACAATTAGCAACAGTCTAGGTATCCACCAGAGTTTAAAACACATAGTAAGCTATAGTATATCAATATGATAGTATACAATGGAAGAGTTTAAACAGATGAACTAGCTCTCGCTATATATATCAATATGGATGGATCTCAGAAACATAATGCTGAATAAAAAAAGCAAATTGCAGAGTGGGACATGCAGTATGATCCATTTATATGTATTTTAAAAGCAGACACTACACTGAATATTTTTGTGGATCTGTAAGTCTATGGAAAATAGATTGGAAGAGCAGACATCAGATACACTCAGGAATGAGGAGTAAAGAAGATAAGAAAAAATAGGGGTCACGTCTAGACAGATGATTATATCATGCCAATAACAGAAAAGAATGACCGATTGAACCAATTCAGTTCTGTGCATCTGCAGCTCAACCTTAGAAACAAAATAAAACAAAATATAATGGCATCACTCTTCCAGGATTAAGTGACATAATAGCCCAGTGTCTGGCACATAGTAAGGACTTAACAAATGGTGGTCATCATCATTATTATTATGCCCACCTGCTGGTTCTGCCTTTTGCTTTCTATAAACACCTTCTAGTACAATAATCTTAGAAAGATGGGCAGTTTGGTTGGGTACTTTTCTCTGCACCTAAGTTTCCGATTCTCCTTTATTGATTTGAGGGCTGTAAAAGCAAAAGGCTTGGTTTGGGCCAGGTCTTGATATGCTCTGAGGCTACTCTAATGGGTTTTTTTTAAGTGCTCCAAGGCATACCCAGTGGCAGCCCCAACCCACCATTCCCCCAATAAGCACAAAGAGAGAAAACTTTACTAGTATAAGCCCTTGCATTTTACATAAGAAGCTTATTTGATCTGGATAAGATTGAGCAAAAAGGGAAATTTTTTGGTGCATGTGAACACTGGGGAATTTCAAGAAAAAGAACTGGCTTCAATCAACTTTTTCAACTGGCTTGAAATTTTCACTGCCGTGCACCTACCTACTTCTCTTCCACAGCTGAGGGTCTGTGGCTTGCAGTGTTCACTTCCAGGTGCCAATTATTGAACCGGTTCCTCAAGTAACTGAAAGAAGCTCTGACTCACCTGAATGGAAAGAGAAATTTATGGGGAGCATCCTCTATAGCTCACAGAGTTCAAGGTAATGCTGAGAGCCAGATCTTGGGGAGAAAAGGAAGCAGGAAGCTACAGGATCTTAGTAAAAAATACATCCTCTTTCTTTAGGTCATGCTGTTGCAGAAGACCAGAGAAAAACCAAGCAACGCTTAGAGAAATGGAGTCACACTTTTTATTATTACGCACGGGCCCAGAGAAAAATGCTTTTCAAATTCTGGGCAAAAAAACATGGAGTAAACTTCCCTATTTATACTTTTTCCAGCTCGTTGTCTCCCAAATAAGTGTTTTTCAGTCCCCTTTGCAAGTTCTTAAAGAGCCTTATGTGCTGGGGCTTTGGGACCTCAACCAAAGGCCTGGCCTGGCACCAGCACTGATAACTTTGTATGGAGAAGGTTTATGGCCTCTCTGGAATGGGAGTGGTCTTATTTTCCTTATTATTTAAGCAAGCAAGCGTTTACAGAAGCCACAATAGTAGGGTTAAAATTTCAAACAGCAGTTTTAATATAAGATGGATGCTTCAATGCCATGGGAATAATCCAGCACCATCCACATAGAGTCCCTCTGTCATATTCTCCCTCAAGAAGTATCTGATTGGCTTAGTTGGGACAGAGGGGGAGGCCCTATGACTGACAGTCTTATTAAAACCACATAGAGTGGGGAACGAGCAGTCCCCCCAAAGACAAACTGCTTCCAATATAAGGGGTAGGATACTGGCCCCACAAAACCAACACTACTACACAGCTAAAGGTAGTTTGCACCTTATTAGAGTTCCAAATGTCACAGATGAAAAGTTTTGATATTATAGCTTCACTATTCATTTATTTAGTGACTTGGGGAACTTAAATTCATGATTCTATCTTTTTCCTCTTCCATATTTGCAAAATGGGGTTCATGACACATACTCCTTTCTTCTGTCTACAGATGTAAGTTTCAATAAATCAATAATAACTTTGCGCTCAAAAAGAGTCTCAGATCTCTTAAGGGAGTGATTCTCAACCTTGCCTTGGCTGCACATTAAAATACTTGGGATATTATTTTAGAATGAGCACACCCAGAGATCCTGATTTAATTGGTCTGGGAGGGAGAGCTTTAGCATCAGTATTTTTAAAAAAGTTCCCCAGATGGCCCTGCCAGTGTGACTCAGTGGGTGAGTGTCAACCTATGAACCAAAAGGTCAGAGTTTGATTCCCAGTCAGGGCACATGCCTGGGTTTTGGGCTCAGTCTCCTGTGGGAGCCATGCAGGAGGCAGCTGATCAATGATTCTCTCATCATTGAAGTTTCTATCATTCCCTCTCTAGGTGATTCTAATGGGATAGACTTATACGGATAGTTTGCTCTCCATCCATTGTTCTCCTGCAGAAACTCCCTCCATATCTTCGAGGGGTGGTTATTCAGGGTGTTTTACTGATTCCAAAGAGGGGAATATCTTGGTCTGCTCAGGCTGTGATAACAAAACACTGTAGGCTAGGTGGCTTAAACAACAGAAATGTGTTTTCTCACAGTTTGGAAGCTGGAAAGAGCAAGATCAAGGTTCTGGCAGGAAACAGTTCCTGGTAAGAGCTCTCTTGCTGACTTGTGGACCTCTTCACTGTGTCCTCCCATGGAAGAATGGGAGCAAACTCTCTGGTGTTCTTATACAGACACTAATCCTATTGGATCAAGGCTTCACACTTATAACTTCATTTAATCTTAATTCCTTTGATAAAGACCCTATCTGCAAATACAGTCACATTGGGGTTTGGGGTTTCAACATGAATTTTGAGGGAGATTGCAGCTCATTGGGCTGTAAAGTGACTCAAATTGTTAGAAAGCTCTTCTTCCTATTAAACCCAAACCATTCCCTTCCTAACTTCTTTCTACTTCTTAGTCTTCATTCTGCAGAAAGAGCTAAGAAAAATGGGAGGCAACTAACACAACAACTATTTTGCTAGATATTTTGCATACATTGTATCTCTCAAGCCTCCAGAAAATAAAGTGAGGAAGGTGTCATTATCCCAATTTACAGACCCGAAGACTGATGTTAGGGTGGATAAATCATCTGCCTAAAAGCATAAAGCTGATAACTAGCAAAATGAGAATTCAAACCCAAGCCTTTCTGCTTCCTAAATGTGTGTTCTTTCTAGCATTATGCTGCCGGAGTCATCTGTCCTACTCAAAAGGCCCTCCAATATATGAAGGTCAAGTTGCCTAGTAGGCTTGAAAGCTCTGTCTGACTCCTGAGAACATGGCTTGTGCATACAAATGCTGCTTCTGCTACAGCTTATGTGTTTGGTTATCTTTCCCTCCCTTTCTCCCCTTGATTTCATTCTTTCATTATCTACATTTTATCCTAGCTTTGACTTACTTCTGCCACCTCATACTCTTGTTATTCCTCAGTGTCCTTTCTGGAATTCCTTCCTTGTACAAACTAGGATAGACCAAACTTTTGCATGTGTGAGAATCATACTGAAATATTCTGATTCCCGAGGTGAGGTGGGGCCCAAGGATGTGCATTCTGAGCTATCTCTCAGGGGACAATGTTGCAGCTGGTTGGTAGACTGCACTTGGAATGTGCTTGTATGGATCAGCTCTTCAGCCTTCCCAGCGAGCTGAACTGTAGAAAGGGTTATACATACCTGTTTACTTTCTCCTCTGCAGGGAAGATCAACTTGCAATTCCAGGACCTACAATTATGACTGGTGCCCACGGAAAAAGTTTGGAGAAGCTAGAACCTTTAGGTCATGGGAGCAGAGAACCCCTTTTCTGCCTACTACCCTTTCCCTCTTTTTCTGGAACAGCACTTCTCTTTTATTTTTAGGAAGTGCTTTTAGTTCATTCAGTGTGATCCTGGTGCGACTGTCAATCATGTGGTTCCACATATTCCAACATAGGCAATGGGCATAGGAGTCAGAAGAGCAGGTTGAGATAGGTGCACTGTTTCCTTGGACTCAGTGATTAGTCTAGCTTGTTCTGCAAATGGCTCACGAAGGGCCATTCAAAAGCTTTTTTCAGCGTGGCTCAGTGGTTGAGCATTGACCTATGAGCCAGGAGGTCACAGTTCCATTCCCAGTCAGGGCACATGCCTCTCATCATTGATTCTCTCTCTCTCCCTCTTCCTTCTTCTCTGAAATCAATTTTTTTTTTTAAGGATACTTTTTCAGAACTGCCACCAAAGCTGGGAGAAGGGGATCTGTCCTTGCAGTGGCCGGGTGTTGGTGATGCTGTGGCCATCTTTGCCCTCACATGAGGTAGCCTACCTGCAGGTAAAGCTAACACAGAGGAAAGTAGATCCAGAAGATGAAGAGAGAAAGGGACAAATGTTGACAGTCTTGCATCTAGCTTTGTTGAAGTCTGTTTCCCTCTTAGAGCGCCCATCCCCTTGAGTCAATAGATACTGCTTGGTTTAAACTTGAGGTTGCGTTTTGCTTCTTGCAACCAGGCTTACACTATGAAACGTGTCTATCTTGTGCAACACTGCATCCCCAATGCTTAGCAATCAATACCTGCTCACAAAACATCCACCAAAGGAATAAACAGAGACTTCTCACTATACAGTTACTTTTCTGGGTCTCAGAATTGGCTAAAATACCACAACACTTTCTGGTAATTTCATGTGGAAACTGCTTTGGAATCTTTTTTTTTTTTTTAATTTCCTGAGTTGTAGCAGATATTGGGATGAGACAGTGGTTAAGAATCTTGGCTCTGGATTGGGCAGAATTGGGTTCAAATGATGCCTTCAGAACTTGCTACTAAGTTGGAAACTCCCTGAGGTTCAATATTTTCCCATCAGTAAAAATGAGGGTAACAGCATTTATGAAGCAATTATCACTCTGATCTGCTCCATTCCTCTTCCTCACTCCTTTTTTCAGAGCTGGACCTGCTCCTCTAGGAAGAGTCAAGCGAACTCTGCTTGGAAATCAAATTGAGGGTGAAAGCCCATGGAGCCGGACAGGAAGGCGGTTTAGGCAGAGTCACCTATCAGGGCCCCAGACAGAGAAAAGAACCAAGCCCTGAACGACGGAGCTGTCCTTTCTGTCATGCTGAACCCTGTTTGTGCAGCTCTGCTCACTCACAAGCCAGTCCAGTGGCCTTCCAATAAATCTCTTTTGTTTGTGTAGGATACAATCAAAGACCCTTAATGAACCAATCCACCTCAAAAGTCAGCTTTGAGAATTAAATATGATGATACATGTGAGGTAATTTGCTCATATTGGGAATATAATAAGTGCTTAATAAATGTTAGCTAGTATATGGCTCCAGGTTGACTTCCAATGTGTTGGATCCTATGTGGTTAAACAGATCCCTGTTTATTACCCAGAAGTCAGCTATGTGAGGTGCCCATGTGAGAAGGAGCTTGTCTGTGAATTGGAGCCTGTACACCAGTATCTATTCTTATGTCTGTAATGAGGGTAAAATTCAGATGGAGAGATTCTAATTCAGTAGGTGAGGGGTGGGGGTGGGGTGTCTAGAGCTCAAATTTGAAACCACCAACTATTTTCTCTATCCATGGTATCTTCACTATATGGGATCTCTCTTCTGATTGGCAGATACATAAAACTGCCACTGTTTCTCAATTTTTGGTTCTAGAAGCAGATTGCTCTTTGAAAACCCAGAGCTTTCTTCTTCTTCTTTTTTTTTTAATGTGTATGCATGTGTATCTCATGTTATAAGTCAGTCTGTTTGTAGCAGACCCCCCAAAATATCAGGCCTGAATCCCTGAAACTTGTAAATGTTAACTTGTAAGGAGAAAGGATCTTGAGATGGAGTAGTTGATGGGCCCTAAATGCCACCACAAGTGTCCATATAAGAGAGAGGCTGAGGGAAATTCCACTCACACACAGAGGAGAAGGCAATGTGAAGACAGAGGCGGAATGGTAAAGATGGGGCCCCAAGCCAAGGAATACTGATAGCCACAGAAATGGAAATAATCAAGGAAAGGATTCTCCCCTAAAGCCTCTGGGGTGGGGGGAGGGGGGTTTAAGAAGGGGGTATGGACCTGCTGATGCCTTGATTTCTGCCTAGTGAAACCGATTTTAGATTTTGGCCTGCAGAACTGTGAGAGAATACATTTCTGTTGTTTGAAGCCACCAAATTTCTGATAATTTGTTACAGCAGCTTCAGGAAGCTAATACACCATCCTAATAAATACTTTGTCAAATGTATTGAAAATCTGCCTAATGAAATGCTGTAGAGATAGGAACTTTATTCTATTTTTTAAACATTTTTTAAAATTTAATAACTCTTTTTTGTTCAGATTATTACAATTGTTTCTCCTTTTTCCCCTCATAGCTCCCCTCCACCCAGTTCCCACCCCACCCTCTGCCCTTACCTCCTCCCCACTGTCCTCATCCATAGCTGTATAATTTTTGTCCAGTCTCTTCCTGCACCCCCCACACCCCTTTCCCCCTGAGAATTATCAGTCCACTCCCTTTCTATGCCCCTGATTCTATTATATTCACTAGTTTATTCTGTTCCTTAGATTTTTAATTCACTTGATTTTTAGGTTCACTTGTTGATAGATATGTATTTGTTGTTCATAATTTTTATCTTTACCTTTTTCTTCTTCCTCTTCTTAAAGAATACCTTTCAGCATTTCATTTGGTGGTGATGAACTCTGTTAGCTTTTTCTTATCTGTGAAGCTCTTTATCTGACCTTCCATTCTGAATGATAGCTTTGCTGGGTAGAGTAATCTTGGTTGTAGGTTCTTGCTATTCATCACTTTGAATATTTCTTGCCACAGCTGACAATCATATGGGTGCTCCCTTGTAGGTAATTAACTGTCTTTCTCTTGTTGCTTTCAATATTCTCTCTTTGTCTTTTGCTCTTGGCATTTTAATTATGATGTGTCTTGGTGTGGTCCTCTTTGGATTCCTTTTGTTTGGGGTTCTGTGCACTTCCTGGACTTGTAAGTCTATTTCTTTCACCAGGTGGGGGAAATTTTCAGTCATTATTTCTTCAAATAGGTTTTCAGTATCTTGCTCTCTCTCTTCTTCTGGCACCCCCATAATTCTGATGTTGTTATGCTTGAAGTTGTCCCAGAGGCTTCTTACACTATCTTCAACTTTTTGGATTCTCTTTTCTTTTTGCTTTTCTGATTGTTTTTTTTGCTTCTTTGTATTTCAATTCTTTGACTTGATTCTTGTGTTCCTCTAGTCTGCTATTGGGTCTCTGTATAATATTTTTTAATTCAGTCAGTGTATGCTTAATTTCTAGTTGGTCCTTTTTCATATCTTCAAGGGTCTTGCTAAATTTATTGGCTTTTTTTAGGATATTCTTGAAAAGCCTTATAACCATGGTTTTGAATTCTATATCTAGTCGTCTGTTTTCCTCCATTTCTTTCGTTTGTGATCTGTTTCTTTGTCTCCGCATTTTTGCTGCTTCCCTGAGTTGGTAGGGTAGCTTTGTGTGCTAGTTTTCCTATATGGACCTGTGGGTCGACCTCCCCAGTTACCTGAGGTGGACACTCTTGGTGCACCCTTTTGTGGACTGTGTGTACAGACTTGTTGTAGTTAAGTCTTGATTGTTGTTGGTATCACTGGAAGGAATTGACCTCCAGGCCAGATGGCTGTGAGGATCAGCTGTGTCTATGCTGGGAGAAGTTCGGTGCTGGAGACAGCCTTATAGGATCAGACTTGCAAAATTGCAAAAGCCTCTCTGCTCAGCTTAGATGGTGTGGAGTCTCAGGGCAGAGCAGACAGTCTTGGCTTCCCATCAGCCCTGCCCTTGCGCGCACACCTCCAGACCTCTGCCTTCTGCGGCTCCCCTGAGTTTCCACCTGACAGTCCAGATTGCCCCTGTAAGAGCATGGGTCCCCAGGGGTTCGCCCGGAACTGGGGTTCAGTGCAGTCAGGAGCTTCTGACTCCCTTCTGCTAGGGAAAGCCTACAGCAACCTCCGCATTCAGTCTTCTCTGTGAGCACTCGCGCACGTGCGCACCTCCAGACCCCTGCTCGCCGCAGCTCTCCCAAATCTCCGAGTCTCCATGTGCCTTTCTCTCTACCTGACAGTCCAGACTCCCCCTGTATGCGCCTGGGTCCATAGGGTTTCACCCAGAATTGGAGTTCAGTGCAGTCAGAACTGGGGTTCAGTGCAGTCGGGGGCTTCCTTCCCCCTCCCGCCAGAGAAAGTCAGCCAGGCACTCAGCCACCCTTCCTCTCTGCGCGTGTGTCTCCATAATTCAGCCCTTTGCCGCTCCTCTGATTCTTCGTGAGCTTTTCTCTTTCCTTCTAGTAGTAGAATTTCCACTCAGGCAGCCTTTCTGCGGTTCTGGTTGATGTGCATTCTGTCTTTTAGTTGTAGTTTTGAAATTGTTGTGCGAGGCAGCACTTTAGGAACTTACCTATGCCGCCATCTTGGTTTCTCGAACTTTATCCTATTTATATAAACTATTTGGCTTTTCTATCCTGCTAATTTGCCAATAAGCAGAGAAGAGTTGTTAATGCACAGATTCAGCTTCTCCCCTGGCATCACTCAGAGACCGCCCCCAGTGAAGCACCCTTCTGTGACAGGCACACAGGTTGATCTGCTTCTGATGCAGTTTCCATTGCTCCCGGATCTGAGTTGCAATCTCAAAACCCTTAAGGCCCTTCTGAGGAAGAAATAAAAGAATGTTGATGAGCGCAGGTAATAAGCCCTTTCCCCCTCATTTCTACCTTCTCCGGGAGCAGGAAACTGGTCCATTGCACAATGGCCTTAGTCCATTTCTTCCCTCCCTTTGGGATGGGGTCAAGTGAGGTCAAACCTCATGGGGGGAAATCAAGAACAATGCTGAAGTCTTCTGCCTTCTTTCAGACTTCTTCCCCTCAGGCAATGATAATTTTAATTTTTCTAATACTTTAAAGTAATGTACCAATGTTTGTAAAAACAAATGCAGACAACATTGAAGACTGCATAGTAAATAGTTTACATTCCTCTCTACATCTTCCCATTTTACTTCCTCCCATGTTTAACCACTGTTAAAAGTTTGATGTTTCCTTTCAGACATTTCTTTAAATACTTGTGCACTCACTCTCATGTAAATAGACATACAAGATTTTTTTTTTTAAGTGATAACAATAATAGGAAAAGGTTAAATGCCAAATCAAAGCAACTCTGCTATGCCAAGATCAGGATCAGGGTTATGAAAAATAGATCACTGACACTTGAGCTGGGAACATCTGGGTAGATCATTAGAATTTTGAACTCTGGATTTCTCTGAATCCTGGCCTGCAGAAGTCATCACCCCTCTGCACTAAAAGCTAGCACTCTTCCCTTGTCTGAAGACAATGCAGAGACTTTCCTTGCAGGCTAGCATGAGTCTGCTCCCATTTCCCTTCCTGGTCTTTAGGCCTACAATAAAGGTCAAGTTCCAACAGGACACTGCTGGAGATGTGCTGGCCTGATGAAAAAGGAAAGAGACTCTATTCAAAAGAGTCACATCACCTAACTAGAATGTATTGTCAGGAGCTGGGAGAGCATTACAGGACTGCAATCTGAGATTTCTCCATCAATCAGGCTGGTATAATATACTAGGGGCCTTGTGCATGAATTCGTGCACCTTGAAAGAAACTGTGGGCTACGAGGCTGTGGTGGGCACAGGGGCAGGTCTCGGCCCATCCTCTGTGCCCCCAACTGGTCCCTATGCCATGACCCTGTCTGCTGGCAGTCCCGCTCCCACTGCCATCACTCCCATGTGCTGATGGTACAGAGTGAGTGGGGCCAGTGCCAGCAGTGGGTGTAAGCGGGACTGGTGCCAGCAGTGGGTGTGAGCTCCAGGTGGGGCCATGGAGCTTGGGACCAAAGAATTTTCAGTAACCAATAGAGGCTCACCCCAATAACAGTGATTGGTGCCCTGCCTTGGTCTGGCGCCCCCGATCACTTGCTCCACCATTCCACCATGGCTGAAGCCCACCATGTTCCACACTCTACCACCTGCTGCCAATGCCCACCATGTTCTACATGTGCCCCCTGGTGGTTAGCTAATGTCATAGCAACCTGTTGTTCGGTTGTTCTGCCATTTGGTCTATTTGCATATTAGCCTTTTATTATATAGGATTGGATAAAGGAGAGTTTATTGATTTGTGGGCAATCTCAAAATATAAAATCCTGTCAAGGATCCAAAGAGATGGTGTGAATTCACCACTAATATGGATCCTAGAAGTATAGAGAAAAGGATGACTCATGCTCAATTAATTTAAGATGCCAGAGGTATGGTGGTAAAACAGTGGAGAAAAGGATTATAAGGTTTAGAGAAATGAGCATGCTGAAGTGGATACACAAGCATATCTCAGAGATATCACAGGTTCGGTTCCAGACCACTGCAATAAAGAGAGTTTTGTAATAAAGTGAGTTGTAACCTTTTTGCTGGTGGAGGGTCTTGCCTTCAATTGGTAAAACACACACCATCTATAAAGCTCAATAAAGTGAAGTACAATGAAATGATGTATGCTTGTATAAGTAAGGCTGGGAGAGACACTAGGTGATTATATACAATGGGAAGGACTAGTGGATACATCATTATCAAAACCATAAATAATGCACTGGTGAGAGTGGACCAGCATCATTAAAAAGTTTAGTAATGGATCTCTTTTAAAAGACAGGGTTAACAGTAGGAGAGTCCATTACAGAATTAGAGCCCAATGATAATATGGGGATGTTAGGACTCCAAAATAATGTAGAGTAGGCAGTGACACTTAACTGCCAGAAGTAAGGTGGATGCAACTTTATTAATAAGTAGCAGAGTCATCTGATAGCCAAGTGGGGAGGGATCATCTAACCTGCAGAAAGTAATGGAGATGACTAATGGAACACAGTATCCCTAGGGGCCAAAAAGATGGGCATTCAACAAGGGTATGACTCAGCTTGTATTGTCAGAAGAAACACAAAATGATGGTCACTAGACTGAGAGAAATTATGTTATGATCCGTTGCTCAGCTACTGGACCTTTCAGGTACAGAACCCATTGACTGAAGAGTCACTTATAATTAGGTATCCCAAACATTTTAGAAACTGGGAAAATAAGTTCTTATCTGATGCTGATAATCAATAACCTAAAAAATCACCATGGTCTCCCTGTTGGAATGATGGCTTATGGAGTCTTGATCAAGGTCTTGCTTGCAGTAAACCTACTGGATCTGTTGATCCACCAGCAGTCATTTTCATAATCTCCAAATATGTAATTGGGATTGACCTATGTAGTAGTTGATACAACTCCAACTTTGAATTCTTGGCCTTTGGAGGAAGGGCTCTAATAATGGGGAAGTCCAAGTAGAAGCCTCTGAAGATACTCCTTCATCCCCCAATCTCATCCAAGGACCAAGACCCATATCAGAACCCCAAAGTAGATGGCAAGAATTAGTGCAACCTTTAAGGATACAAAGGATGTAGGGATGAGGAACTCTATCATAGCTCCATTTAATTTGCCAATCGGGCCAAATAGATCTTGGAAAATGATAGTTTAGTGCAAACTTAAACAAACTGTCCCCATAATTGCAACTATGTACTAAATATGATTAATATATTTGCTAGAGCAGACTAACATGATTTCAGGTACATGATATATGGCCACTGACTTGGCAAATGCTTTGTTTTATATTCTAATAAAAAATGGCATCAGGAACAGTTTGCATTTATATAGAGTGGGTAATAATATATATTTACTAGAGGCCCAGTGCATGAAATTTGTGCACTGGTAGGGTCCCTAGCAGCTGCCAGCTGCTGGCCAGGCACTCCCTCCCTTCCTCTGGCCACCTGCTGCCACTGGCCAGGGCCTCCCTCCCTTCTCCTGGCTGGCCCCACCCCCCTGGTTGAACTCCTGGACTAACTCCCGGTTGAGGGGACAATTTGCATACTACGCTTTTATTATATAGGATGATTTTGTCCCAAAGCTATGTTGACTTTTTGCTTTTTATAAGAATACTAGAGGCATGGTGCATGGATTTGTGCACATTGAGAGGAGTTAATTAGAAGAAATGTTTTAGAGGCTGAGGAGGGACCAAGGGTAATTGGCCAGCTGGGGAGGAACTGCGGGAGGGCTCCAGGGCATGTCTGGCCCATTTTGCCCAGTCTTGATTGGCCGGACTCCAGCAGCAAGCTAACCTGCTGGTCAGAGAGTCTGCCTCCTGGCGGTCAGGGCATGTCATTGTGACTGGTCGAACAGTTGGACACTTACGGTAGCATATTAGGCATATATATAGTTTAAAGAGATGTGGGCCATCCAGACAAGCCTCAGAACTTCATACTGACCCATTACATCAATGATATTATGTTAATTGGGGCTAATGGATAAGAAGTGGTTAGCACACTGGGAAACTAAGCAAGACACACATGCTCCATGGGAGATAAACACTATAAAGAATCGAAGCCCTGACATATAAGTAAAACATTTCAGGCATATCTTCCAAAGTAAAAGACAATCATTATATCTTGTATTTCTGACTACAAAGAAGGTACTCCTATGCTTGACAGATTGCTCGCAGTTCTAAAGAGAACATATTCCACACTAGAAAATACTTCTCCAGCACATATACCAGGTGATGAGAAATGTTGTCAACTTTGAGTAGATCACAGTACAAATCAGAATTCTGCAGCAAACCCTGGTTGTAGTGCAAGCAGCCCTGCTATTTGGGCTATAGACTCTGCAGTTCCTATGGTATCAGAGATATCAGAGGCAGGAAAAGATGCAATGCGGTGGCCAGGCTTATGGCAAACCCTACTAGGAAAATAACAGTGCAGAATCTTAAATTTTGGTACAAGGAGAATTATATACTTAAAAAATAAACACCCAACTTCTGGCCATTGGCCATTGGTAGAGAAGAAATGCCTGACCACAGACACCAAATGACCATGCCTCAGAACTGCCTATCAAGAACTGGGTTTGCCTGGAGCACTCAAGTCATAAGGTTGCTTGAGCTCTGTAGCCCTTTGTTGTAAGATGAGCATGAGCTCCAAGCATGGGAAGGGCTAGAGAACAATAACTTCGCCTGTAGTCCAGATGGTCATGACCTTCACCACTGTGCTCCAGTGCCTCTTGCTCACCTCATTATGATCATATCAGGAATCTCTTATCACCAGTTGATATACTCCAAGCTTGGTTTTCAGATAGAACAGCTCAGTATGTGGGTGCTGGAAAACGGAAGCAGCTGCACTGCAGCCTCATTCTGAAGTGCCTTTGAACAACCATTGTGAGGGAAAATTCCCCTAATGGGCAGAGAGTTGGGTGATGCACGTGTTTGTCCACTTTTTGTGAAAGAAGTGACCTGAAATGACAATATATCCAGACTAAAAGGCAAGCCACAGTCTGTTAGAAAATATTCACAAGGACTCGTATTCCAAATATATAAAAGCTCCTACAAATCAGTATCAAAAGAAAACAACCCAACTTAAAAAAAAATGGACAAGTCTGAAAAGACACCTTAAAAAAGAAGATACACAAATAGCCAATAAACATAAAAAGGCACTCCACTTCATTAATCATCAGGAAAATGCAAGTTAACACCACAATGATATACTATTACACATTCATTAGAAGGATTAAAACTAAAAAGACTAACCAAACCAGATGTTTGTGAGGATGTAGAGCAATTGGAACTTTGTACACTGCTTATGGGAATGTACACTTTACAAACACTTTTCAACTGTTTGGCAGCTTCTTATAATGTTAAGCACACATTTTAATTCCAAGAGAAATGAAAACATATGTGTACACAAAAACTTGTACATGGAATTGCATAGCAGCATTATGAATAGTAGCCAAGAAGTGGAAAGAACCCAAATGTTCATCAACTTTTGCATGGATACACAAAATGTGTTATATCCATAGAATGGAATATTATTTAGCCATAAAAAGAAATGAAGTACTGGTACACACTACAACATAGATGGGCCTTGAAAATATTATGCTACAGAGAGAAGCCTGACACCAAGGCTACAAACTGTATGGTACCATTTACATGGTATATATCTAGAATGGGAAAAGCCAAGCAAACTGAAAATAGATTAGTGGTTGTCAGGGGCTGTGGGGGGTGGGGTGGGAATAACATCTAATGGGTATGAGGTTTCTTTTGGGAGTAATGAAAATATTCTAGAATTTTATAGAGGTATGTTTGCACAAGTATACTAAACACCATTGAATTGTACATTTTATTTTTTCAATTGTACATTTAAAGTAGGTGCATTGTATGGTGTGTGAGTCATATCTCAATAAAGTTGTTATAAAAATAAAAAACAAGCATACATATAATATATTAATCACAAGCAGTGCCACCATCCCGAGATTACCACTGTCAGCATCTTGGTGCATAGACTTTCAAACTCGCTTCCGTGCATCATGCGTACTTATTTAAAGAATAAAAGTTGGATCATACCTAGCATACTATGCAAAAAGTATTTTGAACAACAACATACATGGCTTTGAAATTATAAAGTAATATCAGACCACAGAGTAATTACCTCGTTCCCGATCTTACAGGGGACATTTTCAGTCTTTCTCATTAAAGATGATGTTAGCAATGGCGTTTTTGTAGATGCCTTTTATGAAATTGAAAAAGCTCCACTCCACTCTAATTTGTTGAGTGTGTGTGTGCTTTTATCATGAAGGGGTGTCAGATTATGCCAAATGCTGTTTCTGCATCTACTGAAATGATCATGTGTTTTTCCCCCCTTTTATTCTATTAATGTAATATACTGATTGATTTTTGTACATGAGACCAACAACCTTGCACCCCCAGAATAAATCCCATTTGGTAATGGTATAAAGTCTTTTGATGTTTCGGTGGATTCAGTTGGACAGTATTTGGTTGAGGAGTGTGCTTCTGTTTTATAAGGATATTATTCTGTAGTTTTCTTTTCTTATGATGTCTTTCTCTTGTTTCGATATCAGGGAAATACAGGCCTCAACTAATGAATCAGGAAGTGTTCCCTCCTTTTATATTGCAAAAGTTGATGAGAATTTGGTATTAAATCCTCTTTAAATGTTTGGTAGCATTTACCAGTGAGGCCATATAGTCCTGGGCTTTTCTTTGCTGAAAGTTCTTTGATTATTAACTTAAGCTATTTACTTGTTATGTATCTTTTCAGATTTTCTATTTCTTTGTCAATCAGCTTTGGTAGTTTCTATGTTTCTGGGAATGTGCTAACTTCATCTGAGTTATCTACTTTGCTGGTTTACATTTTTTCAGTGTATGTCTTATGTCTTAATCACCTCAGGCTGCCATAACAAAATGCCATAGACTGCGTGGCTTAAACAGCAGGAATTTATTTCACAATTCTGGAGGCTGGAAAGTCCAAGATCAAGGTGTTGGCTGATCTGGTTGCTGGTGAGAACTCCCTTCCTAGCTTGCAGACAGCTGCACTCTCATATATTCTCATCTGGCCTTTCCTCAGTGCCTACATGTGGAGAGAGAGACAAAGATCACTCGATCTCTTCCCCTCCTTCTAAGGTCATTAATTCCATTATGAGGGTCCCATCCTCATGACCTAACCTAACCCCAATTAGCTCTCAAAGGCTACAACATGTAAAATTGGGGGAGAGAGAGAGATCTTTCTCTTCTTTTAAAGTATCTAATCTCATCATGTGAATTCCCCCCTCATGGCTTAATCTAGCCCTAAATAATCTCCCAAAGGCCCCATCTCCAAATACCATCGAATTGTGTGTTAGGCCTTTGTGTGAATTTGGAGGGAGGGGACACACAAACATTCAGTCTATAATACCTTATAATCTTTTAATATTTGTAAGGTTGGAGTAAAGCCCCTTCTTTCATTGCTGATTTTAGTAATTTTAGTCTCCTTTCTCTCTCAATCTCTCTCTCTCTCGATTAGACTAGCTAAAGATTTGTCAATTTTGCCCTACCAGCTGGGTCAATGGATAGAGAGTTGGCCCTCAGACTGAAGGATCCCAGGTCTGATTCTGGCCAAAGGCATGTACCTTGGTGGCAGGCTCAATCCCCAGTAGGGGGCGTGCAGGAGACAGCTGATCAATATTTCTAACACTCCCTCTCCCTTCCTCTCTGTAAAATCAATAAAATATTTTTTTTTTTAAAAAGAAAGATTTGTCAATTTTGTGCATCTTTTCAACAAACCAGCTTTGGCTTTGTTGATTTTTCTATTGTGTTTTTTTAAACTCACTATTCTATTTCCACTCTAACTTATAATATTTTCTTATTTCATCTTGCTTTGGGTTTAGTTTGTTCTTGTTTTCATTGTTTCTTAAGGCAGAATGCTAGGTTATCAATTTGAGATCTTTCTTCTTTTTAAAATATAGGCATTTACAGGTATAAATTCCTTCTGGACATATTTTTATTGCATCCCATAAGAATTAGTATGTTGTATTTTCATTTTCATTTACCTCAGAGTATTTTCTAGTTCCTATTGTGATGTCCTATTGACCCTTTGATTGTTTATGACTACATTTAATTTCCATATATTTGTGAATTTGCCAAATTTCCTTCTATTAGTCCTATTTTTATTTCACTGAGGTTGGAGTGCACATTTTATAGAATTTCCATCTTTAAAATTTATTGACACTTGTTTTATGTACTTAAGAAGAATGTGCATTCTGTAGTTGTTTAATGGGATGTTCTTTAGGTTTCTGTTAGTTAAATTATAGTGTTGTTTAAATCTTTTATTTCCTTGGTGATTTTTCTGTCTAGTTGTTCTAGCCATTATTGAAAGTGCGATATTGACATTTCCAACTATTATTGTTGAGTTGCCTATTTTCCCCTTCAATTCTGTTTGTTTGTGCTTCCTGCTGTGGGAAGCCTACTTCATGAAGTGGAGGAGGCCATGAGAAGGACTGACTTCTAGCTGTGATCCCAACCACGAGTCAGCACAAGCTGCCAGCCATGTGAATGAGCCCTCGTGGATGTTCCAGTCCAGTTAAGCCTCCAGGTAACCACAGCTGCAGCCAAGGCCCTGCAGAATAGAAATATCCACCAATCCTCATCAACCCACATAATCATGACAGGTAATAAATGTGCCTGCGGTGTTAAATGACACAATTTTTTTACTCAGCAATTGTAACCTATTTTATTACTATTTTGTAACATTTATAAGAGATCATGTCCTCTTGGGGTATTGCAGGTGTACATTGCCATGGGTTAAATGACCAGAACTGGAGACAATGATTTTAATAAGTTGACAACCATTTAATAAGTGAAAGAGAAATGCTTTTTGGAATGGTTTGTGTAAGAATATTTGACAATGGTGTTATGTTGGTTTTTAATATAAATAATTGAAACTGGTAGCCTGGCCAGTGTGGTTCAGTGGTTGGGCATTGAACCATAAACAAAGAGGTCACCGGTTGCAGCTTGATCTTCTGGTAGGGTGCATGCAAGAGGCAGCCGATCGATGTTTCTCTCTCATCATTGATGTTTCTATCTTTTATTCCTCTCTCTTCTTCTCTCTCTAAAATCAATAAAAACATATTTTAAATATATATATTTAAAATTTTAAAATGGTATTTAAGAAAGTGCCAGTATAAGCAGAAAACAATGAAGATACAGAAGAGAGATAGGTAATAGATGGAAGAGTTTCCTGATGAGATGGAAGAAAACGTTATCTTATTCAGGCTCTCCCAGGAGGGATCTGACCCATTCATTAAACATGATCCAATATAGAAGCTTTCATGGATGGACTCTCATATCCTGCCTTTTTGGCAGTTGCCCTACGAATAGCTGCTTTGGGTCCAACACGAGTTCTTTTTCTAATTGTCTATAGCTAGGGTCTTAAGTTGTATTTGTTAGGATACTGTTGGGTTACAAGTAACAGAAAATAGATTTCAAAGTGGCTGAAACATGGTAAATCTGAAGTTTGAGGGTTGGTTAATTCAGCACTCAATCTCATCATCAAGATACCATGTTCTTTCCTTAATTCTGCTCTGTCATCTTCAGATTTTTGTCTTGTCTTAAGTTGGCTCCTGTAATTATCCCAAGACAGCCCCAGGATCCCATGCAGAAGGCAATGTCTAGGGGCAGAAATTAGAGGTTTCTCATTGCATGTCTCCTTCCCAGAAGTCCCCTAGCCAACTTCTCCTCTATTAGTTAGAATCTCATTATATGGCCAGTTAATAGAAAAGGTGATTTTAGGCAGCTTATTTAAACTTCCTGAGCTTCAGTTTTCTCATCTGTGAAATGGGAAGCACAGTACCTATTCCAAGATTATTGTAAGGAGTAAAAGAGAGCATTCTATCAAGTTGGTAGCACAGGGCTTAGCTCAGAGCTCTCATTTCATCCATTCCAGTGGTTCTCAACCTTTCTAATGCCGTGACCCTTTAATATAGTTCTTCATGTTGTGGTGACCCCCAACCATAAAATTATTTTCGTTGGTACTTCATAACTGTAATTACATAACTGTAATTTTGCTACTGTTATGAATCGTAATGTAAATATCTTTGTTTTCCGATGGTCTTAGGTGACCCTGCTGAGAAGGGTCGCCTAAGACCATCGGAAAACACAGATATTTACATTACGATTCATTAACAGTAGCAAAATTACAGTTATGAAGTAGCAACGAAAATAATTTTATGGTTGGGGGTCACCACAACATGAGGAACTGTAGTAAAGTTCTGGCATTAGAAAGATTGAGAACCACTGATCTACTCCATCCTCCATTCTGTGTGGAGAGTTTCTTTTCTTAGAAGCAAACTTGAGGCTCTCCTCCCACTTGAATATACCACAATCAGCTTAAAATAAACTTGATTTTAAAAGTTGCCTCTCGTGCTGGAGTCAACTTTTCTGAAGGCACTCAAAAGAGAAAAAAAATTGGATTTCTCTTAGAAAGGATAAAGTGTGGATGGATAACTAACTGTTCTGCTCCACAGGACCACCCATGTGTAAGAAGCTCCTTGGGTTGCCTTGCCTCTGGGGGTGTGAGGATTCCTGGGTGTTGCACAGGAACCGAGGTGCCAGAGTTTCTTGTGTGGGGTAAGAGGAATCTAGTGCACAAGGTGGGAATCCAGGATACAGATGGAGTACAGGTGCTGATGTATGGTTTGGGTGATAAAGTGGGTGAACACTCTGAGTGGTTTATTTTTATCCTAACTGTATCCCTCATACAATGGCCCTCAGCTCCACCAGCGCCCTGAGTCTGAGTCAGAATAATAAATCATAAAATTCTTTGAGCTTCAAAGAGTGTGCTAATATGAATACTGAATGGTATTTGTGTTATCATGTTACTAAGTAAAAAAAATAAATACCTTGCATTTTCATATGCACTGTGCTTTCTCAAGAAACAATTCTATTTCCCATGTAGACTTTCCTTTTGCTGATCTCAATAGACACAGTGCCATCTACTGAAAATAAAGCACCAATAGCCACGGCACCCCGAGGGATTCCCAGGAGAGCCCCCCTTTCTGTGGGCTCCCTGTCTCACCCCCCTCCCAGATGGACTGGAGGGAGTGGGTGGAATACACAGGCTGTTCTCCTGTCACAAACTGTAATGCATCTGTTCTCTGGTGCTTTCCGTGAGCAGCAAGAGTAAGACGTTCCCGTAGGGGCCCGAGGAGCCCCACCAGAAACTTAATAGTGTCTGTGAAAGGTCTTTAGGCTATCCTCCTGCCTTCAATCAGGTGTAAACTTAAGCTATCCTATATAGACAAGGCATGCTTTTGTATTAAAATATAACAAGGATTATTGACATGTCTTCTTTTGGGAAATTATGTTTATTTTCATGTAGCAATGTACTAAATGAAGTCCTTTTATCTTTCTGCAACATAGATAAGAGATTACTGACAGAATCCTGGAACATTGTTATCAATGTTTGGGATTTATGAATAACTAAGGTTTCTAAGAAATTCACTTCTGCCAAATTCCACATTCCAGTTAATGATGTCCTGTCCAGGTCACAGTGCCTCTCGGTTTCAGAAATGGAGAAACGAAAGGAAGACTGTTGCTGATATTTGGACACCTCATCAGCAATAATATGGAAAACAGAAGCTCTTTCAAATGCACAGCGTTCTGTAGGTCGTACTCAACTCTTACCTTCTCCACTTCCCACTGCACCACTCTTCCTTCTGAGCGATCCTGGCTCATTCTGGTGGGTAGCCCTGCAGGGACCATTTATAAATTAAAATTCTGGTTCGAATGGATTCCGATTTGATTTTTGGTAGTCAGATCTAGCATCCCTTCCAAATTTGGCTCCATTTTCTCAATTGCATTTGCTGCTCATTCTTTCTACTTTCTTTTTATTAGATTTTCCAAAGAAAAACTTCCCACAGTTAAGTCTGTGGTCTGGTAATTTATCACAAATATTCCTGAAATTGCCTCATTAAAAGCGGGCATTTCAAGCTGAAACCTGTGTCTGTTACCACAGTAACCACCACCAACTACTCAGAAGTGTCTGCTTAC
Organism: Corynorhinus townsendii; assembly: GCA_026230045.1. Lineage (NCBI taxonomy): Eukaryota > Metazoa > Chordata > Mammalia > Chiroptera > Vespertilionidae > Corynorhinus > Corynorhinus townsendii. The sequence goes on along the minus strand of JAPDVU010000005.1, from coordinate 58,809,050 downwards.
AGCAGACAGGTGAAGGTTGCTGTTGACAGGAGAAGATTGAAGGCAGGCGACTAGAGACTATGGCAACAGGAAAGGCCTGTGGACTGATGTGAAATTTTCGAGCTTGGCTTGGATAGCCTCCTATGCAATAAGACAGAGTAAGCTGGTGCCATATTCCTGAATTCTCTACATCATGCAGTTTAGGAAATTTGGGAATTGGAAGTCCTTTCACAATCGGATTACTAAGGGGAGTTAAGATTCAAAATTTATAACTTGAAACTAACTTGATCACACTTTAAGTGTTCTAGAGCCATTTACCTCTCTGTGCCTCCAGTAATCAATTTAAAAAATGGGGAAGGAGGTGGAGAGAGGATGAATTGTGTAAAGGGGGCCAAATATGTGGTAATTTATTAGGGAAACTAGACTTTTGATAATAAGCACGCAACAGAGTGTATGGATATTGAATTACAATGCTGTACACTTGAGATTTATATAATGTTATTATTAACCAACTGGAGGCCAGATGCACGAAATTCATGCAAGAGTGGGCCTTCCTTCCCCCGGCTGCCAGCACCAGCTTCTCTCTGGCACCCAGGACCCGGGCTTCCCTCACAGCCCTGGCTTTGTCCGGAAGGTCGTCCAGAAGGACATCTGACCTAATTAGCATATTACGCTTTTATTATTATAGATGTTACCTGAAAATATTCCCATTACCAGGTTATTAGAAAGGCAATAAAAGTGAAGCCTCTTTGTAAACAAGGTGCTACATCTATGCAGGCTAATGCCCGTGATTTGAATCTACAATTGTTCTCTAGAATCTCTTCTGGATCGCCATCAGTCAACCTTCTCGCTCAAAGAAAAGACAGCTCCTCCAACAGAAAGAAGTGTCACAATCTTATTGATTGCTTTTTCCAAGCCAGGATTCTCCAGGCTTGCCATCATTCATGGGCCTGTAAAGAAGTAGACATTGGCTGTTCTTGAAGTGCTGCAAAGGTGGTTATAAAAAAAAACAAAGTATATTAGATAAATAATGAAGGTTACAAGGAGTAGAAGTTACATTGCTTCACCTTCTGTTTTCATTGCCTTTTCAGTTGCAATTTCAGATAGAATGTTAAAGAGACAATCAGGAGTGGCAACAACGTGTATTAAAAAAAGGGAGAAATGTCAGGTCAGGTAATACATATGAGAAATGTCGGAAAATCTCCGTTTAAAAAGTAGTTATATGCTTGGGAGTATTGTGTATGCATTGCTTTCTTGGTAGAACTATTATGCATTAAATCAATAGATTAAACAAATATGACAGATGAAAAAATATATCTTGGTGAACAAAGTATGAGGGATACAGACATGGTAAAGGAGACAATATTGCCGTGTTGACATTCTTATGACCACAGGAGAGAGGGATGCACTGCAGTGGAGTCTTAGTAGGAATTCTTACGAAGCACTGTAACTGGAATCATGGAGAAGAGATTGTGTTGTGGATATAAGTGGATGCATTTGAATCTGCCAGATCTAGAACTTCTTGGGTGCTGCCCCCCTTTGTTGTTTCTCTTATTAGCACAACTGCCATCAGAATACATAATTAAAGCATTCACTAAAGACTCATTCATGCACCTGCATGAAGGAAGGGTAGGCATGGCTCATTCTTCAGGTGGTCATAACTTGGCAGTTGGCTATGTCAAAAATTGTTTTAAATTCCCATCTTCTCACCAAGTGGGTAGGGAGTCAAACCGTCCCAGAGATTGGGAGAGGGGGTGTATGTGGAGGAGTTCCCAGAATGTTGAAAATATTCAGATGTTCAAATCAGAATGGGTTCACCATCAAAGAGAGTTCTCACATATGTTTTGAGAAAAGAAAGACAAAACAATTCCACACAAAATTGCTAGTTAATGAGAAATCTCCAAAAACAAACCTTTTACTGCTTACAGCTCAGACCTTAAAAATTATAAAATGTAGTGTCGTACTATAGTGTAAGATCTATAGAGTAACATGGGTATTGCTGTCAGCTGTAAATACAGTTCTTTATTATGATTGCAGCTTGCTCTTCCTAAAATTAAATTCAGCATTTGTTGAATTTAAGTTTAGCTTGGCTTACTTTTCTGCCAAATAAAATATATGTATACTGGATATAGTACTGCGTTGGGTTTCTTATCAACATCAACCCAAAATTTGAATGTTCTTAATGTTTATTATTAAACTTTCATGCAAAACAAAATGAGAATATTTAAGGTCACAGTCTCTGGCAAGATAGACCTAGTTCAGATCTTGACTGTGCCACTTACTTGATCCCTAATCCTCATTAATCTGTAAAAATTGGGTGACAAAAATGCTCATGCCATATGGCAGTGATGAAAGAAGCTCACAGATGCAGACTGTATTAGGGTACAGGCATACAAGGGTGTTATTGTGGGTTTGATTCCTGGCCCCCTCTATATAGAGTCATGCACTAAAATGAGTTGCGATCATTTTCCTGATGGATAGCCTTGCCTTCAAGTTGTAAAAAAAGCACAACATCTGTGAAGTGCAATAAAGTGAAGGGTATGCCTGCCCTGGCCGGTTGGCTCAGTTGGTTGAACTTGGTCCTGTGTACTGAAAGGCCGCTGGTTCGATCCCAGTCAAGGCACATAACCAGTTTACGAGTTTGATCCCTGATCAGGGTACATATTGATGGGAGGCAACCCATCAATGTTTCTCTGTCTCTCTTCCTCTCTTCACTCCTTCCTCCATCTCTAAAATAAATAAAAACGTGAAGGGTATGATTGCATTTGCATAGCTTTAATATATAATACCCATTCTCCTCACCCAAGTTTTGAACCAATTCAGAAATAGACAATTAAGAAGCAAGCCCCCCTTTCTTGGGTTGGTAACGCTGCGGGCGCGCGGCCGGGGGGCTGTGCGCGTGGCCTCTCCACTCCCCGGGAGCCCCCTCCCTTCTCCACGCACCCCTCCTTCCTTCCCCTCTCCCTTCCCTTGCGGTGTCCAGCCGCCGCGAGCTGCTGAAGTTCTGCAGCCTGTCTGCTCTCTGCGGGACGATGCTCCACTCCCCGGGGGGCGTCCTCCTACCTGCCAGGCGGCCTCTCGCGGCCTCACCCACTGCGCCACGCCTCCTGCAGGCCCAGTGCCCTGTGCCAACCCCGCGGCCGCCGCTGCCCCCCGCCGGGCGGAGGGCAAGGTCATGAGAGTGATGTCATGGTCATGTGACTGCTGCCTGGCCCTCACTCCCTCTGCTTCCCTGGTCCTCACATTCCGAAAAGCAAATGTGTAACCTGCCTCAGCTCATCGGAACAGAGACCTGAGCAGAAGGACTGGATCCTGATGGGGGGCTCTAAGCGATTCCTCTCCCTGGCCCGGGACCTCGGAGTGCAGAAGCCTTGCTTCGGGACGTGTTTGGGATTGTCGTGGATGAAGTCGTCTGGAAAGGGACCAGGGCCTCTGAGAAGGCCTGCGTGGGAGTGGAAGCGGCAGGAGAAGCTGAAGCAGCTGCTGGGCTTGGAGCCGCGGAGCCGGGGAGTCCAAGCGGCAAATCTTGGCGCGGTGCCGGGCTGTGCTGCGCTACAGCGTGAAGATCTGTCCCCTCGCTTCTTCAACCAGCTTCTCAGGGTTGGATCCCCACGCTCTGGCTGTGCATAATGTCACCGGGAGCCTCACCGCCAGCCAGTGCGCTTAGGAAATCGCCCCCGTGTGTGTCCTCGTGGAGGAAGAGGTGCTGAGAGCGCTCCGGGCGTTGGTGGGCCCGAGCTCTGGGGATGGGTCTTCGCCCTGTGGCTCCATCTCTCGCATGGACGCGGTGAACCTGGCCCGCTATCAGCGCTCTCCCGATGGCAGCAGAGGGGCCTGCGAGCACTGCCACCCTGGCCCCCTTCACAAGAAAGGAGTGTCACTTCTGCATCACAAAAGGAGCTGCTTTCCTGGGACTTGGCACCGACGGTGTCCTAGTGGTCCAGGCAGACGGGAGAGGAAAAATGACCCTGAGGACCTGGAGAGGAGGTCAGTCTGGCCGAAGCGGAGGGTGCCGTGCCGTTCCTGGTCAGCGTCACCTCTGGGGCTATTGTTCTGGGGCCTTTGACGCCCTGGAAGCAATTGTATGGTGGACTGTGGCTGCACGTGGACGCCGCCTGGGGTGGAAGCGTCCTGCTGTCACAGACACAGACATCTCCTGGATGACATCCAGAGGGCTGACTCCGTGGCCCGCAACCCCCACAAGCTCCTCACAGCAGCCTGCAGTGCTCAGCTCTTCTTCCCTGGGACTCCATGGTTCTCCTCGAGCGCTGCCACGGGTCCCAGGCCAGCTACCTGTTCCAGGACAAGTTCTACCACGTGGCCCTGGACACAGGAGACAAGGTGGCGCAGTGTGGCCGCCGTGTGGACTGTCTGAAGTTGTGGCTCATGTAGAAGGCACAGGGCGGGAGAGGGCTGGAGCTGCGTGCCCACCGGGCCTTTGTCCTTGTCCGGTACCTGGTGGAAGAAATGAAGAAGCGGGAAGGACTGGAGTTGGTCAAGGAATCAGAGTTTGTCAATGTGTGTTTCTGGTTTGTGCCTCCCAGGCTGCAGGACAAGCAGGAGAGTCTGGGTTACAGTGACAGGCTGGCTAAGGTGGCCCCAGTACTCAAGGAGCGCATGGTGAAGGAGGGCTCCATGATGATAGGCTACCAGTCCCATGGGACCCGGGCAACTTCTTCCGCTTGATCGTGGCCAGCCCTGCGCTGGCCCAGGCTGATATGGACTTCCTCCTCAATGAGCTGGACCCCCTAGGCCAGGACCTCGTCTCCTCCTTTTCACTGCTGGCCTTGACCCCTCCTTCACCCCCTCTGGCTCTGTGTATTCCTGCCCTGTGTTCTCAAGACCAATCTTTTTAGGAAACAGAGTGGCTACAATAAAGTTTATATTCTTTGACCTGCTAACTCTCCTATTAAATATTTGATATTAGGAGAATGTTTAATAAACTATAGTATATCCTTATGATGGAATGTTAGTCTGCCTTCAGAATTATGTTTACAAAGAGGGTGTTTATTGATATGAGAAAAAATAGTTTTAATATAATGTTGAAAAATCTGGATACAGTACTTTATATATTATAATATCTGAGCTATATAAAAAAGTACATAGAAAAAGACTGATGAAATATGCCACAATGTTAATAGTTTTATCTCAAATGGTATTATAGGTAATTTAAAAATTAACTTCTTACCCTGGCTGGTGTGACTTGGTTGGGCATTGTCTCATGCACCGAAAGGCTGCTGGTTTGATTCCTGGTAGGGGGTGTGCAGGAGGCAGCCGATGGATGTTATGTTCTACATCAACATTCCTCTCGCTCTCCCTCTCTCTTTCTCTCTAAAAAATAAAAATAAATTTAACTTCAAAAAGAAATAGACAACTAAGAAATAGACACAAATAAGGCGGATAGGAGACACTATCATTGCAAAAGCCGATATTGAAGAGTGTGGGCTTCCTGATGCCAAACTCCAGAAACAGACAGACTTACCACCTGGTCACAAGCAGTCCTAGACAGTAGGTCTCCCTTTGGGCAAAGGTCTTTGCTTCTAAGCTAGCATCATGCCTGAGACCAACTGAGAACACATGATCCCTGTGAGATTTGCAACAGAGAGGAAGAGGCTGGATTTTGAATAACCAGATTCTTCCAAGGTCACCAATGAGATAAATCACTCCACCCTGAAGGGGCTGGGGGAGGCATCCAGGTGTGTCACAGTTCATGGAACCCCTCTCCTGGGAGGAAACATCAGGAGTGGAGAATAAGTGTTCCTTCTAAAAGAACGTTCAACACAGTGCCTGGCACAAATAAACAGCTACTATATGTGTCAAAATGTGAATTGGGCAGAGTAAAAAATTGAAGAGGTTGAGCAAAAATAAATTTGAAGTGGCTAACATCCGATCTTGCGGATAGAAAGGAGCTCTGAGGAGCGGTGCAAAATGAAGACTTCTAGGCAAAGGGAACAGGAACAAGGAGATTTTAAAAAGTGAGTTGGTTATTGCAAGTTCACTTTCTTCAGGGAACGGCAGGTTACCCAGCTGGTGCTGATCAGGCGATTCCTAATTGACTGGCTTAAGATTCCGTTTCTGAGAGAAACAAAACCAAACTGTAATTAAGCTTCCATTTGGTGGCATTGGACTTAGCATAGTGTCTCCATTTTGATCCTGTTGTCTTGTTCTTAACATTATGTCACTTAATGCTACTCTAATTACTGACCCTTTAGGAAAAGTGAAAACACAAATTACATTTTGGACCGTGATACATGTGGGAGAGCGGTGGATGGCGAAGTCTAGAGAAGTGGATAAAACTTAAATAGTAAAAGGACTTAATAAGCCATGATATGCATTTTCATCTTGTTTTGTAGACAGTGGGTAACCAAAATTAATTTTAAGTCAGGGAGAGACCTTCAGGTTTACATTTTAAAAGGCAAACAGGGTCTCCACAAGCCAGGCACTATGCCATGCACTTAGTATAATGTTCTCTCTTAATTGTCACAACAGTCTTGAGAATGATATTATACTCGCATCACTCTGATTTTATAGATGAGAAAACGGAAACTTTCAAAGTTTAAGTAACTTACTGAAGATACTCAGCTTATAAGTGAAAAACCTAGAATTTGATCTCATGGCTTCCTAACTCCAAGACTCAGGATTGGCTTCATGGGCATGTGACCTGCCCCTGAACACCTACAAGTGTCCTATTCTTGGCTTAATGCTCTTCTATCGCCATCTTGAAATTCTTCATAATTTTATTTTATTTTTTAAAATATATTTTTATTAATTTCAGAGAGAGAGAGATAGAAACATCAATGATGAGAGAGAATCATCGATCAGCTGCCTCCTGAACGTCCCATATTGGGGACTGAGCCCACCATCTGGGCATGTGCCCTGACAAGGAATTGAACTGTGACCTCCTGAAATCAAACTGTGACCTCCTGGTTCATAGGTCGATACTCAATCACTGAGTCATGCCGGCCAGGCTCTTAATAATTTTAGAATAAAAGGCCCCATATTTTTCTTTTGCACTTGGTCCTTTAAATTATATAGCCAGTCCTAACATCTTTTCTGTGCAGTCACCATTTTCAGCAAATCTGGAGGATTCTACACAAATATAACTCTCCCTTTAATCAAATAAATATGGAAAATTCATCATACTATAGGTGGAACTTAAATATATGGATAATTATATATGGATGTTTTTGCATTTATACTTACAAATATCTACAATTCTTTCTCTGATTTTCTTTGTTACCTGGGACCTCCTCGGGAGGGAGAACAGGTAGGAACCAGGCCAAGAGGCGATTAAGACAAGGTCTGAGGTTTATTGGGGGATGAATACATTCATGTCTAAGCATGTGTGTCTGGTCATATTCCAAGTCCAACTTAATTCAGGGTTACCTTTTTTATGTTTTCTGTATTTCAACTCACGTCAGTTGGCACAAATAATTAAGGGATGATGAAACACATATTGGCACAGTTTCACAACTTGTTTCAGACTAGAGGCCCATTGAAAGTCAAGCAGCTATTGCAGAAGATGAGAAAGGTGTGTGTTTTTAAAATAGATTTTTAAGTTGATTTCACAGAGGAAGGGAGAGGGAGAGGGAGATATCAATGATGAGAGAGAATCATTGATGGGCTGCCTCCCACATGTCCCCCACTGGGGTTCGAGCCTGCAACCCGAACCGTGACCTCCTGGTTCATTGGTCGATGCTTAGCCAGTGAGCCATGCCTGCTGGTCAGGAAGGTATTGTAGAAGAACATGTTATGTGACCAGTACTGCACTGGTGCCTTATTTTCAATCACTTTAGTTAGTCGTGAAGTCATGATACTCTGTGAGGTAGTTGGCTACTCTTAATGTCTTTCTTAAAGAAAGCTCTTTTTTCTTAATTAGAGAAAAAATTGAAATACAACAAAGAAAAACTGTAGAAAAATTATTCTAAGTCCTTTCGTAGTTTTTCGTATAACACACACCCACATAATTACAAAATGGAAAATAATGGGCACATGGATTGCAACCTACCTGTATTTATTTTCTACTTCATATACTAAGCACTAATAATTTTGAGAAGAAAACACTCTAACGGTTTTGTTGGGCATTTTATTTATTTGCTATCCAGACCACTGATTATTAGGCTAAAGTGAAATATCCTATTTCAAGGTCATTGATACATATTGCTAAATTGTCCTAGCAGATTAGTTTTACCACTATATATTTCGGGTTCAGTGTGAATGTATTTTTGCATAGGCTTTAAAAAAAAGTTTGGATCTAAATGTATTTAGTTCTCTCCTTTTATCTGCTTGTCAGAACAAGGAGCATACTGTGAACCTAAGAAGAACAGAAGATACCTGGCCACTGCACCACACCCACTATGCCCACAAGCTTTGGCTATGTCTTTATTTACCATAGATCTTGTTAGAAAACATGACTATTCCCTAAACTTACCTTCTTTAAAGCTCGGTTCTAATTTTCTCTGAGCTCTTCTTTTCTTGCTAAATTATTTTATGATTAATTTATTCTCTTACATGTAGACCTGAACTTGTTTACCCCTTATCAAATAAGTGGGTGGTTTCCAATCTGGAGTCAGAGTAAGTCATATTATTGTACATTGTTGCCTAATTTTAAACCCCTAAAAATGACTTGTAAATAAGAATTAGATCCTAAAGGAAAAAATTCTTGCATTGAATTCTAAACTTCTCATAGCTATTGTTATGCTTGAATGATATTCTTCTGAGGATTTGCCCAGCTAAAAAATACTTCTAGAACTTCAGTATAGGAGAAGCAGCCTGAAAAACAACCTTTTGGGTAAGCTCAGATAATAGCCATGGGGGCTCAGACACTTTTCCTAGTTCTAGGTTTGCTTTATTTACTAGAGGCCATGTTTTTCAGAGCCTATATCAATAAAAAGTTTAATAAGGAATTAAAAAAAAAAAAGGAATTACTCTAAAGAAACCATCTCTGGACAGAAATTGCATTAGTAATCTTGGGACAATATGACATACTTTGAGTGATAAACTGTATCCTAAAGAGCCATTTATTCAGTCATACAAATAATGTAATCATAATACTTTTAAAATTTTTTTATTGAATTTATTGGAGCGGCACTGGTTATTAAATTATATAGGTTTCAGGTGCACAATTCTGTAATTCGTCATCTGTATATGGTATTGTGTGTTCACCAGCCAAAGTTCAGCCTCCTTCCATCACCATTATCTCCTATTACTCTCTTCTATCCCCTCCCCCTTTCCCTCTGATAATCACCATACTGTAGTCTGAGAGGTTTTATTTTTTGCTTAATCCCTTCAACTTTTTCACCCATCCCCCCAATCGCCCTTCCCTCTGACAGCTGCTGAAGGGAGGGCTCTGCACCTGTCAGGCAGGTGAGGGAACAAAGCCTTCATCCTAGAGCCCACAACTCAGTCTTTCCAAGATTCTGCCAGAAGCCCAAGTTCAACAGCCAATTCCTTTCATTAACTGCTTCCAGCTCGACTAATATGTTTTGATCATCCAAAGGGCCCAAAGAATAAGAACACCTCTTTTAACCTCAAGCATGTGTCCTCACATGGAGTAGGAAAGTGCTGCAGGATGAAGGGAGGGCTGCGTGCAGGAATCCTTTCCTACTGTTTTCTCATAACATTTCTTTGGAGCAGTGCCCTAAACTCTAAGGGTAAGTTGTCTGCCTGTAATGTTGGGGGACTGCATCTGTTTGATTATTAGATCATATAGGAGAATGAACTAGAGAGCTTATCAGGGAAGCAGGAGAACATATTTGGGACACCACATAATATTTTGTTTCTGGCTCTCCTATTTTTTGTTTTGCTGCCAGGCACTCTACAGCTCATTTTGGAAAGCTTTGCTCATTTATACTATCTAATAAAAGAGTAATATGCAAATTGACCACCACTCCAAGACACAAGATGGCTAGCCCTGTGTGGTCAAAGATGGCTGCCCCCATGTGGACACAAGATGGCTGCCACAAGATGGCTGGCAAGGGAGAGCAGTGTGGGCAATCAGACTAGCAGGGGAGGGCAGTTAGGGGTGGCTGGGCCGACAGAGGAGGGCACTTGGGAAGGACCAAGCCTGCAGGGGAGAGCAATTGGGAGGAACCAGGCCAGCAGGGGAGGGCAGTTGGGGGGGCCCTGGACTACAGGGAAGGGAAGTTGGGGGGACCATATCTGCAGGGGAGGGCAGTTGGGGGTGACCAGGCTGGCAAAGGAAGGGCATTTTGGGGTTACCAGGCTAGCAAGGGAGGGCAGTTAGGGGCAATCGGGCCAGCAGCAGAGCAGTTAGGCATCAGTCAGGCTGGCAGGGGAGTGGTTAGGGGGTGATCAGGCTGGTAGGCAGAAGCAGTTAGGGGCAATCAGGCAGGCGGTCAGACATCCCTCAAGGGGTCCCAGATTGGAGAGGGTGCAGGCTGGGCTGAGAGACACCCCCCCTCCTGCACGAATTTCGTGCACTGGGCCTCTAGTTTTATTATAAGATTATTATGTTATAGTATACTAGCAAACATGTATAAAGATTCCCACATGTTTAGATAGCTAAAATTGGATTTTAATATATTTTTTAGAACCCTGTGGCTTAGTAGTAATGGGAAGAGGGCAGGACTAGGGACTGGAAATAACTATTTTTAAATTGTTAGCAATTACTGGTTTCTTTAGAGTTAATATTTTGAATTCCCTTTTCAGAGTAGCAGCTCTTTAATTTCTAGATCTAGGTACATTGGCTATGGGGGTGATGCCACCATGTAATGGCCTCTGATTAAAAGCATATATTGCACCTAATAAGACAGAACTTCGTTGTTTCAGGCTATCTCTCAATTGCCACCAGCACCAAATCTTCAGTAAGCCATTCCAGCTTTTAAATAGCTCAGCCATTTCTGTGAATCCATGAGCATTTAGTCCATGGTTGTACTTCCTTTGCTGGGAAAACTCTGTGATAACCTCAACAGGGGAAGATGCCTTGAAAGGGACACATATTCTTCAGGAGACTTACCACAACCACTTCCTCTCACCACTGTACCTGTGAATTGGGCCAAATTTCAACTTGCTCCTGGGAAGGGTGGATACACATAATTCACACCCCAAAAGAATTTAAAAACTTGCCAATCATACACACACACACACACACACACACACACACACACACACACACACACACAAACAGAAACCTGGGAACTATCTCTAGGGGTGCATTCTACAGGCGTTTGTCCAAAAATATATGTATAACAGTAGATTGGATTGAACTCATTGATACAGGTGCACTTCCTAGAGATTCTGGATTTAATGCATCAGCTGGTGCAGCTGTGGTGGCTCTATGCCTTTCTTGGATGATTGACTAAAACTTGGACTCCGTGGTGGCCTACATTTAATAAGATGACACCAGAACTTTCCTAACATTATGTGGAAGACAGAATCCACAGGCTTAGGGAGATAGTATTGTTGTAATAGATTTGTCAGGGGCAACTTAAATACCCATCCCCAACCCAATGTTCCACTAGGAGACCAAGAATGCATTCCCTTCATTAAGCCATGCGGATATACTTTAGTGAAGGGAATACTTGCATCTTAGAAGCACTCGTGGTTGCTCTCATTTGAAGGCTAGGTTTGATGGTCCGGTTTGCGACCATTGAGATGGGCTCTCTGATTTGATTATGATGTGCCTTGGTATAGTTTATTCATGTTTCTTTTCATTAGGGTTTATTGAGTTTCCTGGATCTGGATGTTTGTGTTTTTCAACAAACTTGAAAAATGTTTAGCTATTGTTCCTTCAGTTATTGTTTCTGTCCTCTATTCTCTCTCCTTTCCATTGGAGACTACAAGTATACATATAGTAAGCTGCTTGAGGTTGTCCCACACATCACTGATATTCTGTCGGTTATATTTTCAGCCAATTTTCTCTCTGCATTTCATTTAAAATAGCTCCTATAGACTTGTCTAACACTTTATTCTGCAGTGTCTAATTTGCTCTTAATCCCACCCAGTATATTTTCACCTCAGACATTGTATTTTTTTTTTCAACTCAAAGTTTGATTGGGGAAGATACCATTATTTATTTATTTCCCTAATATGCTTATAGTGTCCTGTACTGTCTTGAACATGTAGATTATTATGCCCTTGACCAGTTCGTTGTATTATCTGTGTCATTCGGGATCAACTTTCATTGATCTTTTCTTTATCATAATAAGTCAGATTTTCCTACTTCTTTGTATGCCTGCCAATTTTTGATTGGATGCTAGCAATTGTAAATTTTATACTTTAAGATGCTTCATAATGTTTGTGGGTTTTTTTTTTACATGTTCTTGAGTTTTGTTCTAGGGTATAGTTAATTTACTTGGAAACAGTTTGATCCTTTTAAGGCTTGCTTTTAAAGTTATGCAGGGCTAAGAAATTCAAAGACTGATGTCTTCTCCCTACTACTCATGTAATATATTTCTGAGTATGCTACCTACTTTGCTCATTAAGAGCTTAGCATAGTGCCTGGCCTATAATAACGGCTAGGTAAACATTACGCTATTTTCAATAATTGGAGTTTGGTACCCAGGTGTCAGTAAATTTATTCACAGCTCTGCAACACTAATTCTCAGTAAAGAAGCTTTTCCTTTGTTTTTGTGTCAAGTGTAACTTAAATTTCTACCTGTGAGCCTCAGTTTCCAGGTAATTGGGTTCCTAGTCATTTCCTATTGCAATTTTTCAAATACACCTGTCTCTGCCTTGCCTAAGTAGAGATCTTGTGTAAGCATCAAATTAGCAGCAGGAAACAGATGGTCCACTCCACCTAGGTAATTTGAAGAGAGATTAATAAAGGGATTATTAACAAAGGTGTTGGCAGGTTACAGGGAAATCATGAGGAGTAGTGCAGGACCCTGGTTGGTAGAAGAGTGCTGTTATTCTTCAAGGCCTGAAGAGACAAAGGACAGAATGGTGACTAGAACCAGAGAGATAGGCCACCAGAGAGGGCTGGAATATTCAGCCAGCCTTTATATAACCCCATGGAGAGGGAGTAGGTGAGTAAATGCCCTGACTTCTACCTCTTTATGATCTATAGTGCTCTCCACGCGGTGAATCCAACAGGGAACCAGGAGGCAAGGGAGCCTGTGGTTACCGTCCAATAGGCCAGCCTCCTGCCTGGGATACAGAGACGGGGCAAAGGGGAAGAGCAGACTGGAGGAACACATGGGAAACATCTAGCATAGACCCCTGGATATGTGTATCACATCTATTTCACTCCTATGGGTTGACCTTCTAGTTCCTTTGGATTCATGATTTTGTCCCTGTTCACAGAACAATCTATTTATGGTTATGTTCACCAAACCATTGTATGTTAAGAATTTCTGTGGTCCTGGAGTAGGGAACTCTGAGCTTCTATAACCTGGAATGGGGGAAAAAGACTGCTAGCCACAATCTGTTATTTCAGAAAGTAAAAAGCCAGTTGCAAGTGCCTGGAAATATGCCACCTCATGACAGGAGGTTTTGCTCTTTTGCTGTGAACTAAATCAAGCCCTTTCGGGTTGACTGGAGAGAATTTGCTTCAAGAAAGAAGAGCTGCTACCTTATGTAGGCTCAGTGGGAGGAGGTGACTGGGGTGGGCTTTCCAGTCTGTCTCTTAGCACCTTCCACAACTCGCCTTATTTTCCAAAGTCTTTCGAGAGGAAGCCAGGCCGGGGGGGGGGGGGGTGGGGGTGGGGGTGGGGGGGGGCGGGCAAGGGGAACAATAATAACAACAAAGGAGAGGCAAATGAGGTAAAAAAAAAATAGGTTGATAGAAGTCAAGGGTAAAATAATCAAATGGAAAGTGAGAAGTTCTAAAGATGAACTTTCGATGCCCCAGTTAGAAAGAGCAGGTTTCAGTCCCACTCCGGCTGTGGCAGAGGAACTAGGGGCCACACAGCAGCCAATCAATGCAGTTTCAGGGAAATGCGGGCCTGGCCTGTATGTCTGCTCTTTATCTTGAGTCCCACTGTTTGCTCTCTGCAACACCTTGGAAGCCCCTCAGCCAAGGCAAGAGAAGACAAGAGAAAACCTGGCTGCCTGGCAGGCCTGCACCCGCTAGGAGCTTTGCTGAGCGACTTGAGATGGACGGGTGACTTCAGACCACTGCCTCAAAAGATGGTCCCCATGGTGGTTTGAGCATTTTGGATAGACTGTATCACCTAATATCGCCAAAGAACACTCACAACCCAAGGGCCCCCTAGCTCTTTAGTGCACATCGGTTTTCACAGCTTCCGTCTTTCAGAGGTGGCATGCTGTTGTTGTGTTGCTGTCGTAAGGATGGAAAAATAGAAACATTTGAATGTTGTGCATTTCTCGGCAGTTAAGACCACAGCCCGTTATTAGCTGCCAACATCAGTTGTGACATCAGTGGTGACTTTGCTGCTTGGGATGCAGCTCATGAAACAGTTTCCTCCCTGGTGCCATTCTTTTTCTTCTTCCACCTTTCATGTTCCATTCCACGCAAATGAGTGGCTCAATGGCTTCCAGTCTTTTCAAGAATGGACTACCAAAGATGCTAACATAGTTTCCTTGACCCCGTTTCAAAACTTTGGAACCCCAGGAGCCACTGTCCTATGGTTATCTCTGAATGTGCAAGGAAGTTGACCCTGTCAGGTCCAGGTGGACTGGGGGTGCAGTTTCACATCCCAAGTGGAGTAGGGAGAGCCTGGCACAGAGGAAGGGAGGTCTCTGTGCTCTGTGCTGGCATGGGGTGCTGGAGCCTAATTGGAGGGAGGAGGCTGTTTCATGAGGTAGGGACAAGGGAGCACAGTGGGCTGATGTGGAGTGTGGGAGACTGGTGGGATGAGAAAGCCTTCTCTGCCAGGGATGGAACAGCGAAGACGATAGGAGATTGTTTATATGCAGGGGCATCCATTCAATAAGAAGTATGTGGAGGACAATTGGAGTCCGGCTTCTCATTACTGCAGAAGAGAAATACACATATGAAAAGGGAAACTCTGTGACATAAGAATTGAATTATAGATATTTAGTATAATCTCATGCTTTTCAATACATGGAGATATAGAAGTAAATAAAGATGTAAAATGTACATGTAGGTGTTTGTGTGTAGTTTGTATGTTGTAACCTTTCTAATTTTTGAGTTATTTTAAAATTTAAAAAATGTGAATATGGGGTAATAGTGCTATTTAAAAATGGATCTATAGTACTAACAACCTGGTGTCAAAAGAATTAAATGAGCCCTAACTAGTTTGGCTCAGTGGATAGAGCGTCAGCCTTCGGACTGAAAGGTCCCAGGTTTGATTCCGGTCAAGGGCATGTACCTTCGTTGTGGGCACATTCCCAGTAGGAGGTGTGCAGGAGGCAGCTGATCGATATTTCTCTCTCATCAATGTTTCTAACTCTCTATCCCTCTCCCTTCCTCTCTGTAAAAAAATCAATAAAATATATTTTTAAAAAAGGATTAAATGAGGTAATTTATGTAGTGGATATAATACAGTGCCTGGCACACAGTAAGCTTTCAATAACTGTTATTATTATCCTCTGGGATAAAATCATAGCATGAACACTATTCTGCATCTTGTTGTTGTCTTTTCACTAAAAATATATCTTTGAAATATTTTCATAATAGCACATATCTTACTTTTAAAAAGTAACAAATCTAGCTTGTGTTCTTTACTATATTTTATAATTAGAAAAAAATCAATAATCCTGGGGGATATTCTCCCTTAGTATGTCATCTGCTGATGACTCATAATTTAATTAATTCTTGTTGCCAATGGAAACCTCTGGTTGAACAGGCATAGTTGTATTTTAATAGCAATTTTTTAGTGGAGAGATTGGGTAAAACATAGAACACCAAAAACATACAATGCCAAATCTATGGACACAAGGATATTCACACTAATTTTTTCTAATTTTGGAAAATTTCTGAATTGAAAGAACTGGTTAATTAAAAGAGCTGTCAAAATTCACTTGTTCATTCATTTCTTCAGTCTCTGGACAAATGGCTATGTACTAGTAGGACTGCTATGGCCAGATACTGTGTGATGTGCTGGAAAGGCAGCAGGGAACCCAACAGAGTCCCTGCCCTGTCATGCTAGTGGTGGGCAGAGAGATAATAAACAAATATCTTACATGATACACCAGGTGGTGATAAATTAAATCTTAGGTAAGTCTCATTCATTCACAAAGAAAGACCATTGGGTAATTTTTAAAAGTTTGTGTCTTACAAATCACTTGACCTTTTGAGCCTTGGTTTCCATATATCAAAAATGGAGATAATAATAATATCTTATAAGGTTGTTGTAATCAAGTATGTTAAATGTCTGACATAAAGCCAGCCCCTTAACAGGTACTTGATAAGCAGAGCCATTCTTGTTGCAAGATGTATAATTTTGAGTTCTTGTTTGTGTGACTAAGATAAAGGGGTTGCTTTGATTGAAGCTGTCCCCTTCCACAGGCTGGTCATGTCACGGGTCTATCCAAAGACCTTACTAACCTGTTCCAGCATTTCCTTTACCGTCCTAACCCACCTCCCACCCACAGTGACAGGAAGTCCATTCTTCCACTGGGTTGCCCTCCAGAGGAGTCCCAGGAAACCTGTCCTAGTCTTTTGTTGCCTACCCAGCAGCACACTCTTTGAAGGTCACTTTGCCCTTCCCATAGCTGGGTTTTCTAGGTAGCTCTTCTCTGATGCTGTGGCTCACACTCAACTTTCCAAAGCACGCCAAGTCCGGACGTGGCCCTGCAGAATATAACTGAATATTTGGGTCTTTATCCTGAAAACACTGAGAAAACGGGAAATGTTTTCAAAAGGAATGACTTTGCTTCATTTATGTTTGCTCTGTAAAGAAAGGGGTAGAAGAGTCAACAGACGAGGCAGGGAGTGTGGGGATCAGCTGTATCATGACGCTGGATGGGGCGGGAGAGAGCCTTGGGAAACAGCAAGGGCTTGAGATTTAGTCTGTTTGGAGGCAGAGTGGACAGTCCTGCTGATGGATTTGATGTAGGAGTGGGAAGGGACAGGGACATTTTCAGTTTGAAATGAAGGTGAATGTGTTTCTATGACTGCACCATTGACTAAAAATGGGGAAACCTCATGATGTTCAATAAAAACTCTACTGGGAGCTAAGAGAATCTCAAGTTGAATGCTTGACACTGCAGGCACCAATGAGTCCTCTTGGGGCTTACAGCTGGCCCAAAAACAAACCTCGGGGTCCCAGCCTCGCCCATGGAGGCCTCTGCGTGGCCTGGACCAGCTCAAACACCACCTGGCAAAAGTCCGAGCTCTGCAAGCCTCAGTCCCAGGCCTAACCCATCAGTCCCCTCAGAGCAAAGCAGTTTCTCTCCTCTTCTGCTTTGGGGTATGTTCATCTTCCACGTCAGGATGACTAAGGATGGGAAAAATCATTCCTCGGCAGAGGGACGGCCTCAGCGGCACTGCCCAGCCAAGGCAAGCAGCAGAACGCCCCAGGGCACATGGCCCAAAGTTGTGGGCTCTTCAGTGTACAGTGTGTGCATAGTCTGGTTTAAAAACATTTTATGGCCAGAAAAAGATTTCTTAAGTATTTCAAGAGCAAGACCAGTTAACAATGTCCATAATTTCCATTACAAAAAGGACACTTCTCATCTCCCGCACTGTGGCTTCTGTACTCAGATGTATGGAAACCTCACCATCTTTTCCAAGCCTGGAGAGAGGTGCTTGCTTCACGTTTTTGCAAATAAAGGGGCCATTTATATAAATAAAACACAAAAGCAGCTTCCAAGAATCAGTTGTTTGGATAAACTAGCTAAGAACTAATCTCCGGTGGATGCCTGAATCTTCGTTGATCATTAATTTTTTTTAAATATGCCGGGTATTCTGGAAAATTTATATCATTTGGACAAATTTTGCCTTTGCTACAACATCAAGTAAATTTCCATTCAGATGGTTTTTCATCAGAGAAATTTAGGGATAGGCAAAATTGCCATGTAACAGTCATTCCACCACAACTGTGTTCAATAATTGCATCCTCATTTACCTCATTTTCGCTATGAAGACAGTTCCCACCAGTATTGGTAGTACTTGTCGTTGAGTGTTCTTCAGACATATTCTGTCGATGATGTCGCTTTCTTTAGACTTCAGAGGGTAAGTTGTGCCAATAGTTGGTCTTCAGACATATTCTGCTGACAATTTCGGCTTCAAAATGTCAACAAAAACGTGACATCATTACCCGGCACCCACAGCCACCGTTTCCGGGCTGTGCTGGGCTGTGCTGTGGGCCACATTTTGTGCCACGGCAGCACCGGCTGCGATTTGGTGGGCTGTCGTTTGGGGTGGTGGCGGGGCCTGTGTCCCACTTGGGGGAAGCCGAGTGTTGCTTTGTGGGCGCCAGGTCCTCAGTGCCGTTTCTCTGTGTGCGTCACAGCAGCTCCTGCGTTGAACGCCTGCCTCCTGGTGGTCAGTGCGCATCATAACGACCAGTCGGACAGTGGGGAGGATACTTAGCATATTAGCCTTTTTTATATATAGACATTATTTTTAATTATAATTTATATTCAATATTATTTTGTATTCGTTTTAGGTAGTTAGATATTTCCAGTGCCCATCTGACACCATACATAGTTATTACAATATTACTTACTATATTTCCTTTGCTGTATTTTATATCCACATGACTATTTTGTAACTACCATTCTGTACTTCCCTTCACCTCTTTGACCCAGTCCCCCTCCCTGCTGGAAACCATCAGTCTTTTCTCTGTGTCTATGAGTCTGTTTAAATTTTGTTTATTTATTTTGTTCTTTAGATCCCACATATAAGTGAAATCATATTAATTGTTTTCTCTGACCAACTTATTACACCATGCTGTCACAAATGGTAACATTTCATTCTTCCTTATGGCTGAGTCACAGTCCATTGTATATACAGCTTTTAATCCACTTGTCTATTGATGAGCACTTGGGTTGCTTCCATAGCATAACTGGGTCTTAACAAGAAGTGACGCCGGGTTTGTTTCCCAGAGCAGCTACTACATATGACTGGATTCAGACGGTATTTTTAAAGCTAAAGCAGGGTAGGGGATAGATGGACATCCCTTGAGGAAAGATTTGTGTACAAGATTTTAGTGTCCAAAAAACCATCAGCATAACTCAAAGTGCAGTTAGGAGAGTCTTCACCATCGCTGTCCCCTTGGCGTTGTCTCCTACATCCTCCCTGACTTGGACTTCTACGTGGTACCCATTCATTTCCTTCCCTGAGGCTGGCACTCAGCTCCACTTTGCCAGCTTCTCTGGCGGCAGCAGCAGTAAATAATAATAGCTTGCAACATTTGCTAAGCCCTTTCTGTATACTGGGAAGCAATGTGCCAAGCACTTTACATGCATCATCTTATAACCTTGTAATAATTCTGTGAGGTGGTAATATAATATGGTTACACTCATTTTACATACAAAAAGGCACCAAGCCTGGCAGTGTAAGTCTTTTTTGGTAAATGTCTGAAGTCAGGATTTAGCAACTTCAAAGTCCAAGCCCTTTCCTTTTTGCATCCAGCCCTTTCTTGTTCCTTTCCTTGTTCCTCCTGGCTCCTGCTTCCTGTTATTAGCTTCTCTATTCAGCTAACTTCCTTACAGCAAATTGATATTGCCCAGTCCCCAGGTACCCTGAGGGTTCCTTGGCGACCAAGTGGTCTTGAGATCTTCAACTAGTGTCTTTGCAAAGTGCTCTCTGCCAGCCCCACCTGGCAAACCTTAACACTGACTAGCTTCTTGGTCAACACAATTAAGAATAACATGACTTTTTCATGTAGTATTTCTATTTCTATTTATCAGATGCTATGTGTTACCATTTAAATTAAAATAAGGGTGATCAATTGTCAAGATCAGGATCTAAGAATACATTCAAGGTCTCAAAAATGGATTAAAGATCATGTAAATTTAACTTGTAATTGGATACAAGGGTCCTCAAGAAAAGTTAATGGGAATTAAGGCTATTACAAATTCCAAATCCTTTGAGGCTTTTCCTAGAGATAAGAAATTATGGTTTTTAAAAAGTCTGTGTCTCTGTAACATGATTTCTTGCTTATACATATGTTTTTTCATGAAACTTTGCAAGAGTGTTTCAGGAATGCCGATCTAAAGGTAAATTTACTCTTTTGAGAAGGTCATTACTTCTTCAGCTTCTTGGATATAAGCTAATGTGAGATTAGTAATTATCTTTCAAAATGCTAAATTACTTGTTTGATTCTGTTGTGTGCCAGGCATACAGTAGGTATTCAGTAAATGTTTGATGAATTTTAAAGAGTACCTAAATAGCTTTTACAAGTTACAGAGGAGTGGAGAGGAATGTTATTTGACTTGGGTTAACACTGGAATTTTTCCTAAACACAGAGTTGTTTGAAGGCTTTAGTGCAATAAAACACTGTATTAGTACAATGAAATGGGTCTCCTGTTCTCCCAAAGTTAATGGCTTTCTCAGGCATTTGGCTTCCTTACCATGTGATTAGCACCATTATTTCTAGGCTAATCAATGGGCACAATTCTAAGATTAAGAGCAATTTGGATCATTATTCTCCTTTCATCACATATTCATTATTCTCTGTTTGAATAAGACCAGTAATCAGTGTTATTTACCAATCTTTACAGTGAACATTTAAACCACTGATTGTTCCTGCCTTTCCAGGTATTAAATGCCATTTCAAATATCCTTTCAATAGTTTTGTTGTAGCTAATGAAGTCCATTTTTCCAGATTTTTCAGTCCACTGAAGGAACACGAAACCCCAAGAGTCCTTAAAAAGTATATGTTGTTTAATAAGTGGCACCTATTCCTTAGAAAGTTACTTAAGTATATAAAAGTGGTTCCCCCCGCCCTTGTTTAATAGCTTTTTTAAAAAATCATAGTGTAGGAGTTCTTGAAATATACATGAAATACACACGAAGGTCCCCTGAAGTTCTTTGATATGGACAATTTCAAATATTATAACCCTAACATAGGCAAGAAATTATAGGACAGTACCCTTTAATTTGGATTTAATTACTAAAACTTAAAAAACTATATTCTCTTGGTACTCTGAATAGATTTCTTCAAGAGAAGGTACTAGTTTATTGTACTAAATTCTAATGCTTGTACATTCTGTATTACTTGCATGCAACATTTTTCCTGCCTTGTCCTTGAATTCTTTCCAAAAATCATTAAGTATTGGATACATACAGTAATAACAGAGTTGCTTAAATGTCACTATTAATCCAGTTTATAACCTCTACCATATTGTACGAGGAATTTCAGAAAAAAAACCCTTACACAGACATCTAATGTCCAGAATAACCAGAGCCAAATACAATAATTTTACAGTTGAAAGATGGCCAAGATGCACATTTTCTGAGCACAGTTTCACTGAGAGTCTTCATGCAGATGAAATATGGCTTTTAAGAACCTAATCTTCATGGAAAAGGTCCTTCTTGTCATAGCACTGGGATGACTTTCAAGCCAAGGTCAAAGTACTTTCTACAGGTCTATTTTTAGGTTTTCTGTTTCTCAACAGGAGCTCCCAGTTTTGAGTTAGTACAACACAGACTGCGTTGTGCGTGGAAGGAGGAGGAAGGCCTTCTCTCATGCCCCTGCCTGTGCACAGACTCCCAGCTTCGTGCATGTTACCATGTGTGGCCCTCTCCAGGTCACCTTTCCCCTTTAAGCCATTGGTGTCTGAGAAGGCAAAGGCCTACTTGGGGCTCTCCCTCCTCCTATGTCTTTTGGGTTTTCTGAAACAGTGGTGACCTATGTTGCCGTTATTAATCAAGAGTGGTCTAGATCTTCAAACTATAAACTGGAAGGGGAGAGTAGTGAGGTCAAAGTCATTTAATTTAGGTAGAGGTGAAAGAGACCAGGAAACAAGGGCATGTTGATAGAAAATGTCAAATGCCATTCATTTGTTTTGAAATTAAACATAGAGGACATAAAAGTCTGCCTCAGAAATAAATCAACCAATCAATCAAAACATATTGGTTTTATATTCTGGCTGTTCACTGAAAGAGACAGAAGAATGACAATGAAAGGACCAGAGAGAAAGAAAAGCAAGCAAACCTGATGTGAACGGAATTTCTGATGAAAAAAAAATACCTAATGTAATAATTAGGTTTTGCCCTGGCTGGGTGGCTCATTTGGTTGGAATGTCCTCCAGTATACACCAAAAGGTCAGGGCACATACCTAGGTTGTGGGTTCAATTCCCCATCAGGGTGCATACTGGAGGCAACAGATTAATGTTTCTCTCTCACATCAATGTTTCTTTCCTCTCTCTCTAAAAAAATCAATAAAAGCATATCCTTGGGTGAGGATGAAAAAAAATATCATGTTTTGTGTCCCTCCCCAAAAAAGAAATCACTATGTTGTTAAAAGGAGTACTCCCTACGTTTATTATATGCAGTGCTTTGATATTATAAAAAGTTTAGAATAAATATATTTTATTCATAAAATATATTTTTCTTATTGTGTTAGTAAGAAAAGATCTGAAAGTTCTGTATTGGGTATTGGGGAATATCACATCCTCTCCTCCTGCCCCAGAAAATTTTACTTTCATTGCTTAAGAGCCCCATCTTGTGGTTATTTGTAAGCTTTTTGCTAAAGATATGTTTCATTTTCACAGTTAAAGGCATAAATGGGCTCCTCTCTCTTTTTTATTTTTTAATCCTCACCCGAGGATATGTTTTTATCGACTTGAGAAAGAGAGAGAGAGAAAGAGAGACATTCATGTGAGAAGAAACATTGATGGGTTGCCTCCTGTATGCACCCCAACTGTGGGTTGGACTGCAATCTAGGGAAGTGCCCTGGCCAGGAATGGAACCAGCAACTTTTTTGGTGTACAGGAGGATATTCCAAACACTGAGCCACCGGGCCAGGGCAGAGAGCTCCTCTCTTTTAATTTTCCCTTTAGGATAGATGAAATTAAGCAGGAAAGAAGAACAAGCATCAGTCATTTAAAAGGCCACAGAATGGAGAGGGGAGTGCGTGGTAGGTGTTCAGTTACTGTTGGTTGAATTAAGGTGAGTGAGGGGAAGCTGTGTTAATCGGTAAGAGGGAGTGAGTGCAATGAGGCCCCTCCAGTTGCAGCACCATCAACTCCCTCATTTGCTAAAGCATTTTATTTTGTGTCTGTCTGCTTTGCTAGACCTGGCAGCTTTCTTATTGATCTCTGTATCCTTACCACTCAACACACAGCTTGGCCCTGCAATGCCAGGCCCTGCGATGGGGTGGACTTTGGTGTCACATGGCAGAAACACATCTGGAACTAGCTTCAAAAGAACTGGGAGGTAATGGCTAATGTAACCAAACAGCCAATGGGACAGAGGAAGTGGTCAGCTAGGAGATTTGAATGCCAGCAGGACTCTTTCTCCACCCTGTGTCTCTGAGTATCTCTACTTGCTACTTCATATTCTCCTTTGCTTGGCTCTTTGCAGTTTCCAGGCTCACATCTTCGAAGTTCTCTAACTATAGGGAGGAAGCTCTTCTTTGCCAGCCAAGTTTTGGGGCAAAAAAGTAAAAAGTTAAAACAAAAAAACAGAGAAGTCTGATTGGTCTGTTTTGGGCCACATGAACATGGACCAAATGCAGTGGTCAAGGGAGTGAAAAACTTTAACTGGGTAAGTTGGCCACTGCTCAGCCCATCGCTGTGGACAAGGATATAGGATGGTGTGGAAAACGATAACAACACAGAACACCTCTCTAGAGGGAGGGAGAGGAAGAGTTTCTCTATTTCTGTAAAGGAGGAGACAAATAGCTTGACACACTTCCCTGAAACAGATTCCTTCTTCCTTTCTCCTGTCATTGTCTATATCAGTGGTCGGCAAAATCATTAGTCAACAGAGCCAAATATCAACAATTCAATGAGTGAAATTTCTTTTGAGAGCCAAATTTTTTAAACTTAAACTTCTAACGCCACTTCTTCAAAATAGACTCATCCAGGCCGTGGTATTTTGTGGAAGAGTCACACTCAAGGGGCCAAAGAGCCGCATGTGGCTTGCGAGCCGCCGTTTGCCGACCACTGGTCAATATCACCTAATAAATACTCAAATGATAAATGAAAGAATTTCTAGACGAGTAGAAGACCCCAGGGTAGGTGTAAGTGGTACCAGGCCGAGGACAGGAATGCGTTGGAGCTGGAGAAACCACGCATTTCCTTCCCTTATTAAATCTTTGATCGTTGTCCCCACCCTAGCGATGGCCCTGTCTGTTCTTTCTTTGCTAGAGCTTAAACCAAGAATGCTGGATTTTTTCCTCTATTTAATTCAGTAAATATCTTTATCCTTTGGGTATTTCCTCTTCCTTTCATCTCTACCCACTTTCCTCAGCATCCTTATATTCCCTACCATGTAGAGAGTATAAGAAAAAATAACATACATGAGCAAATTTCAATGATTGAATAATCCTACCAAATTATTTCCCCTTTTAAGATATTTGAAGGATGCCTATAACCAAAAGGAACACCCTCCTTCCCTCATGACATTTCTCTGATTTTATTTAAATACTGAAGCAGTTTAGGTTGCTAAAATAATTTAGGTTCACTTTTGCTTTTCTATGTAACATTTCATTTTGGACATTTTGTTCTTGTAGATTTTGAAAATATGATTTGAGTCTTTATACTATTCTATTGTAATTTTCCATAACTATCTAACTATTATCCTATTCCTGGAATTTTAGTTATTTACAATTTTATTATTATAAAGAACATTATGATGAGTGACTACCCCTGTGATCTTTAACCACATCTTTGACTTTCTTCAAAGGATATTAATGAAAATAGGATTATTAGATTAAGTCATGAATATTTTTTATAAACTTACTAGTGGCCCAGTGCATGAATTCATGCACATTGAAAGGAAATTAATTAGAAGAAATATTTTATTATTGCTATTCGCACTTTCTCTATAATAGAAGTGTCAACCAAATTCACGATTGACAATGACAGATCAAAACACACGTGTGCGATTGGTGTCAGTGAGAGCTTTATATGTATCATGCATGTGCAAGTCAACTTAGCCTTTTATATATATAGAATAAACTTGCTTAACTAGACCTGCTTTCTGATTTAACTAAACTTTTTCCAGCCCAGTGAAGCTCCCCAACCTCTCTTTCAGGTAATTGTCAGCAACACAGCAGTCAATATCAACATGAACCAGATGATTATTGTAGATCACACAGGGAGAACAAAGGGTAAAATATTTAACTGCAGCAGTGTTTGACTATATTCTGCGCAGTGAGAAAACCTGAAGTCATTTTCAAGGTCCACCATTTCTTAATTCTTTTCAGTCGGGTCAAGTTTCTAAGCTTTCTAAATCTCCATTTTCCAGCTAATGAAAAGAAAATAGGATTCTACTGAGTCTCCTATCTACCTACTCCAGAACTTCTGTGAGAATCAAATGAGATGAGGCATAGAAAAATGCTTCATAGACATTTGGTTAAAGTGTAAAATGTTTGCACCTGGCTATAAAGCAAATTGTGTTCCTGGGCTGAAGAAACTCCAAGGAGGCTAATCACTAGGGAGAGGAAGCAGGGCATTGCTACGAGACATCATTACCCGGTGCCCACAGTGACTGTTTCCAGGCTGAGCTGGGTTGTGGGCTGCATTTTGTGCCATGGGGTCTTGGCAGCATCGGCTGTGATTTGGTAGGGTGTTGTTCTGGGGTGGTGGCATGGCCTGTGTCCCACTTGGGGGAAGTCGAGTGTTGCTTTCTGGGTGCCAGGTCCATGGTGCTATTTCTCTGTAAATGGCCAGTGCACATCATGGCAGCTCTTGCATTGAGCATCTGCCTCCTGGTGGTCAATGCCCATCATAGTGACTGTTCAACTGCCTCCTGGGGGTCAGTGCGCATCATAGCGACTGGTCGGGTGGTAGGACACTTACCATGTTAACCTTTTATATATATACTAGAGGCCCAGTGCATGAATTCGTGCACTAGTGGGGGTCCCTTGGCTTGGCCTGCAGGATTGGGCCAAAACCTGCTCTCAGACATCCCCCAGGGAGTCCTGGATTGTGAGAGGGTGCAGGCCAGGCTGAGGGCCCCACCAGTGCACAATTGGGGCTGGGGAGGGATGCGGGAGGTTGGCCAGCCAGGGAGGGACCGCAGGAGGGCCCTAGGGCATGTCCAGCCTGTCTTGCTCAGTCCCAATTGGCTGGGCCCCAGCAGCAAGCTAACCTACCAGCCAGAGCATCCACCTCCTGGTGGTCAGTGCACGTCATAGCGAACAGTTGAGCATCCTTAGCATATCATTAGCATATTATGCTTTGATTGGTTGAACAGACAACCAGACACTTAGCATATTAGGCTTTTATTATATAGAATAGATTCCATTTTCTCCCTCATTATAACATTTTTTGAAAAATACTAAAAATGCATAGAAGAAATACAATTTCTATTAAGCTCTCTACACAGAGATGGCAACTATTACAATTTTGTTGGATAGTTTTCTTTTTGTGTATACATATACTTTGAACAAAAGAATAAATACAAAGACACATTGATAATCTTTATTCATTTAATGGTAATTCACATTTTTTTATATTATTAACAATTTTTGTTGGCCTGTTCTTATTTTATTATATGGATGGATATTATAACTTATCAAAATACCCCATTTTTGAACATTTAGATTATTTCCAATGTAGGCTATTTTAATTAATTCTTAAACATAAATCTTGGTGCACATATCTGATGCAGGCATGAGATGTCTGTGTTTAGAGGCATGCTGTGACTTTAAATATTTAGGCATATGGAATGTGACCTCTGGCTGCACTCTTGCCTGGACCCCACAGATGTTAGGGGTGGGTCTGGTTGACAAAGATCAGGTATTTAGTCCCAGAAATGGCAAGGCCTGGAGTGGAGGGGCTTCATAAGAGGAGAAGACAGTGCACCTTTTGTGGCTCCCATCCTGGAAGGATGAAAACAGAAGCATAACCTGGAGTTGGGGAGCCAGCAGTGGGATTTAGGGCAACTCACTTGGAATGGGTATAAGACTAGGAAGAGGTAAGATTAGGGGTGCAGAATCCCTGGATGGTAATGGACACTCAATAATATTAGTTCTTTTTTCCTGAGAAGGAGAAAGGTGCTTACCCATCAGGTGGTTAGCTTCTAGGCGCCTTTACATATCTGGAAAAAACCACTTTTATGCAGCGGTGAAGCCTAGAGCAGTGGTTCTCAACCTTTCTAATGCCACGACCCTTTAATACAGTTCCTCATGTTGTGGTGACCCCCCAACCATAAAATTATTTTCTTTGCTACTTCATAACTGTAATTTTGCTACTGTTATGAATAATAATGTAAATATCTGTGTTTTCCAATGGTCTTAGGCGACCCTGCTAGCGGTTCTCAACCTGTGGATCGCAACCCACAGGTTGAAAACCACTGCTGTAGAGCCAGTAATTAACAGTAGCAAAATTACAGTTATGAAGTAGCAACGAAAATAATTTTATGGTTGGGGATCACCACAATATGAGGAACTGTATTAAAGGGTCACGGCATTAGGAAGGTTGAGAACCACTGGCCTAGAGGGAGAACCAACAGCCAAGGGGTGCAAGCACATGCATGGTACCACTTGTTTGTATGTGAGATCAGTCCAGGGGTGTTGTTTTATGTTGTTCACATAGAAAAATCACAGACAGGGGCTCCCCCAGGGTCTGTCATCTGCGGCCACTGTCTGCTCCGCACAGCTCCGAGAGCCGCCTCTCACTCCATGGCAGGCACAGTGCACTTCTGCGGGGCCCCGGTGGGGAAGAACGGAAATGTTTAGGAATGAACTGCTCACCTACTGTTAAGTAATGCTCTGTCTATAACAGTCTTTCCATTTAGGAAAATGTGCTGTGCGCTTGGCTGCAGCCTTTCCCAGGCATCTGCCTAACAAGCCTGAACTGCAGCTCTGAGGCCCAGCTTTGAACTGGCAAGCGGTCCCTGAAGACCTTGCCATCATTGGGATAGTGTGTGGGTAGCAGCTAGTCCAGGAGGGGTGTCTGGTGCAATAAATTAGGAAAGGTAAGCAGAGCAGCCCAGCGGTGGACGATCGCCCTGAGAGAACACCCCCATCCAGCAAATCTCCCCGGAGTTATCCAAACAGTGGTGGGCTCTGCAGGGTGGGCCTTGCTGCTGCATGAAGCTGGGTTGTACAGGTTTGCTATGGGCTTCCCAGCTGAAGCTAAAGCCACCCTTACCTTAACAGTTTTCCAATAGCACTCCATCTCTTATTAAAAGCACAGTTATTCTGGGCTTTCACCCCTCACCCGCAATGTCATATCTTCTTCCCTAATGTCAGCAAAGATACGTTTCTGATAATTAATGCTTCCTTTGTTGCACAGCTATACTGTATTTCATCAGGACTGTAGCTAGCAAATTGCTGGTGCACAGTGTAAAACTGAGCAATGAAACAGAAGACATGTGCCTTTAATAATTGTTACCAATGAACAGTTATTCTCTATGGTCAAAAACACAAAAGGTGTGCCTCAAAAAGAGTCACACCAAATTCCACCACATCTCTCGACTCAACAGCAAAACACCCAAACTCCTGAGTTTCTTGGGAAATGTGATTGTCAAATAACTGTAGGGTCACAGGTTCTTTTGAAAATAATGCTTGTTTCCAAGAGAACCCTCAGATCCTATAGTTGTGGAGTGTATTAGAATATTTAGCCAAGTTGCTCTGCGAGAGACAGACAGCTTGGTCTAGGGGTAGTGTGGATAATAAAATTACCTGTGTTCTTAGCTCATAAGGAGCCTTCTGAGCATCATTTAATTCCTCTTGATTATAGTCATGAAAAAAAAAAACTAACAAATTTTTTTTTAATGACAGATCTCTCAACCCCCTTTTAAAATGTCAATTGAGAAAAGATTTTTCCAGTCCTTTTTCCATTAAGCTCCTCATTTAGAGTCCTTGGTATTCACTGAGTACCTTGTAGGGATCAAGTTGTCTCTTAAAAGCTTCACCACGTGCATAAGTTGATGGGCGATTTATGTTAGCAAAAAAATTCTCGTGAACTAGATAGCACTGTGAAGATTTACACTGCTGGCTTGTGTTTTCCATTTTTTTGTTTGTTTGTTTGTTTTTTGTTTAATGAGTTTAATAAACAAATGCTATGGGTCAGGGTCTTGATTACCTAAACCCATATTCTCTTCCTGTGGAATTTGAACTCGAGATCAGTTCAGGCTTTGTCTCTGACCCTGGAAGGAGACCAAGGATTTCTCAGTAATTGAGTGTTGAGATGGTCCCCTTCCCTCCTCACCTCATGAACGGAATCAGGTGGTTGATGTTTCAGGTATATGTCCAACCCTCTTCCGTGTTTCCCTCTGCATGAAAAGAACAGCCAGGAGAAAAATGAGTGACTAGGCTTTGTAACTGCTCATTACGGGGCCATTCATTACACTTTTTAGTATGCAGTATGTTAATGAGCCAAGATATTATGGCAGAGGGTCCATAACTAATCTACCATCATAAAATAAGAGTAATGGCAATGGTACCAGTATATTCTATGGATATAATGTGCGGCTGCAAATTGTGACGTTTAAAATGAACCTTATTCTTGAGGAATTAGAAAAACATAAAGGCAGCAATGAAATCTAGAGCACAACATTAGTTGACACAGCAATTCCTACCTCCCAAGATCCTGCTAGATAATGAGTTTAAATCTCCATCTCCTGTGATTTTAAGGGAGCTATAAAACTTTTATGGCGTATACCCTAACTTTACTTTTAAAATATTCTCCACTTTTATAGTCAAGGTGACTAGAAGGACCTTGTGAATACTAGAACAACATAGTTAAGCCATTAACTTCCTCTCCGAACAATACCTAAGCCTTCCTGATACATCTTCCCTGGATGAAAGTGGGAACAGGGAGGAGGAACTTTGAATTGACCATTTACCCGAAACATACTGATTTTAACTCTAGAAGTGACTGGGTTGTACTTTAAAGGGGCAAGCTTAAAATTTCTGCCACCAGGTTGAAATGAGGATTTAAAAGCTAAAGCCAGTTATTATAGACACTTGAAGACAGTCAAATATTTGTTAGACTTGAGTGCTGAAAGTGTGAAAAGTTCATACCCCAGCAGCTGGTTTAGCGTTGCTGCTTTTGGACGTGCAAAAGCTGGTCTCAGCCTGTGGCTGAGCTCATTTCCATGTATGGAGAACTAACTTAAAGTCCCAAAACTTTGGTGCTTTTTCTTTGCTGCCAGTTTCATCGCTGAATTGCAATTCCTTGAGTACCGCAAGCTCCTGTAGATTTCTCTTCGAAGCACAAACAATTCATTTCCTACCTTTCTTTGTTTCTCCTTTTTCATCATACATACTTTGAGAATATTATAGTCTATGTATGTACTAATATATATAATGTGTATGTATGCACTAATATATATATACACATATATATATATATTAGTGCATACATATACACACACACACACAGAGTTTGGTCTTCAGCATAACACAGTATATGTAGCCCCATTTAGATATAATGACAATAGTGTTTAAAAACTGAGAAAGCAATGATTCATCTATTTTTCCCCCTTCTCTTTCCCACTGAAGTCACATAGAATAACTAGGCTGTATTATAAGCAATGAAAAGCATTTAGTAAACAGTTTATTTTTTTAAATATATCTTTATTGATTTCAGAGAGGAAGGGAGAGGGAAAGAGAGAAACATCAACGATGAGAGAATCATTGATTGGCTGCCTCCTGCACGTGCCCCAATGGGGATCAAGCCCGCAACCCAGGCATGTGCCCTTGACCAGAATTGAACCTGGGATCCTTCAGTCCTCAGGCTGATGCTCTGTCCACTGAGCCAAACCAGCCAGGGCATAAACAGTTTATTTTATGTGTTGCCCTATTAAGCATTATCCAAAGGACACTATTTTAGTCACTTAATAAAAGTTCTGCTTTCTGTCAACTCTCAAGAAATATCTATTTCCAAAAATATTTAGTCTGAATGTAATTGTTTACAGAATTCAGGGATCTTCCTAAGACCAACTGGATGATGCCAATACCCTTGTTTCCAGTACTCACAGAGGGCCAGGGATGTGGCGCCGTGTCCTTTCCTCTCGGTAGGAACCACCACCTCAACATTAGCTTCTGTTTTTTCTGTACTTATTTGCTCCTCCCTTCTCCCTTCTCTGAATGCCCAGCCTTGGTTTCCAGGGGAGAGCCAACCAACCACGTTCAGAAGAGCAGGGCTGCAAGGCTAGAAGGCTTGGGCGTGGTTGCTGCCCATGTATCTTTAGAGAAGTGAGGGAAGGTTCTATGGCTGGAACGCAGGTAGAGAGCAAGGACAGATGCCCTTATTGCAGGTAATGCTAGGTGAAGAGTAGGAGTCTGCACTGTAGAGTTTTCGTGGGAGGGAAAAGGGAAATCCTTTTCCTTTTATCACAGACCCTCCCCCTCCTATTATACTCACCAGAGGAGTAGGCCACAGGTCAGAGAAGAGCAGCAAAAGGGAGGTAAGGAAGGAGGCAAGTCATGGGACATGCAAGGGGAGAGGCATGGGAGGAAGACGTGGAGAACCACCAGGATCCACTCTGGGGAGGGTCTGCAGTGGGGCAGCCAGGAGGTGGGAGCATGAAGGGCCCCACAGGGGTGGGGAAAGGAGAATGTACCTAGGCCTCCTTTCCAGGGCCATCCCCTCATTCCTACTGCTTCTCTAATGTCCTCATCACTATATGAAAATAGTTAAACCATCATATAGCTTTAAAAAGTGCCGAAAAGGCTCTTTCACAAGGGCCTGTGTGGGTTATTTCTCAACAATGTTTACATCCTCTA
This sequence comes from Corynorhinus townsendii, assembly GCA_026230045.1. NCBI lineage: Eukaryota > Metazoa > Chordata > Mammalia > Chiroptera > Vespertilionidae > Corynorhinus > Corynorhinus townsendii. Next base: position 58,777,379 of record JAPDVU010000005.1, on the reverse strand, counting down.
ACACACACACACACACACACACACACTGAAATTGTCTTCATACTATATTGATAAAATGCATAATTTACTTACAATATTCCTGTAGCTCTCAATTATATGCATATCAGTATAATTATTTTCCAATTATTTCAAAGGGCCAGCATTCAGAAACCTTTTGGAGTGATGGATTTGTCCTGAAGGTGGTTACACAAATCTATACATAAGTTAAAATTCATAGACCAATGTACCAAAAGAAAATAAGTAAATTTCATCGTATTATACTTTTACAAAGTAAAATAAAATACATTTTATTTCAAAAGAAAAAATGCCCAGCTTCCTTATAGGGGTCAGGGTGTGTGTGTGTGTGTGTGTGTGTGTGTGTGTGTGTGTGTGTGAGAGAGAGAGAGAGAGAGAGAGAGAGAGAGAGAGAGAGAGAGAGAGAGGAGAGAGAGAGAATTAGTGTTAAGGCTAAGGTCTCTGTTGAAAAGAGACTAGATTTACTTGAAAGGTCCAGAATTACTCTTAGTCTAGTAGACCATTAATGCATCCAATTAAACACCACTGGTTCAACACTGGCCACTGGCTGTGGAATTCCCAGGAAATCTCTCCCCTGGAGGAGCCCTCGGGTGTTCAGGAGGTCTGAGCTCTCCTGACTTTGCATCTCGCTTTCCTTGAACTTCAGTGGCTCCCCTTTGCAAAGCAGTGTTCATTCCTTTCCTTGTCTTGGAAGTGGGTTTGAGGATCCCCCAGTGAGGTTGAGGGAGGGAGCTGTGTGAACTGCACAGAGCCAAGTAAGTGTGGGCATTATTGGGACCAGCTCTGCATACCCAGAGCCCAAGGACTGACAGCAGGGCTGAAGGGCATCTCTGCTCCTTTGACGAAAAGGAGAAACAGAAGAGGAGGAGTTGGTCTCCTCTTCGTCGCCAGGATACTGAAGGGTCAGCATCCCCAAGCCCACACTAGACAGCTCCCCACTCACACGCCCTGGCAGTACAGGAAGAGGGAGGGTGCAGTGCAGCCGGGAATAAATTGTCAGATTGCAGATAAGCTCCTCAGAGCAGGGATGGAAAACCTCCAGTCCCAGGCTGAAGTTCAGATGGCTTGTGCCATACTGTCTGTTTACAGTTGGCGAATGTTCTTAGATTGGTGGGCGGCCCTGCTCCACCGATGTGCAAGGATGTTGAACATAACCCCTGTGGGCAGAGAACACTGAGGCCGCAGAGATAAGTGGGCAGCTTAGTTCAAGTATGTTAAGGCCCTCTTGGTTCATTTCTCTTTTTCCACCTTTTGAACAAGACATGATTCCAGGGAAATGTTTTATGCCTCTAGGAAAGGCGTCAGCACAGTGGAAAATGGAAATGACCACTGTGGCCTCAGAGCAAATAAAGAATGATGAGAACTGCAGCCAGTGATGGGCAAAGGGACCGCTGCCACTTGGCTATAGACGAAGGGTTTATTGGGCCAAGAGTCCCTTTCGCAGTCTCTGGATCCCTTCTCAGGATGATGCTTTCGAATGAAGTAAAACACGTAGGGTTACAAAAGAAACTAATTACGTCAACATACAAGGGTCCCATAGGTCTCCAGTGGTCGGCAAACTCCTTAGTCAACAGAGCCAAATATCAACAGTACAATGATTGAAATTTCTTTTGAGAGCCAAATTTTTTAAACTTAAACTTCTTCTAATGCCACTTCTTCAAAATAGACTCGCCCAGGCCGTGGTATTTTGTAGAAGAGCCACACTCAAGGGGCCAAAGAGCCACATATGGCTCTCGAGCCGCAGTTTGCCATTGCCCCTGTGCAGTAACATGGGTCTTGTCGTGCCAAATACTTTGATTTTCTAAGACAAGTCAAGTTCCAAAATGAAACTTTCTGATTAGTAAGTGTCAACATCAATTTAAAAACAAAACAATAAACCTTCAGACAAACCCCCTAAGCACATATCTGGGTTGGGTTTGGCTGCTGGTCACCACTTGGAAACCTCCATATTAGAGACTGTAGGAGGCTCTTTTGCAAACCTGGAAGGGTGACAGTCCCTTTAGATATCAACAGACAAGGCTGGGGACAGCGTCATGACCAAACCAAGAAAAGCCTACCATCTGGCCATTTGCCCAATGGGAGAGGGCAACACACAGTGAAGAAGATGTGTGTATCCCAAGCACTTTACTTCAAGTTCACAACAAGGTCAGTGGTTATTTCTCTTCCTTTGTGATTTTAATTTTAGTAGTCTACCTCCCACTGTGACTTCCCACGGAGATATTTAAACAGATTTTTTAAAGTTTGACTTTGGAATTTAAGGTTTTTTTAATTTGCTTTCATTACTTCTTTCAACTAACTCTTAGAAAATGGATTTTTCACCCTGATGGGAAAGAGGGGAGAGCTAGTGTCATGCTATTAGTGCAGAGGAGTAATACATGGATAGACACCAAAAAAAAAGCAGAGGAAAAGGCCTCTCTTTCAATGAACATTTTGTACAATAATAATCTCTAGAAAAGATTTATACCTGTTGGAACATAATTGAAATTAGGTAAGATCAAATAATTACCATTTTATGTAATTAGAAATTATATTGAGCTCTCAAGAGTTCTGGCATCCATATATATTTACTTCTAAATGGGTCCCTACATCCCAATAAATAGAAGCAAAACCATAAGGTTAGTAATTTTTTTTCCAAATGGAGTCAATAAAGTGTAGAGTCATGATCTTCTCTACATCAGTGGCTTCTAAATTTTTGACCACTGTCTGTGAGAAAAAAATGTTTTGCGTTTTTATATATGTGACATTAGAGAGATTTATTTACAAAAACAAAAGTTTCATGAAATAATACTTGCTTTAACTATGAGACATGTTTTCTAATTTATTCAACTACTCTGTTCTATTTCACTTTAAAATGTTGCTCTGAACCCTCTAAATTTATTTTACGATCCTCTAATGCAGTGGTCGGCAAACTGCAGATCGTGAGCCACATGCAGCTCACAAGCCGCGGTTTGCCGCTCTGTTAACTAATGAGTTTGCCGACCACTGCTCTAATGGGTTGTGACTTGCCCTTTGACAAGCAACATTATAAGTCATCACATTTCTTCGACTCTACACACAGCCCCCCACTTCCAGGTTCTCCTCAGAATACCCCAGGAGCCATCGAGTCCGGACTGGGTCCTTCTGTCTTCATGCAGACTGTGTAAAGAATAGGTTCTGTACCATAATCGGCATACATTCTCTTCATTAATTTATTCATTAACTCTTTTTTTATTGTTAAGTCCATTCATTCAATGAAACATTTATTGAATATTCACTATGTAGCAGACACAGGTCTTACAAACTGAGTTATGGGCATATAAAAAGATAATTATAATGTTATGTGTTAAGAACTGAGCCAGGGAGTGATGGAGTCACAGAGGAGGGGCACCTGGAGGCAGTGAGCTTAAAAAGATATGAAGAATGGGCTGGGTAGAGTCCCAGACAAGACAAGGCATCTCAGTGCCCTACGAAATGAGCTTTCGGGTAGGAAGTGAGTCCATAGACCAGAGGCCTAGGAGTCGGATGGACAGGGGAAGGGATCTGTGAAGACAAGATGAGCTGACGTCTTTGGAGAATCGTGGGGGCGGGGAGGAGAGGGCTCCTGGCCCAGTGCGCAGTTGTCTCCCAGAGAGAGTTGACATTACGTTCATGTTAACCGAGGATCTCGTCTTTCCTTGTGACACTCCTAAATAATTAATTCCTGTTAATAGCAAAGACGTAGTCCTGAGCTTGGAGTAAATATAGGACTCCTAAGATCACTCCTCATGAAGAGCCTCTTCTCCCCATGAAAGCTCAACGTTATGAGATCATGGAAAAAATTCAGTAATGGGGATCCAACTGCTTCCATTTTACAGATGACAACTGGGGCTGGTGACCTGCCCAAGTCCACACGGCTGGTCAGTGGGAAAACCAGGCCTGGAAGCTGGCCTCTTGCCTTGTGCACCAGCCTTAGTGCCACCCTGTGATTTCATGACGAGGCTCTTCTGGAGGGGGTGGACATGGCAAGCTTGAGTAGCTTCTCTTTTGTCTCATTGCCTTTTGCTGCTTCCTATGCAGGCCAGAGGGAGGCACCCTACACAAGTGGGCCACTGATTTGGTAGGTGACGGCTTCTCCACAGGTCGCTGCAGTCTTCATTGGAGTCTTCTTTGTTAAAGCAGCAAACATTCTGGTTGGCAGAAACTCGCTGCATGGGTCTCCTGAGCTCCCTTCAGCTCCGATTCTCCCCTGGTGCCTGGGGGAGACTCCTGGGGGTCAACCCCATTTAATTGTTGGGCTTCTGTTTGTTCCTTTGGTAGACTAAAATGCAGTATTGTTAGAAATTTAATGTGCATGAAAGTCACCTAAAGATCTTATTTAAAAATGCAAATCCCAGAACCCATCCCCAAACATTCAAATTCTTAGGTTTCAGGCATGAGAGAACCCAGCCTTCACAAAATGCTTTTTAATACCTTTCTTAAAAATGCTGATACATGTATCCTTGTGCACACATTTGGGGAAATACAGCAGTAAGAGCATACAGGGTTTGAGTAAAACAAAGACTTGGGTGCCCAGAAGTTGTCGCTGCTCTTGACTAAAACAAAGTTTATGGACCAAAAAGGCTTCTTTCCCAACTAACACATTGAGGCCACTATTCTTTTCCCAAAACTTCCAATAATATCCACAAGTTGACCTGAAAAGGAGCAGGATTGGGATGTAAACCTCAGGGGGAAAGATCAGATTAGAAGTCCTTTAATTTAAATGGCAATAGGGCCCTAAACCCTGGAAAAACCCATTTAAGTGGCAGATTCCACAGTGACCACACGGTGGCGATCTTCTGCATCTATTGAAAAGCTATGAGCGTTATCAGGCTTAACTTATTTTCAATATTAAATACATCATTAGTTTTAACAGTGTGCATTAATTTTAAAAGTATGCAAGGATAAATGGTTTAGCAAATAAGTCTTTAAACTTGCATTTCATTCAAATACTGACATGCCCTAGATGGAGGAATTTAGTGAGATTTTCATATCAGACCCCAGCAAAAAGATAAAAATCTGTTTGAGAAAAAGCTATAGCTTCGCAAAATGAAAAATGTCACTCAAAAACAGGTGTCTTAAAAGCTTTCTGATAAAAAAAATTAAGAACTAGCAGGTGCAGTTTTGTCATTAGAAAAATAAAAAAGCATCATCTGGTAAAATTTCTTTTTTATTGGTCTGAAGGAGGGACAGAAACTCTGGATAAACATCCTAACACTGGGGAAGTTCTGCACCAAAGACAACAGGCCTGCAGCGCCCCTCCCTGTCTCTTCCAGTGGCCCCCAGTGGTCCTGTGCTGAGCCCTCAAGGCCTCCTCTCTGCTCAGCCCACTGGCTCCTTCACCTGCTGCTGCCCCTCTCGGGAGGGAGGCCTAGTGGAATTGTTGGGAGAAAGGTTCAAGCAGCAGCTATGCTGTCGTTTTGGGGTTCCTCAGGACAGAGAGGCCAGTGTTTACAGTGATGCCAAGGCACTAAAGAGTCAGCCGGGGTCAGTTCAGAGCTTTATAGCTTTGCCAGTCTTCATTCTCCAACTAGCTCTAATTACCTTCTTGGTTGGTAACATTTATAACTGAACTTCTTGGTAGAACTCATCCGAACCACAACTATGCCATCAGAAGGCTATGAGATAAAATTGAGAAAAGACATTCCCAATTTGTTCACTACCCATGGAGTTCTAATTCCTATCCTTTGTAGTCTCTGAATTGGCTAAAGTACTTGCTTGCTTGCTTGCTTTAAAAAGTCCTTTCCTCTTGTTTTAAGCCAAGATCATTGGAATCCGGTGGTGATTACGATCATCACAATTACCATAAAAAGCCCTCCCTTGAATGTCCCCTCCCTGTGTGTGTACTCATCACGCAGAATGCACATCTTCAACAGCTGAACATCACATTAAGTTCTGGGCAGCACATTTCATTAGGGATATTGGAAACCACAAAGTTCCCAGGAGAGTGTTGCCAGGATCTGGAAACTACGATAAATGAATACGCCAAAGAACTGATGATCTCCAGTCTGGAGAAGAGAATCCTAACTTAAAAATTGAGAGCTAGCACCCTGGCCAGTGTGGCTCAGTTGGTTGGGTATCATCTCATACACCAAAGGGTTTGATTCCCAGTCAGGGCACATGCTCATGTGGTGGGCTTGATCCCTGGTTGGGGCATGCATGAGTCAGCTAGTCAATGTTTCAGTCTCACATTGATGTTTCTCTCTCTCTAAAAATCACTAAAGATTTTTTAAAATTGAGAACTAGCCACTACCCATAATGCGGAATTGGGACCAGATATTGCTCATTTGGGTTTCTAAGAAGAACCTAATAATGCTTAGAGAATATTGGAAGAGTATTGGAATGGGATGGGATGAAGTCTTGAGCATCCTGTCACCAGATATGTTCATGGAGAGATGGTGTGAGCCTCCTTCCGGGGTACCATATTGGGGACCTCTCCCAGAGTAACCTGTAGTGAAAGGTTCTGAGTTTGAATTGGGGATAGAAATAGATGGATGGCAAAGCACCTACCATCGTGGCGATCAGTCTTTCAGAAGAAATGATGCTTAAGTGAAAATATAAGTGACACTGTAGGGAAGTACATGACACAGACCGGGGAGCTATTGAGAGCTGAGGTTGGGGAGGGAAGTGGTGGATGCAGAAGGCTTCGTTAGGAGGTGGGATGTGATGTGCGTGCTGAAAAGTGACCAGGACTCAAATAATGGTGAGGAAGATCCCAGGGGTGCAGTTGGGGCAACAGGGACCACTGTGAGCAAAGGATTGTGCTGGAACAATGAGCATGCCTAGGATAAAGAGGAGGGTTTGTGAGGAGAGGGCTAAGATGGAAGATTAGAGACCCCTCTAAAGGCCAGATTCTGAGAATCCTTGAAGTCCAGGCTATTGGAGTCAATTCTCTACTGGTACTTGAGTTGCTAAGCAGCAGTGCTTCTCAGACTTGTCAGGCAGCCCTGGCTTCTTAGTGTTGGGCCTCAGAGAAGCTAAATGCAAGGGCAGAAGGGCAATAATATTATGGCATTTTCCTGACCTCTTTCATCACTGGAGGCTTCAGACCTAACAGGCTTTGAAGGGAAACAGTACTGTTATTTTGGCATTTGCCAGTATCAGCTTACCCACCCCACCCCCAAACCCTCGAAGCCCACTGTGTAATCACCCCTGAGGCCAGAGGCCATTTAGAACAGCGAGTGTAGACAACACCCAGCTATTAGAACTCAGATTTCAGAACTCTCCTTAAATTCCAGCCTGTAGCATTTTGGAGATGGGAGGGAGTTCCAAAGATTGGGGGCCCTTTGAGGTTGGTATTTCCTGCTTGGGATGAAGGCTGTGGTTTCTGAGGTTGGCCTGGGCAGGCAGTGTTCCTGAGGGCGGGGAGGCCCTCTCTCCTCCCAGGCACATACTCACCAGTTCTTTCTCTTTCTGCATTTAGCTGGGCTCTTTGCGAAGAAAGCTCAGATGAGACTCGGGGCTACTCCTGTGACCTGCTTCCCCAGATGGGAGGCTGCTCCAGACAGGACCTTCCCATGAGCCTGGAGCTGAGACGTGGGCATCCAGCAGTGGGTCACCAGGCAAGGCTATTTCATGGCCAAGATGTGGGGGGTATCCAACTTGCTCCCTATACAAGCCGCCTGCAGAGGGCTATCCCACCTGTTCCAATTTAAGGGGCCCGAATAGTTTCCACATTAGCCTAGCCTGAGGTTTGAAATGCCACCATTAGGACAGATTCTCTTTTAAAATGTAGTTTCAAGGGGAACAGGGTTTTGAGAAAGGACTTGGTGGGGTATCGTCATTCCCTCTACTCCAGTCTCTGCACCTTTGGTGTGTTGGGGCTGGGCATTCGGAGGGTCACAGTGCTATGGTCCCAGGCGCCACTGTGAGGAGGGCCCGGGAAAGAATTTCCATTTTCAGTGGAAAGCACGTGGCAGTTACGAGTTGTGATGCCTATGTACTTTGGTTCTGGATTTGCTGCACCAACTGCCTAAGACATACGGGTGTTTCAGTTAACCCTTGAAGCAGCTATGAAGAGGAGCAGTTTAAGAGGTGTAATCTCTTTGAAAAAATGGATCCAACACACATTGCACTCAATATACTAGATGTGTTTGTAAATAAACTTAGGACATGAAAAAAAAAGCAATGTCTTCAGGATGCAATAAATTAGTTTATTGGCTCATTTCCTCCCTGGTCAGAGATGAGCACAGCCCTGAAAGTACCAGGAGTGGGAGGAGGCAGACAGTGACAACCAAATGTTCTGAACTGAGAGGGCAGAGCGGACCAAGGGCCCCTCACTTCCTGTAGAATATGCCCAGGGCCAACGCAGACCCAGTCAAGTGGCAACATCTGGCTGTGGGGACCCAGAGCTCAGAATAAGGCTCTTACTCTCTAAAATGAATGCTTTTAAAACAATTTATTTTTTCAATTACAATTGACATATGATATTATTATTAGTTTCAGGTGTACAACATAGTAATTAGACAAATGTATATCCCTTATGAAGTCATCACTCCAATGAGACTAGTACCCATCCTATATAATAAAAGCCTAATATGCTAAGTGTCCAGTCAACCAGTTGACTGTTCAACCAATCAAAGCGTATTATGCTTATGACTAGAGGCCGGATGCACAAAATTCATGCAAGGGCCAAGGCCCCAGCCTCCGCCTACCACTGCCACAGCCAGGGGCATCTGCCACCTCTGCCTCAGCCCCAGCCCACTGCGGCTTTGTCTGGAAGGAAGGACGTCTGGAAGGACATCTGGTTTAATTAACATATTATGCTTTTATTATTATAGGTATGCTAAGGCCACTCAACCACTCACTATGATGTACACTAACCACCAAGGGGCAGTCGACCAATCACTATTAGGTGCACTGACCACCAGGGGTTAGACACTCTGACCGGTAGGTTAGCTTGCTGCTGGAGTCCGGCTAATCAAGACTGAGCAAGACAGGCCAGACACACCCTGGAGCCCTCCCTCCCCAGCTGGCCAATCTCCCATGTCTCTCCCTGGCCCCAATCATGCACCGGAGGGGTCTCTGGCTCTCTCACAATCTGGGACCCCTTGGGGGATGTCAGAGAGCTGGTTTTGGCCCGATCCCACAAGCCAGGCCAAGGGACCCCACTCATGCATGATTCGTGCACTGGGCCTCTAATCTGTTATAAAAGAAATGTTTTTGAAGCCTAGCTTTATACGCAGTCTATTCAGGAGGAAAAAACTTAGAAATCCAGAATTTGACCATGATCACCAATTCTACCCTTTCACCCTTGACTAGCTCTGTCTAGAATTCTAGCATTCATTTTTACTGTCCAAGCCTTTGTCTTTGAACTTGGCTGGAGATTCTCAGGTTTGTTCCCTGTTGGTAGGAGGCACATTTTCACTGAGCAGCTGCAGCACTCACCACAGTGTAGAAAGGTCTCCATCCCCATCCCAGCCCAGAAGCCAATGTCCCATCCCACATGAAACAAAGGCTTCTGCTCAGATGCTTTCCAGAAAGAGAGAAACTGTCCAGCAGGTGTCAGTAAGGCACCTTAGGGCGTGCAGGGGAGCCCACCTTGACAGTCAATGTACTGTGCTCTTTTCCAAACTAGCATGTGAGACCCTCAGAAGGAATGAGAGTGACCAGGGGGCCTTGAGGAGCGGAGCTCCCCAAGAGGAGAGCAAGGGGTGGAAATAGAAGTTCATATCCTTGCAGAGAAGTACTGAGATTGTCATGTGCCTAAGGATTCTGGGAAGTCTGGCTATAGAGCCCAGGCTGAGAAATGCATAGTGATCGACAAGGTGAAGGTTATGAGGCACCAGACAGCTGTTCATTCTATTTCACTGCCACAGGGCATAAGCCAGTTCTGGCTTAACCAGAGGCAGCCTGTTCAAACCAGCCTTAGGTTTCTTATTCAACTTGAACGAGGCCTTGACTGAGGTAACAGTGTCTGGGCACTGTCCGTGAAGCATAGCAGATTCCATTCTATCTTAAGGTGACCCTTCACCACATAAAATTGTGCAAATTGAAGCACAATTCAAAATGAGGGCCCCATTTCTGGCTTGGCATCAGACTGGGTTCTAGCAGAGGTGTGAAGAGCTATTTACCTCAGTACAGCCTCCTTCTTTGATCCGCACTTATGGAAAGACTGCTATTTTCAAGTGCGGTGCTAGGAACGATGGGGGATGCATAGAGATACAACACTGAGCACCTAAGTTGAAGGGGGTCAGTATCTTAAAGTGGGCATTGGTATTCATAGTCCTTGTCAATCAGCATCCTATCCCATTCCTATTATGTTGGTTCCAATCAGAGGAAATCCTCCTCCCTTTTATAGGACCTTCATAGGGTTAGCAATGGAGCACCACACCCTCCGACCCAAAGGATGGGATTGTGACCTGGGCTGGCTAATCAGCGTGTACGCCACCATCACCCTATGGGTGTTCTCTGTTTCTTTAGCCAAAGGAGTGGTGGGGATGAGGATGGGGATGGGGTCATGGGTGAAAAAGTTGAATGGGAATTAAAAAAAATATAATGCTAAAAAGTAACTTGCCTAGGGTCACACAGCCAGTAAGTTGGAATTGGAACGCATGCAGCCTAACTTGAGAAAGCATAAGGGTATAACCAATATGTTCTTTACCTCTTGCAAATGCCATTTCTTTACATTGTTTTTTAAATGGGCCATCTTGTATCTGTCGTCTAATATTTACACTTGCAGTTCCCTTTACTTTGCCTGACAAATCTACTCATTCTTAAGATCACAGCTAAAACATCAGCCCCTCTTGGAAGCCTTCTCTGATTGAAACAAAACAAAACACACAAAAAACAAAGGAGTGGAATTAATCCAAAAATCAATGGTATTTCATCTGCCAACTGTCCAGCGTTATCTAAAAACCAGCATGAAATTCTCCAGGGAAGGGGTTTTTATTTAAAGTGGGATACAATGATTCAAAACATAGGCAATGAAACTGCTTTTCCTCGGATAAGCAGCTATTATCTTTACAAGCTACTTGAATAGGGAATGTCTAGGAAGTTTATTTTCACATTAAGCCTAGATTAATGAGTTCTGAAGCACAAGGATGGTGCCAAATAGTTAACCAATAGTTTCCAGGCACTTGGAGATGCTGTTGCCGCTCTGACGTGTGAGTCACTTAGACGGTAGAAGAAGGATCCTGAGCATAAACTTGCGGCAAACCAGGCTCACAAGCCCAGCAAGTAGCAGTGATCATTTGAAAAAGCCAAAGACCAGCTTTACTTCTTTAGTCTGAGATATTAGACACATTATCATTATCAAAGGGCTAGGAAAAGCACTTTCTGAGTTTCTTAAGCCATTCTGCAAGATTCATAGTGGCACACGCTCTGTTATTAAAGGTATATTTTGTGTTTTGCAGAGTCTAACATAAAGTTTTCCCACTTGAGCCTGAAGAGCAGGTGGTGCAAATATTCAGCCCTGTCACTACAGCTGTACCCCCATGGGCTAAGCAGAGACATCACATGCTCCTGCTGAGTCCCTGGGGGCTCTTAGAAGTGACCTCAACACAAAGCCCTTGGCCTTGGCATTGGTGACCAGTGCCTTAGTGCTGGCTTGCTGTGTGCCAGGAAAGATGAAAGTTACCATCCAGCATAAACTGTAACAAGGGTGCAGGTGTAGGTGAAGACCCTGAGCAGACACTTTGCTAGCTCTCATCCGTTCACAAGCTTGTGTAAACCTCAGAGAAACACAAAACTTCAAAATCAATCAACTATAGATTGTGACACTGATGCTGTGAATATAAATGTTTATGGAAAGGTGAATGAAGGTAAGACCAGCTACTTCGAAGGAGTCAATATGTCAGTTTCATGTCCCTGTGGACAGAAGATAAATATTGAATGAATCAAAGAACGATGATGAGTTGAAAAGGGTGCAGTCAAAATTACACATCTCCAAATATGTTTTGCTTTATGCTGACAGGTCCCAGACAGACAGTCAAGAAGACCCAAGTTCAACTGCATGTTCTTTAAAAAAAAAAGACATCTCCAACAAAACACGAGCTCAGTCCAAAGCCTGAGACAGTTTCCCATATGCAAGCTCATTTATTTTCTAGAATCTCAGATTCATTCTTATTGCAGAGGGCCAAGCAGGGTCCAACTTGACAGAGAGGAAGGAAATGTAACAATCCTTATGAGGGGGATGGATATATTTGTTTCCTAGAACTATTATAACAGAGCATCCAAGCTGGGTGGCTTAAACCAGTAGAAATTTATTATCTTACTGTTCTGAAGGCTGAAAGCCCTAAATCAAGGTCAAGATGGTTGGCTCCTTCTGAGGGGTCTGTTCACTGCCTCTCTCCCAGCTCTTAGTGACATTGAGGGATTGGCAGCTGGCAATCCCAGCACTCCTTGACTTATAGATACAGCTCTCCAGTGTTCTCTGTCTATGTCTATCTTCACATGACCATCTTTTTATAGGGACACCAGTAATATTGGATTAGGGGCCCACGCTACTCTAGTATGACCTCACCTTAATTAATTATATCTGCTGCAACAACCTTATTTCCAAATAAGGTCACATTCCGACATACTGGGATTAGGACTTAGACATATTTTTCGTGGAGGACACAATCTAACCCTAATAGGGGATGAGAAATTACCTGATGTCCTTCAAATAATGAATATTGTCAAAGAATGTAAGGTAACATCTTAGGTTTGAGTTGTGGTGGCAGGCTCACAGGCCTGTGGAAGAAACAAAGACATTGTTATTTTCCCATCTCAGCTCTGATTAGAATGTCAATTCCCAGAATCATCTTATTTTTATAGTTTCCCAAATTTGAAGATGTCAGGAACACATCTTTCAGTATTTGTATCACTAACACCAGCTTTCTGTATCTTGTGGCTTCTCTCTCTGGGGCTCTCTACCTACCAAATTTTCAACTTGGCTTCAATACACGTAGAAACAGAAAAAAACGATTTCACAGAGATTAAGGTCATGTGAGGCTGATTTGTTAATGAGTTGTGTCTCCAGGATAAGTGGAACCAAAATGATTGATTTCAAAGAACTGGACTGATAACCCCATTTGGACTGCATCAATAATGGAGACAACCAAAGCCATGATACTTTGTGGCCTGCATCTGAAATGTGTTTGTAATTTTTCACGGGGCAGATGCTGGAATGATATATTTTGTATTATGCAGCAACACTAGACCGACAGCTAATATTTTTTCCAGTTCAGTTATTCATACCTCAGCACTGCTATAGAAAATTCATTTTGTTCCTTTTACTAGAAAGAAAGTAAAGAGTTTGTGCTACTCTTCACCACAGAACTGAAACAGCCTTTGGCTAAGGCCCATCTGCAAAACCACATTGGGAGCGAATTTTTTCCTCTCTCTGCTTTCTGACTTCCCCAAAGACATCACTGTCAAGGGCAGGCATTAAACATTGATTGTGGGTTTCTGTAGAGGGCAGGGAAGAAGAGAGGGCCATATGTACCCAACACTTAGACCAGCTTTAACTTCATCCCTGGAGACCAGGTCACCAAGATTAGTGTTACCCATAGTCTGTACCAACAATTTTCAACTGTGTGCCACAAGAATTTTTAAGACGTTCAATACCTGACTATTTACTCAGGGGCACTGAGCTCTTTTCCCTTAGGTTGTAAAATTAAAAAAAATCATAACAGCCAACATAACAATAGCTGTCTGGTGTGAATGAATCAAAATTACATTTATTTTTTGTCAGATCAGCAGAAAATGTATTTTTGGTGTGCTGCAGAATTTCAGTAATTAGTTATGTGTGCCAGGAGATGAAAGGGGTGGCCTATACCCATGGTTGGTAAACTGTAGCTCGTGAGCCACATGCGGCTCTTTGGCCCCTTGAGTGTGGCTCTTTCACAAAATACCACAGCCTGGGTGAGTCTATTTTAAAGAAGTGGCGTTAGAAGAAGTTTAAGTTTAAAAAATTTGGCTCTCAAAAGAAATTCCAATCGTTGTACTGTTGGTATTTGGCTCTGTTGACTAATGAGTTTGCTGACCATGGTCTATACCATAGGTTCCACTGGGGCATCCATCATTTTCCCAGGGGAGGAAGTGCCTTCCCTTGAGAGCTGACGACGTCTGCATCCCACACCAAGGAGATCTAATCCGTTTTGGCTGGTTGCACTGAGACGCTCCCTGCTCCCAATTAAGTCAATTATCTGGGTAATCTTCATAAAGGATGGCAGAAGACTTGAGCTGTCGGGACCACTGTAGCAAACGTCTTTGGGCGTGTGGGTTGAGCCACAGCTGCCCCGTGGGTGTCTGAGGCTGGGGCCACGAAGTGCACCCTGGGGCCAGCTTTCTCAGTCAGCAATGGGCTCTAACAAATCAGCAGAAGGGCTTTTGCTTAGAAGTGAGGATTCAGTGTTCTGCTGGACCTCTGGCACCAGCAAGCTGAGTCACAGCGAGATTCTTCAACTCAGAATGACTTATCTCTACATCTGCAAAAAGACGGACTGAAGCCAGATGCCAAGCAAATGATGAACACAGGTTTGGGCAAAAGTAGGCTGACAGTTGTTCATATGGAAAATAATACAATAATTAATAAATAATGACACAATAATAAACTATGGGTTTCATGTACTCACAACTCACCTCCATTTGTCCCACCCTGCATAAGGCACTGTAGTAAGCATCATTTCATTAATCCTCATAACCAGACTTTGCTGGAAAACAAGGCAGGGAGAGGATAAGTAACTGGCCAAGGTCACACAGCTAGTCACTTTCAAAGAGCAGTGGGTCTCTAAGCTCCCTCCCGGCTGTACCTTTAAGGGCCCTTGCTGAGAGTCAAAAGAAAGATTCTGTCCCAACTGAGGCTTAGGTTAACGTAGATTCCTGTTACTCAGAGTCCTGGACTAACAGCAGAGGCATCACCTGCAATTTTTGTGGAAATTCTGAATCTCACTTTCCACATTTACTATTCAGAACCGACAGGAATCAGATGCCAAGGAGATTCGTGTGTTTGGGAGACACTGGTCTCAAGCTGACCAAAGGCCAAGGCCAGTCAAATGGAAACCACTGCCAGGTGTTTCTACTTTCTGTCACCTCTGGGAAGCGCTGAAGGCCCTAGACGGGGCACCAGGGGAGGGGTGCTGGTCCTTCCTTCCTGAAGATACTGGTAGTTCTAAACCATTTGCCCAGGGCGAGGATCTGTGTTTCGGCTTTTAATTTCTTATCCAAGCCATAGGCTCCTGACTCTGCCCCACTTCCCAAAGAAATCCAGAAGAGATCTTTGTGGGCTGACCACAGGGGGCAGGCCATTATGAATGGATTAATTATGTGCGGGATGAAATTCTCCAAAGTTCTGTTGAAGGCAGGAGAAATTGCCATTCCAACTGTCCTTCTGGCTTCCCCCCTTTATTTAACAATGACACTACACAAAAGCGTTCTATGAAAAGATAATTGGATTTCTAACTCTATTTGTTCAAAACTCACTTAACATTATAATGGCCCTAGTTCTATTGTTTGTATCAACTCATCAGCGGTAAAGTACCTATTTCTGAATAAATATCTAGATTTCATCCATACATCTAATGTTACCAAAGCAGGAAGAGAAAAAGAAGCTGGAAATAGAAATCCATTAATAAAAGCAGATACCACATATGTCTTGCTGTGCCAGGTTCGGATGTAAGCTGAGTAAGTTGAGGTTTTCACCATCTGAACTCTATTTTTATCTTACCTATGGATGCATTTGCTCTGTGTTTAATCACTGCGTGTACTTTTGGCAAATCAGTCACTGCTGAGGAAGAATATAACTTATTGTATTTACAACTGAAGTGCCAATTTAGCTCAATCTAAAAGGAATTAAACATATACTTTAATCTAACAGTGATCCCTCCTTCCTCACAACTGAGTCTGCAACAGAATTCCACTTCCTGAAAATACTAGAGGTTTCTCTCATATTTTTAGGGCAAAAGGAGAGAGAGTATTTCTAGGGATTTCTGTGTTTCCATTATGTGTGCTGGATAAAGATTTCTTTTTTATTTTTTTAGATACATAATAACAATGGCTTTTTCCCCTGGACAAGGAAGAAGCCACCCCTCTATGTCTGAAAGAAAGAGCAGATACGTTGTTGTTCACCAAGTAAAGGGTAACCATGTTTGTAAACCACAATCCCTCTGATGAAAGCAGATGGCTGCTCTAATGTGGGGTTTGGGAAAGCATGGCACTCAGAGATTGGCAGCTTCTCAGAAGCAGGACTGGTCAGGGATTGGCTGATCTGCTGCCACTAACCCTGTTACTGAAGTGTAGCTACTGCTGATTGGCTGGCTTTTAGAAGCATGGTTAGCAATTCAAAGTTGTCATTAATTGATGGATAATGGTTTAAAACCCAATCTGGTAGTTAATTGTTACTATAACTCTTTCTTTTTGAATTGGGAGTACAGTCAAACCTCAGTTCTCCAATATCTCCCATCTCAAACAATTCAGTTCTTGACCAAGTTGTTCTCAGAAATAATGTCTCAGTGTTGAACAAACTTCGGTTCTCAACCTGACGTCCCTTTCATGCTGATACATCGGCATGGCAAAAAGCATCTCTCAGGCCACAAACGAAGGGGAGAATGAGCCAGTATGAGTTAGTTTACTTCTAAACCTCTTGTTGTTAACATCTCAGGAAATTGCGCTGTGAATATTTTTGTGGTTTTTGGGTTTTGGTGCTGGCAAAATGGATGATTAGCACAATTTCAAAACACAAAGAGACCATCAAAAGTGTCAATGTTGTGAAAGAAATAATGATCACAGGCAACCGAAGAGGTAGAAAAACTGTTGTTAGCCGGTGGCAGCATTTCAGAGTCAATGACATCTAAAGAAGCAAAAATGCTGCATGCTGACCTGAAAGACACCCAGGAAGGAGTGCTGGAAGTGATTTCTTTAAGGCTAGTAGGGGAGGGGTTGATAAATTTAAGAAGTGTTTGTTTATAGATTAAACAATACATGAGACATGTACTGTATATAATAAAGGTTAAAAAAGGGAATCATTTGGGGGTCTGGAATAGATTAATTCAATTTACATTATTTCTAATTAGAAAAAAATGATTTGTTTTTTGAACTAATTGCTTCTCAACCAGCCTTCCAGAACAAATTAAGTTTGAGAACCAAGATTCCACTGTATTGACATTTCTATGCTCACCTCCTGCTCCCACCTACCATCTCAGGCAGCCTGTGTGCTCATCCTGGTATGACATATTACAGAACATAATCTCTATGAATCCATTGAATCTTAAAATGCCCCTATCTTGGCTCTACACCTGAGGGTCACATAATAAATACATGGCCCCTGGATGAGCCAGTCCCCCTTTCAGAGGCAGCTTTGTTCAAATCCCTTGCCATTCTTTGCCATGGAACTCAGATTAGGCCTTACGCTACATTCTAGAAGTCTCTACCAACCCAGCAGGGTTCCGATCTGACGTGGAAGAATCTTATTTGCCAACCTTGCTCTCAAACAGCTCTGCAAATTGAACTGTCCTGGGTCATTCTTTCAGGCTTTTCCTTTCCAATAAACCAGCTGAGGAAAGAGAGCGCCAGGGCAATTCCCCAGAAAATATAATGTATTTTACACCAAGAGCATAACTGTAATGGGTAAGGGCGAAGATCCTGAGCTGTATTCTGTGGGATGGATCTATTCCTGAAAAGGGGTGCAATCATGTGTCAAGAGCACCGCTGATAAATATGGCTTCTAATTCTAGCTGGCGTCATTTGCCAGCTGTTTGACATTGAGCAAGTCACTTAACCTCTCTGAGACTCTGTTTCTTCACCTGTAGAATAGCGATAAAGCATAGTACTTGTCTCATGGGATTATTGGGAGAAATAGATGACAAGAACACATAGAACAGCTAGGATGGTACCTGGTAGATAGTATGTACTCAAAGTCTTGGTTATATCATCATTTGCTATTTTTATCTGTAAATAAATCTGGCGATACAATAGGATAAGGCCTGATCTGGGAGTCCGAAGTCTTGAGTTTAAATATGGCTAATATTACTAGCCAGTGGCCAAGGGTTCGCCACTAAACCTCTTACAGAGATAATTTTCTTATTTTACAAAATAAGAATGTGTGCTCTGCCTGCATAACTGAAGTTAATATTTACTAACTTTGTGTTGCTGTTCAAATCGTCTTCCTGGGGCCTCAATTTCCTTACCTGTAAAATGGTGCTAATTGCTGTTCAGTCTAAGAAACAGAGTGTCCGTGAGTATTAAATAAATAATATACATGTAATGATAAAGAACCATAGGTAGTCCTCATTATCCATGGATAATTGATATTAAAAAGAGATATCACTTCAAACAAGAACCAAAACTACACAATAAATGGTTGAAACTATGTTTGAATTTTATTGTTAAATATGAAATATATAGAAATAAGTTAGTATTTATCTTACATTTACCAGAACCTTATAAAATAATTTTAATTATTTGATAATTTTTTGAATCAGAAAATAAATCAAGTCTGAGCCCCCTGCTCCCTTTACTTTGTATTTGACCTTTGCTGCACAATTATTAAAAGGGTTACTTTTTGCAAAAATATTAAAAAACTTTTACCCACTCTCCCTAGGGCCTCTTTTAATTCTCTGATATTTAAATTAATCTCTTTTGAAGCTCAGATTGTGTCCTCAGCCAAGTTGGATGGAAGCCTGCATCGTTTGCAGGATATGCAATTTCACTTCGTTGCAACCATTTGCATTTGATTTGCATTGTATTATTGACCACCTGGGAGTGTCCAGCAAAGATTTTGATGCCACATGTGAGGATAGACACTGGCATACAAGGGAAGTCATGGTTAAATGGGAACTAATTATAAAAGTGGTCAGTTAATTAGTGAATCTTGTTCTGCCCTGAGAATTTTTGCTTCCCCACCCCATCTCGGAACTGCACAGTTTTAGTTAGTGAGTCCTCCTACTCTCATTAAAACTCTATGATTTGGAATCAAGTTCTTAAGAATCAGATTGAACCCTTGGATGGGAGATACCATTTTAAGACATCCTTTGAGGTTTTTCAAATAAAATGAAAAACCTACCTAATCCTTGACTTAATTTTACTTTTGTCGGTATGATTTCCAGGAATCACACTTAGATTTCTTAGGGTACATCCACGTTTCTTCAGTGGTCTCACTTTTCTCCCTGCAGACAAGTGACTAGGTTCAAGACCATTTTTCATTAGGCCCCAGACAGGGCAGGCTAGTAAAGGTTCCCCACCTGCAGGGAGAGTGGATTCCTGTGTGAGCACCTCGCTTGCTTCCTGCAGCCCTGACTCACACAGGCCTGCAGAGCTTTCTTCTTGGTCCTCTGCGGGAGAGAGCCGCGGATGATGAAAGGCACAGCAGGACAGGAAAGAGTGGCCCCTTCTCTTCCTGAGCACCTTCCAGAACCTGCAACATCCCCTGACATGTCTGGAAGGGGAAGTGTCTGGTGTTTACCATGATCACAAAAGCCTCCCTTTTCCCATCTTGAAATAAACTCCCCATGTTCCTATCCTGTAGGATTAGCAGTGAATACGGCTGAGACCAAACAGGATTTCATGGCGCTTTTGTTAGATTTCCTAAACAGGCAGCTGTGGGCAGAAAATTAAACAAACAACAGGCTTTTCAGGGGATCCTTAATTGATTGTCTAGAGCAGTGATTTTTGACTTTTTTCATCTCATGGGTCACATAAACTAATTACTAAAATTCTCTGGCACACCAAAAAACATATTTCTGGCTGATCTGATAAAGATAAAAGGTACAACTTTGACAGATTCACACCAGATGGCTACTGTTATGTTGGTTGTGTCATTTTTTTATTTGGCAATCTAAGGGAAAATAGGTCAGTGACCCTGACTAAATAGGCAGGTGCTGCATGTTTAAAATTCTTGCGGCACAGGGGTTGAAAATCGCTGGTGTGGTGTCTTCACTGACCATGTTGCCCCCAGTTCTGCAGCCAGACCTTGTAATGCCAAGGAGCTCACACTCAGGAATTAGGGAGACCTTTTTGAAAGTGCTTTGTTCTCCTTTTCCTTCCAAAATGCACAGTGGTTGGGAAGGGGAAGAGAGGAAGGGAGAGGGAGAGGGAGAGGGAAAGGGAGAGGGAGAGGGAGAGGGAGAGGGAGAGGGAGAGGGAGAGGGAGAGGGAGAGGGAGAGGGAGAGGGAGAGGGAGAGGGAGAGGGAGAGGGAGAGGGAGAGGGAGAGGGAGAGGGAGGGCTCTGGAGAGACTGCTATGCTGTTTGGAGAGGAAGGGAGGCATCATACTGTTTCTTGGGAGGAGGCCTTTTGGGAAAAGAAGTGATTTTCACCCTGAAGTCCTCCCTCAACAAAGTGGCCCCTGCTGAACCTCCTGCCAGGCCTAGGCCTGTGAAACTCGCACACACCATCCACAAAGACTCAAGCCAAATGTGGAGTCTCAGAGCCTCATTTCACCACATCTCAAGGCAGTCCTAAATCCTTATGGCTTCTCATTTAGAAGATGGAAGAGAAGTGCCCTTGGGGAAATCCCTTTGAAGGACTACGCTCTAATGTTTAAAATCTGTTAGCAAACCACATCTTTCTCCTCTCCCACTAGGGCAACTGGGTTCTCTCCAAATAAATCACAGGCCCACCAAGCATTTCAATGTGAGATCTTAGGGGTCTCCTTTAAACTCTGTTCCAAAAGCCCAGCCTAGAGAAACTGTCCTGAGACCACCTCCTACAGTCTACAATCCTGTCTGTAAAAAGCCTGTGGGACCGGCATGCCTGGAACATTGTGCAACCCTGGCATTGCCAAGAGCACCAGGTGGTGGTCAGGGTCCGGGGACATCAGAAGTCAAACATGGCAGATGGCCAGCGAGAGAAATGTGGATCCTCCACGAGGGCATCAGGTGCTTCCTCCCTGTGATGATTGGCACCTCAACCACCCAGGGCCTTGTGAGCACTTGTGGAAAGAAAGAGGAGCAGTGCAGCTCATAACCTCAGCAGAGTCTGAGTAAATCTCACATGCACAGGCCATGGGGCTCTGTATCTGAAAGATGATGATCCAACAGGAAAGGCCGTCAGAGGAGGAAAAGAAGGATCTTTTAAGGGTCCGCTGTGTGCTGGCTTCAGAGGACCCAGAGAGCACAGCAGTCATGATCCTGCCCACTCAATGCTTGCAGTCTAGTTGGGGAGATGAGATGAAAACACTGGAAGTTAGAAGGAGCAAGTCTCTGAGGGCAGTAGGCCATGGTGACTGCAGGTTTTGCCTCTGGAATCTGAGTTCTTGACACTAATCCCGCCTCCATCAACCTTGCAGCTGTATAATGGAAGGAAAGCTTCTGAACCACCAGGAAGCACCAGGTTCCTGCCTTCAAATGTGCATATCAGAGTGCCCACCTCCCAAGGAGGCAGTGAAGGTCACATGAGCTATTCCTGTGGAGCACTTAGCCCATAAAAGGTGCTCAATAAGTATTAGCTGTGGCTATTACCCATTATTCAAAGATGGAATATAAGTAAGCTCTAAAAGAGTGTGGTATTGTCCAGAGGAACTAACAGTTCAGAGTAACAGCATATAAATTGGATTTGAGGTGGGCTTGGGAAAATAGGTTGGAATTACATTAGCAGTGGGAAAGGGCTGAAATCACTTGGGACATGCAAACACTGTGAGAGAGAAGACGTGGGCAGCAGCGTTCCTATTCCCGGGCCAGTTTGGACATCTGCCTACCTAGAGAGGTGTGGAGAGCATGGAAGGAATTTGGATTCGTTTACAAGGGCAGAGCCTGAAAACTGGACTGAAGCAAATCCAACTGGATGTGAGAGGGAGGAGGGAGACGTCCAATGTGTAAGTCTCTGAACAGGAGAGGATGTGGTGATGGTGGAGGTTCAGGAAGACGAATGGGGCAAGATTTGCAGAAGAACAGGGAATGGAGAGCCTGGAGGCAGGCCAACCAGCTCAGGCAACCTGGCAGTGTGACAATTGGGACCTAAAGTAAGGTGGAGAGATGGATTAGGAAAACATTTACAGAATACACACAATAAGACTTGATGGTACTCACGGGCACAACATACACATTGCAGAATATGAATGCTTTAACTAAAAGCTTGTTTAGATATTCTGACTTTAAGGAACAGAAATGCATTCAAATTAAATCAAGCAATTAAAGATTTGTGCACAAGCATGGGGCTCAGGAAAAACTCCACAAGCAAACAAAGGGAAACCTCAGGGACACAGTAACTGGAGTCTCTGATAACCCAAGTGGCTCTGGTAGATCACGGGTTTCATGTTCAGGCTCCACCAATTACAGATCTAATTTTGCTCCCTGTGTCTCCATCTCAGTTCTCTCACTTCTGGCCAGCTCCCTCACCCTTCATATATATTTTCCATTATCTATAATGTAAAAATAAAGTATTATCTATAGTGTAAAGGGGATAATATTTGCAAAATATTAAACTAATATGTTACATTTTCCTCTGAACTCATATTCTTTGTCGTTTTCTGCCTCTGAACCTCAGCCATGAGTCCCTTGTCCAATGAGAAAATATCAGGTTTGAAAACCAGGCTTGGATGAGAGGCTTTTCTAAATCCCTTTAGAATTTTAGGAACTAAATTGAATGGGTCAGATCATAGAATTCCTTCTGGGCATGAAGATGACATCTTTTCCATCGAATACTATGGCTAAGACCCAAGGCTTGGCTAGTAATGGTGGCAGGACAATATCATTCAGGGGAGTGATGATAAACCTCACCCTTCTAGCGTGAAGGACAGTGGTAGAAAGGAGAGCAGCAAAAGTGAAGGAAAGACGCCTGTTCATTGTTCTCTTCCTCCTACCTCTTACCATCACCTCGAAGTCAAACTTGAAGGTCAGTGTGTAGCTTTAGGAATATCTAGGTGATTTGGGGTATGTAAATAGCATGAGGATTCTGCTCCACCCACATCTGAGACTACAGCCCCCTGCAGCTCGCTAGGACAGTGTCATCACAGTAAACCTGGTGGCGCCTGTGGCAGAAGAGATGAACTTCCTGATGGGGCTCCTGTAGGGCTCCAGCGATGGGGATTCAACATGATGGAAACAGACTCTGGGGAGCTCTACTTCTGAGCAAGCGTGTTCTGATGCTGCAGCAGATGAAGGGAGTCACAGCCCTTTGACATCAGCAAGATGAGGCCACGTGACCCAGGGAGGGCCACCAGTCACTGTCCAAGCTGCAATGGACCAGATCACAAGTGATACCACCAGTTGACACAGCTGTGAGAGCCAGCGGGGCCAACATGCCCAGGTGCTCAAGGGTGATGGCTGTGGAGATTAGAGGAGACAAAAGGTGTCAAATGGCTTTTGGCCTCTTTCCCATCAGAAGGTCACTTAAACCCCACTTGCTCCCAAAACCTGGATGCCATATTGAAATTGAGAATGGAAAGAAACAAATTTCTAGAACAGGGAGTAATACTTCAAGAAATGTCAAAATTATTACTGTAAGTTCAGAACTGGACTAAAGTGTTTTATTTTGCTTTGTTCCTTTTGTTACCTAGGGGATATGGGCTCATGAAAACCATTAAAGAAGTTATAAATCCAACAAGGGAGCTGTGTTTTCTCTTCACAGTGAAACTGTAGTTTAAATACATTTATAACCCCACCACTAGCGTGTCTGCTCACTCATAGTTTTCACTCCCCTCAAAACCTCACTTGAAAATGGTCCATCATGACTTCCCAACTTTTCAGTTGCTCTAAATCATTACCTACAGTTTCATTTCTCACTATCAAGCACTTATTTGTTAGTTCAAGGACTCCCCAGTCAGAGAATCTGCTTGACTCTGATTGTCTTTTTGAGGCAAGTTGTTTGGATTGAGATCTGCTGTTGGGTTAGGAAATGAGAGAGAGAGAGAGAGAGAGAGAGAGAGAGATTCTCAGCGAAAGTTCCAGGAAGGCACCTGAGGTAGATAACTCAGTAGAATATAGTCAATAATTTACTTTTTCAGCTATTCTTAAAGTCCTGGCCAAAGGAGAATTGGTAAAAGGGCCCTGCAAAGATACAAAAATGTTCTATTTGACAACATGTTTCTTCTTCTGTGTCTCTCCAATAAGCTAATTGTGAAATTGTGACTGAGTTTCTCCACTACCAGGACAAGCTCTGGGAGTTCTGCAAATTTCACCTCCTTTTCCCATACGGAGAATCAGGGCTCAGTCAATTCTTTCTTATGCAGAAGTGTATTTATGTATTGTAGTTACTCAAATATTGCAGTTAATAAAATGTTGCCATATATAAGTAAAATATGATTTTTCAAAGATTAAAATATAGAAATAGATAAGCTAAAATCACACTACGAACTATTTTTTGTTTGAAGATTCAGAAGATAGTTCAGTATGTTAGCCTCTGGGTTATAATTATGAAAATCAGTTACCAGTGTTCTTGACATGTGCATCTCAGAGCCTTTTGCTTAACAGTCTAAGTCAGTTTATAATTCTACTAGAGGCCCAATGCACAAAATTTGTGCAAGAGTAGGCCTTCCTTCCCCCAGCTGCCTGCACCAGCTTCCCCCTGACACCCAGGACCAGGCTTCCCTCGCAGCCCCGGCTTTGTCAGGAAGGACATCGGGTCTAATTAGCATATTATGCTTTTATTGTTATAGATCTAATGTTGCATTTATTCCAAGTTTCATTCCATCTAAAGGTGTCCTGTGATGTATTTCCCACCTCCATAGACATCTTTGTCAGGAACTGCACATGTTCACACTGCAGGGTGTTGAGGTTGATTTAAGGGGAACCAATCTCCAAGCCCATTTCAGGCTCTTTACAGTTTAGCATGAGCTGGGCCTGCTGAGCCATGGGAAAGCCACAGGAGGACCCGAGGGGTGTTCGGAAATATAGGGGCTGCTGGTTTACTCATTCATCTATCATCAGCATAAGTTTAAACCTGCCATTTTCTCGAGTTGTCATGTCAGTGACAAGAAGAATGTGCTGATGTAAGGATCTGGTAGCTGACATCAGTTTTAAGCCTAGGTATTGTTCTCTACTCAGAACTATCATGAGGGTTTAACTAAGACCAAACCAAGAGACCAGTGGACATGAGAAGGCACAGAAGTCTCTTTTTCGAATTCAGGGCTGATTTTTAGCGAAAATAACATTTGCTTCAATATCAGCTGTAATTGCTGAACAACAGATTAAGACAGAGCCAAATTATACATGAATGTACCTTTTTATAGTTACAGGTAGGGGACAGTTTAACATCTTTATCCAGTGCCCCTGTGGTTCATCCGGAGGACACTTTGGAAGTATAATTTTTTTCCATTGACTTTTAGAGAGAGTGAAAGTGCTTTAAAGAGTTGCAAATTATCTACCATCCAAGATTCCTGGCTCCATTTGTAACCATATTCTTCTTGCTTCTCTAGGACCTACCATTTGAGTGACTTGTAAAGGAGAAAGTCAGAAAGCCACATGAGGAGCCGAGGGGTGTCTGGAAATAGAGGTGAACTCCCATCTAATTTCTGCCCCTGGCGCTCTCTCAGCTAAGCAGGGCAGACTTTTTAAAGAACTGATGTGAGTGAGTGTGTCCTTGGCCATCTCTTTCCACCGCAGTACCTCTCCTTCTCCAGGCACCAGTGCTATTGGGGTAAGCACTGATGACCTAGGTCTCCCCTGTGTGGCTCCAGACATTCTGCTTGCCCATCCCCCATCACAATGTAACTGTTACGTGTTTGACCCTCTTGGGGGTCAAACTATATTCTAAAATAATGGTTGACCTTGGACATGTCTTACTTCTTCCACTCAAAAGCTGGACAGATAGTTTATTTCAAAGGCATGCATCCATCAGTGTCAATTCTGGGACTGATGGAGAGTGATTTGGGGGCTCGTGCATCTGACTGTATCACCCTCAAATCCACAAGGGGACCAAAGCCTCCCCATCCATGCCACAGCCTTCTCTCTCTTCTTTTAGCCTCATGGGTTAAGGTGCATGTAGTTTTGGTGCAATGCAAAGTGGAGGACACCAGATCTTATTATGTGTTCCTTCCCCCATTTTCCTTTTTAAATTTCCTCATGTCTGTGGGCCCTCATTTTTAGCAGCAGAGAATGATTTTTTTTTTTTTAGCTTTTTTAAATTTTATATTAGTGGGTGATACATTAGTGAGTCTTTCCCTACTGTGAACAGGCACATGGAAAGCATAGCTGGGGGAGAATAGGCTGTAGCGATCAGACTGCTACACTCTGTGAGAAGCACGAGTATGGGTCCTTTAACCCACTGATGCACTTTAACCCATTGCAAAGAACTTAGGCTGTAGTAGAATAGTCATCAGCTTTCATTTGGGATCCTAAAGTGAACTGGGGAATACTACCTGGGGAGAAGTTTGCAAATGCTTTCCATTAATTTCTTATGATCCTGCATTAGAATTCAAATGTATTTGTTTAAGGCCTAAACCCTGTGGACAGTTTTCCCTTGAAAGAGACTTGAGCAAAATGGCTCTCGTGTGATATGACTTATTCGGACCAAAAAGCTGCATTGCAATGTGAAATAAAAACCCCTTGGACTCTGGGGTTCTTCCTTCCCAGTGGTATTTGTTTTGTAATTTCTGAAAGTCAATCCCCTTGATTCTCTCTATTTTCTTTCTCTTTTTCCTGAGTGGAGAAGTGAAAATATTAAGAATTATAGGCATCAACGGAGAGAGGATAGTTCTATGTCTTGTTCCTAACACAGAAATTTAGCAGAGAGTCTTTAGCTAAAGAGATTCATGAGAAATAAACAAACACCTTTGAGCGCCGAGGCCTTCCTTGGGCATATGCTGACACAGACCATCTCTCCAGGAGGCAGTAACATATTTTCTCTGTTCTGCATTTTTAAGGATCTGTGAGAGCCGCAAGCAACTCTTCTTTAAAAACATAAAGGCCAAGACTCTAAGTCAAGACTGTGAAGAAAACAGCTTGACTCCAATTTGTTTACATGGATTACTTGCCTTAGTTCCCCCCGCCCCCCATGTTCTACTTGATCCTGTTCTTGCTCTCTGATAGGGTAAGAGATGAAGAAACATATTAACACCAATTGTGAAGTTCTGGTCTCTAAAAGAGACCTTAGAATAAGAAGTACCTGGCATTTACTGAGTGAACAAAGTGGACAAATATTCTATTATTCAGGGAATTTTTAAACATGAGTCTTTATTTGCTGCTGTCACATGTGAATATAGAATTTAAAACAGGGTGGCACACAGAAGCAGTAATTTAGCTGGTTGTGGGCTCTTACAATTCATTTGGGACAATCTGAGAAAAACACCTATGGGAATATCTTTCATTTTATAAGTGACCTAATTTGTTTCACTTAGCTTCTTTTGCTTATGGAATTTATAAGCCCAGGGAGGCTTTATTACACTTCATGATTAAATCAACTGTAATGATCATTGAAAATTTTCAGTCAGATGTTGGGAAAGGAAGGAGTTCTGGGGATAGAATCCAACAGCACTGTGCTGAGAACATATTGAGGAATTATCTGTTTTTCAGAACCCAAACTGTCCAAAAGAATAACTAAAATAGATTTAAAAATCTCTACTTGTAGAGAAGACAATGCTTGCTACACTTTACCAAACATGGTGCTGCTATTCGCAGACATTTCCCCGAGTCTTCGCAAAAACAGAGAGTAGGGTACTATCATTCCCTTCTCATGGGGGTGGTACACAGGTATACTGAAAGGTAGGTGGGTTCCCCAGCTGTCCTGGCACACACATCTCCTAAACAAATCATATGCTCTTTTTCCTAACCCACAAAGTCTTCCAAGTAAATCCCTTCCACTCTGCAGTGGATAATTCATCTTCTAGCTGCAAACATATTGAGATGGTGTTAGATTGCCAGATTCAATAAATGAAAACACAGGACATACTGTATATGTCCCAAATATTGTATGAGACATGCTAAAAGTATTATTCGTTTATCCGAAATTCAGATTTAACTGATGGTCTGTATTTTATCTGGTAACTCTGGGTGGAGGGGAGAGAAGGGGAGGACTTTATGGGCATTTGCCAAAAGGGAGGAACTTGAAGGAAAAAGCAGGTAAGAAGTTAAAACCTAACAATGAGTCCAGGGACCAGTGAACAGTGTGAAATACATGTGACATAAAATTTATCATCTTAACCATCTTTAAGTGTATAGTTCCGTGACATTAAGTGTATTCAAAGTGTTGTTCAACCATCATCACCATTCATCCCCAGAAGTTCTTTCATCTTGCAAAACTGAAACTTTGTACCCATTAAACAATAACTCTGTACCCTATTCCTACCTCCCCTCAACTCCTGGTAACCACCATTCAACTTTCTGCCTCTAAGAGTTTGACTACTCTAGGTATCTCATTTAAATGGAAGTATACAGTATTTGTCATTTTGTGTTTGGCTTCTTTCACTTAGCCTAATGTCCTCAAGGTTCACCCATGTTGTAGCATGTGTCAGAATTTTATTCCTTTTTATGGTTGAATAATATTCCATTTTATGTATATACCACGTTTGCTTGTCTATTTATCTGTCAAGGTACATTTAGATGGCTTCTATCATTGGGCTGTTGTGAATAATGCTGCTATGAACAGGAGTTGGGCCTATGAATTTTATGTGACACTGTGTTAAGCTCTGTACAGAGGAACCACAGAGGTGGCTCTCTAGGAGTTTCTATTTTATTTTATTTTAAAAATTTTTTACTGATTTTTTTTTTAATCCTCACTTGAGCATACATTTTTATTGATTTTAGAGAGAGAGGAAGTGAGATAGAAACATTGATGTGAAAGAGAAACATCAATTGGTTGCCTCCCGTACATGCCCCAACCAGGGATTGAACCTGTACCAGGTATGTGCCCTGGCATGGAATCAAACCCACAACCTTTTGGTGAATGGGACAATGCTCCAACCAACCTAGCCACCCAGGCAGGGCTAGGAGTTTATATTGTAAAGTAATATCACATCTAACCAACAAATATGGCATAACAACCAAGCCCTACTTCTTTCATCTATTAGACATTTATTGAGAGTCTACTGTGCACTTGTGTATGGCAAAAAAAAAAAAGGCATTGCTCAAAGAGAAGTTCTGGCTTTTGACTTTGACTTTTGGGAGGTAATCTCTAGGTCCTTGGAAATTTATAAGACTGTCTTTGTTTGAGGGCTTTGGGTTGTACTGCATAGCCCACCAATGTGATTTATGGTGGGGACTGGCTACATTCATATAGAATAGGGCTGGCCAGGTCAGAAAGATTGACATTGAGGCTTAGGGTCAGAATATAGCAGTTGACCTAGAGATTAAGATTAACCATGTAGACAACTAGTCAATCAATTAAGTCTATGTGATGGGGCCTGAATAAAACTCTGAATTCCCATGCTTGGGCAAGTTTCCCTGGTTAGCAATATTCAATGCAGATTGTCACACATGATTCCAGGACAGTAATGTGTCCTGACTGCCCTGGGAGGGAGCAGAAGCTCTGTGCTGTGTTCTTCTCCTGCACTCTGCTCTATGCGCTTCTTGCTTTGGCTGATTTTAATCTGTATCATTTTCCTGCAATAAACTGTAAGTATAATAGCTTTCAGTGAGTTCTATGCCTCCTTCTAGTGAATTATCCAACCTGAAGGTGGTTTTGGGAATTCCCCTGAACTTGAACTTGGTGTCAGAAGTGAGAGCAATCTTGGGGACTGTACAATCTAACTTTGTAGTTGTCCTAACTTCTCACACCTAGACATTGTGTTAGGTAATGAATATATGTTATCAAAGACAGTGCAGCTCTCACAAAGCAAGGGAAAGGAGAAATCAGATTTCCCATTGCTGAGGACAGAATGTTGGGAGGCAATGAGACATGAAATAGCAAGATGCATTTCAGAAGTGGCAAGTTTCATACAGCTGGTTTTATTCTAGGCTTCCCATGTTGCTTCTGTCTTGTTGAGTGACATCTTCGTCCAGTCAATTGGTCAAGCTAGAAATCTAGAAGTCATCCTTGACTTCTCTTTCTTTTCCTTAACTTTATGACCTATCCATTGTCAGGTCCCATTAATTTTACCTCTGTGTCTTCCAAGTATACCTATACCTTCCTATCTCCTCCTCCATCACAATCCTGATTTGTGCTACCATTAACCTTCACCTGGATCACTGCAGTGGCTGTCTAACTGGTATACCAGATCCACTTCATCCCTGTCCATTTATTTTCCACATTGCAGCCAGCAATATTTTAAAAATGCAAGTCTGATGACGGTGTCACTTTATCTTCCCCACAAACTCAATATCTTTCTGTCTTCTTCTCCCCAATATGGCTTCCTCTTTCTTCACCCTTATCCTTCCCTCCAGCACTTAAGCCTTTGTTTTATACTTTCGTCATTCATGGCTCCTACATGCAGCCTTTTCTCCAAGCCTCTCATCCCTGTAGTGCCCCAACCCACAAGAGCTTCTTCTCTTTACAACTCATTAAAACTCCCATTTCCTGAAATACTTACATCAACCAGATGTTAAGAAAAAGCTTTTTGCTTAACTTGTTAAAGAAGTCTATCATAAAGTGTAAATAGCTTATTTGTGTTAGTACATTCATTAATATACATTATTAATACATTAATGTGTGTTCTTTTGTTCAAGCACATCTCTGTTTTGTGTATGAGTGTATGCACATGTGCACACAAAGGGACTCTCCCCAAGATTTGTGTCTGACTGGAGAAGCTGCAGAGCAGGGTGCTTAGGAGGGCAGCTCTGGAATTAGTCTGCTGGGTTTCATATCCAGATTTAGTCTCATATTAGCTATGTAACCTTATGCAAGTTACTTCGTGTTTTCAAGTAGTGTGTCTTCATTCTACGATAGGTCTAATAAGGCTTTTGTAGGTTAAAATTAGATGATTCATGTAATTTAGTTGGGAGAATACCTGGCTGAGAGTAAGCTGCCCAGTAAATGTTAGCTATCGTGATAATTGATAATCAAGGCAGTCATTCCCCCATCTCACCCACTTTCACTTTGAGTCTCAGGAAAGGTGGGACACAATTTCCTCAAAAGTTTCCTATGGTGAGAAAAGTATCTCTTTCTGTTTTGTCCATGACTGGAAAGCAAGATTCCAAGAATTCAGCATTTAAGCATAAAGTAATCAGAAGGTTTGTTCTATTGAGTGAATTGTGTGCCTTGCCCCCCAGATTTATATGTTGAAACCCCAACCTCTGATGCAGTGGAATTTGGACATGGGGCCTTTGGGAGGTAAGTAGGCTTAGACAAGGTCATGAGAGTAGGGCCTCCTGATGTAAGTGCCCTTATAAGAAGAGACACCAAAGACCTGTCTCTCTCTCGGCCATGTGAGGGCAGGGCAAAAAGGCAGTGTCTGCAACCAGGAAGATGGTCCTCATCAGAAACCCGATCTCAGACTCCCAGCCTCCAGAACCATGAGAAAATAAATGTCTGTTGTTTAAGCCATCTGCTGTACGGTGTTTTGTTATGGCAGCCCAATCAGACTAATACCACGTTAGTGATAAGATGATATTGCAACCATCTAAGTATCAAATGTCTTTTCAGTGACCCAGTAGAAACTTACTAATAAAGCTAAGACTTTATTCATTAACCTGTGATCTGGTCCACTATGTTAATTATAGTCGCAGGCTACAATCCCAGTCAGATGTCTTTTAGATGAATCATAAAAATTGTTCTCTGAACTGGGTAAGAGCTCAGGGTCATTTGATTCTCCTTGCCATGTGGCAGAATAAGTCACTGAGGCCATGAGTAGTTAAGAGGTTTAGCAGAAGCAACATAGCTGGAGGCCAGTGTTCTCTTTCCCTCAGGCATCAGTGCATAGGGGGGCGGGGAGGGAGGTGCGGAGAGATGAGTTAGCCCAAAGCAGAGCTCTGAGGAAGAGTGCAAAGATCTCCTCTCCTAAGCGATCTTCACGTGCATGTGAGAAAACGTTGTGTAGAGTGCTGGACTTTTCCTTGCACTCTAAGTCAGAGATACAAAAAGATGGCAGCTTATTTGTTTTCTATAATGATCCTAATCTTCCTCCTACTCCCCTGCCCCCAGTGTGGGGGGTGAGAGAGAGGGAGTCCTGGTTTGGGACAGTAAGTGGTGATGCCTACATTTGCCAACAAGCACTATGGCTGTCTTCCATTTAAACAGTCTGTTTTAGACCGTTTGACTCACTTGGACTTGGTCTTTTAGGTTTCTTCCCTCTACCCTGCTCCTTCTTGAGATGGCCTTGAGTTCACATGTGCCAGTGTGTGTGCGGCCCTGTGTGCTGTCTGGTCCTTGGTGGGTGCCTACTGCGTTGCACCTGGGCCAGCCTCACCTTTGGGTGTACAGATCAGGTAATTAGGTCCTAACCCATGGGTCCTATTTAGTCTCCAGTTCTCTCTGTGACTCCTGTCATTTCACTGAGACATGTGGGAACTTTTGGATCAGGGATGGGCACACCATGGCCCTCAGGCCAGACCCTGCTTTTGTAAGTAAAGTTTTATTGAAACATGGCCATGCCCATTCATTTACACATGAACTAGGGCTGCTTTCATGCTACAACTACAGTACTGAGGAGCTGGGATAAAGGCTGTCTGCTCCGCAATGCCGAAACTACTTACTACCTGGCCCTTTAGAGAAAAAGTTCGTAACTACTGCCAGTGTGGCTCAGCTAGTTGAGCGTCATCCTATGTGTCAAGAGGTTGCCAGTTTGATTCCCCATAAGGGCACATGCCTGGGTTTTGGGCTCAATCCCCAGAGGGGGGCTGCAGGAGGCAGGTGATTGATGTTTCTATCTCTCTTCCTCTCTCTCTCTAAAATCAATAAAAACATATATATTTTTTAAAACTAAGTTTGTGACTACTGCTCTAGACCAGTGCTGTCTGGTAGAACTTTGTGCCACAATGGAAATGGCTTATGTCTGTGCTTTTCAAACCAGCACTTGAAATGTGGCTAATGTGACCAAGGAACCAAATTTTAAATTTTATTTAATTTTGATAACTTTAGATTTTAATTTAAGTAGCCTTATGTGTCTAGTGGCTACCATGTTGGACAGTGCAGCTATCGGTGCCCTCAACAGGCCTCAGGGAGCCAGGAGTCCTGCCTCAGGATCTTCTCTTGGCAGCTACATGATCATTTCTGCGGTATGTGTTCCCATTCAAGGTTTTTAACCAAGGGATGCAGCTTTCCTCAGGTAGCAAAGAGAAACATGTGATTTCTGATGTTCCAGATCCTGCCATATCTGTCACCTGTTCGCCATCCAGCACCCCCCACTGGGCCCCAGGTTTGGAACCAGGGATAGGCTGCAAAGAGGTAACTAACATTCTTCTTCTTTAGCCACTGTTTCCAGGAGGGGAGGTGGCCCATCTTCTCTTGTTTGACTGGGGCTTCCCTTACAAGACGCTATATTTTTACCCTCCCTAACATCACATCTGTTCTATTCCCTTCCCAGGACCATCAGATGGATGAGGTGCAAAGACAGAAACTGGCTTAACTTCAAGGGAGGGTCATCATATTGACATCCTAAAATACTGTTCTTGATAGGACTGCTACATTAACTGGATTTATATGAGGTTAGAAGCTTGACTGTGCTCAGATGCAACACCCATTTGTTGAGTGCCTAATGTTTCACAGGCCCACAATCCATTCTTAGAAAGAACCCAATCTGCTTCCCCCCCTTTTCTCTTCCTCTCCCCCACCCTCAAGCTGACATAGTCTCACAATCACCCCTTTGAATCAGCTTCAGCAGTTTTAGAGGAAATACTTGCAATCTAAGCATAGTCTTTTTTTGATTAATATACATTGTTTTGAACCATCACCTCTTCTGAAAGATCTTTCCCGATCACCTTGCTTAAAACCACATCCCTCACCCACCAGCGCCCCCTATCTTTCTCCAGACTGCACTGTTCTCCACACCATTATCACCTGACAAATTCCTGATTACCTGATTAACTAATTTCCTGTCCCCTCTTCAGAATGCAGCTACATGAGAGCAGGAACTCTCTGGTTTACTGCTGTACTCTTAGAACACAGAACAGTGCTGGACAGAGGAAGGTACTCAAAATTTTGAATTAATAAAAATACTGGGATCATATCTCATAGTATAACTTTGATTTAAAAACAACCAAACTTGCCCTGGCAGGTGTGACTCAGTTGGTTGGAGTGTTGTCCCGTACACCAAAAGGTGGCGGGTTGGATTTTTGGTCAGGGCACATGCCCAGGTTGTGGGTTCAATCCCCAGTTGGGCATGCATGCAGGAGGCAACTATCCATGTTTCTCTCTCAGATCTCTTTCTTTCTCTCTTTCTCAAATTAATTTTAAAAACGTTAAAAAACAAAAGTCCTTCCCTACTGGGGTCATGATAGGTAAGTTTGAAAGAGATAAAGGCTATAGGGCTTCCCTCTTTGCTGCCTTTGTGGGGATAGTGACAGTAAATGTTATAAAGAACCGTGGGCTCCCACCTGCATCATGGGTTAAGACACTAAAAGGCCCAGAAGTGAAATGACGACCTATCTCTGGAAGAGAAGAGATGTAAACCCACATGCCCTGTTTCCCAAATTCCAAGTTGTTATCATATTCATCTGTATTTCCATTGTGTCTTTGGTTACAAGTCCTGTAATCCAGATTAATTTTTGAAACTCATTTATTTACCTAAAATTTCAATACTTAATCAACTTCTAGAGGTATCTTTTATATTTTATTAGAATAATTAGCTTGTGGGGATTTCTTAAGTTTCTCTTTGGAAGTAACTGGGATGTTTTTAAAATTATGTTTCACCTTCACAGCTTTAAGCTGCAATGTACCTCAAATTAGGCTTTTTTATTAAAAAATAAAAGGGTACTAGCAGATAAAATTTCTGAAGATTTATTTCAAGTGAAATCACATACACACACACACACACACAAGCACATCACAAACCATATGTATTCTATATTAGGAAGGCATTGCTACTATCATCAGTATCAGCAATCCTGAGAAAACTTTGAAATAAAGGTGTGTTTTTCTCACCTTGCCAAGAGTGTGACATTATTTAAAATTTGGAAATTGCCTAACATTTAGTTGAATGAAAATAGCATAGATTCCGCATTCTTGTAAAGTTATAGGAATCTTTCTAACCTCATCCAATGGAGAGTACTGGTTTTGGCAATACAGGACTGGGGGATAGGGAATCCGTGGGCTTATTTGTGTAGTCGTAATTACAGGTTGTGAAGCGCTGGTTTGGCTTTAAGAGATTCTGGATAGGATTTTACACCAGGGCGTACTCAATATCAGGGTTTAACCCGGGAAGGGACAAGTCTTAATAGGCTCCTGACTATTTTCTTGCCACAGAGAATTACCTCAATGCATTTCTTCCAACAATCTCCTGATTTTATGTAAATAAGAAAAGCCTATGCAATACAAACAGCTCAAGTCCAATGCAAATGTTTAAGAGGAATTAATATTAAAGACAGGTGTATTTATTACCTCTAGTCTATTTGGTTTGTGATAGAGATGGCCTAAATAGCTAGTGTAAGGATGTCCTTCTATTTCTCTGAGCCTCCGTTTTCTCATCTGTAAAACAAAGCAGGTATATAGCCAGGAACCACAGTGATCACAGACCTGGCGTGGGTTTGAGTGGCACCTGCTGCAGAGGCTAAGCTAACAGGGGGTTACTGAGGACTGTGGGGACCAGAACATGCAGGGCCTTTCCTCAAGCATTCAGACTCCACACAGCAAAGCTCTTTGCTATCCATAGGGCCTGCTTTGTTCGTCAGATCTTTGGCTGATTGCCTCTGGAATGAATGATTGCTGAGGTGCAAAGAGCCATATTCTACGAAGCTATATCTTTTCTTTTAGGCTTCTGATGTCAATCTGTGCAAGTTATTTCCTCTCTGCTTCTAATTTACCCTTTCTGCTTGCTCTGTGAAAACGGAGCAGAACCCTTCAGGTAGTTCTCCCATGCCAGCGGGCACAGGTGAAGCTACATTAGTAAGTGGTGCTGGAGAGACTGCAGGAGAGAGAGGTTTGCTTCCTGATTCCAAGAGCTCCCCTGGTGGGCTCCTGCAGGGCACAGCTCCACCGGCACCCTGCTCCCACAGTGCCCGTGACTCCTCAAGCTGCCCTAGTGTCAGCTACTGCAGTGCAGCGGCTTCCCGCTGCCAAGCTCTGCATGTGGGTGATTTCTCGCATCTGGCTCCTGCAGCATGGCTGCCTCTCCATTGTCCAGCTCCTGCAGGGTGCAGAGCCTCCCTGACACCCAGCTTCTTCAGTGGGCAACTTCTCCAGCCACTCCCTGCTGCAGGCACACAATTCCCAGTGCCTGGCTCTTACAGTGCACTGTGGCCAGCAGCTCCCCCGGGAAGCCTCTGGGCACCCTTAGAGCAGAACACCTCTGGGAAGACACCTCCCTGTGAACAGCTTTCCCTGTCATCCTACAGGGAGGATATCCTGCAAGTGCCCCAGGAGCGGTACCGCGGTTACTTCTCTGGCATTCGCGAGCACACCCATGCCCTCTAACAAGCTCTGCATCTCAGCCTGGGGGGGGGGGGAGGGGTAGGGGAGGGTAGTGGCTGATCTTACAGCTGCTGTTTTATATTCTTTATATAGCCAATCCCTTGTTACGCTAATCTATTTCTATAGTTAACAATTCTTTATATTAAACTGTCCCTTGTTCAAATTACTGTGTGGTTTCTGTCTCATGAATGGACCCAAATCTGAACCATCCTGGAGCTCAGCAGCTCTCTAATTTGTTGGTGTCATTTATATTGTGCATCCCTACCCACTCCGGACAAGATATCTCTACCTGCCCCAACCTAGAAATCAGACATCCTAGTAATATGTGCTCAAGTCTCTTGACCCGAGTGAAGAATCCAACCCATTTAGTAGGTGAGATACCTGAGAACAAGAAAGGTTGCATGATCTCCTTATGATCATGCAGCCAGCTAATTATGGAACTGGGACTAGAACCCTAGTTTCCTGATTCCCAGTCCGGTGCTCCTTCCTCTCTGCCACACTCACACATGCACCAATATTAATTAAGCAACTCTCTGCTGATGGTCCTATAAGGCACTCAGATTACAAAAATTTGATCCTAGATATGCTTCTCAGGTAAAGTAAGCAGGGTTTAAAAAAGAGTGTGGAATTCAGCATCAGAGAGACCTGGCTTTGCCTGAGGGACCTGGGGCAAATGGGCTAACATTGTTGTAAAATGAAAATATCTACATTCAAGGTTGTTTGAAGAGGAAACAAGATCACATACAT
Organism: Corynorhinus townsendii; assembly: GCA_026230045.1. NCBI lineage: Eukaryota > Metazoa > Chordata > Mammalia > Chiroptera > Vespertilionidae > Corynorhinus > Corynorhinus townsendii. Next base: position 58,740,332 of record JAPDVU010000005.1, on the reverse strand, counting down.
GAATCATCTATCATCATCTAGACACATTTAGGGGAACTGGACAAATAAAAAGGCAATTCTATCATGTTGAATGCATTCCATTTCACTCAATTACTTCCCTACTTGCACATTTCTCCCACATCTATTTTATTTTTAAGATTATAAAAGGTCATGATTTTATTTACACTGTCATAGTTACATGATTTCACACTAAGATAAAATTAGAGATACTGCATGTGTCTACGAATGAGGGTATTTTTTAATTGTTTTCTTTAGCTTTATTGAGGTATAATTGACAAATGAAAATTGTATATATTTAGGTGTACAACTTGATGTTTTGATATACATATACGCTATGAAATAATCACCATAATCAATCAAATTAACATAACAATCACCTCACATAATTACTACTTTCTACTTTTCTTTTGTGTGTGTGTGTGTGTGTGTGTGTGGTGAGAATACTTAAGACTTTCCCGCTTAGCAAATGTCAAGTGTTCAATGCAGTGTTCACTGTAGTTAAATTGTTGCACATAGAATCTCCATAACTTATTTATCTGTATAAGTGAAACTTCGTAATCCTTGGCCACAACTCTCCATTTCTTCCTTCCCTTCCTGGCCACCACCATTCTACTTTCTGCTTCTGAGTTTAACTATTTTAGAATCTACATAAGTGCGATCCTGTGGTATTTGTCTCTCTGTGCCTGGCTTTCATGTAGCATGATTTCCTTCAGTTTCTCCCATGCTGTGGCAAATGGCAGGAGTTCCTTCTTTTTTGAGGCTGAATAATATTCCATTATTGTATGTATATACCACTTTTGTATTCAATCATCTATCACGAGACAGTTACGTTGTTTTCATGTCTTGGCTATTGTGACTAATGCTTCAATGAACATGGGAGTAGAAATAGCTCTTCCAAATCCTGATTTTATATCCTTTGAATATACTTCCAGAATCTCTGGTATATGTTAAGAAAAAGATTTGGAAGAAAAAAAAAGCTTTTCCAATATTTTCTTCCCTACCTGCCGCTCTCCAACAATGAGTGTGCATCTAGCAGAGAAAGGCCAAATGAGTTAGAATGTGTCAGAGTCATTGAGAGAGGGGAAGCTACAGGCCGCCTTATTCATTGTCCCTGCACATAATCAGTGTGGATAAATGGAAAGCTAACTGCATTCAGCAAAATGTATCACGGGAATGACTTTCCTGTTTGCCAGGCACTACTTGCACAGAGCCATCCAGGCCGCTCATTGTAATCAGCAGCTGTGTGGGAAGTCTGACTCTGTGGCAGAGCCTGGCTTAGAGACAGTACAGCCACAGCACACGCCTGGCGGTCCTGGACTCTCCCCTTCAAGCTCTCTTGTTTGACTAAGAGATTCAGATTCCATTTCCCATTTCTTTATTTGCAAGTTCCATATTTCTTAAAGTAGGTTGAGATATTAAGATAATGAATGTTATTAAAATAATAATTTTCATCCTTTATTATGTGCTTATAAACCAGGTATTTAATATATTTTTTCATTTTATCTTCCCAACACTCCCGCATGGTAGTTACTATTATTTCCATTTTACTAGGGGAAAAAAATAGAAAAATGTAATGTTTGGAAAGATGATGAGCTTGCCCAATGATATATGAGTCCATTTGGCTTAAAAAGAATTATCTTTTCAGTACACCATATTGCCTCTGAAGGTGCAATTTGTTAGTCTACAAATTTGAAACAAGACAGCATCCATATTCTGTGATAGAATTGTGCTCACTGTTTCTTTCTGCTTCCAGAGCCAAGAATATGGCTTTTCTCTAAATACGATGACTTTCCATTCATCCACACACTGATTATACTCCAGGACAATACATCATTTGGTATATTGTTGGTTTAGTCTTATAAATCTCGATGCTCTTGTCTCTTCAAGTTTATTAGGGCCATAGTTCTCTTCCTTTGCTAGTTCAACTCAAATAAAAACTTGCCAAACTTTGCAATTTTTTCAACTTTGAAACCGAATTGTGACACTATTACCAACATTCCAGCTTCTGCATCTTGTTCACCATACTATGATCTCATTGGTGTGGGAATGAAGAAGGGATTAAGGCAAAGAAGAAGAGAATTAAAATTAGGCGTGGAACATCTTTGCTTTTTATTCCCCCTGACCCTTCTCTCACTCCAGCAAAGGAGAGAGAGCCAGGTTCTGATGAGAAGAGGGAAAAATATCCAGGAACCTGGTCTATTTGTTAGAAAATCACATGTTGTAACATTTAAAAATTATTGATTTAAAGGCATTTATTTTAAAATATTTTCAAATAAAATTTGACATTAAAAAATGTAGTGTGCCATGCTGTGTCCAATTCTAAGTGTTGATTTGCAGTGTTGTTGCGCGTCCAATGAATTAGAGACATAGATACCAAGCATTACTGGGCACATAAAGGCATCGATGCATTCTCATAGAAGTAAATTACAGAATAGAGCAGAATTCCGTGAAATGCTGATATTGGAAAGACATGATCATAAGTCCAAAAGCTGCTTGTGTCAATTCTTTAGAGACAGAGACTATTTTTAGTGCTTAACGAAAATCAAGGCTATTTTAAAGAAAAATTTGAGACCTTTTCTATATTCTTTATACTGAACTATGTTTTTCTTTTGCCTGAGGACCAAGTCAATTAAAAAACTCCTCTAATTTTTACAGTATCATCTTTGCTTATTAAGCAAAGTATGTGCAAAGGACAGAATACTGAGTCACGTGGACATCTCTTCCAAAGTAAACCAAAGACTGTTGTGTAAAAGTGAACATCAGTGAGCTGTAAGGTATGCAAGGGCAGCCCTGGTTCAGAAATGAAGAATGTCAGCTTGCCAGCTGACGTCATTGTGGCCCAGTGAGGATCAACCTTGGAGTCGACCCTGTGCCAAGGCAGCTGGTTTGCAGGATGCATGCTCATGGTCCTGGCCTGCAGGAGGCAGGCCTGGACCTGAAACCCATGCACTGGACTGGGACTGTGGAATCTGCTCATGTAGTTATACACACTTACTAAGTACATACTGAAAAGTAATAGTTTTACACATGCAGTATACAGATGATGTATCGTAGAATTGTACACTTGAAACATATATAATCGTATTAACCAGCGTCATTCCAATACATTTAATTTTTTTTTAACTAATAGTGTTTAAATGGTCCTCAGAAGGATATCTACCAACTTCAGGCTAGTGGTTACCTGTGGGGAGAGGGCAAAAGTAATCAAAAGGGCCCTAACTGGTTTGGCTCAGTGGATAGAGCATCGGCCTGCAAACTGAAGGGTCCCAGGTTTGTTTCCGGTCAAGGGCATGTACCTTGGTTGTGGACACATCCCCAGTAGGGGGCATACAGGAGGCAGATGATCAATGTTTCTAACTCTCTCTCCCTTCCTCTCTGTATATTTTTTAAAAAGTAATCTAAAGGTAAAGAAGGTGGGCAGGGCTTTAATAAATTTTTTTAAAAGTCTGTGTTAAATATGACAAAGAGTTAGCAATTGTTAAATTCATGTGGCAACTGCACAGAAATCTGTTACAGATTCACATTTCTATATGTTTGAACTATTTTACAACTAAAATTTATAGAATACTGACTAACAAAAAATAGTCTCAGAAACACCAACCATGATCACAACCGAAAATGAAATGCGAATCCAAAGTGAAATGTTCAAAGGAGTCACACTTTCGAAAAGTCATGACATTCCTGAGGTGAGGCATTAACAGAAATGTGGATGTGACCGTGGTTATGTACTCAAGGTTTTCTACTTCTTTAGAAAAAAATGAATGTTTAACTCCAAGTATTGCAGCGAGTAATGTTAGGAGAGTATCATAAAGCACACTGTTATCTGTCACTCAGCCAAACCCAAATTAGAATCAGTCAGCTTTGAAATTTCGTGACTTTCTGGGCTTGGAACTCACCATCTCCACGATGGATTAGCATTATTTTCCCATCTGAACCGTCTTGGGCAGCAGCAGTAATAACCTCTTTTTTTGTTTGTTTTTTTGTTAGAGGTTAGGACTGAACCTTCCAAGGAAAACAGGCCTTCCTCTCATTTCAGGGTGAGGTTTCCAACTGATTTCCGAGGGTATTTCCAACTGATTTCCCAGGGTATTTCACGTTCCGGTTGGGGCTTCTTCATCTGGTGCTAAAAAGACAAACACGGGTTTTAATCTCCAGGGCAGGACGTTACAGGGTCTCCAGGGCAGGACGTCACTAGAATGGACGACCCACGGGCAGTTAGCAGACTTGCAGGCCAGTGCCTTTAATCCCCTTTGCAGGGGCCGCTCAGGAGCAGACAGCACTTGCTGCAGGCAGGGTGTTGAATCGGATCCAGCTTTGTGGGTAAAATCATAGGGAAGTACTATTTTCTTCAGTAGCATCCAAGTAACACCCCCACTATGGTTTAGTTATGCACCCCTTTTCCATAAATGAATGAAGTCAACAACCCTTCAGACCCGCAGAGTGAGGTGTTACAGAGACACTCCTTATCTCCCAGTCTGACTTCACCTTTAAGACCCAGATCGAAATTCCTTCTCTTGTTGATGCCATTCTCCTTGGACTATTGTCTTCTTTGAAGAAACCCAACATTTAAAAAGAGTGGTGAGCCCTGGCTTGGAAGCTCTGTTGGTTAGAGCACCATTCTAATATGCCAAGAATGCAGGTTCAGTCCCAGGTGAGGGCACATACAAGAATCAACCAGTGAATGCATAAATCAGTGGAACCACAAATCGATGCTTCTCTCTCTCACCAGCCCCCCTTTATCTCTCCCTCTCTCTAAAAATCAATGAAATTTTTTTTACCATTTTTTTTATTGTTTTAAGTATTACAAATAGTAGTACATATGTCTCCTTTTTCCCCCCCATTAATCTCCCCCTGACCTCCCCTACCCCCCAGTACATGCCTTCACCTGCCCGCCCTCCCCCCCCCCCGCCCCAGTGTCTTATATCCATTGGTTGTGCTTATATGCATGCGTACAAGTCCTTCAGTTGGTCTCTTACAGCCCCCCTCGCCCAACCTCCCCTGTCTTCCCAATGTAGTTTGACAGTCTGTTCAATGCTTCTTTGCCTCTGTATCTTTTTCCCACCATTTCTTTCCTTTAAAAAGTTTTGTCTTTGCAGACTAGAAATAAACATATAATAACAAAACAAAACAAAAAAAATGTTTGAGTCCCAATTTCAATGTCCAACAGTTCTGAGTCCCCGTTTCAATGTCTAACAGTTCCTTATGTGTACATGTCAGCAATGATATCTGGATGGTGGGCACATGTTGGCAATGCAGGTCTGACTCTCTCTGGTTTGGTCCTAGGTAACCTGCAGCGGTGCACAGCTGCTGACTGCTCGCGTGGCAAGGCGTTGTCAGCGTCTTCCATCTCTGGACTGTTTTTTCCTCTTGTCTTCGTGGTTGGAGCACACCCGTCAATTCCTCTCTGTTGCAGGAATCCATCTGGTCTTGGGGTTGTTTTCTGAAAATATACAAATGTATTCTCAACCACAAGTTAATAAAGGAATCTTTTCTATATAATTGATTTGGGATCCTTTTTATTTTTGTTCAAACAATTTTCCTTTATCTTATTTAGACACCATGTGTGTTTTTAATGGCCGTCTTGCTGTTAGCATTGCAAATGAAACTTAATTTGGTAAAGTAAAAATTTTCTAGATGTAATTTACTTATAGGATATTTTTCCTTACATGATATTGCCCTACTATCCCCCCCGCTTTTTTATTAATGGAGGTTTTTGTAAATTTTATAATGCAGTCTTGATAACTTTAAATTAAAAATTTTTTTTTTTTGCCCACACATATGACTGCTTTAGGTTCATTGCATATTCAGGAATTTTACCATGAGATGAACTACCAATAGAAATTTTAGTTATTACTTTAAGAACACCTTTTTGTCCAGTACAATTAACTTTACTTGAATATTCACTTATTTCAATTAGCCTATTTAAATTAATCTGAAAACTCGATTACTATTTTACTGTCAAATTTAATACTCTACCAACAATCTTAGTTTACCCTGTAAATATTAGTGGGAAGGATTATTTGCATTCTTGAGTGGGCCCTGAGCATTCCAGATGCTAGGCTGAATTTAGATATAGGGCAACTGCTGTCGGCCAAGTCTCTTTTCTGTTACCTGGGTCCCGATCTGAGCTGGGCCAAGTCTCTTTCTGTTGCCTGGGTCCCGATCTGAGCTGTGTGTGGGAAGCGTGAAGCAGCCATGGGGGCAGGAGACCTCCTTCAGAAGGGGTGAGGGTTCAAGCCCCTGCTATGTTGGGGGGTGAGGGTCTGTGCCCCACTTCTGTTGCCCCCCCAAGTTTCAATGAAATTTTTAAAAAATAAAATAAAAATAAAGACACTGGTGGAATAGAAAAAGTTCCTGTGGCTGTGTAGCTGGACAGAACTAGGTCTGAATTCTGGTTTGGGCTAACTCACTGTAGGATCTCAGGCACCTCATCTCATCTCTCTGGTTTCTAACGTCCTCTGCTGAAAGTGGGAAAAAATAACAAGAACTATCTCACAGGGCTGTTGTGAATGAGATTGTCCAGAGCTTGGCCCAGTGCAATCCCGAGTGAATCACCGTTGTCACGGGCATTCTTTCTTGTCCTTCAGATTTCTAGAGAAGAGCTTTTAAATTTTATTTCTTAATGCTATTGATTCCAAATATCATGCTTCACTTAAAAAACAAAAAGCTTATCTTGAATTTGTTTGCTATCCTGTGCTTCCCATTTCCTTTTTTCCAACATCATCAAGAACAGAAACATCTTAAAATTGAGGTCAAGCATCTTCAGAAGCCAAGTGTTTTCAGTCTTAAGTGACCAAACCACCCGAGGCACAGATGCCTCCACCAACTTCTCCGAGGGGCCTTTTGACTCACTGAGGCACTGGCCTTGGTTTCGGCCAGCCACTGGGCAACAGGAAATGCAAGCTTTCTCACACTGTGGGGATCGTAATCCCAATAAGAAAGGCCACCAGAGCAGCCAGGGCAGTTGTACGTTAAATCCTTTTCATTTGAAAGCTGCCAGAAATATGACCCTGAGAACAAGGACCAGTCTCTTATGTTATTATGCCACTTTGAACAAGAACACTTAGTTCATAGCAGGTGCTTAATACTCGCTTACTGTGTGGTAAGTAGGACATCTCCTATGTGGAGTCACCATTTACCAAAAAACAGACTACTAGGACTCAAGGTGTACATTGTAACTAGTGTAACCCTGTGTTGGCCTTTCTTTATTGTCTAATGTAGCAGAAATCTCAAAAACTGAAGGCCACTAGGGCCCTGACTGAGATGTTCTGGTGCCAATATGTGGAAGTAAAACCACATAGAGCTACTAATAGTTCTCTAAACGTGATACTTTTCTCTCACCTCTACACATTTTACACACAGTTCCCTGGGCCAGGAGCACAGGCCTCTCATATTCACCCACCCCTACCCTCAGCAATATTTTTCATGATTACATTTTCCTCAAGAGGCAACCCAGCCATCCCATCCTTCCAGAAGCCCCCTGTGTCTCCCATGGGATAGGCATGAGTTTCCCTTGTGCACTTCTATGTTGCATGCTCTCTAAAAATGAGACCTGTCTCCATTATCATTCAGGTGACTGAACTTTTGCAATACAGTCAATAAAAAAAAATTGTTGAGCAACAACCTACCATAAGAGTAGGATGGAGTCGTGAAAGGATTGAAAACTAGGGAAAATAATTTTGGATTACCCAGAGGACATTCACATCAGTACTCTACTTGCACAGACTCTGCAAGACTATTCTTCATTTCACCCAAATGATGACCACTTGCCTTAATGTCCTCAGGAGTTGTTTTATGGGGTCCATAAAAGGTTGCTGGTGTCCCCTGGTACTGTTGGTAATCAAGATCATTGACTGACAGAATTTGCACTAGGAAGAGACATGTTAATTAGTCTAAGTAATTCACTGGAGTAATTAATGATTTAATACTTACGTAATAGCTAACACTTTCACCTGTCAGAGCCAGAGGTAAATGCCAGACTAGAATGTGGTCATTATACCCTAAAAAAAATTTCGAGATAAAATAAAAATAGACCAAATAAAAGTGGAAGCCTCCTACTCTAGCCAGTGTTGCTGAGTTGGATGGAGCATTGTCCCACACACCAAAAGGGTGCAGGTTCAATTCTTGGTCAGGGTGTTTGGGAGCAACTGCTTGATGTTTCTCTCTCACATCAATGTTTCTCTCTCCCTCATATCAATAAACATATCTTCAGGTGAGGATTAAAAAATGTAGGAAGCTCCCGTGGTAGATGGTGGGCATGTTGAATCACAAAATTGGTAGTGGTTGTGGAGAAGGGGCAGCAGGTAGACCCCTTTGAGATGGGTCATGAGGTAAGAGACGTATTATTATTATAAACTGGAAACAGGACCTACTCTTCCAAGTTATACAAACAACACACAGGTTCAGGCTTATTTTGCCTCAAAGTTGTCATTTCCTTTTCCAAGATTAGTTTTCTTGGGTATTTTTGGATAACTTTAGGTAAAGATACAAATGTCTAATTGGTAGTAGCAGTAGCAAGATTTGGAGTGCTATATTAGTCTCCTATTCTTTTTCCTTCTTGTAAAGTTTGCTAGTTGGCCAAGATGGACTGAAGGAGGCCAGCATGGAATTCAAGGAGTTTGTCCAAAGTGACTATCACCAGGAAGAGGAGTATCTCCTAACACAGTTAAGATGTGCATTTGCTTCTTGACTGTGATGCACACTCTCCCAGAGAAATTCAAGCACATTATGAAATGCCTTGTATCTGCTGCTGTTTGGGCGTTTCTGAACATTTTAAGTGCTGGTTTGCTTGCAAGCCCTGAGACAAATGTCCTTAAAGCTCTCACCAGCATAGAACTTCAGCTGATTGCCATGGGAGCTCGGAATAAAAAGAAAACAGGATGAAGTTCCTTGGAAGCCTTCTAGATTTGTCCATCCCAAAATTGTACAGTAAGAAGCAGGAGAAAAGCAGTAAACCTGTGGATTTCTTCAAAGAGAGACTTGTTTTCTAAAAATATTAGGCCTTATTTTGTTATTTTACTTGGATTGACCTCCAACAGCTGCTCCATTGGATTTCACGGGCAGCCTGGGGTTTTTAGCTTAATGAAGCCCTGGGAAACAGATTTTGTTTAATTATTAGGCCTTCTGTGTGAATTTGAATGGGCAGAGTTCAGATGAAGAGGCACTCTGGGGTCATGACTTCGCATGTTTGTCTCACTTGTGAACATAGAATGGAAACAAGTTGAGGAGGGGTAGGATGGGGTGAGAAAACAAAATGTTTGGGAACTGAAAGTTCTCCCGTGTACTGGGCACATTTTTGAGATGACATGGTGGAGTTCCTGTGGAAACCAGTGGAGGACTCGGATTCAGATACCGTTGTCCCAAAGTAAATAAGTCATGTGCCACACCAGACCCATGCTGGGCTCAAGGCCAGAGGAAGGGAAAGGTGCACCTGTCGACAGTGAGCAAGCTAACCAACCTCGTCAGAGAGCTAGGACGCCACACCTTCAAAGGGGGCCTATCTTCGTAGGGAAGAGCTGCTGTGAGAACGGGGCTGTAGTATAAAAGGCTAGGTCAAGAGGATATTTTCTGAATTGGTCGGGAGTTACGCTAAGAACAAAGGTCCATTATTGATTTCAGAAGAAAACATAAGTTTTAAGGGAGGCTGTCATTCCAACTTGGAGTTGAACTATTATGATTCACCTATAATTTAATAGCAGCTGGCTATATATTTCTTCCCTGACATCAACTGAAGAGTGACTATCCACACACTACAAAGTATGGCTTCGATTTTAGCTACTTCCAATAAATCCATGAGATCTGACCAGAATACATATGTTGGGTAAGTAATTTTGATTAGATGGATGTTCTTTGGATTTTATATTAAATGTTCAGAAGATCAACCTCTATCATTGTGTAAATGTCTTACGTTTAGAGATGATATAGTTGGAACTTAGCTCATAATACAAAACAAAATAAATACAATGCAAATTGTCTTCTTAGTGATATTTTCATTCCTTGCTTCTTGGGGGAATTTGGCTCATCTAAGAAAGTGGAGCAATATGTCTATTATACCTCTCTCCTTAAAAAAAAAAAGAAAGAAAGAAAGAAAGTAAAGCCAAAAAACATGCAAAAGATTAACCAATCTGCATGAGTGAACACATTCAAAGTTCAGCCTTTAATTCCAGGACCATGGGCTGAAATAGCTGAGAAATGAATTAAGGGGCCTCCCTGTGCCTAAGGGGGATTTAACTGTGTTGCAGCATATTATGAAGTGATTCCATACGCTTTGTGATAAACTTTACATAGAATTCACTTCTAAAATTCCATGTATGTTCTTCATCTCAGGGGTAGACATAAACCTGTCAAAACTGTCTGAAAATTTAGCTCCAATTCTTGCCCCAGGTTCACAGAACATAATGAGCATTAATCTTCAGAAGGCTTAAGGAATTTTTGTGCATTCCCTCTGATTCACCAAGTTGTAGCAGATGCCTTGCTTAGAGCCTCCATCATGTCATTGTTCCAGAAAATGTTCCCTTTACCCATCCCAGACAAAGGTAGTCTCCTACAATATTCATTTGCTCAGGAATGCCAAGGAAAGAGAAAAGGAAAAATTCTGAAGATGAAGGTAGTGGTAAATAGAAAGACTTCTTCTCAGCCAGCACTTTTCTCTGGTTACCAGTGTTTAATACTGACCATGCTATCTCATGGCTTGCTAAAAGAATGTATTCCCAATACCACCTTTGGCCCACATTTTAGAGAAAGGAAAGAAAACGCAAAAAAAAAAAAAAAAGGTTGAGGACCAAATAGCACATATAGTCTAATTAGTAAAAATTATATATTTTGGAAAGATTGAAATATTGCAATTGCCAGAATCATACTGGGTTGAATTTGGCATAATACCCCAAACTAATTTTTCCTTTGGCAAATAATAGAGGGATCATCTTAGAAGTGCTTTTGGTGAGCCTAAAGGGATACAAACCTTCTATAGACATGCCCCTCACCCAATTCTCTGACCAAGGGATCATTAGCTATTGAAACAGACCATCAAGGAAAATTAAATAATGAACAGGATTATTATCATGAATAGTCCTAATGAATTAGCAGGACTATTATAGTTAATATAAGAGAATATAGTTAATGGTTTGAGAATTTCTTTTTGAAGACAGGAAAGCTGGAATGCATCAATGATTTTAAAAATACCAAGGCCCATATTTTCTTGACAATATCAATCAGAATTTCTAGGTGTGGGCTCAGGTACCAGTGCTTTTAAAAGCACCCCATGTGATTCTGATATGGAGTTAGAATTTGAAATCACCTCTTCTTGGGTAAGGATTTATAGAGTCAGCTGGGAATCCAAAGGAGAAGCTGCAGAGAGGGAAAGCTGTTTGGCAGAGTCAAGCAGAAAAGTGAGAGAAGTTGGAAGAGAAAGTGGATGGCATGTTTCTCAAACTGTAATGTGCACAGAAGTCACATAGGAGTTGTTTACAGGGCCGCTTTTGATTCAGGAGGTCCTGTGATTTTGCATTTCTAACAAGCCTCCATGGCAATGCTGCTGGTGAATTAGCACGCTTTTTCCAACAAGGGATCACTGCTGCATGTCCTCTTGCCTGTCACCAGGAAAGGAAAGGAGGTGTCCTTTTGCTTGGGGACTTTGAGGCTTGTTCTGAAGTAGTAAAGTGTACTAACCTCATGGAATGTTTTATTTTTTTAAACCAGCCATGATCCACTAACTAATTAAGAATTTGTTACCCTAAGTGTTTTTGAGCGGAAAATTAATAGTATTCTGTTCCACTTCCCAAACATTAAATTTAATTTAACAAATAAAATTTGTTAAGACTTGGGGATTAAAAAAAGATATATGAGACAGCTTGCATGAAAAAATTCACAATTTTTCTGGAGAGACAGAAAATTAACCCTTGAAGTGCTATCTATTAGCCTTAACATGAAATACTGTGTATGCTTTAGGAGCACAGTGTGGGGTGGGAATTCATACTGACTGGGGAGGGAAGATGCTTGGAAAAGCCTTCAGGGGGAGGTGATATTTAAATTTGACCTTGAGGAATGAGTAGGATTCTGACATGTGAACAATGGAGGGAAAGAGAAAGGATGCTTTCAGGAACAAAGGCCTAAAGAGGGATTCTCAACTTGGATTGCACATTACATCACTTGGGAAGATTTCTTTCTTTCTTTTTTTTTTTTAGATGCATACAACATATTACTTTTATTCTATTCCAGCTCATTTTGGAAATAGCTCCCATAATTGCTTGAGGAGGGGAAAAGGTATAGGTGTTGTTATCTTTTATTTTTTTATTTTCTATTTTTAATTTATTTAATTCATTTTAATTTAATAAATCTTTATTGTTCAGATTATTACAATTGTTTCTCCTTTGTCCCCCCACAGCTCCGCTCCGCCTAGTTCCCACCCCACCCTCTGCCCTTACCTCCCCTGCACTCTCCTCATCCATAGGTGTACGATTTTTGTCCAGTCTCTTCCCTCACCCCCCACACACCTTTCCCCCTGAGAATTATCACTCCACTCCCATTCTATGCCCCTGATTCTATTGTATTCACCGTTTTATTCTGTTCCTCAGATTTTTAATTCACTTGATTTTTAGATTCACTTGTTGATAGATATGTATTTGTTGTTCATAATTTTTACCTTTACTTTTTTCTTCTTCTTCCTCTTCTCAAAGAATACCTTTCAGCATTTCATATAATACTGGTTTGGTGGTGATGAACTCCTTTAGCTTTTTCTTATCTGTGAAGCTCTTTATCTGACCTTCCATTCTGAATGATAACTTTGCTGGGTAGGGTAATCTTGGTTGTAGGTTCTTGCTATTCATCACTTTGAATATTTCTTGCCACTCCTATCTGGCCTGCATAGTTTCTGTTGAGAAATCAGCTGACAATCGTATGGGTATTCCCTTGTAGGTAATTAGCTATTTTTCTCTTGCTGCTTTCAAGATTCTCTCTTTGTCTTTTGCCCTTGGCATTTTAATTATGATGTGTCTTGGTTGGTCCTCTTTGTATTCGTTTTGTTTGGGGTTCTGTGTGCTTCCTGGACTTGTAAGTCTATTTCTTTCACCAGGTGGGGGAAGTTTTTGGTCATTATTTCTTCAAATAGGTTTTCAGTATCTTGCTCTCTCTCTTCTTCTGGCACCCCCATAATTCTGATGTTGGTATGCTGGAAGTTATCCCAGAGGCTTCTTACACTATCTTCAAATTTTTGGATTCTTTTTTCTTTTTGCTCTCCTGGTTGAGTGTTTTTTGCTTCTTTGTATTTCAAATCTTTGACTTGATTATTACGTTCCTCTAGTCTGCTATTGGGTCTCTGTATAATATTTTTTATTTCAGTCAGTGTATGTTTAATTTCTAGTTGGTCCTTTTTCATATCCTCGAGGGTCTTGTTGAATTTATCTTGTTGAATTTTCTAGGAAATTCTTGAAAAACCTTATAACCATGGTTTTGAACTCTATATCCAGTCGTTTGTTTTCCTACATTTCTTTCGTTTGTGATCTGTTTCCTTGTCTCTGCATTTTCGCTCCTTCCCTGAGTTGGTAGGGTGGCTTTGTGTGCTAGGTGTCCTATATGGGCCAGTGGGTCGTTCTCCCAGTTACCTGAGGTGGACACGCGTGGTGCACCCCTTTGTGGACTGTGTGTACAGCCTTGTTGTAGTTAAGTCTAGATTGTTGTTGATGTCACTGGGAGGAATTGACCTCCAGGCCAATTGGCTGTGAGGACCCTCTGTGTCTATAATGGAAGAACTGCTGCGCTGGAGACACGCTTATGGCGCAGGACTTGTTTCAGTGGGCTTTGGTACTCACTGAGTCGGCCTCTTGAATGTGTCACTTATGGATGTAAGTAGTTGAAATCTGGTGTCATCTCACACTGACCACTAGATACACTAGCTTCTGGATCTCCAAAAGGGTGCGGGTCAGCTACTGTCTGAGGCCACGCAGTAGGACCTATAGCGAGAACTACTGTTTTATCCTCTTTGCTTGGGGTTTGGAGGTTTTGGAGCTGTCTGTCCAGAGCTGCAGTTTGTTAGGTTAAGCTGTGATAGGGCAGGCCATTTATATGCAAAAGCCGCTGTGTGGAGCTTGGGTGGGTTTGTAGTTTGTGCAGGGTGAGGTCTCAGGGAGTCACTAGGCTAGGGCGGGCAAACAATGATGACTGCCAGTCAGCCGTCTCTGCCTTTCCGCATTTCCAAGTCCCCGTGTCCCATGCCCCAGTGCAGTAAACAATGATTGCTGGGCGCACCTCTGCAAGAAAGTCACCCTCACTTTCCGACCCGATGGCTGACAGCCCATCTTCTCCCCATAGGAGTTTGGGTTCCCAGAGTCTCCTCAGAATCTGGAGTTTGGAGTAATCAGGAGCTTGTGTCCCTTTGGGTTGAAAAAAGCAGTGCACCCAGTCGCCCACTGCCAGCCCTATTGGTACGCCTCCGTACCTCAGCTTTTCAGCACTTGTGCATGTCTCAAGGCTCTTTTCTCTTTCCTTCTAGTTGTAGAACTTCCACTCAGCCAGCTTTTCCATGGTTCTGGGTGATAGACGTTTAGTCTTTTAGTTGTAGTTTTGAAATTGTTGTGTGAGGCAGCAGTTTAGATGTTTACCTATGCCGCCATCTTGGTTTCTCTCACTTGGGAAGATTTCAAAAATATTTTTCAGAGTCTAAATTCAGTGGGTCCTGGGCACCAGTGTTTTTAAACTATTTTTTAATGAGAAAACATCATTGGAAATATAGAAAAACACAAGAGTTTTGTTAAAATGTGTAGAGGCATTTACTGGTAAATGGAAGGAACATAGAGTCAAAAAGTCAGATAGTTCTTGGCAGGGACAGCTTGACCCGCGGTGGTATTGGGTAATGATTATCACTAATGATTAAAGTTGTATGCAATCACTACTATAATACCAAAGACTGAAGATGATGTGCCTTATAAATATGAATTAGATGGACTTAAGTTCATTCCTACAGCAGCAGTCAGCTCACCATCTTGCATTATTTTATGAGAAAGAGGAAGAACAGTAGCCCAGCTAGGCTCATATAGACTTCAGGGCAATCTTGCAAAGCAGTTATTATTTTTACTATACCCACTTTACAGATGAGGAAACTTTCAAAGAACAAAGATAAAATAGCTTACCCAAGGCTGCACAATAAGTACATATATGGTTGAACTGGTGGTGGAACCCAGGCAATCTGACTACAGATCCCAGTAGCCTATGGTATCCAGGCTCCCATGCAAAGAAAGAAAAGGACCATGAGGGCCAGACAGACCTGCGTAGAAAAGACTGTTCTGTAGTCTACTGGTTGTAAAAGCTTGCTTAAGTTTCTCAACTTCTGCAAGTCTTGGCTCCTTCATTTGTAAATTGCATTTGTTAGTATTGCTTACCTAATAGAATGTTTATGGAATTAAAACTATACATAGTTTTCATGGCACTGTGCAATTTTCATGCTTAAGGTTATGCCTGTGTGCACAGAAAATATTAGCCATTATTATTATTATTAGTGGTGCTGCTGTTTTTATTATAATATCATAATAATATTTGCTTCATGACAAATCATTTAATCCTAAATGAAAGTTTGTGTCCAATATTCGGGCTAAGAGTTATCATAGGCTTTCTCTCTAAATTTCTTCACATCTTTTTTATATTATTTTTCCCAGAAAAAGTTTTGTTCATGTTAAAAATCCTTACCTGGATTCTATGGATGAAGACATTCTCTATCACTTGGATTTAGGAACAAAAACACACAACCTACCAGCAATGTTTGGGGATGTAAAGGTAAAAGTATTTCTAACTTTAGGAAAAACTATTGTGTTTCCCCTGCTGATATATATATATTTTATTTTTTCATCATAAACTTTACTCATTCAGCTAGTGAAATGTCAGAGGTCCCACTAGGAACTGATGTTCATTCTCTGAAGCAATTTGGAATGTATATATCTCGAACAATTGTTTCCATTCCAACAAGACATCAAGGTTCCCAAACTAAATCTAATACATGCATGATTACTGGGCTGCTCTAGTTCTTAGAGATAAATACCATTTCATTGACAATACTGCTGGGTGTTGAGAATTCATTATGATTCAGTCACTGTTTAACATCTACTAACTTCACTAATTCACATTTTATTAAATCATCGCATAACTCAACAAAATTAACAATGCTATCTTGAAAAGAACTATTATTCAATATTTCATATTATTAAGGTTTTTGTTATTTCATAAGAAATGTTATGAGAAAATTGTTTATGGAATATTGCTAGGGAAATTGTACTTCTCTAATATTTACTTTACCTTAAATATATATGTATGTAATAAAAGCAGCTCATGGCCATTATTTAAAATTGGGAAAATATAAAACAATAATTTTTAAAAATACACCTTAAAAAATCTCCTACCACCTAAACATAGACATTAACCTATTTTCTTTTCCCTCAATCCTTTTTAATAAATAGATTTTAAAATAGTTGGAATTATATAATTGCATCTTAAATTTTTTACTTCATTTTATATAATTAACATTTCCCCCATATTATGTCATTTTCTTAGAGACACATTGTTTATGGATGTCAAGTGACAGAGCTACACATTATATAGTCTACTTTTGACCTTTATGTAAAAGTATTTTCTATTATAAACACCATTGAAATGGATATTTTTGGACCTGAAACTTTTTCATATTTAAATCTACTTGCTTGGAATTATTCACTTAAGTGGTAAAAGAGAATACACTTTTAAAATAATTTTTTGTTTTTCAAAAGGCCTCTACCTACTCACAGTCCCACCAGGAGAGAATCATGCAGTTTTCATCTAACTTTCACTCACTTCTTTAGCAATTACAAGAACAAACAAGCAAGCAAAAAAACCTTTCACATCCACTGACTCACTTAATCTTTGCATTAGCCCTTTTAGGCAGGGTAGCAGATATTTATTTATTTCCTCCATAAAACAAGGACATTGAGTTCAGGAAAGTCAAAGGAGGTTAACAAGGTACAACATCCAGTGGCAGAGCTAGGACTTGGACCACGCTTTGCCAAGGTTCTTACCCACTGCACTAGGTGGATTCTTTGAGTCACAGTAACTGAGAATAGTCCACTAATTAGGAGGGGGCATTGAAGAAAGGGGAGGAAGAAGAGAAGGAGTCTAGAAGGAGAAGGAGCGGAGAAGGAGGAGGAAAAAGGAAGGAAGGAAGGAAGGAAGGAAGGAAGGAAGGAAGGAAGGAAGGAAGGAAGGAAGGAAGGAAGGAAGAAAGGAAGGAAGATAAGGAGGGAGGGATGGAGGAAGGGAGGGAGGGAGGGAGGAAATGAAAGGAAGAAGAAAGGAAAGGATAAAGGGAAGAAATAAACCTATGATATTCATTAGCAGAGGGAACTAAATTGCTTCCTCCCCTCCCAGCTCTCCTAGAGCACAATGTTTTGAGGGTGTGGGCTGATTTGACATGACCCACCCCTTTCCCCACTCCCCACCAGTCTGCTGCTCCTAGCCTTTTACAGGCTTCTCTCCATATTAGCTTCATATTCTCAATGTCACAACTCTCCTTACGGATGTTTCTGATGATTATGCTCCAAGAACCATTGATAAAGACTATCTATGATACTCATTGACCAGACTACCTGAATTCAAATGTTAGATTTGATGTTCATGCCTCACAGTGATGTTCCCAGTACCATTATTTGGGGATAAGTCCAATTAATTAAAAGACTCATCATAATTAATAAACTATGGTACACATCTAATTAATAAATTAGAAAGACTCAAGATAGATTTTTGAGGCAGGAAGTTTTCTATTATATACATATCTAGGTATCTATCTCTCATCTACCATTTATGGAGTACTTTCCATGCATCAGACTCTGTATTAGGCATATGAGTATGGTATATCATTTGAACCCCATAGCTACTAAGATAGTTGTTATTATCCCCATTATACAGATGAAAAAACTGAGGCTCAAACATATATGTAGTGTTATAACATATATACCTGTACATGTATTATAAATGTATTATTATAAATATGTTATAGCACTACATCTACATATCTGTACATAAATCTATATCTATATATACCTATATCTATCATCTAGCTAGCTATAACTGTAATAGGCATAACACAGTTGGTAAGTGAAAGAGCTGAGATTAAACCTTAGGTTTCTCTGATGAAAAAAGTAATGGCTGTTCTCTATTTGAAAAAAAAAGGCACTGCCTTTTGGTGCTCTAAATGTTAGTTTCTGGGAAATCATTGGGGTGAAAAGCTTTGTTTTAGACATGAAAATAATGTCTAAAACATAAATTTCTCTCTCTCTTTCACAGACACACACACACACACACACACACACACACACACACACGGGCACGCATGCAGAGTTGCCTCATCTTTGTTACAATCCCAGGAAACAAGTCTTTACTGCTCCACCTGACTAGATTTTCATCAGCACTTATTCTCAGGCTCCATCTGTCAGAACCACTATCCAACCTTAAAAACTCACTGTCCAGAGGAATCCAAGATGGTGGCGTAGGTAAACACCTAAACTGCTGCCTCGCACAACAATTTCAAAACTGCAACTAAAAGACAAAACGTCTATCACCCAGAACCACAGGAAAGCTGGCTGAGTGGAAGTTCTACAACTAGAAGGAAAGAGAAAAGAGCATTGAGACGTGCACGAGCGCTGAAAAGCTGAGGTACGGAGGTGCGGGATCTGGGCTGGCGGCAGGCGTTGCTTTTTTCAACCCAAAGGGGAGACAAGCCCCCGATTACTCTGATATACAGTTTCTGGGGAGACGCAGGGGACCCAAACTCCTACGGGGAGAAGCTGGACTGTCTGCTACTGGGTCGGAAAGTGAGGGGGGCCTGCTTGCAGAGCTGCGCACAAGAATAATTGTTTACTGCGCTGGGGCACTGGACACAGTTGGAGACACAGAGCCGGCTAACTAGCAGCCATTGCTGTTTGCCACGCCCTAGCCTAGTGACGCCCTGAGACCCCGCTCCACACAACCTACAAACCCACCCAAGCTCCAAGCAGCATTTTTAGCATAAGAATAGCCTGCCCTATTGCAGCTTAACCTAACAAACTTGCAGCCCTGATCAGACAGCTCCAAAACCTCCAAACCCCAAGCAAAGAGTAGAAAACTGTAGCTCTCACTGTAGCTCCTGCTGGGTGGACTCAGACAATAGCTGACCTGCACCCCATTGGAGATCCAGAAGCCAGTATACCTAGTGGTCAGTGTGAGAAACCAGATTTCAACTCCTCACATCCATAAGTGACACATTCAAGAGGCAGACTCAGTGAGCACCAAAGCCCCACTGAAACAAGTCCTGCACCATAAGCGTGTCTCCAGCACAGCAGCTCTTATAGACACAGCGAGTCCTCACAGCCAATTGGCCTGTAGGTCAATTCCTCCCAGCATACCAACAGCAATTAAGGCTTAACTACACCAGGACTTTGCACTCAGCCCACAAAGGGGTATACCAAGAGCGTCCACATCAGGTGATTGGGGAGGCTGAGCTACTGCCCCCTATAGGTCACCTACCACACAAAGCCACTCCATCAACACAGGGAAGCAGCCAAAATGCGGAAACAAAGAAACATGTCAGGAATGAAAGAAACGGAGGAAAGCAAACTACTAGACGACATAGAGTTCAGAACCACATTTATAAGGTTACTCAAGAATCTTCTAAAAACCGCCGAGAAACTTGATGACACTTCTGAGGAGCTTAGTGAGACCTTCAAGGACCTTAATGAGAATGCCAAAAAAATGGAAAAGGACTAGTCAGACATGAAGCATACACTGTCTAAAATAAAGAATATACAGAAACGCAACTGTAGATCAACGTACCCCAAGAATCAAACCAAAGATCTGAAATATGAGGAAACAAAAAACACCCAACCAGAAAAACAAAAAGAAAAAAGAATCCAAAAATATGAAGATAGTGTAAGGAGCCTCTGGGACAACTTCAAGCGTACCAACATCCAAATTTTTGGGGTGCCAGAAGAAGAGAGAGAGCAAAATACTGAAAACCTATTAGAAGAAATAATGACCGAAAACTTTCCCTACCTGGTGAAAGAAATAGACTTACAAGTCCAGGAAGCGCACAGAACCCCATACAAGAGGAATCCAAAGAGGACCACACCAAGACACATCATAATTAAAATGCCAAGGGCAAAAGACAAAGAGAGAATCTTGAAAGCAGCAAGAGAAAAACAGTTAGTTACCTATAAGGGAGTACCCATACGACTGTCAGCTGACTTCTCAGCAGAAACTATGCAGGCCAGAAGGGAGTGGCAAGAAATATTCAAAGTGATGAATAGCAAGAACCTACAACCAAGATTACTCTACCCAGAAAAGCTATCATTCAGAGTTGAAGGTCAGATAAAGAGCTTCACAGACAAGAGAAAGCTAAAGGAGTTCATTGCCACCAAACCAGGATTACATGAAATGCTGAAGGGTATTCTTTAAGAAGAGGATGAAGAAGAAAAAGGTAAAGATAAAAATTATGAACAACAAAATGACATCAAATACATACCTACCAACAAATGAATCTAAAAATCAAGTAAATAAAAAATATGAAGAACAGAATGGACTGGTGAATATAATAGAATCAGGGACATAGAAAGGGAGTGGACTGACAATTCTCAGGGGGAAGTGGGTGTGAGTGGTGTGGGAAGAGATTGGACAAAAATCTTACTCCTATGGATGAAGACAGTGGCAGGGGGTAAGGGCATGGGGTAGGGTGGGGTGGGGAATCAGGTGGAGGGGAGCTATAGGGGGAAAACAAAAAGAGGAACACCTGTAATCTGAACAATAAAGATTTATTTAGAAAAAAAACAGTAATCTGGAACATTACCGTTAATATCCACGTATCTTGTTCTTACTTTAAATTTAATCCCAAATAAAACTGCAAATGGGTAAAAGAAAAAGAAACAACTCACTGTCCACCTGGTGTCACTGCCTTCAGTAGATTTTCTTTTGAATAAAAAGGCATACTCTGGTTTAGAACCTGTTTTGTCCTACCGGAGGACAACTCTATTGATTGGCCCATTTTGATGGATAGTGGGCAAAAGTGTGTGTGTAGATTGGAAGTAGTTCTAAATAATCAGAACTGGCTCTTTAACCTATGCCAGGATTCTTTTAGAGGCAGCAAGTAAAGTCTGATTTATATTTACAGATGTTTTCTCAGAAACTTGCCCTTTTTTCAGCCACATTCTTATCTTTGAATGAGAACATGCTAGGTTCAATTTCTTGGTTCTAGTTAACTCCAGGGCAGCAATCCTAGCTAAGAAGAGGGAGCATAATCCATCAGAACCTGAAAACTCAGGCTTGCCTTCACAGAGATGATCTTCATTATTAAAGCATTATCTTCCAAGGAAAAGAGAAGTATGAGTGTATAAAACCTCAACCTTAAAGATTTTGACAATTATTCCTATTTTCTTACTATATTTTTTAAGTTTTCACTAGCTGGTACTGCAAAATATCAGTGGCTTAGCACAATTTAAGTTTATTTCTTATTTATATCAAGTACCAAAAAAATGGGTGTTCCCAGTTGATATGTGGCTTTCCTCCAACTGATGACTCAGGGACCCAGGCTCCTTCCATCTTGATGCTCTGTCACCTTTGAGCAGTGACTTGCAAATTTTCTCTGAGTGTCAACACCCATCTAGCAGATGGGAGAAGACAATCTGCAGGATCACCAATGGGAGATTTCTATGGGCTAGGACTGGAAGTGGCACCCATCACTTTTGCTCACATTCTAGTGGCTGAACTGAGGAAGATGGCATTATCTAATTAGAAAGGAGGCTGGGAAGTAGAGTTTAGTTGTATTCCCAGAAAGAAGGAGAAACAGCTTTGGTGACTTTGTCATACTGACTGGAATGCATCAAAATTTAAAAATATAGTGGAGGAGCATTAGACCTTATCTACTCAAACTCAACCTCCAATATGTCTTTTATAAAATTATTATCATAACCTCTAATCTCTCCCTAGAAATTTCAAGCAACATAAAAAAGAATTTACCCTATAACACTCTATAATACACATTTTTAAAGTGTTTATACACCTTTGTAAACATACATAATACCCAAGCTGCAATAGGACCAGGTTAATAACAACATGGCAAAGGTAAGTCTTTTGAGACATTTGGCATATTTGAAAGTGAGTTAATACTGGCAGCCTATAGCAAAGTACTTAACACATTTTTTGTAATGCTTCAGACTTCTTCCAATGCTCTTTTATCTTCTTTGTTAAAGCCAGGACAAACGATAATTTCATTTGGACATAAATCACAGTAAGCATCTCTTAAGGTCAGTGCTGGTTGGTGGTCCTCAGCCATATTTTACTTCTCATTAAGGCAGCCAGACTTAAAATTGAGGCTGGGGGTGATATTTAGTACGTCTGATTTAAGGGTAAGGCTTCAAGAATGAAAATGCTCTGTCTATACATATTATCTTTATGTCACTAGAAGCATTCAGAAATTCCTGTTGATTACAGCAATATCTAGAGTTCAAAGAAGAATTCAAACTGTAAGCTATTCTAACATCTGTTTTTGGTTTTATGGTCAATCTGAATAGTTGTAATTTACATTCACTGGCACCACACAATGAGGTTATTTTCAAACTACTGTATTTTGGAACACACACACACACACACACACACACACACACACACACACACCACATCATCTTTGTACTTAGAACTTGAGCTTAGTCTTAATTGTCCATACCACAGAGGGAAAATTTTTTGTAAGTAATCAATAATAACTTAAAAACTCACGTTAGACCATGGTCTTACTCTCTTTGCTACCCAGCCTGTATGACTCACTTCCACTGCAGTTCATTACCAACTTTAAGCCCCATCAGGGAAACTCATCAGAAGCCACAAAAAAGACAAAAATGAGGATAGAAGAAAAGCAGAGGGCGGATAAAGGGATAATTACATCCCATAGTTGAAATTGGAATATTGCTAAATGGAAACAGAACACATCATGTAACCAGACCACCCAATAGTCATAGTAAATCATTTGTGAATGGGAGTGCCTACTCTACAACCTCAGTTCGGTATTTCTTTAGACAGATATTCTTTCTCCCTGTGTGTGACCTCACCAGTAATCCTTCTGATCCTCTCTGCCTCGTGCTGCCCACATCAGTCAGGCACCACCAACTGCCCTTTTCTCACTGGACTTGAACCAGCTTCTTTTGTACTAAGTTCTGCAATACAGAAACAATAAGCCAGCTCAAGAGCAGGGCCAGGAAACTGCTACACGATATGACAAACAGTACTTCGTTTGTTGGATGCTCAGAGGCACCTGGCCTTGTGCAACGTCCTCTGCCATAGTTGGCCCTATTTTCTCCTTACAAAAACATCCAAAGGGTACTGTGTTTTCTACGTTGGAGATGACAATCTGAGGCACATAGAGATGACATGGGTAGCACTATGCAAGTTGCTTAGTCAGTGATGGGGTTTGGGTGCAAAGCCAGATTTATCTCCAAGGGCAGGCCCTTCACCGCTGTGCTGCCTTCTCTGTGACTGGGCTTCTGCAGGCTCTGTGCCCTTCCCCGCTTAGCTTAGATGCCCTGATGGCTGTGCTTCCTCGGGCCTCTGACACCTGCCGCTGCGCATCCTCCCCACTGCTGACTCCTGGTACCCACCATGCTGGAAGTTCATCCGTGCTTCTGGGAGGCCATTCTGATCCTCTCCCACATCCACCTCTCCCATCCCTCATGGAACCCTAACAGGCTATTGCACAAGTGCCTCCAAGACAATTTTATAACCATATTTTATTAGATGTGATACTCTTGACTGCCATGCCTGTTGTAATTTCAGAGATGTTAAAATGTGAATTAATCAAAACCAAATTATTGGAGCTGATGAAATGCTGTAGCGAGATTTCCAGTCCACAATAAGGCTTTTTCCAGGAGAATTTCTTCTGAGTGAGAACTTGGGAAGTTTTTGATGTGATTATTTTTGTAAAACTTTAAGTTAACATAGCACATTTTACAATAAAAACTTCTGACTGGGGATGTGGGATGAAGAAACATGTCTAAACCTCATAGTTCCCCTTTTGCTATGTGACTTGCATTCCCTAGGCTCAGTATATACTTATCAAGCATTTAGCCTGCTAATGCCCAACAGGAGGCTGCTGATGGCACCTGAGGGTCTTGCTCATGTTCCCTGTGAACTAAAACACCAGGAAACACCAACTTGAACAAAAGCAACACTTGCTTTGATTCCGTGATGATCTTTTTCTTTACTAATTAAGCACAGCAAACTGTGTGTCTTACTTACAGGTCAATGATGCAAATTAGTTAACTCATGAACATAAGCCATAATATCTACACATACTTTTTTAAAAATTATATTTTATTGATTTTTTACAGAGAGGAAGAGAGAGGGAAAGAGAGTTAGAAACATTGATGAGAGAGAAACATCAATCAGCTGCCTACTGCACACCCCCTACTGGGGATGTGCCCGCAACCAAGGTACATGCCCTTGACTGGAATCGAACCTGGGACCCCTGAGTCTGCAGGCTGACGCTCTATCCACTGAGCCAAACCGATTAGGGCTCTACACATACTCTTAAGTAAGTTACTAAAAAATAAAGTAAAATCATTAACATTGAAAGCTGCCCCTCGGTTCTGATCCCAGTCATTAAGGTATGTGATTGCTACTTTTTATTAACAGTTTGTCTGCGTTGGTGGGAGCCCCAACAGAATGAAAGCATTTGCACTGTTTATGCATAAGGAGCTCAGGTTGCAGGACAGCGGAGAGGACATAAAGGACATCTGTGCCGGGACGGACAGATACTGTATGTACAAAATCGGTCCCCTGCTCTCCATCAGCGTAAGTACTCCATGCCTGCACTCTGGTAGCCATCAGGGCTCGCAGAAAAAAAGGGAGCTTCTGTTACTGAGGTTCTTTTCCCCTCCTGCTTTGACTTCTCACACAATTAAATTAAGTTTCCAGGTGTGACATTCTTTGCTGGAAAAAGTCCCAGGGGTAGAACATAGCATTCGGTGTCACTTTAGTTTATTAGTTACCACTTAGCTACTCACATTAGCGGGGGGGGGGGGGGGGGGGGGGGGGACCCTCAAAGCACACTTCCTTTCTTTAGTTTGTGATCGATTAAGCCACCAGTAATTTCCTCTCCTCTGCCCCTTCTCCAGCTTTGGGAATGTTGAGCTTTAAGTATACAGGGGCCAATTTTCAGGATTGCCAAAGGCTGCCGTCTAACACTGCAATAAGCCGGCTGAAAAGCTGGTAATGTGTTTCCACAGAGCTGGGGTGAATTGCTCTTCTGTATTTAGACTATGCTGACAGCTATGGACACACAGTGTCCTAAGACAAAATGGAAATGGGCTGATTTGCAGTTTTAAGGAAAACATGGACCACTTCCCTCCTGGACTTGGTAGCACACCCAGAAGGCAGTGATATGTGTGTGCATGGAGCTTGCCTTTCTAAGTGTGTCTCTGCCACCGGGCTGTGGTCTGGAACAATAGCTTAAGTGTGTCACATGGCTGGACACTGCAGTCCTCATAAAGGGTAGAGCCAGGGTATGGAATGAGGAAGAGTCCTCTGCAGAGTGTGACATTCCAAGGAGCCAAATCATATGTGACTCCTGCACCAGGGAAGAGCCGGCAACCCTTGGTTACTCTAAGTACCTGGTAAGGGAGGGATGAATGACCATGGCTGGAAACCTGGAGGAAAGAAGGGAAAATTACCCAACGCCCAGGGGGCCTCTAAGTTGATCTCACCTCTGGGTCAAGAATGCTTAAACTTGCTTTGGGCTCAAATGAGAGAATCAATTCATTTGTTCATTCAACAACTATGAATATCTACATTGGAAAGAAACTCAATATTGTTTGATCTAGGAAAATTTTGTCTTACTAACTTTTGTTTGACATTTAAACTACAACTGTCTTTTTTTTTCTCTTGCACAATGAATGGGTGAGAACAAAAAATAGGGTTTCTAAAATTATTGTAAACAAGCAGTAAAACTTAAGAATAAGATATAAAAACAGCAGTAAATGGATCTTGCGGTCTGGTCAGGAAAGAAGAGCTGAATTACAGATCATGCCCAGAGGTCAGGCAATTAGAAATGGGCCTCATAGGCATACAGAGGATTTCCAATGTAGGCCCCTTCTTTGAAAAGTCTTTCCAGCAGCTGAGGTGTGTGTGTGTGTGTGACAGACACACAGAGAGAGGGAGAGAGAGAGTTTAGTAGAAACACACAAGCCCATTTGTCATTTTACTACCTTGTCACATAATAAGTGATCATTATAAACGTATCACATATCTGATTTAGAAGGAACCTAATAGATCAACTAATGGTTCATTGCTTAATGTACAGCTGAGCAAATGAGATTTAGAGAGTTTTCTGCTTAGTGGTAGAGTCAGTGCCAAAGCCCAAACATGTTCATCTTGGACATACAAATTAATTCAGGTTTGATTCATATCTCCAGGAGACTTACAATGCTTTTGGAAGTCAGGACATATTCCATGGAGACCGAATATGGGAACCTCAGAGGCTCAAATTTGTCATGGCTTCATATTCTTGATGATGAGAGGGAGGGAACTCAGGTGAGGACACCACAGTCCTGGCTGCAGGGATTTTTCCTGATTTGCTAAGGAGACAATTAGTGGCAGATCTCACCTGCTGCGAAGATGACTCTGGTGCTTCCAGCACACCAAGTCTCTGTGCCCAAGGGTAGAACTAGGACACATGTGATCATCTGAAGCTAGGCTGGGCATAAAATGGCCTCTGATTCCGAACTCAGCTCCAGCCACTACAAATTCCTCATGAATGATAGTTCTGGAGAGTTATTAGAACATATTGATCACCAGGAGTTGCCAAATCCTCTTGTTGACCCCTCTTTTGGTGACACTGACTGTCCCATTCCAAAAGCTGAGGCACACCGGGATTACCAGTATGGTTGTGACCTGTCTCAATTTACCCTCACCTGCACATTCACTATGCACTCTACATTGTTGGATCTGGATGGAACCCACATGTCTACTCTGTATGTTCCAGAGCTCACTCAGAATTAGCAGCAAACGAGCAAGGCCACCTGAGAGCAATGCTGCAGATTTATAATTTCACTTAGTGTGGTGGAAAGGGATGATCACCTGGCAGCCAAGTTTGTATTTCCTCGATAGCAAATCAATCTTGGGGAAAAAACTCTATTTCGCAGGCTCAGTGGGAAGAGCTCAGTGGGGAGACGAGCAGTGGCACTGCCCTGACACCAGTACACTGTGCCATCATGGGCCACCTTCCTTCTGCTCCCAATGACCAAGCTGCTCCCAGCTTAACTGGCAGGGAGCTGCCTCTTGCCGGTCCTCACAGATGAGCACATCTATCAGCGTATCATGTAGGCGTCAGTCAGACCTGACTTACAGTTTCCCCAGCTTTGCAAAGTCATGATGATTATGTAAATCTCTCTGAGGGCTGTTAACTTGTAATGAAGAAAGAAAATATGTCCCGTGTATATATCACAGTTTGCGAGATGTAGAGTGACATTCTTTCTCTCAACAGCATGGCATGGGGATCCCCTCCATTTCGATCATGCTGCATGAACTCATCAAATTACTGCACCATGCCCAGTGCTGTGATGTCACCATTATCAGAATGGGCACATCAGGGGGAATAGGTGAGATGTTTAATTTCTACTGTTAAATCCCAGGGATTGTTCCATGCAAAGCAGCTGCCAAAATACACCAACATTCCCTGAACCCAGCAGAAATCCAGATGTGCTAAGGAGTGTCGGGAAGCTCAGCTTGAGGACATTTAAACAAATTAAAGAAATATTTTCTTTTTATCTTCCTTTTATTTTTTCTCTCCATGGAAAACTGGAGTGGACTTGGGTGTTCTTGTGGGGAAGAGTGGAAAAATTGCTAAGGAATATGTTTTCAGGATAAGAGAAAGTTTTGAGGGTTACAGTAAATTTTGAGGTGTAGAGATTTCATAAGTGACAGAAACAAGTGCTTTCAGGTAAAAAGAAACAACACTACTAATTGCCTTATTTGTCAGTGAAGTAAGCACACTTCATAGGAAAACACTGTTTTCAGCTCATGTTGGTGACTGCATCCTTTTTCTTGGCTGTTTCTTTTCCTCGTCAACACACCAGAAGAGACCACGCTGGGCCTTTAGGGAAGGGCCAGCTAGAGCTTCCTCAGGTTTTCCCAGAGCTTCCCGTCTCCCTGCCTCCTGGTCCAGAAAATGGTTTCTCAAGTCCCTGTGACTTAGTTACTAAGGCCCATGATGAGCAAGCCAGACTTTGTAGCCTTGGAAGGTCAGCCAGGAGGCCTAATTTACATGGGGTCAGAGAAGGGAGGAGGGGTAATGTGAGGAGAATCAGAAGGAAGGGGGGATATAGATGCAAAGAAATTACAGTAATCAAGGAGATGCAGAGAAGATTAAATATCAAGTAGTCACATCATTTTAGGAAAGCTACTTGCTGGCAGGCTCATTTATTTTATTCCTGACCTAATTTATTCAAATTTGAGCCTGAAGGCCAATGCTAATTTGCATGTCCAAGAGTCATGTTTGTCTTGAAATCTAAACCCCATCACATTGTAAATGTGAATCCGGGAAGACAGGACATGCAAATGCCTGTTCTGAATGTTATTATTTAATTGCATTTGGAAAAAAAAATAATTTAAAGGATGGAAAGAGGGGAATCATTAGCAGCTAGCATTAATTAATGTTGGCAGAATTGATTACATACTCTGTGTCAAAGTAACCACTCATTTATTCCCACATCCCAGGGGTCGCACCGGGGTCTGTTGTAATAACAGACACAGCTGTGGACTCCTTCTTCAAGCCCAGATTTGAACAGGTTATCTTGGACAACATTGTCACTCGAAGCACTGAGCTTGACAAGGAACTGGTGGAGGAACTATTCAACTGCAGCAGGGAAATTCCCAACTTCCCAACCCTCATTGGACATACGATGTGTACCTATGATTTTTATGAAGGTGAGAAGAATTTATAAATTGTGAAAGCAACTCTTTGTTATTCAAGCCCATAATTTATATTAAAACCTTCACTTTAGAAATTTAAAAGTTGGGGATTTAAACAGTCTTTTAAACTTCCTATAGCAGAGGAACGTAAGAATATAATGAGCAGCAGAGAAACACCCATAGTGACTATGTATTGAGAGGGGGTTTAATCCTCCAAGAACAAACTGAACACCAAAATGCAATTAATGATGTTAGTAAAATCTTCTCTCTGTTAATGCCTTTAATTTCAATTGATGACTCTGGGAGAAGGGGAATATGCTGATTCTGTGTTTCTGCCATTTTAGGGTACGATCACCTACAGCGCAAAGTGACCTGGTACTCAGGAAAGAATGGGACCCAGAAAATATTTAGGGGAGGAATTCCAAATGGATGGGTGGTACTGAAGTTATCCTCTCTTCTCTCAGCGACCATTAAAGTGTCCCCAAATCAAGTTGAGGAACAAACTGAAGGTGGCTGCTAAGTAGCTTTTGTAACAAGGGATGAGAAGCCAGGAGAATGAAGTGTCAAGGGCAGACCCTGCTCATTCCAGAAGAAAGAATATAACCAGGGGTCGTACCATTCCTTGGAGGGCATTCTAGAAAAATTGTAGTGTGGTTGTGTTTTAGTGTGTTCACCAAAGTACACATTATTTCATTTTAAATTATTTTTCTTTGTATCAAACTTAGGCTATTATATTACAATTTTAAAATTATGTATGGATATAGGCTATAGTATCTGTAAATGTTACTTCAGGTTAGTAACATTTTATTTTATAACCTCTTATTATAAAACAGGAGGCATGTTGGGTGTGATAGGGTTGAAACTCTCTGTCATAGACTGCTGGCTGCTTCGTTGGTAGGGTCAAGGGTGGGTATAAGGCAGATCTTACAAATGACAGCCTGTTGGAGCCCCTGTTTTCTTTGGTCTGCACAGAATTTTTAAAATGTGAATTATTTTGCCAACATTTATAATTTCTTGAAATTTCACATGAAAATCCATAGTTTGGGCTCCTTGAAATAACATTGCATTAAAAAATTTTAAATGCACGGCAGCCTGGCAAGCCCAGCTGACACCCAGGGCTACATTCAATGAAGGGGAGGGAGGCTGCTCCCTTCAGGTCCTGCAGACCTCACTGACACCCCCTGCTTGGCTTCGGGTACATCTAAGTTGTAATTGGCTTAAATAACACTAGAGGGGTTGGCAGGCAGCCTTAAGGAGGAGGGAACAAGGGGAAGCAGAGAGCCAGGCTGGAAGTAGCCTGAAAGATTAAAAGGGAGGAAAGGAAGCCAAAAAGAGGACTGTGCAAATAATGATGGTGACAGCGTGCTGTTGGCCTCCCTGCTCTAACCCAGGCCATCCTTGGGCATGTGGTGGGGAGAAGTCTGTTCCCAGAGCCTGCAGGGTGGAGGAGGAGTTAGGGCATCAGAATTTTTTCCACCTCTTTCCAGCCCCACTAATTGATACAAGTGAGAGTAAGTGATAAATGAACACTGAGAGCATCGTAGAAGGGAAAAGGTGATCACCAAGGGTGGCAGGCAGCTTAGAGCTGTGTGGCAGAGAAGAAGGTGGACATATTGGTACCATTGTCATGATGGGTAGATGGAGAGTTGCAGTGTCCAAACCATGGTCCTGCTCCTCAAGGAGCTCAGAGCATCACTAAGGTTTGACGTCTCTTCTCCCCCAGCACCTGGCCCCGGGCCATCCCCCAGTCACGGGAGCCAACCCAAGATTTTCCTCAAAGGGCAGATCTCTCAGTGACCCTTAGGTTCAATGTTTCCTCTTTGAAAGTAGCAAGTAATCTCTGGGGTGACAATTTGGCACTACGTGAATATCTTGTAACCCAACTCTCTTTTACCTCATGATTTTAGCCTGCGTTACAAAATGATGATTTTCTAATTCCATTATCCCTGGGCACAGTGCTGGCTGCTGTGGCCAATCAATAGCCACCTGCCCCAGAGCCGGGGCACTCAGCATTGTGGAGACTACTCTCTCCATAGGAGACTCTGGAGTCGGGCACAGCCTTGCTCCCGGTCCAGTGATAGGAAGACTCGGAAGTGGGTTTATCCTACCTGGGGCACAGGCCCAAGAGTCAGAGTCGGCTGCGGAGCACTCAGCTGACAGCAAGCCTCTTGGTGGTGCCACTGCCACTGTCCTTATCGGGTTGCTCAGTGCTCTCCATCTCTTTCAGGCCAGGGTCGACTAGATGGAGCCCTGTGCAGCTTTTCCAGAGAGAAAAAGGTAGATTACTTGAAGAGAGCATATATAGCTGGTGTCAGGAATATCGAGATGGAATCTACAGTGTTTGCGGCCATGTGTAGACTCTGTGGTCTGAAAGGTAAGTTCTTCATGAATGCCTAGGGTGCAAATCTCTTCTTTTATAAAGTTACTTGCACTCCGCAGAAGAAGAAAAAGCTATAGATGCCTTTAGGTTGAATGCATGCCTTACAATTGTTTATAATATGGATTATCTCACAACGTCTTATGAGTGGGCAGGATATTATTCCCATCATGCAAATGAGGAAGCCAAGCCTTAAGGGTCAAAAGCAAGTTGCTCAAGGTCACTAGCTAGTGGGTTATGTAGCTAGGATGTGACAGAAAGTTCCACTTTCTTCATCTGGGTAGTGGCTGCTATTTTCTATTACAATTTAATTTATCAAGACATGACACAAATAACATATTTCAAAGATAGTCCACCAAAACACAAAATGTGAGTGGAGTAGTGGTGTGTTTTTAAAGTTAATTTACATGCATTTTTGCTTTTCCCAACTTTCTATTTTGAAAAATTTCAATAATACAGAAAAATTGAAAGAATAGCTTACTAGATACCTATATGCTCTTTACCAAGATTTAATAATTTTTAATATTTTGCCACATTTGTGCATGCTCTCTAAATGTATATATATACATATATATAGTATTCATATATATGTATGTGTATGTATATAAAGCACCCCTATGTGCCTTTGCTCCTGAATCATTTATAAATGAATTGCAAACATCATGGCACTTAATTCTTACACCTCAGCATCATTTCCTAAGGATAAAAATATTCTCTTAATAACCACAATACCATATCAAAACAAAAAAAGGCTAAAAAACATAAAATAAGTTTCATAACATCATTTAACATCCATCCCATATTTAAATTTTTCTAAAAGTATCTTTTATAGAATTTTTCTTTAACCAATATCAAATTAACTTTATACATTATATTACTTGATTATTATATCTCTGTAATTATTACATCTAGAATATTCACCTTACTTTACTTTTTTCACAAGACAGTAGGTTTCTTTTTGTTTGTTTGTTTGTTTGTTTGTTTTGAGTCCAGGCTGTGATCTTGTAGAATAGCCCATGTTCTAGATCTGCCTGTGTGGTTCATCATGGGGTTTCACTTGTTCCACTAGGCTGCATTTTTCTTGTAAAGTGGAAGTGAAGTCAAGTGACTGGATTAGGTACAATTGTATGGCAAAAACACTTCGCAGTCATGGAAACTCTCCATTGCACCGCATCAAGGAGATGTAATGTGAGGACGTTCCACTATTAGTAATTTAGAGTTGCATCACTTGGTTCAAGTGGTAACTGCCATCTCACTCCATTGGAAAGCTAGTCTTCTCTTTGTAAGTAGCAAGTAGTCTCTGGGGTGATAGGTAATCTGGCACTGTGTGAATACCCTGTAACCTGGCCATCTTTTACCCAATGATCTTAGCATGGACTGCAAAATGATCGTTTTTCTCACTCCATCGTTCCTCCTATGTTTATTAGCTAGCATTCTTCTTTAAGACAAGCTTTACATCCTCACACACATTTCTGCCTTTATCTCTTTCTTTTCTTTTAGGTTGGGATGAGTCATTGTTGTATTATGGATTTTGTTCAATTCAATGTGTTACAAACGGATTTGTCATTATTTTTTTTGGTACTCAAATTATCCCAAATTTGGCCAGGAAGAGGCCCCTCTATTGCACCCCCCCCTTTTTTTTTTTTGTTCCTTTGAAATAAATCTGTTAGCTCTTGAGAATTTTCTCACTTTCAGGCACAACAGGATGCCGAGGCACCGGTTGCATTTTCCTTGGCTCAAGTCTGGAATCAGCCATTTCTCCAGCAAGTTCTTGTCCCTTTTAGTGGAGAATGATATTAAGAAACCAAATGGGTGCAGCATGTACTTTTGTTTTTGGTGAAATTATTCCAATAGAAATACCAACCTGGGACCAGCACCAAGAAAACTTATTGAAGTAAAACATAATTTTCACGAGCACTAGTCAGTATAACTATTCTTTCTGATTGTTAATTATTTTCATAGTCATCTTTTAGATTTAATTTAAAATTTTTTTTTCAATGGAAGAGAGTAAAGCTGCAGAGTGAGTAAAGTATTCTTTATTAAGTTGACTATGAAAGCCTCAGATCTATAGCATAATATCACCAACTAAAATAATGGTTTTGATGTCCAAGAAAATGTGCAAGCAACTTTTTTTAGAATTTACAGTTTTGCATTCTATACAGGGACTATCTTTTTTCCAGAAAAAAATAGCCATAAAATATGTCCAATGTGTTTTATAGTGTGTCTAGAGTGCATGGCACAATTACAAGGCTGGTTTTTACATCAGATTTTGACTGATAAGATTTAGCTCGATCATTTTCTTCCTAAACAAAGAAGGAGTTTCTTCTGTGCATCAGCAAGTGGCTTGAGTGCTAAGTCCTGGTTGTATAGTAGTGGACACCACAGATAAAATCTCCGCCTATGGAACCTAGTGAGAGAGACAAAGAACAAAGACTAATGTCTAATAACTTAGTGATACATCAGATGCTGAAGAGTGCTATGGCTAAAATAAGGCAGGGGAAGAACAAGGATGACCAAAATAGAGAGGAAACCATAATTTTAAGTGGCATGGTCAGGGAAGGATGCACGGAGAAGGTGCCATTTTAGAAAATGCCATGTGGACATAAGGTAAAGAGCAGTCTGGGAAACGCAAATCTACGGCCACGTGGCAGGAGCATGCAGGTGTGTTGGAGGAACAAGGAGGCCAGTGAGGCTGGAGGGGAGGGGCAGCAGTGCAGAGTGGCAGGAGATGGCAGGGGCAGGTGGTGTGGTCACTGTGAGGAGTGTGGCTTTCACTCTGAGCAACACGGGAAGTCATTGCAGGGCTTTGAAGAGAGAAGTGGCCAGGTAGGACTTAAGTTTTAACAGGACCACACTGCCTGCTAGGTTAGGAAGAGCCTACTGGGGTGAAGGGCAGAAGCAGGGAGAAGAATAAGAGGGCAAATGCAGCAGGATGGGAGAGATTGTGGGCCAGGGTGAGGGCAGTGGAGGTGGTGAGCAGTCTGAGTCTAAGTACATCTAACGGCAAATCTAATGAAATTTGTTGACAATACCATGTGAATGTTGAGAAAAAGACAGGACTTAAGAATGATATCCAGGTTTTTGGCCCAAACATCTGGAAGGATGGAGTTGGGAGATAGAAAATTAGGTGAGGATTTGGGACTGTAGACATCAAATGGAGGCTAAACAAGCAGATGGATTTATGAATCTAGTGTTTAGGCATGAAGTTTGGGCTGGAGAAGTAAAATTGTGAGTTGACAGCATATAGCTGGCAATTAAAGCCATGCAACCGATGAGATGACAAAGAGAATGAGTATAGAAACAGATGAGAAAAGGTCCTTTGTTAGAAGTTAAGGGAGGTGGGGAGATCCAGGAAAGGTAGCTAAGGAGGAGTGGCTGGTGAAATTGGCAGAAACACATGGAGAGTCTCCTGTCCTGGCGCCCAGAAAAGAAACCCAGTAAAGAGTTATAGCTCAATAATGCTTCATTCAATCACACTGGAATTTTTAAAAATATATTTTATTGATTTTTTACAGAGAGGAAGGGAGTGGGATAGAGTTAGAAATATGAATGAGAGAGAAACATCGATCAGCTGTCTCCTGCACACCTCCTACTGGGGATGTGCCTGTAACCAAGGTACATGCCCTTGACCGGAATCGAACCTGGGACCCCTCAGTCCACAGGCCGACACTCTATTCACTGAACCAAACCGGTTAGGGCCACATTGGAATTTTAATTTCAATATTCATCCTTACAGTCAATCAATATGAATATACAAACAAAATGTATGTGGTACCTTTTCTAAATTACATTTAGAAAGACTTTACAGTTCAGAAGAAGAGATTAATTGTAGAACCACTATCCTTAATTACTTCCATCTCTCAAAGTATGTGTACAAGCCAATCTTTGTGCTATTTAGGTGGAGGATGCAAATGCATCCTTGTCCTCTTTAGAAGGTCATCTTTCAGAGAAACAATAGCATCTGATTTTCTCTGCACCAGTTAGTGAGAGTGGGAACCCCAGCTGGGGCAGCTTGCCCTTGCCCAAGAGCAGCCCGATTATACACAGCTTACAGGAACACCTGGATTCAGGTACTTCTGTTCCAGGAAATGCTCTTCACATTTCTTTATTATAGAAACAACAAGTGGACACTTGAGTCACAGCTTCACCAATATGCAAATGAGCAGAATTTAGGAACCCGTTTATTTAAACATAAAATACCTACATGTAAACATGCTATCCTGATATAAGGTTGGTGATGACCTTCAGTTCTTTCTGAAGAGGCATAAATTGACAGCCAAGGAGAGCTCAGGCTTCTGAATCCTGGAGTCAAGTCTGTCTCTCTTAGAAAATGTTGCCAAAATCTCAGAGCAATCATTCTGTTATGAGGATTTTTCTGACCCTGCTGCAAGTCCTTGACCTTGCTCTTGGCCACCTGCAGGCCCCTCCTGGATTCTTTCCGGTCCGCTTGATGTAGTTCCTGCCGTCTGCTGCAGTTTTCTTTCTCTGCTGCTGTTGGTAGCTGACTTTCGCCTGCCCACTGCTCTCGGCAGGCCACTGCTGCAGTCTTGTCGCTGAGCAGAGCCCTCTGGGCTGCCAACATTTGCACTAAAGGTTGCATGTACCTCTGTAATGCTGAAGTTCTTTGGAGTATTTCTATCTGAATTTCTTTGTGGTGAAAACTCCACTGACTTGAAAGCTGAATTCTTGGTACACTGCCCCAAGAACATAGACAAAAGCCACATGCAGATGATGCTACCATGTCCCTGTCTTTCATCACTTCATAAGATCCTTCCCCCAAAGCGTGAAGCGGGGAAAAGCTCTGTGTGATCTAGAAAAGCTTGCTCAGGGGAAGGGCTGAGGGAGCCTTCACGAGCAACTGTTTTAACATAGAGGAAGTTGGAGAGGAGATCCCAATGGTAAGCAACATGGGGAAATATTTCTCACCTAGCACCAAGCTCAGGGCCTGGCTGAGCTGGCCTCCCAGGCCTGTTCCTCATCCCCATCTCACTCCCACTGTAGTAATGGCTCAACTGACCCTGTCTCTCCAGGCAGCCTTTCTGTCCCTTTCTGTCCCTTTTACCACTACCAGCTGACTGAACCCAATCTGACTTCATACTAACGTGATGATGGCTAATGGTTTTACTTTATAAATAACAACTTTTTATTTAAACAAAGGTCTTCTAGAGACCCCATTGTCCTAACTCAGAGGAGTCACTCACTGAGTTTGGACCTTTTTGCGTCCACCTGAGACAAGGAGGTCTTGGATCCAAGTGGATTACCGCTGCTTATCTTTATGATTAATAAGGGATCTCACCATACATGTCACTTCATCAGAGAAGCCATGAATGACCGCCTGAACTAAATCTACTCACATTCACTCTACTCACGCATTCTACTTCACTTCTCTGCATTGCAATGGTCACTATAGACTATATTTTGAGTTTCTTTATATATTAACTTACATATTACTTTACATATATTAGTGCATGAAGGTATGTATTTAGAATCTCCACCCAATGTAAGCACCACGAGAACAGGGATGTTGTTTGTCATCTTCTTGCTTTATCCCCAGCACTTAGAATGATATCTGCCATGTGGACATTCAGGTATTTGCTAAATGATCAAACAAACAAATGAAAAGAGTGGCTACTCGACTGTTATTTACCATGGAAAATGGCTATAGCAAATTCCACTGGTTCCTTCAGTTCCCAGCCTCACCAGTGGCTTGGAAGGGTTATGGAGTGCCTCTCATCTGTCCAAATAGGAACAAAGCCTTAAGTTTAAGCCACCCTTTTCCTAGAAAGTTCAAATGATATTTCTGCTTTATCTGTACCCTGAGTCTCTTGCTATTTCATAGGTGGGCAAACTGCTTGAAATGTGTTATCCTGATCTCATTATCATGAAAAGAATAGTGGGGTCCAATGCTGCCTTAACAAAGATTCGGGAAGGGGAACAGTGGCATTCACGAAATTATCCCACCCTGAAGGGCTGAATCTCCATAATACTGGAAACCCCCTGTCCAATGCTGCATAAATGCATTCACCTATGATTTCATAAGATGCACACATCTGTCCCTCTCTTAGAGCAAAATCTATTTTAATTACACCCCTGACATTCTGATTAAAGATAATCCTTCTGCACTGTGAACTTGTGATAAGTATGTTCAATTTGTATCCATTTTTAAAAGACAATGCTGCCTTCTGACACACACTTGCTTGCATGGCACTATATGAAACCTAATATTTATCTGAGATTAGATTCTGCTTAAATCCTCTGTGTCTTTGGAGTTCGCAGCACTCACCATGGTTTTTCTTTAGGGTAAAGGAAGAATACAGTGTTATTTCTTTTGGCAGATGCTGGTAACTCGGGGGGGTACATTCAGACTTCCTAATATTACTTTATTGCATTTCAATGAAAGGGAGCAAAATCGTGCTTTAATTCCATTTTATGTTCTCGTGCTGGTCCCTGCAATGAAGGATATTGGGCTTTAGGAACTGCACGGTGATCACTGATAAAGTAAAAAGGATTCTATTCAGTCTGGGGCTGGAGAGTTTCTTACCTCTAAAGTGGAGGAAAATCAGGGTTTTGAAGTGTTATTATACAAGAGTGTGGGGCAACCAATTGCAGCTCTCTTCACCCTCATCAGAGAACAAGAAGCTGTGGCTCAGAGAGGGTCTCACAGTTACAAAGTCGCTGAGCTGGAGTTTGAACACAGTTCTGTCCCTCTTCCCAGCAGCCTCCCACGGATACACAAGTTCATAGCCTCTGTTCAGAATAACAACAACAAAAAAGCAGATGTTTCTATTTTAAAAGTTGTGAACAGAGGGTTGTGCTACTTTAGCAAACAAGCCCTAAGGGCTAAGCATATACCCAGAGGGCTAGTGTTGGAATCAAAGCGTTAAGTTGATATATATTCCTTAGTATGCATAGCGGTTATTTTGCCAAGAAAATCAGTCATTGTATCTGGAAAACCAGGTATAAATGGCTAGTAATTCATTTATTGCTTTTATAAAGACAACATTTAACAAAATGGTTTCTTCTTACTTTCTTGGGTTTTACATATTTTCAGTCAAGATCAGCATCTATAGTTCTATTTGATTCATTTTCATTCTACTCTTCTTCCCTCTATTCCAGCCCTCCCTGCCCATTACCAACCCATCACCCATTAGAGAAACATGTAGGGCCACGCTCAGCCCTTTGTGGGGTTGGCATTGCCTTTAACTCACCCCTCTCCTGTTCTGCCCCCGGGGAGGCATCCTGGGCCCCTCCGGCTGGAACCCCCACCCCAGCACGCCAGCTCCATCCGCTGGCCATCCTGACACATTTCTGGTTGGGAGTCCAGCGTCCAGCAGAGGTCAAGTCCCCAAGCTTGCAGCTGAACCGCATAGTCCTCACACCAACTAGATGATATGAGACACATAGGCTGAGAGTGTGGACTTGGGAGAGAGATACCTCAGAGATCACCTGCTCCTTTCTCCGAGAATGAAATGAGGCCTAAAGCGTGTATGTAACCTGCCTGAAGACACACGGCTAGGTTGAAACAGGCTAGAACAAGATCTCCTGTCTCCTCACCCCCACTCCCTCCACTATCCCATCAGGTGTGAAAGAGCAGCATATCTTAGCTATTGACAGAGTACTCACACTCTTCTTTTTTAAAGGCATTAGCAGAAGCTTTCGATAAAAGATGAACGTATACTATAACTTAAGGAAGGTAAAGAGAATAAAAAGCACATATTTAAGGGAGTAGCTGGGTATTTCTCAATATCAAAGAGGCTACCTGGGAGTGCAATGCTAACTCTAAAGACTTCTATTTAGTTCTGAGTTTTCTGGGGGCCAAGTTGAAAATGGAAACACACTGAGTTACACACACTCATTATCTAATAAAATTTAAAAAAGCATCAATAAACATATCCTTAGGTGAGGATAAAAATTTTAAAAATAAAATGCAGACTCACTGCCCTCTCCACCTCTCCCTCTAACTCTGCATATCAGGGACAGAGCCAGGGGTCTACATTACTAACGAGCTCTGGTTCCGATGGAGACAACCGGTGGAGCACATTCTGAGAGACACCAATCGAGAAGAACAAATTGTTTCTATGCTGCTTAGCTTTGATCAGCCCCTCTGAATATGAATTTTCTCCACTTAGTTGTTGATTCACAGACAACAGACTGATGTCTCAGGAGAGATAGAGGCAATGCGAAGGCTCTGGGTTGTTGAGACGCCTATGCTTTGTACATCAGGCATACAGGGAGCAAACATGGGTCTGCCTGGTGAACTCAAAGCTTGAGGAGTGAAGAGGGCTGTGGAAAGGGCCAGAAGTGGGCGAGAAGCTGGCATAGAGCAGGCTGGGAATGCCTGAGCGAGCCTGGCTGCTTTGCCACTTTCTGAGGCCCAGCCTGTCTGGGCTCTGTTGTCCCTGGGGGAATCTGTGGCTGGCTTTGCTATCTTTGCCTACAGCTCATGGGAAACTTTCCTGGAAATCCATTCAGAAAGTTGGGGCGAAAGCAGGGGCCATGGACTCCTAAGGATTCATGGGTGGGCTTCAGGGGCCCTGACCCCCTGAAATTATACACAAATATTGTGTGTGTGTGTATGCATCTGTATAGTTTTGTGAAAAGAGATTCACAAAAATACACAACTTTCATCAGATCCTCAAAGGGACCACAAATGATCCCACAGAACTGACAACTGTTGAGAGTCCCGGTGCAGCTGAGGCCTTGAGCTCCGTGTTTGAGCTGGGGTGAGTTCGCAGCACACTGCAGACCTGCCATCAGTTAGCTGACCACCTCATTGGTGACAGCCAGGTCACTAAGTGTCCCTCCGCAGGAGCCACCCTCCCCCCCCCCCCCCCCCCCCGCCCAATCTGAGGATTCTGGTAGTAAAGTTGTCAGACTTGATTTTGACAACTGGTGTTGGGCAATTAATCTGCTTTCATTGCTCATGGAAACAGTAATTTCAGGTGACAA
Source organism: Corynorhinus townsendii (assembly GCA_026230045.1). Taxonomy (NCBI): domain Eukaryota; kingdom Metazoa; phylum Chordata; class Mammalia; order Chiroptera; family Vespertilionidae; genus Corynorhinus; species Corynorhinus townsendii. The sequence continues at coordinate 58,700,074 of JAPDVU010000005.1, read as the reverse complement.
GATTGTTATGTGCTGCTTGTTAATGGGGCCTCTGGGGTCGAGAAAACACCACTGAGATTGCTCTTCCCTGTTCTTTCCCATCTCTGGCATCACCCCTGGAAATCTCCAGATAAAATGTTTCGTCAGCTCCCACCCTGAAAGCTACAGAGGGAGGTTTCCTTTCATCCCTCGTCCAAGGGCAGGACTAGAGAAAAGCTTGCAGCCTTGCCTTGCAGCTGCCAGCCCAGGCTGCCTCCACAAGCTTGCTGATCATTAACTTGAAAAGCTGGGGAATTTTCTAGCCCTTCTATTTGCTTGTTTACCCATCCAGCCACGTTACTTTACAACCAAGTGAATTTTGAATAAAGAGGGTCCCAGGTGATGAAATATTTGGCTCAGCTCAAGTCGTGTATTTCCATTCCTTTTCACGTCGCTGAACAAGAGGGTTCCTTTGACCGATGGGTCAGGGCAGGTCTGCCTAACATTTCACCACGTGCCAGCTCAGGTGACAGGTGGATGGAAGGGAGGTAACGCTTCGTAGTAGTTTAGGAAGCTGGGAATTGGGTGGCTATTTACTAGCTGTGCATATTGGGCCATGTGTTTGACCTCCCTAAGCCCTCATTTCATCATCTGTCAAAAGGGGATAAAAATAATAGCTAGCTCATGGGACAGCTGTAAGGGCTAAGTGGTATCATAAATGCCTGGCAGATAGCAAGAGCTCAGAGAAACAGAAAAGATAGCATCTATTATAAATACAATTCATTTCTCCTTTCGAAATCCAGATCTTATAAAGAAGTCTGAAATAGTGGAGTGGTTAAAGAAATAAATATAACTCTCCAGCCCAACTTTATCTCCATGCCCTCGAAGCTTATTAACATAGCCACATCTCCTTCCATCAACCCTGAAATCCTTTTCTAAAATGCTGCAGACGGAGATAGAGATGATTACACTATCAGCTCAAATTGCTTGACACCAATTTCATTGTGTATGACCACATTGCTTGAAATCAAAGATTTCATGCGAAACTGACAATCAAGAATTTGTAGGAGACCCATTTTCTCTCTCTGGTTCTCCTTGATGAAACAAGCCAGACACTGCATCGTGGTACTTACTCACAAGAGTTTCAGGGGTGTTTTTTTTTTTTTTAAGCAAAAGGTATCTGTTCTTTTTCCCTACTCCTGCATCTATCATAGGATTTTATTCCCACTCTTTAGAAACTAAATGCTAATAAATTTGCTCCTTCATGGAGTTGATTCTCCTACTTAAGTATTTCCTTTAATATTTTTCTTCTCAAATTTCATGGGTGTTCATACTCACCTTTATTGATATTTCCTTAGGTCTGCATTCATAGCTTTTGTTTATTTTGTTTATTTATTATTTATTTACATTCATAGCTTTTATATTTACTTTAATCTTCAGCGAGACTGCAGCAGGCAAACTAAACATTGCACCAAGATGTTCAATGTCATCTAGGAACAATGGCCTGCCCTCTGTTATATCTTCAAGTAAGAAGAACCTCCTCTAACTGGAAATAGGAGAGAAAACTGGAGCTCTGTGTGACTTGAATGGCAAGGATCTCTCCTTGTTCTTGACAGCTTTCCCTTAATCTAGCCAATTGTAGAGGCAAGGAGAACACAGAGTGCTTAAAATTATTTTCATTAACTTATTTAGATGGGGTGTTTGGTGAGAGTCCATAGAAATATGGGTTATACAGGCTAGAGAGGTCCCTGGGTTGCATCTACATGACAGAGAAAATAACCCAAAGTACATGTGTTAGGGACATTGGGATGTTTGGCTAATGTTTCTATACAAAAGATGAACTCATATGTTCAGTAATGGTGTTGCTTGCCCTCCTAGCTGCTGTGGTCTGTGTGACACTCCTGGACAGACTTGAATGTGACCAAATCAACTTGCCCCATGATATCCTGGTGGAGTACCAGCAACGGCCCCAGCTCCTCATCTCCAACTTCATCAAACAGCGGCTTGGACTGCGTAACCAGACGTCATAACTGGGCAGCCCAACTCTTCCCTGCAAGTTTGTAGTTCAAGTTGTCATCACACATCATTTGTGGCGTTTTCATCCACATGCTAAAATCATAACAGAGTGATTTTATAAAAACCCCTTTCTCCTAAAAAATGAATTTATCTTAAAAGAATTTAATACATTCGTTAAGTTCAGATTTTATTTTAGAAGTCGGTCTAATAATGAAACATTTAAAACTCCTGGACTGTGACATTTGGAGTTTCATATGCAGCATTAATTAAGCTCACATCAAAATAGATCAGCCATTTGTAGACACAGTTCCCAGTCAATGTTAAAGAAACCCATCCAGAAATTCATGATAGAATGTTGTCAGGCACTCTAGGTGTTGGTCAAGTGACAAAAACAGATCATACACACTCAAAATATTTACAGAAAAAACTGAGTGTAAGATAGGTCTATATTAAAAAGCAACCCTTTGGAAAATATGGTATACTTCTTCTTCCCCCTGCATGATCTCAGCACACCACAGAGTAGGATTAGAGGCTTACATTTGCCTATGTTTGTGGTTTTATCATGAAATATAATCACGTTTATTTTCAAATGAAAACCCGCAGTAATGCAAAGAAAGATTCCCGTTTTTCTTCAGAAATCACAAATGATTCGATCACCTTCTAGCAATTTTTTTCCTTTGAAGGAGATATATTTGGAGGAAGCTGTACTTTTTATGTTATTTCCATGTTTACCTAGTAAATAGAGAAATTAGTCACAACTGACTTTAGACTTGAGTTCAAAATGTTAAAGCCTTCCTTTTGTGTGACTTTGAAGCAGGTCCTGCCCACACACTGCCTGTCCTCCTATTCAGTTAGACCCTCTGGGAGGTAGTGTCCCTTAGAGGGTGCCCATGCGCTCTGAGTTGATGCTCCTGGGGGGCGGGGGGCTCATCTAAAGCTGAAACACTTAAGAGTTGGGGAGCATGAATGGGGGATGGGTGCAGGAGAGCTAACAATCTTGTATAGTATGTCACGTTGTGTATATATATTTATATGGTTGTGACTCAAATAAAGTTTAATTTCAACCAGATAGAGATTATTTGCATCTTTTTAATCAACGACAATGAACAATCCCCCAAGAGGTACATCAGTCTGGGAATTTCTTTTGGCAATAGATATGTTTGGAGCACAATTTTAAGGTACCCCAATAACTGACCAAAGATCAGAGCTAAAAGTTAAGTAGAGTAATATTGTCATTATTAGTGGAGTATGACTTTGTCCCATCTTTTGTAGACCCAGTGGGAATAACCAAAATGCTCTTCATAAGCTTTCAAACCCCAGAAGTTTGAACTTCTTTCTTGTCTGCTCCTAGAAAATCTTTATTTCTGTTTTGTTGAGAGAAGAGGAGGCTATGGGAGAGACAGAAAAAATGAAAAATTACAGTTAATCATCCTGTCAACTCCTGACTGGGAACTTGTGTGTCTGTGCAGTGCATCTGCATTGGTTCATGTCTGTGTTTTCATGGTATCAGCTGCACAAGCCAGAAACTTGGAAACGTCTCTGGTGATTCAGTCTCCTTCTTTCCTACTCCAATCAATTGCCAAGACCTATTAATTGATTCTCCTAAATACTTCTTCATTGGTTTACTAATGGAAAGCCTTCCTGGTCCTCAAACAAGTTTCCATTTACAGCCATGACCAGCTCTTCTACTTCCATGTTTCACTTCCAAATAACAACACAGTTGAAGTTTAATGATTACTTTTTTGTCCAAAATAGACTAAATAACTTTCTCTGGCTTATTTTTACCTAGGTGTAGAATATTATTTAGTACTTTGTACCCTGTAGGTGCTTAATAAGGACTATTAACTATCAGTCTCAACAACATCTCAGTCAGTTGGAATTTTATTTCTTTCTTTTAAAAATATAGCTCTTAACATTTGGGACTCATTTTGCAGAAGGTTGATAACAACCTATGGACCCACTCTGCAGGAAAAGGCACATTCATATGTATACCCCTGAATCTGCATATAATTTCATGAGTTCACATACCTTCCTCAGGCTGGATCATGGCAGGATACTTGTGTCCTCTATCAAAGACCACAGTGCCTGTGGGTGGCCCCTGCCATACCCTTGCCTTCTCTAGCTTCTTATAATTACTCTCCCTCCAGCCCTCTTAGATCAGGGCTGGTAGCAGCTGTTCCCAGCTGCGCCATCCTTTGTTGTTCCCTAAATCCTGCTCACCCTTTGTAAACAGTCCCATCAGTAAGTTCTGTCAGTTCCCCAGTTTAATTATGCCACTTGGTTCCTGCTGGGAACCAGAACACATTGAAGAACCCAAAAATTTCTGGAAAAATACTGACTTGAGAAACTGAAGTCATTCTATATGAAGATCTCTCCTTTATAATATTTTTTTCTACTGCAAACAGAAGTTAGGATTTTTGTTTTTAAACTCATAGAGCACTTTTAAAAATGTAATCCTCTATTAAAATATGTATTGTTGCATTTAAAAGTCCTCATGGAACTCACCAGGCTTGCAGCTTGAGAAACACGGGTTTTGATGTATTTTCCTAGCTGGGTGCTGGGCATCACATGTATGATAGAATTGAAAGCTTGAGTCAAAGATAGATAAATGGCCTCTATTGCTTGCTTCTGAGCTACGTGTCCCATCATTCTGTCACGGAAGGAAATTAAAGTTGTCTGGCACATACTGCATTGCAGATAGCCACACCATTCCTCATCAGGATCCTGTGTGCCTCTAGATGTCTATGCACAAATATATTTTTTGAAGATTTGATCTACAATCTTCATTTCAGGATTAGAGATAAGTAAACTAATCTTGTGTTATTAGGCTCTCACTTTGTCTCTTTAAAAAAAATAATAAAGGAAGCAGGACTTTTCCTACATCTTCCAGGACATTCTCTATCGTCTAAGAATCCTGAAATGATATTCAGTGGCTCCACATTCCAGCGTCTCCTAAGATGAAAACTGAAATACGTATAATGTTCAACCTGCTTTATTATTTATTTACTTAACAGTTTCCCATTTCTCAGCTGCTTTTTTTACTCCTTTCAAATAGGTGGTACTCAATATGGAATCAATTTAACATTTATTTCTCTAAAATTGAGCATAGCAATTTTCCCTTGAGAACAAAACCCCACCATTAAGCCAATTTTTCCCCTCTGAAATGTTAAACCTGATTTAAATGTTATTTTTTTCATAATATAGCATATATTTTAAAATCATCAGGCAAGAAACCTAGAAATGAACATCATATATTTTATAGAGAATTAGTCAAAATTATCCCACCAAAAGGTAGTTTCTTAGGGTTATGTCCATTTTTTCTAAATGTCTAAAATGTTTTGGAAAATATCTTATTCTCTATAGTACCTTAATCAATAACATTGTGAAGCATTGGGCATGCCAGTGTTAGAGAAACTATCTGAATAAGCTGATTTTTTCCATCCCTTGTTAGATAAGGAAAAACAGGTCTTTAAAAATATGGATTCTTCTTTTCACTTTCATATTAATTTATTTTTTATCTGAATTTAAGGTCCTTTGCATTTATATTTCTCCAGACACCACAACCAAAAACAAACACGAAACAAACAAAAAACAAACACTAAAACAAAAACCAAACAAAACAAAATGCTGTAGCAAACAAAATGTCACCAAATTCCCACTTGCTCTGGGTAAATAATCAGCAGTGACCACCAGTCCACCACTCAGATCTGTTTCCTATACTTCAGGGTCCTCCCATCTTCCTTCTTCCATCGGGACTGGGGGTTTCACCTGTTACAGAGCTGGTTCTGTGATTAATTTAAGGTTGCAATCCATGGACCCACTCTAAGTAAACAGCAGAGGCTAAAACAGACATATTTGTAAAGGACTTTATGCAAGTTGCAATGCTAGGTGTTCTGAGAGAGCAAGATAGTCAGTTCCTTTAAATAACTCACAGCATATTAAGTTTGCAGCACTATGACAAATATGTGGCTAACTATAATTAAAAATATAATCTGATAGACTCCAAAAGAGCTAGAAATAAAAGTGCTTTGAAGATTCAAAAGAGGGAATAAGCATATGAAGGGGGGAGGGATTTGCAAGGTTTCTTAGACAAGGTAAATATTTGAGATGATCTTTATTTAAGGATCATAATTTTAAAAGACTCTGGGGAGGATTTTGCCATCAAAGGGAAAAGGCATGAAATAAGACAACAAAGGAAAATTTAGGACATATGACTAGAATAGTAAAGAATCCTGTTTGGCTGGGTCTGGAACGGTAATTTGGGGTTCTATTATTTAGAGCCTCAAAAGTCAGGTTAAGGAGATTGACCTTATTCCTCCACAAAGGGAAGTGGTTAAAAGGCATGGAGCAGGACTGATCAGAAGTTTGTTGGATGCCCAGCACCCGGCTAGTAAGTGGGAGAAGGAGGAGCAAGGCTGAGATAAGTACCAGTAACAAGAAACTGTGTCTGACCAAGACTTGACCTTTCACGGTGTTCCAGGTTAGGGGGAGGGCAGAGATGGGTTAAAGGTAAGCTGAGGCCACCAAAGCCATCCTTTTCTTGTTAGACCCGTCAGCTCCCCTGCTTGTGAAGGTCAGTGCCTTCAAATTTGCACCTAAGAAATCAAGCAGCTAACATATTTCACAATAAAAATTCCCTCTTCAGGTGAAGCTGGTGTGTTTCCAAAGTCTTTCCTTTTGTTAAAAGGCTCAGGAAAGTTCAGACATAACAGAGCCAGAGCTACAGCTGGGGGAGAGATGGCATTTAAAGGGCTGATGAGTGAGAGATGTCAGGGATGATCTCAGCGTCTATGCAGATAAAACACTTTATGGCTTTGTGACTAATCAAAAACCAACTTACCCAAAAGGGTATAAAGTTCAATACATTATAAAGTAAAGGCTTAATAAAATTCTGACACATGCTAAACCATGGATGAACCTTGAGGACATTATGCTAAAAGAAATAAGCCAGTCACAAAAGAACAAATGCCGTAGGATTCCACTTATGTGAGATACTTTAAAGAGACAAATTCATCGAGAAAGAAAGTAGAACAGAAGTTACCAGGGGCTGAGGGAAGGAAGACGGGAGATTAGTGTTTAATGGGTGCAGAGTTTCAGCTGGGATAATAAAAAGTTCTGGAAATGGGTGGTGGTGATGGTTGCACAATAATGTGACTGTACCTAATGCCACTAAACTATACTCTCAAAAAATGTTAAAATAGTAAAAACTCCTGTACGCATATTTTACTACAATAAAAAATAGTAAATCCTCAATTCTAATTTAATAACTTGCAGGGAGAAAATTCACACAATGTGGCCCGATGGCACATGCCTGCTGGATGGCATTTCTACAGGGGCTTCTTTGTTCTACAGGAGTGAAATGATCTAAGAAAGTTGCTTAGTAAGTGAGGAATCAGAGCAAAGGAATTGGGTATGGCAATGGCTACCAGGAGAGAGGCAGTTTTGCCTATTGCTCTCATCTTCGTTATAGGAATATATCTGCCAAGGAGGCCTGAGTCTTTGTATCAGCCAGTCTGGGCACCCTTCCTCCAGACAGCATAGCCAACCACAGTTATTTTGCAAAACTAACTTCATCAGAGTCAGGAATGCAGTGAGGAAATATGACTAACACATCAAAGCTATAAAAAAAGAATGATTAAATCTAAAATATTCACTAGAGAACAGAGAAGCGTGACACCAGGGAGTATTTCTACAGGATTAAAGTCTGTGACTTTAAAATGAAATTTTCTTGCACCAGCCCAATATGCATTGCCCTTGGCATAAATGCTTGGGTGTCCCAGTGACAGCAGAAGACCGATTAATAACGCTATTTTTCTTTTCCGGTTGGTGAAGCACATATAGGACTCTATAGGAGCACAATATGCTACCAGAGAAGGAGAGTAACTGGTACAAAGTGGAGGAAAATAATAAGAAAAAAATGAAAGTAAATACTGAGAGGGAAGGGAGACTAGGAAGAAAGGAAGACGGCTGTGAAATAGGGTGATGAGAAGGACCAAGTCTACTGAGAGTTGTGCAAGATGGAGACCTAGACACCCCAAAACACTGGAAGCATCTACCAAAACCCCACGATAGTTCCATAAGAGAATCAAAGCTGGCTCCTAGAAAGGAAGTGTAAAGCCAGAGTAGTGACTTGAGCAGCTACCTGATAACCTGGAGGCTTCAGTTTAAAGCTCATGGAGACATGAGGCCTCCATTTGGGCAAGGTGAGGTGTGGGGACTAAGGCCCAAGAGGGGAAAACTCTGCCCACCTGGTCTTCAGGTTTCCTTTTTGGAACTGGAGAAGAGTCCCTATGGCTATTTTTGAAAGGAGGGGGTTTCTTATTCATCATTAATTATGAAGCAGAGTTTTATTCACTTAAAATGTCATTTAAAGATACCACTAGTACATCTTGTCTGTCTCTGTCTAGGCAACAAAGTGGGGTGTGGGGGAGAGACATAGAATTCCCTGAGAGATCCAAACTCTGTATTTGATCCTTTTTTAGGCTTGGGGTTTACATTTTTTATTATATTCCGTAAAACCCCATTTCAAGATATGAACAGAAAATTTGGCTATAGAACAGAGTGTTCCTGGCACTCCTGGCATAAGCACATGCAAAATCATTTGGGGGAACACAGATCCACCAAGTAGGCAGGGGATTCTCACAAAATAACCAGCTTCGGTGAAGGTGAGCTCATGATAAGAAGTGACAGAATAAGCAGGTAACATTTGTATGTGAGGCACAGACAGTGGACACAAGGTGCAAGAGAATTAAATGCAAAAACATGTGTTACTAGAAAGGGACTTCGAAAGTGACTACAAAGAAGATAACTTTAAAATGAGTAACACTCTAATAGGAGTAATTAAAGCACAGAGATAAGAAATGCAAAACGACAAGGCTACTTTGAATGATGTTGATGATAATAATATACAGCATGACCACTTGCTAGGTATTTCTCTAAATGCTCTGCAATTGTTAATTCATTTAATCCTCACAACAACCCTGTCATTACTGCATTATAAGGTATTAGTATTTTTCCAATTTATAGATGAGAAAACGGAGGCACACAGAGATTAACTAACTTGTACGAGGCCACAGATCTAGTAAGGATGGGGATGAAATTTGCAGATATTCTTTATCAAATGCCTTAGTTCCTTTTAGGCTGCTGCAGCAAAAATACCATGGACTGGCCCTAATCGGTTTGGCTCTGTGGATAGAGTGTCAGCCTGCAGACTGAAGGATCCCAGGTTTGATTCCGGTCAAGGGCATGTGCCTTGGTTGTGGGCACATCCCCAGTGGGGAGTGTGCAAGAGGAAGTTGATCGATGTTTCTCATCGATGTTTCTAACTCTGTATCCCTCTCCCTTCCTCTCTGTGAAAAATCAATAAAATATATTTTTAAAAACATACCATGGACTGGGGTGGCTTAAACAACAAACATCCATTTCTCACAGTTCTACTGGTGGGGAAAACTAAGATCAAGATTCTGATAGACTCAGTGTCTGATAGGGGCCCATTTCCAGGTTCATAGACAGCCATATTTTCACTGTAACCTCACATGGTAGAAGGGGCAAGGTAGCTCTCGGGAGTCTCTTTTACAAGGGCACTAAAACCATTATATCTGGGCTTTCCCTTTATGATTTAACCATCTCTTAGAAGCTCCATCACCTAATACCATCACTTGGAGGTTAGGATTTGAACATATGGTGTTTGGGAGGACACAAACTTTCAGTCTATATACCAGAATACAGGGTTGTTAAACACTACACTAAACCAAGAACCAAATTTTACTTCCAAGTGAAATTTGAAAATTATAAAAATGAAAAAATTTGTAATTGTAAAGAACATTTGGTCAATGAGTTAAATAGCACATTAAGCACAGCTGAAGAAAGAATGAGTGAAGTATAAAATAGAATTGAAAAAAAAATCTGGAAATGCAGCACCAAAAGAAAAAAAGATTGATAATATAAAAGTGAAAGTAAGAAACACAAAATAAAATGAGAAGACCCAACATAGTACTAAAAGAAATTTCAGAAAGAGAGAATAGAAAGAACAATAAAGAGGCAATATTTAAAAATGTACTGACTAAGAAATTTCCAGAACTGGTACAAGATATGAATATTTAAGAAGCACAGTATAAAGGTAAATCACACATGAAAATATTGCAGTGAAACTATTAAAGGAAACTAAAAGAAAATGTTAAAAGCAAGCATAAAAAGAGAGAGGGGGATTCTCTACAAATGAATAGATCAGCAGCATATATCTCAACAGCAGTAATAGAATCTAAAAGATTCTGGATTATCAAAAAGATAATATCTTCAGTGTCCTGAGGGAAAATATTGTCAAGCTAGAATTTTATACCCAGGCAGAATATCATTAGGTATGAGGTCAATGTAGAAACAGCTTTTAAAGCAAAGGTAAAGAGAGTTCCCTACCCTTAGATTCTTACTAAAAGAACACCTAGATACAGTAGGTCCTCAGGTTATGTTGGAGATCCGTCCCTACAGAGCCACATAATGCAATTTTCACCGTAAGTCAGAACCCACCTACATAAGCACGTATGTCACTCACATGGAGCACATACACAGCAGTAATGAAGTGAAACAGTAAAAAAAATTAAAAGAAAAATAACAATTCCTGACCTTTACTTTTTATTTACTAAATAAATAAAATAAAATAAACATAAAGCATATATATACATATGATGAAATGACGGAACTTTTTTTTAAATAAATAAATGGGAGATGGCAATGTAACCATGAAATGACATACATTGAGTCTGACATAACCCGAGGACTGACTGTAATGTACTTCAGGGAAACTAAATTGAACTCAGAAGGATGTCTAGGATTCAAGAAGCAATGGTGAGCAAAATATTGGTAAAAACTGACTGAAAAATAAATTTGGAGGAATTAAAAATCAATACTAGATAACATTAAAATGGAAACTGAAGTGTGATCAGCTGAAGGTATTTAAGGACCCACCATCATTGGGGAGGAGAGTGGAGGTCTGGAATGATGTTAGACTTTATTTAAGTTATTTATATATTAATTTTTTTTCTTTTTATAAATGTCCTCCCCCACTCCAGTTTTATTGACCTTGTGTTAAAATATTAAGGGCTACCAGCAAAAGAATTGACATTTAATGTTGACTATCCAATAATTAGAGTGGAAAATAAAAGAAAAGAAAACCTGATTAATGTAGTATAGAGAAGAAGAAAAACAAGAATGATTAGAAATAGCATGGTAAACAGGGAATAGAATATAAGATATCAGAAATAAATATAAATGTACCCATAAACAGAGTAAGTGTAAATTGACTTAACTCAGTTAAATGACAGATACTTTCAGATTGAAAAGTAAAACAAAATCCAGATATATTCTGTTTTTGAACGAACTTCTAAAACATAATGACACAGAAGTTGACATTTAAGAGGGAGGAAAAAAAAATGTACCAGATGTATTGCCAGCAAATGGAAAACTAGGTATTAAAAAAATCCCTCTGCCATGCAAAACACCCAGATCTGGACAAACCACTTTACTAAAGTAAAGAAACTCTAAAAGGTATCTATAATAATAAAAGGGCAATATGCTAATTAGACCAGACATCATTCCAGACGTCCTTCCGGATGAAGCTGGGGCTGGAGGGAAGCTCAGGTCCCAGGTGCCTGCCAGCAGCTGGAGTGAAGCCCGGGTCCTGGGTGCCTGCAGGCAGCCAGAGGGAAGCCCGGGTCCCAGGTGCCTGCCAGTGGCTGGAGCGAAGCCCAGGTCCCAGGTGCCAGAGGGAAGCCTGTGCCAGCAGCCAGGGGAAGGAAGGCCTACTCTTGCATGAATTTCATGCATTGGGCCTCTAGTTATCTATATATATAAAAGCCTAAGTGACCGAATGACCGAACAACCAAATTACCAAATGACCGGTCAACTGGTCACTATGATGCGCACTGACCACCAGAGGGCAGATGTTTAATGTGAGATCTGCCCCCTGGTGTCAGAGTGCACCCACAATCAACTTCCTGAGGCCAGCCAGCCTCCCCGGGTCTCTGCCTGGCCCTGATGACCCGGATCCAATCACTGGACAGGCCAAGGGACCCCACCCATGCATGAATTTGTGCACCAAGCCTCTAGTTAAGTTCATAAGAAATGAGGGGACATCCTTCAGAGACAGAGAAAGCAAAGAGGCAGCCTGTAGCTCAGAGGTAGAGAACATAAACACAGAAACTGGTGCTGTTCTGGGTCGGGGTTAGGGGCCTGCAGCCTGGGAGCCAGTCCCTGCCTGCCTCCTGCTGTTGTCCTGTGTGATGGGAACCAGCCAGGCTCAGTGTTCACATACTATCTCTGGTGCCTGCTGCCCTACAACAGTCCAGTTGAGTAGTTACGACAGAGATCACATGACCCTCAAAGGTGAAAACCCTTATTATCTAGCCCTTCATAGAATAAGTTTTCTGACTCCTTTTCCTTGGGCCTAGAGATATGGGAGTTATTGGCCACTGGGGTGGCATAGGGTGAGATGCAGAAACAGAAGCCCAGGCCTTTGGTTCTGTGCACAGTGAGATGAACTGCAGACTCCCCCAAATGTGAAATGATTCTGTTCTCTGTAAAAGAATGGGCTGTGGGGAAATCTGCCTCTCTGCACAGGGCATGCATGAGGAAACCTGTTGGCCTGTGAGCCTGCTGTGGATAGGTTACTCTGAGCTTGACAGCCACTACCTGGACTCACAATGCCCACCATGAAAGCAGCCTGAGGGCTTAGGAGCCCACTTCCAGGGACATTTTTGCAACGCTTCCCAGCTGTGCTCTAAATGAGGTGTCACCAGCATTTCCTCTCTGTGGTTTCTGTGCATTTTTTCATTCACTGTGGTAGACTCCTGTGTGGTCCAAGCCAACACCCCAGGTGACAGTTGTTGATGTTAATGTTCTGGTTACAAAGTTGCATATGCTTGAATCTGTCCCTAACCCCAACTTCCTTGTTTTCTATTACTTCTAATGCACAATATTACAGTGTGCAGGTTTTTTCATATACCCACACACCATTGTTCCTTTTGGAAAACATGAATGCAGTGGAAATACCCAAATTCAGATATGTTGGATTGAAATACTTTATTTCATTGAATACTGTGTTTGGATTTATTCTTTTAATAGAATGATTACACTAAGAACTATTTTTTTTTTTCTAAATCTATATCGAGATGGCTCTATGCCTGAAAACTATTCTCGTTCCTGAGGGCTTTGTATGTTTTTGTCTAGACATTTGCTTGTAAGAAATTTTGGACAGTGACTGAGTAATGACAGGAGGGTTTGGGGTTGGCCCCCATTCATGCCATACTGGAGAAGAGATGGACAAATAAGATTGCATTTAGTGCAGTGAATTCTTGGTGTCCCCAGCTTTTACACAACAAACCACCTTAAAGACTGTTGTGGTTTTGTTTGTTTTTTACGATTTCTCCTAATTCCATGGGTTGACTGGCTTCAGACGGGTGGTTATCCTGGGGCTCTCACTGGTGCTCTGGTGACTATGGTCGAAGTGGCCATATGGCAGCTGGGACAGGAGTCATTTGGGGGCCTGGCTGGTCCCAGATGACATCTTCCCCCTGTGACTGGTGCTTTATGTCCTGCCCCATGGTGTCTCTCCCCACAGAGCTCCTCATTTTTCAGGGCTCCCTATGTGGCCTCTCTTCCAGCTGGGTAGTTTGACTTCTCACAAAGCGACTGGCTTCTGAAAGCACAAAAGCAGAAACCACAGGCCTTTGCTAATGCTTGGGCCCAGAACTGGCACAGCATCACTTCTGTCCATTCTATTGGTTAAAGAAGTCAAAGACCACCCAGATTCAGTGGGGGGAGGGAGGACAACAGAGGGGCTTGCTTGCTGGGCAGCATGGTTCCTTGAGGTTGTCTTTGGTGACAGCTAACAAAGTGGACATATGGAGATGAGTGTGGAGAATGTGTTTCTTTCCAAATGAAGGATGGATAAGGTGTGAGTCCCAGTGACTGAAGTGAACAGAGACAAAGGCCTGGCATTTTCAGATTTTTTTTCAGTTCTATTTTATACTTCACTCATTCTTTCTTCAGCTGTATTTAATGTGCTATTTAACTCATTGACCAAGTGTTCTTTACAATTACAAACTTTTTCATTTTTATAATTTTCAAATTTTGAAATTTGAAATTTCACTTGGAAGTAAAATTTGGTTCTTGTTTTAGTGTAGTGTTTAACAACCCTGTATTCTGGTACTATAGGCTGAAAGTTTGTGTCCTCCCAAACACCATATGTTGAAATCCTCTGTGTCCTGGAAGACCACAAGAGCAAAACTATCACCAAGGAACCAGAGAAGCAGCCACAGACAGGACCTGAGCAGCAGACCAGGGTGACGGGCTGATAAGAGGAGCAGCAACTTCAGGGCCTCAACGCAGAGCGAGGGGAGGGTCCTTCTCACCCCCTGTTGGGGATCCAGGTTGATCACAGATTCTGGAAGAGCACTAAGTGTCCTATTTGGGATTCAGAAGCACTTCATTTGGACAAGAGGAAAGGAGAAGCTAGAGGCAGGCCAGTCATCACACCTTCATGCTCAGGAGTTAATGCTTATTTTCATCTCTGTGTCAACTTGTGTTAGAAGCCACCCATTGCCTTCACTAGCTGAGAGGTGTGGACAAGGAACCCGGAAGGCTGGGCAACCTTGAAGCTGTGACAGGTCAGAGCCAACCACCCACTGTTTAGTTGAGACAATGGTAACTAAGCAACTTTCACCTTTTAGTTTTATGTAAATTCTTGCTGATTGGCTATTATTGGAATTGCCTGACTAGAGGCTATGGGTATATCCCGTAGTCTTAATAAAAGGGACAGCAAGGCCAGAGTGGGGTGGAGTCCTTCCCCTTGAGTTGGGCTCCCGCCTGGCCCCCAATATTTCCAAATTAATATTTTCTAGTCTCTTTCATTTGTGTGCAGCCTCCTCCAGAGCCCGAACCCTGAACCATGCAGGATGTGGGGGGGAAACTCGCAACTGGCCCCTTCGAAGTGGGACCTCTGGAGGGGATGATATTTTCTCCTACAGCAAAGAAAGGAAGATTTCACTGGAAAGGTGAGGAAAATTAAGAATTCACCAAAAATGTGGGGAAAAGATCACCATATAGGTGAGGGAAATTCACCACATGCAAAGCCCACAATCAGCTGCAGAAGTCGCGATCTATAAGTAGGGTGGGAATGTCTTTTTCAGCCAGGCTAATGGGGCAGAATTAGGTTATAAACTTTATTATAGACTTTTGGTTTGCATGCTTAAGGAATGTGGTTTCTTGTTCAAATTAAAATCTTAATTTGTATTTGGAATCTAAAATCTGTAATAAGAAATGAAACTCTGCTGCTGAAACCGCCTCTGGTGCGGAGAAATTCAAAGGTGGCAGGAGAGAGCAGGGCTATCCACTCTCCCGCGATGAGATTACTTAAAGTTTTGTTTAAAAATTATAGAAAAACTCGCAGGGAAATGCAAATTTTGGCAAAGATAAGCTTAAGTGCTAGTAATTGCTTTGGAAAGTGAAAAAAGAAAAAATTTAAGACTTGTCTTTATCTATTAAGCATGAAAAGATATGCAGCAAGATCTGTTACTGAAAACTTCCCCCAGAGCAAGCAGGATGTGGGGGAAGGGAGACACGTGGCAATCCAATATGGAAGGCACTCTCCCAGTATGCTAATTTAAATGTGGCTTGTTTGAAATCAGCTTCCCGCCAGTAGCCATTCTTTAAGGACAATTTTGCACTTGAATACCTGCAAGTTTGCTTCTCAACTTCCCCAGGCAGAAAAAACCTGGTCGGTTTAAAGTTAATTATTGTATTTTTGAAATTTATTCTTAAAAAATATAAGTGTTAATAATCAAATAAATGCTAAATATTTGACTTTCCAGCTCTAAAAAGTTTAAGGTTCAAATTAAATTAGGAGAAAATATAGTTGTGGTAATTAAATACCTAAAGTATAAAAATTGTTGAAAAAATGTTGTGTTTTCTCTGAAAATAATTAGGAATTCAAAATATGTTTTTTATTGGTCTAATTAAATAGGAGGATTAATTCTGTGATCTCAACTAAATTTTGAATATAATAACCAATTTAAATTTAAGTGATATCTTAAAATAATTATAAAAAGAAATATAATCTTTAGATCTATATAGATATATGTTTGATGGTTTTTTCCATGTTAAAATTTCAAGGCTTTAACCAAGAGATGATTCGTTGAGAGTTCCAAGGGCCTGGAGTAATTCACGAAGTTATTCTTTCTTCTTAAAGGAAATATTTTGAATTTAACCTCTCTAATATACTTGAAATTGCATGGAAAGCTTTATCAAATAAAAATTAATAACTATATTTTACTTATAAATGTTATGAAAGTTTTGGCCTCTAAGGGGGGCAAAATGTTTCTTAAAATCCAACAGCGGAATTTAAAATGACAAAAAGTGAGAGAGAGAAAAATAGCAGCAGAATAGACAGACGTGTCCCAAGCCTTGTCCCGGAGCAGACAGAAAGAACAGCTGAGGGTCACATGGGGAGTGTCTGTTGGTGAGTTAAGGGACAGCTATACTCAAGGAGAAGGCGGGGGACTGCTGGATGGGGCTCCCCTGACCGGGCAGCCCCCACTGCTGCTGGGTTCCCTCCCGGAGCCACTGGCTCAGACGCGGAGACCATGCCATCTTGAAGGGGAAAGTGGATGTTATCAGAAGCCTGAAAATCTGCAACTGCAGCACCCACCAAACAGCTGCGAACCCCAGAGCACCAGTCCCCAATTGGTGCAAACACGTGGATTCAGGGGAGCTCTACACTCCACCACGGAAATGTCAGATTTTGCCTGGGATAAGGTGAGGTCTCTGGTCACAGCAGGACAGAGAAACAAGCGCACTGCGGGAGCTAGAAAATGGGGTGGAGTCTGTGCATAGAAAAATCCGTGGCTGTTGGGGCTGGCGTGATCCGTGAATGTGGAAAAGGGTCCTCAGAGCTGCTAATAGAGGGATCTCTAAAAAGCAACCCATTTTGATCTGACACAGAAGGACAGCCTAAAAATTTTAAAAGTGTGCCGGCTGCTTGGACACGGGGCGGGTGGGGAGGGGGGGGGAGGAAGGACTCCGTAGACTTGCACGCAGCCCTGAAGTACGCACCACTTGCGCTTTCTCCTCTTTAAATCCTTGCTTCTGATTGCTGAGCCCAGTGCATGGGATCACCCAGTTGGGGACACCCTAGGAGACTGTAGGGGAAAGTTGTTTTTCTGAAACCTGGGGATTGCAGTGGGGAGTGACCATCGGAGAACCAGCTCTGGGGCAGTCCACTCCCACAAACTGGTATTGAGTGCTACAGGGAAAGCAGGACCTAAGCACAGGCTAGAGAGGACCTATAGACCTGGAGGTCAACCCAGAAACACTACCACCCAGGGGTTGAATCACAAATTGACACTTGTGTAATCACAAATAAAGGAATAAAGGAAAGTAAGATACACTGCCTGCTTAAAAATCAGGACTGGCTTACAAAACACTGAGGAGCAGTGGAATGCAGGGAACTGCAATACTGTCATGACTGGGAAACAGGCGTGCCAAACAGATAGAAGAACATACCATGTTCATGGATTGGTAGAATCAACATCATCAAAATGTCCATACTACCCAATGCAATCTATAGATTCAATGCACTCCCCATTAAAATACCAACAACATATTTCACGGACCTAGAAAGAACTCTCCAAAAATTCATTTGGAATAAAAAAATATCCTGAATAGCCACAGCAATCCTGAGAAAGAAGAACAAAGTAGGTGGGATCTCAATACCAGATTTCAAGCTGTACTACAAAGCCACTGTTCTCAAAACCGGCTGGTACTGGCACAAGAACAGACATATAGACCAATGGAATAGAATAGAGAATCCAGATATCCACCCAACAACTATGCTCAATTAATATTTGACAAAGGAGGCATGAACATACAGTGGAGTCAAGACAGTCTCTTCAATAAATGGTGTTCAGAAAATTGGACAGATACATGCAAAAAAATGAAACTAGACTGCCAACTTACACCATACACAAAAATAAACTCAAAATGGATCAAGGACTTAAACATACGATAAGAAACCATAAAAAATATTAGAGGAATCCACAGCCAGAAAAATCTCTGACATATGCTGAAGCAATTTCTTCACTGATACTGCTCCTAGGGCAATGGAAACTAAAGAGAAAATAAACAAATGGGACTACATCAAAATTAAAAGCTTTTGCACAGCAAAAGAAACCATCAACAAAACAACAAGAAAGCCCACTTATGGGAGAACATATTTGCCAATGATATCAATGATAAGGGTTTAATCTCCATCATTTATAGAGAACTCATGCAGCTTAACAAAAAGAAGATAAACAACCCAATCAAAAAATGAGAAACTGATCTAAATAGACACTTTTCAAAAGAAGACAGAAGGAAGGCCAAGAGACATATGAAAACCTGCTCAAAGTCACTAATCATTATAGAGATGTAAATCAAAACAACAATGTGGTACCATCTCACACCTGTCAGAATGGCTATTATCAACAAATCAACAAATGACAAGTGCTGGCGAGGATGCAGAGAAAAAGAAACCCTCATGCACTGCTGGTGGGAATGCAGACTGGTGCAGCTACTGTGGAGAACAGTATGGAGTTTCCTCAAAAAACTGAAAATGGAACTCCCATTTGACCCAGTGATCCCACTTCTAGGAATATATCCTAAGAAACTAGAAACACCAATCAGAAAGGATATATGCACCCCTATGTTCATAGCAACACAATTCACCATAGCTAAGATTTGGAAACAGCCTAAGTGCCCATCAGCAGATGAGTAGATTAAAAAGCTGTGGTACATCTACACAATGGAATACTATGCTGCGGTAAAAAAGGAGTTCTTACCATTTGCAACAACATGGATGGAGATGGAGAGCATTATGCTAAGTGAAATAAGCCAGGCAAGAAAAAATAAATATCACATGATCTCACTAATTTGTGAAATATAATGAACAACATAAACAGATGAACAAAAGTAGATCCAGAGACAGAAACATCAATCAGAATGTCAAACCTCAGGGAGGGTAGGGGAGGGTGGGAGTAAGGGGGAGAGATCAACCAAAGCACTTATATGTATGCATATAAGCCTAATAAATGGACACAGACAACAGGGGGGTGGAGGCATGAATGGGAGGTGGGGGAATAAGGACACATATGTAATACCTTAATCAATAAAGAAATTAAAATAAAATAAAATGACAAAAAGCCTATAGCCACCTGCATTTTTAATTAGGCTGGAGGTGGCTACTTTTGTGCCTTGTGAATCAGACATAAACATTTACTAAATTTGCTTTGCTTTGCTTTTTAATTAAAGACTCCTACTTTAATTACTTTATAAATTAACTTTTTAAAATATAATCAAGGTCTTATATAAATTAAGCTAAATGAAAATCCAATATTTTTAAAGCCACCAGAAACCATTAGTAAGATTTCTGTTTGTCTGCAGTGTAGTTTTGACTTTAACAGTTTATACAGTCACCATGAGGATTGCCTGCCTTGGCAGTCGCCATGTTGGCCTCATGGCTTGCCGCTCCCCTCGGGGCCGCCATCTTGAAACAGCAAAGGCCAACCCCTCTCTTTGAATAAAGTTACTGAGACCTCCCATGATCCCTCTGTATATGCAAATTAGCCAAAAGGGATACTTTAAAAAAAATTCTAGCTTAATAAAAAAGATAAATTTCAAAATTTTGAAATCTCTTTCACTGATATTTACAGGGTAAACTAAGATTGTTGTTAGAGTATTAAAACTGACAGTAAAATAGTAGTCAAGTTTACTGTAATAAGATTTCTTGTGACATGGCTATTTGGATACACGCCAAATATTAAGCAGCAGCCTTGTGGGTTGCTTAGTAAAAGGAAAGACAAAGATTCTTAAGTGAAGCTCTCTGTAGTCTGAGAAATTATTTTTGAAGGAAATAAAGAGAAGTTTTCTTCAAACATCTGAAGAACTGTAACTAAAAGTCAATGAATTTGGCCTCATAAACTGAAGTAATTTCTGTTTTTGCCTCCCTGGCAAAGTTTATGTTAAGTTACTCAAATATTAATTTCAGAAGTCTAATTAATGTCATTTATTGTCCATAACCAGTCAAGTAAAGTTAAAAAAAAAGTTTTGAAATAAGTGAACATTTAAGAAAACTTAATTGTACTGAACAAAAAACTGTTCCTGAAGTATTAACTAATATTTTTATTGATAGTTCATCTCATAGTAAAATTGCCAAACATGCTATGAGTCTGAAGCAGTCATATTTTTATGCAAAAAAATCAAATTTATTGTTATTAAGACTGCATTATAAAATTTCCAAGCGCCTCCTAATATTTAAATAAAAAGGGGGGGGATAGTAAAATCATATCCTATGAGGAGAAATATCCTGCAAGTAAATTACATCAAAAAGTTTTTTACTTTGGAAAATTAATTTTCATTTGTAATACTGATAGCAAGACACCCATGAACACACAAGGGGTCAAAGTAAGCCAAAGGAAAATTGTTTGGGCAAAAATAAAAAGGATCCCAAGTCTAATTTATAGAAAAGATTCCTTTATTAACCTTTGGTTGAGAATATGTTTGTGTATTTCCAGAAAACTACAAGACCATGTGGATTCCTGCAACAACGGATCCCGGAGAGGAGCTGACCGGACTGCTCCAGCCATGAAGACAAGAGGAGAAACAGTCCAGAGATGGAAGACACTGAAGACACCTTGCCATGCTAGCAGTCAGCAGCTGTGCACCACGGCAGGTTGCCCAGGACCAAACCAGAAAGGGTTCCACCTGCATTGCCACCATTCGCCCACCATCCAGAACTGAAATATCATTGCTGGCATGTACACATAAGGAACTGTTGGACATTGAAATTGGGATTCAAAAAACTGTTGGCCCAGAAAGAAACTTACTACAGACTGATTCATTTGCCTCTCAGCATAACCAGTATTGTTTGTCTCATTTTTGTTCTCATATGTTTATTTCTAGTCTGCAGATGCAAGATTTTTTAAGGAAAAAAAACCAAGGGGGATGTTGGAAGCTGCCCATTGCCTTCACTAGCTGAGAGGTGTGGACAAGGAACCTGGAAGGTGGGTCAACCTTGAAGCTCTGAAAGGTCAGAGCCAACCAACCACTGTTTAGTTGAGACAATGGTAGCTAAAGCAACTTCCACCTTTTAGTTTTATGTAAATTCTTGCTGATTGGCTATTATTGGAATTGCTTGCCTAAAGGCTATGGGTGTATCCCATAGTCTTAATAAAAGGGATAGCAAGGCCAGAGCAGAGTGAAGTCCTTCCCCTTGAGTTGGGCTCCTGCCTGGCCCCCAATATTCCCAAATTTATACTTTCTTGTCTAGTCTCTTTCATTTGTGTGCGGCCTCCTCCAGAACCCGAACCCTCAACCTGAACCCCAAACCACGAGGACATGGGGGGGGGGGGGCACTAGCACACTTACCCAGGGCTTCCTTTGTAGGTGGATCTGCTTTCCAAAACCTTGAAGGGAACTTTGCAAGAGTTAAAGGAATAAATGAATTCAGAGTTCAGTTTTCCTTCTTAAGTGACAAGGACTAGAGACTCCACTGATACCCACTTTCACTTCACCTCACACCTGATTTATTCTAAATAACCATAAATGGCTTCCCCCATTCCCCCTTTCCCCAGATACCATCCAACTTGTACCCTGTTCTCATATTAGTCTTCCAGAGCACTTTGTCCTATGCCCAACAAAGCTTTCACTATTTTGTAATGTCGACATGATAAAGGTTAAACATCATAGGCTGTTATTCGAGGGTCCATAGGCTGGCATCTGAGAAGGAGGGGGCTAGGTTAGAGGATGATGGAAGAGAAACTCACAGATACCAATAGGTACTGCTTTCTAGCTTTATTAAGCATGAAAGGGTACAAACAACACAAAAGAAACATCTGAATAGTGTATCATTTCCTTGCTCATGGCACAGACCAAGGAGGTGAGAATGGTTGGTCAGCAGCACCCGGTCGGAACAAAAGGGCTCCTGGAAATTTATCTTCCCTTCTGGAAGGGCCCAATTATCACGAAGAAAAAATCACCTTCTGCTACCTTGTAAAATCTCTCAACAAACCACGCCACTTAGAACAAGCATCCATGCCTAAGATTTGAGTTCTGGATCTCAACATCCTTGCTGCATAATATTCTACCACCTTTTTTTTTTTCTGTGCCTGCCCACAGGTTATTTATTTCCTTTCTCTAAACCTGTGTAGAGGACTAGGAAATTTTTCCATTTCTCACAGAGATGTTTTCTGAGGATAATCGTGGTCATGCTCAACCACAGAAGTCTTCTGCAATGTGTGGATTTCAGGTTTTAACTTCAGACTCATATGCCACACAAGAAGTATACTATAAAACTCCCTCTACTCTACAACCCTTTCGGTCCATTCAGACCCATTTTGTTCCCTTCACTTCCTGGTTCCTTCTTATTCCTGTGCACTAGGTGGAAAGGGACAGGAGGGAAGGCGTGAAGATGCCAGTTGATCCCGTGTCCCAAGAAGCTGAGGGGTTGGATCACATCCATCAGGGAAGCAAGTATGACAAGAGGTATCTGCTCCGTACTTCTCTCATAGCTACTGCCTTTTTCTTGTATTTTTTTCTTAAATGTGTGAGACGTTTTATCTCCTCAGCCAAATTCTGAGCATGCTTTAGGAAGAGAAAGAATTTATTTTAAACTATGTCTATTTCTACCTTGTCTATTTCTTTTTACTCAGGGTAGCTATAGATAATTGTTGGCCATAGGCGAAGGCAAAATTCATACAGATCACCCATCCATCCATTAATCCATCCATTCATCGAGTCAAAAAACCTTTATCCACTGACCCCAATCCACCTCACACTCCTGCTGGGTGTTGCCCATCACAGAAGACAGTTTATGCAGGTTTGGAACTCTTAGATCCCCCATGCCTGATACCTTGCACCCTATAAAAATTCAGATTTAAAAATCATTATTACAAAAGTAATACTGGCTTGTGATTAACATTAAAACAGTATAGAAGGCTATAAAGGAAAAAAGTAAAACTTCCCTAATCGCCACTCCACCAAACTTCCCATTCCAATCACCCAAAAGTAATAGTTGCCAACAGCTCCTTATATATCCTTCCAGAAATGTGCATTCTTTTTGTACATAGGGAGGGTCATTCTATAGGTGTTTATCTGTTGCTACTCCCTGACCTTCACCTATACAATGTATCTTGATTTTCTTTTAAGACACCATACAATTTACCAACTTAAAGTACATAATTCAATGTTTTTAGAAAGTTGTACAACCATCACCACAACCCTCATTCTTTTTAATGGCTGCAAAGACTTTATTCAGTAAATATTTGTTGAATCAAATTAAACCTTAGGTTTGGACTGAGAAAGAAGGGAAAAGAGCAAATTGTCTAGAAACATTGAAATGCAGAAGCCCTGAGGCTTCTACTTTGATGGCAGTTTTAAGCAACAGTGTTTTGGTGATATGACAACATGGATGAGAAAATACTCTCTTCACATTATCTGGATCTCTTCTCTCCAGATAGCATGGTCCTAGCCCATGTGGACATAAATCCATGTGTCTTGTGCTGGATTTCCTTTAGCAAGTCAAGAATTTTCACTTCCAAGTAAAGTTTTACTTCATTTTAGTAGATTCAAAAATAAATATTACTTTTAATAATCATCCCAAACTAAGTTAGTTCATAGTAATAGTAACGGGACATCTTGTGCAGCATTTGTTTTAAATATACTGTGAAGGTAAGCATTTGAAATTAAAACAATATTTATAAAATGTCTAAAGAGCTGTAAGCAAATTGCTTTTGAAATTGTTTATAAATATTAGGAGTTTTAAGC
Organism: Corynorhinus townsendii; assembly: GCA_026230045.1. NCBI lineage: Eukaryota > Metazoa > Chordata > Mammalia > Chiroptera > Vespertilionidae > Corynorhinus > Corynorhinus townsendii. The sequence continues at coordinate 58,676,254 of JAPDVU010000005.1, read as the reverse complement.
ATATGTGGTGCTAAGTAATATTAACATGTCTGGGAAAATGTGCAAAATAGAAGGAAAATAATACCACTACTCTTTCCCACAGTTACATTTCCACATATAAAATAATAAATTCTCTGAGGAAAAAAAAAAGTAATTGGTAAAATTAGTAAGGCCTACAATGACATTAAAAGCATGTACTCAAAAACAAACCTAAACCAGTTTATACAGTGAAAAACACGAGGCTCAAATACTACTGAAAGTAGGAAAGGAAAGGAACACAGGCAGTTTTTAGTATAAAAAGAGAAATTCCCATAGAGGTTGAAAAACATCTTTCTAGAGATTTTAAAAACTCGGTACTAACAGGACAGATTTGATGCCACATTCCTCTCTAAGGACTGAGACTATTCCACGAGAGGTCATGCAGCTAGTGAATTCTATTATTATTATCTAGTCCCGCATTGAGTGTCAGAGTGAAATATTCACTGTTCCTAAATCTCAATGAGTAATTTCCTGAACATTTTCTCCCTCAGGACCTCTCTGGTAGTTGGCAGCATCTATCAAGTGTTCATCCTCAAATACACCAGCAAGCATACAACTATTTTTCCAAAACACATCAATCAGATGTCAGAAACAGTAGAATACTCAGACCTTTTTTTCTTCGTAGGTCAAACTTCATCATTTCTGGGATTTGACTGAGATCTTAAACAGTCTGTATCTTAGAGCCATGGCCAGGTATCAGTTGTGGGTTCGATCCCCAGTCAGGGCACAAACCAAAAGCAACCAATGAATGCATATATACTGTAAGTGGAACAACAAGTCGATGTTCTCTCTCTCCCCCCGCATTTCCCTCTCTAAAAATCAATCAATAATTTTAAAAGTCTGTATCTTAGACTTTCCTCATGAGTTTTCCAGGCAACCTCTTAATTTTAAAAAGTCTTCAATTTCCCTAGGCTTCCTTCAAAATGGCTTGCTACCTTCAGCTAAATAGATAATGAAGTTATTTTAATGAGGGCAACATAAAACACAAGAAAATGGGTGTCCCATAAAATAAACAAATAAAAACTAAATAAATGCCAGAAGAAGGAAGACTTATTATTCTTTTCATGATTTTAAAAAATATTATATAGGACTTTGGATACGGACAAGTGGGCTGAACTCTTTGAGCAGAAAGTAATTTTTAGTCGGCCCTCCTCCCATTAAGAGTATGTTAAAAATAGTATTTAGCAAGTAAGAGTCTGTTTTTAAAAATGGAAATGTTCTCTTCTTTCTACTTTCTGAAGAGGAAAAATGATAACTGAGAGGGCAGATTACAGAGCTGGAGAGATTATCTATAGAGGGCATGAGACCCGAGAACTCTAACAGAGCCAGGAAGTGCCCACAGGAAACTGTTGCAGCGGAAACTGAGAGTTTTACACTTTCTAATAATGAATGAGTACAAAGAGTTGGGAGTCTGAAGGGCCAAAGAAGTCTGGGCCCCATGAATTCCCACAATGACTAGTCAAATCTCACTTCTAAGACAAAGGCCCACAATGCCGAGAAACTGCTGCAAGGAGAATACAATTGAGCAGCACAGGAACAGCAGAATCAAAGGAAACAGCAGGCAGAGAAGGACATATCTCCAGAAAATAAGCTGCCAACTTTTTTGAACCCTGCACAAATACAACTAAACAGAGAACTCCAGAGCTGTAAAGTTAGAAGAACTGTTTTGAGCCACAAACAATTCTAAAAGTTAAGCAAATTAATTTCAAGTAGAAATAAATAAAACAAAAGGTCAGATATTAATGTTGATATAAAAAACACACACAGATTAAGCAGCATAATAACATCCCTACAGATAAGGAATGAGCACCAGAGAGACATTACTGCAATATAGGTTAACATTATAAGCTGAAAGTTAAAATCCATAAAAATGATATAAGATATCAGAGCATGTTAATCAGAACTAGGAAAACTCAGGAATTAGGTGCTATATTCTCAGGAAAAAATTATAGATAAAAGGGAAACATTTCAGAAATGAGACAACTGAAAAAAACACCAAATGAATGAAAGATATAACAGATACAGTCTTAAAGAAAATAAAAGCTAAGAAATAAAAAAAAAAATAAAAAAACAAAGACCCAAAATAATTTTTTATTTTTAAAATATACATTTTATTGATTTCAGAGAGGAAGGGAGGAGAGAGCGATAGAAACATCAATGATGAGAAAGAATCACTGATTGGCTGCCTCTTGCACACCCCACACTGGGGCTGGAGCCTACAACTTGGGCATGTGCCCCGACTGGGAATTAAACCGTGACCTCCTCGTTCATAGGTCCATGCTCAACCACTGAGCCATGCCAGCCAGGCAATTTTCTATTTTAAAAAAATGAAATAATATTCTTCAAAAATGTTGATGTTATTCTCAACAAAATACTAGCAGACTGAATTCAGCAGTATATTGAAAGTGTTGTATACAATAAACAAGTGGGATTTATTCCTGGAATGCCAGGATGATTCAACATATGAAAATCAGTCTATGTAATACACCACATTCACAGAATGATGGTAGAAAAACTACATTATCTTGAAGATATAGGAGAGAAAGGGCTTAACGAAAAAAGAGAAATTATCATGAAGCTGAGAGGGGATGAAACTCAAGACACACTTTGGTGTTTGATAGAGAGAGTTGCTCCCACTGCTAGAGGAAGCAAAAGGAAAATGCAGACTTGGATGTACTAGTATTTGCAGATTTGGTGGTGGGGACTTAAGGGACTTCCTACCAGATGGAAGGATTCCAGTCTTTCCACACAGTTTGAGACAAATAACGATGTGGAGTTAAATAGGCTACATCTTTATTAACTATGGGATTGAGGGTAGTGGTTTCTAATTTTTGGAGGCCATTAATAAATACATTTTTGTTTTTATCTACTATGTACACATGAATAGGTGAAATCGAATTTCATGGCACAGTGATGATTCCTATTGGGTATGTATTGTTTTCTCTTTTATGCCCACCTGAAAAGCTAGACTGACAAAAGTCTAAGTGAAGCAGCGCACAAGGACTGGGAGGAGGCAAATAAAAGGGACAATAACTGAGAGAAACCAAGATGGCGGCATAGGTAAATACCTAAACTGCTGCCTCGCACAACAATTTCAAAACTACAACTAAAAGACAAAATGCCTATCACCCACAACCACGGGAAAGCTGGCTGAGTGAAGTTCTACAACTAGAAGGAAAGAGAAAAGAACATTGAGATGTGCACAAGTGCTGAAAAGCTGAGGTACAGAGGCACACAAATCGGGCTGGTGGCGGATGTCTGGGTGTGCTGCTTCTTTCAACCCAAAGGGAGGCAAGCTCCCGATTACTCTGAACTCCAGTTTCTGGGGAGACACTGGGGACCCAAACTCCTATGGGGAGAAGCTGGACTGTCCACCATCGGGTCGGAAAGTGAGGGTGACTTTCTTGCAGAGGTAGGCCAAGCAATCATTGTTTACTGCACTGGGGCATGGGACACGGGGACTTGGAAATGCAGAAAGGCAGAGACGGCTGACTGGCAGCCATCACTGTTTGCCACGCCCTAGCCTAGAGACTCCCTGAGACCCCTGCCCCGCACAATCTAGAAATCCACCCAAGCACCACACAGCGGCTTTTGCATATAAATGCCCTGCCCTATCACAGCTTAACCTAACAAACTGCAGCTCTGGACAGACAGCTCCAAAACCTCCAAACCCCAAGCAAAGAGGATAAAACAGTAGTTCTCGCTATAGCTCCTGTTGGGTGGCCTCAGACAGTAGCTGACCTGCATCCCATTGGAGATCCAGAAGCTAGTATATCTAGTGGTCAGTGTGAGATGACACCAGATTTCAACTCCTCACATCCATAAGTGACACATTCAAGAGGCAGACTCAGTGAGCACCAAAGCCCCACTGAAGCAAGTCCTGCCCCCTAAGCGTGTCCAGCGCAGCAGTTCTTCCATCACTGTCACAGCGGGTCCTCACAGCCAATTGGCCTGGAGGTCAATTCCTCCCAGTGACACCAACAACAATCAAGACTTAACTACAATAAGGCTGTACACACAATCCACAAAGGGGTGCACCAAGAGTGTCCACCTCAGGTAACTGGGAGGCCGACCCACTGGCCCATATAGGACACCTAGTACACAAAGCCACCCTATCAACTCAGGGAAGCAGCGAAAATGCAGAGACAAAGAAACAGATCACAAACGAAAGAAATGTAGGAAAACAAATGACTGCATATAGAGTTCAAAACCACAGTAATAAGGTTTTTCAAGAATTTCCTAGAAAAGGCCAATAAATTCAATAAGACCCTCAAGGATATGAAAAAGGACCAACTAGAAATTAAACATACACTGACTGAAATAAAAAATATTATATAGAGACCCAACAACAGGCTAGAGGAACGCAAGAATCAAGTCAAAGACTTGAAATACAAAGAAGCAAAAAACACTCAACCAAAAAAGCAAAAAGCAAAAAAAAATCCAATAAGTTGAAGATAGTGTAAGAAGCCTCTGGGACAACTTTAAGCGTACCAACATCAGAATTATGGGGGTGCCAGAAGAAGAGAGAGAGCAAGATACTGAAAACCTATTTGAAGAAATAATGATAGAAAACTTCCCCTACCTGGTGAAAGAAATAGACTTACAAGTCCAGGAAGCACACAGAACCCCAAACAAAAGGAATCCAAAGAGGACCACACCAAGACACATCATAATTAAATGCCAAGAGCAAAAGACAAAGAGAGAATATTAAAAGCAGCAAGAGAAAAACAGTTAATTACCTACAAGGGAGCACCCATACGATTGTCAGCTGATTTCTCAACAGAAACTATGCAGGCCAGACGGGAGTGGCAAGAAATATTCAAAGTGATGAATAGCAAGAACCTACAACCAAGATTACTCTACCCAGCAAAGTTATCATTCAGAATGGAAGGTAAGATAAAGAGCTTCACAGATAAGAAAAAGCTAAAGGAGTTCATCACCACCAAACCAGTATTATATGAAATGCTGAGAGGTATTCTTTAAGAAGAGGAAGAAGAAAAAAGTAAAGATAAAAATTATGAACAACAAACACATATCTATCCACAAGTGAATCTAAAAATCAAGTGAATTAAAAATCTGAGGAACAGAATAAACTGGTGAATACAATAGAATCAGGGGCATAGAATAGGAGTGGATTGATAATTCTCAGGGGGAAAGGGGTGTGGGGGGTGAGGGAAGAGACTGGACAAAAATCGTACACCTATGGATGAGGACAGTGCAGGGGCACAGCGTGGGGTGGGAACAGGGTGGAGGGGAGCTATGGAGGGGGGGAATGAGAAACAATTGTAATAATCTGAACAATAAAGATTTATTAAATTTTTTTAAAATGGACAATAACCTATGTCAGGGTAAATATGACTCCCAGACAGGGGCTATCCTTACTATCACAGAAATTCCTATAAAATAGAGACATTTAATCAGAAACTAGCTAAACAGACTATTTCTGATGAAATTATACTTTTAATAACTTGCTTTCTTAATATTCTTTTCTTCAGTTTATTATGAATTTATGGCATTGACCTAAAAGTATATAAACACTTATGTACAGTGTAGAGAATGGAAACATCATAAAATCTTGGATAATGTTTGGAACCCCCCTCCCCCCCACCACCACCACCCTGTCAGCCTTCTTATCCCCAAGAGGTAATCATTACCTTGATTTTAGTGTTAATCATTTGCCTATTTTCCTCTATTGTTTCACCACCTATCCTTAAACACTATAGGTTAGTTTGGTCTGTTTCATACTTCAGATAAATAAAATACAACACAGTATGTATACTTTTGCATCTGAGTCCTTTCACTAAATATTATGCTCATGTTAATTTTTTTTTCATTTTTATCTCTATTTGCAATTCCATATATGCATATAACACATTTTTTATATCCATTTTACTACTGATGAACATTTGGCTTGTTTTCATTTAGGAATCCCAGTCCATGTGTCCTTATACACATATGCAAAGGCTTCTCAAGGGCATATATTTAGGAATAGAGTTGCTCTATCCAAGTGTATAAACAGTTACAACTTTATCTGATAAGTCCGGACTTTTCCAATTTACACTTTCACCACCAGTGCTTCCTATTGTTCTGTAGGGTGTTACTGATATTGTTAGATTTCTTGGTATTGTTGCCAATCTGGTGGATGCATATTGGTATTTCATTGGGTTTTTAATTGGTATTTCCATCTTTTCATATGTTTATTAGCCACTTGGATTTCAGAATTATTTTGTTTCATTTTTTAAAATGCTGGTCAGGACTCACTAAATTGATTTCATGACTCACAGTTGAAAAACAAGTGATCTATGGCATATTATTCTACCTTTCTGAACCTGTTTCCTTATCTGGAGAAATGGAAATAAGCTCATAAGGTTGTTATCATGGTCAAAGAAGACTTTATATGTAAACTATATTCATGGCACTGAGCATACAATTTGTGTTCAACAAATGGTAACTATCATAAATACTGTCTTTTAAAAAAAGAAAATTAATAAGGTCTGAGTCAACAGCTACACTGCTTCTGCATAACCCCAAATATGAACTCCCTGTGGCTCTTAAAATAGCGGCACCCCCTCCTGCTGTACATCACCAGCTACTCATATTTGTGTGGTTCTTTAGAAATAGTAAAAAGAAAAAAGTTATGCTTGACTTATATTTAAAACATTGCCTTTCTATAAAATCATCTAGATATTTAACAGATAATGAAACTTTTTATAGCATTCTAAATATTATCAATGTTAAAATATTCCTTCCAAACAGCCATACACATTTTCCCCCTAACCAAAATAGATATTCTGATGTCTGAAATGCTATTTCTAATTTCTAATTTATTCTTATGGGCTAATTTGCAAAATGAGATTGTCTTGGATGATTGGTTTGCAGTAAACATGGTATACCAAATTGGTTTCTAAATTTAGAGAAAGGTTGAGTCTTCTATTATAATAATCAAGAAACAATAGAAGTATTAATGGTAATGAAGCTCCATGATTAAAAAGTTAAATTCTGAAAATAGCAAGCAGGAAGGATTGTTAGCAGGTAGCAGTAACATAAATTATAATTCTCACAAATGGTTATTTTGATCTCCTTTCATGGGATAAGGCAACTTCCAAATTGCAATTTACTAAATGCTAATATATGTACCAAATCTGTCATAATTAAGTTCCATAGTGTTGGAGAATTTAGTATCATTAAAGAAACAAAGATATTGGAAATAGTGCATAAAATTTTAAGCATCATTTTTTAAAAAGGCAAGGCTGTTTTAATAGATGCTATGATTCTATGTCAATATTTTTTAAAAATTTAGAAGCAGTAATCATTGTTATCCATATAAATGTATTCAGAGAAAAATTTTGTTTACATTTAATAGGATTTGAAGATGAACTCTAGGTTTTAAATATGGTAGATTCCATGTCCTTTCTTGGCGGTTTTTGAGGACTGATTTTTGGTAATATCTCTTTGGCATAAAAGGTTTTATGAAGTCCAGCTTCTCGAAGTGCTAACTCAAGACGAAGTCTAGGGTCAGAAATTATCTGTAGAAATAAAGTACAATGTAAATAAATAGCAACTCATTGGACTACAGTAAATAGTTTAGTGCCATATTTCCCCAAGCTGCATAATTTGTTTTTGCTAGATAAATGACTAGATGACAGTAAATTTTGTGCATACAGTGACTATATCATGGTTATTTTTACTGAAAACATCCAAACCTTTTTGACAGTGCCACTTTCCAGTGAATCAGTGGTTTCCAACATAAGGAGTATAGACTGTTGTATAGTAGATGAGTCAAAATACAAAACATTAGAATTATTAAAAGATGAGATGAAAAAAGCTTACTTTCAATACTATCATTGATTCATTATTTATTGATGGCTGGAATATGCAAATATAGACAATCATTGATTAAAATAAAATAAATCTAAACCACAACCTTCTGCATCTGCCTTTAAACAGACATTTTAATTTCTCCATCACTTGGCAATATGTAAATTAAGTTTAAGCAGATGGCCACTACCTGAAAAACAAAAATCAATAGAACCTTCTTCCCAAGCCAGATTTCTATTTCAAGCAGAACTAGAAAATGCTTCCATCTATCTGATTCTAAGTGGGACTAGACATACGAGTAGTTCAATTTCTGTTTTCACTTATAGCTGATTGGACTTTACTCCTCCTTCTGTGAATATTAAATGTCAGTGGTGCAGTTTGCAATGATAAGAAGGTAGCCACATGTGGATTTCAGCTAAGGAAGCATTTTATATGAATTTAAAGTCCCCCTAGAGCAGGGGTGGGGAACCTTTTTTCTGCTGAGGGCCATTTGAATATTTATAACATCATTTGATGGCCATACAAGATTATCAGCTTAAAAATTAGCCTACTATATTTGGTCAAACTCTTCAATTATTCACCCCAAATGCCTTAGCAGGGCCAGACCAAATGATTTTGGGGGCCTTATAGGGTCCTCGGGCCAGACGTTCCCAACCCTTGCCCTAGAATATTGGATAGTAAGTTGTTGAAAGCAGCCCCTCCTTCAAGGAGCTCTTTCATAGGAAGCTACTTCCTATATAATAAAGAGGTAATATGCAAATTGACCCTCATGCCCTTGCACAAGATGGCCGCCCCCATGTGGTCAAAGATGGTCACCACAAGATGGCCAGCAGGGGAGGGTAGTTGTGGGCAATCAGGCCAGCAGGGGAGGGCAGTTGGGGCAATTGAACTGGCAGGGGAGCAGTTAGGCATCGATCAGGCTGGCAGGAGAGTGGTTACGGGGTGATCAGGTTGGCAGGCAGGAGAGTGGTTGGGAGCCAGCAGTCCCGGATTGTGAGAGGGATGTTTGACTGCCAGTTTAGGCAGTCAGACATCCCCCGAGGGGTTCCAGATTGGAGAGGGTGCATGCTGGGCTGAGGGACACCCCCCCCAGGGCACAAATTTCATGCACGGGGACTCTAGTAAGATTATACTCAGATAACTACCGTTTGTGGCAACATGTGATAGATACCCCTAAGCGGTACATCTCTTAGTGCTGGTGAGACTAGCATGGTCTCAGGTAAGGAGGAGCACCTGCTTTTCTAAAGCAGATGGGGAGGAGAAAAGATTGAGCATGAAAGGAAGGAACATGCAAACTTAGAGGTCAAATCAGTCCATTTGGAATCACCATTGGGGAACACTGGAAAAGGACACTGCTAAGCTTGGGACTTGAATTTGAAAGGCTTTTGGGCTCTGCCAAGGAGTCTGGAGAGCTACTGAGGTTGTATTTGTTTCTGTTTGGGGTATGGAATTAATATAATCACTGTCATTGTATAAAAAGATGGATCTTATTGTAAGTTCAGGATAAATTAAGAAGACAAGGAAAGAAGAGATGGAAGCAGAGAGAGTGGCTAAGGGGGCTACTACAATGGTCTAGACATGAAGTAATAAATATGCCTAAACTTGGCTGATAGCAAGGAAGAGATAACTGTCAGAAACACTGAAGGGAAGAATTAATAGAACTTGGCAACTGGTCAGATACAGGGACTAGGGGCAGTGATGCATACAGTCAAGAATAATACAGAGATTTATGTCTGACAACCAACATATGTGATCCTTAGCCCTAGGTTTCTCCTCCTCTGCTCCAATCCAGGCTCCCTGGTCCCTCTCACCTACTTCTGGTGGTTCATGCTCCACCTGCATGTGTTCACGCCTAGTCAACCCTGGCAGGTGCCAACTCCTCAGCTCTGGGGGTGTGAGGTTTAAACTGCTTTCATTATTCTACTTTTGAACAAATGAAGTGAAATGGAGATATCCTTTGAATACTGACCACGATCTTCCCAATTTCCCAACCCAGAGGCAGCCAATCGATTTCTTGTAAATGTTTAGTAGACATTTTCACCCAACACATGACATGAACAAAAGTTGTCTCTCCCCAAATCTGTTTCTCCTTCTATATTCTTACACTAGAGGCCCAGCACATGAAATTGTGCATGGGTAGGGTCCCTAGGCCTAGCCTGTGATCAGGATTATTACCCACTCACCAGTCCCCAGTCCCACCCCACCGCCACCCACCCCGGTTCCCCATGGTTCCCTGTTGGCCATCTAGCAATCGCAGCCTGTGGGCCAGGGGGAGGGACCAAGAGGTCTGCCTTCCATCTGCCTGCCAGTCTCCAGTCTCTCCCCATCACCACCCACCCCAGTTCCCTGTGGTCCTCCATTCGCCATCCAGCGATCGGAGCCTGTGGGCCAGGGGGAGGGACCAAGAGGTCTGCCTTCTGCCAGCTCGCCAGTCCCCAGTCCCACCCCACCACCAACACCCACCCAGGTTCCCCATTCACCATCTGGTGATCTATTGGAGCCTATGGGCTGGGGGGAGGGACCAAGAGGTTGGCAGCTCACCAGTCCTGCCCCACCACTGATACCCACCCCAGTTCCCCGTGGCTCCCCATTGGCCATCCAGCAATTGGAGCCTGCAGGCTGGGGGAAGGGACAGAGAGGTAGTCCATGCACCTCATAGCGACTGGTCGATCAGTCATTCTGGTCATTACGCTGTTATGGTCGCTGGCCTTTTATTATATAGGATAGTTGATGGCAGCAACACCAAATACTTATCATTTATGTATTACTACTGGGTTCCAGGCAATATTTTAGGCAATTGACATTTATTATCTTAATCCTCATAAGAACAGTGCAAATTATTGTTTTACAGATGAAGGAAACAAGACAAGAAGATGTTAAACAGTATACATAACTTCACACAGCTAGTAAATAGTGGAACAAACTGTATGGTTTAAAATTATTCTCATTTTCATCATCCCTCATCCCTCCTCCTCTCAGCCAGAGCCATTCCTGCCCCTTCCCCACTTCTGTGAGGGTGCCATTTGACCCCACATGACCTCCAGCCCCCACCCCCCAGCCTCACCAATTTTCCATTCAGGACATGTTGCTAAAATATAAATTCCGTTCTGTAATTCAGCTGCTTCAAAGTCTTGCCTTTGCTCAGAATAAAGGTGAAATGCAAGAAAGACCCCTAGGACTTTTCACAATCTGACCCTAACCTATGTTCTGAGTCTCATCTCCCAGCACCCACCCCTGCCCAGTACTTCCCATTGAAGACACAGCCGTAAGGGCCTCTTTCTACCCTCTTCTACCTGGCGAAACTCACTTCTTCCGGCCCAGGTAGTGGAGAGATTTCCAGCCTCTGACTTCAATTCTTTGCAAGCCCCCGCTGCCCTCCCCACTGTGGCTTCTGAAAACTCCCTTGACTATGATTTATCCCTTGCCATACGCCCACTTCCTCCCTCTAATCTATTTTTTGTTTGTTTTTAGCTTAAATCATCTGGAATGAATTTTGTTTCTGCTGCTATGTCTTCAACTAAGATACAGCTTAAGTTTTCTCTTTGACACTTTCTCTGATTTCCCCAGCCATTCCCTTCCCCTGGTAGCTGCGGCCCTTAGACCTCCATTATGGCGGTGTCCTCAGCTTAGTGGCATTATTCCCATGCATGTTACTGTCCTCGCAGCTCAGCTTCCCAGCTCCCCACTTCCACACAGGACATGTCTGTGTTGTTCAGGAGTTGTCAGGTATAGTATCTGTTCTGTCAATAGGTGTCCAATTAATAAGTTGTACATTTTTAAAATCCCTAGCAAAGTATGCAGCACATACTACAGGCACACTTGATTTATTTGTCAGTGGGTTAGTGGATGAAGTTTCCTGCCTTTTCAATAATTAAATAAGCATTTAGCAGGTCTCCTTAGATTTGCAAAATTAACTACTTTCTCCTTTAATTTCAGGGATACACGTTCATTCATCTGTCCTTCCTTCATAGAAATGGTTAAATTACCCCTAATACTTGTTTTCCCAGAAAATGTTGTATCATTAGCTATGATGAATTATCTTCTGCTCATTTTAATTTCTGAAAACTTCCCTCTGCTTTGTTTAATCAAGTATCATCAGCTTTTTCTTCAAAAGGATTATGGTATGAATTTAAACAAGTTCTGAATATGATAGAGTAATATTCATCAACAAAATACAGTACAAATGCAACTTTAAAGTATGATTTTGTAAAATTATTTTTAAGTTTAAAAATAATTTTCAATGACAGATTCATAACATCTCCAGATAAACTGCTTTTTCTATGCTCACCTACCAACTATATTATAATATTAACAGTTGTGCAGTAACTATGTGCTATCATTTAGAAGTAAACATTGTGTTGATATGTGTAGTATTCAAATATAAATGCTGAAAATTCTTTGTAATGCAAAACACACATTTCTACAATTCTTATAATCATCATAGCTTTTGTATCAAACATGCTAATTCCCATAATTACCTGCTGTTCGTTGTATGTATTCAATGTGAAGAGTGGCTTTTGAAGAAAAAATTCTTCCTCAATTCCAATACCCATCCTCGCTTTCGATGCCATTGTATCTGACATCATTCTAACAGGATCAAATTGAGCAACAATAGCAACCTAAAAGAAGAGAAAGCATAGCAACTTGGAACAAGATACAGGCTAAATGCTCTAGGCAATATTATTAATGTTTCATGTCCATTACAGTTCAGAAATATTATTAAAGATAAAATCCTAAGAGGGGAGAGTAGAAAGAATATTGAACCAGGCCAGTCCTAGAGATCCACAAAGGAGTTGGTAGTTTAAAAACAAAATATAATATTAAAAGGCTGTGATATATCATTGTTTCTAATGACTGAAATTATAGTTATTATTACCTTTAGACAAAAATTTCTCTTTCTGATACAAAGTCATAGGAAATCTTATATAGAAAACCTACATATTCAAACACCTTGAAAGTAACCAAAAGTAAAAAAAAAAAAAAAAAAAAACACTGTATTCTTTAACCACTGGATCTGTGGTCATGGTGACAACCTCATGAAACTTTCTAGAAAGTTTGATCTGATTAAACTGAATCTAGAGCACATTATTCATGGGTAAAGTTGAGTGTGTTGGCATTATAGGGCCAGGTGGGTGAATTTCCATTGTACTAGACCAGTGGTTGGCAAACTGTGGCTCGCGAGCCACATGCGGCTCTTTGGCCCCTTGAGTGTGGCTCTTCCACAAAATACCACGTACAGTGCGATTGAAACTTCGTGGCCCATGTGCAAAAGAAATTTCAGTCGTTGTACTGTTGATATTTGGCTCTGTTGACTAATGAGTTTGGCGACCACTGTACTAGGCAACTAGATTTCCAGGGGCTGTTATAAACTAGTGCTCCCACTTGTGCTGAAAAACTTTAACCCAAGTGCCCTTGTTCTTTATTATAATTCAAATAATTCAAACCTGTGTCCTGATTAAACGAAGCCACTAATTTTGTAAATCATATGCACCATTAGTAACACCTGTCTGTTAACTCCTAAAGTCAAGAATTAGCATTAAAGCCCTGCCTGATGTGGCTCAGATGGCTGAGCAGCATCCCATGCACCAAATGGTTGCTAGTTCAATACCCAGTCAGGGCACAAACCTAAGATGCAGGCTCAGTCCCAGTAGGGGTGTGCAGGAGGCAACCGATCAATGTGTCCCTTTCACATCCAAGTTTCTCTCTCTCTCTCTCTCCCTCCCCCTTCATCTTGCTCTAAAAATCTATTTTTAAAAATCTTTAAAAATAAAAAAATTTAAGAGAAAAATATAATTATCATTAAAAATGGCATTTTAATGCATTTATGAACTATAATGACATAACTGGGAATTGAACATATTTTCATTATTATAGGTTTCCTGATCAAAATCTTACATTATAGTTCTGAATATGATTTACAGATAATAGGCACAGATATTTCCTCTTTCCAAGGGTTCACAGATGGAAACAATTCTAATCATATAGATTCCATAGTTGTCAAAGTTCTATTTTGAACAAGGATTTGTTTAGTAATAGTGACATTAAGTTTTGTCCCCAGAAAGCCATGGTATATACTTATTTGCTAATGACTGAATAATTTAAATTTTGTTGAATTTAGCATGCCCAGGACTTACATTCCTATGCTATGAATTCCTCTAATCTATTTTATCAAAGAAGATGAGATGCGTTTATCCCTTCTCTATACCACCTCACCTAACTAGACTTCCTTGATTTGAATTCAGCCTGATCTTTACTAGCGGTGTAACTCCGGGGAACCTCTCTGTCTCCTTGGTTTTCCATTCTATAAAACAGGAATATTAATAACACCTACAGGATAGGGTTTTGTAGAGGTTAAATGATTTAAAACCCAAGGGTGTTTATTAGAGGACTTTACACGTAGTAACTATTCAAAAAATGTAAGCAAACATTACTACTAACCTACAAGGCAGGGACTAATATTGTTATTCCCATCTTTCAGAGGGGGAAATAAAGCAACAGGAGTTAGGTAAAAAGGTCTAAGTTTCTTCTGCCAGTGAGTAGCAAACCAGGTTGTACCAGGTTTGAAGGACACCAGAAGCCAAGTTCCTATCCAAGATTCTATGTCACCTCCACTGGCACTGAACAGAAACCCATCATTCCCTATCAGCTGGGAAATGGTGCCAGTGAAGACTTTAGAGCTTTTGAGTTAAGCTAATCACTCCCAGGCTAAAAACTCTGAAAAATTACCAAATAAAACTATTTTATCACATTTTCCAAGTTCTTAAATTTCTGATCTTGTCATGTACTATCTACTTTCTAAACTTTTGCCTACTTTTATTAAGCAAAGCAATGGGAGACTTTTATTTCTCCACACAAAAAAAGTGAGGTTATATTTTCTTAAAAGTACTTTTTAACATGTTTATTTATTATGTGATATAACCAAACAGAGGTTCCTACCCCAAAGAAGATTATCTCGGTCAAGCACCACCAATTTTTTGAGGAGAGTAAAATCTTTGGGCTAGATGCAGAGTTTCACTGCTGTAAATGGATACTATTCAGCTATTAAACTGGAGGTAGTGGATGCATTTAAATCTTGGGAGAGCTTTTTAAAAGGTGCTGATAAAGTTCTTTTAATATACGAAGAAACTGGAAATGGTTCAACATAAACCTAATTGCTCCCCGGAATGAAGATCAGTGTCTCAATTGGAACAAGTTACATTTTATATAGCAGAACTCCTAAACTAAGCCCTAGGAATAACGTTATTAGGAGCACTTAGCAACATTCTTTTAAACCACCCATGAACATTTCAAATTAAAAACACCTGTTTCCTAAGGGCTTCAAGCCGCCTCTCCCTTTCTTCTTCTTCATGTGCTTCTTGAAGAGCCACCTCTTTTTTCTCCATCAAACGCTTTTCCAATAATTGTTGTCTGTAGTTAACCCTTTAAAAACAATGCACAGGGAAGTTGGGGTAACATCACCATAATCTTGGACATTGTAGGATAAAAGCATAGCAGCCAAAGGCCCCTCAGGTTTTGTTTTCAGTTGCTTTGGGTTGACTCCTCATATCCAAACAATAAAAGACATTTGTGGAAAATGCACTTTACTAATAATGCTAATAATAGCAGGAGAAACTATAAGTCATAGGGCAGGCAAACATGGGCTAAATCCAATCCATCTCTTTACTCATTGAAATAATTGTTTTGACTCTCAAACTGCCTGTTGACTGCCGCACCTACAGCTCATTAGAGTCTTCTGATGAGTTTTAACTATTTCAGATTTTTAAAAGGCGATGTTACTTATTAAATATATATACTTTTAGAAAGAATACTAAATAAAATACTAAAGTAATATGCCCAAATTATCTTCATTTCTAGAACTTAAACCAAACTATTTATATTGTCACTCGTTTTGTCAAAATGTTCTTTCTGAATGTGTGTGTGTGGGGGTGTGTGTGTGAAAAGCAACTTTAAAAATTGCACTTTGACTGTAGATGGCAGCAAAACATGACTTTGCCTTTGCATTATGCTTCCATCCTTAACATCAGCAGCTATTAGAGCAGGGCATAAACAACTGTCTTAATTCCCCTGCAGCTCATTGGCCTTCCTCCATTGTCTTTTTGGGCAGCCTCTCTTACCATCTGCTTACCTCTCTTACCATCAAGCTATTCTTTTACTGAATGATAGAGATGAGATTTGTCTTTTCAAAAAGAGTAGTCACCTGGGTTCTCCAGGGAGTATGAGGTCATTGCTTCTCTCTTCCATCACTGATGATTTAACTTTGTGACATCAGTCACAAATGTGCTTTCCCCTTAGTGTGTATACCTGCATTTTCCATGGATGTATCTTCTCTAGACCCTTTTTATTCTGAATCCTGATGTTTACTGACTAAGATGTTCCCTGTGCAACAAGGCTTGTGCTCAGTCCTTTACATGAGTCTAAGTCTCATTTAGATTTCACAGCAGCCCTATGTTGGGGTGCCATTATTGATCCCATTTTAAAGATAAAGAAATGGAAGCACAGACAGATGATATAACATGTTCATGCTCTCACACCCAGGAAGTGGCAGAGCCAGAGATCAAACCCAAGCAGACTGGCCCCAGGGCCCATGTCAGACCCTCCCAGCCCTATGCGATTAACATTATATGCTCTTTTCTCTTCTCCCCTTGATGGCTCCACTCACCTCATGGACTTGTGAATCCTGATGCCATGCCAAACCCTGTGCTAGATCATGACTGAGAAAAAAGACTGTCCTTAAGAAGCCATAGTTTAACACAGAGATAAAAAGGCAAGCCTAGGAGCTAAACAAGGCAAACAGTGCCTTCGGAGAGGTATAAGTAAGGCCTCTGGGAATCTGGGGAAGGGTGAGATGACTACTTGCTGGGATGGGGAAAGGACTGCTGGTTTAGCAAGAGCTTCACTGAGAAGACAGCACCTGAGCTGGGGCTGGAGGATTAGGAGCTGCAGAGGCAAGGAGGCATGACAGCTGAGCGGGGCCAGCCTTGCAGGCAGAGAGCGAGGGAGGAGTCAGGGGAGGCGCTCAGGCTGAGCAAGTGCAGGGCTGGCATCTGTGAGGAGGTGATTCTCCAGTTCTGTCCCTGGGAACCTGGCTTGCCCCACCTGGTCACAGCCCTCAGAAGGAAAAAACTGGGGTGGCCTGCACAGAGTGAGCGAATGACCAGTGATTGGTAAAGAGGTGCCCAGAAAAGCATCGGCGGCTAAGCCAGGTTTTTCCCCTCAGGAAGATTTGCTTCTAGGGAGGAAATCTCTTTAAAACCAGGATGCTCCTGCTCTAGCTGGTTTGGCTCAGTGGATAGGGCGTCGACCTGCAGCCTGAAGGATCTCCGGGAGTCCGATTCCGGTCAAGGGCTCATGTCCGGGTTGTGAGCTCGATCCCCAGGAGGGGTTGTGCAGGAGGCAGCCGATAAATGATTCTCATCATTGATGTTTCTGTTGCTCTCTCCCTCTCCCTTCTTCTCTGAAATCAATAAAAAGTATGTTTAAAAAACACAACAACAAAAAGAAAACCACGTTGCTCCTGAGGCTGGCATTGAAGAAAAAGCCATTGAAGAGGAAGCTCAGAGAGAAAAAAGGAGGGAAGCACCTAGTAAATCCCTGTGGAGTACAAAACCCAGAATGGGACTAAAAAGGGCAATCCTGGCCACTTTGGTGGCTGTGGCTGTCCTTCCCACCATTTCCTGTATCAGGAGCTGGTACAGTCAGACACATACACTGAAGAGCCCACAGACCAGATTGCTCCCTTTCCCCGACGCCTCCATGTCATGGGAAGCTGTATTTCTCATTCTCTCCATTTGCACTAAGGCATCCCTAATGAGGTTCTACTCAATTTAAGTCCTGAGTACAAGCTAAGTGAACCACTGCGAAGGTTCGATTAAAAGATACCCTGGGATTTGACAATTACCATATGCTAATGCTCAGAACCTCTGGAAAGTTTCTCTTCCTTTGGGATGCACATGTTGCTTTGTCAGCAACAAAGTTTTATTTGCTTTTTGGAACTGGACTAGTGAGGAAGAAATTGCAGGTAAGAGTAAGGCATTTTGAACCTGTGTCATACGAAAGGTTCATGGTTTACTTGGAGGCTCATTCATTCATTCCACAAATATATACTGCATACCAGCTCTGCATCAATCGCTGCGTGAGTCACTGGAGATACAATTTCAACACAAAACACATGCTCCTGCCTCACAGAAGTGGCAACCGAATGAGAATACAAAGACCCAGGCCATTGTGACACAGGATGGCTCTTGCTCTTGCTCTTGCTCTAATGGGACAATGGGGCAGAGGCCGTGAGAGAGGCAACTCTGCCAGGCTTAGGACATTCAGAGGAGCATCCAAGAGTCAGTACTCTCAATTTTAGACCCAAAACTGAAGCAGGAATTCACCAGAGGGGTAGTAGAAATTTTCCAGGCAGGAAAAAAAACAAAAAACCAACACAGAATCCAGAGGTCAGAAAGCACAGTATGTTTGAAAAATTGAAAGAAATTAAGTGTGACCCCAAATGAACAAAGCAAGGTTGGGAGTCCCAGGAACTGAGGCTGGAGAGGCGAGAGGGGCCAGATTGTGGGGGCTTTGTAAGCATGGAGGCTTTTGATCAGGGAAATGCAGTGATCAGAAAAATCTCTCCAGTGATATGGAAGATGGATTGGTAAAGGGGAAAGACCAGAAAGAGTTATTGCAATGCGAGTTGCTGGTTTCCTGAACTAAGGCAAGGGGAGAGGTACTGGTAAGAGGTAGGGAGAAGACATGAATTTAAAATTTATGTAGAAAATAGAATAAATAGGATAAACTTGTTAGTTTATTTAACGAAAGAGGGGAAACGCTAGAGAGGGAAGAAGTTAGGAAGGTTTCTGTCTTGCACAGTGAATGATGGATTCCCTCACTAAAAATTGAAACTTAGAAGGAGAAACAGAGAGGAATTAGGTCTAATTAGGACATAAGCCTGCCTTCCCAAGATCTGGACTGAAGAAGTGGATGGGGAATCTTACTCATGGCATGGAATTGAGACCATGGGGCAGATGATATCCATCAGGACTAGAGTAGGCATACCTCGCTGTATTGTGCTTTGCAGATATTGCTTATTTTACACCAACATAAAGATTACAACTCGCTTTATTGGAAAACTCACTTTTTTGGGGTGGTCTACAATGGAACCCTCACTACCCCAAGGTATGCCTGTATAGAGTAAGAAGAAACGTTGGCCTAGGATTGATTCCCAAGGAAATAACATTTAGAATGGGACAGAAGAAGAGAAAATTCTCTGGGAGAAATAGGAGAAATGGTACAAAGAAGCTAAGGAAAATGTGATCGGTGATATCAAATGCTATGAGAAAATCAATGATAATCCAAGGTATTCTTTGGATTAAATAACAGGGAGCCATCGGTGATCTTGACAAAAGCAATCAATAGAGAGGTGGCTGAAGAATTAGTGGGAGGTGAGGAAGGAAAAGAGGAGTGGAGACCAGAGAGAGTAGAGACCACGCCTTCAGTAAGACCTATGCAAATGAGGGTCCGGGAGGGAGATAATGGGGTGCTGAAGAAAGCACAAAGCTGACCACCGGCTCTAAAGTGGTCAAGATTACTGATTCCCTTAAAGATTTGCCAAAGGAAAATTTAAGAAAACAGGCGACACACTCAAATTCTCTATTTTTACTGATGCTATGGTTTAAACTCAAATAGTAATTCACTTCAAAGGGGTAACTCCTGGTGCCTCTTTCTTCTTCCTCTCTGGATAGAAAAACTTCTTTGCCTAAAAAGAAGTGATGCAGAAAAACTTCTGGAAGAATGCCAAATACTCACATATTTATGGAGAAAGAAAATTTGCAACATAGTGAAGTCAATCATTTGGAAAATTTTCCACGTAACTACCTTTAGCCATTTGGGGTAGCAGATTTTCTCCAAATTAAACTGCTGCTATGAAAGTCAATGTCAGAAAGTGGCTAAATTCAAAGGTCTTTAAGTTGTGCCCTGAATTCCCAAACAGAATCCCAGGCACATCTCCCAGTCTGTTGTGTTTTTTTTTTTCTTCACCCTGAGTCCACAAAGGTGGAAAATGCTGCAAAAGAGGCATTTTCAACTTCTCTTGGGGGAGGAGAAGCATTGTATTGTTCAAAAGCAACAGCTGCTGTAGAATCAGGCACAGCATTCGCAATAACCTGGGAAGGATGTATGTAAGCCTCCAGGTCTGAGTGTAGTTGAAGGGATAGGAGGCTTTCATGTAGAAGTGGAGAATTTACAGATCATTTAGGAGACGTTTTTCTGTGCATCCTGCACTCTAAGAGATAAATGCATATGATTTGGAATCACCCTGGGCTTCAGTGAACCTTCAGTAAGAACTTGGCAAATTCTTTAATAACATAGAACCTTGAACTCTCTTTATCTGGAGCCACAAGTAACTTTGATCTAGAAAGAAGCTACAGAAAGCAAGAGGGGAATGAAAGACTTCTGAAGAACAGCTGATAGTGGCAGGTTCTACATCTAAAAAAAAATGCTTCAAGCAGTAAGTAAAGCAACCTAAAGATATGTCTTAATTAGAGTATTCTAATTCTAATGAAGTATTGAATTTTCCCTCCCTTTCCCCAATGTTTCAGAGAAGTAATTTGCCCTACCGAATTAAAGGCAGTTTTATGAACAAACGTGCTACTCAGTGTTTAGGTCATGTGGCTTACTCAACATTGAACACAAAATCATTTAACAGGCACATGCCCTCAGTGCTACTGCCAGAGGTATTTTGCCTGCTGGAAAATTCATTTTTAGCTCAAACTCACTCAGAAAGTTGTTCTTGCCACCAAGCAGAAAGAATCCCTCCATTAGCCTATAGGGCATTTCAACAAATGAGAATGTTCAGATCAAAAGATAGGTGGGCCAGGTGGCAGAACCCCCAAAAAGTGGGAGGAGGAGAGGAGGAAAAGAGAAGTGGGCCCAGAGAAAAGAAGGAAAATTACATAACTGGGTACTCAGATCAGAGGGCATAACCTGTCTAATGAAAATGGCAATGAGGCCCAACTCAATGGTGATTCTGGCTAAGGGCATAAGCAGGGGCCAAAGATAATGTGAATCCTAATACAAGGCAGTGGCATCCTGGTACAGATGGGTGTGGGACACGAACAAAGAGGATTCATTGAGAATTCCCAGAACTAGAAGGAGTTGAACCCAAACCAGCCCCAAACAGTGACCATTCTTCCAGCTCAGAGCACTTACTGGTTCCTTTATGAGGTGTAAAAGCAATTTCCTATTGGAACCCATTCTTTAATGGATGAATTTAATTAGTCAATGTAGTTATTTGAGCACCTACTATGTGCCAAGCACTGCCCTAGGTGCTCAAGATACAATAGTGAAAAATAAAAAATGGACAGAATGATCCCCACCCTCTTTTTTTAAAAATATATTTTATTGATTTTTTTATAGAGAGGAAAAGAGAGGGATAGAGAGCAAGAAACATCGATGAGGGAGAAACATCGATCAGCTGCCTCCTACACACCTCCCACTGGGGATGTGCCCGCAACCAAGGTACATGCCCTTGACCGGAATCAAACCTGGGACCATTCAGTCCGCAGGCCGACGCTCTATCCACTGAGCTAAACCGATTAGGGCCCCACCCTCTTAAGTCTTACATTATGTGGGGTTTGTTCTATATAAGCTTGCCTAAATTAACACTCTAGTAAAATGAACAAAGTTGTTCACAATAGTTTTTCAATTCATCACAAAGCCCTAAATTAGAGAGCCCATTCTCACATTATAACAGAATGATGGTTCTCAACTATGATGGTCATTAGCATCGTTGGAACTTACAAAATCTAATGCCAAGGCACCACGCCAAACTAATTAGATTAGAATCTGGTGGTGGGGCCCAATCACTGGTACTGTTAAAATTTATAGTTGCCTCAGATGATGCTAATGTGAGCCTGGGCTGAGAACCAATACACCTGGCCCAGCGGTTCCCTAACTGGAACTAACATCAGGATCACCAGGAGGGCCTGTGAAACACAGACTGCTGGACCACCTCCAGAGTTTGTGGTTCAGGAGTAGTGAGGCAGGGGGTTCAGACTTTTGCATTTCTAACAAGTTTCAGGTGATGTTGATTCTACTGATCTGAGGACCACAATTTGAGGACTACAGCACAGATAAATAATTCAGATTAGAGGGACTCTACCTGACTATCGTTATCAAGATAAAACCAGGTATAAATTGCTACCTAGACGAAGCTCATTTCTGATTGCATGCCTGGAACATCACTGTTATATGCCTCAGAAATGTTCCAAACTAGACATTCCTGCTTTGGTGCTTCAGTCGTTCGAGAGCAGAATTTTTCAACCTTACCCCACCCTACACCCCAATACACATGGATGACAGGTCCCCTCAGTGACAGTGGCCCTCTGAGGCCTGGGTCAGTGTTGGTGATGGGCAGCCGCAACAATGGCTGTCACTGAAGTTTGTTCTTTCCCTCCAATGGACAAAACACTGGTATATCTGATGACAGTTGAAACCTTAGGCTACTGGTGATATTTAAAGGATCTATTCAGTAAAATCAAAGAAGAAATAACTTGAAAGCAATTCAGCCTTAAAAAGGAGGTCTGAGGCAATTGCTTTGCGAATAGTCCTTGAAACTGTGGGGGCAGAGGGCGGGGATGTTTTATCATGCTGTATGTGAAAACCCGTAAATGAGAGTGAAGTACATTTTCTCCTTGCTTATAATCAGTCCCAGCCTAGCTGTCTGAGTTCACTTGAGTTGGAAGTGCAGAGATATAAACAGCTGTGAAACAGGGACTTAAATCTGGGAATTTAGAGCTGAGCAGAGGACAATATGTGAGGAGGGGGTTACTGGAACAAGGCTGCAAATATCATATTGGCCCTTTCCCCAAATTAGTGCAGAACGACATTTCTGCCACAATTTATGTATCCTCCTCTTTTTTAACTAATCCTAACTCTTTCCATCTAGCTTTCAGTAATCCTTTTATTTCCTCAGATGTCCTCAGAATTTTCCTAGAATAGTTCTTTTCAATCGCTTTTCAAAAGTGGGGTATAGACAGTAAAAGGTACATTGTCTGTAGGGAATTAAAAATAATACTGATAGAGGCCTGTCTTGTGTTTTTAATTGCCATGCACCAGCAAGTCTGAACAAAGTTAGTGATCAAATATGCCCTCCACTGGAACACACAACCCTCTCTCACTCCACTCTCCATTGCCCTTTTGCAAGGTTTTCCTTAATTGAAAACCTGTGCCTCCCAGATGATGCTACTTCCATTGTTACCCTTTGACAAAGTCAGGGAAGGAGGCTTCCCAATGACAATTCCAGAAAAGTTCTACCCATTGACTGGGATTAGACCACCCTCATTCAAAATGGGTTCTTGGAATCAACTGCTAGCTGCCCAGGTCACAGTGCCCAACATTACTGAGGGTTATTAAAAACTATGCCGTTGATCCCCAATAGCATTCACTTCTCTCTGCTTTAACAGCCACTCCTTAGACCAAAGTTGAGCTTGGCATCACCTAGAACTAACTGTGCCCCTGTCAAAATCTTAAACTGGGGGATTCAGTTCTGACTACAATCTCCAAAGTCACTGCATATATTTGATAGAGATATGTACTGCACCACACTAGGAATGGACTGCCTGCAGACCTCCTATCTTCCTTATGTTCTCACTCGACATTACTCAGCCTGCTGCCTTAGCGACCAAGCTCACCATTGTCCTACAATATTTTTAACTGTGTACTATGTACCAGACACCGGGCAAGATCTTCCCTCATGAAGATTACTGTCATTTCACCTCTTCCTTTTCCCCCAGACTATAAGATACAATCAGACTTTACTTCATTCTCTCGCACCTTGGGATCACTGGGTCTCTCTCTTCAAGGGCATCATCACCAATATCCTTTAATTATCTCATCTTCTTTTCTTTCCACACCTGCCCTACCAACTCTCAGCCCTAATTCCTTGTTGGATTTATTACACACTTATGAGGTTGAACCTTAATTAGACAGTCAACACTCCTCCAGTATCACTTTATTTACCCCCAGGTGATTGACGTTCTCCATATGTTTCTACCTCATGCTTAATTCTCCCTCTTAGCAGAAAACCTCACCTCTTACATTATTGAAAAGAAAAGGCCACTAAACATCCATTTCCCAACACACTTTGTGCACTTCCAATCTTGTCAAGAGTCATCTTCACTCATTTCTTGCTCCTTACTCCTGGGCTTTTAATTCCACAAACCTAGTTGTCTCCAGGATCTTGCCCCAAAAATGAACATCTTACTTTGCTTTCCTATTTCTTCAGTCTCGCTCCCCACACCCTCTCTCCCTCTGTCTCCCTTTCTCCCTCCATTCTTTCCTCCCTCTTTCATGTTACCTTTGTATCTCCAACAACTATCATAGTGCTTAACAGAAGGCATGTGCCAATACATGAAAAAATAATGAATGAATTTAAAAAGTTATGGAACGTATTCAATTGAATTTCTTCAGTTGTAGCTAAATCACAGGATATAGGAATTGACAAAATAAAAATTTATGAATAAATTCAATATATACTTTTCTATTAGTTAGTTAGTAGGTATTCCTTTGTAAAATATGTAATCATCTGAGAAGTTTACTAGTAAATAGAAGTTGAATCACTGAAGACAAATCAGGTGTCTAGTTCCTTTGGACAATAAGAACCCTGAGTGCTAAAAGGCAAATCAGACATGACATCCACAACACAGACTTGCCAGTACTGTGGTTTTGGAGAGGAAGCACAAGCAGGAATGGCATGTTGGCTTTAGGGGATTATTTATTATGAACTGAAATTTACAAGGCTACCTGGACAGACCAGCATTTATTTGCCTAATTGCCTCCATACATCCACTTATTCAGCATATTTATTTAAGTGCCATATGTAAATGTGTAAAAATCATATGATACAAAACATAAGCCCAGAGCAACCGGAAACTCCTATCAAGTAGACAACAGCAGAGCCTACATCTGGATTTTTTAATACATATAGGAGCTCACCACTTGTCATCATATGAGTTCACTAAGAAAAGCTACTTGCCATTCAACACTAATTGGGTAATTTGCATTGTGACTCTTGAATTCACAAATGATTTATGGTAAAAAAAATTTACTTCATAATTAATATGTATTGCATTTTTAAAATCCTTAAGATGCTGTAAGTATTTTATTGGATACAAGAGAGAAACTCACATTGAGGGTTTTTCTCACAATATTGGAAGCTTTCTTTAAATTCTTTTCCCATTTTGATTTATTAAGAAAAATAAATGATTTAAAGGTAAGAAAATGACAAGCAGGTGTGATTAGTTTTATTGGAGTTTTAAAAATAATTCTTATAGATACATATAATTTCTGACCCCCCAAATTTCAGTGTTTTCAGAATCACAAATACTGAAAGAAGCATTGCTTTAGTGTGAAACTTTAAAAAGCCGTGTTATTAAAGTACTGATCTGTTGTCAGATCTGTTAATAAAGTACTGATCTGTTATCAGATCTGTTAATAAAGACCTGTTACCAGATCATAATATTTCCATCTAGCTTTATCTATTTTTCATTCTGACTTAATTGGTCCTCATTTCCCCAGAGACAGACAGCGGCATCATTCTGATGGACCTGGTTTCTGTTCTTCAAGACTGGTGGTGGGATGGCACTGACACAACAAGAGAAACTACTGTCATCTCCCTCAAACAAATGACTAAAGTGAGCTTAATAAAACCTGCCTTCCCTAATGTTGTTTGAAAACCCCCCTTACCTTCTGCTTCTACCTTCCAGATCTCTCAGAACTTCTGGAGTCAGCAAACATCAAAGGGACCAAAGATTC
The DNA here is from genome assembly GCA_026230045.1 of Corynorhinus townsendii. Classification (NCBI taxonomy): domain Eukaryota; kingdom Metazoa; phylum Chordata; class Mammalia; order Chiroptera; family Vespertilionidae; genus Corynorhinus; species Corynorhinus townsendii. The sequence continues at coordinate 58,650,619 of JAPDVU010000005.1, read as the reverse complement.
CTATAGTGATTCAGCCATCCAGGGCAGCGAGCAAACCCTGATTCCCAGCCAGCCTAGGTGATGATCAGCAAAGAGACTTCACAAATAGCCTCTTTAGCATTTGAGGTTTAAAACAAGTTAGTGTCACAGAAAGGTTACTGTCATAAACATCTTTGGGGGCTTGTTTTCTTCCTCCCTTCCCTGTTCCTCTCTCTCTCTCTCTCTCTCTCTCTCTCTCTCTCTCTCTCTCTCTCTCTCTCTCTCTCTCTCTCTCTCTCCCCCCCCCCTTCTTTCCCTCTCTTCCTCTCTCTCTCTCTCATTCTTAACACTTCTAATTCCCCCATCCCCTCAGTCTACAAACATAACATTTTTTAACAAAACTTTTGGTTAGGCATTTTAAATATGCTTTTTAAAAAACAAATGATAAAATATATTTAGTTTTGGGAGTGACGTTCCGCGCACTTTTGTTCTTGGCTCCCTCCAATGCTGACTGACTCCCCCTGCACTAGAGTTTCCGCCTTCAAGTTTCAACTTGCTCCCCCAGGGACTTGCTGCCAAGCCTCGCTTGTCTGGGCCTCCTTTAGGTCTCAGTTCAGCCTGCAGGACTGAGCTCTGGAATCATTCATCATCCCTCTTTTCTTTAGAGATAGTCACCTCTAGGAAGCAGGAACCCCAAAGCCCCGGCAGGTGAATCCTGGCCTTGGGTCTCAGGGGACAGGGCCCCTCCCTGGTGCGAGCTTGTTGAGCTCCGCTGCCTACAAGGCAGTTTTGTCAGGTGAGCTGCTAAAGTTTCTGTTCTAGAAAGGCTGTCACTTGAGGCCACAAGAGACATGAGTGGCTTTCCCCAGAGCCCAAGCAGATACATAAAGTTGGAAACAGCATTATTGGCTAAATTGACAGAAACACAACTGTACTGGAGAAGATAAAATAATAGACTGGACAGAGATCCAGATAAATATACAAATCATACCTAGATCACTGATCCTCAGTCCTGTTTTTACAAGATGCATATAGTTTCTCAACAGCACTATTTAGGTTTGGGCAGAACTAAATCACCCCAAAACCTCTACTTTCCTTTCCTAGATTAAGCTGAAGATGTCCATGCCCCTATTCCTTGGGACCTCTCTTTGTCTGGCTTTCAGAGGAAATGGAGAGCTTCCTAGAGGAGGGTTAGACAGAAGCCAGAGAAGAAGAGTAAAGCAGACTTACAAAAATGCACAATTTGTGCAATTTAACATTATATCAGAATTTAATTCTCAAACTTGGGGGTGGGGGGCGGTGAGTGGGGAGACGATGGATAGGCTGGAAGAAAAATAGGCCAGAGTTTCCTAAGCCAGTTCACGGTACAAAAAGAATAGATAATTCACTTTTATAGGATTTTATTTTAATGAAAGTTACAATTGCCAAGTTCTGCTCTATCTAGACCCAGCTTTGTTAGGACAAGAAGAGGGGGCTGTGTCTCTTTGTTCCCATTTTGCACAAAGAGTAAAGCATAACCTGAGAGGCCCCTTAGGAAAGAGAGTTCCCTCTGGTCCCGAGAATGTCACAGGAATGGAGCTCAGAAGACAGACCGACCTGGCTCTCCCAGGCAGACTGCACGTGGTCCCCCAAACGGTGAGCCCACTGCAAATTCCACTTAGTCCACAGTAAGCTGACAAAGGAACATTAACCTTTCTCCTCGGAGGTAGATCCTTCACTCTAATCCAAGCTACAGGGCAACCCAAGTCCAGGACAACAAAACAAAGGCTATTTCATTCTCTCTCAAAGCTCTAAGCTGACTGTCCACACAATTCCAATATCTCACAGATACAGCCAACCTTGTCACGTTTAAACTAAAAAGCAACTCACATGTTCTCTCCAAGTGACTCTAAATTTTAATCTTTATTGTCCTCTCCCAGATGTCACAGCTCCTCTCTGCCAGGTTCCCTGTTATTTCAAAAGACAAGAATATTCCCTAAGGCCTCCGTTTGAATATACATCTTTCAGAGATTGTGTCTCTGGTTTCCCCGAAGATTGTCACATCAATAAATCTATCTTCTGCCTGGATCCTTGGTTCTGAAAATAATTTTATTGCCTTAGCCAGGCACAGCCAACATTTCTCTCTTCCGTGTATTCTTCAGTTAAAGCAGAAAGTCTTGCTTAGACTGCTCCCTTTCTACGGATGAAAACGTTCATATGCAGAGCTCAGCATCATTGCAAATGGAGACAAGCCTTTTTGCAAATAGACCAGTTGCCACACCTGGGCCATTGCCTGGTCCAACATAACATCAGTTATGTCCATTACCTGGAAGCCCTAGGAAGGTCTGGCTTGTGGAGCAATAGTCTGACAGATCATAAGGATTAACGTGCACCAAAAGCTCCCAGTATTTTTTTTTTTAAGCATCTAAAAGACTTGCTGTTTTAGAGACATTCAGAGCTTTTCAAGCCCACACACACTCAGCTAGTACTGATAATCCTCTCTGTGTTTGAGGGATTTGGAAGAGCTACAAAGAATAAAGAGCCATAATATTGTGAAAAGTGATGTGTTCTTGTCTTTGTGCAAATGTTTGAGCTTCCCCCACCCCAGCATCATAAATACAAGAATATATGAGTATATAAAAAATTTATAGAAATACAATAGACAAAATATCCATACTTATTTGGTATATATAAAGTAATGTATTTTTAAATTACCTATTTGTATAAAACTTCAGTTTTCAAGGTATTTCCTCATACATTAACAAGACAGATTTAGTAACATTATTATCCAACTAATAACTAAACAGTGTCTCTCCCTTTCTCCACTTCTCTTGATATGAGAGAGGGCATCAGCAATTAAACTTTTTATTTAATTAGGATTTATACCCCATCTGCTTCCAAACAAATTTGAAATTATATATATTACTAAACCCAAAGTAAAATGTCAGCATTCAAAATCAAAGATTTAAAAACAAACAAGTAAATGAAGTAGAGATTTTCAAGTAACTGTAACAGGTTGTGACAGCTGGGCCATGAATTTGCCTCACAAAGGAGTCGGCATTTACTCGCCAGGTGAAATGCTGAACCCCTGGGACTGCTTAGCAGTATGTCTCCAGACACGTCTCACCAACAGGCCCCTGCATTAATTATCCTGCTGCAGTTCTCAGAAAGCGCTGGGTAAACCAACTGTGTGGAATTTTCAATGACATTTATTTTTTAAATGCAGATTCCTGGGCCCGACTGCAGAACACTGGTGGTAGGATCCTGGGATTTATATTCTCACATACCCACCACTCACCAGGTGATATTTTTGTTCTCTAATGTTTGGAAACCACTGCTTTCCTGGGATTGATGCCTGTTGCATGGGAACAATAGAAAACCTAGCATCAGGAAGGTAGAGAATTGTCCTAGTGATCAACTCCTTGTACACTGCTGTATGCCTTCTTCTTTCTGCCTTGTGCTCATAAAGCTTTCAAACGCCTGGTTCATTGCCTACTTGGTGTTTTACTTCGAACGGTCGCACGTGCTTGGCCTCTTCTGAGGGTACTAATGTTACTCTCCTTCCAGCAACCTCTCTCCTTCATTGTCCATTTCTTTTTTTTTATTCCTGCCACAGACTTCTGATATCTGTGTATGTTCCATTACCTGCTGGTTATTCCTAAGCTCACTTTGATAGCTCTGCACATAAGACCGCCTCTACTTGTTTCACTTGGGATCAATTTACTCCACAGCTGTTCATGGGAACATGTGAGACACTGCCTCCCCAGTGTCTGGCCAGTGATGCCCGGATATGGTCCTAGGTATGAGAAATGATCTGTTTCCGCTCATTAATATTTCCAGTTCATGGGCTTCATTGGATTACTCTCTTATATGCTTTTCCTACTCTCCAAATTCTCTCAGACACATCACTGCCCCGTTACTCTCCACTTTCCTGCTTTTACTGCTGTCTTTGGATTTTCCCCCTATGTTTGCCAATTTCACATGAAAGTACATCCAATATCCTGACTTTAAAGTTTATGGTTCTATTTCTGCACTGACATTATCAGTTCCCTACTCACATAATTGGGAATTCATCATCGTTTAACATTCATTGGTCTCCCAAGTTTTTCCTCTTGTTATCCGTAAATTTTTGTCTTTTCTTTTAGACAGGTCTGGTGGGGGATCGTTGGGGGGAGGGAAGGGATCGAGCAAAAAAGAAAGAGAAATCATGGACAGGGACAACACTGTGGTGATTGTGAGGGGGAGGTAGAGGTAGAAGAGGGCATAAGAGGAGATGGAAAAAAATAAACTAAAACAATTTATGCACTAAATAATAATAATGAAGTAGGCTCATATTTAGTGATGTAAATGATTTCAAATATTTTCTCTATCTTTGAGAACTATCCTTTGTCCATAGCTCAGAGCCTCTCTGTCTGGTCATAGACTGCCCAGGACATCATTTTTAAAAGATCATATATAGCACATACTAGTACTGAGAAATTTATATGTTTGACTCTGCTTCTAAAGCTACCAGTATCAACAAAAGACCAGTAGAAACATTAACTCCAGCCTTCTACTCAAGAAGTGGAAAAACCTTCCATTTTTCTTCAAAGTGACATCCAAGTCAAAACAAGTGTGGTGTCTGGTGAGAGCATGAGGTTTAGGATCTCATTTCTGAACTCTGGGGGAGTTCAGCGGATAGGGCATAGCAGGTCTGTACATGCAATTCCACAGCAATCTGTAGGGAACCACAATTATCTCTTCATGGGACTTCGTTGTGTAATTTCTTTCATCTGCTGAGTGCCTGTGAACCCTACTCAGGTGCCAGAGCTGCTTCCCACCAGCTACACAGAGCCAATTGCTAAACTTTTAGGACCTTTGCAAGCTAGCTGTTATACACAGCCATTAACAAACATTAAGTTATATAAACTTAAAATGAAATAAAAACAAAGGTAACAAATACTCAAAACTCATTTCCCAACTATTTTACTATTACTATGCTCTTGGGGTTATTTATGTCTATTATATCTGTCTGATAGAAATTATATATAATGACATGCAACTGTACATTTCTTCCTGATTCTGTGTTTAGTAACATGAAGTTGGTAGTTTGAAATCAGCCATGGTGTATTTACACCACAGAAATCAGAAAATGCTACAAATCAGGGCTTACCCGGGCCCCTCCTCTCACCTCCAGCCAATTGTTAAATGCTTGCCAGTATATAACTGCTGTGCACCCTCTTAGTATGAAGATGGAAAAACACAATAATACAATACAGTTATGTGCAATTTCCCAACTTTACTTAAAATATTTGCATTCCTTCCAACCTGCTTTCCTTTGAACGTGGTCTAACATCTCCCAAGTCAAGGCCTGTGGAAGTATAACCTATATCAAACAATGGATATGAATAATGTTCACACTGAGTTGTTACTTCATGTATTACTTTCCTTCTCTCAGATAAAGCCAGAAGTTCCTTTGCATAAATTTTATGTCTAATTTTTCTCTGCTCAAAATCCCTGCTGTTTTACCTACATTATCTCCTAGACCCTATTTGCACATGCGTTTGCATCTGTGTTGTGTTTGTGTATGCATATCTGTATGTGCTATATAGTTACTATACAGTTACTTATGACTGGCTAACTTTAACTTAAAATAGCTATAATTTAAGCCCAGCTAAATATCTACTAATATACTAGGAAGGGAGATCATTAAATGTCTTAGAACCAATATTTGAATTCTTAAGAGGGAATTCAGGAAGAGGTCAGCAAACGATATTAAAGGATCAGGAAACTGACTCAAGAAAATCTAAAGAAAGTGAGACTCCTTCTATAGCAATGATAAGACTAATGGGAAACTGAAAGTGATCGCGGTGAATGATTGGGAATTTAATACAGAGGCGTCATTGTTCCCTGTTTCCACTCAGGATAAGTCAAGAGGGATTCAACTTACATCACTTTATAGAAAGAACTTTAAAGAATTCAGCAAGAGAAAATTATCTTAAGGTTTTTCCCCCTAAAGTTGTTTTTAATCAGCCATTTTAATCAATGATCCCATAGAAGCTTAATTTAAAGGCAGAGAGTCTTATTACTAAATAGTCAAACAAAAATGCAGTCAACGGAAGAGGGATGTCTGCATTTTCCCCACAAACAGATATGGACATTAGCTTTCTAAATATTCTCCAAAGACCTAAGCTTAATGGAAGATCGTATTTACTAAGGCTATCTACCCCAAATAGGTGGGTATGTGTAATTAAGGGATAAGGGAATGACTCCCTAACACACATAATACGGAATGAGACCAAAAAAACAAAAAACAAAACAAAAAACATTCTGTTTGGAACTCAGTTTCTGATCATGTCAATGAGGTCTTTTTGTGGGAAGGACCATGAAGGCCTCAAATAAACAATTTCCCTTAATAACCCACTAGGTCCATTTGTGTGTCTAGTCCCATTTTAAACCCATTTATGTATTAAAATTTGCAACCTTCTAGGGTAATTGCTTTCCTAGTTTTTACTACCCCTCTAATGGTAGATATGATTTCTATACAAGGTTCTTCTAGTATCCTGGATTTTGTTAAATCTTTAGGTATGCATTAAAATTCTTTTGAAAATACAAAGGGTATAAATCACTAAATTTACTCATTAATTGTTTAATGCAGCTAATGATAATTAATGAATTAATTGAAACAGTAAGTAAAAATTTAGCCTACTCAAACACTACAAGATTTAAGCCTTCCAAGGACTTCCATAATTTGGCTTCTACGTATCTATACAATGTCTTCTCTTAACACAGCCTTTCCTCAGCTTACTCCATATTTTATGCTTCAACTATACTAATTTATTCACAGTTCCTTAAAATTGCCATGGGTTTTTGGTAGGAAGTCAATTCCCATTTGTAGAAGACATTTTCCTTCTACTTTCTGCTTCACCCCTGCTACTCACTGCTCCAATATATTACCATAGTACTTTGTCTTGCCTTCACCAAGAATATCCAAATTTTCCATTAGACTATCAGGTTCTTGAAAACAGGGATTGTGTCTTTTTTGTTTGTCACTCTATGCCAAGATAGTAGTCATTCAATATAATTATTTAATTTATAAATGAAAATTAATGGATTTAAAATAATATCAACACTAGGTTTCCACAGTAGAGGCTCAATCCATCAACTCTGTCCTCTACAAATAGCCCAATTTCATGGTGATTATACTCATCAGTTTCTGAATCACACCAGGAATTATGTAAATTTATGATGATTTTATATACATGCCAGTTCATGCTTTTGCTTTCGTTCCTAATGGTGCCTAGGATTTTATTGGAATTTTTGGCTGCTTCAGACAATACTTGTAGTAACCTCATGATCTCTTTTTCAGGTTAGAAAGGATCATTTAGAACTATCATCCTATAAATATGGTTTATAGGTTAGAAAAAGCAGAAACAGTGAACTGAGTGTAAATTTATCTTGTTTGATTTTATACGTTACTGGCAGCACAAACTTTAGCCCTTTGTTAAACAGAACAGAAAGGCTACTATAAAGTTCAAGAACATTTTCTCCCCTAAGGAACAGAAGCAGGAGAAACTTTCATCATGATGAGGGAAATCAAACAAACCTAGATTTTGAAACAGCTTTGTCCTCACAAAGATGAGTTCTTAAGGAAGGAAACCAAAACAAGAGTGGAAAGACAGAGGCCGGGATGAGCAGCCTAGTAAAGATCAGTTGAGCATAAATAAGTCAGCTCTACAGTTGTATGTAGGCTTTATGGGGAGAATGGAAGAATAGCATGGAAGTGAGGTGTGAATTTTTTTTTAATGTCTTGGTCTATAAGAGATCTTACTTGGCTTTATTAGTTCGCTCTAAAGTATATGAGACTTTAAGCTTGAAAAATAACTTTCTTGTAAATAGTTTCAATAAAGAGATATGTTGATATTAATTTAAAAACCAGTTTTCAGCTTCTCCATTATTTTAATTTATTTTTCTATAACAGATCTTAGATGCTTCTAGGTGGCATTTTTTGAAGAAAGTTGAGATTTTAACTTCAAGTCCTGTCTTGTAGGAAAATTGCAAGTGAGTATAGAAGAACACTTTACTATAATTTTTAGCAAAAACATAGTTATCTGCTTATATTGTTATTAGGAAGCACCAATTTTTTTTCCTTTGGGCACAAAAGTGTCAAATAATTCAAATGACTTGCTTGTGACTAATGATAATTAAAGACTGGTGATTAGAGCATAGCTGTTATTTCTCTGCCTCTCGCTCTTCATAAACTTGTTTTCTTAATGCTTTAAATAAGTTTAGAGAAAAATAGTATTGATTTTATTTCATGAAATTTTGAAAAGCATCTAGTGGGCTAAAACACTCTCAAACTAGTCATCCTGGTAGTGATTGCGAATCATTCTGATAGAGGGAAGGAAATAACTGAAAGATTCTGCACAGAATAGAGATATCCTAAAAAACTAAAAAATAGATCTACAATATGACCCAGCAATTCCACTTCTGGATATTTACCTGAAGAAACCTAAAACACTAGCTTGAAAAAACAACTGCACCCATATGTTCACTGCAGTATCTACACTAATAAAAGAGAAACATGCAAATTAACCATCACTCTGCTACATCCACAAGTCACACCCACCAGCCAATCAGGAGCGAGTATGCAAATTAACCCAACCAAGATGGCTGCAGTCATGGAGCTGCAGCAAGTAGGAGGCTTGGGTTTCCCCAGCAATGGAGGAAGCCAAGCTTCCCTGCCGCCCTGGCCAGCCCTGGCCTCCACTCAAGGCTACAAAGTTTCAATTATAGAAGATAAACAAATCCCAGATACCAGGACCTCCGCTTGGGTTGCCAGGGGACATGGCCGGCCTGCAAACGACCACAGGCCCCTCGCCCAGGCCACCCCACGCCCCAAGGGAACCCCCACCCTGATCCGGAACACACTTCAGAGCAAACCAGCCGGACCCCACCCGTGCACCAGGCCTCTAGCCTATCTAATAAAAGAGTAATATGCAAATTGACTGTCACTCCAACACATAAGATGGCTGCCCCCATGTGGTCAAAGATGGCCGCCACAAGATGGCCAGCAGGGGAGGGCAGTTGGGAGGGACCAGGCCTGCAAGGGAGGGCAGTTGGGGGCGATCAAGCCTGCAGGGGAGGGCAGTTAGGGGTGACCAGGCCGGCAGAGGAGGGAAGTTGGGAGTGACCGGACCTGTAGGGAAGGGCAGTTGGGGGGGACCCAGGTGTGCAGGGGAGAGCAGTTGGGGGGGACCAGGTTTGCAGGGGAGGGCAGTTAGGGGTGACCAGGCTGGCAGGGGAGTGGTTAGGGGGTGATCAGGCTGGCAGTCAGAAGCAGTTAGGGGCAATCAGGAAAGCAGGCAGATGAGCAGTTGGGAGCCAGCAGTCCTGGATTGTGAGAGGGATGTCTGACTGCCCATTTAGGCCCAATCCTACCTGGATTGGGCCTAAATGGGCAGTCGGACATCCCTCGAGGGGGTCCCAGATTGGAGAGGGTGCAGGCTGGGCTGAGGGACACCCCCCGCCCCATGCACGAATTTTGTACACCAGTCCTCTAGCTTTTTATAATAGCCAAGATATGGAAGCAACCTAAGTGTCTATTAATAGACAAGTAGTTAAGAAGAGGTGGTTTAGCTCAGTGGATACAGTGTCAGCCTGTGGACTGAAAGGTCCCAGGTTTGATTCCAGTCAAGGCCACGTACCTTGGTTGTAAGCTCAACCCCTAGTCGGGGCATGTGCCAGAGGCAACCAATTGATGTGTCTCTCTTACATTGATATTTCTCTTTGTCTCTCCCCCTCCCTTCCACTCTCTCTCTAAGAATCAATGGAAAATTATCCTCAGTGAGGATTCAAAAAAAAAAGAAAAGTAAAAAAGAAGAAGAGGTAGTACGTATATGCAATGGAATATTCTCAACTATAAAAAAAAAAAAAAGAGTGAAATATTGCCATTTGTGACAACATGGAAGAACCTAGAGGGTGTTGTGCTAAGTGAAATAAGTCAGATAAGAAAGAAAAATACTGCAATGTTTCACTTATATGTGAAGTCTAAAAAACAAAATAAACAAACAAAACATAAATAAGCTCATAGATACAGAGAACACACTGATAGTTGCCAGATGAGAGAAGGATTTTGGAGCTGGGAGAAAAAGGTGACAGAATTATGATGTGCAAATTTTCATTTATAAAAATAGTCATGGAATGTAAATAGGGAATATAGTTAATAATATTGTAATAACTATGTATGGTATCAGATGGGTACTAGACTTACCAGGAAATCAGTTAAGTTATAAACATGTCTAATCACTATGTTATACACCTAAAACTTAATATTGTATGCCAACTGTAATTTAAAAAATTAATTTATAAAAATAAAAAAGAAATATCATGTGTGCAAGACGGGGGAGGGGAGGTAGGGTTTAGTAGCTCCATGTATGAAAAAGATGGTTGTTATCTTGGTTCACACATTCAAACTGGTTTTTATGTCTCGCTAGTTTACATAAATCTGAATAGTTTCATCACTTTTTTTTCCCCATGACACTAACTTTTTTGAAGCATTCAAGAATCCATATTGTAGAATGTTCCTCATTTTGGATTTGCCCAATTATATTCTCTTGTTATCTATTTCCTTTTGTTCCTCTTTCACCTGAATTTTCTGTAAACAGTTAATTACGTTTCAAATGGGGGTTGACAAACTACAACCAGCAGACCAAATTGAATCCATCACTTACACTTGTAAATAAAGCTTTATTAGAACAGGCACAGCCATTTGTTTACATGTTGTCTATGGATGCTTTCCTGATATAAGGGCTGAGTTGAATAGTTGTGACAGAGACCATCTGGCTCACAAAGTCTAAAACAATTACAATCTGTCTCTTTCCAAAAAAAATTTCTCAATTTCTAGGAAATTGGTTAGATTGAGGTAAATGTTTTGGGCACAAAGGTGATATATTTTATATTGCATCACCTGTTGGGACACAATGTCAGGTGACCCCACTATTAGTAATGCTAAATGAATATACTTGGTTCAGGTGGCAATAACCAGATCTCCGAATTGTAAAGGTATATGTTTTTGTTTGTTTGTTTCATTTAGTAAGTAATTCATAGAGTAATACTTTGGCCCTGTGTAAATATCTCATTTCTCAAAAATCTTTCATCTAAAGGTTTTACCATCCATTGATGATCTTTGCCTGAATTATTACATGAGGGATTGAAAAATGTGATTTTCTAAAACTATAATTTCTTCAACATTTATAAGGTGACACAATACAATAGCCTAAGGCCACCTTACAAATTTCCTACTCCAGACCTGGAATCAACCTTTTATTTTTTTTACAATTAGCCCTGATTCCTTTGAGTGAAAAAGATGTTTAAAATCCATATTAGGAATACTCATTGCTTCTGAAGTGTCATTGTTTGTAGGCCCTTTCAGTGACCCTTTCAAGTGGGAGAAAAATATTTGAAAAAAGAAAAAAATCACAAGTTTTATTGATATTTTCATTTTACAATATTATATTTGTAAAAAATTTATTTAATACTAGAGGCCTGGTGCATGAAAATTCATGCACTTAGGGGGTCCCTCAGTCCAGCCTGCCCCCTCTTGCAGTCTGGGACCCCTTGGGGGAAGTCCACCTGCTGGCTTAGGCCCGCTCCCCGGGGGGTCGGGCCTAAGCTGGCATTCAGACATCCCTCTGGCAGCCCGGGAGCCCTTGGAGGATATCTGACTGACTGCTTAGGCCCGCTTCCCATGGGGAGTGGACCTAAGCCACAATTGGACATCCTTAGCACTGCTGAGAAAGTGGGAGAGGCTCCTGCCACCCCCACTGCACTCGCAGCCATCAGCCTGACTTGTGGCTGAGCAGAGCTCCCCTGTGGGAGCACACTGACCACCAGGGGGCAGCTCCTGCATTGAGCGTCTTCCCCTTGGTGGTCAGTGCGTGTCATAGCGACCGGTTGTTCTTGCCGTTAGGTCAATTTGCATATTACCCTTTATTATATAGGATTGATATCTTTTCTTGTACACTGAGTCCTAGTTCTGTTAATATTAAAATGTTTATTTGTACACTTTATCTTACCACGAAGGTAAAACATTTCAAGGTCACAATATCAACGTTACTACCAATAAAAAGCCTACTAAGTAAAGTTTAGGATTTTCTTTTCCCCTTAGAATATACAAATGAGGCTGTAAAGAGTGCTTTTCCCCTTAGAAAATATCCAAATGAGGAAGTAAAGAGTACTGTTTTCAAAGGTTACAAAATAAATTTTTTTCTTTATGTGGCAACATTATCTTAGTTGGAGAGGCAATAAAAACATTCTAACAACAATTAGGAAAATTTGAGTATGAACTGAATGCTAGATAATACTATGGAATTATTGTTCATCTTATTGTGTTTGGATGTATGTATGTGTGTGTGTGTGGGGGGAGAGAGACAGATACAAAGAGAGAGATAGAAACAGCAAGAATCCTATCTAATAAAGAGGGAATATGCTAATTAACCATCACTCCATCACAAAGATGGCTGCACCCACAGCTGAGGCCAAGTTCCCATAAAGAGCCTTAACAAGCAATCAGCAGAGACCTGAGGCTACGCCCTCCCCCCGCCCCCATGGGGCTTGACAGGGGACCTCAGGCTGGCAGGGCTTGACAGGGGATCTCAGGCTGCCTTCCACACCCACTAGGGCTTGACAGGAAACGTCAAGGTGCACTTCCCATCCTGATGCTGGGCTGGGGGACTTCAGGCTGCTCTCCCCACCCCAGCACTGAGCTAGGGGACCTGAGGCTGCACCCCCCTGCCTGGCGGGGCTTGACAGGGGACCTCAAGGTGCATCCCCAATGCTGGGTTGGGGGAACTCAGGCTCGCCCTCTGCCCAGGGGGGACCTGAGCCTGCACCCCGCTGCCGGTGGGGCTTGACAGGGGACCTGAGGCTGTTCCCCGCTCCCAGTGCCAGGCCAAGGGACCTGAGGCTGCGCCCTGCCCCCTGCCTGGTGGGGCTTGACAGTGGACCTCAGGTCATGCCCCCCACCCAGTGGGGCTTGACAGGGGATCTCAGGCCATGTCCCACACCTGGTGGGGCTTGACGGGGAACCTCAAGGCATGCCCCCCCACCCCAGTCGGGGTTGGGGGACCTCAGGCCATGCCCCCCATCCTGGCGCCAGGCCAGGGGACCAGAGACTATGTTCCCTGCCTGGCAGGGCTTGACAAGGGTGGGACTAGCCAGGTCTGGATCTATCCCAATGAGGGGGTGGGGGGGGGGTTCCAGGTCTGGGTCTCATGTGATTTTGAGGCACAGGTGGGTGGGCGGGGACTTGACTCTGAGTCCCGTGGTGTGCCCCAGACTCTGACAGGAGGAAGGTTTTCATATACATTTTGCTAATTTTCTTTCATCTCTGACACTTCTATTATAGAGAAAGGGCAAAAAGCAATATTAAATTATTTCCTCTAATTAAACCCCTTTTAATGTGCGTGAATTTCATGCACTGGGCCACTAGTATAAACAATAAAGCAAATAGGGCAAAATACTAAAAATTAGTATATCTGGTAAATATTCTTTGTACCACTCTTTCAACTCTTCTTTAGACTTGAAATTTTATCAAAGTTTAAAATTAAATGAAGAGGTGAAGAAAAGAGAAATATGATCATTATTTCAATATGGATTTCAGAAAGTGATTCATGTACACAAGCACAAATGCTTTGCCTCTTTGGGCAAACTTACTTAGCATGTGTATGTTGGAGAAGAAGTTTTTATTTTATTCTGCTTCAGCTAGAGCTCTAAGTACGTTACTGTGAAAGGGAATGGACAAAAAGAAATGCAATCAGGGAAGAGAATGGTTCATTTGGGTTGAACAGAATGTCAAGTTTTCCTGGCTTTCCTTCATTCCAGGTCAGTTTACCTAGAGGCTAGCTAAGGATAGAACCCCAGCATGCAAGAATATTTTGTTTTTGCAATAGCTAAGATCTAGAAACAGCCAAGTGCCCGTCAACAGGTGAGTGGATAAAAAAGCTGTGGTACATTTACACAATGGCATACTTTGTGGCTATATAAAAGAAGGAGGTCTTACCCTTTGCAAGAGCATGGATGGACCTGGAGATTATTATGGTAAGCGAAATAAGCCAGTTAGAGATAGACAAATATCATATGATCTCACTTAAATGGGGAATCTAATGAACAAAATAAACTGATGAATGAAATAGGTCCAGAGGCATGGATATGTAGAACAGAATGACAGACTTCAGAGGAGAGGGGTGTGGAGAGGACAGGAAGAGATGAACCAAAGAACATAGATGTGTGTATGCATTGCCCATGGACACAGACAATAGTATAGGGAAGGCCTGGGGTGGGGTAGGGGCAGGGTGGTGGAGGTGGTAAAGGAAGGGGGAATGGGGGACATCTGTAATACTATCAACAATTAAAAAAAGAATTTTGTTTTTTATGCAACAGCATTAATACCCCTTCCTTGTACCATCCCACTAGACCTAGGGTCAGCAAACGTTTTTTGTGAAGGGCCAGATAACACATATTTCACACCTGTGGGCCACACAGGCACTGTGTGTGTCACTGTGGCACACAAAAGCAGCCATAGACAAACGAATGGACATAGTTTTGTTCCAATAAAACTTTGCTTATGAAAATAGACATTTTAATTTCATAAAGTTTTGCATAACATGATTTCTTCTTTTTTTCCAACCATTTAAATATGTAAAAAACATTCTTAGCTTGCAGGTAATACAAAAATTAGGCAGGAGGGATTGATATGGCTCAACCCAGAAAGCAAAAGGGGAAAACTTACCAGTGCACCTTTGTTGCCTGCTTTTTGGCTGCCTCACTTGGCTTCGATGAAGGAAAGGGGCTCCTTTGGATACTGTAACAGATCTAAGCAGCCCTGTGCTCTGAAGCCATTGAGCAGACAGTAGCATATCTCCAAGATTAAAGTTCATGAGCTGCTCTAAATAGAAAGGCTCATTCCAAGTTTGTCATCAGTATAATTATGTAGGTAATAACTATCAACCCAGGATCCATCTGGAACTAGAGGGAGGCATGCCATTCTCTCCTTCTGCATATGATGCCACTTCACTCACTGTGCACTCTGGACCTTTACGTAGACAGGTCAATCTCACGTTAATACCTCTGTGCAATAAAATCAATTTGCCTCAAGATATGAACTTGTCTTATTTAAATAAATGTATATTAGGTACTGATACAAATAAGTTCCTACATTATAACCTTTATTTATAATAATTTATATCCTTTGACAATACTATTTCCATAGTGACCCTAAACTATGATATATGGTGAATCATGATGAGGGTTTTCCCTTAAACCCTTCTCCACTGTAAGTGACAAATGAGCTGAAAACATATCCTTCCAAAAAGATCTTATAAGAGAAAGGATTTATAGTGATGGAAATATGTATAGTGATGGAAAAATACATAACAATCCTCAATATTTAAGTGGTTGTCAAGGGAAAGAAGTTTCAGACTTGTTCCACATGGTCTCAACAATAGAAGGAGGATTGATGTGTGAAAGTAAGTGGGACAGAGCTGGGCTTACTACCAAAAACTAAATAAAGAAAAAGAGGGAAAGCAAAAAACCTAATAGCTGCCTGAAGATGAAACCGACTGCTCTGGAAGACAGCAAGTTTAGCATCAAGAGATATATACACAGCTAGGATGTATTACCTCTCAGTGGAGAGGCAGTAGAAGAGATTTAAATATTAAAATCACTGAACTAGATAACTTTTAAGATTTATGACCTTTTACGATTAGGCTTGAAAGTTTTGGAATGGCATTATTTTCTTTGTTAAAAACACAAAGGCAACCACAGATAACCAAAAGAGTGAGGTAATTCCTTATTCTTCTACTTTAACCACAACAAAGACAAGTGTGGCTCAATCACCTAACCCTAATCAAGGCCCTACCAAATGGTACACCTAGCAGTGGTGTACTCTAGTTATATTCATTCCTCCATGTAATAATTATTTGTTGCGATTGAGTTACCAGCAATGTACCAAATATGAGGGTACTGTGGTAAAGACAGATACAGATTCCACTCTCACAGAATTTACAATTTCCTGGAAATGATAAAAATGCAACAAGTAATTTCATTTTTTAAAAATTAGAGTTGAGATTGTGCAGATTTAGGGGACTGTGATGGTCTTTAAACATGATTACAAGTCTTTTGATACTCCTCCTGTTAGAAGTGTTGGTCTAAATTCCCTTCAGCTGAATCTGGATGGGCTTATAACTACTTTGACCAACAGATAAAACAGAAGTAACACTATGTGACTTCCAAGGCTGGGACATAAAAGTTGATTTGACTTCTGGCTTGTGTGATGGGGCCCTGAGGTACCCTGCAGGAAATCCTGCTACTCTGAGCCCACCTCATGCTTTGCAGAAGTCAAGCTTCATGCATAAGACCATGCAGAGCTCCAGTAGACAGTACCCAGCTACCCCTAATTTTCTAGCCACCCCAGTCCAAATGAAAGAAGTCAGGTTATTTCAGCCATTCACTCTCAGCCATGTGCGTCTTTCTGGCTGCTACTCCAGACACCGTGGAGCGGAGACAAGCCATCCTGTCTGTACCCTGACCAAATTCCTAACCCAATGAATCCATAAACACAATAATAACATTCTTTCTTATGCTAATAAGTTAGGAGTGGTTTGTAATGTAGCAACAAGCACCATGTAAACATGTATCAAGAAGAACCAACCTTGTCTAAGGGCCAGAGATGCTTTCTCTGAAGAAGTTACGTTTGAGCAGAGACATGAAGAAGGAGTAGGAGTTAGCCACTGGAGGATTCTGGGTAGAAGAATCAGTTGGTCTGAAGAGCCAAGAGAAATCCTGAGGCCCTTTAGGAGCTGGTAGAGGTAGAAATGGAATGGGTAGAAGTGAGGCAGGAGAAAAAGATGAAGCAGACTAACCCTGTCTCATCTCATAGGCAAGATTAAGGCATCTGAACGTTGTCAGTGCAAACTTCTGAACTTTGTCAGAACAGCAGCGTTTTCAGTATCAGAATAACGTGATTAGATGTGTTTGCATTGCAGGCAAAGCTGAAGTAGAGGGAACCTGCAGGGAGGAGAAAATAGTGGGATGATCAGGATAGCAAAGGTGATCAGAATTTAAAAGGTAAAGTCAAGGGACCTACTAAGCCCCTGCCATGGAAATGGAGAGTGAAAAAGGAAGGAGTCACCTGAGCGATGGTGTCATTTACTAAAAAGGCAAAACTAGCAGAGGACCAGACAGGAGTGGGTGATAAATAACCCCATCTGGGACATGGAGAATGTGAAGTGCCAGGACACAGCTGGCTGATAAAGAGGAGAGAAAAGAATATTACTGAGTGTGCATTTTAATCCAGGTACTTTGTAGATGTTCTTTCCCTTAATTCTCAGAACAACTATGTAGGAGCCTTCAGAAAAGTAACTAACTTGCCTAACATTGAAGGAACAGAATGTGGCAGGATAGTGATTTTAATACAAACCCTCCATGTTCAAAATAACAGACACATGGTACTATTTTCCAATAAAAATAGCACAATGTGAGGTGATACTCTTTGGGTTTTGAAGGCAGCAAAATCAGCTTTGGGGAATGCCTCTCTGGTCAGTTGAATGGGTGACCTGAAACACTAGCAGTTTCGAAGAGGAGCCAGAACAAGAGCAAGCTGCCCAGCTTGTCCAAGCCACAGGGAGACAGCAATGCCACTTGGCCCATGATGCAGGGGTTCACTGGCACATGGTGAGTTCTGGATGACCAGAGGTGCCACAGAGCCCGCCAAAAACACGTGATGGGTTGTCATACTGTAGAGACCCTCAGAGTTCAGCAGCACACCCATTCCTTCTCTGCAAGTTAAAAATTTTCTTTTAAAAAATAGCTCTTGGCTTGTTATTGGGCCCTGGTAAGAATTATGGTAGCTATCATTTGTCAGGCAGATACAATGTGATAAGCATTATAGTGAGTGCCTCCCTGTTCAAACTTATCCCTCAGCACAACTAGATGAGGTATCACCTGGACTTTTGCCTTTAAGACACCGGGTGACAGTGAGACTCTGGGTATTCAAAATGAGCTGGGTGCTATCTGAGACACCTGGCCATAAGGCTGGGCGTGACTAACAGCACAGACTGACAAAATGAAAGTGGGCTGGACTTGAGCAGGAACTGAAGACACAGGTAATTCGCATGAACAGGTGGCTCACGCTCCTTCCACACTGACATTCCTCCCTGAACCCACACCTGTGGCCCCTGGGGCATTCTTAATGACTAGCTGAGTGAGGAATAATTTAAAAATGAGCCAGTTTTACAGCTGGATCTATACATACTGGCCCCAGACGAGAGCTCTGCTATGGCAGACCGCACTGCTCTAAGGTGCCCCTGAAAGGTGGCAATGAAGGGAAATTTTCCATGTGGGTATGATTTCAAGAGGAATATCTCAATGTTCACTTTACCTGAGGTAAAGGATTAGTAACTATTACATGCTAGCTATTCAGTAAATATTTTGGGGTAAACAAATAAATGATGGATTAATAATACTTTGTGGGCACTAGTTAATGGTTTGGCCATCTAGTTAGGGGCACTGAAGGGATATGATTGGAGGAGCTGTGACAGGAAGACTCAGAGAGATGATGTGGGTGGACCTGTTGGAATTGGTCCAGAGGGCAGGAATACTGTATGGAGGTGATCTGAAAGACTGGGTGGAAGAGATTATCTTTCATGTGTGTATGAGTCTTCTTCCCCAGCAGCCTGGTACTTGCTCAATGGGGTCATGATAAAATGCTCCCAGCAGTAGCCACAGAAGCTATGCATTGCTCACCATCCCTCTGAGCTCTTGACAGGGTATAATACTCTGGAGAAATTAGCCTAATGTTAGCTGGTTACAACATTATATCGCACCATTTTATAATGGGAAAGGGATTTTCTTTCCCTATTCACCAGGTTTGTGTCACCTGTGCACTGACAGTGTTCAATTGGACAGCACTTCTTCCTTAGAGAGAAGAAGCAGGGTGATGAGCTGACCCAGGGACTCACTACATCACCCGTATGCTGCTGTCCTTATAAAGTAGAGGGATGGCCTATTGAAGACTTAGGTAATTATGAGCTTGGAGATAATATTTTGTAAAGTTGGATGCTACTTTATAGGGAGTGGTTTTGTTCTGAAGTAGTGACCCATATATGATTCTGTTTCTCAACATTGACAGAAGACGTACATAAGTGGACCAATAAGCACAAGTAAGAATGGTGCTTTCCGTAATTAACCCTGAAGACCCATTTGTAAAATTTGTTTCCCATCCCTGAGATTCTAGGCTCTGCAGGTCTTAACTTCTAATACCTTCACCGGGAGGATAAGCATGGTTACATTGAATTAGGAGCTGATGAAGTACTTGCCTTTAGGGTTTATCAAACTACTAAGCAAATAGATAGAAAAGAAGTTACAGTGCTCGCTGGAACAATGGCCCATCAAAAGGAAACAGGGCTGCTGTGATTTAACAGAGGCAGGGAGAAGTAGACGGAATCCAAGGAACTCCCAAGGATACCTTCTGCTACGGCATGCCCAGTGGAAAAAGCCACCCCGTGTAAGCCACTCCCTCAGAAACTGAGGTAGAAGTTAACCCAGTGAGTAAGAACCTCACCCAGCCAAGATGCTGGCTGAAAGCAAAGGGCATATGCCATGCAGAGTAGAGAGAAGAATTATAAACTTGTATTGTGATCGTAACCATTTATCAAAGGAGAGGGAAGATGCCCATCCTTGATGTGCCACACACACACACATTTTCTGCTGACTCCCTTCCCCTTCCTTTTCCTTACTAGTTTACATGAGGCATGTTTATTGGTGGTAAACTTTAAAATATTGCCCATAGGTCATGAAATATTGAAATGGATTATGATAGGACTAGAGGATAATAGGGGAAAAGTCAAGTAGAGATCTTGAATTGGGAGCTAGATGCTGTAACAAATGAGACTTAGAATTGATTCCCTTTATAAATGGGGTGAGATGTTTTGAGTTACAAAAGGTAAAATTATACAGAGTTAAGTGAAAGTAAACTTTCAGGTAGTTTTAGCATAGAAAGAAGGATATTTGTTCATTTTGCCAAGCAAAGTTGTGAACTTTCTTCCCCCCCTCACCCCATCAGATCTGAGCTCCCTTTCTCTTCTGAAGGAGTCACACTGTCAGTTGATGTCAGATACTTGTTTTCCTAGCCTCCTTTGCAGCTAACACATGAGCATTTGACCTGAGTTCAGCCCAGCAGATCCTTCACTTGGAAGCCAGTGATGCAAAGAAGCAGGGCCCGCGAAGATTAGGGCCATGGGCAGCGGCCACACAGCAGAAATAGGATTAAAGGCAGTGTTGGCAACAGCGATGTCCAGAATCCCAGGATAGCAGAGGAGGAGACAATCCGGGGCAGCTAATGGTCAGGGTTCGACTCCCTGGGATGATTCTGATGAGGGAATTGGGATACAGTCTTGACTCTTCCCTATCTTCCCAGCCATTTTCAAAGCTTGGTTCCACAGATGATTCAGTGAGCTACCCAAATATCTTCCAATAAAATATGTTTACTATAAAATTCAACTAAAAATGATTTCTCTTGTTTGCAAACCAGAACCCTCGTTACTACAAGGAGGCTGGACTGGATGCTTTCCAAGATTCCTTCCAGCTTTAAAATTATATGTTTCTATAAAACTCATATTAAAATATATAAAATAAGACTGTAAAATATATAAAATAAGATTGTAAATATGCTCTCTTCACTAACTAAATAAACCATTACCCGATCGCTCTGTGTGTGGGTATGTTTTGCAATAGTTCCAAACAAAGGATACACATCAATGCTTGAAGCTATATTGTATCCAGTACAGTGGTGGCGCTTCATAAAGTGGCCATATTTCTCTTAACCCCTGGCTTTATACTTCCTTCATGTGACTATGGCTGCTAAGGTTCTGCCTACCTAGCCCTGCAGCTTTATAACATCTTCCTAGAGTTTGTCTAAAAGGTCAATATTTCATTACTTGAAAGTGCTCAGTAAAACTCCCTACGTAAGGGGTTCGTGGCAAAGACATCAATACAAACACAGTGGTTGCCGCCATTTCATTCACAAATACTGTGTGTGGTCCTGGAGAGCACAGCACCACTTTGCAGCTGGAGAGGAACAGCAAATCGTTTACCTCTGCGGAGCGGTGTACATGTTGATGTGGAGAAAGAGAATGCAGTTTCAAACACCCCAGTGCCCCAAAAAGAAACCTTCAATATGTCTGCAGCACTAATTATGGGCCAAGATAAAAGTCTGTGTTTCTGAGGAAGAAAATATGAGATGATTAGTCCTTGAAAAGACCAGAGCATCTAGCTGTTCCATTTATAATTACAGCATCTGTGGTCACTTCATTGACACATAACTACTACATGTGAAAGAAAAATAGTGGTGGGCACTAAAAAGATTCAATCATGCTCATTTTGCATAAAAATGTTTTATAAAGGGTTTCTGAATATTGCCTGCTCCTACCAAACGCACACATTATGACATTCCATTTTATGTGAATTTGTGGGGTCCCTCGGCATGGCCTGTGGGGATCAGGCCGAAACCAGCAGTCCAACCCCACCTGCCACTCCTGCCTGCCACCCCTGCTCACCCCAACCCCCACTGCGCCTGCGGCCACCACTCAGTAGGTTTGCTGCCACTCCACTGCAGTCTCCAGGCTACAGTGGCCAGCCATGAGCCCTGCTCTGGCACCCGATGGTCAGCTGAACGGTGCTCCCAGGAGCACACTGACCACCAGGAAGCAGCTCCTGCATTGAGCGTCTGCCCCCTGGTGGTCAGTGCACGTCATAGCGACTGGTCAACCAGTTGTTCGGTCACTTAGGCTTTTATGTATATAGACTAGAGGCCCAGCGCACAAATTTGTGCACAGGTGGGGTCCAGCTGGCCTGGCCCCAATCGGGGTGGATCGGGGCTGGGCCTGTCAGGAGGAGGAGATGGCAGGAGGTTGGCTTACTGACCCGCCCCGATCAGGGCCCAATCAGGGCCAGGCTGGCTGGGGGAGGGGCCGCGGGTGATTGGCCAGGGAGCCCTGCCCCCTATTGGGGTGGGGGGGATGATCAGGAGCTGGGCCGGCTGGGGGTAGGGGCTGCAGGAGGTTGGTCAGCCAGCCTCACCCCCTATTGGGGTGGGCAGTGTGATCAGAGGCGGGGCCAGCCAGGGAGAGAGACTGCAGGCCTACCATGGTGGGGCAGGCCAATAAGGGGCGGGGCTGGCCGGGGGGAAAGGAAGGGGGCATTTGGCCGGCCAGCCTGCCCTTGATCAGGGTGTGGGAGTCAAATCAGGGGCGGGCTGGCTGGAGGAGGGACCACAGGAGGTTGGCCAGCTGGCCCCACCCCCCCAGCAGGTTCGCTGGCCACAGTGGGCATCATAACAACCAGTCGTTCCGGTCGTTACAGTGTTATGGTTGCTGGTTTTTTAGATAGATAGATAGATAGATAGATAGATAGATAGATAGATAGATAGATAGATAGATAAGTAACTGCAACAGATAGATCAAGCTGGCATACAGAAGAAGTCCAATAGCTTTTTTAACGAGCTAAGATTTCTAAAATTGAACATCAAAGTCATAAACAATAAAGTAAAGGCAGTCCAAACTACTAAACAACGGGCCCTCTCTAATTGCCTGTGGTTTGGAAAAGACCACAGATCTGAAACTGGACTTGCATACCTCAGGAGGTAAGCTGTCATCCAAGACCACAAGGATGACCTCAGCTGAGCTTGTCTGCCTGGCTGAGCTAGTCTGCCCAGCTGCTGCTCGGTCTGCCCACTGGCACATGCATGCTTGTTCATTTTCACATTAAAGTAACTGTACATTGTCCATAAATTTCTTAGCTTCCTTATGTCAATCATGCTTGTCAGCTCCAATCCATTCAAGGACCACTACAATTATGTCCAAATAATCTGTGTATCCATGCCTCAACTTATGAAAACACACACACATGCCATAGTTGGTTATGTTATACTGATGAGCAGGTTCTAAGTTAGTATTATTTGACAAAATTACCTCTACATTTGGAAAATGGCATGTTGGCTATCAGTGGGATCTTTATATTAATCTTTTAAATTAACGTTAATTTGTGAAACATTTCGAACTTCATTTAAGAGGCAAAACAGACAGACTCACTGAGAATTATATCTGTTTAATGCCTCCCAGTAATCCCTGGTTGACATCATTTGGCACCTCCACTTGGAAGGGAGATTTGGTTGACAGAGATTTAATGAACAAGAGCATTTCCACTAATTTGGGGAAATCTCATGCTGAGAGGCAAAAACATGACAAATGTTTGCAAAGTCTCTGTTGACTTCACTTTACTCAGTGTACTCTAAAAATCCCAAAGATTAAACTATGAACCCACTTTAAATGCCCTTAATGTCTTCCAATAAAACATGCTGAATTTTGCATATTGTTAAGAAAATACATGGAAAATAGAGAGAAACATCTGGTTTTACCACTTAGAAAATGCAATAGCTGTCCATTCACGCTGTTGGCAAGCACCCAAAAGCACACACTGGATTAACAAAGCCAATTTAGTGCTTGGAAAGCAGCTGGTTCCAGTGTCTTCCTTCCCAATGGTCATCACTGTCTTAAACTTCAAATGCTGATTGTCTTACAACATAGGAAAACAATAATGAAACTAGTGTCTGTTACTATAGAAAGCAATGTTTTCTCCGTTAAATGTGCATTGTATGCACACACACACACACGCACACACACACACACACACACACACACACACACACACACACCCTCTGCTTGGAGAGAGTCACCCAAGGCTTATACTTGCAGAGGATTTCTAGAATTCTTCCAATGAATGGAAAGTTTCACTTACATGACTTACTTGAACTATTTCCGTGAGGGTATAGCATTGAGAAAAGAGAAGTGAGGGCCACTTCCACAAAAAGTGGGATCTTCTCAAGAATTTAATAGGTGATTAGAGACCCGTACTGCAGAAAACATGCAAAGAACCCTAGTACACTAGTTCTCAAACTTCACTGCACTTCAGAATTCCTTGATGATTTTCAAAAATTGTTGCAGAAACCCCATTGCCAGAGATTCTGATTGACTTGGAGGGGTCCCTGGCCTGAGCATCAGGACTTTAGACAGCTCCTCAGGTGACTCTATTGAATGGAACCACTGCTCTAGTATTACATTAACATTGACCAATAAAGTTCTTACCAACCCATACCTTCCTTTCATTGGTTATGCCCAACTTCATTCAGTTTCTTCTGGTTATGAAATGATATCCAGAGGAATTTCCTGGCCAACTAAATTTGCCTTTAAAAATCTTTAAAATTATTAGCTAGAGTATATAGTGGGGAAAAAATTAAATGTATTAAAATTATTACAAAGGCAGTAAATGGGAGAGGCAGACTATTAACTTACAAGGAACAGCAATGAATAGAACTGAAATGCCACAATCATATCTACCCCTGTGAAAACACACATTGTACAGAGAAAGGAGTGTACATGTAATCTGCAAGAGAGCTGAACTTCAGAAAGTTACAGATTGAACATTCTAACAAGCATTTATAAAATGTCATAACAATAAGAGGAGAGAGGCCTCGGAGCAAGGAAGGGTGATCTTATTTCTGCTGGTTTACTCTGCAACTTTCAGTGGTAATGGGAAGCAATGATGCTAAGAAAAGATACAAAAATGAGGTCTGACCATTACATGTCCTTGTTTTCTACTCCTCCCAATATGTATTTAACATAAGGAGTGCTCAGTAAAGAAAGTATACATAGAGTGGGGCAAAGGTAGGTTTACAGTTGTTTGCATGGAAAATAATACAAAAATAATAATACAAGAATAAATTCTGTGTTTTGCGTGCTCACAACTGTGCTCACAACCTACTTTTGCTCCACTCTGTGTATATATTTAAAATTATCCTCAAACAAAAGAAACATAAATATCACAGAACCACCGCAACTTACAGGGCTGCACACTGCAGTGACTGGGGCTGCGACACTGGCCCCGAACAGGCACCAGTGGGAAGACTGTGGGGAGCTAGTACACTTAGCCCTGCTGGAAGGAAAGAAAGAACCACTGTCTGCGAAAGAAGAGAGTTCAGCTTCCGGCTGTGGGTGGGGAAGGAGGCTGTGGAGACAGCCCTTAAGAGTTCAAATGACAAGGAGGTGGGGTGGCTAGAAAAGGACCTGGAACGTAGAATTAGAGAAATTAGACAACACAAGCTATAAACATTATGGTAAAAATAATGAAAAGGAGTATATGCTCTTATATTTATTTTGAAGATGATTTCTTTTACCTGAAAAGGGTATCTTCTCTTTAATACTCTTATATGTGGAGTAGTATATTCGCTTTTATACATTGCACATTATTTTCTACTTTGCCTACCAGTTTCAAGCCCACATTCAAACAACCAATGAAAATGGAAAAGTATGTTTTACTTATTATTTTCAAAATGACTATGGGTTTTTCTTACTATCACATATGTCTTCTCATTGTGGAAAATACAAAAATATACCGAAGAAAATAAAAACTATCCTTCATCTCATTACCTGGAGACAAAAACTATTATCATAGCGTTATGTTTCTTTAAAGACTTTTTCTTGACATAAATATCACAGAAAGAACATTTTGAAAATATTAACTTCATCTATTTTATTTCTCCTAGAAATCATGTTTCCCTTTGGCCATCACTGGAATGGGAAAGAGAAGTAGGCGAAGCTCTCAGACACCTGCTCCATGACTTTCTATGCTGTGATGCTTGGGGGCTAAGTAGAAATACTGAGATAGCTAAGGGAACATCCAAGGACATGGGCTAGTCCCTCACTTTCCTGGTGTGAAATGCCTCTCAGGAAAATCCTGCATTCCATGGAACAGAAGCAGACAGGGGTGTTTAGTAGAAATTATGAGAAAACATTTGTTTCTCACAGCTTGCACAAGGTCTAATTGGAGGCCCGTGCGGGGAAAACCAGGGCTGTAAGACCTGGAGGAGGGGACCTCAGGACCAGAGGCAGGTTCAGCAGTAGCACATGTTGGCCCACACCCTAAGACAAAGTGGGTCCAGTTATGTTACCAATGAATTGGATATTCATTGGCCCGATGCCAATCCCAATAGAACAGATACCATAGACATCCTGGCAAGGGTAGTGAAAACACTGAAAGATGCAAGAAGAGGAAAATAGCAGGGTTCAACATTTATGTAAAATGTGATATCAAATTCTAGAAGGGAGTCAGAATCTGCAGGAGGAGTAGCCACTCACCCCCCATCACCAGGAAACTGGGAAAGTTTCCTATAAGCTCCACTGGCCAAAACCCTACCCATTAACCACATTAGGTTATTCTGCACTTGAAGCATGACTACTCCCAATTGAAATGTGCTGAAAGTGGAAAATGTACAGCAGACTTCAAAATTTCATATGAAAAAAGGACATAAAATATCTCAATAATTTTGTATTGATAGCATACTGAAAGGATGTTTCTAAATATATTGGGTTTGATAAAATTTATTACTAAAGTCAATTTCACCTTTTACTCTTTATATCTTTAAATGTGGCTATTAGAAAATTTAAAATTACATAAGTGATTTGCATAATATTTCTATTGGACAGTACTGCCTTGTACCCTGGGAGGCAAAGGGATGAGGTGATATAGCAAAGAGTGATAAGGGCCCTCAAGGGCTTCAGAACCTGCAGGCTGACCAGCTGCCACCTCCCCCTTCCAATGGATGAGGTGGCCTGACTTCCAGAAGAGAGTTTGTACTATACCCCCAAAGAGATAGAGATGACCCAAAATGGAAGAACTTGAGATACTTTTAATTAAAAAGTTCTCATCTTTCCTAACTACCCTGAAGAAAGGGAGTTCATAAAGCAGTTGAGATCAGTTACTATTCCTCACATATTTGGGAGTGGTGTGAGTGAATATTTGACCTTGGTATAAATGAAAGTCTTTTATAGAATTGACTAGAGGCCTGGTGCACAAAATTCATGCGGGACGGGGGGGGGGGGGGGAGGATGGCTTGTCCATCAGCCCAGACTGCACCCTCTCCAATCTGGGACCCCTCAGGGGATGTCCAACTGCCGGTTTAGGCCCGATCCTTGTGGACAGTCAGATATCTCTCTCACAATCCGGGACTTCTGGCTCCCAACTGCTCGCCTGCCTGCCTGCCTGCCTGATTGCCCCTAACCCCTTCTGCCTGCCAGCCTGATCACCCCTATCCACTCCCCTGCCAGCCTGATCAAAGCCTAACTGCTCCCCTGATGGCCCAATCACCCCCAACTGCCCTCCCCTGCAGGCCTGGTCACCCCCAACCTCCCTCCCCTGCAGGCCTGGTCACCCCCAACTGCCCTCCCCTGATGGCCTGGTTGCCCCCAACTTCCTTCCCCTGCCGGCCTGGTTGCCCCTAACTGCCCTCCCAAAAGCTTTCAACCCAAAAGGGCAGAAAAAGTGCAGTAAGGTTCAGGATCATGCTTCTTTCTCTGTCTGTGCTCCAACTCCACCCTTATGAAATGAGCCACCATATTTTACCTAATCTAAATACTTTATAAACATCTGTCATCTCTACAACACCACTGTCACTTCCCACTTCAGACATTATTTCTGACAGAGCTACGAAAGAAAAAATGTTTTAATCTGCTTCTTACTAATTCCAAAATAATATTCAAGCCTTCACCAGAAAACTACAACAACAGAAAGCTATGAAATTTTCTAAAGAACCTACAAGAGGATTTGAACTGAAGAGCTATTCTGGAAGCATGATCCTAGATTAGAGATTAAATTTGGTTTATATATCAGTTCTCCTTAACAAAATTTCAGTGCAAAAAATCAACAGGATTTTTTAAATGAAATTTCACATTACTAATTAAGATATTTTTGAAAAGAACAATGAGTGAACACTTGCTCTATCAGATAGCAAACAGAATAATTAAAATAGCATGTGAAAATATAAATATAGATCAAGTTTTATTTCATCTAATCAAGAGTCCATATGGATAGAAAAGCATAATTAGAAGTGTAATATACGATAAAGATGGCATTTCAAATCAACGGGTAAGAATGAATCATCAAATAATTGGTGTTGCGATAACTTGCTATCAATTTAGGTCTAAAAATGAAAATCAGACACTTAGCTCCTATCATTCATGAAAATAAATCCCAGATGGCTAAATTTTAAAAGAAACATGGATAATATGTAATATTTTGAAATAATTAAGTAAGTCTATTTGCAAGGGTAGCATGTATCATTTTGTACTTTGCAAAGGTGTAGAAATGAGGAACGATGTCTAGCTTTGCCGGTACTTGTCAAGCTGTGTCCCATGGTTCGGGAGTCTTTCCTTTTTCTCATTTTCCACTTCTAACACTTTGCCACCATAAGGAAGCAGCTTTTCTCATTGGAACAAAAACCTTATATGCCAGCAGCAACCAATAAATAGTATTAATAATAAATAGGTAATTTGTATGTACATATATGCTTTTTCCCCCGACACAAATGGTGGCTATAAATGGAATGTGTCCCTTCAAAATCCATGCGTTGAAGTCCTAAGCCCCAGTGCAATGGTATTTGGAGGTAGGGCCTTTGGGAAATAATTAGGTTTAGATGAAGTTATGAGGGTGTGCCTTCATAATGGGATTAGTGCCCTTAAAAAAGAGGCATAAAGAGTT
Source organism: Corynorhinus townsendii (assembly GCA_026230045.1). NCBI lineage: Eukaryota > Metazoa > Chordata > Mammalia > Chiroptera > Vespertilionidae > Corynorhinus > Corynorhinus townsendii. Next base: position 58,622,056 of record JAPDVU010000005.1, on the reverse strand, counting down.
AGCTGCTTCTCTCTCCCCACTGTATGAACACAAAGCAAGAAGACAGCTGTCTTTACACCAAGAATATAGTTCTCACCAGAAACCAATCATGCTGGCAACTTGATCTTGGACTTCTAGCCTTCAGAACCATGAGAAAATAAATTTCTATTGTTTAAGTCACCAGTCATGACAGCCAGAGCTAATAGAGTGGTATGTTATCATAAAATATATTGGTTTTTTTGTTGCTGTTCTTAAATTCATTTTTATGTAGGTACACATAGGTGGCATGTGTGTGTGTGTGTGTATATATATATATATATATATATATATATATATCATACATATGTATATGTATATATATGCCTATGTATTAAACAACTGATAACAGAAATAATTTCTACAGAAGAGATTGTATAAAGATAGTGATCAAAGTTTGCTCCTGATTTAACTTTAATGTTTTATTTATTATAAGACTGTTTTCATATTACATGTTGTGTCTAAAATATTTCAAATGCTTATGTATTTTGAGAAAAATTTATGTTGGAAGGTGTCTCATGTTTTCAAATGTCAATTGATAGTAATCACTTATATTTAATGAATACCTACTATGTTCCAGGAAGTGAGTATGTTAATTCAATATCTCCTTAATCCCTTGCAACAATTCTATGAAGTATAGACTATTTATGCCTTCATTGTACAGAAGAAGAAACTGAAGTTCAGAGAAGTTAAGTGACTTAGCCAAGGGCATACAGCTATAAAAGGTAGAGCCAGGATTCTAACCTCAAGAACCTGACTCTAAACTAGAGCCTTCCCTTTTAACCTCTACAGCATGTTGAGAAATGAAAATAAGGCATCAGGAAATTAGCCGTGTAGTGAAAACTCTGGCAACAATTTCAGTAGAAAGATGAAGGCAAAAGATATTTTATAATAGAATGAGAAGGGAAATATAATTAATAAATGAATTGCTCATTTTTAAAAATTATGTTGAACCACATGAAATTATGAATACTTAACTATTTTTTACACAAAAAGTGAAATTTGCTTATGGTTCAACCTAATATATGTGCTAATTTATGAATATTATTTTCAAGAAACTTTCTTAGAATTATAAAAAAGACAATAAAGAGCAGAAGTTTCCAAAACCCTCAAGACTGTATGTGTGTGTTTTTAACAAATCTGAAAACTGTGTCAAGCCTTCTTATTCTGACATGAGAAAAATGTGCCTACAAGTATAATTATCAAATATGAGATTTGTGAATTATATTTCAGTAGTGGAGAAAAACATTTTAACCAATCAACCAATTTCTTAGTTTCAGGATGGTTATGAAAAAATACAACTTTTGGTTCAGAAGAAAAAGCCACCAGCAGTTTTTTTTAAATATATATATTTTTTATTTTTTACAGAGAGGAAGGGAGAGGGATAGAGAGCTAGAAACATCGATGATGAGAGAAACATCGATCAGCTGCCTTCTGCACGCCCTTGACCAGAATCGAACCTGGGACCTTTCAGTCCGCAGGCCAACGCTCTATCCACTGAGCCAAACCGGTTTTAGCATACCACCAGCAGAATGAGGACTATGCTTTTACCTACAACATCACCCACAATTTTCTGAGTATTATTTCCTAATATATTATCCTAATATTTTAATGACCTTTTTCACGGATTTTCCACTGGCATGCAAGTATTGGATTCATAATAATCTTAATCTACAACATTTCATATAACGGAACATACAGATCATTGACCCTTAAGAGTTAATAGCTCACTTAACTCACAGAAATCATCCAGTTCACGTTGACAAAGCACAAAACAGAGCCTTGTAGAGGTGAAAAGAATGCTTTTCCTTAGGTCACCCACTATTCAGGAAGATTTAACACTAAAACCCTCATTGTCTGGTTCCTAGTCCCTAGTAATCTTTTTACTTTGTTATAATGTGCCTATTTTTATCCTGTTACATAATGCAGATTAATCTGACTTTCCTTTTCTTCTTTTGAACTGGAGTTCTGAGTCAGCTAATCTTGATAATTATTGGGACAGGAAGCAAAGGACTAAAATGGCTCAGTAATCAAAGAAATCCCTGGCTATGAGTAGAGATTCTATTAGATACATGTCCCCTAGCTGCTGGGACCTCGAATCTGTTCTGTTTTTCCCACCCCCTTTAATTCCTGTGGCTCACTTTTGTTTCCCCGGCATAGTTTCAGACTATCCAGATAGCCTTTTGACCCTCACCTTGGCCTTGGCTTTGTCTTTTAGTACTTAGTTGTTTGAGAGTTTTTGTCTCTGACCCATGGCATGGCCTGTCTTCTGATTTCCATTCATCTCTTGGTTTGTGCTTGTCTATCTGGTTTCTCACTGGCTGCTTCACCTCCTAGCCTTGAGCCTGGACTTTGCTATATTCTGTTTTCTTTATAATAGACTAAATCCTGAGATACCTAGAAAGTAATGTGAATTTCATCTAGAAAATCCTTAGGGATTTCCTGGCATCTATGTGGAACTCCAGATTCACTCCCCAATCTTGTAATTGGAGTCTGCAGTGACTGTCCCACAGGTCACACCAGAAACTTCCTACATACAAGTGAACCCCACTGTATCAAATGGTAAGACCTTCAAAGTTATTTACAAGTCTAAGGAGCAATATTTAAAATTGATTTCTATTTTAGAGCAGTTTTAGGTTCCCAGCAAAATTGAACAGGAAGTACACAGTTCTGGGCAATTTTTTTTTACATTGACTAACTATAAAGAACATTTATTGTGATTTATGTTATGAAATGAAAGATCTATCCTTAATTTATCTTTTGTGAAAGTCCTCTCATGAGCTAGCAAAACTAGATAACTATGCCAATTACCAGTTTATTGTCTCTCAACTCCAAATCCACCCTTCATTGTCTGCTCTAGGACCCTGTAATTATTTCTCTCTCCCAGCTCATACAATGTTATGTCAGAAAGGAGTGCTGGCAGGATGCTAAAAAAGGAAGCGTCCTTCCCGGATCCAGTGTTTATCCCTTTTTGCTCCCACCATGTGGCGGCCAGTGGCATGTGAGAGAGACACGCCATGGTGCTTGTGCCCATGAAGTTCCAATGGCACCTCATAATCAGGTGCCCATCAGATTTTAGAGGCCCTCCCATTGTCAGAGTCCCACAGAGTCTCGCAAGCATATCAGGGGTTGCTTTTTGGCTTTGGTCTCTTGCACCAAGGAGGGGGTTTCCTGCTTGCCTGCTGACTGTGCTCAAGATCTTGTTGAGACCACCCAAGAACTTCTCCACCATTCAACGGGCCACAACCACACCTTCTACAATGAGGTCTAAATCCCAACCATGGAGAGGGATGGGAAACAAACCTCCAAATTTCTTTCTTTCTTGGGAACCCTCCTTTATCTCTGAGATAAAGTTCTCTTTTTAAAGTTTTCTTTACCCTTTTATGTAACAGATTTTTCTGTTAGAATGAATAATTCTTTACTTAAAGATTTTCCTATTCAAATTACTATGTTGTCTCTGTCTTTTCCACTGAATCTGATTGATACAGTAACATTGGGAAAATAGCTTTAATTTCTCAGTATACTCATTCACAGAATGAGGAGATTGGGTTAGTTGATCTCAAATGTCCTTTCCAGTTCAAAAACAAACAAACAAACATTATTCTAGGACATTTGGTTTTTTTCCAGTTCAAAAACAAACAAATATTATTCTAGGAAATTCAGGTTTTTTCTATACCTAGGTATAGAAAAATGAAGTATACTACAGTGAATACCATACAGCACAATGTAATTGTGTATTGTCTTCCCCAGCCTCAGCTACAGTAAGTGGGTCTCCCTTCTCATCTGAATAATGCTTTCCTCTTTCTGGGTCAAAATATTAAGTGACAGCAGCAGCCAGTATCATTCATGTACACAGTGGGCAATCAAATACTATGGAATCTTCTGTGAGGGTTTTAACTAGGAAACTATCCAAGGAACAAAATAAAAAACTAGAGGTTCATGTATGAAATTGAGAGTTTAAAATACATCAATAAGGACACATATGTAATACCATAATCATTAAAGAAATTTTAAAAGAGAAAAGAAAAAACACATCAGAAGTATCAGTTAGCCATTTGTGAATATAAATACTGTAAGTTTATATTAAGTATAAAACATGTTCCCACTGATATTGTTCATCCTAACACAGAAGATTCCATTCACTACTTCCATCACCACACAATTTAATTTTTTTTTTTACCTTTCTCTGTCTTTTACTGACTGTTCAGCCATTATTTTCTTCAATTCTTCTAGACGCCGAAGATCTCTCATTTCCATTTCTTGCCAATTCTGTTCTTTTTTAGCCCAGTATTTTCTGATCTGTTGTATAAATGTTACATAAAATTTAAATTAACAACAGAGATATAAAAACAAGGAGAAAAGTTATAACATTACCCATTGGCTCATAGAGCGAAGATTGAACTTAAATGGCACTTCATTCTTTTCATTTTTTAGATTTGCTTACAATATATTGGCAACAGAAAAAAATAAATTAAAACACGAAGGGTCACATTCTGAGACACTGTAAGGTTTAACAATTTTTGAAGGGGAAATGTGTCTTGGGCTGAGACCTAAGGTTTTAATCTACGGTTAAAATAACTGACTTTCAGGGAACCACAATAAAGGCATGTTATTGTCTCTGAAGTATATGATCTACCTGTCTCTCAAGAATATTTTTAACCCTTCTGGTAATACAGTCTTTAACAAATATAGCATCAAACCTATTTATACTTTAAAAGCATGAGTTTATTTATGCTAATGGACAGCAGGATGTTGAAAGTTTTATGCTTCTGGGGAAGTAGCAGGAGATAGGTGGGAGGAAGGAAGAAAAGAAAAAATTAGCTGTGTTGTGATAGATAGCAGGCATGACTTACGTGGTAAAATAAAGGACAAATTTAACAAGCATTGTTCTTGTTAGGCCTGTTTCATTTTCCTTCTCTGGGGGCAGAATGAGAAAACCAGAATTACACACGTACTATCATCAGGGGCTGAAACCATCTCTCAGGGCTCTCCCACTGATGGGGCAGTTGAAATTGATGTTTATTTGACTCTGGTCTGCCATGTTGTGTCTGGGTCAAGAGCCTGGATCTTGCTGGTAAAAAACCGAGTACCTCCCAGGTGAATGATTGTGAGTGACTCACAGAGAGTCTGCTGTAGAGGATCGGTTAGCTCCACCCCCAATGTGGCATTTTCTCTTTTTAAAAGTGCATGTGAAAAGCTCAGAGGTTTCCGGATTTTCCCTAGCAATGCGGTTTCTGACCCCTGGGAGGACCAAAAGGAGCATCCGGAGCACCATGGCCACTGCGACTGACCAGCAGAGCCTACAACCTCAGCAACCACATCTGTTCAACACTTAAGGAATAAGTGGATGAGCTCCAGGTAAAGTGATTCCACTACAAAAATGATTGAAATCTGAATTTGGGGAGTTCAGGTATGAAGCCAGAAAGGGAGCAGCACCACAGATGGGAATGAAAGAGAGGACAGGCAAGGGAGAGGGAGAAAACTGACTGACAGGTGCACTTCAGAGCCCTAATGAACAAAGGTCAGAGCGTTCTATTAGTGCCAAACAGGGCTCTGTTAACAGGGATTATATTGTCTCCCTCTGGAATTTATAAATGATCTTTATTTTATTCTTTATACTTTTCTGTGTTACTTTATTGTTTGCAATGAGTATGTATTTCTTTCATAATCAGAGAAAATAAAGCTACTTCAAAACTAAAATTTGAAATAGAACAGATATTGGATTGGAGCATTTTTCTCTGCGTTCCAATGTTTGCTTACTCCCAGCACTGGCCTTGGAGACAAGTCAGTGATCTTTTGTTGACAATGCCTTGACTACAAGTGGACCCACCCCGGGTTCCTAATATTCTGAGATTGCTGACGCCATTTGGTGCAATGTCCTTTGCAGGCCCTAGAAGTTATGTCACACCTGAGACATTTTGACATCTCAGGATGAATTGTTTTCATTCTTTACTCTCTGGTATCCTCATCTATTGCTGTACCATGAGTCAGTCTCTCTCTCTCTCTCTCTCTCTCTCTCTCTCTCTCTCTCTCTCTCTCTCTCGATTTACTCCTTCCCAGTTCTTTCTACCAGGTCCTCTGAAACCTCTGTGTCATCACACACCAAATCCTCTACTTCTTTAACCTTCCAGACACTACTTCATGATTTTGACTGAAATTCTCTTAAGTGAAGGAAGGATGCTCATCTTCTGATGCCCCATGTGCCAAGAGGCTGGGAAATGGTTTGGTCATTTTCCTCCTTCACCACTCCCTCCTATCAGGTACAACACCTTCTTCCTTTGATGTCCAAAACAATTCTTAGGCTACTTCAGCATCTGTCTGAGTGCCCTTCCCACCTGCAAATCTCAGTCCCTTGACTTCCTCCATTCCAATGAGGCACCTCCTCCCACTCCTCCAAGATTCTATTACCATCAAGAATAGTTCCAGTTCTGAAATCTTTCATTATAGCCTTCGATCCTCTAGTATAGTACTCATCACAAGGCTTTGCTAATTACTATACTTGTTTCTCTCCCCGCCCCCCCCCTCCCCGCCAAGATGGCAGAAACTGTGATTTATTTACCATGGCACTTACAAAGGCAACTAAAGTATAGAGAAGGTAGTATATACCTAATAAACATTTGATTGATTAATGAATTACACAACCGTAGAAACTGGTGCCATAGTCATGATTTCAACTGACGATCTTCTTTGACAATCAGCACTCCTTTTATGAATTCCTGGTCAATGCTTCTCAGTTTCTCATGGTGGTATTCCAAAACCTGTTCACTATGTTAAGCTCTATACCAGCCTCTACTTCTTCACTTTATCAGAGGTAAGGGAGATCAAGTTCATTTATCTTCCTTTGAGGGGCAAGATATCTAAAAGATACCTTCCTTGATGTCTTGCCCCTCAATGGAAAAGGTGTCCTATCTTCTGTCCAAGATTTTCCCCTCACCTGGGCTCCAGATCCTTTTCCCCAATCCCACTTTTCCATAACCTTACTCTGTCATTTACCTCTCTCCCCGCTGTACCTGCAGCCTTTAGTCTTTGCTGTTTCCTTTTCCTTACATGGAAATATACATAAATCTCACCCATTAATAAAAATCTGAAAGAACTTTCTTTAGACTCCCAAAACAGTAAGAACACACTCTTCATTGTTCCCTTTTCAGTCAAGCATCTTATAATATTTATTGTTTGACATCTCCTATTTTACTCCTCACCCATGGCATTCCTACATTCTAAATTCACTGTTCTCTGAATTCACTACTCTCACCAGTGACTTCCAAAGGATCAAACCAAATGATCCTTTTCAATCCTTATGGTACATAATATATTCATGTATTTGATTCTTTCAACCCTATCTGTAGCCTTAAGACATTACTGATTTTGGCATCCATTTGTTCAACAAATGTTTATATGGCACATGCTATAGGCCAGATTCTGTGCCATGTATGTGGGATATGGTGATTAAGGAGAAATAAGACCTCTGTCTCATTGAGCTGGGACTTTCTAGAAAGAGAGATAAATGAATGAATAGAATATTACATTAAGAAGAAAATAAGTATGATAATGATTTAGAAAAATGTGGGTAGAACTAATAGAAGGCATAATTTTTAAATGACATTTGTATCAAAACTTGAATGAGTGAGACAACCATGGAAAGAGATAAGGGAGATCTTCCCACTTGCAGGAAGTGGCAACTTTAGGTGCAATTGCACTAAGTGGGAAGGACCTTGTACATGTTCAGAACTGGGCAGAAGCCAGTGTAGCTGGAGCAGGTGGAGTGAGTTAAGACTGGAGGTGAGATCAGCAAGCTAGATAGGGACTTGATATTAGGCAATGATTTAGTTCTAGAAAAAAGGAAGCTACCAAAGTGCTTAAAGCAAGGAGTGACCTGATCTGGCTGATATTTGTAAAAGATAGCTCTGGCTATTGAATGGTAGAGCAGGGAAGAAGAAACAAGGAGGCCAGAGAGAATAAGACAAAAATGATCACTTGCACTCAGGAAATGAAGTGAGATTACTTCTTGGCCTCTTGGCTATGATCAAGTATAGGAAGTGAAGTGTTCAAATCTGAGACATGCTTTTGAGTGGAGTCAAATGCTCATTGAGGGATTAGATATAAAGGCTGAAGGAAAAAGAATCAAGAATGATGCCTAGCCCATGCCAGTTTGTCGCAGTGGATAGAGCATCGGCCTGTGGACCAAAGGGTCCCAGGTTGGATTCCAGTCAAGGGCCCGTACCTTGGTTGCAGGCTCCTCCCCATCCTGGGCCCTGGTTGAGGATTGTGCGGGAGGCAACCAATTGATGTGTTTCTCTCACATCAATGTTTCTCTCTGTCTTTCCCTCTCTCTTCTACTCTCCCTAAAAATCAATAGAAAAATATCCTCAGGTGAGGATTAATAACAACAACAACAAAAAAGAATGATGCCTAAGTTTTTGCTAGAGCAACTGGTTGGATGATGGTACCAATACTGAGATGGAAGAGGAGAAGAACAACAGGTTTGAAAAAAAGACAATCAGGAGTTCAATATTGAACATTAAACAGTTGATAATAACTATAAGACCTTTAAGTGGAGATTCCATACAAACACCTGAAGGTATAGGTAGGTGGCTCAAGAGAGGATTCAGAGCTGGAGATCTAAACAAAAGAGACATCCACTTAAAATGGTATCTGATGTTACAGGACTGAATATGGTCTCTAGGGTGAGAATGGAAATAGAAGAGAGATGGCGGCCATGCACTTGCTGCTTACTTGCCTTTTGCAGATTTTCTCAGCTAGAATAATTTTATTTCCCTCTTTCACTTGTTAATTTTACTCTACTTATAAGACCAGAACAAAGGCCATCTCCTTTCATCTTCCACTGAACACTGCAGTAAAAATGTTAGCAGTATCCTTGGCACACCAATGACCTTTGATTAAGGTTTATTCCTTTCCATTCTTTGTCCTATCTTGTATTCCTTGATTATTTTTCATGAGGCTCTGCCACTGGATTGTTATTGAGATATCTGGGCATTTACTATATTCCTGGTAAGCTCTCCCTGTCTTGTTGCCTGCTAAAACCTGTCCAGCTAGCCTTCAATTTCAGTATTGCTTCCTCAGCCTTCCTCTCTCTCCCTCTCCTCCAGACATAGCTAGGTTTATCTTCTAAGGCACTATTTATGTATCCTTAGCATAGCACTTTCCACATTGATCTGCATTATTCATCTTTTTATCCCTGGTACCTTGTATTGTGTCTGACACATAATAAGGCTTAATTGATCATCGTTAGCTGAGTGGAAGCTTCTTCTGGTCTCTGGTCCAAGAATAACAAACTTGTGGATGGGAACTAGCCAGCAATTTTATTTGCAGAATGATAAACTCTGAACTAAGCACTTCCCTAAGGACAGTTCTTTTCACTTTTCGTCAATTAATAGGAACAAGAAGTGTGTGTCAAGAATTATGGGAGTGATTCCTTTATTAACTTTTGGTCAAGAATATGTTTATATATTTTCAGAAAACAACTCCAAGACCATGTGGATTCCTGCAACAGAGAGGAATTGCTCCAGCCATGAAGACAGAAGAGAAACAGTCCAGAGATGGAAGACGCTGACAACGCCTTGCCATACTAGCAGTTAGCAGCTGTGCGTCACTGCAGGCTGCCCAGGACCAAACCAGAGAGGGTTGGACCTGCATTACCACCATTTGTCCACCATCCAGAACTGAAATATCATTGCTGACATGTACACATAAGGAACTGTTTGACATGGAAATTGGGACTCAAAAGAACTCACTACAGACTGATTCATTTGCCTCTCAGCATAACCATTATTGCTTGTCCCGTTTTTGGTTCTTATAAGTGTATTTCTAGTATCACATGATCTCACTCATCTAGGGGAAATAATGAACAACATAAACGGATGAACAAAAACAGACCTGGAGACGGGGAAGCATCGATCAGACTGTCAAACCTCAGGGAAGGTAGGGGAGGGTGGGGGTAAGGGGGAGAAATCAACCAAAAGACTTGTATGCATGCATATAAGCCTAACCAGTGGTCATGGACAACAGGGGGGTGGGGGCATGAATGGGGAAGGGTTCAGGAAGGGAATGGGGGGATGAGCACAAATATGTGATACCTTAATCAATAAAGAAATAATAAAAAAAGAATTATTGGAGTTGCAAGACTCAAACTGAAGTTAAGGCTAAGTGTATTTAACTAGCCCTTCGGGACATTTGTTGAGACAGATTTTAAACACATTGCTTTATAGAATTCTTGAGTGATTCTTGATAGAGGGATGAGAAAGTCAGTGCAAGTGATAAGAATTGAATTTAAAGCTTCTCTCTTGACTTCCAGCTGAGGGTCTAGAAGAGAAAGCTTGTTTTTCTTAAAACCAATACAGATGCTCATTGTTCCACAGCTCCTCCTATTATCACTGATTTGTATTGAATGTTACTCTTTCATAGTTCCACATTTTGTTCATTTTACCAAAAGTCAGTAAATGTGTAAATAAACCAAAGAAACTATTCCCTATAGAAATTTGTGAGTCAAAATAATGCTATGCTATTTTCTCAGGGTTTTAAGATCACGTTTATATCTCATCTTACTTTTGTAATCTTCCAGGCAATTTGCTTCTCATTAAAAACATGATGTTTATGGTACTGGAGTACATCAGAGTTTAATTTTTTAAAATGTGGATTAATATTACACAACCATTAAATTATATATTTTCTACTCCTTCAGTCCAAGAATTATTACAACTCAGCATGAAATGAGAATTTCTTGTTTGTAGCTAGAAAGTAGAAAGTTAGTACTAAAGCATTATTATGAAGATGGTTTGGTGTCTGATTTCAAGCAATCTGTATAATATTGAATCTTTGAACAAATAGATTTCTGTACCTTGCTTCCAGGTCATTATTTCAAATGCTTTAATGGCTTATTCAGGAGGAGGTCATAATTCTTAAATATATATATATATTATATATATATATATATATATATATATATATTTCACAAAATATATATTATTCACAAACAAGAGCTAAATGCTTCCTTTTAACTTTAACTATGTTCAATTACAGCACCCCCTGTTAGTCTTGGTTTGAGGACATAACTATATTCCCATTCTCTTAATTTTTTATCTCTCATTCTCTTACTGACTTTGTATTTTAATGATTCCTAAAGGAAACTGATAGAACACTCAAAACTAGGATAAGTCCAGAAGAATATAATAAGAGGACAATTGACAAGGGAGGGTTGGAATGCAGGGCAATCACAAGGGGCCATTCAGTAGCCTGGCTGCTTCAGAGCCATAGAGCAGAGTCAGAAAGGCTGATGTGAGGAGAGCCACTTGACAGGAGCTGAGACCTTTGGTAGAGGACAGTTAGTCAGCACGACTCCGCAGGGCAAGGAGTTGGGGAAATAATGCTTCCAACCTCACTGTCCTCCCTTATCCTCATTTCTGACATTTCACTTTGACTGAGCCCAACCAGGAGCCAGAGGGTAGGGACCCATGTAGGACAACTCCCTGGTCACAGAGCAGAATGGAGAGTAGATACAACCTAAGGGGAGGACGTCCAGCATGACAGTACTAATGTATTTTATTATAAATTATTTGGAGGTAGGTAATGTCTACATACGTAAGTAAATAACATGAATGTTTTCTAGGTGGTATTTAATTTGATCACTTATGTGAGCCTTTTTTCATGCCAGAGCTGCCTATTCAAATGATAATAGCTATTTTCTGCTGTGATGTAGTCTTAGGTTCTTAGAACATGATGAGCCAAGAAATGGAATAAACACATTAGTTATCTCCCTTTTAATTGAAATGTCAGGTAGATTACAAAATAATTCTGATGTCTTTTTTAGGAGTAAGGCCTATTTTCAGCAGGGGCATTGAAATATTACATAATGATCATGCCATATGTTGATATTACTAAAATGAATTTGTCTGTAATCTTGTTTAATTTCTCCCTTTTCACTATTCATTAAGAAGGGAGTATATACACTGAGGATGCTGTATTTCACTGCCTGAAATGTCAGGGAGAGTGAAAAGTAATCAAATCTCAGTCATTCAATCATGACTTCTTAGAGCTGTGGTGATTTTAGCAATCATTCAATCCAAATACCTCATTTTACAACTGAGGAGGTAAAATCTTATGGAACCTGCATAACTTGTCCAAGGTTGCTCACCTTGCTAGGGCCTCCTATTTTGGAATATTCTCCTCTATACCCCAACAGGGAAGAATAGTCTACTGTTTGTTCATTAAATTCATTCATTCAACCAGTATTTAATGAGGGCCTTGCCAGGCACTGGAGATAAAGCAATAAAGAAAACAGACATAACCCTCTTTTTAATGGTGCTTATATTCTAGAAGAGGAAGAGAAAGCAGTCAACAGATAGATACATGTCAGGGGGATGATAAATGCTTTTAAAAAAAGTTGGGTAAATGAACAGAGTAACAGGAGAGGAGGATGCTGTTTTAAGTTTCGTAATTGGGGTTGAACATTCTCTTTGCTGACATCTGAGTGGGGCCCTGAATGAGGTAAGAGAGTGAGTTATGCAGATCTGGGAGAGAAGAATTCCAAGCAGAGGGAACAGCCAGTACAAAGCTGAGGAGAGATGTGGTAGGGTACTCAAGGAGGAGGAAGTGGGTTGGTTATGGCTGGAGTAGGATGAGTGAGGAGAAAAGTGGTAGGATGTGAGATCCAAGAAATACAGAGTGTAGTGCAGGGAGTGACATATCTGCCATGACTTTTAAAAACATTACTGTGATTGTTGTGTGGAAAATACACTGGAGGGTGGTGGCAATGGAAAAGGAGGAGGCAGAAAAATTAATTAGAATATTAAGATGTTATTAAAATCATTCCAATGTGAAAGGAAGAGCCTTCTATTCATGACAATGAGCTTTGTGGATCTTTGTGGGAATAAGAATCAAATATAATACCAAAGCTTTTGGCCTGAATACTGGGAGCATATGTTTCCATTTTTTGAGAAAAGAAATACTGGGGAAGGAACAGGTTTGGAGGGAAAAACAAAAATAGATTTGAAGCAATGGGATGAGTAAGTTTAGAGTTCAAGAGAGAAGTCCAGACCAGAGAAATTAATCGGTACTAGTCAGCATATGATTGCATATAAGTTACATTGGATTGATTGAGATCACCTATAAGATATACATACTTAGAGGACTGAGTACACAGGCCACTCTCAGACTTAGAAGCTAGAATGATGAGAAGGGTCCATCCAAGTTTATTGAAAAAGAGAAAACAGTGAGACAAGAGAACAAAAAGAATTGGCTTCCTAGAAGCCAAATATCAAGTCTTCCAAGGAGGAGGCAGTAACCACTTTCATCTGAATGTTCGTGTAAGGTAAGGACTGAGAAGTTATCCCTGGAATTAGCAACATGAACATCAATGATGACCTTGGCAAGCACAGCTTTGCTGAGGGGAGGGACAAAATGGCTCAAGAGAGAATTGGCAAAAAGAAGTTGGAGACAGTGTGTATGTGCTATAGAATGGTGCGATTTTCCTAAGGAGGGGGTGAGGGGTCAAGGGAGATTATTATTTTTTAAATACGAGCCATAATGATATATTTGTAGGTTAGTAGGAAATAATTTGTAGGAAAGATGTAGAAGAAAAGGAGGAGATGGTGGTGGGAAAACAGTTGGGATAACCTTGACTAGGAGAGAGGGAATAGGATGCAGTGTGTGAGTGAAGGGTCCAGCCTTAGACAGGAGTGCAGACACTTAATTCATGCATTGCAAAAGGATGGAGGTGGGTACTAGGTACAGATTCTGATAGGTTGGTAGATGTGATATTGGAAGACTCTGGAAATTATCTTCTTGTAAAGTAAGATATTGGTAAGTAAAAAAAAAAAAAAAATCACGGGGGCATAGGCTACCAAGGAAACAGAACTGAACCTCACACCACCCTGCTTGGCCCCAGAGGATGGCTGGTTAGCCAGAGATGGGTAAGATTCCTCAAGGAAGGAACAACCTAAGACAGGCACAGTCGCAGAGGGGCCATCAGGAGAGAACTTGGGGGGGGGGCAACAGAAGTGGGGCACAGACCCTCACCCCCCAACATTGCAGGGGCTTGAACCCTCACCCCTTCTGAAGGAGGTCTCCTGCCCCCATGGCTGCTTCGCGCTTCCCACACACAGCTCAGATCGGGACCCAGGCAACAGAAAGAGACTTGGCCCAGCTCACATCGAGATACAGGTGACAGACAGAGACTTGGCCCAGCTCAGATCGGGACCCAGGTAACAGACAAGAGACTTGGCCGACAGCATCTGCCCTATATCTAAATTCAGCCTAGCATCTAGAATGCTCAGGGCCCATTCAAGAATGCAAATAATCCTTCCCACTAATATTTACAGGGTAGACTAAGATTGTTGGTAGAGTATTAAATTTGACAGTAAAATAGTAATCAAGTTTTCAGATTAATTTAAATAGGCTAATTGAAATAAGTGAATATTCAAGTAAAGTTAATTGTACTGGACAAAAAGCTGTTCTTAAAGTAATAACTAAAATTTCTATTGGTACTTCATCTCATGGTAAAATTCCTGAATATGCAATGAACCTAAAGCAGTCATATGTGTGGGCAAAAAAAAAAAAATTTTTTTTTAAATTTAAAGTTATCAAGACTGCATTATAAAATTTACAAAAACCTCCATTAATAAAAAAAAGGGGGGGGATAGTAGGGCAATATCATGTAAGGAAAAATATCCTATAAGTAAATTACATCTAGAAAATTTTTACTTTACCAAATTAATTTTCATTTGTAATGCTAACAGCAAGACGATCATTAAAAACACACATGGTGTCTAAATAAGACAAAAGAAAATCGTTTGAACAAAAATAAAAAGGATCCCAAATCAATTATATAGAAAAGATTCCTTTTTTAACTTGTGGTCGAGAATATGTTTGTATATTTTCAGAAAACAGCTCCAAGACCAGGTGGATTCCTGCAACAGAGAGGAATTGACAGGTGTGCTCCAACCACGAAGACAAGAGGAAAAAACTGTCCAGAGATGGAAGACGCTGACAACGCCTTGCCACGCGAGCAGTCAGCAGCTGTGCACCGCTGCAGGTTGCCTAGGACCAAACCAGAGAGGGTCGGACCTGCATTGCCACCATATGCCCACCATCCAGATATCATTGCTGACATGTACACATAAGGAACTGTTAGACATTGAAACGGGGACTCAGAACTGTTGGACATTGAAATTGGGACTCAAACATTTTTTTGTTTTGTTTTGTTTGGTTATTATATGTTTATTTCTAGTCTGCAAAGGCAAAACTTTTTAAAGGAAAGAAATGGTGGGAAAAAGATACAGAGGCAAAGAAGCATTGAACAGACTGTCAAACTACATTGGGAAGACAGGGGAGGTTGGGTGAGGGGGGCTGTAAGAGACCAACCAAAGGACTTGTACGCATGCATATAAGCACAGCCAATGGATATAAGACACTGGGGCGAGGGGGAGGGCGGGCAGGTGAAGGCATGTACTGGGAGGGGGGAAGTCAATGGGGGGGAAAAAAGGAGACATATGTACTACTATTTGTAATACTTAAAACAATAAAAAATAAATAAAATAAAATAAAGAGGGACCAGTCAGGCAAGAAGGAGGTTTATAGGGAAGATACGAGGAAATTGGTTGTAAACGAAGGATCAAGAATAAACTGTAGATGAAATAATTTTTAAAAAATTATATCAAAATCATTAATATTTTCTTCCATCTACTACTTAATCAAAGAACAGCACTAAGGAGGCAATGAAAATGTTTTTTAATCTATCCATAACACACGGTTATAATTTATGCTTCAACTGTGATCAAACTATAATGATCCATCTTCTTGCAGTTTAGAATGGTTCATTAACCCAAGGAGAGAAATCCTGAGAAAATATTAAGAGTAAGGAAACAAACACAGTGAAACTGTGTACACCTGTAACATAAAATATTCCCAGTAAGCAGACTACTACAGAGTTAAAAGTATCAATTACCTATCTAATAACAGGTAAAGCAGGACAGAACTAGAGCCATAGAAATGACCCTAAAGCAAATAGTTTGAAACCAAGATTTCTCAAAATTGATTAATCACAGACTTAACAGCAATTATAATGATGGGTAGCATACCAGTGTTTAAAATCATGAACTATGGAGTTAGCCCTCCTGAGTTCAAATCCTAACTGCACTTCTTAGTGGATATATTACTTTGGGGAAAATATGTACATTCTTTGTATCTCTGTTTATTCATTTATAAAATGAAGAACATGCTAGTACAACCCCCTTAGGGTAGTTAAGAAGATAAAATGAACATAGAGCAGTGACCTGCACATAGTAAGCACTCTGTAAAATTAAATCACCACAGATAATGAATTCCTACCCAGAAAATAGAACCCAAAATTGACACCTGGAGTTAATTTTTAAGACTTTTCTTCTAAAGTTGTCTATTGGGAAATATTTTACAGGAAAACAAATATATCTAGTTCTTGATCATCCAGAGGTTTGTTTTCTCCCCTCCATCTGACTTTTTTAACTTAAAACAAACAAACAAACAAAAAACCTCTCTCAAGAAGACATACAAATGGCAAACAGATATATGAAAAGATGTTCAACCTCACTAGCTATTAGAGAAATGGAAATCAAAACTACAATGAAATACCATCTCACACCTGTTAGAATAGCTATTATCAATAAGATAAGTAATAACAAGTGCTGGAGAAGTTGTGGAGAAAAAGAAACCTCATTCACCGCTGATGGGAATGTAAACTGGTATAGCCACTATGGAAAAGAGTAAGGCACTTCCTCAAAAAATTGCTAACAGAATTACCATATGACCCAGCAATCTCTTTTCAGGGTTCCACCTAAAAAAAACTCAAAAACATTTAATTGCAAAGACACAGGTCCCCCTATGTTCTTTGCATTTTTATTCATGGTGGCCAAAACATGGAGACAACCAAAGCATCCTTTGATAGAAGATTGGATAAAGAAGTTGCGGTACATATATATTATGGATTACAATTCAGCCATAAGAAAAGAGGAAATGCTGCCATTTGCAACAACATGGATAAACCTTGAGACTATTATGGTAAGCGACATAAGTCAGTCAGAAAAGCTAAGAACCATATGATTTCACTTATATGAGGGACTGAACCTCAAAGACACAGACAACAGTAAAGGGGGGTAGTATAGGGTAAAGGAGGCCAAGTATATGGTGACAAGAGAAGATTTGACTATGGGTGGTGGGTACACAATGTAATATACACATCGTGTATCATAGAAATGTACACTCAAAACATATACGATCTTATTGACCAATGTCACCCCAATAAATTTAATTTTAAAAAGAACAAAAAAATAAAAATAAAAAACCTGTCCTATCATCAGTCTTTCTACTTTAAAAAAAAAGTTCCAATGGAAATTTCACTATTTAAAAAAATATGTTTTTATTGATTTCAGAGAGAGGAAGGGAGTGGGAGAGGGAAATAGAAAATCTATAAAACTATAATGATCCAGTTTCTTACAGTTCAATTAGAGTGGAACTAAATGACAAAAAATCATCAATTGGCTGCCTCCTGCATGCCACCTCCTGGGGATGGAGCCTGCAACCAGGGCATGTGTCCTGACGGGAATCAAACCATGACCTCCTGGTTCAGGGGTCGATGCTCAACCACTGAACTACACTGGCTGCGTGGAAATTTCACTTTTAAAAGACAGTTGAAACCAGAAAAGTGAGCTTCTTGGACTACCATCTGCCTTTCTACCACTTACTGATTCATATACTGAGAACTGACCCTGTGTTCAGTCTCATATGGGAAGGTTAGAATTAGTTAATAAGCTTCTATTAATATTCATTTCCAAATTTTAATAGCAAAACAAGAAACATTATGAATATTTAAAAATTATGTGATCTCTTGGATAATTAAACCTCCCATACTACACTAATTTCTTTACTCATATAATATTAATCAGATGACTGATATTAAATATTCAGAAAATAAAGTATGAAGCCATAGTTGGTTTTTGGAATCATTTTTACATAAAATATACATTATCTTCTGATTTAGATCATTATAAAATTCTAATAGTTAATTTACTCATTAGGTTTCATAGCTCCCATGTTTGGAGTATTTAATCAGATTCCCAAAAAAGACCAAAAATTAAAAGAAAACCACCTTGTTAAACTTGGACTGCAAGATCACATTTCTAGGAATTAGTAGTTGAGAGAGTCTCAAAATTGAGGGTAGGAAGCAATTCAACAGATTGGTCCTCAGCCAGATGGGGATACTTCACTCCAGTGGCAGGTGGTTCCTTTGCGAAGAGGATGCTTACAGTGAGAGATTTGGGTGGGTGGATGTTAGAGCAAAGGTCAAACTGTTCATAAAGACTCAAAGACATGTTTTCAGGGTCCAAGGAGTCTATGAGAGTTCTTATATTCAATATTCTCCATTTTATGAAAATGTAAAAAAAGTGTTGTAAGCCAATTTTAGATCATCTGGATGTGACTGCATTACTGAGTACTGCCACGGTGTTTTTGTGTTCACAGTTCAGCTGATCCCCAATGATATCTACACTAATATAAGAGTAACATGCAAATTGACCATC
This sequence comes from Corynorhinus townsendii, assembly GCA_026230045.1. Classification (NCBI taxonomy): domain Eukaryota; kingdom Metazoa; phylum Chordata; class Mammalia; order Chiroptera; family Vespertilionidae; genus Corynorhinus; species Corynorhinus townsendii. The sequence continues at coordinate 58,603,478 of JAPDVU010000005.1, read as the reverse complement.
ACTCCGCTATGCCCACCAGCCAATCAGAGTATGCAAATTAACCCAACAAAGATGGTGAGGAGCAAAGACTGAAGACAGCGTAGAAGGAAGAGGGAGGGAAAGCGGAAAGCAGGGTGGTGGCAGTGGGAGGGAAAGTGTGGGGGTGGGGGGTGGGGGGGTGGCCGTGGGCTTTGCTCCCTTCTCTGCTTCGCTCAGGCCGCAGCAAAGCCCTATTCTTGCAGGAATCTTCTTGCAATGGGCCTCTAGTATTATATAAATTGACAATATTTATACCTGGAGTTGTGTTAGTCTAAATGGGTTCCAGTTAGATATCTCTCTCCCTTCCCCCAATCCCCCCCACCTCACACACACACCCTTTTACTTTATGCAAAGTTGAGAAGGAGCAGCATGAGGAAAAAGGAGTTGGAGGAAACAGACTACGGTCTGGACCAGATGGTCCCATTTCTGAGGGGCCTTTCTGCCAGGGATGCTTTCCAAGCAGAGTTCTGATTATAAAGGTCCTTTCTCCCACTAAGTCCCCAAGATCTATGCACCCTCCCTCTGCAATAGCAAGGCATTCATTACATGAAATGAAAGCCAATTCGTCACAAGTATTTGAAGGAAATTGCAGAGGACAGTTTCATATCCTGCAGCTCCTAGTGAGCACAAATGCACACAATAGCAATTAAAGGCCCAAGCAAAAAGAAAAAATTAGTAAAAAGAGAGATGATGAGACTTATTGGAATCAGTGCAAAAAGTTTATACTCCAAGGCCTAAACTTTGATCAAATGTGTCAAAACTAATGACCTTTATTGGCATAGGAGCATTCACACTAGGGAGCCATCAGACCAGCATGGGTTGGTGTGAGTACAGTTTGGGTTGGTGTGGCCAAAGTATAGTTTGATGATACAAGACCAGGAAATAAGAGAGGAGGAGGGCCAGGCATGAATGACTGAGGCCAAAGTTTCCATGAGATCCTCCTCAAGCTCAGGCCTTCATCAATCCCCACTGAGAGGGGCAGGAGAGTCACACAATAGTTATGGGTGTAAGTGTACATACACAGATACACGAATTTGCACTTACTATGTATATGTGCAGATATATTTTATTTACTGTATGTAGTTACACTTAATTTAACTAATTGCAAACTCCATATAGTTCAATCCATTATATATTTTTAGTTTTTCTCTATTAACCCTTTTGTTCTCCTTATAAAGTTTGAAGCTAAAAAAAAAAATCTTGAACTAATAGTAAGAGAATCTACTGACCTAACCAAGAACTGCATATTATCTTTGTGGCAGAACAGGCAAACACATCCGTTTAAAAAGATACCAGAAAAGGGGCAATTTCTGTTTGAGTGGAGTGACCTTACAATTGCATGGAGGAATGGATGTACCATGTGTTATATTAAAGGCACTTGGTGCATACTTATTGAATAAATGGACTAATGAATGAATGATCATCCTATTTGGACCGTTAGTGACGCCTTTGGGAGTATACACAGTCTTACTGTCAATATGCCTTACTAGGAGCTGACATAACTATTCTATGTGTAAGGTGGTGAGGAGGGAAGGGAAGCTTTTCCCAAGCCTGGATGGCTGGGTTTCACTGGGGGCTGGAAGTAAGAGGAATGTAGCCTGCTTCCTGCCAATAGCATTGGGATGGGGGGGGGGGGGGGGGGTGGATCCATGAGCCTCCTTTCACTTCATACTTTCTCAGTTCCTTTCAGTCCAAGCTGGCAATGTTTTAGACAACATATTTTTGTCTTATCAGAAATCAGTGTTTCTAATAAAATTTTCTCAAGAACCAAATGAGCTATTGTGGATTTCTGGGGATTCACTCCATTAAACAAATGCCACACCCACAGGTATTTTTGAGATAATCCCTTCTCTCTTTTGGCTTCCTGTTGAGGTGGCCAAGAAAAGACTGTCCTTGAACATCCTAAAGGCCTTCTAGTGTGAGAAGATCTGTAAGAAACACCATTAATTTCCTGGAAGGGTTTTTCATGTGACTAAACACTAATCTTTTCATCTTTTTGAGGTTATAACAAAGGGTTTTATATTAGCACACTCAGCCTTTTCTCCATCCCATGCTGTCGGCAACAATCTCTTAACTCCAGGGTAGGTTTGGAAGTTAAAGCAAGAATACATTTTGGGCATATCAGATTTGAAGCAGTGAGATATGTGAGTCTGCAGTTCAAGAGAGAAGTCTAGTCTGGAGATATTAATTAGTATTAGTCAGCATATTAATGGCACATAAATTATGTTGGATAGATTAAGATCACCTAGAAGGTACACACACGTTAGAAATTGTTTTCAGTTCATCACACATGGAGTTCATTACTTAGGAGAGCTTTCCACCTACCTGCAGGACAGAATTTCCCTAGACTTTCTCCCACCACATTACTGTGATCTTCCTATCCCTAGTTTCCAATAATATATTTGCTGAATTTTTCTGAGCCCTCAGCAGCCACATCTCTACCGTTTATATTTCTATTAGCAGTCTGTTCAAGGCGTTCTAGTCTTGTTTCAGTCATGCTCCTCAGATTCTTCCAGCATCTCCCCAGACCCCAATTCCAAAGCCACTTCCACATGTTTCTAGATTTGTTTTGGCAGCATTTTACTTATAGATACTAAATCCTTTGTTAATTTTTTAATTGCTGTGTAACAAATTACCACATATTTAGCAGCTTAAAACAACACTCACTTATTAGCTCAGAATCCTCTAAGTCAAAGTTCACTATGGTGTGGCTGGGCTCTCTGCTCATGACGTCACAAGGCTGAAATCAAGGTGTTGACAAAACTGAGTTCTCATTTGGATGCTTTAGAGAAAAATCTGCTCATTCTTGCTTTTGGCAGAATTCAGCTCCTTATGGTTATAGAACTACAGTACAGGTTATAGGTTCTCACTTCCTTTCTGGCTGTCAACCATGGTCACTCTCAGCCCCTAGAAGCCCCTCCTCCCATTCCTTGCCATGTGATCTCCTCAATCTTTAAGCCACAAATGTGAGTTTTATGTTCTTGTCGTGTTTCAAATCTATGACTAACCCTCCTGTGAGCAGCCAAAGAAAACTCTTTGCTTTTAAAGGACTCATAGTTAGGTCAAGCCCACCCAGATAATCTCCCCCTTTCCCAAGGTGGTCTTTGTTGTACAATATAACCTAATCCATGGCATTTACCACCCTGGCGGTTATACAGGGCATGCATCTCACAGGAGCAGGAAATCTCGGGGCCCATCTTAGAAGCCTGCCTATTATAGGAGTTATTCATTGGCCCCTTTATGTATCAATAATCCCAAAGAAGCAGAGTTTAAAGTCTGGGAATTTAGTTTTTTATCATTCTCCTGTGCTGACCTTCCCCCTTCCTCTCCCCGACTTTTACCTTTTTAGATCAGTAAATTAAGAAATACTGGAGAAGAGATTGTTATGATTTTATAACAAACTGCTCTCATAAGAACCCAGAGATTCCCACCCTGAGAGAATGGTTTTGATCTGAATTGGAAGGTACTGTGGATTCAAGCACAGAGCTTCTTGAATCTTCTATGAAGCAGCACTGCATTCTGTTTATGATAGCCTGCCCTCTTTTGTTTTAGACTCTTCCTCCTCTTCGCTGATTATCTGTCTGCAGGACGGATATAATTCTGAGTATGTGCCAGGTCACCTGAAGACAAGGGGGAGCATCCAAGTGCCAAGGTTCTACTGGAGCCTGGGTCTCTTGGTATTTATTGGTGCGATGTCACTTAAAACTAAGAGATCACAAAATGATAGGTTCCCCCCACACTCCCCCACCAAAAAAAAAAAAAAAATCTCTGAGGTAAGGCTGAAGGCCACATGGCTATGGAGTCATTCTGACTTCCCTGATAATGCTCCTCATCCCTCAGTCATACAATGTGGCTGGTTTCAATGCTGAATTAGGAGTTGGCTAAAATTGGGGGAGACTTGTGGTATGCTTGACAATGGAAGGACAAGGTTCTTTTTTAGGTGAGCATTGGTTGAAATCTTCATTTTGGGAGCAAGGCTGATCTTTCCTTACTTCAGATTCCATAAAACTCCGAGCATCATGCAGCAACAAACTCCTAAAATGCTGTGATACAGAGCAATCTTTATGTTACTCAAGCCATCCGAAGAGCCACGTCTACTGAAAAGGTGATGCTGAGACCAATATCACACATCAAGTGTTTTAAGGTTCATCTTGCACAGTAATTTTGTTTGTTACAATAGCTCCTAGGGATAGTTTATAGAAAGGCAACATCTTTTGATTTTTATCATGACAATAATTTCAAAAATGGAAAGAGGCTTCTGAAATATTACCATTATCTCCTAACAGCTTATAAATCAAAACTTTCCTTGAGTCTAGAATAAAACCATAAAACTGTGGATATTATGTTCAACTAGAGTTTTAAAACACAGAAAAGAGTGATCTAATAACATAAAGGTAGATTTTGAAAAGAGATGGGCACCTACTAGGGTAAACTTTGACACCGAATACAAATCAAATGTTATTCCAACAAAAATACAATATTATTCCAACAAAAAGACATTATTATTCCATAAAAGACAAACACTGGGAAGAAGAATTAGAACAAAAATATCTCTTGTTCATGAACCCTGCAGTGGGGTTTTACACATAGTTTCTCTATCTCTGTAGCTGCTCTCTTAAAAAAAGAGAAAGCCAGGCAGGTGAAACAGCCCCAGTTAACACAGCAACCAGTCTCAAGACAGTGAAACGGCCTATGAGAGTTTTTCTGCCAAGCTAGTATTAAAATTAAAGCACTAAAATTTGTCACCAACATATAAAATAGCTAAAAGAAATAGAATCTGGATTTCTGGTTAGTATACATAAAAGTAGCCAGAACTATGGTGAGTATGTCTGAGTTAAGATGGAAATCTCCTTTTCTACTTTAAACACATAAATATTTGGGACAAACTATAACACAACACTACACACACACACACACACACACACACACACACACACACACACACACCAATGCCCCAGTGCTGAAAATAAATGGAACTCAAAATCAGAGCAGTGAGAGGAAGCCAAAGCCTAGGGACTCTTGGGGAAATGGGGGCCTGAGATGGGTCTGAGAACTTGGTGGCAGGACTTTTAATATTAATTAGTTGTAGGGCTTGTGCACACAGGAGCTAGAACCAAGCTTACAAAGAGCAAGAAGTCATGCAGGGATCATCCATACACAAAATGGGAACTAGATGCACTATGACCACTCCCAGGAAAGTGACAAGGGGACCAGAGGAATGAAGGGTTAACTGGAGAACCCAGGCTAGGGCTGTGCATCTGTGCTGAGTCAGCACCCACTCCAGCTCCTAGCACAGGTCCCGAGTCTCAAGTTAATATACCAACTGGTCCTGGACCAGTGAAAGGCATGGGGCCCTTAGCAGAGGCAAAAATAAAAGCTCTCTGTAGAAATGCTCTCACTACCAGGTCACAGTTCCTAAAGGAACACACGACCCAAAAAGAGAAAGCTTAATAACTTCAATTACTTGATCATTTTAAATTTCTGTGAAACTACAGATGCCACAGAGAAAATTAAGAGGCAAGTGACCAATGGAAGAAAACATTTGGAACCCATATAACTAATGAAAATAAATGAAGAATTTATAAGAACTTCTACAGATTAATAAAGAAAAAAATGGACAAATGGACAAAAAGTACAAACAAGCAATTCACAGATGAAGAAAACTGCCCAATAAATATGAAGAGACTTTCAATCTTGCAAGTGATCAGAGTCCAATTTAAAACAACGAGACACTTTACATTTATAAGATTGGCACAAATCAAGAAGAAAAGTTATAAGATAAAAATAAAAAACCTTATGAAATGGAAAGCATACAGATCCAAGAACATAGTAATTCCCCTCCAAAGTGTACCCTAGAGAAAGCTGTGCACATATGCCCCAGTGGACATGTATATGGTGGCTGCTACAGCATGGTTGCAAGAAAAAAACTTTAGAAACTTAAATGTCAACCACTAAGAGAAGGGATAAGTAGTAGCCTAGTTCTACAATGGAACACTGTGTAGCAGTTAAAAGGCATGAACTAGGTCTCTGTATATTAACATAAGTATATCTCAAAACTGTAAGGTTGAATGAAGTACATGCTGTAGAATGATCCAATATGATAGTATTTATGAAAAAGTTTAAACTCACAAGCTACATATTAAAATATATAAAAAGCAATAATAAGACAAGAGGAAAGATGGCGACTGGCAGGAAGGTAGGGAGGGAGAGTGTGTGAGAGAGTGAGGGAGCGATAGAGGTGTGTGTGGGTGTGTGTGTGAGTGAAATAGCGACAGTTAGACCCTGCAGTTCTTCCAGGGGGCTGCCAATCTGGGCAGTCTTAGATGGCAAAACCCTGCTGCCACCACAAACACTCCAGGGAGGACACCGGTTGCACAGAGACCATGCCATCTTGAAGAACAGAACTGCTTGAGACTAGAATCCTAGCCTTGCCAACACCCAGCCTGGTCTCAGAAGCAAACCAGGACCCTGCAGCCACACTGGTAAAAGACCTGCGATCACTCCTGCAGACCCAGGGACACCAAGACTCCAGGCACCACAGCCGCAGATTTCTGTGAGTCACAAAGCCAATCCCCTTCCCCTGCTGCCCCACGGCAGTGACATAGAAACTCCCAGACCCCAGCTGCAAAATAAGGCTTTCTGCACACACAAAACAGTGGCGACTCTGCCTGATTTGAGCCTCAGTGTTGGACACAGGAAGTTTGTTTCCCACAACTCGTCTCCACGCCCAGGCAGGGAGACTGAGCTAAATTTGAGTCTAGCTGCTCACCCCTAGGGAGGTTGTTTTCTGTGACCAGATCCCGCACCAATGCAGGGCAGGGAGACAGTGCTGAACTTGAGCCCGAACTTGTGAACTCTGGGAATTTGTTTCCCGTGACTCGTCTCTACACCCAGGCAGGGAGACTGAGCTGAATCTGAGCCTAGCTGCTCATCCTTAGGGATGTAGTTTTCTGTGACCAGATCCCGCGCTCATGCAGGGCAGGGAGACAGCGCTGAACTTGAGCCCAGACTTGCTAACTTTGGGAATTTGTTTCCCACGACTAATGTCCATGCCCAGGCAGGGAGATTGAGCTGAATTTGAACCTAGCGGCTCATCCTTAGAGAAGTAGTTTTCTGCGACCAGATCCCACGCCCACACAGGGCAGGGAGACAGCGCTGAACTTGAGCCTGTACTTGCAAACTCTGGGAATTTGTTTCCTGTGAATAGTCTCCACGCCCAGGCAGGGAGGCAGTCCTGAATTTGAGCATAGGCTCGTGACCTTGGGGAGATTGTTTTCTGCGACCAGATCCTGAACCCACGCAGGGAGACAGTGCTGAATTTGAGCCTGGGGGTGCAAACCCGGGGAGTTTGTTTCCCATGGCCTGACCCTGCACCTTAGCAGAGAGGCTGCGCTGAATTTGAACCTGGATGTGCGGACTTGGGGAATTTGTTCCCCACGACCAGACCCTGTGCCCACACAGGGAGGCAGCGCTGAATTTGAGCTTGGGTGCATGAACACGGGGAGTTTGTTTTCCACTGTGCACACCCGTGTGACCAAAGCTCACACACACATTAAGTGGGAGTGACACCTGACTTTGATTCAGGACAAGCGCACACAGAAGGCTGTTAACCACAGGGCAGAAGTGGACCTCCTACCAACACAGTGCGACTGAGCAACCCACACTCCCAAGCAGATCGGGGACCCTGAATTTCCATGCAAGAGGCAGCAATGAGCACCAGTGACTAGACTCTGTTCCTCATTGCATGAGCCTGGGATCCCTGATTCCCAGTACATTCACACTAAGAGCCAGTGACTCCAATTCTTGGTGCATGTGCACACAGGGACCCTGATTCTCAGTGAGAGGTAGCACCAAGCAACAGAGACTCTGATACTCAATTCTTGGCATGGATACAGAGAGCCTCTGACTCCTAACATGCAATAGGGGACTTTGATTTTAAGCACACGCCAATGGGCCCTCTGTTTCAATGTGGCACAGGCCACACTAAGTCCCTGATTCTAGGTGCACACATGAGGCCACACTAAGCACCTGTGACTCTGACCCAGGGTGAGCGTAGCTCCCACCAACCCACAGCAACTGCACGTCTTGGTGTCAGAGCTCTTTAGTGACACTTGGGGGGTGCAAAACTCCCACTGCACATGGCCCAGGAACCCTCAACTCGACATTTGAACCTTCTGATGATACTCAGAATGGGGAGACAATGAAGCAATCCCCAGAGGAAAGAAAAGGAGGAATTGTCAAGAAAAGAAATAAGTGAAACAGAAGCATGCAACATGACAGAAAAAGAATTCAGAGTAATGGTCATACAGTTCATACACTGGATGGATGAAAAAATCAACAACATATACAAAAATCAAGAAGAAATGAAAAATGATATAGCTACAATAAAAAACACCATGGAAGGCTTCAACAGTAGACTAGAAGAAGCAGAGGACAGAAATAGTGAGTTAGAGGATTAGGTATAGAAACAAGCCCAATCTGAACCTCAACTAGAGAAAAAAATTAAAAAGCAGGAGGAGAGCCTAAGGGAGCTTTGGGACAATGCAAAACCAAATAACATACGTATAATAGGGCTGCCAGAAGGACAAGAAGAGCAGCAAGGATTAGAAAATTTATTTGAAGAAATAATGATAAAAAAGTTCCCTGATATGGGGAAGAAAAAAAGTTACTCAAGTACAGAGAGTCCCAAGCAAGATGAATCCCAAAAGACCCACACTAAGACACAACATAATTACAATGGCAAATGTTATTGACAAAGAGAGAATCTTAAAGACTGCAAAAGAGAGACAGAAAGTTACCTAGAAAGAATCCTCCATCAGATTATCAAATGATTTCTCAACAGAAACACATCAAGCTAGAAGGGAATGGAAGGATATATACAAAGTGATGCAAAGCAAGGGACTGAATCCAAGAATACTCTATCCAGCAAGACTATCAATCAAAATTGAAGGGGAAATCAGGAGCTTCGTAGACAAAAAAAGGCTAAGGGAGTTTATCACTACCAAGCCAGCAATGCAAGAAATGCTAAAGGGAATGCTGTAAAAAGAAGAAACAAAAAGGTAAGAAGGAACACAGCCTCAAAAAATAAAAATGGCTACAAACGAGTACCTTTCAATAATAACTTTAGACGTAAATGGACTAAATGCTCCAATCAAAAGACACTGAGTGGCTGAATGAATAAAAAAAATGACCCATATATATGCTGTCTACAAGGGACCCACCTCAGAACAAGGGACTCACACATGCTGAAAGTGAAGGGATGAAAAAATATTTTTTCAGGCAAATGGAAATGAAAAAAAAGCTGGGGTAGCAATACATATATCTGACAAAATAGACCTCAAAGTGAAGGCCATAATAAGAGATAAAGAAGGGCACTTCATAATACTACAGGGATAGATACAACAAGAGGATATAACCCTGGTAAACATATATGCACCCAATGCAGGAGCATCCAAATACATAAAAAATGCCCAGGAAAATATCAAGAGAGAGACTGACAACAATACAATCATAGTAGGGGACTTTAATACACCACTGACATGACTGGATAAATTCTCTAGACAAAAGATCAGCAAAGAAACAACAATCGTAAATGACTCACTAGATCAGATGGACTTAATTGACATCTTCAGAACGTTTCACCCCAAAGCTGAGGAATATATATTCTTCTCAAGTGCACATGGGACATTTTTAAAAATAGATCACATACAGGGTAACAAGCAAAGACTCCCAAAATTCAAGAAGATTGAAATCATACCAAGCATCTTTTCATCTTTATTGCAGTTTATTAGAAATAAACTACAATAAAAACAATCCAAAATACTAAAACACTTGGAAGCTGAATAGCATGTTGTTAAATATTGATTGGGTTACCAATGAGATCAAAGAAGAAATTAAAAACATTCTGGAAACTAATGACAATAAAAACACAACAATCCAAAAGCTATGGGACACAATGAAAGCAGTCCAGAGAGGGAAGTTTATAGCTCTACAGGCCTACCTCAAAAAAAAAAAAAAAAACAAGAAAAAATGGTAGTAAATCATCTAATGCTACAACTCAAAGAATTAGAAAGAGAGCAACAAGAAAATCCCAGAGTGAGCAGAAGGGAGGAAATAATAAAGATTAGAGCAGAAATAAATGACATAGAGACCAAAAAAACAATACAAAAGATCAATGAAACCAAGAGCCGGTTCTTTGAAAGGATAAACAAGATTGGTGAACCTCTAGCCAGGCTCACCAAGAAGCAAAGAAAAAGGACGCAAATAAACAAATCAAAAATGATAGCGGTGAAATAACAACAGACTCCACCAAAATACAAAGGATTTTTTAAAAATATTATGAACAACTCTATTCCAACAAACTAGACAACCTGGAGGAAATGGACATATTCCTAGAAAAATACAACCTTCCGGGGAGAAACCAAGATGGCAGCATAGGTAAACACCTAAACCAATGCCTCGCACAACAATTTCAAAACTACAACTAAAAGAACGGACACCATTCAGAACCACAGGAAAGCTGGCTGACTGAAAATTCTACAACTAGAAGGAAAGAGAAAAGTTCACGGAGAATTAGAGGAACGGCAAAGGGTTGAGGTACAGCAAAGGGTCTTTGTGCACTCAGAGAGGAAGGGTGGCTGAGAGCCTGGCTGACTTTCTCTGGCAGGAAGGGGAAGGAAGCCCACAACTGCACTGAACCCCAGTTCCAACTGCACTGAACCCCAGTTCCGGGCAAAACCCTGGGGACCCAGGCTCACACAGGGGGAGTCTGGACTGTAAGGTAGAGAGAAAGGCACTCAGATACTCAGAGACCTGGGGGAGGGGGACTGGAGGTGCGCACGCCAGTGCGCACAAAGACTGAGGAGGTTGCTACAGGCTTTCCCTAGCAGAAGGGAGTCAGAAGCTCCTGAATGCACTGAACCCTAGCTCTGACTGCACTGAACGCCAGATCCAGGCGAGCCCCTGGGGACCCACACTCTTGCGGAGGGAATCTGGACTCTCGGGTGGAGGCTCGGGAGGCGGGGAAGGCAGAAGTCTGGAGGTGCACGTACAAGGGCAGGGATGACAGGAAGCCAAGACTGTCTGTTCCGCCCTGAGACTCCACCCCATCCAAGCTGAACACAGAGGCTTTTGCAATTTGGCAGGTCTAATCCTATAAGGCTGTCTCCAGCACCAAACTTCTCCCAGTGTAGACACAGCTGATCCTCACAGCCAACTGGCCTGGAGGTCAATTCCTCCCAGTGATACCAACAACAATCAAGACTTAACTACAATGAGGCTGTACACACCGTCCACAAAGGGGTGCACCAAGAGTGTCCACCTCAGGTAACTGGGAGGCTGACCCACTGGGTCATATAGGAAACCCAGCACACAAAGCTATCCTACCAACTCAGGGAAGCAGTGAAAATGCAGTGACAAAGAAACAGATCACAAACAAAAGAAATGGAGGGGAAAAAACGACTGGATATAGAATTCAAAACCACGGTTATAAGGCTTTTCAAGAATATCCTAGAAAACACAGATAAATATAATGAGACCCTCAAAGATATGAAAAAGGACCAACTAGAAATTAAACATACACTGACTGAAATAAAAACTATTATACAGAGACCCAACAACAGACTAGAGGAACGCAAGAATCAAGTCAAAGAATTGAAATACAAAGAAGCAAAACACACTCAACCGAAAAAGCCAAAAGAAAAAAAAATTCAAAAAGTTGAAGATAGCATAAGGAGCTTCAGAGACAACTTCAAGCGTACCAACATCAAAATTATGGGGGTGCCAGAAGAAGAGAGAGAGCAACATAGTGAAAACCTATTTGGAGAAATAATGACAGAAAACTTCCCCCACCTGGTGAAAGAAATAGACTTACAAGTCCAGGAAGTGCACAGAACCCCAAACAAAAGGAATCCAAAGAGGACCACACCAAGACACATCATAATTAAAATCCCAAGAGCAAAAGACAAAGAGAGAATATTAAAAGCAGCAAGAGAAAAACAGTTAATTAGCTACAAGGGAGCACCCATAAGATTGTCAGCTGATTTCTCAACAGAAACTATGCAGGCCAGACGGGAGTGGCAAGAAATCTACAAAGTGATGAATAGCAAGAACCTACAACCAAGATTACTCTACCCAGCAAAGCTATCATTCAGAATTGAAGGGCAGATAAAGAGCTTCACAGATAAGAAAAAGCTAAAGGAGTTCATCACCACCAAACCAGTATTATATGAAATGCTGAAAGGTATTCCTTAAGAAGAGGAAGAAGAAGAAAAAGGTAAAGATAAAAATTATGAACAACAAATACATATCTATCAACAAGTGAACTTAAAAATCAAGTGAATTGAAAACCTGAAGAACAGAATAAACTGGTGAATATAGTAGAATCAGGGGCATAGAAAGGGAGTGGACTGATAATTCTCAGGGGGAAAGGGGTATGGGGGGTGCAGGAAGAGATAGGACAAAAATCGTACACCTATGGATGAGGACAGTGAGGGGGAGGTAAGGGCAGAAGGTGGGGTGGGAACTGGGTGGAGGAGAGCTATGGGGGGGGGGGGAGGAGAAACAATTGTAATAATCTGAATAAAGATTTATTTAAAAAAGAAAAAGAAAGAAAGGAAAAAAAAAAGAAAAATACAACCTTCCAAAACTCAATCAGGAAGATTCTAAAAATCTCAATAGGGGAATCCAAGATGGTGGGGTAGGTAAACACCTAAACTACTGCCTCCCACAACAATTTCAAAACTGCAACTAAAAGACAAAACGTCTATCACCCAGAACCACGGGAAAGCTGGCTGAGTGGAACTTCTACAACTAGAAGGAAAGAGAAAAGAGCATTGAGACGTGCACAAGAGCTGAAAAGGTGAGGTACGGAGGTGCGGCATCTGGGCTGGCGGCAGGTGTTGCTTTTTTCAACCAAAAGGGAGACAAGCCCCCGATTACTCTGATATACAGTTTCTGGGGAGACGCGGGGGACCCAAACTCCTACGGGGAGAAGCTGGACTGTCTGCCAGTGAGGGTGGCTTGCTTGCAGAGCTGCACGCAAGAATAATTGTTTACTGTGCTGGGGCACTGGACGCAGTTGGAGACACAGAGCCGGCTAACTAGCAGCCATTGCTGTTTGCCACGCCCTAGCATAGTGACGCCCTGAGACCCCGCCCCACACAACCTACAAACCCACCCAAGCTCCAAGCAGCGAATTTAGCATAAGAAAAGCCTGCCCTATCGCAGCTTAACCTAACAAACTTGCAGCCCGGATAAGACATCTCCAAAACCTCCAAAGCCCAAGCAAAGAGGAGAAAACTGTAGCTCTCACTGTAGCTCCTGCTGGGTGGACTCAGACAATAGCTGACCTGCACCCCATTGGAGATCCAGAAGTCAGTATACCTAGTGGTCAGTGTGAGAAACCAGATTTCAACTCCTCACATCCATAAGTGACACATTCAAGAGGCAGACTCAGCAAGCACCAAAGCCCCACTGAAACAAGTCCTGCACCATAAGCGTGTCTCCAGCACAGCAGTTCTTATAGACACAGCGAGTCCTCACAGCCGATTTGCCTGGAGGTCACTTCCTCCCAGCGTACCAACAGCAATTAAGGCTTAACTACACCAAGACTTTGCACTCAGCCCACAAAGGGGTGTACCAAGAGCATCCACATCAGGTGATTGGGGAGGCTGAGCTACTGCCCCCTATAGGTCACCTACCACACAAAGCCACTCCATCAACACAGGGAAGCAGTCAAAATGCGGAAACAAAGAAACATGTCACGAATGAAAGAAACGGAGGAAAGCAAACTACTGGACGACATAGAGTTCAGAACCACATGTATAAGGTTACTCAAGAATCTTCTAAAAACTGCTGAGAAACTTGATGACACTTCTGAGGAGTTTAGTGAGACCTTCAAGGACCTTAATGAGAATGCCAAAAAAATTGAAAAGGACCAGTCAGAAATGAAGTATACACTGTCTAAAATAAAGAATATACAGAAACTCAACTGTAGATCAACGTACCCCAAGAATCAAACAAAAGATCTGAAATATGAGGAAACAAAAAACACCCAACCAGAAAAACAAAAAGAAAAAAGAATCCAAAAATATGAAGATAGTGTAAGGAGCCTCTGGGACAACTTCAAGCGTACCAATATCCAAATTTTTGGGGTGCCAGAAGAAGAGAGAGAGCAAAATACTGAAAACCTATTAGAAGAAATAATGACAGGAAACTTTCCCTACCTGGTGAAAGAAATAGACTTACAAGTCCAGGAAGCGCACAGAACCCCAAACAAAAGGAATCCAAAGAGGACCACACCAAGACACATCATAATTAAAATGCCAAGGGCAAAAGACAACGAGAGAATCTTGAAAGCAGCAAGAGAAAAATGGTTAGTTACCTACAAGGGAGTACCCATACGGCTGTCAGCTGATTTCTCAGCAGAAACTATGCAAGCCAGAAGGGGAGTGGCAAGAAATATTTAAAGTGATGAACAGCAAGAACCTACAACCAAGATTACTCTACCCAGCAAAGCTATCATTCAGAGTTGAAGGTCAGATAAAGAGCTTCACAGACAAGAAAAAGCTAAAGGAGTTCATTGCCACCAAACCAGGATTACATGAAATGCTGAAGGGTATTCTTTAAGAAGAGGATGAAGAAGAAAAAGGTAAAGATAAAAATTATGAACAACAAAATGACATCAAATACATACCTATCAACAAGTGATACTAAAAATCAAGTGAATGAAAATCTGAAGAACAGAATGGACTGGTGAATATAATAGAATCAGGGACATAGAAAGGGAGTGGACTGACAACTCTCAGGGGAAGCAGGTGTGAGTGGTGCGGGAAGAGATTGGACAAAAATCTTACTCTTATGGATGAAGACAGTGGCAGGGGTTAAGGGCATGGGGTAGGGTGGGGTGGGGAATCATGTGGAGGGGAGCTATAGGGGGAAAACAAAAAGAGGAACACCTGTAATCTGAACAATAAAGATTTATTTTTTAAAAAAATCTCAATAGGCCAATAACTATGGAAGAAATTGAAGCAGTCATCAAAAAGCTTGCAGCAAACAAAGCCTGGGCCAGATGGCTTCACAGGAGAGTTATACCAAACATTCAAGGAAGAACTGAAACCTATCCTCCTCAGACTATTCCAGAAAATTCAAGAGGAAGGAACACTTCCAAGTTCCTTCTATGAAGCCAGCATCACCCTAATACCAAAACTAGATAAAGACAACACAATGAAAGAGAATTACAAGCCAATATCCCTCATGAACATAGATGCCAAAATTCTCAACATAGTTCTAGCAAATCCAATCCAGTATCCCTCATGAACATAGATGCCAAAATCCTCAACATAATTCTAGCAAATCGAATCCAGCACTACATCAGAAAGATCATACACCATGACCAAGTAGGATTTATCCCAGAGATGCAAGGATGGTACAATATTTACAAATCAATAAACGTGATATATCACATAAACAAACTGAGGAAAAAAATCGCATAGTCATATCAATTGATGCAGAAAAAGCATTTGACAAAATCCAACACACTTTCTTGATAAAAACTCTCAGCAAGGTGGGAATACAAAGATCATACCTCAATATAATAAAAGCCATATATGACAAACCCACAGCCAGCATCACACTCAATGGACAAAAACTAAAGCCATTTCCCCTAAAAACAGGAACAAGACAGGGATGCCCTCTCTCACCACTCCTGTTCGACATAGTAGTGGAAGTACTAGCCATTGCTATCAGACAAGAAGAAGAAATAAAAGGCATCCAAATTGGAAAAGAAGAATTAGAACTGTCCTTATTTGGAGATGACATGATACTGTACATAGAAAGCTCTAAAGACTCCATTAAAAAATTATTAGACTTAATAAGTGAATTCGGCAATGTAGCAGGATACAAAATTAACGCCATGAAATCTATGGCATTTCTATACGCCAATAGTGAACTTACAGAAAGAGAGACTAAAAAAGCAATCTCATTTACCATCACACCAAAAAAATTAAGATACCTAGGAATAAACTTAACTAAAGAGGTAAAAGACCTATATGCAAAAAAACTACAGGACACTGAAAAAAGCGAGGAAGATATAAACAGATGGAAGAACATACCGTGTTCATGGATTGGTAGAATCAACATCATTAAAATGTCCATACTACCCAAAGCAATCTATAGATTCAATGCAATCTTCATTAAAATACCAATGGCATATTTCATAGACCTGGAACGAACTCTCCAAAAATTCATCTGGAATAAAAAAAGACCCCAAATAGCCACAGCAATCCTGAGAAAGAAGAACAAAGTAGGTGGGATCTCAATACCAGATATCAAGCTGTATTACAAAGCCACTGTTCTCAAAACAGCCTGGTACTGGCACAAGAACAGATATATAGATCAATGGAATGGAATAGGGAGCCCAGAAATTGACCCAAACCACTATGCCCAATTAATATTCAACAAAGGAGGCATGAACATACAATGGAATCAAGACAGTCTCTTCAATAAATGGTGTTGGGAAAATTGGACAGATACATGCAAAAAAAATGAAACTAGATCACCAACTTACACCACACACAAAAATAAACTCAAAATGGATACAGGATTTAAACATAAGACGGGAAAACATAGAAATACTAGAGGAATCCACAGGCAGCAAAATCTCAGACATATGCCGAAGGAACTTCTTCACTGTTACTGCTCCTAGGGCAATGGAAACTAAAGAGAAAATGAACAAATGGGACTACATCAAAATAAAAAGCTTTTGCACAGCAAAAGAAACCAACAAACCAACAAGAAAGACCACTGTATGGGAGAACATATTTGCCAATGTTATCACTGATAAGGGTTTAATCTCCAGCATCTACAGGGAACTCATACAACTCAACAAAAGGAAGATAAACAATCCAATCAAGAAATGGGCAAGGGACCTAAATAGAAATTTTTCTAAAGAAGACAGAAGGAAGGCCAAGAGACATATGAAAACATGCTCAACGTCACTAATTATCTGAGAGATGGAAATCAAAACGACAATGCGGTACCATCTCACAACTGTCAGAATGGCTATCATCAACAAATCAACAAAAAACTAGTGCTGGCAAGGATGTGGAGAAAAAGGAACCCTTGTGCACTGCTGGTGGGAATGCACATTGGTGCAGCTACTGTGGAAAACAGTATGGAGTTTCCTCAAAAAACTAAAAATAGGACTCCCATTTGACCCAGTAATACCACTGCTAGGAATATATCCCAAGAAGCTAGAAACATCAATCAGAAAGGATACATGCACCCCTATGTTCATAGCAGCACAATTTAACATAGCTAAGATTTGGAAACAGCCTAAGTGCCCGTTAGCCGATGAGTGGATTAAAAAACTGTGGTATATCTACACAATGGAATACTACACTGCGCTAAAAACAAAGGAATCCCTACCATTTGCAACAACATGGATGGAGATGGAGAGCATTCTGCTAAGTGAAATAAGCCAGTCAGAGAAAGATAAATATCACATGATCTCATTCATCTATGGGGAATAATGAACAACATAAACTAATGATCAAAAATAGATCCCGAGACAGGGAAGCATCGATCAGACTGTCAAACCTCAGAGGGAAGATAGGGGAGGGGAGGGTAAGGGGAAGAGATCAACCAAAGGATTTGTATGCATGCATATAAGCCTAACCAATGGACACAGACAACAGGGGGGTGAGGGCATGGGGGAGGGGGTGGTTTGGGAAGGTAATGAGGGGATGAGGACAAATATGTAATACCTTAACCCAGTGGTCAGGCCTGCTCAGCACAAGACTTAACAACAGTCACAAAACCTGTCTTTTCTTTACCCTCAGCATCTTTTCTAATCACAAGTATCTGTAATTATGCAGGTTAATAAAGTGGGTTCTCCTTCATGTCCAAAGATCTTCCTAAGAACTGCCTATGAAAATCCCATGCCAAACACCAAGGTTAATCAAACCTCAATCAGGCAGTTAAACATTCATTCACACATTCACAGCAACAGTGAATTTTATACTTTTTCTTTCTTCTCTTCTCTTTGTAACATTTTCTTCTTCTTCCACAGTTTCTCTTTCTCCTCTTCCTTTTCCCTTCTTCTGACAGAAATTTCCATTTCTAGTTGTGCTATCTCTTCCTGGTGGGCTCGCCACTGAAGAACCTGAAATAGAAATTCATTTCAATAACAATTCATACTCATGTGATTTTACCGATCACAATGAGACTAGGTTCTGTAACAAGCAGATGTCAAAGTTTTTCCAAATACACATTAAAATTCTATGTGCACATGAGTGTGATATGTGTGCAATATGTGTGTGTGCTTTAGTGTTAAAAGGAGAAAGGAACCTTAAAATCATCTCATTCAGAGATTCTTCACTTGGATTCATGGAGTGAAATCCTAAAGACTCTGTGAATTAACTTAAAAGGATTTATAGATTCTCATAAATAGCATTAAAAATTTCTCTATTTTTGCTTAGGTATGTTTTTCTGAAGCAACAGTTCCAGCTTCTGTACAACAATTTTTTAAAAATCTCAAATGGGAGGAGAAACCAAGATGGCAGTATAGGTAAACACCAAAACTGCTGCCTCACACAACAGTTTCAAAACTACAACTAAAAGACAAAACGGACATCATCCAGAACCACAGGAAGGCTGGCTGAGTGAAAATTCTACAACTAGAAGGAAAGAGAAAAGCACACTGAGACTCAGGAGCTGCAGGAGGCAGAGGTACTGAGACGCGTGTGCAGAGAGGACTGGCAACTGAGTGCGCAGCTGGCTTTCTCAAGCCGGAGGGAGACAAAAGCTCCCGACTGCACTGAACTCCAGTTTCGGGCGAGACTCTGGGAACCCAGACTTATAAGGGGTGAAACTGGACTGTCTGAAAAGAGAAAAACACACTGAGACTCAGAGCAAATGAGGAAGGCAGAGGTACCGAGACACACGTGAGGAGAGGTGGGCAACTGAGCATGAGGCTGGCTTTCTCAAGTGGGAGGGAGACAAAAGCTCCCAACTGCACTGAACTCCAGTTCTGGGTGAGACTCTGGGGACCGAGACTCATTCGGGGAGAAATTGGACTGTCTGGCAGTGGGCAGAACTCGAGGGCGGCTTTCTCTCAGAGGTGCTTGCAGCGATTACCACAGGACACTGAGACACAGGGGCCTATTAGGGCAGGGATGATGGGAAACCAATGCTGTCTGCTCCACCCTGAGACTCTGCCCCATACAAGCTGAGCACAGAGGCTTTTGCAGGTCTTTCTCGTAAGGGTGTCTCCAGCACAGAAGTTCTCCCATCATAGACACAGATGATCCTCACAGCCAATTGGCCTGGAGGTCAATTCCTCCCAGTGATACCAACAACAATCAAAACTTAACTACAAGACTGTGTACACAGCCCACAAAGGGGTGCACCAAGAGTGTCCACCTCAGGTAACTGTGGAGGCTAAGCTACTGGGCCCTATAGAACACCTACCACACAAAGCCACTCTATCAACTCAGGGAAGCAGCGAAAATGTGGAGACAAAGAAACAGGTCACAAATGAAAGAAATGGAAGAATGCAAATGACTGGATATAGAGTTCAAAACCATGGTTATAAGGTTTTTCAAGAATTTCCTAGAAAAGGCCATGAAATTTAGCGAGACCCTCGAAGATATGAAAAAGGACCAACTAAAAATTAAACATACACTGACTGAAATAAAAAATATTATACAGAGATCTAACAGCAGACTAGAGGATTGCAAGAATCAAGTCAAAGAATTGAAATACAAAGAAGCAAAAAACATTCAACCGAAAAAGCAAAAAGAAAAAAAAATCCAAAAATTTGAAGATAGTGTAAGGAGCCTCTGGGACAACTTCAAGCATACCAACCTCAAAATTATGGGTGTGCCAGAAGAAGAGAGAGAGCAGGATACTGAAAACCTATTTGAAGAAATAATGACAGAAAACTTCCCCCACCTGGTGAAAGAAATAGACTTACAAGTCCAGGAAGCGCACAGAACCCCAAACAAAAGGAATCCAAAGAGGACCAACCAAGACACATCATAATTAAGATGCCAAGAGCAAAAGACAAAGAGAGAATATTAAAAGCAGCAAGAGAAAAACAGTTAATTACCTATAAGGGAGCACCCATACGATTGTCAGCTGATTTCTCAACAGAAACTATGCAGGCCAGATGGGAGTGGCAAGCAATATTCAAAGTGATGAATAGCAAGAACCTACAACCAAGATTACTCTACCCAGCAAAGGTATCATTCAGAATTGAAGGGCAGATAAAGAGTTTCACAGATAAGAAAAAGCTAAAGGAGTTCATCACCGCCAAACCAGTATTATATGAAATGCTGAAAGGTATTCTTTAAGAAGAGGAAGAAGAAGAAAAAGGTAAAGATAAAAATTATGAACAACAAATAGATATCTATCAACTTGAATCTAAAAATCAACTGAATAAAAAAACCTGAACAGAATAAACTGGTGAATATAATAGAATCAGGGGCATAGGAAGGGAGTGGACTGACAATTCTCAGCAGGAAAAGGGTGTGGGGGGGAGCGGGAAGAGACTGGACAAAAATCGTACACCTATGGATGAGGACAGTGGGGGGGGGGGGGGTAGAGGCAGAGGGTGGGATGGGAACCAGCTGGAGGGGAACTATGGGGGAAAGAAGAGGAACAATTGTAATAATCTGAAGAATAAAGATTTATTAAATTAAAAGAAAAAGAAATGCAAAATAGAAAAAAATAAAAGTAAAAAATAAAAATCTCAAATGGTCCCAAGGTGCTAAAAAGTTTAAGAACCATTGATTATTTCATCCTCTTTATTTAATAAGTGAGGAAAATGAGCCCAAAGGACGATGAAAAAAATTTTTTTCAAGACAATTTAAAAGAACTTTTGGGGTACTGATAGGTGTTATTGGTAGAAATAAACTGCTACAGCCCTAATTGGGGAATATGTATCATAATATAACATATGTATAGCCTTTGACCCACATCCCACGTTTAGGGAATTATTCAAAGACAATTGGACAAGTGCACAAAAATGTACCCATTGGAACATTCACTGCAGTGCTGCTTTAACACAAAAATTGGAAAGAGTCTAAGTGTCTGGCAATAGGAGACAGCTTAAATGAATTATGGTACCTTCATACAATGACTGCTATTGAAAAAGATGCTTTTTATTTATATTCACTGACATAGAAAATGCCCACAACAGACTGTTAGGTGCAAAAAAAGCAGGTGCAAAACCACTTAACAATGTGATCTCATTAAATTAAATATCATCTATATATCTACACATAGAAAAAGATTTTGAAGGAGGTTTATCAAAATAATATATTGGCTATCTCTGAATAGCATTATTTCATGGAATTTTAAAAATTTATTCCTTAAGCCTGTCTGTGCCAAGGTATATTTTTACAGTGAACATGTATTATCTTTGTAAGCAAGAAACCAATGAAACTAACAAATAAAATCAAACCCTTACATGTTCCATGGACACATGTATCTAAGGAAACAGAGAGAAGGGAGATGGAGAAATGTGCAGAATTTTTTTTTAGTAAAGGAGGGAACTAGCATTCCCAACTTAATACCTTTCATTACATATTTGATATAAGCATGACTCATTATAGTAATACATAAAATGAAAACTGAATAACTAAAATAACTGAATTCAAGTGACTAAACAGTTAAACTCTTTTTACACTTTAACTATTCTAAGTTTGTTTTCTAAAAACATATTTGCCCTATATATCAAAATAACAAAAAAAAAATCAGACTCTTGTTTTGAAACACACTTAGGTTTTCCTATCAGCTGCTATTCTGGTCATCATATTTACATTCTTCTTTGGAAATCCATACCTAGAATAAGATCACCTGTGCCTTCTGTCCTGACCCCCCGCTTCCAAACCTTTCCTTCCTGTAACCCACAGGCTATCTTAAGCATGCTGTATCAATCAAGTGTCAAGTGCTGCTAGTGATCTTCCTCACAATCCTCTGAAGGACAGCCCTCAGCCCCCCTTTCCTAACCCTCACGGTGGTACCTAACCCTGCTAACCATCTCTTCATGTTTAAAACTCTTGCCTGCACAGGCCATACATTGTCTCCCATGCTTCTCCACTAATGGATACTACTCTTTTCTTCTTCCTGCTTCCTGTACCCACCTCACACCCACAACTCTACTGCTATCCTTTCGCTTTGACCTCAACCTCCCTATGATCATTATTTAACATGCCCATTCTCTCCCATGAGTTAACCTATCATTTCTGTGTATCTCACTCTAAAATGTACTCTTTTTGTCTGCAACCCCATCCTAACAAATATGTAATGCCTTTACTATTTGTATGTGCATCCAAAATACAACATTTCCAAAGTGAAACTCAACATCTTTAACTTGGCTACAGCTTTACACCAAGCCCTGTGGGCCTGCCTCTTCTTTTATTATTATTATTATTTTAAAATATATTTTTATTGATTTCAGAGAGGAAGGGAGAGGGAGAGAGAGTTAGAAACATCAATGATGAGAGAGAGTCATTGATCAGCTGCCTCCTACACACCCTCTACGGGGGAGTGAGCCCACAACCCAGGCATGTGCCCTTGACCAGAATTGAACCCGTGACTCTTCAGTCCCCAGGCCAATGCTCTATCCACTGAGCCAAACCAGCTAGGGCCTGCCTCTTCTTTTAAACATTCTGTTTGTTCTGTGGAACCACAAGTACCTCTGTAGTTTGTAATTTTTTTATTATGCACACCAATCAACATAACTAATTCTTTACAATTTATGTCTAACTTAGGCAATCTTATATATTTTAAGTTCAGATGAGCTTTTACTTATGACAAATCAATTTCTAAACTATTGAATTTCCATAGGCCACTTCATTGTAATTCCCTCCAGTGGTCGGCCAACTGCGGCTCGCGAGCCACATGCGGCAGAGCAGTGGTCAGCAAACTCATTAGTCAACAAAGCAAATATCAACAGTACAACGATTGAAATTTCTTTTGAGAGCCAAATTTTTTAAACTTAAACTTCTTCTAACACCACTTCTTCAAAATAGACTTGCTCAGGCCATGGTATTTTGTGGAAGAGCCACACTCAAGGGGCCAAAGAGCTGCATGTGGCTCGTGAGCCACAGTTTGTCAACCACGGCCCTAGACCACTCCATCTACCTGCTAAATGCATTTAGAACAATACCAAAAAGTTCAGGAGATTATGTCAATTTCTCCAATGAGAACCGGAATGGTTGAGCCTTCTCGTTGTCCCCAACAATGTCCCCCACTAACCCAGCTAATGTGTTATCTCTAGGTAGGTTTTGTTTTTCCTTCACCTTCCCTTACTGCTCTTAGCCTTATAGCACGGTCCATACTATTTCCTCACTGGCAGTGCTCTCAGTTTCTCCCTGTTTCATAAAATGCTTCTTGGCCTGCACATGTCGCATGTCTTCCATGAAGCATTCTCCAACCCATGCTCATCTCTCTTTTCTTAATCATTTTATTATTCCATAATTGCTCTTGACTTGTTTTGAGCATAATGCTTCTAGTTCTATTTAGAACAGGGTCCATGATATATATGTATTTTGTCTTCCCTTTTTATTGTCTTGCAAAGTGCTAGCACATCATAGGTACTCAATAATTACCTATTTGTTTACCAAAATAATTTTTTAATAAAACCTAATAAATTAAGAAGAAATTATACCATTAGAATATATCATTTTGAAACATCTAATCAAATAATGAGTCCTCATTCATGATCACCAATAGCTACTAAAAACTGCACGTTAATAGCTGATGGGAAACCTTATAATGGTTGGGTCAGAGTGGCAACAATTGAGCACACTAAACAATTTAACATCGCAGAAAAGTAAGCAGACATTTTAGCATCTTAATGGAAGTAAGTAACATTCCCATAAACTTTTCTTGCCAAAAAAATAAGAAGGAATATAATCAAACCTCAATATCCATGGATCAAGATACAGGAAATTTAGCCAATGGAGAAACACAAAATGACAGTATGGGAATGCAGTCAGCAAAACTGAACCCTGAAAACTTGAAAGGACTTTGAAAATCACAAGAAAAAAATAAAATAAGGAGAACTATGGATTAGAAGAGATTTAAGAAACATAGCAACCAAATATAATATATGGATCCTATTTGGATTCTGATTTAAATAAACCAAATATGAAAAGAAATTTTAAAACAACTAAGATTTTCATTTTGATTAATTAATGTTATTAAGGAAATATTGTTAAAGTTTTTAGGTTTGATTATAGTGTGGCTATGCTTTTTGAAAGTTTTTCATTTTAGAGAGATACTGAAATATTAACAGATGAAATGATACGTCTGGGGATTTGCTCACTATTAGTTATCCTATGGGCATGGGAGAGTAGGTAAAGGCATAGATGAAACAAATTTGACTAATGAGTTGATGATAACTGTTGAAGCTGAGTGATGACAGACTTTTGTCTATGTCTAAATGTTTCCACACTAAAAATTGTATTTTAAAAAACCGTAAAATATAATGTATGTCCAAAGATATTTGTATAATCAAATACTGTAGTCTCAAGGTTTTCAGAGAGTAGGAAGAAAATTTGAGATGCAGTGAACTAATGAAAAGAAAAATAGCATACACTTGGCCTTTCTGAGTACTGAGATTATTTCTGTAAATTCCAATAGAAAGAAGTTTGGGCCTTGGAACTACTCTTCTCACCTTTTGATTTAAGACTAACTTATGGGAATTATAATTAAATAACTTTTGCATAAGTGATACCATATAATGTAATGATGCAAAAGTATAAGTAGCTATCTGTAACTGGAGATTTCTGTTTCCAATGGCAAATATAGCAAGAAAATTACCAGACCAATAAAACTGGGATAACCCAGTTTACCCACCAATTATCTGATTTACCCTCCCTTGTCATTTGCAAGTCTAAAAGATGTTTCTCCTGTTCTCCAGAAAATATAAGATTATGGCTATTTTTTTTAAATGGGCATAAACACCATACATGAAATAAATGCAAGTTCAGCAACCAAAAGCCAATGGGTTGTAGCTGCCAAGCAATATATGAAATGCTGGAGCGGGGAGTGGAGGGGGACTATGGGGCAAGTCAGCATCAGCCTTTAGACACTAAATTGCTTCCATTTAATATTGGAATCATGAGAATGGTCAGGGACCCTGAGAGGTTTGACTGAAATCAATAACTCACATCAACTGTAGTTTTTACCATACCCCCCAAAAATGTGAAGAGTAAAGGAGAAAAGGTTGTTGAAGCTGGCATTATATCCCAAGTAGCTAGAGATGTGAGATCTTGATGAGAAACACCCTCTGCAGCAGTTGGTATCCAGGCAGCAAGGTAAACGAGGCTTTTCAGAATGCACAATGGGGAAGGTCAAGAATCTAGTGGGAAAGGGGGGGGGGGGGCATTGAGAAATCCTTAACAAATGGATGGCCACAGAGGCAGCCAAGGGCTTTGGATGGCTCCCATGTGGAGAGAATGACAACCGATTATGGTATTTTTGAGATGCCCAAGAATAAGAAAGCTGGCCGGTGGGTGAAGAAATCAATATTAGCACAATAGGCTAAAGCACATAAAACTTCTGAGCAAACAGTGAGCAAAAAGGAAGAATAGCCACCTTTTAGTGGTTTTACCTTAAAGTGTTGGCTAATTTTGCAGCTTTAAACAGAGCTAGAGAACATAACTGTGTAATAATAATAAGCACAAAAGAACTTTACCATAGTGGTAGTTAGGAGTGCATTGTAAGGAAAACATTATTTAGATTATTAACTGTGGGACATTTTTCCAGATCTTTAGTTGATATTTTAATATTCCTGCCAAAGGTACAGTCTTTGAATGAATCATTAGCCTAACAAAAATCAAGTAACGTTTAAAATATGTTCATCTATTGCAAATAATAAATTAAAGGTTGAAAATGAAAATGGTTAGCAGCATTACCTATATTCCTTGCTCTTACTGTAAAAGTAAAAATGGTTCAAGTGAAATTAAAAACACATATCCGATCTAATAAAAGAGTAATATGCAAATTGACCATCACTCCAACATACAAGATGGCTGTCCCCATGTGGTCAAAGATGGCTGCCCCCATGTGGACACAAGATGGCTGCCACAAGATAGCCAGCAGGGGAGGGCAGTTGGGAGGGACCGGGCCTGCAGAGAAGGGCAGTTGTGGGGGAGGGACCCAGGCCTGCAGGGGAGAGCAGTTGGGGGGTACCAGGCCTGCAGGGGAGGGCAGTTAGGGGTGACCAGGCCTGTAGGGGAGGGCAGTTAGGGGTGACCAGGCCTGCAGGGGAGGGCAGTTAGGGGCAAACAGGCTGGCAAGGGAGCAATTAGGCATCAATCAGCCTGGCAGGGGAGTGGTTAGGGGGTGATCAGGCTGGCAGGCAGAAGTGGTTAGGGGCAATCAGGAAGGCAGGCAGGCGAGCAGTTGGGAGCCAGCAGTCCTGGATTGTGAGAGGGATGTCCGACTGCCCGTTTAGGCCCGATCCTACTGGAATCTGGCCTAAACGGGCAGTCGGACATCCCTCGAGGGGTCCCAGATTGCAGAGGGTGCAATCTGGGCTGAGGGACACACCATCCCCATGCACGAATTTCATGCACTGGGCCTCTAGTATTTTCAGAATGAATAAAATACTAGAAAAACAAAAAATGAAGCCCATAAAAACTTCAAAGGTAATAATGAAAACTAACATTAAGGTAACAATAGTAACATAATTTTATATCAAAGTTAAGAGCTTTGAAAAAATCTATTATAAATGGCAATGTGCTAAAAAAAATGAGTACAATGGTCCCCCTTTATCTGTGGGACATATATTTCAAAGCCCCCAGTGGATGCCTGAATCCATAGACAGTACCAAAACCTATATATACTATGTTCTTTCCTATACATATGTATCTATGATAAAGTTTAATTTATAAATTAGGCACACTAAGAGATTAACAGCAATAACCAATAACAAAATAGAACAATTATAAATACACTAGAGGCCCGATGCATGAAATTCCATTTAATATTGGAATCGTGAGAATGGTCAGGGACCCTGAGAGGTTTGATTGAAATCAATAACTCACAACATCATCTGTAGTTATTACCATACCCCCCAAAAAATGTGAGGTTATGCAGCCCACCCAGTGGTCATTCCAAAAGGTCATTTGCCATCCATTCTAATTAGTCTATTAGCTCTTTATTATATAGGAGGATACTGTCATAGAATTTATGTGACTGTGGTGTCTCTCTCTTTTCTCAAAATATCTTATTGTACTGCACATACAGCATGGATATGCTGGACAAAGGAATGATTCACGTCCCAGGCAGGACAAAGCAGGACAGAGCGAGATTTCATCACAATACTAAGAACGGCACACAACTTGTCTTATAAACTGTTTATTTCTGAAATTTTCCACTTAATAATTTCAGATCACATTTGATGCTGGGTAACTGAAACTGCAGAAACTGAAACTGAGGATAAGGGGGACTACAGTATTCAACTGTTAGTTGCTACACCTGCATTTTTGTCTTATTTCTTCCATTGTTACATTGTACAGTTTTCTCATGTATTAATGGAGATGACTGAATCAGATGACTTCTATAGCTTCTTTCAAAAATTTTTAATTTAAATATAATTTGTATACAATATTACAATTTCAGGTGTACACTATTGTGATTGACATTTCTATACCTTACAATGTGATCTCCACACTAAGCCTAGTAATCATCTGTCACTGTGCAAACTTATCACTATATTGACTATATTCCCCTCCACCTTTTTTGCTACAGTTTTTAAGTTCTATTATTCTGATTTTATTTTATATTTTTCTTATATGGATAAATCACAATATATGACATGCTCTGAATTTTCTTCTATAAGCAAAATGAATTGCAATGAGAAACATTAGTATTTTACAGATCTGTTAAATAATAATAGGCAATTAAATATTAATACTGAATTCTATCAGCCATATTTATGGAAACATTGTGTCATGCATGCTGCTTCATATAAGGAAAGTACCATCTGACCAGTGCCTGTAACTGACGATAATAAAATATTAAAAACCACCATTAATGAGGGTTTATTGTGTGACAGGCCTATGCTTTATAAAGCATTAAACACATGGTGTGATATAATTCTTGAAACAAGGAAGCTACCTTCTTCACACTTCATCTGGCCAACTTCTGCTTATCCTACTCATGTCTGAGCTAAGATGTAATTTTTTTTTTTAATCCTTACCTGAGGATATTTTTCCTTTGATTTGTAGAGAGAGCAGAGAAAGGGAAAGACAGAGAGAAACATCAGTGTGAGAGAAACACATTGATTGGTTGCCTCCTGCACAAGCCCTGACCAGGGCCCGGCTGGAGAAGAGCCTGCAGCTGAGGTACATGTGCTTGACCAGAATCAAACCCAGGACCCTTCAGTCTGCAATCTGATGCTCTATCACTAAGCCAGTCCAGCTTGGGCTGAGCTTACATGTCATCTGCTCCAGGAAGCCTTCCCTAACTCTCCAAGTCCAGGACAGGTGTCTCCTCTTCTTCCCTGGCACCTTGACCCTTTCCTCTATTACAGCATGCATCAAACCATTTGGATTTGCTTGTTCCTCTGACTTGGCTACAAACTTCTTGTTTTTAAATCCTCACTAAAGATTTATTCATTTAGTTTAGAAAGAGAGGAAAGGAGAGAGAAAGGAAGAGAGAGACAGAGAGAAATATCAACCGGTTGCCTCCCATACATGCCTGAACTGGGAATCAAACAAGCAACCTTTTAACCTTTTGGTGTACAAGTACAACGCTCCAATCAGCTGAGCCACCCGGCCAGGCTTGGCTACAAACTTCTTAAGGGCAGGGACCAAATTTGTCTTATGCATAGTCCCTCTCCAGAGCATAGTCCCCTTCTCCCTGCTGAACTGGTCTTTAGAAAGAAAAGGTATCCTCACCAAACTAAATGCTACCATTTTCTGAC
The DNA here is from genome assembly GCA_026230045.1 of Corynorhinus townsendii. NCBI lineage: Eukaryota > Metazoa > Chordata > Mammalia > Chiroptera > Vespertilionidae > Corynorhinus > Corynorhinus townsendii. The sequence goes on along the minus strand of JAPDVU010000005.1, from coordinate 58,574,512 downwards.
CCTGCTGCTGTGGACTCTCCATCCTTGCTTTCCCCAGTTCTAGCTGTTTGTGGGCTTCCTATGCTCCATGCCTGCTTGTCTGATAGCAAATATATCCAGAAAACCTTATCAGGATTTTCGACAACTAATCTGTATTTCCAGCAATGTTAGAGGTCATTTGCAAACAAGTGGCAAGTACACCCCTTTCTGTCCTCTCCCTACTTGTTCCTATACTAGTAAGCTTCTAAATTCAGTTCATCTGAATAAACTTCAAATTTTCATTTTATTAAATCTTCAATAGTCTGATAGGTCCATTAAATTCTTTCCCAATGTCCTACCACTTTCCAATATTACCTAAATAAGCTTTTTTCATCTCAGTGTCCCGTTTATGTTCAAATTTCTCTCATGAAATGTGGTGCCTGTGCTTTCGCACACGTTATTAAAACTCTCTATTCTCTCAGTGGCATTTTAGCTTAGCAGGAAGGTTTGGTTTTTCCTCTTGGTTTCACAACTGTCCTTTGGTTTTTTGAGTGACTTCATAAGTGCATTTTTATCACCTCTCTTTGATAACTGCTTTCCATTTTCTTTTTACTAGTTGTTATCAGAATCTTAAAGATTATGCACTGTTATCTTGACTGTTTCATATCCTTTACTTTTCAAATAAAATCTTGCAACATTTCATTTAATTAGATCCTAAAGAGTCTCAACCTTAGTGTAAAACAATACTTGTAAAGGAAGAAACAAACTAAATGTTAAGAAGTAAAAAACTATTAACAGATTTTTTTTCCCTAAAGAACAAATTTTACAAACCTATCAATTTTATTTATAAAGCTGCCAAAGCCAAATTGTATAACAGAATCAGAAAACGGAGCTAACCGTTAGGAAGTCATTTGCCTGTTGATGATGAGAACTAGGGAAATCACTTCACATATCTGGGCCTCAAATCCTCTTTGAAAAAAATGTATAGGACCAGATCAGTTTTTCAAACAGAGGGTCACAACTCCTTAGTGGGTAGTGAAATCAATTCTGTGGAAGGGGACTAGTGTTTTTTATGGAAGAGAAAATATCAGAGTGTATCTCATTATTATAGTAAGGCCGTTTCAAGAAATTTTTTCATGAAATTGTATGTGTGTGTATTTGTAATGCAAAATACATTTTTCACTGTAGGTCACAGTCAAAGAAGCTTGAAAAACACAGCATGAAGTTCTCTATAATCTTTTCCAAACATAAAATTCTATGGCTCTGAGATATAAAAGACCAAAGCTATTGTCCTTCCATCATTAAACCACAGGCACTCCTTCTGCAGTCAACCCAGAAGCATGATATAGAAAAGAGAACCCAGGATTTGAAATCATAAAACAGACTTTGCATCCTATTTCTGAGACTTATTAATGGTACTCCCTCATGTACATTGTTTAACCATCTGGAACTTCAGATTAATGTAAAATAGGATAACAGTGACATGCACCATACAGGGTTGCTATTTAAACACTATTAATTTGCACAAGCCAAAAACTCATGAACTATTCTGACACTCCACATATAACCCATTGACAAGTCCTGTTGACTATACCTCCAACTATCTCTTAGACCAATTCACTCCTCTCCATCTTCATGGCCCCCATCCTAATGCTACAAGGATGCATCCTGCATCCACTTTTGTTTCAATCCCTGTCCATATCTTCATCTCACTCTCCATACTTTCAATGGTTTTTACTGCTCTTGGAGTGAAGTCTTAACTCCAGTTATAGACCTCCAGGGTTGACTCTGCCTCTGTCTGCAGCCCCAATTCAAAAATCCCTCCCAGTGATAGACTCACCCTCTGGGTTCCAGGAGCACTGGCCATCTTACAGATGCCTGAACAGGATCTACATGGATATTGTATGTGCTATTTTCTTTGCTCTTCCTCTCCTTGCGTCCTCCACACTCAGTTCTAAATTTTACCTACAATGCCTGTTGAATAAATCTTAACTACTCACTCTACATGAGGAAAAGCGCCCCCCCCCACCAGTTGCCTCCCATAACATTGTTAATTTTTCTTTCAAGGTAATTATCATAGTTTGAAAGTAGACAGTCTTGTGATTACATGGACAGTGTCTGTTTCCTCACTAGACTGATCTATCTCTATGAGGGCAGAGACTATATTTGATTGGCTCACCATTGTATCTCCGGTGCCTTACACACCATCTGACACATAACAGGTGCTCAATAAATATTTTGGAATGGATAAATAAAGGAGATAAGAAAGCATAAATGCTGCACAAATGTTAACCACGTTTGCAATTGATTTTCTGCTGACTTTCCTGACTTCAGTGTCACTTTGATTCAACCCATTCTGTACACATTTGTCTATGAGAATAATTTTAAAATACTTTTGCTTCCCTGAACAAGATTATGTCAGTAGTAACTTTTTCAAGTGGCCACCCACCATTTTTAGTGGCTTTTATGGCTATTTATTTATTTATTTGGAACCACTTTGATCTGAAGGCAGGTTCTATCTTGTAAGGCATATTTAGACTTGACCCAACACACATAAACTTGTCCCCTGTTATTTCCCAAAGCAAACAGGCTAGCCCTTCCTCTTCCTGTTCTCTATGTCTCTCCTCTCCACCCTTACACACCCATATTTATCTCTGTCCCAGACCTTTGCCTGTAAAGCCTTCATTCCTGCTCATCTGTCCTTCAAGGGCTCCTGCCTAATGATTTTACCCAACATTTGTCTATCCCATCTCTGACCTGTATCCGTGAATAGTGTCCAAAATAGATACCAGCCACTTACTCTTTAACCTCTTCTTTATTTTCATTTCACTATATAAAATTATATTATCACTAGAGGCACGCTGCACAAAACCAGCTCTCTGACATCCCCCAAGGAGTCCTGGATTGTGAGAGGGAGCAGGCCAGGCCAAGGGACCCCACTGGTGCACAACAGGGGCCGGGGATCAATGCAGGAGGTTGCCCAGCTGGGGAGGGACCGCTGGAGAGCTCTAGGGTGTGTCCAACCCTTCTTGCTCAGTCCTGATCGGCCAGACCCAAGCAGCAAGCTAACCTACCAGTCAGAGCGTCTGCCCCCTGGTGGTCAGTGCACATCATAATGAGTGGTTGAGTGGCCTTAGCACATCATTAGCATATTACACTTTGATTGGTTGAACAGACAACCAGATGATCGGACACTTAGCATATTAGGCTTTTATTATATAGCATAAGAGTTCTTATCACAAAGAGAATTTTTTCTTTTCTTTTTATTGGATGGATATGAGCTGATGGATGTTAACTAAACCTATATGAGCTGATGGATGTTAACTAAACCTATTGTTTACATTTCAGGATATATGTAAACCTGACCATCATGCTGTACACCTTAAACATAGAGTAATGTATGTCTACTTCTTAATAAAACTAGAAAAAAATTATATTATTAATCAATTGATTTATTTTCTTGTCTGTGCTTCTCACTAGACTTTGAGCTCTATGATGGCAGAGACCTGGCCTTATTCATTGTTCTTACCCCACTCCTGGACAGTGCCTCACCCAAAGTGCTTAAGGAATATTTCTTGAGCAGAAAAATAAGTATCTAAAATTCATATTAGAAACCATATACTTGTTTAGTCTCTAAACCTTGAGTCCAGATGACTATCACTAGTATGTCACTTCTGGGATTCCATCATTTCAATAGGAAATTTTAGGCTGAACAATTCCTTATACATACCATACTTCCTTCTATCTCTTCTCCCCTCCTCTCCGACCTTTTAACAACATGATAGGCTAAAATCATCATGGTTTTATACAGCTAGTAGGACCTACACTCAGCTTTGAACTAGTCATGAGAAAGAAGGAGGCTTTAGACTGCAAGACAACATAATAGGTCAGAATGTGTTAAGACTCTGCTTTAGGGTATATACTCTATGAATGAAGTTGTTGAGAAAGGTTAGGCTGATATATGTGTACAGCTATCTTCCCCCAGTGGATAGAGGAAATTGACTTACTCTATATTTTATCTCCCATAGAAATTATCTCTGTGCCTGGCACACAGTAAATGTGTATTAATGTGTGTTAAAACATATTTAGCACTTTATTATCTTATATAAAAAGTTTTTATTTATAAAGCTACTAGAAGAAAGCATAGAGGGTAAACTCTTTAGTTATGATATTTTGGAATTTAACAGAATTCCAAAAGCAACAAAAGCAAAAATAAACAAGTTGGACTACATCAAACTAAAAAGATTCTGAACAACAACAAAAAGTCAACAAAATTGAAAGGCAGGCTTAAATGAAAAAAAAATTTGCAAATTACTTAACTGTTAAGGGGTTAATACCCAAAATATATAAAGAACTTATATAACTCAATAGAGAAAAAGCAAAACATCCAATTTAAAAATGAGCAGAGAATCTAAAAAAAAAACAACAAACATTTTCTAAAGATGACATACAAATGGCTAACATGAAAAGATGCTGAACATCACTAACCATCAGGATAATGCAAATCAAAACCAGAATGAGATATCATTTCACATTTGTTAGAATGGCTGTCATCAAAAAGATAAGAGCTAACAAGTGTTGGGGAGGATGTAGAGAAACTGTTGGTGGGAATATAAATTAGTGCAGCCACTATGAAAAACAGTATGGAGCTTTCTACAAAATTAAAAATTGAATTGCTATAATATCCAGCAATTCCACTTCAGAGTATATATCCAAAGCAAACAAAATCACTTTCTCAAAGAGATATCTGTACACCAATGTTCAATGCAGCATTATTTACAACTAGAGGCCCGGTACACAAAATTCATGCATGGGGGATGGGGCAGGGTGGGGGGCATCCTGCAGCCCAGCCTGCACCCTCTCTAATCTGGGACCCCCCCGCCCCTGGGGATCGAGCCTAAACCAGCAGTCGGACATGCCTCTCGCAATCCGGGACCACTGGCTCCTAACCGCTCGCCTGCCTGCCTGATCACCTGTAACCCCTCTGCCTGCCTGATCACCCCTAACCATCTCTGCCTGCTTGCCTGATCACCCCTAACTGCTCCCCTGCTAGCCTGATTGCTACTAACTGCTTCCCTGCTGGCCTGATTGCCCCTAACCACCTCTGCCTCAGCCCCACACCCGGGACCCAGGATTCCCTCCTCTGGCCGGCTACAGGCACCCGGGACCTGGGCTTCCCTCCCTCTGGCTGGCCGCAGGCAACCGGGACCACAGGCAGGCAGCTTCTCCCAGGCTGGCTTTGTCAGGAAAGATGTCCAGAAGATGTCCGGTATAATTAGCATATTACCCTTTTATTAGTATAGATAGCCAAGACATGGAAACAATCTGAGTGTCCATCAATGAATAAATGAATAAAGATGTCTGATATATATATATGTACAGCCATAAAAAGGAAGGAAATTCTGCCTTCTGACAACATGGATAGACATCGAAGGCATTGTATTACGTTATTAAGTGAAACAAGTCAAATAAGACAAATATCGAATACTGTATGATCTAATTTATATGTTGAGTCTAAAAAAAAGTGAACTCATAGATACAGAGAAGAGATTAGGGGTTGCTAGAAGTGAACGAATGAGAGTGGGTGAAATGGGTAAAGGGGGTCAAAAGATACAAACTTCCAGCTGTAAGTCCTGGAGTTATAATATACAGCATAATGACTATGGTTAACAATAATGTATTGCATATTTAAAAGTTGCTAAGAGGGTAAATCTTAAAAGTTCTCATCACAAGGAAAAATAACAATTATGTGTGGTGCTGGATTTTAACTTTAACTTATTGTGGTAAGCATTTTGCACAGTATTTGCACAAATCATTAAGTTGGACATCTAAAACTAACAATGTTTTATGTTGCTTATATCTCAAATTTTTTGTTTATTAACCACTTCATATGTATACCCCACCTCCCAATCAGAAGTAAGCTTCTTGCAGTCTGAGGTCATCTATGCAATTTTTGTAACTTATAAAATCCACTACAATGCTAAACTCATAGAAGGTACTCTATAAAACTCATTATTAAAAATAGCTATGTCAAACCTCAGAGGGAATGCAGGAGAGGGTGGAGGGTGATATCAACCAATGAACTCATATGCGTATATGCATAACCCATAGATACAGACAACAGGGTAGTGAAGGCTTGGGGGAGGAGGTTGGAGAGAGCAATGGGGGGAAAGGGGGACATATGTAATACTTTCAACAATAGCGATTTATTTTTAAAAATAGCTGTTATCTTATAAACATCCTGTAAGAAAGTTAAGATGAATTCCTGTGAAGCCCTAAGTTCAATTTTGCTATTGGGAATTTTCTGTAGTCACTAACCCCCAAAATTACTCCACTTTTGATTTTGCAATTCAAAGCCTTTTTATCTTGGGCTATGATTAAAAATAAAATACAAGTAAAATATCTAGCACATTTGCCTAATTAATACAAGTGAAATGGATTACAGAGAAGAGTTATCTAGATCCTTTCCTGTAATTAGGGTGGTATGATGTGTACAGAAAGTGGGAGATGTGTATTAAATAAGCATTAGTAATCTATTTTTACATTCACAAGTTTACACTATCATAACCATATACCTCCAAGCTCAGCTCTTTCCCTTAGAGTTATTATTTTAATGAACAGAACCTCAAGAGAAATGCTCATAGATCAGTAACCACTGGAGCAGTTGGCTTTTTTTTTTTTTTTTGAGAATTAAATACTTTTGGAGCTATGAAATGGAGCCCACTGCTGAGAACAAAAATTAAGGAAAGTGATTATAGAATGTGATAAAGGTGATTACAGTTTATGGATTCTCTAACTCATAGGACCCAAACAGGAATTCTTCAATGAGAATATTTCTTTTCCCCCATCAGCTCAGTTCTTTCTAGATATAGCACAGAATCAACAACCGATCATTTAAAGAACTTGGTAGTACTTGTAATCTCTTCACACAAACTCATTACTGCTTACCTATATAGGGCGCCAAGAAGAGGCAACAAGCAGCAATCACAAGAAGATTAACTGGGAAAAATCATAAAAGAATGTGACTTCCATTATCATCAACAGAACCCCCTTCACTTGGGATGTTATTTAGCAATAAATATTTCAAACTAGATGTAGTGCATGTTGCCTGAATGCTTTCCTCCAGAAAACATAGTCAGAACATATACAAAAAAAGAAGCAATACTGTCTTAAGAAAGAAAAAAAAGCAATAGAAAAAAGAGGTGAGGGGAAGACAAAAGGTAAAATATAAAATCAAGGGACCATTATATCCATGTACAGGGGCCTCACCCAGATTATCCTCAAAGATGCTATGGAAGTTACACACATCAATTCCCTAAACATTCATGCAAGATGATAAATTCCATCATCTTAAACTTTTTCTAAATAGATACTAAGAAAGAGGCAGGATGCTATACTGATATTACAATATGTTCATGGAAATGGGAAATCTTATTCTTTTCCATAAAATCTCAGTAAACCTCTGAAGTGCATGTTCTGAGCAGATAAATACTAGAACAATGTGCACTGTTGTGAATTTATTTGTTTTATGTTCAACATTTAACCAGTTTTACTTTTTTAAAAAGCATTTTTTATTGATTTTGGAGCAGAAGGGAGAGGGAGAGAGAGAAAGAAATATCAGTGATTACAGAGAATCATTGATCAGCCGCCTCCTGCACATCTCACCCTGGGGATTGAGTCCGCAACCCGGGCATGTGCCTTGACTGGGAATCAAACCATGACCTCCTGATTCATAGGTCGACACTCAACCACTGAGTCATGCCAGTGTGGCACCCAGTTTTACTTTTAAATGACAACTTCACTGAGGCTCATTTATACATTTCTATAACTTCCCTTGTCTTCTAATTACTTATTCTGCATATGTTTCTCAAAGGAATAGCTATGACCCCTTACATAAAAGTAATATTATTCTGCAAAGAAGACAACTCTTTTCTAACCCATAAAAATATATTAAATAACATATGAAGCAAGATGGTGTGAATCTAATTGCCACTTATACTAGGAGATTTAGAAATTTGAATTAGGTTTTTCAAGACTATGTTCTATAGCAAGTTTCCTGCTTACAGATAATTACTCCCAGCTAGAAAAAAAGATTCTGTCATAACAGAGATAATGTAACTGACCAATAATTCTATACATCATTATGTGCAAAAGTCTTGGGGATTTTTTACATTTAAAACTACTCTGTCTCCTCATAGGAGTCAGAGGAGGTATGGCCTCCAAATCTGACTCCTTTATATCACGCACACTCCATGGATCACATAGGGAAAGGCTGTGATCCTTGAATAATACTGTTGTTAGCATTTAAATTAAGACATACTCTGTGACATTAATAAGAAAATGTTTCTAATTTATAATTGAATAAAAGAATATTTTGAAGAATCAGTAAGATGTCAGAATTAATAACCCTAATTGTGTACCTCCTCAGTCAGCTGGGTTAACCTCATCTATGTACCCTCTGGTGTTCCCAGGGTTTCCTCTCTGGTTCTTTTCCTTTCACTCAACCTGTTGGGCCTCCAGTTCAAATAGCTTTGAGTTCTTCATTGATGTCTGAAAGAATTTAACTCCACTTTCATCTACACTAATAAAAGAGAAATATGCAAATTGACTGTACCTCCACAACACCCACCAGTCAATCAGGAGTGAGTATGCAAATTAAGCCAACAAAGATGGCAGGTTAATTTGCATATGCAGGTGCAGAGTGGCCGGGCAGGGCGGGATGCCTGCTATGAGGGGGAAGGGGGGCGGTGGAGGGAGCTAAAGGAGTGGTGCTCCCACCGGAGCAGAGAAGACTGAAGGCTTTGGCCGGAGCAAACACTGAAGGCTCCGAACACTGAAGACTCCAGCTGGAGTGAAGATGGAAGGTGGTGGCCAGAGCAAAGGCATGGGTCCTGGGTGCTGGAGGAAAACCGGTGCTGGAAGCCAGGGGAAGGATGGCCTATTGCACGAATCTTTGTGCAATGAACCTCTAGTATAAATATAACAACTTCAGCTTTAACTGAAAAATGATTTTCCTCTGCCTCTTCTCCTGGCTGGCCAGTTCTCCATTCATCAGTAGTGGCTTTGGCCCTGTTTTCTGACCCTATAGTTTTGCCTCTTCTAGAATTTTCTATAAAAGGAATGATATAGCATAAAGACTATAGAGTTTGGCTTTCTTTCACTCCATACAATGCACTTGAGGTTCATCCATGTTGCTGAGGGTATTGGAAGTCGATTCCTTCGTATGGCTGAGAAGTATTTCGCTATGTGTATGCACCATACGCACAGATTGATTATCCACTCACTAGTTGCAGGACATTAGGGTTGTTTCAAGTTTTATAAATATTTTTGGCAGGTTTCTTTTGTGTGTGTGTAAACGTAAGTTTTCATTCCACTTGGATAAATACCCAGTAGGAATGGTGAATTGTACATAAGTGTACGTTTAACTTTATAAGAAATCATTAAATTATTTTTCCAAAATGGTGACACCATCCTGCATTTCCATCAGTGATGTATGAGAGTTCCAATTGCTTCATATCTTCACCAGGATTTGATTTTTGGACGGTCAGTTTTTCTTATTTTGGGTGGAGAGGAGTGACTGAAGCCATATTGCATTGTGGTTTCAATTTGTCTGACCTCTCAGAAGTCCTTTTTTCTTCACTCTCCTTTAGTAGCTAATGTATCAGACATCTGTGTCCCACCTCACACCCTCTTGGCCCACCTTTTAACTGCAACGGTTGTAGTCACTAGTTGCTTACAGGTAGGATCTAAAAGCAAGGACCTCACTTGCACCATGTATCTCTCATTTTCTGCCACATGGTTTCTCTGGACCCACCTGACATGTGAAATATTTGCACTTGTAAACCTAGACATGCAAGAAAGCTTATGCCCTAATGGGTAACTCCTGACCAATGGTGACGGAAAACTGGAGAATACATAATCCTGCCTTTGGAAGAATATTAGTAAGGCATTTTCTCTATGACTCCTCACAGAGTCCTCAGTGAGAATGAACAGACTGAGCACTCCGTAGTCCACAGTGGGGGGTCAGCAAAGTAAGGTATCATGGCAAAGGCTTTTCTGACTTACTTTTTGACTCTTTCAAAGCCCCTACTTTTCTTCCTTGAGGTCACTTTCTAAAATAGATTACCTGCACACAAGCTTGGACTCTGCTTTAGGTGAAATTCAGGCTAAGGTATCTTTGGAAAGTACTTCAGCTTAAAGGGAAAACAAAGCAGAAGTTATGCTGAAACTCAGGCACAAGAACACAGTTTTTTCTCTTTGGTGAGTATGATTCTTTAGGCATGTCTTCAAGCGTGAAAAATAAGATTGCAAAGTTATGTAACTAACTGTTGGATTTTCAATACTTAAATACGTCACTTCAATTAGAATTTTAAGGAGATATGTGAAGATAGTATTTTTAGAGGTATTGAAAACAAAATATTAATGTCAACTTGCTAAACATTAATATTTAACTTTTATTCTTCACCAAAATAATTTGCAAATTTGCCTTGTTTTCTTTTACTTTCACATTTTGTGACAGAGCCTCATGGGATAATCTGAATAACAACTGAGGTGGCTTGCCTAGGTGTGGTATCTACGGAAGGGGTGTTACTCTGCACAAGGACTCACACCAGGTCTAGAAAAAACGGATGAGTGATAGCAACCCTTGTTATTCAGGACAGAAGCAAATAGCAAAGGAAAACTTTCTTTTATATGAGGAACAAAGCCTTGATCCTGATCATGCTGCTCACTAAAGCTACACTCAAATGGCTCAGATAAAATTTACCCCTATTAAATGTCCCTATAGAGAACAATTCACAGGTAAATTTGAAATCTTGTAAATGTTTGCATTACATCACTTTTGACAACAGATACCATTGTGCTGACTGACCATACAAAAGTAGCTTTTGTTAGCAAGCAAGAGAAAGTCTATTCAGCAGAACAAATTTCTCAATTTTCTTTTTTTTTTTTTGCAGCTATTTTTGGTTTTAAGTATTACAAATAGTAGTACATATGTCTCCTTTCCCCCCCCCCACTGACCTCCCCCCGACCTCCCCTACCCCCCAGTACATGCCTTCACCTGCCCATCCTTCCCCCCCCCCCCCCCCCCACACACCCCAGTGTCTTGTATCCATTGGTTCTGCTTATATGCATGAGTACAAGTCCTTCGGTTGGTCTCTTACAGCCCCCCTCACCCAACCTTCCCTGTCTTCCCAATGTAGTTTGACAGTCTGTTCAATGCTTCTTTGTCTCTGTATCTTTTTCCCACCATTTCTTTCCTTTAAAAAGTTTTGCCTTTGCAGACTAGAAATAAACATATAATAACAAAACAAAACAAAAAAATGTTTGAGTCCCAATTTCAATGTCCAACAGTTCTGAGTCCCCGTTTCAATGTCTGATAGTTCCTTATGTGTACATGTCAGCAATGATCAATTTTCTTGATAAAAATACAAGTATAACTCAGCTCTTCATAGCATGATCTTTCCAGCACATATACATCACATATATGTGTTGACTATATCTATGGCTCCTTTGTTGAGGGTTCTTTTCATAGTGTAGAAAGCATTCTTAGTATTTTCATAAAAGGTAAAGCTGACATACTGGTAGACAAAAGCCACAAACGTGTACTATAGCAGAGGATAGCTCCTGAATTTCATTCACAGTATATATGCTTCATGGATGAGTGCTGGAGAAAAAGCTCCTGGGAAAAAAATGAGCAACTTAAGTTGGAAGTGATTCCAGATGAAACTATGTAAGAGAAAACAGTACAAATAATTGCTTAGTACTTATAATAATAAAGCATCATAAACATTCACAACATCTTGCGTTCATGAAATTGATCTATCCTCTGTTTCAGCATAATCATCATCACCTTCACTGTCACCAATGAATGAAATTAATGATGCAGATATTTTAGGTTAATAAGCTAATCTGGCAGGTTTTGTGTACTCTTCTAAATTTCTCAGATAATAATTACCAATATATAAGTAACTTGCAATATGTCCGTTTTACTATACTGAAATCAGATAAAATGTTCTCTGTTTACGATTTTTATTTGGGGGTACAGCTATCAGATAAACCACATACCTTAAAAATGAACTTAGTGATTTTGTTACAAAAGTAAATTGCTCTTCTTTTTTCTCTATTCTCTTAAACATTTCAGGTTGAAAATTTCAGGCATCTTATGTACTCTTTGCCTCTCTACAATAAAGCTCATTATACCCTTTGTTTTATTTGATTCTTCTTTTCCAACCCCTCTTCTCCTAGCCAAGTCCAAAAGTTTAGGCTGATACTCAGCTGGTTAATATCAGGACCAATTATAAGTGAGCTCTGAGCTTATAATTACCTAACAAGCTTAATTACAGCATTCCAAGATGTTTTCATAAGATGACTTATAATGGGAATTTCTGGGGGAAGCAACAAAGAGCTGTAGCTCAACTTCAGACTTACAAATGACCTTGGAACTATCTCAGGGACAAGCAGAGCATGTGCTAGAGGTAGAGACAGATATATGGGAACTAAATGCAAGTTGCTTTCCTTGATGGAGGAGAATGATTTGGTACTTTCCTTTCTACACTTCTTACTTATGGAGGGTGAAATATAGTTCAAGGATGAATGAAATAAAGTATCCTTGAACTAAAGTCAAATAGAAAAAGAGTACAACTACTGCCAATTCTTTGGCAAGTCTTATCTTTGACATAGATAAGAAAAAGAGGAAACTCCATAATGCCTTAACCATAGGTCAGGTATGAAACTTCCCCAGGCAGCGTGGACTCAGATCTGATGAAGCTGCAGAAGCCGCAGAGAACAGGACACATGGTGCTGTGCTGGAATGGATGTCTGGTCCTTACTGCAGAGGATGGGACAGTGGAATGCAAGTCTGATGTGGGAAATCAACCTTTCAGTCAAGATTCAAGGAGAGCATGCCTAGAATCAAGTACACCAACCTCCACATTTCTGCTCATTCATTGGGAAATAATGAAACAATAAAATCCAGAATGTATCTCTTGGACCTTAAAATCTTGTCTCAGAAATTGAAACCTTCCAGACACAAGAGTGGATACATTTTTTCTTCTAATCGGAGATTGTGTCTTTGGACGAGGCTGGAGAATGTGAGAAGTAAATACTGGCTCTGAACAAAGAGTCAAAGGAAGGTTTGCTTTCTGCACCACCAAGTATGATTCTAGACCAGCAAACTTCTATATGAGCATCCTATAAAATCAGGAAGAACATTTTTGTGCTAGTTGTACAAACCTGATATAGACTGTGTCAAGATGAAGACTGGTAAGTGCATGTAATGGTGATAACAAGCATGATATACAGAGAATAACAGTGAAGGAGATATTTGATTATCAACAGTAAGTAACAAATATATTATTTACTATTAGAGGCCCAGTGCACAAAATTCATGCATGGGGGGGGGGGTGTCGCTCAGCCCAGCCTGCACCCTCTCCAATCCGGGACCCCTCAGGGGATGTCCAACTGCCTCTCACAATCCGGGACTGCTGGCTTCTAACCGCTCACCTGCCTGCCTGCCTGATTGCCCCTAACCACCTCTGCCTGCCTACCTGATTGCTACTAACTGCTCCCCTGCTGGCCTGATTGCACCTAACCGCCTCTGCCTCGCTCCATACCCAGGACCCAGGATTCCCTCCTCTGGCTGGCCGCAGGCACCCAGGACCCGAGCCGGCTTTGCCCGGGCCATCCATAGTCGCAGGGGACCATGGGCGGGTGGCTTCACCCGGGCCAGAGCCACAGGTGCCTGGGACCGCGGGGTGGGCGGCTTGTCCCTCTCCCAGGCCGCAGCCACAGGGACTGCGAGGCAGGCAACTTGTCCCTCTCCTGGGCCACAGGTGCAGATGCAGCAGCTGGCACCCAGGACCACGGGGCGGGCGGCTTGTCCCTCTCCCAGGCCATAGGTGCAGCCGCTGGTGCCTGGGACCATGGGGACCATGGGACATGCAGATTGCCCCTCTCCTGGGCCACAGCCCCAACCGCTGGTGCCTGGGACCGTGAGGCAGGTGGCTTTTCCCTCTCCTGGGCCGCAGTACCAGCAGCTGGTGCCCAAGACCATGGGGCGGGTGGCTTGTCTCTCTCCCGGGCTGCAGCCTGGCTGGTCCCCATTCCTCTCTCGTGAGCTCATTTGTGCCTGGCTGGTCCCCATTCCTCTCTCCCCAGTGTTGAATGTCTGAGTCGTTATGGTGTGGCGGCGTGAGGACGTGATGATCATTTGCGTATTAGCTCTATTATATAGGATTGCTATCCCAATGTCAACTACCAATGAAGTCACATTAGCATTTGTTTACATAATTTATTGCTTCCTCCTGCTCACCTCCTCCCATGGGAATTCAGCCCACTATAAATTTCCCTCAAAGCATTTCTAGAGATTAACAGGGGGTATACTATCAAGTTCATGTCTGATAGGCATTTTCTCTTTTTTAGACCTCAGGGGAGGATCTGCCATCTCAACTTTGCATGCACTAAGTCTGAAGCTCTTACAGGGGCTTTGAAAGCCATTACCTGGTGCTCGCAAACTCTAGAAGTGCTAACCAGCCCTGCATTCCCTCAAGTCTTCCTATGCCACAGTGATTCTGGATCCCTTACAGAAATGAGTCATGCTCATTATTCCCTGTTCCCAAGGATTTAGATGCCAGGCCATCCCTTTGTCAATATCTCTCATGCATTTGTCTCAGGCATATCAATATCAGAATAGATGCATGGCATGAAATTATAGAATCAATATAGGTTTTGCAGGATCTATCTTGCTCCTATTAAATATTGTAAGTCCCTTGGAGAGGATTCCAACCTCAGCCACTGATTCTTTCTTAAAGAAGGGAAGAGTGTTTATTCTATAGCTCCCTGGCCCATGCTCCATGCTATATTCCAAGATAGCAATATATTACATAAGATAGAATCTGTATATTACTCCAATATATAGATGACTCCTTGCTAAAATTCGTGAAGTCTTGATGGAACTTCAAGATTTTACTGAACTATCATAGATGTTATTAGCCTCTGGTTACAAATGAAACTCGCCTAGTCCAGGCTCTGGCTATTCAACATGTGGTCCATGGACCAGCAGCTTAGCATTCACATGGGAGCTCATCAGAATAGCATAATCTCCAACTCCACCCCAGGATGTGCAGTTTAAGGAGGTCCTCAGGTGATTCATGTTTACATTAAAGCATGAAAAGATAGTATTATAAACTATATCATTAAATTTCATTTTAGAAAATTATGCCTCTGATGGCAACATGGCTCATAGATCTGAGTCATGAATACACATCTCTGTATCCATCTGCTGCTACAGCCACCACAGCCTCTGTGATTCACATATAGGTGCCAGCATCTGACCATTGTAGCTTCTGGTGGTATTACACCCAAACATTTAAACATTGGAATACATATTATTTTATATTAAACTAGAGGCCTGATGCACAAAATTCATACAAGGGGCTTAGCCCCCCAACACTGTGGCTTCATCTGGAAGGACATCTGGAAGGACGTCTGGTCTAATTAGCATATTATGCTTTTATTATTATAGATTATTATAGACTAGAGGCGCAATGCAGGAAATTCATGCATGGATGTGGGGGGAGCTTCTTTCAGCCCAGTCCACACCTTCTCACAATCTGGGATCCCTCTCACTATCCAGGACCACTGGCTCCTAACCACTCACCTGCCTGCCCGTCTGCCTGATCACCCCTAACCCCTCTGCCTGCCTGTCTGATTGCCCCTAACCACTCACCTGCCTGCCTGATCACCCCTAACTGCTCGCCTGTCTGCCTGATCACCCCTAACCAATCGCCTGCCTGCCTGATCTCCCCTAACTGCTTTCCTGCTTGCCTGATCTCCCCTACCACTCACCCACCTGCGTGATCACCCCTAACCACTTGCCTACCTGCCTGATTGCCTCTGACCAATCTGCCTGCCTGCCTGATCACCCCTAATCACTCTCCTGCTTGCCTGATTGCCCCTAACCACTCTGCCTGCCTGTCTGATCCCCTAACTGCTCACCTGCCTGCCTGATCACTTCTAACTGCCCCAACTCAGTACATGGCCACCTCTGCCTTGGCCCCTGCTACTACAGCTTCACCCAGAAGATTGTCCAGACCCTCCCCTGCCAGCCTGATCTTGCCCCCAATAGTCCTCACCTGCTGACCTGATCTTGACCCCAACTGCCCTCCACTGCCAGCCTGGTTGCCCCCAACTACCTTCTCCTGCCAGCCTGATTGCCTCCAACTGCCCTCCCCTGCAGGCCTGATCTTGTCCCCAACTGCTGGAAGGTCGTTTGGCTGTCAGGTCTAATTATGCTTTTATTATTGTAGACTAGTGGCCCAGTGCACAAAATTTATGCACGGAGAGGATGCTCCCTCAGCCCAGCCTGCACCCTCTCCAATTGGGGAGCCCTTGGAGATGTCCGACTGCCGGTTTAGGCCCAATCCCCTATGGGATTGGGCCTAAGCCGGCAGTCGGACATCCCTCTCACAATCTGGGACCGCTGGCTCCTAACTGCTCACCTGCCTGCCTGCTTGATTGCCCCTAACTGCCTCTGCCTGCCTGCCTGATCACCCCTAACCTCTCTGCTTGCCTGCCCTATCACCCCTAACTGCCTCTGACTGCCTGTTGATCACCCCTAACTGCCCACCCCTGTCAGCCTGATTTTGCCCCCAACTGCCCTCCCCTGCTGGCCATTTCTCACCCCCAACTGGTTCTGCTTGCCTAATCACCCTTAACTGCCCTCCCCTGCCGGCCTGATAGTGCCCCCAATGGCCCTCCCCTGCCAACCTGATCTCACCCCCAACTATCCTCCCCTGCCAGCCTGGTTGCCCCCAACTTCCCTCCCCTGCCAGCCTGATCTTGCCCCCAACAGTCCTCCCCTGCTGACCTGATCTTGCCCCCAACTGCCTTCCCCTGCCAGCCTGATTGCCCCCAACTGCCCTCCCCTGCAGGCCTGATCTTGCCCCCAACTGCCCTCCCCTGCAGGCCTGATCTCGCCCCCAACTGCCCTCTTCTGCCAGCCAATTTGGTTCTGATTGGTCGGTTTCTATGCCAGTCAGTGTCAAAAGTTCTGCCTCCTAGACAGCCATTGGCTCCTCACAGTTGACCCAGATTTGGTTCTGATTGGTTGGATAGCATCTCTGGGCCTATCAATGAGGCCTGATCAGAAAGATGGGGCTTATCAGCAGCCCCGGTGGAGGCCTGGCGAGAAATGGAGGCACAGCTGCTGGCCCAGCCCAGAGAGAAAGAGAGAGGCAAGTGCTGATCAACAGCTGCCACACAGGCTATGGATCAGACCCTGATTCTCTCTTCAGGCCCCTCTCCAGGCCTGATTCGCATCCCCCTCAGCAGTCAGTGCTGGGTCACTATGCCTGCAGCCACAGCAGTCAGCGCTGAGTCGCCATGGCAACCCAGCGCTGACTGCAATACTGACTTCTAGTTGGTCGAGGTGCCGGTCATGACGGACCCTGGGTTTTTATATATTAGGATTATTTTCTTTTATTTCCATTTTACATTATTGCTAGGGTATGATAGTGATTTTATTTTCAAGTTATGTGTTTAGGTTGATAGCATTTTCTATGGATTTCATTTTGGGAGAGTAAATGAGATGTTATAGTATATTTGTTACAAATAGGAGGCATTGGGTCTGAGGACATTGACCACTACTGCAAGGTCCATGGGAAGCCATTCACAAATTTTACGCAGGGAAGTAACATTGCAGAACGTTTTCTTTTAGATAGTTTTTTTCTGGTGGCTCTTTGGGTTATAAGAGTAGTGTTAGAGGAGTTGATTTCTGCAATCCAAGAGAGTCTGTGAAGTGGGCAGAAATCAAAAGAAAAACAGAATAGAGGGGAATCTCAGAAGCAAGAATGGAAGGATTCAAGAAGAAAGGTGCAATTCAACAAAGTAGAATGAATTTATATGAACCATAAAATGAGTAGCTAGGTAACCACAAAATACTTGCATACCTGGGAACAACAAGGCTGACTCACTTAGCTTTGGCATGAGTGTTGAAGGAAAGAAACATGGAAAAGGAGAATGGAGAAACAATGCTACCTGGCTTTTTTCTGAGCAGTATTTTCCTTTTGTCCCTAAGTCCCTGCAACTGGTCTTGCAGTCTTTAGGAAATGGCATTGCTAAGAATCTGCAGAGTGATTTCTAGTCCCAAATCAAATGCCATATACATCACTTCTGGCAGGCCAATTTGTGTGGCTCCAAGTCCTCATCGATAGCTTAGGGATAATAATGTGTGCTCGCTCATCAGATACTGGTAGCTTTGATGAAGAAAAATATTCATCAACTTACTTTGAAACCATTAAGGAAAATAACTAATTTGTAATTGTTATATTATTTAGATTTCAGCAATATAATAGGTTTCCATTCATAACCTGTGCACGCACAGGTGGCAGCCATGCCATTCGCTTCTAGGTAGTAATTAGGTTTCTCCTTTCTCAAAAAAGAAAGGAAGAACTTCTTGATATTAACACTTCTTTGTGGCTTCCTACTAGGGAATTTATGTGAACAAAGAGACCTAACAGCTCTGTGGTTTTTGGGAGTCTCTTTCTTCTCAAATCTCTATCAATTTAGTTTTACAATCAAAGTATATTCTTTGGAGACCTTTGGTGACAGCTGGAAGTCAGAGTTGCACTTGGTTATATTTATTCATAGCATTTTGTAAAAAGATTCTTGATGGGGAAATTTTAAATTGAAAATATATCTCTGGAGAAATTATTATTACTTTAGACAAGGTGTAGGTAGTCACAATGACATAATGTGGTGAGTGTTTTCCCCAGATGGAATCACCCCTGTGCAGCAGCAGCAGTAGTCAGTACCCAGAGTGTGTGGCCTGAGCATCTATTCACTTTCAAATCAAAGAATGACCACTATACCTGTAGATTCCTGACAAGCTTTCTGATTTATTTTAAGAATGCCTAACTTTTCCCAAAAAGTCAATTAATATACTTAAATGCAAACATTAACATGTAAAATAGTGCTATTTAGTTGTAAATTATTTATATGGCTTGAAGTTTTTCAAGAGTCTTATCAAGCCAGGATGAGGCACTAGAAGTTTATTGGGTTTCAATTCAAAACTGCCTAATTGTACCATTGAGCCAACTTTAAAATCAAGTATAAAGTATTTCATTAGGTGAGCTGAACTCCATTCAGACACACAAAATGACATTTCTATTGTCACTGATGAGGACTTTCTTCCACCATATTGTGAAATAAGTAGGCATCCCATATGGTCATTTATACACAGAGGCCTGGTGCATGAAATTCGTGCATGGGGGAGGATCTCCTCAGCCCAGACTGCACCCTCTCCAATCTGGGACCCCTTGGGGGATGTCCAACTGCTGGTCTAGACATCCCTCTCAGAATCCTGGACCACTGGCTCCTAAGCACTCACCTGCCTGCCTGGTCACCCCTAAATGCCTCCCTGCCAGACTGATTGTCCTTCACTGCCTGTGCATGCTGGCTTGATGGCCCCTAACTGACCACCACCCCCCCCCCCCCGACCCCGCCAACCTGGTCGTGCCTAATTACCGGGGCACGAAACAGAATGCAAGAAGTTATCTTAAGAGGCAAAACTTGTTAGGACTAATTACGACAGATATCTTAAGTCCAATTATGATTTGCAAATTAATATTGCAAATGTGTTAAGGCTATTCCCAGGGCTACTGCAAGTAGTTGTGAAGAATGAATGCAGAGCACAGATCGAGTAGTTGCTGCCATTTGCAGAGACTAAAGTGAGGCAGCACAGCCTTAAGGGTTAAGATTTAGGGTTGTTTTTTGTTTTGTTTTGTTTTTTCATGTTTGACTCCCTGATATTTAGAAATATGCTAGCATATACTCAGCACTCACTAAATATTTATTGAATGGATGAATGATTGTATAAATGAATGAACAAAAGAACAGATGAATGAATCATCCATTCAATAATGAAAGCTATAAACCTGGCCATTTTTGGCTTTTCTTCTCCCTCATCCCATTCTGTTGACTTAACTTCGTAAATATCCCTCCATCCCTTCCTTCTCCATCTCTATAATCATCACTCTAGTTCACACCACTGTCATCTTTCACCCAGACTATGGCAACCGATGCCTGCCTTCCCTCCCTTCCACTAGCCCTGTCCCCATAAAATCCATCTTTCACAGAGCTATCAGACTGATCTTAAACTTGTCAGTTTCCTACTAAAACTCTTTAATGGCTCCTCATTACACACATTGACTAAATCTCCGGCCCCTCCACATTGCACACAGGGCCCTGCAAGATCCAATACACACCCACCTCTCTAGCCCTCATCCCATTACTCTCTGGCCCACAATTTATGAAGAAGAAACCACAAACTGCTATTGAACGCTGACATGTTGGTTACTGATCTATAGGAGACTGGCTCATCTGTCCCCAGGTCTGGAATGTTCTCCCACTTCTCATTTTACCCAGCTAACGAATACCATCCTTTAGGACTTAGTTCCAACGGTTGCCTCTCCTGTTGCTTAACTGGTAAGACTGCTGTCTCCTCCTGTAGGCTATGTACCCTCCTCTGTGCTCCCATAATTTCATACTTCTCTCTCCCAAGGCACTTACCACCCTCTATAATAACTGTATGTTTACATGCCTGTATTTCCTACTAAAATCTGGATCCCTGATGGCATCGTATCCATCTCTGAGTGCCTAGCACCTATCATCGTGCCTGGCACAGTGCAGGTGCTCAAAAAAATATTTGGTGACTGATTAAATGAATGGCTTATGCTATATACAAAGGAAAAGAATTTTTGTAATAATCACTAAGTAAATAGTAACAAGCAACTTGTGCCACTTTTAAATACTCAGCCATTCAACATACGTCTTTTACAAATTCCATCTTTTGTTAAAGTAAAGAAATAGGCACAGAGCCCAGAGGAATCACTTTTAACATGTCTCTTATGGTTCTTTCATGCCCGGAAATTTGATTCTCTTTATTATAAATGCTTCAGGCACCAACAGATTATTTTTCTCATTTTTTTGTTCAACTTTATCCCTTCCTTAGTCTGCCTCTCTCACCCACAACAAAGAACTTTCATCAAGCAAACACAACCAAATGTAACATTTGTTATAAGAAGACAAAAATAGGAGAAACTTGATATACATTATCTTAGACATTTACAAAATGGAGATGTTCTCAAGTAGTCTGCAGTGAAAATATTCCAATGGGAATTCACTGGGTTAAAGTCAGCCTGATGCCAAATAATCATTGTGCTCAGAGTACTAAATGATTCATACTTAAATACCATAGATATCAAAACAGAGATTTCCTTCAATAGCCAATATATTTCATTTCTTCATTATCATCCAGAGTGCTAAGAAAATACATGACACATTAAAAAGATGACCTAATCTACTTACTTATAACCTGTCAATCTTGAAATTCTTTTGATAAAAGACTTCTGTGCCACCTGGGGCTAAGAGCAAGGAATCAGTGTTTCTACCCAATTATTCTCTCATTCGCTGCCTAAAGTTTCCCTAATCAAACAATGCTAGGGTGAAAGGGCAAACTACAAAACGCAAATAGATCAGCCCTCTGAGTTTTTGCTGGAGAAAAGTATATATAGAAACCAGAATGAGCTCTGGTGTTATGAAAGCCTTAGGGATTGCCTTGAACGGAATAAGGTAAGTTTGTACCATGAACTGATTTTAAAATACAAACTTTTTAAAACTATGACAAACATGAAAGCCAGTTGTGAACAATTTGAAACATTAGTAGATTATCAGAGGACATAAATGGGTATAAAAGTTCCTCCTTCCCAGTTTGTATAGTTTTGTCTTTGCAAGACGATCATATAAATGAAATCACACAGTAGGTAGCTTTTATGTTTGGCATTTTTCATTTAGCACCATATCTTTGAGATCTGTCCATGTTGTTGTGAATATCAGTAGTTCATTACTTTTTATTGCTAAGTAATATTCTTTCTATAGCTTTTTTAAAGTTAAAGTCAATTTCATGCAAATATGACTTATTCAAGGGTATTTGAAATTAATACTGATGGTTATTGAGTACCTATTATGCATTATAACTGGTGTTAGGCAATCCTATATAATAAAAGAGTAATATGCAAATTGACCCTAACAGCAGAATGACCAGTCGCTATGATGTGCATTAACCACCAGGGGCAGACGCTCAATGCAGGAGCTGCCCCCTGGTGGTCAGTACGCTCCCACAGGGGGAGCTCCGCTCAGCCACAAGCCGAGCTGACAGCTGCAAGTGCAGCGGCGGTGCCTAAGCCAGCAGGCAGACATCCCCCAAGGGATCCTGGACTGCGAGAGGGCGCTCGCCGAGATGATGGACTCCCTCCCCTGAGTGCACAACGTTTCATGTACCGGGCCTCTAGTAGTGATACAAAGATGAATAAAACATATATCCTTTTCTTCTTATGTTTAGAGTCCAGCAATAGGTGTACACACATTTACATCAGATCTAATAAATATAATGAGAGGTGAGCACAGGGAGAACAACGTGAGGAGGAGGAAGATCACATTTACCTAATGCGTAACGTGTAAGATCAGATCTCTAGAAAAATATAATACATCATTATACATATAATGTAAAGAGAGCCCACACACCTACTTGTCTACATACTAGGTTGCACCATATGAAAGTGCTGGTATGCAGCCATTCTGACCTACAAAAATAGCAATTTGACATGTTTTAGCTAGCCTATGAGTTTCAAAGCAAAGTTTTATTTATTTTACAATACTTTGTCTACACAAAGCAAGTACAGGTAGAAAGAAATGGAGAGGAGGAAGGTTACATGGCACCATGGGATTAAGAGAAGTTAGGGAATCTAGTTACCTCTTAAACAAGTCTTTTTTCACCCCCTTAAAATTTTCTAAAAATTACCAGACACTCAGCCTTCCTGAAGAATTCGAGGGTCCTGCGTTTGTCCTTAGAGAGATTAGTCCATAGAGACCCTTTATGCAAATGCCTGAAGCAGAGGTAGAGTCTCAGGGAGGCAGGTACCTCCAAATCCTTGCTGGCAACTCACAGCCATAGGATCTACTAGTTGTCCCTCTTATCTATTCATAGTAACACCTCTCAATTTTGGTGGACAATAACCACCTAAAATAAACAACACTGTTCAGCTTGCAGCCATGGACGGAAGGTATAAGTGCTGGTGCGTGGGAGGTTATATGGGACCTATTGCTGGAAAATAAACTTGAAGGCAGTGGTGGTTTTCTCCTTCACTTCTTCCGGATGACTGGGGAAGTCCCTCCTTCCCAGTTTGTATAGTTTTGTCTTTGCAAGACGATCATATAAATGAAATCACACAGTAGGTAGCTTTTGTGTCTGGCATTTTTCATTTAGCATCATACCTTTGAGATCTGTCCATGTTGTTGTGACTATCAGTAGTTCATTACTTTTTATTGCTAAGTAATATTCTACTATATGGAAGTATCATAGTTTATCTCTTCCCTGGTTGAGGCATTTGGGTTGCTTCCAGTTATAGTAATTGCAATAAAGCTGCCACACATGTTCATTTACAGGTTTTTGTGTAAACATAGGTTTTCATTTTAAATGAGTAAACATGTAGGAGTAAAATTGCTGGGTCATTTGGCAAGTGTATGCTTAATTGTGTAAGTGTATCACAAAGTGACTGTATCACGTTGCACTCCCACCAGCAATGCATGATAATTCCAGTTGTTCCACATCTTTGTTAACATTTTGCATGGCCAGGTTTTTTTTATTTTAGACTTTCTAGTAGGTATATACTGAGATCCCATTTTGGTTTTAATTTGCATTTTCCTAATGACTACTGATATTTAGCAACTTTTCATACCTTATTTGCCATATATCTTCTTTTGTGAAGTCAGTGTTCAAATACTTTGCTTTTTTTATTGGGTTGTTTGTTTACTTATTATTAATAAGTTTTGAGAATTCTTCATAAATTCTGGTACACAGGTCCTTCATCAGACATGTCATTGACAAATATTGTGAAGGCCTGTCTTTTTATTGTCTTCACATTGTTTTTCAATGAGCAGAAGATCTTAATTTTGAGAAAGTCTAATTTGTCCATTTTTTTTCTTTTAAGGGATAATGCATTTGGTGTGATGTTTAAAAATTTTTGTGCAACCCAACATTATAAAGATTTTTCTCCTATGTTATCTTTCCCTTTGTTTTGTAGTTTTCCGTTTTACATTTAGGTCAATGATCCATTTTGAATTAATTTTTGTATAGGACACAAGGTATGTATCTGAGGTTCATTTGTTTTTGCATCTGGGTAAGCAATGGTTCCCACACCATCATAATAATAAAAGGCCAAGAGGCGTCACGACGGAAACGACCAAATGACCAGTCACCATGAGGTGCATGGAGCACCTCTCGGACCTTCCCCCGCAGCCCACAGGCTCCGATCCCAGCAAGGCTGGTGGCCAGTGGGCAGACGGGGTGGCAAGGCAGGCACAGCTGCGAGTGCAGCGGGCGGGTGGGCGGGGCTGCACAATTTCGTGCACTGGGCCTCTAGTTCTCCATTGAACTGACTTTGTATTTGTTGAAAATCAACTGACTATGGATGTATGGGTCTATTTCTGGATTCTCTATTTTGTTAAATGAGACACACTTAAAAATTTTTTTTAGTAAACATGTCTCTATTTTAAATAGAAATTTGAAAAAAAAAATACTGGTTTTCAAAGCTATGGCTTCTACTCTTAAATTTCCAGTTGTTGACATTATGGCTGCCTGAAGTTATATTGCATAAAGTCACTGCAAAATACAAATATAGAATACAATGTATGCCATACCACGTAGCCTCATTTCCAAAACATCTTGTGAGATGATGTTATGACTTGTCACTGAAATATAAGACTATCATTACAAAGACCATTAAAAAGTATAGCCTCTTTTTAGACTTTATAAAATAGACCCCAATACAGCCACTATGCTTTTTTGAAGCAGATAGTTTAAGAGTATGGTTATTTTAAGTATTTTACTTGGAACTAATACCTAGATTCATCAAGTCCCCAAACCCTGTGGAATTTCAATTAACTACCTGCCAAGAGCCATGGACAGCATAATATAGTCGAACAGAGGAAATGCCATCTGGTTCTGTGACCCAAACTCACTCTAGTATCAATGCCTATGGCTCCTCAGAGCTCTCTTGATTCTGCCAATGTTATAGCCATGGTTAACCACAGAGAACTTCTCTGTGCTGCCCCAACTTCAGAGGCTTTAGGGAAGCAGTAATGCAAGGGGTTCATCAATATCACTGATTATGCTGATGGTTCATGGCACAGTTGACAGCAAGACATTCATGAACAAATGCCCTCAATTGGCAGCAGCTACTGAATGCTTGCCAATTGCTGTGGTAAACTAGACATCTACATTTTTTGAATTATGTTGTTTTTCTTTTCTGATCAAGGAGGTATATAATGTGAGGATTATTAATGTCCAAGAAGAAACTTGCTATATATCCCATTACCAAGAGAAAAAAATAACCCTGAGATGATGCCAGAAAGAGAAATGACAATGATGGACACTGATAGATTGTTATGTGGTAAAAGCGTCCTTTCCCCTGCATCTACTCCCTCAGGCCATGTGACAGAGGGGTAAGCTTTTTGTGGTCACCTCTCTCTTTAAGGGGATCTTATACAGCTAAGTGAAGAGTCAGTGCTGGTTCTGACTCCTGCTCATTTAACCTGTAGTCAGCAAGCAGTCATATTAGACTAGCACAGCAGGGCCCAGATAGCATCAGGATCAGAGTTATTAATAGCTGCACACAACAGAATGCACACTAGTTAGCTTAAGAATAAAAGTATTAATTATAGGATTTTAGAAAGTTCACAAAGACTTTGGAAGGATCACAGAAGTAAGCTCTAGATTAAGCTTCCAGGAATAACATCCGGAACTGCATATCACAGAGCTGTCTGGTAAATCACACTGCCTCTGGCCCAATTAGGAAATTGCTGCCATCACCACTGATCCCAGAATACGCTGCCTTTGCTCGTGACCACACCAGTAAAATGGATCTCTACGCCTTCACTGTCTCTTCACATAATTCCACCTCTCTTTAGCTTTTGTTTCAATAGTTTGATAAGTATGTGCCTCGGTATCATTTTCTTTGTATGTATACATGTTAGGGTTTTCTGAGCTTCTTGAAAATATAGATTGATGTTCATCAAATTTGATAAGTTCTTGGGTATTATTTCTTCAATATTGCCTCCATCTCATTTTCTCTTACTTCTTCCTGGGACTTTAATTACATACATATTCAATCTTTTTACTATGTCCTATATCTCACTTATGCTCTCAATTCTATTCTGCTTTTAATTTTTTTAAATTTTCTCTTTATGTGCTTTAGTTTGAATATTTTTTTAAACTGTCTTCAAGTTCAGTAATCATGTTTTCTACCCTGTCTTGCCTGCTTTTAAAGCTTATCCCATAAGTTCTCAATTTCAGCTATTGTATTTTGCATTTCTAAAATATCTGTTTGATTTATTTTTATATATTGTAATTCTTTACTAAAATATTAAATATTTATATCCACTTACCCATATTTTCTTCCATTTACTTGAATATATTAACCATAATTATTTTGAAGTTTCTCGTTGCTTCTCGGCCTTTTGGCTAAGATCAAGTGTATTTTGAAGTTCTTGCCTTTCAACTACAATATATAGATCATTTCTGTATCTGTTTTATTATCAGTCACTTTTTCCTGTTCCTTTAAATGTTTGGTAATTTTTATTGTGTGTTGGACATTGTGAAGGATCTAACATAGAGGCTCTAGATTATATTATTTTTCTCTAAACAGTATTGAATCTTTCATTTAAAAGGCAATTAAAATGCCAGAAAATCTCCTGGATCTTGTTGATGCTTTATTTTTACTTTTTTAGGTTAGGTCTCTTTCAGTTTTGTTCATAATCACAGAGTGCAGCCCATGTCCTTAAGGCAAGACCATTCTGGAGTAATGGAATGTCTAGAGTATTCCCCAAAATTTCTCCTCTTTAGCTGGACTAGAACTCCAATACCTACACCTCCCCAAAATGCGTGACCTCTGAAATCTCCATCAAAACATCAGCCTTCCAGTAGTTGTTTTCTGTTGGCCTTTTGGTATCTCACTCTATATATTCAGAGCTTACAAGTTGCAAAGGACTCATCAGGTATTTTTATATGCATTTTAGAGGCTCTTTATCAGTGGTACCTTGACCCCAAATCTCAGCTACCTTTACATCCCAAACTCCAATCTCTGCTTCCTATAGTCTATCAGGACTATAATTTTCTGCTTGGGTTACATTTATTTCCACCTCATATTAAAAAAAAGACACCAGGAAGAAATCCAGAGTGAATTAGGGCTCACCTTAGAAACTTTTCTTATTTCAAGGATATTATCCAATACCTGCAAACAGTGTTTTACCATGTTTTCACAGTTGCTTACCATGATATCATTATCACTGGAATTGGAACTGAAAAAAACACCTGTATTTTGAATTAAAATACAATTTACCACCTGATTTGTGAAACCTAATTCGAAGTCTATATTCCAGCATCCAAGGAAACTGAAATCTATGGGGAAGGGAGATCATGGAAGGAGTGGAGGCTATGAGAAACTACCAAAATGAGAAAAGGGTGTTCAAATAATATTTATTCAAAAAAGTACCTTCTACCTTTCCTAACTACTGTGGCTTCTTGATTGGGACACACAATTGGCTAGTGACGAGGATAAGGAGCACAAAAACAAGATGAACTGGAAAAGAAAACAAGTGCCTGGTAAATTAGTTCATGCCTGAAATGTGCCTCAGCTTTTTAGGTTACCAGGTTTTATTTTTAAAACCACATTGACATCTCAGCATATTCAGTGTTGACAATTAAGAATTGAAATTCACTTCTTTTGTGTGTGTGAGTAATTACTTCTTAATGACTTTGCAAAGCCACATACTTGTTTCTACAGCAAGCTTCCTCATAAGTAAGGCAAAAAGAAGACAAGGAAAGTAGTACTATATCAGGAGGCATTATAAAAGGGGGGAAGATGCCCAAGATTTATTATATACTTTATTTCAACAAAGTTACTGAGCACCTACTGTGTTCCAAGCACTGAAAAATCTGTTAATGGGGGGAGGGGATGAAGGCATAGGGGAATTGGAGGGGATGTATATAATGCCTAGATGTATAAGATGGGGCTCTTCCTTGCAGTTGTGCAGGGGACATGGATTTTTTAGTATGCCATAATCACTGGCAAGTCAGGATTATGTACAAGGGGTTAGGGAGCACCAAGAGAGAATTGAATCTAGCCAGGAACTCAAGGAGTTCTTCCTAAAGCAGACATTTGAGCTCAACCTTGAAGATGAGTGAGAGCCAGATAAAGAAAGGTAGGAGGAACATTCTAGGCAAAGCCAACAGGAGCAAAAGCACAGTCAGGAAATAAAATATTGTACAAAGAGAGAGGGAGAGTAGATTACAAGGAGTTTTGTATTTCTAATTTGTAAAGTGTGAGGTAGAATGTGTCAAGAAGGGAGGCTGGAGAGGGAGCTGGGTCCATGCTACTGAGGACTCAGAAAGCCATGCCGAGGAATTTGGCCATTATTATAAGCACAGGGGTGCCGCTGAGGAGTTGCTGTCAAGGGATGAGATAACCCAAACTACTCTTGAGGTAAAGCATTCTGCCTGTGGTTTAAAGGAAAGATTCCCGAAGGGCAGGGTGTGAAGCATCGCTGTCAGAGGATGGCTGTAGTCAGTCAGGAACAATATTCCAGGGCCAAGGGACAGAAGGAAGGAGTAGACCGTTAAGATATAAAATGTTCTAAAGTTGGTACATGGCTCTGAGGGTGAGAGAGAAAAGGAAGCTAAGATAATTTTCGAGAAAGAAGTATAACCTACTAGGGGAAAACAAAGATTCTATTTCAGAGGCTGAGTTTGAGGCATCTGTAGACTTCTAAGTTGATATAACCAG
Organism: Corynorhinus townsendii; assembly: GCA_026230045.1. Classification (NCBI taxonomy): domain Eukaryota; kingdom Metazoa; phylum Chordata; class Mammalia; order Chiroptera; family Vespertilionidae; genus Corynorhinus; species Corynorhinus townsendii. The sequence goes on along the minus strand of JAPDVU010000005.1, from coordinate 58,545,656 downwards.
TATGTAGCCAGATAAATGAGGTTCAAGAAAGAGCTGTTCAGAGATGGGAAAAAAGAGTTGAGAGTAACTATCCTATCTAATAAAGAAGGAATATGCTAATTAACCATCACAAAGATGGCTGCACCCACAGCTGAGGCCAAGTTCCCATAAGGAGCCTTAACAAGCAATCAGAAGGGACTTGAGGCTACGCCCTCCCCCATCTCCGTGGGGCTTGACAGGGGACCTCAGGATGGCAGGGCTTGACAGGGGATCTCAGGCCGCACCCCCAACCCAGCGGGGCTTGACAGGGGACCTCAGGCCACCTTCCAAACCCAGCGGGGCTTGACAGGGGACCTCAAGGTGCGCTTCCCGTCCTGGTGCTGGGCTAGGGGAACTCAGGCTGCTCCCCCCACCCCAGCACCAGGCCGGGGGACCTCAGGCCATGCCCCCCACCTGTCAGGGCTTGACAGGGGACCTCAAGGTATACCCCCATTGCTGGGTCGGGGGAACTCAGGCCGCGCCCCCCACCCAGGGGGGACCTGAGGCTGCGCCCCCATGCCGATGGGCTTGACAGGGGACCTGCGGCTGTTCTCCTCTCCTGGTGCCAGGCCAGGGGACCTGAGGCTGTGCCCCGCCCCGCAACCTGGTGGGGCTTTACAGGGGACCTCAGGCCATGCCCCCCACCCAACGGGGCTTGACAGGGGATCTCAGGCCACGCCCCCCGTCCTGGCGCCGGGCCAGGGGACCTGAGGCTACATTCCCTGCCCAGGGGAGGGGGGGCTTGACAAGGATGAGACTAGCCAGGTCTGGATCTATCCCAATGAGGGGCAGGGTGACGGCCAGGTCTGGGTCTCACACGAATTTGAGGCGCATGTGGGTGGGCGGGGACTTGACTCTGGGTCCCGTGGTGCGCCCCAGACTCTGACATGAGGAAGGTTTTCATATACATTTTACTAGTTTTCTTTCATCTCTGACACTTCTATTATAGAGAAAGGGCAAATAGCAATATTAAATTATTTCCTCTAACTAATCCCCTTTTAATGTGCACAAATTTCATCCACTGGGCCACTAGTGTGTGTGTGTGTGTGTGTGTGTGTGTGTGTGTGTGTGCGTGCGCGCACGTGTGTCTGTGTGTATATACACATATGTGTGTGTGTGTGTGTGTGTGTGTGTGTGTATGAAAGCCCAGTGACTGAATGGCATAGTAACCAGAATGACCCATCGACCAGTCACTATGACGCGCACTGACCACCAGGGGCAGACGCTCAACACAGGAGCTGCCCCCTGGTGGTCAGTGCACTACCACAGTGGGAGCACTGCTTGGCTGACAGGGATGAGCCGCTGCTCCCGCTGTGAACCCCTGGCTGATGGACAGGATCCCAGGTTGTGATCATCGCCTCCTTGCCCCAGGCTCCTCCCCCTCGCTTCCTGCTGCCTCCTCTGGGCTCACAGAGCTGACCCTGGAGGTTGGGAGGCGGGTTCGTGGCTGCCACAGGATTGAGGCCTACTCCTCCACCTCTCAGTGCTATTGACCCTGGGTCTGGCCCCGACTGGGTCCCCTGGAGAGGCGAGTGCTCCGGCTCCGCAGAAGATGCCGGACCAGGGAGCAGCTGCTCAGAGGTGGATCCACAGTGGCTCAGCTGACCGGGATGAGTGATGCTCCCACAGTGGGCCAATCCCGCAGGCCACGCCCCCCACCAGTGAACAAATCACATGCACGGGGCCTCTAGTTAGCATATAAAGTAGGTAAAGTCATAACGGGGTTTGGGAGCTAACGAAGTAGAGAGAGAAGAAAAAAGTGCAAGGACAGAAACCTGGAGGACACCAGGGTTTTAGGAGTAATGACAATACATGGGCAAACTAAGAATCACTTTCAGATGTGGCAAGATGAATAATTATTTAGATGTTAATGGGGTGAACAATGTCAAAGAATAAGTGAGAAATGAAGCTGAGAGATCCACTAGACTCAGGATGGAAGAATGAATTAGTTAATATGGAGGTCACTGGTGACCTTGGGAGAGGGGAGGATTGTGGTAACATGAAAGGGTCAGAGGTCTTGGAGAAAACAGTATAGATTATTCTTCCGAAAGGTTGATTTCAAGTTAAAGGTTATAGATTAGGGACCACCCAGGAACCAGAGGATGACTTAGAGTCAAGAGAATATTTTATTTGGATAAGAAAGACTTAACCATATTTACAGGCTGGGAGAAATACCCCACAGAGTAAGAGAAAAAAAGATAAGGAAAGTGATAAACATTAGAACTAAGTTTTAAAGTGCTTACATGGATCGGAATCCCAGACATTAGAGGGAAGGACTGGGCATGAACAGGTAGAAGGCATCACATTCTGCATCAGGAGGAAGGCAAGAGGCTATAGGAAACAGAAAGATATAGGGTGGGGAGGCAGGAATTAGGAGTCAATTTCATCCCCCCATGACTTCTTTTTATTGATAAAATAGGAGGTGGAGAGTCTCTTGGGAATTTGGTGGGGACAGTGTATGGTGTTAGGTAAGGGTCTTGTAAGGAGTGGTGACCTTTGAAAAAGTCATAAGAGGAATGGGGAGCATTGGCAAACTAAAGACAGTCCTAAGGCCTCTCATGTGGCACTGGGAGTCCAGGTGAAGCTGACTTTTCCTAGAGGCACCTGGCCACCCAGCATGGCTGCAGAGGACATCATCAGTGTGAGGGATCTGGAAATGAGCTTCCCCAGCTGCTAAGGAAGCAAGCCTGCACCTAGCTAGTGATCTGGGCTGGACACTGGGGAGGGACTGGTAGTCTGGGAAAGATTAGGATATCAAAGAGCAGGTTTTGTGGCAGAAGAATGAGAGTTCTACTCCCCCACTTCCCTCTTACACCTCTGGCAAGAAGCCTAAAAGCCTCTATTTGCAACTGTAACTGATAGAACACCAAAATAGAGAGAGAAAGAAAATTCATTATTTCAAAATCCTTCTAGCACTATTCTTAAAAGACACAAACCATCTAAATCAACCCCTAGAAGCCCTTTTAAATTCCAAGATCGAAAACAAAATTATGGTTAAATGTTTAACTAATATTTATTATAGCTAGCATGTTAGTTTTAGAAAGGTCAAATTTATGATACAATGAAGTGATATTTTTCACATTCTGTGGGTCTATTTTATAGCACATTGGAGCCCACAGCATAATAAATATGTTCTATTATTCTGTAAGATGATTTTATGCAAAGCTTTGTAGGGCTGAGATAATATTGAATTTCAAGTCAAATGAGCTGGTGTGAACCTCAGGCAAGTCAGTTTATCTCTCAGGACTCAGCTTTCAGACTTGGAAAATGCAGGAGAGAGATAAATCTCCAAGTTTCCTTCCAGGTTAAAAAAAATCATGAGCATAACTTGATATTTTAAATTACTATTAGAATCGATAGGGTTACCCTTTTTTATGATGTATATTTGGTCCTAGCTATACATTTTTGCACCTCAGTCCCTGATCAGGAACACGACCACCAATGATAACACCATCTCTATGGGAAATAAAATCCAATTTTAGCACAGTTTAATTTATGCACCAATTTCTCCATTCTCTGCCCGCATTTAATCCTGGGAGGCTTCATCTCCAAAAATTCAGAGATATTTGTTCATCCTCTTGTGACCATGGTCACGAGACACTCCCTATTTTGTCTCTAGGATCCAAGCAGCTAATTTCAGTGGGTGGGCACTCTGCAGAAACAACTGCACCTCTTAACTTAGATTTGTCATTGACGGTAAAAAGAGAAAATACCTATTAAGAATCTATTGGAAGGCCAAGATGTAGGGGGCCCTTAGTAGAGTATGCCTGATACACTGAACAGCACAGTGTGTGGGAAATAATAAAAACCCAGCATTATGTATGTCCCCCATTCAGATGTTTCTAGATGAAAAGTAGTGACAGAGCCCATGGCTCCCTCTTGGGTTACAGAGGATCCCAAAGTCACTTGAAGTCACAAAATACAGTCTTGATTCAAAATTAAATGGTCTTATTCCAAGATTAATTAACTCTTCCCTCTTTATTCAGAAGATGACATCTTTCATTCCCTAGAATTCAGTGGTCAGCAAACTGCAGCTCGCGAGCCGCTGCGGTTTGCTGCTCTGTTGACTAATGAGTTTGCCGACCACTGTCATATACTACCCTTTACCTCTTTGCACACAATATGCCACAATTGCCTAATCCTCACAGCTTCCAACTACATGGTAACACTTAGTCTAGTCCTCTGGTCAGCAAACTCATTAGTCAACAGAGGGCAGCCGCAGTTTGCTGACCACTGACCTATAACATCAGAACTTTTCTTGAATCCACCAGAGAGTAGAGGCCACAGGGCGATAAAGTAGCATGAGATTTAAAGAAAAACAGATGGCTCCAAGAAGAGACGCAATGTGAGAACCAGCTTACTTGAGGCAGAGCACCTGAGAAAGACAAGCCACCAGAGAAGTGGAAAGGAAGACTGCAGCTAACGCTCTGTAATGACTCTGTGGTAGGCAGTTAGACAGACATGCGTAGAGCAAGGCTGATGGGCCAGGTACAGAAGGTCAGCAGGGTAGAAAGCCCCGGGTGCCTCTAATGAACAAACCTGGGAAAATGAGGACCTCGCCCCCAGGACAATCTTTTCTCCTCTAGCATATTGGTGGTCATGAGGTTCAGACCCCCTGAATTTTCTTATTGCTGGCCATGCTCTTAGAGAGGGAACAAATAAGGAGGCTGAAGAATAGCCCTTAAGCATTTAAGCCCGCAGGACAATGGGGATCTGACCCACATCAAATACATCTAGGCCTAGGTTGTGTTTTAGCTCCAGGCCCAGAAAAGCAGCAAAACCAGACAAGCGAGGCCAGAGCTGACCTCAGGACCAGCTACATTAACTAATGACCCTACCTGGGCACCAACCAATCAGTGAAGCCCACGACCCTGAAAGGACACCAGTGGAAAGCTGATGAATATTCTATTTGGATCCTCCCCTGAGTTCTCCCCTAAAATCTTCACCCTTAAAAGTCATTAGGATGGATATGAGATGGAGAATCCAAGATGGTGACGTAGGTAAACACCTAAACTGCTGCCTCCCACAACAATTTCAAAACTTACAACTACAAGACAAAACGTCTATCACCCAGAACCATGGGAAAGCTGGCTGAGTGGAAGTTCTACAACTAGAAGGAAAGAGAAAAGAGCATTGAGACGTGCACAAGCGCTGAAAAGCTGAGATACGGAGGCGCGGGATCTGGGCTGGCGGCAGGCGTTGCTTTTTTCCACCCAAAGGGAGACAAGCCCCCGATTACTCTGAAATACAGTTTCTGGGGAGACACAGGGGACCCCAAACTCCTACGGGGAGAAGCTGGATTGTCTGCCACCAGGTCGGAAAGTGAGGGGGGCCTGCTTGCAGAGCTGCACACAAGAATAATTGTTTATTGCGCTGGGGCACAGAACGCAGTTGGAGACACAGAGCCAGCTAACTAGCAGCCATCGCTGTTTGCCGCGCCCTAGCCTAGTGACGCCCTGAGACCCCGCCCCACACAACCTACAAACCCACCCAAGCTCCAAGCAGCAGCGTTAGCATAAGAAAGGCCTGCCCTATCACAGCTTAACCTAACAAACTTGCAGCCTGGGTCAGACAGCTCCAAAACCTCCAAACCCCAAGCAAAGAGGAGAAAACTGTAGCTCTCGCTGTAGCTCCTGCTGGGTGGACTCAGACAATAGCTGACCTGCACCCCATTGGAGATCCAGAAGCCAGTATACCTAGTGGTCAGTGTGAGAAACCAGATTTCAACTCCTCACATCCATAAGTGACACATTCAAGAGGCAGACTCAGCGAGCACCAAAGCCTCACTGAAACAAGTCCTGCACCATAAGCGTGTCTCCAGCACAGCAGCTCTTATAGACACAGCGAGTCCTCACAGCCAATTGGCCTGGAGGTCAATTCCTCCCAGCATACCAACAGAAATTAAGGCTTAACTACACCAAGACTTTGCACTCAGCCCACAAAGGGGTGTACCAAGAGCGTCCACATCAGGTGATTGGGGAGGCTGAGCTACTGCCCCCTATAGGTCACCTACCACACAAAGCCACTCCATCAACACAGGGAAGCAGCCAAAATGTGGAAACAAAGAAACATGTCACGAATGAAAGAAACGGAGGAAAGCAAACTACTGGATGACATAGAGTTCAGAACCACATTTATAAGGTTACTCAAGAATCTTCTAAAAACCGCCGAGAAACTTGATGACACTTCTAAGGAGCTTAGTGAGACCTTCAAGGACCTTAATGAGAATGCCAAAAAAATGGAAAAGGACCAGTCAGAAATGAAGCATACACTGTCTAAAATAAAGAATATACAGAAACTCAACTGTAGATCAACATATCCCAAGAATCAAACCAAAGATCTGAAATATGAGGAAACAAAAAACACCCAACCAGAAAAACAAAAAAAAAAAAGAATCCAAAAATATGAAGATAGTGTAAGGAGCCTCTGGGATAACTTCAAGCATACCAACATCCAAATTTTTGGGGTGCCAGAAGAAGAGAGAGAGCAAAATACTGAAAACCTATTAGAAGAAATAATGACAGAAAACTTTCCCTACCTGGTGAGAGAAATAGACTTACAAGTTCAGGAAGCGCACAGAACCCCAAACAAAAGGAATCCAAAGAGGACCACACCAAGACACATCATAATTAAAATGCCAAGGGCAAAAGACAAAGAAAGAATCTTGAAAGCAGCAAGAGAAAAACGGTTAGTTACCTATAAGGGAGTACCCATACGACTGTCAGCTGATTTCTCAGCAGAACTATGCAGGCCAGAAGGGAGTGGCAAGAAATATTCAAAGTGATGAACAGCAAGAACCTACAACCAAGATTACTCTACCCAGCAAAGCTATCATTCAGAGTTGAAGGTCAGATAAAGAGCTTCACAGACAAGAAAAAGCTAAAGGAGTTCATTGCCACCAAACCAGGATTACATGAAATGCTGAAGGCTATTCTTTAAGAAGAGAAAGAAGAAGAAAAAGGTAAAGATAAAAATTATGAACAACAAAATGACATCAAATACATACCTACCAACAAGTGAACCTAAAAATCAAGTAAATAAAAAATCTGAAGAACAGAATGGACTGGTGAATATAATAGAATCAGGGACATAGAAAGGGAGTGGACTGATGACTCTCAGGGGAAGCGGGTGTGAGTGGTGCGGGAAGAGATTGGACAAAAATCTTACTCCTATGGATGAAGACAGTGGCGGGGGGTAAGGGCATGGGGTAGGGTGGGGTGGGGAATCAGGTGGAGGGGAGCTATAGAGGGAAAACAAAAAGAGGAACACCTGTAATCTGAATAATAAAGATTTATTTAAAAAAAAAAGAAAGTCATTAGGATGGAGGGACTCAGCCTGCTCTCTCTCCCCAGCCCCAGGAGCATAGCTGTTCTTTTCCCCTTTTCCTCTCCTCCTTCCCTCCCGCCTCCACTCCCATAACCTTTGCCTTCCTCTTTCCTAAGCTCCAAGGGCCCTTCTTTTGCCTCTGCAACTTGTTTCCTGACCCCATTTCTTCTACCACTCACTTCTTCTACCTCTATGACTCTCTTACAGTTTGAGTCTTGAATCTGAATTCTTTCCTAGCCAATACCAAAGTTGCTAAACCAAGGTCCAGTCTGACTCCAGTATCTAACATCTGGTGCCATTACGCTACCAACAAATTTGTAGTTAATTTTTACTAATTTGCTGCTGTATAGAAGAACCCATGGAAGCTACAGCCATGGGGGAATTTACACCCCCTTACAGATTTTTCTCCACAAACCTCACAGAATGCTCATAAGAATATCAGGGTCTGAATGGGGGAGCAGAGGAAGCATCCTAAGGTGATGCAAGCCTGTGAGGGAGGAACAAAAGCCCCCAGAGGTGGGGAGAGATGAAGAGCAGCAAACCCAGCAGGGCCCAAGGTGGACACATTACAGATGGGGAAGGGGAACAAAGAAACCCCCCTCCCCTGGGGGAGGGGCAGAAAGCTCTCTCCCACACAGATACCACCAAGACACCAGGCAGGGTTTGTTTGCCCTGGGGAGGAGGGCAGGATTACTGAGTAGGTTCTAGCCCCAAAGCCCAGGGACACAGGTCCTGTCTGACTGAGACTGAGGCTGAACCAGGAGAGCAGAATGCCTCTTCCCCTACCAGACTGGCAAGTGTCTACTGAGAATCTACTGCAGGAGAAGGAACAAGAGTGGCAAGTCTCTCCCTCAGGCACAGGCTATAAACAAAGTAACACAAGTTGAACCAAACTGGAAACAATGGTGAATGGATAAATGGTGATAAAGCATACCATGGAATACTACTCAGAATTTAAAAAGAACTATTAATATATATAATAACATGGTTAGATTGCAAATGCATTATGCTAAGTGAAAAAAGCCAGACTCAAAAGGCCACATACCTATGGTTACATTTATATGACACCAGAGGCCCAGTGCACAATTTTCGTGCACTGGGGTGGGGAGGGTCCCTCAGCCTGGCCTGCACCCTCTGGGAGCCCTCCAGGGATGTCTGACTAAGCGGTCAGTTAGACATCATTAGCACTGCCACAGATGCAGGAGAGGCTCCTGCCACTGCCGCTGCGCTCCTGTGAGCCAGCTTCTGGCTGAGCAGCACTCCCCCTGCGGGAGTACACTGACCACCAGGGAGCAGTTCCTGTGTATGACACACACTGACCACCAGCATCTGCCCGCTGGGGGTCAGTGTGTGTCATAGCAACCAGTTGTTCTAACGTTCAGACAATTTGCATATTTAGCCTTTTATTATATAGGATTCTAGAATAGGAAAAACTTTATAGGCAGAGATTCCTTGCCAAAGTCTGGAGGTAGATGAGTGGCTAACTACAAAGGAGCATGAAGAATTTTTGAAGGGTGATGGGTCATTTCTATATCTTGATTGTGGTGATGTCATGCATTTGTCAAAACTCGTAGAACAGTACACTTAAAGAGGTGGCTATATTGTATAAAACATATTTTAAACACATTTAAAAATTAAAAAGAAAACAGAATTTTATTTAAATTAAGAAGTTCTGTTCAAGAAAAGTCACCATTAAGAGAGTGAAGAGACAAGTCACAGATTGTGAGAAAATAAAAAGAAATAAACTTGCATACAGAAAATATAGAGAACATACAAATGAATAAGAAAAAAAAAGACAACCCAATAGAAAAAAAAATAAGCAAAAAACTTGAGTGGCATTTTACAAAAGAGGATATCCAAATGGCCAAAATACATATGAAAAGCTGTTCAATATCTTTATCCTAAATGCAAATGGAACCATAATAAGGTACTCCTACACCTCCACCAGATAAGCTAAAGTTAAAGATTGGCAATACCAATGTAGGTGAGGATATGGAACTGAAACTGGTTGCAAATTTCTATAACCACCCTTTGAAAATCTATTCGGCAGTATTTACTAAAGCTAAACACACCTGAGTCTTATAATCCAGCAATTCCACTCCCAAGTAAACTGAGTGCAAGAGAACCCAAATAAATAAAATCAGAAATAAAAAAGACTGACACCACATGCCAACAAATTGGACAATCTGGAAGAAATGGATAAATTTACAGAGACATAGAGTCTTCCAAAACTGAATCAAGAAGAAACAGAATATCTGAACACACTGATTATAACTAACAAAATTGAAGCAGTAATAAAAAAAACTCCCAACAAACAAAAGTCCTGGACCAAATGGCTCCACAGGTGAATTTTACCAAATATTCAAGGAAGAACTTACACCTGTCCTTCTCAAACTAGTAAAAAAAATTCAAGAGGAGGGAAGACTCACAAGCTCATTTTACAAATATAGCATAATCCTAACTTCAAAACTAGATAAAGATACTACAAAGAAAGAAAATTATAGGATAATATCCCTAATAAATACAGATGCAAAAATTCTCAACAAAATATTAGCAGACCAAAGTCAGTAATACTTTAAAAAGATCACCCACCATGATCAAGTGGGCATTTATTTCTGGGATGAAGATTGCTACACTATGGACAAATCAATCAATGTGATTCATAAACAAAATTAAGGATAAAAATCATATGATCATATCAATAAATGCACAGGAAGATTATTAACAAAATCCAGCACCCATTTATGATAAAAACTCTCAGCAAACTGGGAATTGAGGGAACATGCCTCAACATAATAAAGGCCATATATAACAAACCCACAACCAACATCATACTCAATAAAAAAAAATCTAAAAGTGTTTCCCTTAAGATCTGGAATAAGACAGTGTTCTCCATTTTCACCACTCTTATCCAACGTAGTACTAGAATTTGTAGCCACAGCAATCAGACAAGAAGAAGCAATGAAAGGCAACCAATTTGGAAACAAGTAAAACTGTCATTATTTGCAAATGATATGATACTGTACATAGAGAACCCTAAAGATTCCACCAAAAACATCTAGAACAGATAAATGAACTCAGTAAAGTAGCAACATACAAAATAAATATTCAGAAGTTGTTTGCATTTTTATACACCAAAAATGAATTATCATCAAGGGAAACTAAAAGAACAATCCCATTCACAATTGCTTCAAAAATAATAAAATACCTAGGAATAAATTTAACCGAGATGTAAAAGGCCTGTAGTCAGAAAATTATAAGATACTGCAAAAAGAAACTAAAAAAAAAAAAAAAAGGACAAATAAATGGAAGCATATACTGTACTCGTAGATAGGAAAAATTAAAATCAGAGGAGCCACTGAGGCAGTTCCTCTGTATTTCTCCATGAACATCAGACACCAGTCCTCAAGCCTCCAACTACAGGGGTGACCCACTAAACTCCCCAAGCTGTCCTGGAGGCGCTTCCCTGGGTCTGAGGAGGAAGAAACCCCATCTCCTCACCCTCTCACTTTATTGAGAACTCACACACAGCCCATCAAGCTCTCCAAAAATACCTCTTCACAGATTCTCTTTCCTCTCCATAATTTGAACCTTTTTAATTGTGAATGAGAGGTTCGCAAATCTTTGAGCCAGCATCAGACAGTAACTTTACAATTCCACTCTGCGTTTTCACCCAGCACCTCACTCTAGCGTGCAATATGTATGGTTTGGCCTCAGCTATCATCTTCCAATCAGGACTTCAATATTAAGCTCCTGTTATCGGAACTTCAGCTCGAACCATATGAAATTCTTGATTGTTGATGGTTTGAACTGACAATTTTATTCAAAATAGGCTTTTTAAGGGAAGTGAACTTTCGTTAGAATTTGAACAAGAGAGAAAAGTGGATTCTTAAATGAATACCCATGAAAACACTGAAATACCTTGTGCAAAGCATCTTACCTTGGCTTTCAGGTCAGCACACAAATCCTGTTGCTTTCTCCTGTCCTTAGCCAATGTGCTCTCCATTTCATGAACCGCACAGGCCTCGGCAAGTGTCAGCACAGCCCTCTGTATAAAATCCCTCCTGTTCTTATTCCAATTTGATATCAGGACCCTTCGTTGCTCCCTTGCAAAGTGATATTGGTCACAACATTTCTCATGTTCGACCTGAAAAGAAAACGGGTGGTTATTAGTACACTCATTACACTTACTACGAAAGTGAGACTATGCCTTATGCCGCAGTTTGCCGCTCTGTTGGCTAATGAGTTTGCCGACCACTGCCTTGTGTCATTGTTATGAAAATGAATAAAATGAATTATAACAACTGATATTTACTGGGGACAAACTTCTTAATAGTTAATACAGCACCCAGGACTTGGTTCCTGTCCCAGAGTTCTGAGCCTGTGGCTAACTGGTGACTGGGGACTATAAATCCATAGTTTCCTCATACAGGATGGAGTCAGACACAGGCGGCCCTATAATAAATTCCACTCTACATGGCAATGAACCTATGAGCAGAAAGCATTATTTTCCCCTATATATAATTTCAAAAATACTCCATCTTTAAATTAGTTCTGGTATTTTAACAATTCCTTTAAGTGCTTCAGCAGTTTGACATGTGCTAATAAACATTAAAAAATTGTTACAATAATCCTGAAAACTCAATTTGCCCTTGATAATGGAAACATTCAGATGTTAGGATGTCTAAACTTGAAGTAATTATAGAAATCACATTAGCTCTTCCCATCCCATGCTCCTGAGGGATATGACATTCTCACATAAGCACCAGAAGTTCCTGTTGCCCATGAATCCCAAGCAGAGGAGATCTCAGCCTTGAGGGGAGGAACAGGAATAGAGAAAGCCTGAGTGGTTGGAAAAATGTCTGTAGGTGATTCTGAAATGCTCATTATATAAATGTGTCTCCTGAAGTTGAGAGTCACTGACCTAAATAATTCTTTATTTTGCCAGTACTGTATAGAACATGTTACTGAATTTGATACATTATTGAACCTCTAAATGGTATGAAAAAAGAAGGTCACAAGCAGGGAAAGGTTGGTCCCTAAAAGAATAATACAAGTTTGTTTAATTAGGCACATGATGAAACAGGCTATGGCTTCACTTACACCAAACATCCACTGCTCAAATCTGTTCCGTAAACTTTTTAGCTTTGTTCCCCAAAGCCAAAAATACACTTAAAACATGTCAAACATTAAGAAAGGAAGTCTGCACCATGCAGAAATGCATACTAATCAGCCCACTGTAAGAAGTATATGTAAAAATCTTTATTATGTAAATAGTAGGCAAATATAAAAAGTCTACAAAGATAAAAATGACAGCTGGTCACAGAAGCAACTAGATTTGACAGGGGATAAAAAGAAAGATCTAATTTAATAAATTAAGACTTTAAAAATTCTAGAGTGAATTATTTATTATATAACATGTTTTTTTAATGTGGTATATTGTGTGTCTTTTGTCAGATAGAAAGAGAGAGAGATAGAGCGATAGAGAGAGATCAACCATTTACTTCTCAAACACACTCCAACTGGGACTGAACCCACAACCTAGGTATGTGCCATGACTGGGAATCAAACCTGTGAACTTTCAATGTACAGGACAATGCTCCAACCAATTGAGCCACACTGGCCAGGGCTAATGTGTTTTTTTATATAACAGGTATCTGCTATTTATAACTCAAAATTAAAACAAATAATTATGGGAGTGTGGGGGAGAGGATAGATGATGATCATAGAGCTGTGTGGCCTTTGCTTCAATTTCTTCATCTGTAAAATAAGTATAACAATGGTACTTCTCTTATCAACTGTTATGTGTGCTACAGGAGTTTACTATGCACATGCCCGACATAAGGTAAACTATATACCTGTTAGTACTGTTCTTTTTTGCGTAATTTAAAACACTTATAAAAATGCAGATTATGTGATAATATTTTATAGGCTGGCCCATTTAAAAGTTAAGAGTCTATACATGCTTATTTACATACTAGGAGCCCAGTGCATGATTTGAAATTGTGCAGTGCTGCCCACCCTTGAGTCGCCGGCCAGCCCTGCCTCCCTCTCTGACCCTTGAAACAGCTGCAGCCACTGCTGATCAGACCCTCCCCCAGCACAGGTGCGTGGAGGCCCCTGCTGCCCCACCCCCGACGCTGCACACACAACCTTCTCCTGTCTGGTTGACCCATTATGGCGTCCCGGTTAATTAGCATATTTCTCTATTTTTTATATGTATATAGATATACTAGTATTTTAAGGTGAGTTTTATGAAATTAATTGGTAACAAGCTAACTTTTGTGTTCTTGTCTTGTCAACTAGAAAAATGAAACAATAATTTCCAGGCCCTTCTCAGGGAAATTTCAGGTATGGCTATGAATTTGAGGCATTTGTGTGTCAGAGTCATGTAGAGGGATCAAACAGAGTTATGATGGTGGGGACAGTATAGATAAGAACCAGCCTACACGGTGAGTGTTGACTTCCCCATGACTAGAAGGACTGAGGTGTGGCAGCTCTGTGGGCCACAGAGCAGGAGCAGGCATTCCACTTTCCAGCAAGACCCAAAGATGAAATAACCTCTGATGGCAGGCAGGTCACTGTATACACACCTGGAAGTCCAAAACTAGCAGAGCAACCAGGGAGGCACAGTGATGATCTCTGGGGCAAGTGAGCACAGAAGAGCAAATGTTGCCGGGGGGGTCACCCATCTTCTTATGGACCACACAGACTTGAAATATGAGACTTCAACCTAGAACACTATTATTTTCTAGACTGTAGGAATAACTAAATTTTGGAGCACCATTTAATATATATATTTTACTTAACAGTTATGGACCATGAAAACAACTTGCCAGTACTCACCAAAGCATGCCTAGATTTATGAGGAAAATGCCGTTGTAACATGTCCAGATACAGAGTCCTTCTGCCACAGAGGTCTCCAGGATACTGATCCAAAACAGCCTGGTACATCCAGTGTTCTTCTTCACTTAACTGGAAGTTTCTGGAAGCAACAAAAATATTACAACATGTTGTTAAGCAATCATGGAGTTTGAGGGACCTCAAACTATTCAAGCAATTACCAAGTAAGGATGATTACCTAAAATGAAGCCTCTTTTTTTTTTTTTAATACATTAGCCAAACTAAATATATGCTATTGAAAAGGTTCTAAATTCTACTACAATTGGTTCTTTCAATCCTTTATTTGGTCTTGCCATGAGTTCTAGGCATAATTTGAAGAAGTTTGACAATGAGACATAGTATTGTTAAAATACTTATTCTATCTTGCCTATAGACTAGTAAATGAAAATTTTAAAACATTGGGAAATAAATTATTAAACACTAGAGGCCTGGTGCATGAAACTCGTGCACTCGGGGGTGAGGGGGGTTTCTCAACCCAGAATGCAAGAGAGCGCAGGCCAAGCCAAGGAATGCCACCAGTGCATGATTGGGGCCAGAGAGGGACGTGGGAGGTTGGCCAGCTGGGAGGGCTCTAGGTGTGTCCGGCCCATCTCACTCAGTCCTGATCAGCTGGACCCCAGCAGCAAGCTAACCTGTTGGAGCGTCTGTTCCCTGGTGGTCAGTGCACGTCATAGCAAGTGGTTGAGTGGCATTAGCATATCATTAGCATATTACGCTTTGATAGGTTGAATGGATAACCGGACATTTAGCATATTAGGCTTTTATTATATAGGATACAGATTAAAAAGAAATTTTGCTTATTCAGCCAAGTTCCTATTTCTAGACTGGAGGAAAATACAAATGTAGACAGTTAAATAAACAATTAGATACAAGAAACTAAGGCCTGAGGAATGCACTTCATTTCAGGTTTGACTTTAAAAGCAAGTCTAAAATTATCTTTTACCTTCTCAACATCTCGCTTTCTGGGGTAAGAGTAGACATTGGTTGCGAAAAGATAACCAATAACATTACATTTCAGATCACTAAAAAAATCATTTGTAAAGAGGATCCTTTCAAGTCATCTTACCAATAACTGTACAATTCAAAAAATTTTTCATACGTCTTCTCTGCCCTTGAAAAATATTTGACAATTTAAAACAATAAAAAACTCTTTAAACCAGTGATACTAATGGGGATTTCACTGTCTTCACACAAATTTACCTAGTATCTGTAAAGTATTTCATTATTCTAGTAAGCAGAAAGAAAGAAAAGATATTTCTCAAAGAAGATAATCTCTAACAGCTCTATAACTGGGGGAGGGGGGAGAGCGTTACAGATGTTCTACCAGGAAGGATACTCTACAGTTCTTCTCTATGGCCTAATTCGTTGCAGAGAAAGAATTTGAGATGAATTCGTTCATTGAACACCTTGAGTGTCTTGTTCTGTCTGAATCGGTTGGGCATGTATAGACAGTCAAAGGCTTCTGAAAATAAAGCATTTCAAATAGGGATATTGAGCCTGGAGAAAAGCTTGCCTGAGTGTACTTGGCATTTAAAACACCCTCAAGTCTTCAAGGGCAATATCTCTGGTGCTCTCTCAAGGAACTCATTTTCATTCATGATAACATAAATGAATTTTAATAGCAGAGTTAACCACATGAATTCTCTATTACTACACCACAGCCACAATAATGAGTAGACCTAAAGTCCATGTCCTCATTCGTATTTTTAAACTGTTTCCATAAGCAAAGGGACTTTAACACGGTTTGAATTTCTACCTTTATTTGATTACAAATGTGGGTGGGTGCCTATGGGAATGTGTGCTGGGGAGGAGGAAGTGACAGAGTCTAAGTTCAGTAATTTTGTTGTTGTTGTTCTTTTACATTGTCATTCACCTGTATAAAGGATGCTTTGAAACCATGACAGATCACCTTTATTAGGTAGAATCCCCATTACCAAAGATGCTGATAATTCACAGATGCACCTTTCTTCTGTGGAGAATTGTTCTGAACCAATTGGGAGCTGCCTCATGCAGAAGGCTACTCTCTTACACAAGAACTAACCACAACTGATGACTGATTATCTGATGGAGGGCTACAGAAGCCCAGCCTACTTACCCCAAGATGGGACCACGTATGTAATACCGTTTGTGCTGCAGAGTTTCACTGTGGGAGCAAACTGCAGCTCATTCCCACTGAGATCTCTGCATAGACATTTTCCCCTTTATCTGTTTTGCTTCCCTTACTATCCTTCTCCGGAGAGCATTGCCCAACAAATCACTTGTTACAATCTCTGTCTCAGCATTGCTTCTACTCAACCGGACCTAAGGTAATATACAAGCTTTCTTACCCATCAGTGTCAAAAATAGTTTCAATTCTTTGGTAAAGGAAGTACTTCTAAGCTAATTGCGTTGACAGTCTCTCATACTGAATGGTGGTACAAAATTTCTCTCAAAGAGAAACTGCAAATAGCAAACATTTATAAAAATGCTTTTCAAATAAAAGCACACATTAAGCAGTGTACATTGCTATAAATAAATATAGCAGCAGGAGAATGTGTGGTGCTCACTGCATTTTTATGCATCATGTGAATTATTTAGGTGCCATTTTAGTGACAACATTAAAACCCCTTAAATGTCTGAAATGATAATATAACATTAAAACCAAATATGTCATGAAATGATCACATTTATTTTGCTCCTTATTGATTTTAGAAACCTCATCTCAACAGCTTTTCCCAATTATCACAATTACACAAATTGTAAGTCATTTTCCAATATATGTGGAATAAAAAAACATCTGAAAAGAAATCATACATAAATACTCACAACATTATTATTTTTACAGTATTCATAGCAGTTTCCACAGCCACAGGCTTAAATCTTGAGGCAAATATTCCCATCAGCAATACTAATGGCATAGTCATACATCTCCATTAGGATGCTGCTTGTGAGGGAGAAAACTCCCACCACTGTGTAAGGACTGAGTCTTCTGGATGGTAAAATTCAAACATAATAGCCTCTTCACAATAACAAAGTAGTCATTTCTTACGTAACCTCTAAAACAAAATCAAATTTAATATATCTGCATTTCTAAATTCAGATCTGGACATTTTTTCTTTCCTAATCCAACCTTTAGCTTTCCATTGTTCAGAAAAATCTATACAGACTAGCTTAGCTTTATAAAATAACGAGGATTAGCTTTTACCGTCCGAAGTTCTTATTTAGTTTAACTACTTTGCTGGTGATTATGATGAAAGAACGAGCTAAATTACACAGATTGAAGAATATTCTGATCACTTATCCTCTTTCTAAATTAGGGAAAAATGACTATCATTTTAAAGAAAAAAATTTTAAAAAGACTTTACAATTATCCTACGCTTTTGCAAGTTTTAAAATATCCTTAGACAAAAGATCTTTGGCAGGTCTTTGCAATTTCTATTCTTTTCGTCCACCCAAATTTTCTAATTTAAGTTGTTTTGTAATTTTTATCTTTAAAACAGCACACTAAAATTCTATAGTTTCCAGGTTTATTGGGCACTTCTAACACTTCAGGGAATTTCAGCCTGCAGATGTATGAGATATTTACCCCTCAATCTCACCCACCATCTCCTGCCCCCAAACATTGAAATCCACTGATCTCATTTCATCATGATTTCCCAGGACATGAGGTAAAACAGATAATTTAGAAAAGGAGGACTGCTGGGCTGTGAGAATTCAACCAGACTGAGGCTGGTTTTCTCCCTATTTCTACCTATTTGAATCATTCCGAAAATCCAAAACTGACTTACAATTAAGTTAGCTACCAGTTTTCTTAGTAGTCATATTTATACCATTTCCCTGGAATCTGGTGTCATGACATCAAGATACATTTGAGTGTGTGTGTGTGTGGGGGGGGGGGGGGGGGGAACAGCCAACTGTGGTAACTAAAATTCATAAGGGTGATAGGTACTTGAACAACAAAAACAAGTCTATGAAACAAAACATTGTATTTACAAACTGGCTGAAAGTTGTTTTACATTTTCTCAGAGTGAAGGGCGTTTTCCAGCCAAAAAGGTAATTAGTGCTTCCTGAAGCTTGCTGGTGCAGTGCTCAGCAAATGAGGGCTGCCTGGAGAGTGGGAAATGGCCATGGTAAATCTGGCCTAAAGAGAATCTCTTCCAGTGTAACACTGTCAGGAGACACCTAATGCTCCACCACTAAGAAGCATGCTGTAGATGAATGCAGATGAAAGAGACCTCTCACACCATCTGCTTGTCTGGCTACATTGGGTCCGACCCTCTAGAAAAGATCATTTGACTTCACTTTTTAACACTGTCCTTCCAGATTTGGCCCATCCAAACACCAATTCTAATTAGCCCAGTTCCTGAAACGCTCTTCCCACCCACCACCCCACCATAGGTCTATTGTCCAAAGACAAATCTATCTTTGATTTTCAGCCTGATTTACAGGGAGCTCCCTGGCCTCAGACTCATTTCCGACCAACGGAACCTGCATCTTGGGTTTCCTTTGGTGTGTACATTTTCTTCCCATGGGATCCATTCCTACTTAGCCGTTCTTGCCTCCAGGGTGCCTACGCTCTGCCCAGTCTGGCTATGCAGGTGGGAGTTGACAGCTAAAATAAAGTGGGCTCTCAGGAGTATGGTCATAATTCACTGAATTGAAGAATCAACAACAGCAGAGTGGCCCACCAGACCTTGGACCACATTCTTCTGAGGGGTGACAGGAAAGTGAAAATATGGCAGAGTTCTAAAAGTAATGGCTCCAGAATTTCCTATAGGTGGGTTAGGAATGAGAATCTGTTCAGAAGAGAAGGCTACGTAATTATTTGGAAGGTGCAATTGTTGTTTTCATAGCAAGCCTGTTGTTTTTACTTATCATTTTAAAAAATAATATTTTGCATAGAAAGCTCAATTTTTGCTTAGAATGTGTATATTTTGGAGGTGGAATGTGTACTTTGGGATGATGGCAAGACTCCTAATCCATCCTTTTTTTTCTACATCCATCCACCACTAATTTTAAGAGGCAATATAGTTACTAGTGGAAGTTTTGAGAAAAAAATGATCAAGATAAAACAGACTGTTAAAAGTAAAAAGTAATGACTCAACTACCCTATATGCCAAGTATTAAGTAATCATATTCATCATAAAAAGTGTAAAGAAAAGATAATTGTAGAAGATATTGCCCTTACTCCTGCTCTTGTTCACCAGAATCCTGATTTTATTCAAGATCTACCTTCTTCCATACTCCTCTTCCATAGCCCTCCCCGCCTCCCCCTCCCACTTCAGGGAAGGTGAGCTTTCTCCAGCCCTGGGAGTGAATCTTGATTAACCTTAAGACATTCACAAATGTTCATTCACACGCTTCCTATTCCTCTGGCCAGTGTTTGGGATAAGCATGGACAAAAGACCCAGTTCTGGCCAATGAAGTGTGAAAAGTCTTCTGGGGGAAAGGCTTCCTAGCTCTTAAGATACATCAGAAGGAAGAAAAGGGCTTTCTGCTCCTGCGTGTTGTGGTGTGGAGCAACAGCTGTCTGGTAGAAGTCCTCTAACCTGCAGGAAGATAGGGCAAGACAATGCAGAAAACCAGACCTCACTGCACTTGACTTTCTCTACCTCTGTACTTCATGTGAAATAAGATAAGAAATCACCTTATTGTTAAAGTTGCTTTCACTTGAGTCGTGTATTCTCTTTCTTACAGCTACAGATATCCTATTTGATAGTTAAGTGAAGGAAAGAGAAGTTATTTTTTTAATGTAGCATCCTAATATTCACTTTGGAAGGAAAATATAATGAAATATATAGAGATTAAAGAGATGCAGACCCAAGTGGCCAGAGACCAGCATCTATAGTAACTCTCCTCAGCTCATTGGAAACACAGGTGTTCAACACCAACAGTCATTTTTAGGACAAATAAACTAAACAAAAAACAACTCAAACTCAAATGAATAGAATCAGTAAAGACAAGATAATCTACAAACACATTATTTGCTCTCATTACTTTTAAAATATTTTTATTGAGCCAAATCTGCCTTCATGTTACCCTATTTTATTTTTCAATTTTAGAGCATAAGAACATTTTAAATTGCAACAACATTGAACTGAATAAAATTACTTTATATAGACATTATGATTCAGTTTTCCAGGTTCAAAAGCAAGAATGATAAAACCGGTCTACTTCTTTAGAATAACATGAGGAAACACTTAATTAACCATCATGAGGGCTTCTAAATTTTAATTACCACTAAAGACTCTACAATATCACCTCAAACCTACCAGTGGTCATTAAGAAATTAAAAAGATGAATTAGAAGAGTGATGAAAGTCTTTCTGAGTCTGTTATTTTTTAAAAAATATATATATTTTATTGATATTTTACAGAGAGGAAGGTAGAGGGATAGATAGTTAGAAACATCGATCAGCTGCCACCTGCACACCTCCTACTGGGGATGTGCCCGCAACCAAGGTACATGCCCTTGACCAGAATCGAACCTGGGACCTTTCAGTCTGTAGGCTGACACTCTATCCACTGAGCCAAACTGGTTAGGGCCTGTTATTTGTTTAGACATTAACAATGTTCAATGTTATGTTCCTTTATAGGCACTAATATGGCAAATAAACATAAACCTGTGAGCATGGCGATTATAATTCCTTACATTACTGGATCTCCATAGTGTCAGTTTTAAAAGTAAGGTTTCCTCTAAGTATGATATTTACCCACAGTTGATCTTCAAATTATAAGGAGTAGGAAAAACTTGTCATGAACACTTGATTTGAAGTATAAATAGGTGTTATAATTCCTCTATGTCACAATTCGGCTATTGTGTCCATAGAAATTTTAATCTTCTCTTTGCTCAGAGCTATACATATTTTTATTATTTTAATAACAAATTATATTTGTATTATCCAGGTTAAAAAATAACATGTCAATTGTCTTGGACACAAATCTGTCAAGCTGCTATGTTTCCATTTTCTCCAATCTGATTTACTCAAGGTTAATTTGATTTCACACCCAGGGAAGAACAGAAACTTCTCATCAGTGATTCTCACTCCTTGATTTTGTAAAACCCAGATTTTCTAGTCTCCCAAAGTATTAGAAGTGTAGCTTCATGCATCATTACCCTATAGTTCCTGGCTGACACGATTATATCAAGAAGGCAGTTGTGGGCTGCAGTGATACAAAAAAGACTGTTGACCTCGCATTTATAGACACTATTCTTAGATACACTTTTCACAAATACATTTAAACAAACATAACATACAGATAATATACATGCTGAGTTATTAATTAAGCAAAGGCAAACTCTAAGACCAATTTTGAATATACCCTAGAAAATGGACCCATTGTTTTCCCTTGATAAAATGCATTCCACCATAGCCAAGAGAGTTCCTACAACAAACCGAAGTAGGTTAAACAATCACAAAATATGACTTTTGGTTCAAAAGCCATAAAGTAATTGTTTTAAATGATGTGTTTATTTTAAGAGAAAGCTATTAAATCTATATGACAAAAATAAGCTCTTGACCTACAATTATTTCCTCCCCCAACCCCAACAAATATAAATTCCAAGGTCAGATGGGACAACCCCTGTTGGAATACACCATGAGAAAATGGGAGTTGTAGTGACCCCAAATATTGCTTGAGTGGGTCATTTCACCACTGTGATTAAGTGAACACATTAGTGTTCAAATAATTATGCTTCTGTTTCTCAGCACTTCTCCTCATGTTAACCACCCTTGACATACAACCAGCTCAAACCAAAAACATAGAACCTGAGACTGGACATGCCCAGGAACTGAAACTTTCCAAAAGTCTGAGATTACATTCTCAGAGAAAAACGCCACCTGGTAATTAAGGCTCCAATGTTCTAACTTGTTCTGAGTTCATCAAGTAAGCAAATATCAGTTATTTACTACTAGAGGCCCAGTCCCTCAGCCCGGCCTGCACTCTCTCCAATGGGACCGCTAGCTCCTAACCGCTTGCCTGCCTGCCTGCCTTCTGGATTGCCCCTAACCACTCTGCTTTCCTGCCTGATTGCCCCTAACCACCTCTGCCTGCTGGCCTGATTGCCCCCTAACTGCTCCCCTGCTGGCCTGATGGCCCCTAACTGCCTCTGCCTCGGCCTCCACCACCGCAGCTTTGTCCGGAAGGATGTCTGGAAGGTCGTTTGGCTGTCAGGTCTAATTAGCATATTATGCTTTTATTAGTATAGATGCTCTTTTCCCTCTTCTTCTATCTTATATTCATCAAGCAACAACCAAACATGTAACTATTTGTTTAATCAAATATTTTTTAAATAAAATTATGTAAGGCCACTCACTGTCTCTTGAGTACTGGCTTCTGATTACTGGCTTTTATCTATCTTATCTTTTATCTTTTTCATCTTTTTGCCAATTCCGCTGGCAAAAATTTCACATAAGAACAGGGATTCTACACCGCTGTGCTATGTAAATAAATATTGAAAAAGAGAAAGAGAATATTAACAAGACATTGGTGCTATTTATGGGTGATGGCAATATCCACTGCCCTAATCATCATGCCTACAAGATGGATCAAATGATAGACTGTTGGTGAAAGCATACATTGTTTTTACTTTCCTAGAAAGCAATATGGTTAAACTTACTTTTAAAAAAATCATCATTAAATTTGCTGGGGTGGCCTTAGTTAATAAGATCATATAGGTTCAAGTGTACATTTCTATAACATATGATCTATATATTGCATTGTGTGTCCATCATCCACAGTCAAATCACCTTCTTTTACCATGTATTTGGCCCCCTTTACCCTTTATTAGGTTAAACCTACTTTTGTAGGTTTCACCTACATTTAATACGTTGTATTTCAATAAATACGTATTTGAAAATACTTAATTACTTTATTACTTTTAACATTCTCAAAGCCTTAGACTTTTTCACACCCTTTGATTTATCACTTCCATTTCTAAGAATTCATCTTAAAAGAAAATAATCATGGGATTATTCAAAATATAGTGAAAAAGTTATTAGTATCAAGGTTTTTAAACAAATATCAAAATATGTAATAAATAACTTTGCAAAACCAGGTAGTGGGTTGATTTTTTGTGGTACAACCATACATTGTAATACCATGCAAGTAATAAAAAATAAGTTGTAAAAGACTATTTAACACAATGAAAATTAGTAAACATAGAAGGTTAATAAACATTTATTTAAAAAATGGATAATATTGGATCTGATTCATCAAGAAAATCAATGGATATGTGTAGAATACTTTTTCATTTTTATAAACAAAATACCTATAACTCATATAACAGACTGTCTTTACAAAATCTGTATTTGGAAATCTGACAGCATCTCAAATTCAACATGTCCAAACCTGAACACCAGATCGTCCCCACATGGAGGTTCTGCTCCTGGGTTTCTTCTCAGTAAAATGTGACTGTCTGTATTGCCTGTCTCTCCAATTGGGAGGGCAGCAGTTTGCCCTATGACTTTGCTACACTGATGGATCTAAGAAGAGTTGGTGATTTTTTAGCTTGTTCAGGTTTTTAGAGCAGAGTGACAAACTCTAAGCTCCTTACCTGCTGGACCAGAAACTGGAAGTCCCTATTGATTATTTAAAGACTTAACTTGCCCGAGAAACCATCCTGTTAGATTTTTTTTTAATGCTTTATGTCATTGCACTTACCTAAACCTTTTCTTTATGATTTTCCCTGCAGGTAGCATACTTTAAAAGGCCTTCCCCATTCCAAGATTACTTAATATTTGTCTTCTTTTATCTCATTATTTTATTATTTTTCTTATTCATATTTTAATAAACCTAAAGTTTTTTAGTAATATGGGATAAGAAAGAGCTCTAACCTCAATTTTCCAACTTCCTGTTATTTAATGCTCCTATAAATAATCCAATCTTTACTATAGTTTTGAAATTTTTCCTTTATAATAAATTAAATTATTATAGATATGTTCTGTATTTCTATTTTATTCTACTTATCTGCTACATATCCCACAGATATAAAAAACTTTCTAATCTATTTTGATATTATATATTTGTATTTGGCCATGCAAGTTTCACACCCAATCTCAGTTATTCTTCATTTTGAAACTCTGGCTGATTTTACAACCTTAATCTTCTTAATACATTTTAGAATACGTTTTAACAATTCTTTAATTGTAATTGCACTAAACTAATAGATTATTTCATAAGTTGTGGATATATTGAAATCAAATCAACTAGCATATAAAATTTTAGTTGCTTGAATTCCTACTCACACTTGCTTTAGACATTAATGTGGACTAATTACCCTTGAAAATCCAGCAGTGAGGGTAGCTTCCCACACAGTTCAAACAGGGCATCAGCTCAGTTTCCCCATGATTATCTGGGCTTCTTGTATGCTGTTTTCCTTCATTCACACAACAGCTGCCAGCAGCAACCTCAACTATGTACTTTCTTGGTCCATCCACAAAGAAAAAAAGACACTATTCCTCAAGTACCTAACAAAAGTTCTGAGCTTTGTCCTTGACTTGGGGACCACCATGAGCTAGTAGCTGTGGCTGGGGAAATGTGGTGACTGACTGGTGCACAATCCCAATGGGGCCTACCTTTGAGTCTGTGATAGAGTCATTCCAAGCCAAACCAGTAAGCCGCTACAAAATAAGGGGAATTAAAATAAATGTTGGGATTAACCTTGAGGTCCACTGCGGTTAGCCCAATGAAAACTTATAACTTAAAAATGCCCCCCAGAAATGTCAACGTTCTTATATCATAGCAACACACATCTATTTAAAATATGCACAAACTCACTTATGTAGTTATGTACCTACCTAGGCACAATCTATGTGTATCCTTACAAAGCCTAATAACTGGAACCAAAAGGGGAAATGGCCATATCAAAATAATGGCAGATACTGGGCAAACTCATGTAACAGTTGAACAATAATTCATTGTGCTAGTTAGAATATTATTTTGCCCACCTTACTGCCCACCAGTCAGATTGTTGAATCCCATAACCTCTGTACTTATTCAAAATAGCCCATTTACTCTCTTTCTCCTCAATGAAGCTATGCCTGAAATATCATTCAGTTTTATCTCATAATTCACAGCCAGCATATTATAAAATAGTCTCTTAGTTGCTGTGAGCATGTAATATGTATTTGATTAGGATACATGTAAATAAATTGCTTCCTCTAAATA
The DNA here is from genome assembly GCA_026230045.1 of Corynorhinus townsendii. Lineage (NCBI taxonomy): Eukaryota > Metazoa > Chordata > Mammalia > Chiroptera > Vespertilionidae > Corynorhinus > Corynorhinus townsendii. The sequence goes on along the minus strand of JAPDVU010000005.1, from coordinate 58,520,262 downwards.
TTCTAAGCCCTCTTAAAGGCAAAGCCATATCCTATATAGTCTGTCTATTGAACACGCTAGTAAGGAACTTAGCAGAGATCACTGGTATGTTAAGGACTACCCAATAAATATTCATGAAGTAAAACATCATTAATTTTATAAACTTTATTCTGTATAATTATATGTGGGAAGCACACTATTAAAGAAGGATTCATGAACCTGTATTCCTCCAAACTAGATTCCTACTGGCCCTATAACATGCCTTGCCATGCTCACCTTCATTTTTTGCCACTCAGTTGAACAATCATTTATTTTACAGCTATGATGTGCCCAGATATGCTAGGTGCTAAGGATACAAATGTTGTTAATAAATTACTTTGTCTTCAAGGGATCAGAGTCTAGTCATTTACTATCCCTTTTTAAAACATCCTCCCTACCCCTTTTCTGTCTTGTTCTAATCCTTCTTTCTTCCCTTAGCATGTGATGTACATTCATCTTATTTTCTACTTAATCTTCAGCAACATCAATGGAGCTGTGAATCTCATCTTTTTTTGAGTGTTCAGGGTTGTATAAAGGAAGAAGTCAGATTAAAAGGAAGGTAGGAAAGTGGGCTGTGAGGGATAGGTCTTAGCAGGAGGGAGGCATTATAGGCTGTGGAAGGCAAACTCCTCCATGTTTAGGAGCTGCTAACCGAGAAACACCACCATCTCAGTTACCTGTGCTAAGGGGACAAAATGCCATGTGTAAGGAAAGGTCATGGGGCAATCAACTTGCTTTAAAAGGAGTCAGCCTGGCTGGTGTTGCTCAGTGATTGAGCGTCAACCTATGGACCAAGAGGTCACACTTTGATTCCCGGTCAGGGCACATGCCCAGGTTTCAGGCTTGATCCCCAGTAGGGAGCGTGCAGGAGGCAGCTAATTAATGATTCTCTCATCATTGATATTTCTTGATATTTCTATCTCTCTCTCTCCCTCATATCAATTGATATCATTGATATTTCTATCTCTCTCTCCCTCTCCCTTCCTCTCTGAAATCAATTTAAAAAAATTTTTAAAAAGGACAGAGTCAGATTTACCTTCCTCACAGCCCAAATCAGCCTGATAGTAATGCATCTGTCACAAAACACACACACACACACACACACACACACACACACCACACACACACACACACAAACCCTCTCCTTTTTTCTTGCTGAGTTCTCAAACCTCTTTAATAAGGTTGGGATAGGGAAGGGAGACAGGATGTTTATTTTACAATTAGTGACTTAAATCAAGTGCATGGTTGAGTCAATACACCACTGTGACTGATTTTCAATTATATCATCAATTAATCAACACATATAAATGACATATTATTCATTGTTTTCTCAGCTTTATTGCAATATGGAAAGGAAAAGTGGAAGGCATAGAGGTGGGAGAGATGAAGCTCTTAGGAGACCAAAACATGTTTGTTAGGGCAGAAGATGAGACCATCACTACAGAGATGTAAGAAAGAAGGTTAGGTCAGGAAAGACTCAGATGTCACCTAGGACTGCCTCACCGAGTGTGCAGAGACAAGTAGTAACTGGAGACTGTGGTTCAAGAAGCTACTAAAGCAAATAACTCTACTTGGTTGGATTTAAGGTTTTCCTTGTTGTTATTCATTTCTTAACACTAGTAATTTCATATAGAGGCATTACATTTACAAACAATTCATTAAGAAATGTAAGAAATACAAATTTTTGTCATATTTATTTTCTTCTGTTTCAAAGTAATAGTCCTTAGTAAAAGGACACTGTAAATGTATCTCTGAAATAATTTTTCTTTCTTTTTAAATACGTATTCTTTGGGGAAATTTTTTAGGTCAATGTAATAGAATAAAAAGCATATTTCCATATAAAACATTCCCCAGAAACTTCATATGCCAAACATTACATGAGGTAAACTATTGATCTGAGCCACATGGCATTTCTGAGTTTGTTCATGAAATGAATTTTAATATAGAATTTACACTAGAGAAGTTGACCCTGCCAAAACTGAATTTTAAATCACTTAACAGTGTATTTGTCATTCAAGAAAGGATTACAACAAAAAAACACACTTTCTAAAAAAAATTTAGCATGTTTTTAAAAATTTACAAAATATACTTATGTTTACCATAAGACAAAATCACGGTGGATTACAAATAACCTAATTCCATAACTACATTTTTCATTGTAACCAATTGTTACTACTGATCTGTAAATCTCCACTGAAGAAGCGCTTCACATCTTGAAATGAAAATCCATAGTTACTAAAATTTCATGTTTGAAAAAAACTATTTCTTCCCTGTGTAGTAGAGAGCTCAGTGAGAAGGCTATTTTCATCATGTTTCAACTTATAAAAACCTTTAAAAGCACTATTTCAAAGAAATCATTTTGGAGAGGGGAAAAAGAACCCTTTCCATTCAACAAATATTCAATCTAAACATTTATTGATTGACTGTATTCCAATGACATAGTACCTATGAAAATGGTAAATCAGAAGTATAGTAACCTCCCAGAAAAATAAAAATGTAGTAGCAAAAATCTACATAATTAAAGTAGTTTTATGTTATTACCTATTTATGTCTTCTAACTGCAGATCAAAATCTTGAAGTTTCTTTTGATATTTCTCTGTAAAGTTACAAAATTCATTAAAAATTGAAGATTTCAAATCAGGGTATGGGCATTCCAAAGCTTCTAATTCCATTGGCAGTTCACTAAGCAGGTTCCTCCTTTCTTCTGAATAATGATCTACTATCTGAAAAATAAATTAAATGATTGTTTTATTTAACACCAATGACAAATTGATAAACAAATTACTGTCTGCTTCACACTTACTTTAATACTCCAGTCTGAAAAATTATTTTCTAAATTCTGTTGCTCCAGGCTAAGTCTTTCAAAGACAGCTTTTAATTGTTTCTTCACAGAGTCAACCTATTGGAACATTTAGAACAAGTAGTATGCAAATTCTTGTGATTCATTCAATATGTATATTTAAATTCACAGGAATTAATCTCAAAAGCCAGTAAGTGATGAGAAATTAGATAAGAGAATGTGCCTTTGAGGACCTGGGGAAGAGGGTTCAAGTGATGCCATAGCCGGGCATGTGTTTATCAGAGGGTCTTCCAGACACGTAACTCAAAACTAAGCTGGGAAGTACATTGGGGTCCTAGCCTCTTCACCCACATTTTGATATTGTTTGTGGTTAGGCAGAGAGTTTACCAGATTGTCTGGTCTAATCACCCGTTCCTTCCCTTGCAATCTTGCCTCTAACCCCCAGCTGAGCAAGATTTTTAATATATTTTTATAAATTATTATTTACAAAAGCAATATAACAACACTACAGACAACTGAAAAATAGAGCGAGAAAAATCACCTAAAAGCCTACGTCTAGTGCAACTATGATCACAGAGTTTATGCTGTAGTCAGGGGAGATAGTCAATAAACTAATGAAAAGTAGCTATGAGAGTATCAGGAGGTAAGTAATGTAAAAACAGGGTGAATAATAGGGAGTGACTGTGGCTTCTCTCAAGTGGACTATCAGAACAGGTCACTCAGAAGAGAAGACATTTAAGCAAACAGCTAAAGGGAAAAAAGTACCCTCAGTGAAACAGGAAATAGCCAGCGCACAGGCCCTGAGACAGGAAGGAGCCTGATAAGTGTGAGAAGGAATAGAAAGAAGGCCAGACCAGGGACAAAGTCTAGGAGGAAGAGGATTTCAGGTAGGAGATGAGACTGAAGAAGCAGGGAGGGGCATGATGTGGGCCAGGAAGAGCCCTGAGGGGATTTACCAGGGGAATGGCTTGATCCCCATGCACTGAATGTAGGTCCCAGAATGCAATGGGAGGAGGAGCAAGAATGAAAACAGGGAGAATAAGTATGAGGCCACTGTAACATTTCAGGTTCCAAATGAACAAGCTTGGACAGATTTAGAGATGTTTAAGATACTGAATAGACAGATTATTAAAATACACCCACGTTGGTTCCTTATCTCAAACTGTTCTAGTTGAACAAAAATGAAATATTACATTATTAAAAGTAAAGGTAATATACTGACCTCTTCCAGTACATCCACTGAGTTTAACTCACTGTGTGAGTGTGAGTGCTGTGCAATGTGATGCTGTCTGTATTTTAGGTCTGCTATCAATTGCTGAATAGGATTTATCACATTTTTAAGATACAGGCACCATTGTTCAGATAACTCTTGTTCTATAGTGAAACAAAATTAAATCAAGATAACACATTATTTAAAAATTTTAAGAACAGGTTCTTAGAGTGCAGATTTATTTTGGGATTATTTTAGAAAAAAATAAACAGCAGTTAATAAAAGAATATGAAGTGAGTAGTCCACTTTCATTTTCAAAACATCCCTTTAAATATAGGGTAAAAAAAATCTCACCAAAATTCTTAAGGTCAGACAGACATTCATTTCCAATGTTCTCTTCTTTGAAAAAAGATTTTATTTCAGATTCCACTTTACACCTGAAATAGACATTACTAGGTTTTAAAAATATAGGTTTAAAAAATAGTAGTAGAATTTAATCTAATGTGGTTTTATTCACCAGTTTATTTATTCTGATCATATACTAAATTCCTAACATGGATTTGGTACTTGCCTGACACAATCAGTGAACATTTGGTCTCTCCAAAATGTCTATTGAGACATTTGGTCCATACCAAAAGGTCTTTGATAATTCATCCTGACCAAAACATCCATGGAGACTTTGATGTATGGCTAAAGGTCCTTGAAATTTGGTTCTGTGTAAAACATCCATGAGCATACTTGGTCCATGCCAAATGGTCCCTGGTTCTGTCAAAAAATGCCCATGCTTAGGAAATGCTGGATTCAGATAAAAATGTTTATTTCTACTTTTGGCTTACAGGAATAATACATTAAAAAGTACTATCATGACGATAGTTAAGATTTGGAAACAGCCTAAGTGCCCATCAGCAGATGAGTGGATTAAAAAACTGTGGTACTTCTACACAATGGAATACTACACTGAGGTAAAAAAGGAGTTCTTACCATTTGCAACAACATGGATGGAACTGGAGAGCGTTATGCTAAGTGAAATAAGCCAGTCAGAGAAAGATAAATATCACATGATCTCACTCATTTATGGAATATAATGAACAACATCAACTGATGAACAAAAGCAGATCCAGAGACGGAGAAACATCGATCAGGCCATCAAACCTCAGAGGGAAGGTAGGGGCGGGTGGAGGTAAGGGGGAGAGATCAATCAAAGGACTTGTATGCATGCATATAAGCCTAACCAATGGACACAGACACCAGGGAGGTGAGGGTATGAGTGGGGGGGATGGAGAGGTAATGGGGGAATAAGAATACATATGTAACACCTTAATCAATAAAGAAATTTTAAAAAAAATACTATCATGTTTTATTGGTCCAATAGGGTTGTGACTGTATTGCCAGTAATAGCCCTTCTTGCCTCAGTAGCCTAGCTGAAAATGGAAATGGAAAACGGGGTTAGCTACATGGTTCCAGGTTGGAATCTTGCAGAAGAGAAGAATTTATATTAACTATGCATGTTTTGGACAGGACCAAATATCAAGGCGTGGACCAAATATCAACGTCTGTGGACGTTTTAGTCAAGACCAAATGTTTTGCAAGGAAAAGAAGCGTAAGTGAACACTCTGGGGAGAAGTAACAGCGAAAACCAAGGTGAGCCCGTGACATGCCCTAGCACACTTCTTTAGAGAGAGCTCAGGGCTTTGGAAAGCCATTATGGGGTATTAAGCTGACCTCCCCTGCTCAGCAGATCTGGGTTTCAGATCCCAAGGCAGCAAGATGCAGCATAGACTGGAAAGAAGGGTGAGCAATAGAAAGGGAAAATGAACAGGAGGGGACAAGGTAAATCGGAACCAACAAGGAGGTTATTTTAAAAGTTAAGAGAAAATGAACTCCTGAACTAAGGAAATAAGGGTAAAAGTATATTTGATTTTTATACAGTACTAAAAGGAATAAATCTTAATGACCTTTTACATATTATTTAAATATAGTGATTTTTAGCCCTAGTTGCTTTCTCAGTAGTTAGAGCATCAGCCCAGTCAAGGGCACGTACCTTGCTTGTGGGTTCAATACCCAACCCCAAAAGGACTGACAGGCAACCAGTTGATGTGTTTCTCTCACATCGATGTCTCTCTCTCTCTCTCTCTCTCTCTCTCTCTCTCTCTCTCTCTCTCTCTTTCTCTCTCCTCTCTTCCCTCTCTTTCATTCTCTCTAAAAATCAATGGAAAAAAATATCCTCCAGTGAGAATTAAAAACATACAAAAAATAAATATAGTCATTTTTAGAGTAAAAGCATAACCTACTCTAAATGGACATTCAGAAATGTTATAGTTTATTTTTTGTTTATGGCAGATTTAATGAAATAATAGAAAAGAGTTTTGATTTATTATGATTACAAAAATGCAATATTAAAAATGGCATAAAATTAAATAGGAACAATTACAACACTTTAATACAACAATTTAAAAAATTTTGCTTATAAGTTTCTAGCTGTTGTCTACATGTATATATATTTTAAATGGTTGTAATTATGTCATATTTACCATTTTATAGTGAGCTTTTTTGAATAATATTTTAAAGATATTTTAAAATAATTATCATGGTTACCATTTATTTAAATGGCTGCACAGTATTCCATGTTATATATGTGCCATCTTCTAAAACTATTCACTTACATGGGCAAGGGGTTTTGTTTGTATGTATAAAAAACGGGTACTAGTGTAGATGACACTTCACTATGTTTTTTCCCAGTGTGTAATTTTTGTCAGAAGTACCTTTAAGATCACATTTGAAACTATTAAATGAATGATGGGTGTATAGTAGTGTAGTAAAACCAGAAATTATTTCATAATGGATTTGTTTAAACAAAAACATAGTACTTATGAACCTTAGTTCCCTTATATTTTCAGCACCTAGAAAGTCATAATAGATCATCCAAACCAACAGAAGTGGCTTTGATCAACCTGCTACATTGCATGTACAATTCTAGTGAGCTCCGTCTTGGCTTCATAGACTAATAACCCTGACCCATCAGACAAGACCAGCCCATTTCTCTTCTTGTCCTGAGTGGCCACCAAAATGCAGAAGCATTTTTTATGCCCTCAAGAGCTACAAGAATCTGGGACTAGCTCTTGAATGCAGTCTAGCACTTCCTAAATTGTGGTCTATAGAACGGTAATATATGGGATGCTAGCTAGAAAAAAAGGAAAATGGTGAACTAAACAAAATCAGACATGTTTCTATAGTGCAGGATTTCCTAGAAACCTGGTTATGCTAAAGTGCATTGCGGTTCTCCAAAAAATGTATAAAATATATTTTCCTAACATATAGGACCATGAAATTCATTCTACTCTGGAATATCATGAAGAATATTTCTGTTTTATATAATATGATTTAGGAAATATAGATACAAATTGTGATGTACACAAGAACATTTAAAAAATGATAACTCTGGAAGACAGCTCTGCCCTTTCATCACTGACAAGCCAGACTAGGTCCTAGGTGTTCACAAGTTTGCAACTGTGCAGTACACACAACCTCCTCCACATCGGTAGAGGGGTTCAAATAAATGTTAGGCAACTTTTGTGTCCAAATATGTCAATTTAAGTGCCTCCTAATACTATTTGGCCTTTCTTCTGGTACCACTGACCATGATGCTACTAGAAAAAGCCTCTTGAGATTTTGTGTGACCATTTGTCTAAATGATATGTACTTTATATATATTTTAAACATATTTTTATTGATTTCAGAGAGGAAGGGAGAAGGAAAGAGAGATAGAAACATCAATAATGAGAGAGAATCATTGATGGGCAGCCTCACGCCCCACACTGGAGATCGAGCCCACAATCCGAACATGTGCCCTTGACTGGAATTCAACTGGGACCCTTTAGTCTGCAGGATGACACTCTATCCGAGCCAAACCAGCTAGGGCTGCCTAGATGATATATTAATCTACTTTCTAGATATGCCCATTGGCAAGGCAACCACCTGCAATGTAAACCAGCCTGGTGAAGGGTGTTTTGAGCTCTCAGAGTCTACTCTCAGTACAGGTCCTCCAGGATGGTGCAAAAGTTCTAGGTGTAGAATCAGTCTCTTCAGAACATCAAAGGTGCAAAAGTTCTAGGTGTAGAATCAGTCTCTTCAGAACATCAAAATTATCCAGAGTTTCTTAGGGTAACCACTTAGTTATGATTATGGCAAATCAAGTGAAACATGGGGTCCAAGAGGGTGGTAGAGTCGGAAGCCATTTAAGCAAACAATAAGCAAAGAGATATGGGTTGTAAAAGGCAGAGCAAGAGAGGAAGTTGAAGTTCTATAAATGAAATTAACAGCCAGGAGATCTGCAGAAAATTAGGGCAGCAGTGTAGGCTGAAGGCCAAAGCTTTAGTCCTCTAACAAGGAAGGAACTCAGCAGTGCAGACAGCTTGTACCTTAGACTCAGCTATTTGACCCCCCTCTCACTCTTTTTTTTTTAATTTTTTTATTGATTAAGGTATTACATATGTGTCCTTAGTCCCACCTCCCATTCATGACCCCACCCCCCTGTTGTCTGTGTCCATTGATTAGGCTTATATGCTTGCATATAAGTCCTTTGATTGATCTCTCCCCCTTACTCCCCCCCTCCACTACCTTCCCTGAGGTTTCATGATCTGATTGATGTTTCTCTGTCCCTGGATCTATTTTTGTTCATCAGTTTATGTTGTACATTATATTCCACAAATGAGTGAGATCATGTGATATTTATCTTTCTCTGACTGGCTTATTTCACTTAGCATAATGCTCTCCATCTCCATCCATGTTGTTGTAAATGGTAAGAACTCCTTTTTTACTGCAGCGTAGTATTCCATTGTGTAGATGTACGACCGTATGTTAATGCATTCATCTGCTGATGGCCACTTAGGCTGTTTCCAAATCTTAGCTATGGTGAATTGTGCTGCTATGAACATAGGGGTGCATATATCCTTTCTGATTGGTGTTTCTAGTTTCTTGGGATATATTCCTAGAAGTGGGATCACTGGGTCAAATGGGAGTTCCATTTTTAGTTTTTTGAGGAAACTCCATACTGTTCTCCACAGTGGTCGCACCAGTCTGCATTCCCACCAGCAGTGCACGGGGGATCCTTTTTCTCCTCATCCTCGCCGGAACTTGTCATTTGTTAATTTGTTCATAATAGCCATTCTGACAGGTGTGAGATGGTATCGCATTGTTGTTTTGATTTGCATCTCTCTGATGATTAGTGACTTTGAGCAGGTTTTCATACGTCTCTTGGCCTTCCTTCTGTCTTCTTTCGAAAAGTGTCTATTTAGATCAGTTGCCCATTTTTGATTGGGTTGTTTATCTTCTTTATGTTAAGCTGCATGAGTTCCCTGTAACTGTTGGAGTTTAAACCCTTATTGTTGACATCATTGGCAAATATGTTCTCCCATGCAGTGGGCTTTCTTGTTGTTTTATTGATGGTCTCCTTTGCTGTGCAAAAGCTTTTTATTTTGATGTAGTCCCATTTGTTTGTTTTCTCGTTAGTTTCCATTGCCCTAGGAGCAGAATCAGTGAAGAAATTGCTTCGGCATATATCAGAGATTTTTCTGGCTATGTATTCCTCTAGTATTTTTATGGTTTCCCGTCTTATGTTTAAATCCTGAACCCATTTTGACTTTATTTTTGTGTGTGGTGTAAGTTGGTGGTCTAGTTTCATTTTTTTTTTTTGCATGTATCTGTCCAATTTTCCTAACACCATTTATTGAAGAGACTGTCTTGATTCCATTGTATGTTCATGCCTCCTTTGTTGAATATTAATTGGGCATAGGGGTTTGGGTCGATTTCTGGGTTCTCTATTTTATTCCATTGATCTATATGTCTGTTCTTGTGCCAGTACCAGGTTGTTTTGAGAACAGTGGCTTTGTAATACAGCTTGATATCTGGTATTGAGATCCCACCTACTTTGTTCTTCTTTCTCAGGATTGCTGTGGCTATTTGGGGTCTTTTTTTTTTTATTCCAGATGAATTTTTGTAGAGTTCTATCTAGGTCTGTGAAATATGCCATTGGTATTTTAATGGAGAGTGCACTGAATCTATATATTGCTTTGGGTAGTATGGACATTTTGATGATGTTGGTTCTACCAATCCATGAACATGGTATGTTCTTCCATCTGTTTACGTCTTCCTCTATCTCTCTTTTCAGTGTCCTGTAGTTTTCCACGTATAGGTCTTTTACCTCCTTAGTTAAGTTTATTCTTAAGTATCTTAATTCTTTTGGTGTGATGGTAAATGGGATTGCTTTTTTAGTCTCTCTTTCTGTAAGTTCACTATTGGTGTATAGAAATGCCATAGATTTCTTGGCGTTAATTTTGTATTCTGCTACATTGCCGAATTCATTTATTAAGTCTATTAGTTTTTTGATGGAGTCTTTCGGGTTTTTTATGTATAATAACATGTCATCTGCAAATAAGGACAGTTTTACTTCTTTTCCAATTTGGATGCCTTTTATTTCTTCTTCTTGTCTAATCACAATGGCTAATACTTCCAGTACCAAGTAGAACAGGAGTGGTGAGAGTGGGCATCCCTGTCTTGTTTCTGTTCTTAGGGGAAATGGTGTTAGTTTTTGCCCGTTGAGTATGATGTTAGCTGTGGGTTTATCATATATAGCTTTTATTATGTTGAGGTATGATCCTTCTATTCCCACCTTATTGAGAGCTTTTATCAATAAAGGGTGTTGGATTTTGTCAAATGCTTTTTCTGCATCAACTGATAAGACTATGTGATTTTTCTCCCTCAGTTTGTTTATGTGATGCATCATATTCATTGATTTGTGGATATTGTACCATCCTTGTATTCCTGGGATAAATCCTACTTGGTCATGGTGGATGATCTTTCTGATGTATTGCTGGATCCGATTTGTTAGAATTTTGTTGAGGATTTTGGCATCTATGTTCATGAGGGATATTGGCCTGTAATTCTCTTTCATTGTGTTGTCTTTATCTGGTTTTGGTATTAGAGTGATGCTGGCTTCATAGAAGGAGCTTGAAAGTGTTCCTTCCTCTTGAATTTTTTGGAATAGTCTGAGGAGGGTAAGTTTTAGTTCTTCCTTGAATGTTTGGTAAAACTCCCCTGTGAAGCCATTTGGCCCCGGACTTTTGTTTGCTGGAAGCTTTTTGATGACTGCTCCAATTTCTTCCATAGTTATTGGCCTATTGAGATTTTTAGATTCTTCCTGATTGAGTTTTGGAAGGTTATATTTTTCTAGGAATATGTCCATTTCCTCCAGGTTGTCCAGTTTGTTGGAATAGAGTTGTTCATAGAATGTTTTAACAATCCTTTGTATTTCGGTGGGGTCTGTTGTTATTTCTCCTGTTTCATTTCTGATTTTGTTTATTTGGGTCCTCTCTCTTTGCTTCTTGGTGAGCCTGGCTAGAGGTTCATCAATCTTGTTTATCCTTTCAAAGAACCAGCTCTTGGTTTTGTTGATCTTTTGTATTGTTTTTTTGGTCTCAGTTATGTTTATCTCTGCTCTGATCTTTATTATTTCCTTCCTTCTGCTTACACTGGGCTCTTCTTGTTGCTCTCTTTCTAACTCTTTTAGTTGTAGGGTTATGTAATTTATTTCCATTGTTTCTTGTTTTTTTTGCAGTAGGCTTGTAGAACTATGAACTTCCCTCTCAAGACTGCTTTCACTGTGTCCCATAGATTTTGGATTGTTGTGTTTTCATTGTCATTCGTTGCCATGATGTTTTTTATTTCTTCCTGATCTCTCTGGTAACCCAGTCATTGTTTAATAGCATGCTGTTTAGTCTCCATGTGTTTGATTTTTTGGGATTGTTTTTATTGTAGTTGATTTCCAGTTTTATGCCACTGTGATCTGAGGAGATGCTTGATATGATTTCTATCTTCTTGAATTTGAAGAGACTTTGCCTATGATCCAACATATGGTCTATCCTTAAAAATGACCCATGTGCACTTGAGAAGAATGTATATTCTGTGGCTTTGGGGTGAAAGGTTCTGAAGATGTCAATTAATTCCATCTGGTGTAGTGAGTCATTTAGGATTGATGTTTTCTTTGCTGATTTTTTGTTTAGAGGATTTGTCCAATGGTGATAGCGGGGTATTAAAGTCTCCTACTATGGTTGTATCGCTGTCAATCTTTCCTTTGATATCCTCCAGGAGTTTTTTTGTTGTTGTTGTTGGTGTTGTTGTTGTTTTTTTTTTGTATTTGGGTGCTCCTGTATTGGGTGCGTATATGTTTACCAGAGTTATTTCTTCTTGTTGGATTGCTCCCTTTAGTATTATGAAGTGGCCTTCCTTATCTCTTGTTATGTCTTTCACTTTGAGATCTAATTTGTCAGATATAAGTATTGCTACCCCAGCTTTTTTTTCATTTCCATTCACCTGGAAAACCTTTTTTCATCCCTTCACCCTCAGTCTGTGTGCGTCTTTTTTTCTAAAGTGGGTTTCTTATAGACAGCAGATATATGGGTCGTGTTTTCTTATCCAATCCGTTACCCTATGTCTTTTGATTGGGACATTTAATCCATTTACATTTAAAGTTATTATTGATAGGTACTTATTTGTCGCCATTTTTATTCTTTACCCCTGTGTTCTTGCTTCGCTTCCTATTTTTTTTTTTTACAGCAGACCCTTTAGCATTTCTTGCATTGCTGATTTGGTGGTAATAAATTCCTTTAGTCCTTTTTTGTCTGTGAAGCTCCTGATTTCACCTTCAATTTTATTGATAGCCTTGCTGGGTACAATATTCTTGGATTTAGACCCTTCCTTTGCATGACTTTGTATATTTCATTCCATTCCCTTCTGGCCTGATGAGTTTCTGTTGAGAAATCAGTTGCTAGTCTGATGGGGGTTCCTTTATATGTAACTTTCTGTCTCTCTCTGGCTGCTTTTAAGATTCTTACTTTGTCGTTGGTGTTTGCCAGTTTAATTATAATGTTCCTTGGCGTCGGTCTTTTGGGGTTCATTTTGCTGGGGACTCTGTGAGCTTCTTGGATTTGTGTGGGGTTTTTTCTTCCCTATATCAGGGAAGTTTTCTGTCATTATTTCTTCAAACAGGTTTTCTATTCATTGCTCAGTTTCCTCTCCTTCTGGGACCCCTATTATGCAGATGTTGTTTTGTTTCATGTTGTCCCAAAGTTCCCTTAGGCTCTCCTCCTGCTTTTTAATTTTTTTTTCCTAGAAGCTGCTCTACTTGGGTATTTTTTCCTACCTTGTCTTCTAGCTCACTGATGTAGTCCTCTGCTTCTTCTAGTCTACTCTTGATGCTTTCTATTGAGTTCTTTACAGCAGCGATGTCATTTTTCATTTCTTCTTGGGTCTTCTTCATTTCCTCTTAGTTCTTACTCATATTGTCGAATTTGTCTTCCATTCTTTTTAGCCACCTTATGACCATTTCTCTGAATTCTTTCTCTGACAGGTTGCTTGCCTGCATTTCTTTTACTTCCTTTTCTGGTGATGCCTGTTTTTCTTTCATCTGAGAGCTTTTTCTTTGTCTTCCCATGGTCTCTCTTCTCCGGGTGTCTGGTTATTTAGTTCTCTCTCTCCTTATCCCAGGCGAAATCTGACATTTCCGTGGTGGAGTGTAGAGCTCCTCTGAATCCGCATGTTTGCGCCAATTGGGGACCAGTGCTCTGGGGTTCGTAGCTGTTCGGTGGGTGCCACAGTTGTAGGTTTTCAGGCTTCTGATAGCATCCAGTTTCCCCTTCAAGATTGCGCAGTCTCCGCATCCAATCCAGTGGCTCTGGGACGGAACCCAGCAGCAGTGGGGGCTGCCCAGTCAGGGGAGCCCCGTCCAGCAGTCCCCCACCTTCTCCTGCAGTATAGCTGTCCCTTAACTCACCAAAAAACACTCCCCGTGCAACCCTTAGCTGTTCTTTCTATCTACTCCAGGACAAGGCTCGGGACACATTTGTCTATTCCATGCCATTTTTTTTCCACTCTCACTCATGAAAGTGTCACAGGTGAGTGCACAGAGAGGCCAGATAAGTCTCACACCTGTTAGATAAGGAATGTGTAGGAGCTGGGCTGAGAGAGAGCTCTCTGGTGCCCTGAGTCACACAGTATTAATAGTGATTGATCTCAGTGTAATTTTTAGAGATTCATTTCCAGATAGCATTTAATTGTTGGTTAAACCCCATGATATCCTCTGCATAAAGGTGATACTTTAAAATAATGCTTTAAAGCAAAAATTGTGAGCAAGAGACTACATATATTACTAACAGATATTTGGTTATAAAAGCATCCCTTGCAGGAATAATAGTAAAAGTAGTAAGGCGAACAAGTAAGCCTTCAAACTTTATTATTCCAAAATCCTTATTAAAATAAAATTGTAATTCTTTATCACACAACCAATATAAATAACTTTTTTTCTGAACCTCTAAACCTTCCATTCTGAAACAAAGGAGCAAGGGACCCTGGGGAAGTATATCAAGGTCTTTAAGAGGTGTAGTTTGAAAAAAACATTAATTTTTGAATACAATTTTATATTTAGAGATTTTATGTGACTAGTTTCTTTATACAGATTTCAAAGAATTAAATTTCAGCAAAATCTCGTGTGTTTTTTCTAGCAAGGCTAGACCTATTAGATGTGGGAAAAGAAAAAGCAGCTCAACTCCAAGTACATGGAGCACGGCGTTAAAGGCAAATACTCCAATCCCACCTCCAAATAAACTAGCTGATTTGCTGTCTGCAAATAGCTTTAATCCTCTGAAACTCAAGATTCTCATCTGTAAAATGAGGATAGCATTGATACCTCCTCTGCAAGTATATTGCAGGGAGTAAATGAAATAAAGCATGTAAAGTAGTTAATACATATTACCCAGGACATACTAATTTATCCCCCCAAAAGTTAGATGACATTGTAGGCCCAGAAGGTAATTCTGCAGGCTTAAGATTCTCAAATGAAGTCTCTCATGATGATGTGTAAGAATATTTTGCTTTTTTTAAAGGTTGTTGATTTTTTAAAGGTTAAGAAACACTGATGGAGCTTAAACTCCTGATTTCCTGGTAGCCCCCAAATTCTCCACAAATCTAGCCATACTCTAACTGTCCTCCTTTTGCTATTATGTTTTAATTTCACTGAACACATTTTCAAATTAGCCTACTTTCTAGAATAGCACAGAAAATTTTCTTGAACTTCTTCTTGTCCAGTTTTCAGCCCTAAAAATTATTACATGAATGTTCCTCACCTTTGTGTCATGCCAGGTCAACAAAAAGAATTACTTTCCACAATGCCATGTACATCACATGCCTCTTCCATCTAGCTCAAGAACAACGCAGTAAGAGATAAAATAGCCACTATAAAAATCGTTCATGCCCTAACCAGTTTGGCTCAGTGGATAGAGCATCAGCCTGCAGACTGTAAGGGTCCCAGGTTCGATCCCGGTCAAAGGCATGTACCTTGGTTGCAGGATTAATCCCTAGTAGGTGTTGTACAAGAGGCGGCTGATCAATGTTTCTCTCTCATCAATGTTTCTAACTCTCTATCCCTCTCCCTTCCTCTCTGTAAAAAAATCAATAAAATATATTAAAAAAACACACACAAAAAACCGCTCACTAAGGTCTTCCTTTACATCTGAGCTTGCATCAGTGAGCAGCCACCTCCTGATGGCTTTCCTTTATGTCATGTTTCAATTCATGCAAATTTTCCCCAAAAACTTCTAATGAGCCCAAACTTTCTCTTCACTATAAGTGACCTTTTGAGGGATAAGTCTCATAAGATAGCAGCAATATGGTGACAAAATCTATATAATTTTTTTTGTGTGTGTAAAATTATATAATGATGTAAAACCATTTCCAACCATGAGCCTTTTACTTCACATGTAGAAATCTCATGGAGAAATAAAACTCCTATAAATATAAAAGTGTCAAAAGTAAAGTTAATGGTATTTGACAATGTGACTTAGAATAAGACCACAAAATTTATCTATTTTGATATAAAATATACATTTCAAAATCTACATTTTTTCCATTCATTTATTTTATTTTAAATATTTTTATTGATTTCAGAGAGGAAGGGATAGGGAGAGATAGATAGAAACATCAATGATGAGAGAATCATTGATCAGCTGCCTCCTGCACTCCCCTCACTATGGACCAAGCCCACAACCTGGGCATGTGCCCTTGACCGGAATCGAACCTGGGACTTCTCAGTCTGCAGGCCGATGCTCTATCCACTAAGCCAAACCAGCTAGGGCCAAAATCTACATTTTAAAAAGCATACTTTATAAATACTACTATCGTTAAAACTAGTATATGCCTCTAATGGAGGGAACCATCTGCCTTCTCTTTTTGCCTTAACCTGTGGGAAGACATTTATTTTTCAAAGATTACAATTAAGATTAAGTATAGAATCATTATTTTGTTTTAATTCATTTTGAAGTGAATGCTGGAAATAATAACAAAGGTCAGAAATCAAAATTGAATATATGAGTCATGATGTAGCTCCATCCAGAAATTACTGAGCAACTTAAGCCCCTTAGTTTATCTGTTCATTTATTTATTGAAAACATTTATATATCTCCTAAACGTATCCTACAATGAAAAAATGAATATGATGGGATGGTTGCCCTACTTAACACTTTCGCAGATAAAGATTATCTTTTTTTCTAAAGGAAAGCAAAAGTCATTTTAATATAGTCACTGAATTCCAAATTAAGTTGAGGAAATGAAATTATTTTAATTTGGCTCCCATTCAAACTGTAACTTTCAATTTTGGTTATAATAGTTTAATTAACATGGAGGGTTATAGAACATCTAACTAAATCAGTGCAAGTCTTAGTAATTCCTCTGTGTACTTACTGAGATTTCCCCCAGTCCTTACCTGACTTCCTTTAGCTTTTGGTGTTCCTGCCACCACACCTGCCTGTGTTGTTTTATTAGTTGTTGTTCCTTAGATATCTTTGAAGTCTGTACTGCTTTTCTGATCTAGATTTAGAGAAACAATAGATGAGCCATTTAAAATTCCTAAAATGTGTTTTCCACAATGGAAATGTTTAATCTGTATTTTCTAAATTAAATACTTACTCTTTTTCAATCTTATTAGTACATCTTTTAACACAAAATTAACCTTAAAATAAGTATTATATTAAGCAAAAAGCAGGGAAGTGAAAGAGAAAATGGTTTGGAATACTGACCAGTTTAAGAACTGTTTTTAAAGCATTTATGAAAAAAAAGATGAAGTGGTTATATTTTCCATACAAACAATAAACAACACCTAATTCATTCAGTCTCAGGACATTTTTCCATGTATTTTCTCACCTTCTGACATACCTTCCCTGCCAGGCACTGTGAACAGCTTAGGCCCATTTTACAGATGAAGACACTGATGTTCAGAGAAGTTAAAAGACTTGGTCAGGGTCATAAAGCTCATAAACATGAGAATCACACAGAACCTCGGTGTCTGAACTGATTTTTATCTGATCCTTCAGCAAAGGATGAAAAAGTCATTGGATAAATGGTTAGGAGGCCTAGCTATATGACCTTGAACATGCAATTTTAATCTTTCAACTCCATGACTTTGAAAATAATTTCTTAAATATTTATTTGAAGATACATGAAATTGCAAAAATTTATATACATTAAAACCCATATTTTTAAAATTGAAAATTTCCCCAAATTTTATGACTTTAAAAAAGGTAGCATAGAATTAGTACTGGGGTTTCTGTTGACAAGTTCTGTCAGGCCGGGGTTTGTATGCCCTAAGATCCTTTCTTGGCCATCTCTCTGATCTGCCCCACATCACAGAGGCCTGTGCTTCTCAAACACTCCTATCAGCTGGCTTCCTGTTTGGTTCAGCCAAAGGGAGACACTAGCAGTGGGAGATCGAAGGGAATGAGGAAAGGAGAAGCCAAAAGATGACTGCTCCTACCTCTCTACTCTCACAGGGGTCTCTAGGAGCAGCTCCATCTTCTCCATTTGTTCCAATTTTTCTTGACAGTCTTACTGCCGCTCTAATTATCTCTGGGTAGGTAAGCTCCGTTCATGAGATGTGGTACAGTCTTGCTTTTGTTATTGAATTTATTGGGGTGATATTGGTTCACATGTCCCTTTGACTGAGGCATGGCATGATTTCCTACTGTTTTAATCTCATATTGCTTCAGAGTCCTGTTTGGCTTCTCAGCTCTATCACCTGGGTAACCATTTCCTGAATTAAATACCCCTCTGCTCAGTAAAAACCTCCTCAAGTGGTGTCTGTTTCCAGGTTAGACTCTGACCAATACTCATGTGTATTTCCAACTTGTGTATTCCATATTA
The DNA here is from genome assembly GCA_026230045.1 of Corynorhinus townsendii. Taxonomy (NCBI): domain Eukaryota; kingdom Metazoa; phylum Chordata; class Mammalia; order Chiroptera; family Vespertilionidae; genus Corynorhinus; species Corynorhinus townsendii. Next base: position 58,501,993 of record JAPDVU010000005.1, on the reverse strand, counting down.
ATACTTTTAAACACCTACAAACGTGCTATTCATATCAGAAACTTGATGAAATATGCATATTTTACATTTTCTCTGCTACTAGTAGCCTAAAAGCTTTAACAGACCAATTCTTAAAATGTAAAAACTTCAGAAGACAAGACCTAAAAAGACTCTATAATGCATGCTATTTCTAGCTGTCATTCACTGATTACTTTAACCTTGAATTTATCTTTCTGCTATTCTGGTTACTGATTCAAAATTAGGCCTGTAACAAAACAAAGTAACCCAAACATTACTTTAAAAAAACACAGTCAAAGTCACATCTTTTCTTCAGAAGGTCTTAAGAGTGCTACAATCATGAAATTTAGAAGTACATTCAAATAACAGGACACCACCAGAACACATTCAGAATCTCTATTTTATCTACACACAAAAAAAATACATAGTGATGCCATGTATTTCTAAAAACTGACACTCTCCTAAATTCATTCCAACTATTTGTCATCTATTGTCTCTAAAGTTTGTTGCAGCAGACACAACTTTTAAAATTAGATTTCTTTGACATATTTGGTCCATGTTGTACAAAAAGTTACACATTGGTAAAAGATGTAGACACATTTTTATAGCTTAAAAAAAATCAATACTGTTGCCTTTGGGCCCAGGGGAAGACAAATTAAGTAGACTATAAACATCAAAATAAAGTTACTATTTTTCACTAGACACTTCCAATATCTTGCAGAACATTCTAATTTTTTTTTTTGTAAATTCACTCATTGACTTCACTTCTATCCCCAAGCCAAAAATTAAGAAAAATAAAGTCTTAAAAAAGTGAAAAGTTTTAAAGTTGTATCTTTATCAATATAGAGATTTTTCAGGTTATTCCAATTCATGTTGCTGGGCAATGAGCCATATGAAATCAATATTTAAGGTGGATGATGATTTATGCAGAATGCTGATGAATTTAAAAGAACAAAAATAATAAATTCATAAAAGAATCAGAAACTAGGGTTCCTTATGGACTTCATTGTGATGATCCAAGATAATAAAACTTAAACAGGCACCTTGAAATGCCATGAAAGCCCTTTACGCCAGATGGTCCATCTTTAAATATAAATAACAATAACTGGTGGACTATTTAAGTGTTGGTTACATGTGTAGATATTTATTAAAATTCATTGAGATGTACATTTAAGATTTGTACACTTTATTATATGTGAGTTATACCTTAATAGAGAATTGTTAAATAAATCAAAAGAAAAAACAACTATATACACTAAGTTGCAATTTCACATCTATCAGGTTGGCAAAACCACAAATGTTTAACAAAACACTCTTTGAAGTTATGGGAAAACATGCTCTCTCTTTAGTTCTAATGGAAATACAAAATGATGCAAACCCACCCCCCAAGGGAATTTGGAGCTGTATAGCAAAATTTCATATGGATTTACCTTAACTTACAGAAATCTACCTGAAAAGTATCTTAGTAAAAGCATAAAAAGATACATGAACAGAGCCGTTCATTCACTGAAGCACTATTTGTAAGAGAACGACTGGCACACAAAAATTCCATCAGTAAGTATTCTTGCTAAAGTAAATGGAACCTGAAACTGATCAAATTTCTACATGTAACTATCAATTTACTGGAAATGCAAGAGACAGAAAAACATGTTAAATGACACCACCAGGACGTAACCAGCACAATCCAGACTGTGAGAAACTATAAAAAACAAACAATAAAATTTATTCAAGAGCCTGAGCTGGCTTGGCCCAGTGTATAGAGCATCGACCTGCGGACTGAAGGGTCCTGGGTTCGATTCCGGTCAAGGGCACGTGCCCAGGTTGCAGGCTCAAGCCACAGTGTAGGGCGTGCAGGAGGCAGCTGATCAATGATTCTCTCTCATCATTGATGTTTCTATCTCTCCCTCTCCCTTCCTCTCTGAGATCAATAAAAAATATATTTTTTAAATTTAGTTAAGAAATAAATTACACGGACACAAGAGGAAGGAGGAGAAAAAATAAAAATAGATTTCAATATAAAGATGTTATTTAAATAAGTGCTTTAAATAAACTTTAAGAAAAAAATTGGAGAAAAATCAGGGAAATGTAACATTGAGTGGAAGTTTGATATTATTAATAAATTTTTGTCATTTTTAATGGTAATGCTGTTGGAGGATTTGGGGACATGCTAAAATATTTATGGTTGAACATTACGATATCTGAGATTTGCCTCAAAATAATCTGTCACAGAAGAAATTGTGGGTGGGAATAAAGAAGAAACAATGGCCAAGAGTTGATCACAGTTGAAGCTGGATAATGTTACATTGGAGATTAATGACACCATCCATTCTAATTTTACATATGCTAACAATTTTCCATAAAATAACATTTATAAAAAGAAACAGTACATGGATACTTGAATTGGATATGTTCATTTTTATTAAGCAAATAAATTCTAATAAAAATAATCATAAAGATCTCTTTTATACTTAAAATAGGAATGAACAGTTAACATGTAATGTATCACAATTTAGTCTCCGTTTTCAGCCCAAATCTACTATTTGGCTTCAGGTTCAACTTCAGCCTTTGAAAGACTAGATCACTCAATGTCCACATAAGTGTCTTATCTGGCATCCTAGAACTTATGCATGATCTCTGACACAGTGATTATTATATAGGAGACCATCATATCTAATCAGTATAACAATACCAGTAATATAATTTAGGCAATTCTTCTGAATTTATTGTTAATTAATAATAATTTTTATTAATTTTTAAAAATAGTTAAGTATCCTAAATGTAACTTAAAGCAAAAAAACTACTTATGTGCTTTAAATGTTAATATTCTATCATTCACGTTTAAGTATATTTACATTTAATACTGCCAGAGTAGTGTTGTAATAATTAACAATGATTGTTAAAGCTGCTAATTTCATGTGTAGAAAAATGAGCACATTTAATTAGTAAAATATGGAACTTTTAGAAAAATAAAATAGTCTTCTTGAGCCAACATATATTTTATAAAAATTCAAATAATATATGAAAGAATAACAGAGATGACATCATATTCATAATTTTAGTTGGTGTACACTATTTGGCATATTAGCATTCTTAACATTAAAAAGTTAAACTTTAAGAGTTGTATTTAATTTCCAGGTCTCTAATTCCATTTAATCCCTGAGTCTTTCAAGAAAAAAAATCATAGTTGGGAATTGTCCAAATATTACAAGAGTAAATTAGAAGCAAAATATTAACTTGCTATCTCTAAATTGGAGAAAAGAAGACTCCACAAAGCATATATAACAATATTTCCAATACATTTTCCTTAATACAGAGATAGTAAAAAATGAAAACTATTAAAAAAAAGAAGAAAGTGTTTGAAAATGAGAGAAGTAATCTAGCAGCTAATAACACTGAGAAATTATTATAATGTCAAACTTCAAAAACCTCATTAACTATTAAATATTTTAAATACTTTTATTATTTGATAGTGACTCTGTTATCAAAGTGAAATTCACTTTGTTCACAGGAGGTCACAGTTCAATTCCTGGTCAGGGCACATGCCCGGGTTGCTGGCTCGATCCCCAATGTGGGATGTGCAGGAGGCAGCTAATCAATGATTCTCTCTCATCATTGATGTTTCTATCCCTCTCTCTCTCTCCCTTCCTCTCTGAAATCAATAAAATATTTTTAAAAAAACATAGAAATTCACTTTGTTCAAATAGAGATTTTAACACTCAAACATTCCACATTCAGCCAAATTGTTATTTGTTGGTGCTTGATGGATGGATGGGTGGGTGGGAGGATGGATGGATGCATGGATAAAAAGATGGACAAAATAAATATATCGATAATATTAGGACTATGTACACATATGTCAATGTACGCATTCCAATAGTGACAAGGGTATATAGAGAAAATGTTTGTGGCAGCATCTTTATTAGAACAATACTTTTGGAAAAAGCTAAAAACCATTCATACTTTTTTGCTCAGACATTCCAGTCATAGGAATTTATCCTATGCAGTAGAGGATCTTAAACATAAAAGGTATCTATGCATGGAGACATTTACTGAAGCATAATTTCCAATATCATAAAATTAAATATAATCCAAATATCCCAAAATGGAGATGTAATAAGACATGTATCTTTTTATATTTGGAGTACTCATCAATCCTGTTTTTGCTCAATTTCTTTTTGCTAGCCTTAATATCCCAATTCCAATGTCACTTCCTCAGGAAAACTTTCCTGCTCAATTGGGACCAAGTCTTGTTATTATACACCAGACAGTATGTTTTTATTGGAGTTTATCCTATATAATAAAAGGGTAATATGCAAATAGATGAACAGCAGAACAACCGAACAACCAATCAAAGTGTAATATGTTAATGATATGCTAAGGCTACTCAACCGCTCACTATGACATGCACTGACCACCAGGGGGCAGATGCTCCGACCAGTAGCTTAGCTTGCTGCTGGGGTCCGGCTGATCAGGACTGAGATGGGCCATACATACCCCGGAGCCCTCCTCCAGGCCCTCCCTGGCCCCATTGTGCACTGGTGGGGTCCCTCAGCCTGGCCTGTGCCCTCTCATAATCCGGGACTCCTCAGGGGATGTCAGAGAGCTGGTTTCAGCCTGATCCCACAGGCCACTTCCCTTGGGAGGGTGCCAGACGCAGGGCTCATGGCTGGAGAGCGCTGCTGCAGCCGTGCAAGCCTCTCCTGATAGGCTCCTGATGGGGACTGATTGGGCGCGAGCCCATGGCAGGCACAGTGGGACTGGGATGAGCGGGAGTGGCAAGTAGGAGCTGCAGGCGGTGTCAGACTGTGGGTTTCGGCCTGATCCCTGCAGGCTACCCAGAGAGACCCCACCCATGCACAAATTCATGCACCAGGCCTCTAGTACTTAATATAATTTTGTTTAGGGGTTTATTTGAGAAACACTTCCCTCTTCCCACTCTCCTGCAAAAAGTACATTCCATGATAGGGGCTACATTTTATTCACCATTGTATCTTCAAGGCACATGATAAATAGTTATTTACTTGAGTAATTAAATATCATAAGATAATTAAATATTATCAAGGTTACATGGCAAAATATTAGGGGGAAAACCAGGGTTTTATGTCTATGTTTATCATGGAAAAAATGAAATATGTATGTATACATTTATGTATGTATGTATGTATGTATGCTGTATGTATACAGTAGGTCAGAATAGAAGTCAGAAATATAAAAATAGTTTTATTAGGATGATGTTATATAAGTGATTTTCCCATGAAATTTCTTTGAATGTCCTGATAACATTAAATTATCTTAAAGTTATATCTCAGCCAAACAAATAATGCTCTACTTTTTAAGTGGTATTCTTAGAGGAGATATAACTCATGGATATATGGTAATTTCTTTAGCATAGGTTATCAACTGTGTTTAAGATTCATAACAGTTGCCTTTTAAAAATATCTTAACAATAAAAAGCCATGCAAAATGAATGTGACACAAAAATATTAAATACAAATGAAAACTTGTGAATTATCAGATTTTTTATGCAATTTATAATGTAATGCATGCATGATGTACTCTGTTATTTTATACAAGAGGGAAACATATTGCAGGGTAAACCTAAACCATACATGGTCCTAAAATATTGTGCACAATCACTTGCACATAAACCCCTTTCAAATCTAGTCCAGATTCACCCTTTCTTAGGTCAAGGCAAAAACGGGCATTCTAGAACAGAGGCACCAAGGATATACTTGAACAGTGTTGCAGAAGGAGCCCTAAATCAGAGGGTAATCCATGGCTGGCATTTACTCACAATTTTTATTTTTCCGATTAAGATAGAAATTGTGGAAAGCTAATGAAATAGCAATCTTACTAAAAAATAAAGTTGAATTCAGACCTCATAAGTTGTTATGAACATTAAGTGAGTAATGAATGTAAAGTGCATAGCACAGTGTCGGAGAACATTCAATAAAGGTTAGCAGCTATTCACTATTATTAATAGAAGATTCTAAATACTATTTAAAATGTTATTTATTTTCACATTTACATTTAAATATTTTACTTCCTAGCAATCCAGTTTTATAAAACTAGAAAAACACCCACACACAACTTCTAACCTTTAGCTCTGTGGAGGCAGCAGCTAATTTTTTTGCTTCAGTTAATGTGTGCAATTGCTGATAGTCTACTGGCTTATACTTAATGCTTCTCATTCCATTTTTCATACGTAATACCAGATTATCTGTTTTCCATCAAAATATAAAATGAGAAAGAAATAATATCACGTTATTGGACATCAAAATACAGTTATAGCAGCATGCTGACTATAGGTCTTACTTTAAGTATTTTAAAGTAAATACAAGAAATAATATATTACTACATTCATAGTATATTTGAACCTATTTCTATAGAAACTTAAAATATATTACCACTATATTCCTTGCATAAAATTATTTCTAAATGACTGTCAAAGAAATACTTTCATTTAAATTAGTATAGTGACTGCCCTTTGTACACACTGCCAAAAAATAAATAAATAAATAAATTAGTATAGTGAGAATATTTTTAAAGTATACTGCCAAGATACAAAGTGTGACTACTTTTTTAATTTAAAAAATGTTAGGTAGCAACTATAAGTATTTAAGAATCACATTATTATGAAGCAAATTAAGTAAATTGATTTTTAAAAGTCATAGCTATATTTCTTAGGAAAACAAAAAAAGTCAACTCAATTTGAAAAAAGGTTGAAAATGAAAGCTAAAAAATGTAATAGGCCAAATAAAACCAAAATGATATGAATGGATAGAGTGAGGCACTGTCCTAGCCGCCCCATCTGCTCCGCAGACTCGCAGGCCATACACAGATGAGCCGCACTGCCCTGAGCTGTGGCCAGCAGAGAGCTGCGGGCACCATGAGTCAGAGGCAGGTGCTGCAAATGTTGGAGCAGTACCAGAAAGTCCGAGTCCAGTTCCTGCAGATGATGGCAGAGCTGGCGACCAGACCCAAAAACATGAGACCCTGCAGAATGTGGGTGTAATGTCTTTGCTGAGGCCTATTCTTCTGGATGTGGTCCCAACAATTCAGCCCACTGCTGCTTTGGCTCTTGGGAGACTGGCTAATTATAATGATGACCCAGCAGAAGCAGTTGTCAAGGGTGATATTCTTCCACAGTTTGTTGCTTCAATGGCAGAATAGAATTCTATTCTAGATATGGCCGCATCCCGCCAAAGGAACAGAGCATGCCGTTCATCTGGACCCCGCTGACTCCAGCTCCATTCCAGAGCCCCCACCTTAACCTTTCAACAGACCTTAAAAACCTCAATCCCTCACAGAGACAGGACCATTAGCTATCTATTGCTCTTGGCCCCTTTGCTCCCTTGGAAAGTGAATACACCTCTTTCTGCTCAAAAACAAATAATAAAAATAAAGTGATATGAAATGTTTGGATAGGCATTCTCCATCCAAATACTTAGTTTAGTATATTAACTATTTTGATAAAGTAAAACATAAGTAGAGGGTGTACTTAAGGCCAAGTCACATAAAGAGTAATAACCTGATTAATTCGAGAGAGAAAATTACCTTCATCTTAATTATGAATCATGTGTCATGTAATGTAATTAAGATTTGTTAAGTATATCATGGATCACATGACTATAAGAAGGCTCTAAACAATTTAAGGATAAGCACAGTGAAGAAAAACATGGTTGAAGATGATTAAAACACCCATTGTATTTAAATAGCATAGTACTGGCAAAAGAACAGGCATATAGGTCAATGGAAGATAACAGAGAGGCCAGAAATCAACCCATACCATTATGCTCAATTAATATTTGATAAAGGAGGCAAAAGCATACAATGAAGTAAAGATAGTCTCTTCAATAAATACTGTTGGGAAAATTGGACAGGTACATGCAAAAAAAAAAAAAAAATGAAACTAGAACTACCAACTTACACCATACACAAGAATAAACTCAAAATGGATAAAAGATTTAAATGTAAGTCACAAAACCATAAAAATTTTAGAAGAAGCCATAGGCAGCAAAATTGCAGACATCTCACATAGCAGTATTTTTACCTAGGGCAACGAAAACAAAAGAAAAAATAAACAAATGGGACTACATCAAACTAAAAAGCTGCTGCACAGCAAAAGAAACCATCAACAACAAAAAAGGAAACAGTATGGGAGAACATATTCATCAATGATATATCTCATAAGGGGTTAATTTCCAAAATATATAAAGAACTCATTCAATTCAACAAGAGGAAGACAAACAATCCAATTAAAAAATGAGCAAAGGACCTGAATAGACACTTCTCCAAAGAGAACATACAGATGGTCAATAGACATATGAGAAAATGTTCAACATCACTAATTGTCAGAGAGATGCAAATTAAAACTACAATGAGGTATTCACCTCACTCCTGCCAGAATGGCTATCATCAATATATGAACAAACAACAAATGCTGGCGAGGATATGGAGAAAAGAAAAAATCTGGTACACTAGTGGGAATGCAGACTGGTCAGCCACTGTGGAAAACAGTATGAAGTTTCCTCAAAATATTAAAAATGGAACTGCCTTCTTAAGAAACCCAAAATACCAATCAGGAAGAATATATGCACACCTATGTTTGTTCATAACAGTGTTATTTACAATAGCTAAGATCTGGAAACAGCCCAAGTGCCCATCAGAAGGTGAGTGGATAAAATAGCTGTGGTACATTTACACAAGGGAATATTATGCGGCTGTAAAAAAAAAAAAAAAAAAAAAAAAAAACCCTTTGCAACAGTATGGATGAAGCTGGAGATTATTATGCTAAGTGAAATAAACCTGTCAGAGAAGGACAATATCACATGATCTCACTTACTAGTATATGTGGAATCTAATGAACAAAATAAACTAACAAAAGAGGACCAGAGGCATGGATACATGGAACAGACTAACAGATCTCACAGGGTGTTAGGGAAAACTGGAAGAGATTAAGCAAAGAACATATATGCATATATGCATAGCCCATGTACACAGACAATAATGCAGTGAAGACCTGGAATGGTGCAGGGGCTAGATAGATGAGGGCATGATGGGAGGGTGGGGGGGGGGAGGAATGGGGACATCTGTAATAGTGTCACCAATAAAAAAAATATATTTTTAGTAGTCATTGTAAGGGAACTAAAGAAACCTTCAATTTGACCCAAAAAAATAGCCTTCCATAATTAAAATTTTAAAAATTAACATTCAAACTTTATATCATGCATAATAAATCCACCATAAATCATAAAACAGACATGGAAATAAAAAATAAATACCTGAGCTATCTTTTTTCTGAATAGTCATGAATGGTCGGTCTCTTTTATTCATGCTTTCCATATCTGTCAAGAAACAAGAGACAGCTAAATTTTACAATGTGATTTTTTAAAACATTTTTAAAAATGTGTTAATTGTAGTGTTTTTTAAAATAAGGCCCAGGACTAGGTGCACTTTATTAAAATTTTCTTATCCTTGCTCTTAGAAGCCTCCTTCCATTCGTGTTTTTTTTCCCCCTCTTGCCTTTCCTGTTTTTGGTCTCCCAATCCCTAACTTCTAATTCCCCCCTCTTAGATTGTGCCAGTGACTGATAAATATTTTGTAATTAAAAAATTACGTATGTTTTCCTTTGAGTTCCTGGGAGGAAAGAAACTACATAAATTAAAGAATAAAGCAGCTATCCAAATTACTCCCTACTTCAATTAAGCAATATTGCACTTGTGGTGGACATGGGATATGTCATCCACTTCTACAAAACACCTGATGCCCGGCTGTCACCTCCTTCAGGGATGGACTCAGCGGCAGAGTCCAAAGACATACCATTGCTGGGGCAGCCTACACCTAATGAATGAGCAAGAAAGGCAAGTAAAGACCCAGCAGCTTGGACCCAATGCGGGCCTCTCTGATTTGCAATATATGTTCCAAAGTTCCTTGCAGGGTTGACCCAGACTTTGTTGAACCTGCATTGAAATTTATTTTTTCATCTCTTCTATTTTTCTTCCTCCATCTTTCTTTCACAAGTTTGGATCCCTGGATAAATATCTAGCACCACAAATTCTGCCTCAGCATCTCCTTCCTGAGGAAGTATCCACTAAACTGAACTGGGCATCTCTAGGGCATCAGACGAATCAAGGGGTTCTCTAAGTAACACTACCCATTTTTCACAAATTTTTGTTCTATATACACCAGGTTGAATTGTAACCCACCTCTCTATTCTTTTGATACTGTTTCTGTTAAAGATGAAGTGTCAACTAATATGTAACCTGTGAATAAGTAGCATATTTGTGTAAGAGTCTAGGAACTAGCTTTGGGGGAGGAGGCTGACTCTAGCAACCAAACATTCTGACTCCAAAAGACTTGCTGAGTCTCAACCATAAAAACCAGACCTCTGTTTGACCAGTTTCAAGATAATCATAGGAATAGACTGTGCTGACTTACACAAAGAGAACTTTCAACCTCTTCCCCCTGATTTCCTTTTTCTGTTTCCTCTTTCCATCCTAATAAAATTCCCTGCCTGCACTAAGATGTTAAAATGGTCTTTGGGATAGGAGTCTGCCATCTTCTCAAGCTGCTCAGGCACTTGAATAAACCATCTTTCCTTGCACCAGCACCTGTCTTTCAAAGTGGCAGGCAGCCAAACCTGAGTTCGATATCAGAACTACCCATGTCTAGTGGCCTTTGCAGTAGCCTAAGTCTTCCTAAATGGAAGGAAAAGTAGCACAAGTCCATGACTTTTGGAAACTCTGCCAAGTTACCAAGAATCATGGTGGTTGCTCACCAACTTTAGGAATGTAGGGATAAACTCCAGTGTATAATTCTATAGGGTCTCTGGTCAAGGGATTCTTTTTTCAAGCCTTTAATAACATTGCCAAATAGTCTTGTTTCTACTCACAGCCACATCCTATCCATTAAGATTCTTATTCTTTTCAGAAGGTATTGCACATCCAATCTGTCTATCTACACTACCTCAAGTCACCATCACCTTCATGAAGCCAGGTTGACAGTAGAAGTTTCACTTTGTACCCTTACAGTCCATTCTCCACACAGCAGCCCAAGTAACCTCTTAACATTTTAATCTGATCTTGCTTGAATTCCTTCAATGGTTTGTCATCAACCTTTAGAATAGTATCCAAACTTCTAATGGCTTTGCCTTATCTCGAATTCACACATTCCAACCACATTGTTCTTTCTGTTTCTCATATACTAAGTTCATTCTGCATCAAGTCCTTCCCACTTGCTGTTCCCTTTGCCTTAAAGACGTTTCCTTCATTTTTTTTACCTGGTTGGTTCTTTCTCAGCCTCCGGTGTGACCAACATGTCACCACCTCAGAAAGACCTAAAGAGACTTCTCTATCTAAATAAGGGAGGACCCCTATTTCTCTCTCTTCCTATTCTTTCATTCTCATAATAATGTGTACTAGTCTTCATATTTGCATGTTTACTGATCTGATGTCTGTTTATATCCATAGACATGTGCCCCATGTTTGTCTTATTTCTGATTATAGCCCCAGTGAGTAGCACACAATAGTAAATGCTCAGTAAATATTATGTAAGGAAAAGGTAACTGGTGGTAACTAGATAGCTTCTAGTCCCTCAGAAGAACTGTAATAACAATTCCTAAATCTATACTATAGCCTCTCTCTACCAGTAACAACATTTCAATTTTTAAAAATCTGCTTTGATAGCATCACCTACAGATAGGAGTAGCAAATTTAAATGCCCTGGGCCATCAAATAAGTTAAGTGAGGGAAGTGACAAGGTACACAACCATAGGGAGTGGCAGAAAACATGGAAAATGAAAGAGTATTTCATTCCTAAAAATAATCAAATACATTTTTTCTTTTTTTAAACACAGGTACTAGACAAATAAAGTAAGTCTCCAAAACAAATATATGCTGTTCTCAGCAGCCAGCTCTCTGGCCTATTGCATCTCACCTCTAGTTTTCACTTCGTTCTCCCACCCATAACTTGTCTAAGTTTGTCATCTCCATTGAGGACAGCCCTCATCAGTACTCTAATTGATTAGTTTTAGTCTTTCCTTATTGGGGAGCTTAGTCTCTATGTATTTAGGACTCATTTTTCTTGGGATTTAGATTGAGATTGAGGCTCCGAAATAAAATGGGTTTTGAAGATTCCCTTTTGGTTACCCTAGGTCTAATCCTGCTTAATTTCATCCTCTTGGTTTTCAGAGGAAAATTATGAAGCCCACACAATGTTTCTCACCATTTCTACATAGTTCAAATTTAATTATGACTATATAACCTTATGAGATAGAATATATGGCAACAGAGCTGCAATCAATAAATAGGAATTGTCAAGAAGTAAGACCATCCCCCCACCAGATTTATGGCTTCAAACCAGCCAGATCAGCCCATCCAACATGGCAATTTATTTCACCTAAGGGTAACCCCAAGCCTCATTATACACTAGTTTTAATATATTAGCATACTAAACGACACACCCTTTGCCATTATGATCAGAAATAAAAAGCCCATAAGGACACAAAATGGTGACCAAGTTCCTTTGAGAAACCTCTACCCCTTTCCCAGGAAGTTCCTGAGTAGTCCCCTCTTTATTGAACACCCTACACCCGCACCCTCTTTAAATGAAACTTAATAAAAGAAACAAATTCTGAAAAAGGGGGGCTGCTCTGTCTGTGGAGTAGCCCATTCTCTGTCTAATGACCTCACTAATAAACTCACTTCCACTTTAAACTCTATGCGGGCTCTATTTTTAATTATTTCCTTTGTGAAGCTAGAATCCACAGTGGGTCATGAACCCTTGAGTCCCCAAACCCCTGGAACACCTGCATCACTTACACTAGAAGACATTCTGGAAATCAAAATTGCAAAACTAATCTGTCTTCATGAATTTGAAATCTAGTTTGTTTTTCAACTATACAGAAGGCCAAGTGGAAAGACGTCTTGACCTACATTTCTTAATATTTACATATAAATCATAAATAACTACTACTCATCTTTCAAGAATGTTGAGGGCCGCTGAAATAATTATTAAACTGGGATATTATAAAACTGATTTAAGTGTAGTGTTTATTTATCAGGGAATTAAATAGACATTCAGATTTAGAATTTGAAAAGTTCATATATAATCTACTTATCCTAACAAATTACCAGTTATAAAAATAGTCTCAGATGTAAAGTGTGGTATTGGGAATAGAGTAAAAAATAATGTAATAACAAATATTGTAATAACTGTGTATGGTGCCAGATGGGTACTAGACTTATCGCGTGACCACTTTGTAAGGTATACACATGTCTAACCACTATTGTACACCTAAAACTAATGTAATACTTTTTAAATATGTTTTTATTGATATTAGAGAGAGAGAGAGAAAGGAAGGCAGAAAGAGAGAAAAAGAGAAACATCAATTTGTTGCCTTCTGCATGTTCCCTAGTGTGGATCAAGCCTGAAACCCAGGCATGTACCCGGACTGGGAATCAAACTTGCCACCTCTTGGTACACAAGATAACACCCAACCAACTGTGCCACACTGGCCAGGCACTAATGTAATATTGTGTGTCAACTGTAATAGAAAAATAATTTAATTTTTAAAAATGTTCTCACCACACATAAAAGAAATAATTTACATAGTCTAGCTTCTCATTTTAACATTTGAGATGATTGAGGCCCAGAAGATTGATCAAGATCACAGAGAACTTCAAACCCAAAATCTCATATTCATAATATAAATATCTCTGAAAATGAAGGTTCATTTCATAATCAAAATGGTGGCCTAAGCCAATCTGAACTGAAATTGATTGGTAGCAAACTTGACCCAAACTGAAGTTTTTCCTATTTAATGTGAACACACATACATTTGTGTACAAGTGTTAATGTCTTTAGTACGGGATGTTGCCCAGGCACCACCAGTTTTAAATAATAAGCTCTACATCATATTTCTAAACATCTGAAAAATTCAAAATACATCTGGCCCCACAGACTACAGATAAGAAATTTGAAACTGTATTAAGACATTCTCTGATTCCTTAACAAGCATATGTCATCTAGGTCACTTCAATTTCATGCTTACTAGTGAAAAATTCAAAGTGGCTACTTCAGCCTGTAGTTAAAATGCTTTTGGCTGAGTAATGGCTACTTGAACAGAACTTTCCATGTTCAATAATTTCAGCACTTAGTTTCAGAAATTATTCCATGTTTACATTGCGTGACATTTTAGAATTGCTTATGAGTGTTATCAAAATGTTAAGCTTTTACATCTACTCAATTCCTGAAAATATTTAAAAATAATATGTTATGGGAAATTACTTATAGTATAGGAAGCACATTTGATATATAATTTAATGATAGCTTTGCAGTAGCTAGAAGGTTGAAAAACATTTTAATGTAAAGTTAATTTTTACAAATTTACTAGAGAATCTAAACTTTAAAAATAAAAAAATACATGACCTCAACTAGTCTCCTCCAGGTAACTAAGCAATCAGGAGCTTAGAGATGAGGGAGAAAACATCAAAGAAATCATTTATATAATGAGGTAATCGTTTTACAGTATTAAAATCTGCATTCTTCTCTTTCCTAAGAAAATCTCTTTTAATACACTGAAGAAGAAAAGGTCAGTTGTACTTAGACTTAAAAATGCATAACATGTGGACAGTTTGTTACTCTAAACTGCTTAACTGTGCAGATATATAGATTAGCCAGTCACTCTCTGAGGATGTTTTCAAAGCTGATGGAGACTCTGCCAGGCCAAAAGTTTGAGAACAATACAACTGGAAAAAATAGTTTGGATATAGCATCAAATTATAACTTTTTCATATGAAAAATCTCAAGATATTTTAAATGTTAATTCAAATATCATAGCCAAAGTCTAACTTAACCAGTATTTTTCCAACACGCTAAATTCTCTTTTAGATTTTAAGCAGAACAGCACACATTATTTCCATTATGAGGCATTACACATTATAGTTATCACAAGGTAAAATGATTGTCCTTGAAAAACTAATGGAACCTAACTGTACAGAAAACTGTAGGGTAAAATTAAAATGTCCATCTCTATTTAGTCCTTATACCTCAGTTGTGCCATTTCTTTTTTTTAATAAATCTCTATTGTTGAAAGTATTACATATGTCCCTTTTTTCCTCCCATTGCCCTCTCCCTTCCTTTACCCCCTCCCCACCCCCACCTTCACCATCTACTGTCTTTGTCCTTGGGGAGAGCGGGGGTGGAGGGAGGGAAGGGATCAACCAAAGAAAAGCCATTTCTTTAACAAGATCCTTTCTCCTTTCAGTTTGTCCACTTCGTTCCTTAATCATTAAGCCCTTAGGACATCAGATTCTGGTCAGCATCAAACTGTATTAAGAACAAATCCTCAGGTCAGTTGACCACAGAAGCAGAGTTTAATAAAGCTAAAGATAACAGATTGACTTCAGTTGTGTTTCAGCCCCAGGCCCAGAAAACCAATTAAGGACCATACCCTCATGGAACCAGACAGAACAATACTATGGCTGACATTTGGAACTGATACAATGTTCAGTTACTCCCTACACAGAACCCAACCCATCAGTAAAGCCCATAACCCCAACTCCTTTAGCCAACAGGATTAATTATTTCCCCCTATATAACCCATCCCCTGGGAGCCATCCAGGAGCCAGGTCTTCCAGCATGAGCTTACCTGTGACTCTGGCCTTGGCGCCATTTCCTCAACTAATAAACCCTTACTTTCTTGACTTCAAAGTCCTCTTTGCATTTGCCTGGGCTTTGATATGAGCAGGGAAACTGACCCCTTTAGTCTGATAAGTCTTTAGCCCAGGTAGTCATTTTCAATGTTTTATTTTATATTCTTTCAAAGGTTTTCTATGCATGCACAATTACATGTGTATATCCAATTTTTATACAAATGTAATCATTATATATATACAGTTCTACAAGTTGCTTTTCATTTAACGACTTGATTATCTATCCAGGCAATGCACCTAGAAGTTTTTGAGGGACTTCAAAGTTCCACAGAGTGGAGACTCTCATGCTCTTACTCCCACTATGTTCTCAAAGCTATTTTAATCATTTCAAAAGCCTGAGAGAAATGCATATATACCTAGTTTAAAGAAGTACATAGTGCCCTAACTGGTTTGGCTCAGTGGATAGAGTGTCAGCCTGTAGACTAAAGGGTTCCAGGTTTGATTCCAGTCAAGGGCATGTACCTTGGTTGTGGGCACATCCCCAGTAGGAGGTGTGCAGGAAGCAGCTGATCGATGTTTCTCTCTCATCAATGTTTCTAACTCTCTATCCCTCTCCCTTCCTCTCTGTAAAAAAATCATTAAAATATATATATTTTTAAAAAGTACATAGTGTGTGTTACAGGCCTGGGGCTGGGGGATTTTGCAATATTATTTTATCTGATTTCCTGGCCCCAACTACCATCACACAACTGCCTGGTTTAATTATGCCATATAACATAGTTACAGGATCTGAGGCTTAGGATGTGGGCATCTTTAGGGAGCCATTGTTCTGCCTGCCACAAGCATTGTGCATTCTACAAATGGTTTGGGAATCTATACAAACAATTTGGAGGATATGAATTATATGATACCCCTCAACTGATGAAGAAGTTAAAAGTAAAAGGGACCACAAGGAAGCAGGCAAGCTTCTTACTTCAAGTCCAGGTATGTACGATGAGACATTAGATTGGGTCAGAAGAAGGTTTACAAAGTCTTCAGTTTAAGCACACCTAAAATGGCAAGTCAAGTCAGAAGGACACATTCACATGCATTCTAAAAAGGAAAAAAGGCTAAAAGATATACAAATAGAACAAGTTGGAAAGGATACTGCAATTGCAGGTTAGGTTCAAAGGGGACTTTATGTATAATGAAATATTCGCATTTTTATTAAAAAAATGTATCTATATATATAAAAGCCTAAGCGACCAAATGACCGAACGACCGGTCAATTGGTTGCTATGATGTACACTGACCACCAGGGGACAGATGCTCAACGCACAGGATTGGGCTCCCTCCTGCCTGGATCAGGCCTGTGGGAATCAGGCTAAAACTGGCTATCCGACATCCCCCAAGGGTCCCGGATTGCAAGAGGGTGTAGGCTAGGCCAAGGGACCCCACTGGTGCATGAATCCATGCACCAGGCCACTAGTATATGTATATTTATATAATTAAGAGTAATAAATACTATTCTCAAGTGCCTCAAAAATGCAAATATTTGTGATCTACCAAATGGTTTCCCACTGCTTTCTAGGACAAGGTTGAAACTTGGCATAGAATGACAAGGATCTTTTAAATTTAGCCCTATCCTATTTGGTCCCTTCGTTACCCATTACCTCGTATGCATGTTACACTCCCAACATTTTAAAACCATTTGCAGGTTCCTAAATACACAATGCCTGTGGTAAGCAGATCAATGGCTCTCCAAAGATATCGACATCCTGGTCCTCAGAACCTGTGACTATGTTATATTACATTGCAAAGGAGAATTAAAATTGCAGCCAACTAATTAGTTGACTTTATCCATGGAGATTATCCAGGATTACCCATGTGGAACCAATGTAATAACCAGGAATCTTATAAGAGGAAGACAGGAGGGTCACAGTCAGAGGAAGTAGGATGACAGAAACAGAGAGAAGAAAGATTTGAAGATGCTACTCTGCTGGCTTTAAAGTTGAAGGAATCAGACCATGACCCACAAAATT
Source organism: Corynorhinus townsendii (assembly GCA_026230045.1). Classification (NCBI taxonomy): domain Eukaryota; kingdom Metazoa; phylum Chordata; class Mammalia; order Chiroptera; family Vespertilionidae; genus Corynorhinus; species Corynorhinus townsendii. The sequence continues at coordinate 58,484,319 of JAPDVU010000005.1, read as the reverse complement.
CAGGCAACCTTTCGAAGCTGGAAAAGGTAAGGAAATAAAATTTCCCTCAAAGCCTCCAGAAAATGCAGCCCAGCTCAAACCTCGATTGTAATCCAATGAGCCCTATTTCTGATGTCTGACCTCTAGGATTATGAGATAATAAACTTCTGTTGTTTAAGCCACTAAGTTTGTGGTCATTCGTTACTGAGCAATAGGAAACTAGCAATGCTCTGTCACACCTCCCAGCCTTTGCACATGCTGTTACCTATGCTTGCAATGTCTTTCCCTGTTCTTGTCTCTCAGGCCGGTGCCTTCTTATTTTTCATTCCCATCTTATGCATCCTACTGGAGCCTCTTTTAATCTAGGTAGAGATGATTTTTCTCTTCTCTTGTATGAATATTTACTTTGTGTATACCCCTACTGATGCAGTTATTCATTTATTCCAAAGGTTATTAAACATCTATCGTATACTAGACAAGGGATATAGATTTGTTCAAGCTCTGCAGAGAGGCCTGTCCTGGCCATCTCATCTGAAGCAACTCCCTCCCTCCAACATTAATCATTCTTCATCTCCTTAATTTAATTTTTTTTCTTCATAGCACTTTTCACTAAGTGACATTATACTATGTACTGATTAGTTTATTTGTTTATTGTTCCCTTCTACCACTAGGATGTATGCTCCACAAACACAAGGCCTTAGTGATCATCTTTATTTCTCTAGAGTGCCCAAAATCATGCCTGACATATATTAGACACTTAATATATACATGCTGAAAAAGCATCGAGAATTGCATTATGGATTACAGTCCTGTCTCTAAGTCTTGCTAGTATTAGAGACAAACACAAAGTTTTCATCTCCTCTTCTTCAATTTTAAAAATCTAGGCTTGACTGTTTGAGATGAAAATGATTATCAAGAACAAACGCTAAACCAAAATGGGCAGTGGATTGATGTGCATGTCAAGAAGTAAGGAAGGAGAAGTAATCCCACTTTATCTTGGTCAGTTTCAGTACTGACCATAAGTTCATGTTAACTGCAGCTGAATGTGCCCCTTGACCAGCAAGTGATTAAGCTGCCAGTCACAGCACACAACCCCCTACATGCAGAAACCTGGGCAATGTCTGCATTTATTAGGTATCTAAGGCTCTATTGCTATCTTACTTCTCCAAAGGCTGAAGGGTAAAAGGACATTCTTTGCATAATAGACACATAATCTGTCTTTGCTCCAACATATACTGAGTGAAAAAGGCAAGTTGCTCTATGATATGTACCTTGTGATAACATTACATAAACATGTACAGACACAAAACAATATATGTATATTATAGACACACACACTTACACTCTACAAAGGGAAAAAGTCTAAAGGATATACAAACAGACCAAACTGGATAGGATACTGCAACTAGAGGGTAGTTTCAAAGGGAATTTTAGCATTATCTGTAATGAAATCTCTGCATTTTTTATCAAGAGAATATATATGTGTATATAATTAAGAGTAATAAACATTAGTCCAAAAGGTCTTATGTCTAAATAATTATATTATCTATCATAGAATTAATGCAGTTACACTAGAAATGAAAAATGATCATCCAGTGGGTTCAGCTAGTGAGAGCCCCAGAGCCTGATCACCCAGTCACACCAATTTCTGAACCTGCCGAGTTTGGGCTACTTCTGGAGCACCCTGACCCTACCAAGTTGCAACAACTTTGTGAAGCCCAGCCTAAAATATCCAGTTAACTTTATTTTTAACTTGGAATATAATCAAATAATATTTATGCAAATTTGTTGTGCCTTGTATATTTCTTCTGAAATCTTTAAAAAAATGATTCAAAACAGTTCTTTTTCTTCTGATTAATAGTCACAGATGCATTGCTTTTTCTGTTAAGTACAAGCTTGTTTATTTAAAAAAAAATGTCACCATCAAGGCCACAAGTAAGGTTGTAGAGTTCAACAATTAAATGGAATTTTGATGTGCTTTTCACTATTATTGCTGAGGAAATTGTAGCACCTGAAGTTTAAAACTGTGGCAGATCAGTTGCTAATATCTGTCCTCTCTTATTTTCTTCCTAACAGAATCCAATTTTGTTCAGGGTTAGAACATTGGCCTTCCTTGATACCTCTGAGACTCTCAGTGACATGTGACACAGTTAAGGCCAATGAGATATAAGCAGAGGTCTTCTGGGAATTTGGAAATAAGATTTGCTTTTTCATATGGGCACTGTTCTTCTTCCCTGTCCTTCCTCTTTCTTCCCGTCTTGAATGTGGATGTGAAACTAGACATAGGTAGGCTGTCTATGACTATGTAGTAAGTATCAGGATGAAAGATACACACTGTTCCAGAGAGGAAAGCCAAAGGAGCCTGGGGCACTGATGATATCGAGAATCTGCTGGGCCCTGGCCTGGTAGCTTAATTGCTTAACATGTTATCCTGATATGCCAAGTTTGCAGGTGTTTTTTTGTTTGTCTGTTTGTTTATTGTTGTTAAACCTCACTCGAGGATTTTTTAAATTTTATTTTTAGAGAGAGTGAAAGGGAGACAGAGAGAAACATTGAAGAGAGAGAAACACATCGATTGTTTGCCTCCTGAATGTTAGGGCAAGATGGCAGGTTTGATCCCTTGTCTGAATAAATACATGAATCAACCAATGAATACATAAATAAGTAGATCAGCATCTCTCTCTCTCTCTCTCTCACACACACACACACACACACACACACACACACACACACACACTACACCCTTCCCTGTCCCTCTCTCTCTGAAATAAATTTAAAAAAAAAAAGAAAGAAAGAAAAAAAGCCCTGTACCAGTTGTGGACTACTTCTCTCTGGACTTGTTGCTATGAGAAAAATAAATCCCCAAGCTTCTGCAATCAGGTTCTATAACTTTCAGCCAAACAAAATTTCCAGCTAATAAAGATTGAAATTTTCTGAAGCACACAGGAAATCTTGATGTCTCTTCATAAAGAGCAGTATAAAAATTCTTCTAGGAAAGTACCTATCAATACAGGCACAGCATAAAATACTAGAAAATGTTACTGTCGTTGTTCTTCAATAGTAGCATGAGAAAATTACATGTAGCAAAACTTCTTATTTTAAAACTCCAGTAGAGTTTCATTTGTATTTCAGCATCGTTGAAAGAGAGTAGGTAAAACGATGTGTAGGAGGTTCTGAAAGGGGAAACAAAAAAATCCTCCAAAACTTAATTTCACTACCAAAAGGTACCACAGAAGAATGTTATTTATGGGTTTTCAATACTCTAGAATAAATAATTTTTCCACAAAGGATCAATTAAGAGAGTAGAAATGTTCTTTTAAAATGCTACATAAAAGTTTCTTTTAATTTTTAATAAAAAATAGCAATCCACCACTCCTTAAGAACAAAGACCATAAAACCCAGTTAAATGGCAGTTCTTGAAACATGGTAGCACTAGTACATTTTGAATAAATGAAATAATTATAATAGGTAAGAAATAATAATTTTTTTTATGTTCTTGACAATTAAGGAAAAGATCTCTCAGCTAAGACATGAAGAAACAAAGGGAAAGATTAAAGGAGTTAGGTTTAGAGGGAGGGAGAAAAGTTGACATATGAGATATCCGTGCATTGGGAGGTTTTAAAAAGATATTCCTATAGAAAACATTATATTAGACCAACAAAATAGATTTGTTTAAAATGTAATTGAAATCAAAGCACAACCTCAAAGGTAAGGTATGCCTTAGTTCTACAGTAGTGTTGGACTTTAGAATAAGGTTACCAAAGACTGAATTTCAACTCCATCCATCATAAACTGGAACTCTCAGCAAATCACTTACTAAATGGTAGATGAGACCAAAGAACTGTAAAGATGCCAACTATTCCAAATTGATTTATACAATATCCAATGAACTCCCAGAAGATTTCTTCTGCATAATAAAATTGGCAAGCTATTTGAAAAACGTGTACAGAAATACAAGGGACAAAGAATAGCCAAGGGAATCTTAGAAGAAAACAGAGCTAGAGGATTTACAGAAACATATATCAAAATCCATTATGAAGGTACAGTAATTAAGACAGTGTGTTATCAGTACAAGGATAGATAAATAGGCCAACCAACAGTATAGAGAGTCAGGAAATAGATCCATACACATCTGATGACCTGACTTATGACCAAGGTGAGGCACACTGCTGGGCAGTGTGCAATGAATAGTCTTCAAGGAATGGTCCTGAGTAAAGTGGATGTCCATATGGAAAAAAGGAATCTTGACCCCCTATCTATCAACATTCAAAAATATCAATTCCATATATATTAAAGGTCTAAATATGAAAGATAAAAAATAAGGCTTTTAGAAGACAACATATAAGAACATACTCTTGACCTTGGAGTTGACAAAATTGTCTTAAACAGTTCACACACAAAAATGCTAATCATAAATGGAAAATATACTGTTAGGAAATACTAAAATCAAGAACACCTATTCATCCAAATATACCATTAAGAGAATGAAAAGACAACTCAAGGGGTGGGAAAATACCATATATATATATATATTCAACAACAGACTTGTATCCAGAATATAGATATTTTTAAATACCTACAATTTGATAAGGAAAAATGCAGACAACCCAATAGAAAATGCGGCAGAAGACATGACTAGATACTCTATAAAAAAGAATACCCAAATGGCCAATAAACATATAAAAAGGCCTCATCTTTATTTAATCCACCTTAAACCCAAAATGCAGTACTGCCATAAACACACCAGGGTAGCTAATATGAAAAAGAAAATACCAAATGTAGTAAGAAGGTGGACCAACATTCATACACTGCTGGTGAGAGCAGAAAATGATAGAATCACTTCAGAAAACTCATTGGCAGTTTAGCTACTATGACCCAGCCAATCTACTCCTACATATACCCAACAGAAATGTGCACAAAATGTATGCATATGTACTTATAAGTATATGTACAAAAAGTATATGTATGTATACATATCATTATATGTACAGTATAAATATATTCACATCAGCACTATTTTTAGTAGCCTCAAATTAGAAACCATCCAAATGCCTATCAGTGGTTGATTAAATAAATTGCGGTATATTAACAAATTTACTCTTTGGCTTTTGCTATAGGGGATGAGGCTGTGTGAGATGGAGAGGGTAGTGAAATTTGTGAACATTAGTACTTTCTTAGGTCAATAAAATGATGCTGCTGGTTCTGTCCCAAGAGAAGGGTTCATAAGGAAAGGGTACATAAACATTAGGTATTGTTCTTCTCTGAAGTATGAATTAAGTTAATTGTTATAAGACTTATAATTACTAGTGGAGGTTAATCTGACATGGTGACAAAGTTGACAAACTTGATGAGAAGCACTCACCTAATTTTAAAATCAAATCTGAACATCCCAAATAACAACACAAGGTACCTTACATACAAAAAACGTACCATAAAATTAATATCATAGAATACTGTTAATGAACATGTAGATCATAAAATAAGATACAAAAGATACCCAGCTGGTGTGGCTCAGTGGTTGAGCATCAACCTATGAACCAGAAGGTCACAGTTTGATTCCCAGTCAGGGCACATGCCTGGATTGCAGACTCCATCCTCAGGGTGTGCAAGAGGCAGCCAATCAATGATTCTCTCTCATCATTGATGTTTCTCTTTCTCTCTTCCTCTTCCTTTCTCTTTGAAATCAATAAAAATATTTAAAAAAAATAAGATACAAAAGAGGAATAATTCTTAATTTTATAAGTGTGTATATATAAAATATATACATGATACTTAATCAATTATTAGAAAGCTATACACCACAATGCTACAGTAATAATGTGAATAGAATAATTTTTATTTACTTCATTTTTTCTCTGAAATTTTATATATTTGCAGAGGATTTGAAGAAAAAAAATTGTTTTTAAAATAGAAACAGTAACAGACAGACTTACAGAGGAAGTTGCTATCCTAATTCACCATCATTGATGAATACTTGAAGATGTCTTTCCTACAAACAAGGATATTCTGCTGCATACAAGAAAATTATCAACAACAAGAGAGTAACATTGATAACATTACTATCAACTACTCCTCAGACCCCCATTTGCCAATTGTTCCAATAATGTCTTTTATAGCAAAAAGCTCCTATTCATCCAAATATACTATTAAGGGAATGAAAAGTCAACTCAAGCACTGCATTTACTAGTAGCTGTCATGTCTCTGGTCTCCTTCAGTCTGAAATTGCTATTCAGACTTTGACTTTCATGATCTTGATACTTTTGAAAATTATAGGCCTGCCTTAGCTGGTTTGGCTCATTTGGATAGAGTGTTGGCCTGCAGACTGAAGGCTCCCAGGTTCGATTCCAGTCAAGGGCACATGACTGGGTTGCAGGCTCAATCCCCAGTAGGGGGCATGCAGGAGGCAGCCAATCAATGATTCTCTCTCATTGATGTTTCTATCTCTCTCTCCCTCTCCCTTCCTCTCTGAAATCAATAAAAATATATTAAGGAAAAAAATTATAGGCCAGTAATTTTGAGGAATGCCCTTCAACTTGAATTTATCTGATGTTTCTTAAAGGTTATGCATCTTTGGCAGACTACCATAGAAATTATTTGTATTCTTGTTGTATCTTACCCTGATTTCTAGTTGTCCATTACTGATGATACTCACTTTAAACAATTCAGGCAGAATCTGCCAAGTTCCTCCACTATAGAGTTACATTTTTGTTCACTTGTAATTAAGTATTTTGTGGACAGTTACTTTGAAGTGTTATATATATATCCCATTTTTTATTAAACATTTATGTATTTACCTATACCTGTGTAGATTCATTTTATTCAATGGGTTACACTCTGTTACTAAAATTATTAATTTTGATGCTCAAATTATGCCCAATTTGGCCAGTGAAAACTGCTTCAAGCTGTCTTCTGAGTCCATACATTTAAAAAACACAAAATTTATTAACTCACAGTTCTGTAGATTAGAAGTTTAGTAAGGCATGGCTGGGTTTTTTTGCTCAGGTTATTAAGGCAGGTTAGTAAAAAGGTAGGAAATTTCCTTAGCAAGTGGAATGGGGAAACAGACAGATAGCTAATTCAAACTGGCCTCACCAAGCACCCTGACTCACCTGCCTCTTCTCCCTTACATGACCACTCCCTTCAGCATTAAGCCATCAGGACAATGAGGTTCTGATCAGCATCTTAGGAACAAAGCCTCAACCACAGACACAGAGTTTCCACCAAACTGGAGATAAAATCTAGGCCTCAGTTGTGTTTCAGCTCCAGGCCCAGAAAAGTAGCAAAACCAGACCAAGCAATGCCATAGCTGCCTCAGGACCAGATGCAATGACCAACAACCCCCTAACCTAGTGCCCACCAATCAGTAGAGACCAAGTCCCTCACCCTATACACTCATTTTGATAAATCAGCATATTAAAATAGCAAAGTGGGAAAGCTGATGAATATTCTATTGAGACTCTCCTGAGACCTCCCCTAAAATTACTGCCTTTAGAAAACAGATAAAAGATTGGTAGGTAGATAGACGATAGATAGATAGATAGATAGATAGATAGATAGATAGATAGATAGATAGATAGATATAGATGATAGATAGATCACCATGCACACTAATATTTCCAACTGCAATACAACAGTGTAAAGCTCATTCTTGTTTTCACCTTGTGTGTATTTATAACTCCTATTCCAACAGTAAGAGACCCCGCCCCTGTTAACCTTGATATCCTTTATTTGATCAACTTCCCATATATAACCAATCTCCCATTTTGGATACCTCCCTTCCTCTGCACTAATGCCTTTCTCATCCATCTTACATGCCAACAACCCACAGCAGGTGCCCCACCCCTACCACCATATAAGTTCCAACATACCACGGAAGACTATACCCTTCCGAATGGACTCCTTCCTCACTCTGACTCCTGATTCTGCCCTCAGAGCTACTGCATGGATATGCCTTCCCCTCCAGTTGAGTTTCAAAACCTTATGTCAGGCTTCCCCTCCATATATATTGACGCTTCTCTCACCCTGCCTGGACTCTGACGCACTGCACTGGGTTATCCCCATTCAGAGGTGCAGCTGGCCCACTTCACTGGAATTCTGACACCCACAACAGGCTGCCCCTCTGCATGGATACAGTCCTTATCCTGGTTGGTCTCTGACACTAGCGCAGGTCAACCCACCCAAATGAATGCCCTCTCCCTACACCTTTTGGGCTCCGATACCATGCTCTGGCCCACTGTGGTTACCTCCTCTTCCAGTGCAGAAACCAGTCCTGTTCTGCCTCATCTAAAGACTTTAGGACTTCAGAAAGGCAAGAGAAAGAAGAAGAAACTGGTTAGAGGAAACACTGCCTTTAAATAGCTAATGTACCTCAACAGAAAATCTCTACTTTGTTGCTACTGTGATTTAACAGTCTTCTATTGACAACTCTAAAATATTTGGTATAAAAATTAATTTCCTCTATAGTAATTATACTCTTAAAATAAGGACCAGTCAACCTTTATGTTTGTACAGCCTTATTTACAATAGTAAAACAACAACAACAACTGGGAATAACTCAAATGCCTAAAAAGTGATGAATGAACAAACTAATACTGATATATTCAAAGATAGTAAAAACAAACAAACATATCATTGATGAATCTCAAAGTAATTATGCAACATAAAGGAAACCAGAATAAAAATAGTAAACATTTAATTATTCTAGTCATGTAAATTCTAAAAAATACAAAGGTATCTATATTAATGGAAAATATTGAGAAACAATATATTAAAATGTATACTTTGTCACTTAGGTGATCAGGTGGCACTATTGTCATTATAAATTCACATGCGCAAAAATGGGCACGAAGATTGTACGAATGGGTTTAAGACTATATATTTATATATTTCCTTAAAGATTGTGTTTGAAATAGAAACATAAAGTATTTTAATTCTCAGAGAGAACTTATAACTCTCCTACCATATATTGGCAATCTCCAGTGTGAGAATAACTTCTTATTATGTTATAGTATTTTTTTTTCATTCTCTCTACAACTTGAGGTAATATAAGACAAAACTAAATAGTTCTTAAGTGAATTTGATTTTAGTTTAAATAGGCAGGTCTTCTTTCTAAATTATTCTAAATAAGAAGAATCTAGAACACAAAAGTTTATGATGGAATTGATGCTAATCAACTGTAGAACATGAGAAGTTTATGATAAAATTAATTGAGCTAATCCTCAATCAACTCCAATTTTCAACCTACATTCTCTTAAGTACTAGATCATTATTCTTTCAAAAGCAATTATCCACAGTTTCATAAACTAATTAAACTAAAACTTCATTTTTTTCTCACTTTAAAATATTTCACCATAAAACTAAGTGAAAAATGCTCTGTGGGATCACCACCTTATCTATTTAGATCCATCCTGCTCTCTAACTTAAATTTTAAAATGTACTTTCAGGACAAGTTATTTACATTTTGTAAATTCAACACCAAAATGTAAGTGGAAGAGTTAAGATGAAATGTCCTGCTCTAAAAATGGGCTGGTACCTCCTTTGCTCATAGTCAAACATGTCATCAATCCTGACTCAGGTAGACTCTGCTGTGGCTAGTGAAGAAGGAGCCTTAATTGATTCTCCTGAAAGAGAAAGAAAAGACTGTATTGATAATTCTCACGCTTCAATATATATGTACTTTTTTACTAATCAAGGTCATTTCTTAGTACTTGTTTCAAAGAAAATTCTAGTTGTCTGATGATTGAAGGTGTTCCACTTTTCAAAAGAAGTTATTTTAAGAAGTCCTACTCTATTTACATGCTGCTTGGGAGTACAGTAGATATAAAATAACTGCCTTTTGTCCTTAAGTGAAAACCTTTTAAAAGCACCAGGAAATTTTAATACAGCTATGGTTTATATAATCTTAAAACTTGCACATTATATGCCTCAATTCCTCCTAGACAGAAAGCTGGAAGGGGGATTCCTGGGTGGAGTCCTCAGTCAAGACAAGAGGATAAAGGGAATAAAAGCCATATCAAGCACAAGGAACAGAAAATCCAAGGGCCAAGTATGCCAGGAGGAGATTATGAACAGGGGAAGAGTAGGGTCAGGAGATCCAAGATCAGAATGAGGAAAATGGCGCTGAGGGAAAGCAGATAGGGACACAACCAGAAGGGTAAGAAAAGAGTGGTGGGATTGCAAATAAATTGCATAGAGTGAAAATGTTTCAAACCCTTTTCAATAGCCAAACTCTTTGTAAACAAAATTCCTTCTCCAAGATTTTTAACTTAGGGCCAAAGAAAGCTTCAAGTCAGTCTTTATTCAGTAACTAAAGTTCTAAGACACAAAGCTTAACAGCTGTCATAAACCATGTTTCCCACTGAAAGAGAGCAGGCGTTCAGTAAGCATGCAGGAAGCTGACATGCTGAGGGAGGGAGGTGGGGAATTTTTCTGAGGCCTACACTGAATCCTGCCCTTTCCTTGGCTTCATTTGTTCCACCTTAGTTGGTATTCCTGAGCCAATAATTATACATATACAGTGTATATATTTTTGCATTGTAACTAAGGCTGAAAATATCCTTAGAAAGTAATTCATTGTTTGCAGAGCCCCTCAGCATGTCTGCAGAGCACCAAGGTTCCCTAGATCAGAAATGGAAAGCTACTGCCCTAAGTAATAGCTATTATCTGAGACTTGTCTTTATGTGCAGACAGGGCTATAATAGGGGCTGGTGTCAGGGATAAACTTACACACACTTCATTCATTCAGCCCACATATATTTACTGGATTCCTCTTATGTGCTAGGCCTGGGGACTACAAAAGTGGATGAAAGAGACATGTTCCTTGCCTTCCTGGTGCTTACTGTCTAATAGCCTGATATACTCATTGGCAATAAATTACAGAAGGCAAGCTCTCCTTGTTATTGATGGTTGCTATTCTTTCATAATAATGCAATAAAAAATATTAGTGCTCAAAATGAATATTCTATGTTTATCATGAACATTTAATTAAAAGATCAATATTATTTGTGCAATGCCTACATTATTAGTCCTAAGACATACTAGGTTAGCTTATGACCACCATAAAATCTTTAAGAACATTTAATTAAGATGACATAGATGAGCTAAACATATGCTAGCAAAGTAATGAGGCTTTATTTTATATTACTTGTTACTGAAATTGTTTTGCTCCTTTAAACAAGGAGAAAGGTATCATTCTTTACATTTGAAAATACAAGTTGTTAGCTCATATTGTTTTCCTTAGCAGTTAATATTATTATTTATGAATAGAAATGATGAAAGGATCCCTCTATTAGGAACCCAGAACTTCTAAGCATAATACTTAAATAGTAAAACAACTTAGTCCTATGGTGAGATTTTTGGTGCAGTTATCATGACATGAATTTGAAAAGACTCTTGCCACCATATTGAAGGATGAGGCCTGGACTTGCAGGGTTGTGTAAGTAAAATTATAATCATTAATCAGAAAATACCTTTGGGCTTTGATCACACTGGAGATAAATAAAATCATTCAAGAATTTAGGTCAACATTTCAAATTTCCACAGTTTCCCCAGTACCAGAGGCACCAGTGGAAGGTGTGAGAGGACAAGAGCAGGATGAGAATCCGAGCAATGAGGTGCAGTTTTAGGGTGAAATCGCAAGGAGAAGGATCTCAAATTCTTCCATTTAACTGGCCGTCTCCTTTCCCCGTGAGACAGGAAGTGATGACCTCACCAGATATATTTACGCTGTAAGGTCATAATTCCACTACATCTGCTCAGATATAAATCTACTTCCTGCATCTGAGTCACCTGATTTTTATCTTGGTTCCCCACCTCTAGTTTGAGGTTGGACCAGGTACTAGCTTAAGCTAGAAAAATGACTCAGGTTTCTCGGCAAAGCACTCCCCTTTCTGTATTGGTTCTTCCATGGATTTATTCACTCACTCAATATTTACTGAGTGTATATATTCTATGTTCCAGTCACTGTGCTAGGTGCTGAGCTACAAGGATGAAGAAGACAGTCTCTATCTTGCAACAGTGTCAAAACTCATGGTAATGGTCTCTAAACTTTATTACACACTCCTAATTATTTTTAGTAAGTTTTGTCAATAATGGATATTTACTATTTGCAAATTTTAATACTATTATTGTATTCCTTTCATCTAATATCTCAGGGCAAAATAAACTCCCAGGATAATGTTGCTAAATAGCAATAGTTGATGTAAATCTATATTTTAAATTATCTTAATCACTTTAAATCTTCTGCAAAATGCAATCAGATTGCTACTGTGTCTGTTTTCACCTACAATGGGTCTGATGGCAGGTCCACTACATGTTATAGCCCACAGCCACATGTCACACTGCAGCTGACGAAGTCCTCATAGACCGCTCTGGCTTGTTCTTGTCATTTTTGTGGCCACATTACCATGTCATCTAGAATCCAGGGATCTTTGTAGGAATACATTTAAGGAAGTTGTCCATTTTATGAAGGTTAGTTTTGGCTTTAAAAAATTTTTCCTTAATTTGTAAATCCTCTTAAAAACCACATAAAAGTAATTACATTTCACAGTATGCTGAATATGGGCAAATGAGTGAGATGCAACTTGGTGTAATGAGGGACTAGGTGAAGGTAGCTGGATGGATCCATGCATTAAATATGGGAAAAGCTTATTTTGTTTCCCTAGATTTGAAATAAATATAAATAGAAGAGCTCACACTGCCTTCCTGCACCTTCCTGCATAGGACTGACCTGCATGCCACCTGGAGGAACAGTAATCTGCACAGTGAGACAAAGACTCTGACATCTGTAAAGAATCATGGTGGTTTCATCATGGATAGGGAGAAAGAAGGCCTTAGAAGACACAGCTGTTGAAGTCAGGGGGTGGGGGGGTCCACAAGAGCAGGACGTGTTTGCAAGAGCACAAGCAAGCAATTCTGGTGGCTGCAGGTTAGGGCAGCCTTAGCTATCGACAGGGAAGTAATGGATGAAAAGGGGATTGACAGGAATCTGCTAGCGCCAAGAACACTGATGGCTTCAATTTAGAAAAGGGCAGCCAGAATTAAATAAATGAGCTGACAAGAGAGCAGATCACAGAGGTGGATATATTTTTAAAGGGAAATCATTGAGGAACATGTCATATTAAAAGACACTGATGTAGAGCAGATTTCTTGGTAACTAAATAAATGGTTTTTATCTCCATGAATATCACAGAGAATAGAGCAGTTACCCATAAAGGTCTTTCCCAGTATCAGATGTTTCTGGGTTAAACAAATAAAATAATTACATAACAAATTTTATTTTAAAGGATCTGATGACCATTTTGTCTTGCATGGCCACAGAGCTTTTGGAACTCCTAGCCACTGACATTCCTCTTTGTAGTCTTCCTCCTCTTCAATATCTCTCACAAACACTGGAAACTGATCAGTGAGAGCTGTGTAGGTACAAGGAGCCAAGGCTGTATTATGGAGCCTTAGCCCACTTACTACTCTTATTGTATCAAATAATCACATTGTACACTTATATATCTCACAATTTTATTTGTCAGTTATGCTTCAATAAAGCTGAAAAAAAAACACTATTCGGCTACTCTTGGAAAATTCAAACTTTTGCAGAAAGATAATATTCTATATTTGAGGTATTTCAACAATTACATTGACAAATAATTAGGGAACTGAGTTTAGGATCTCACGCTGCATCTGAACCACTATAAGAGAATCATTTTTTCTCATAACTAGTGGTGTCCAAAATGAAAGAAAAAGGGAAGACATTAAAACTATTTTGAAATTGCCAAAGAGTTGGTAGAGAGAGAGACATGTTACAAGGAAGCATGAGCAAATTCTAAAAGGGTTGGCATATTAAACATTAAGGGGCTGTTTTAGGCAAAGCTGTGTAATAAATAACAGTCAGATGTCAGAGAACTCAGCATTGAATCACCTTGAATTCTTACAACTCTGCTTATTTTCTCCTGAAGAAGGAAAAATTGGGGGGAGAGGGGTGGGCACAGCACACTCCTTGGGGCTAAGGAGAGAAAGACCAAGTAGAACTTTGCAAGTCAGCCCTTCCGCTGCCCCCTTCCATGTGCCCTCTAACCTCAGGAGGACCCTCTCCTTGAGGTAATTCCCAATGTTACCAGGGAAGCAGTAAAACTTCCCCACCTTGTTCATACCACACGTTGACAACTAAGAATGTCTTCATTCACTCTGTTTCCGTAACAAAACTCTTGTTTGTTCTCCTTCTAAAATGAGTTATCTTATTATTTAAAAAAAAAAAAAGATTTAAATACTTTAAAAAATCCATCAGAATCCTATGCCTTAGAAACAGCCATTTGGTGATCATTTTTTCAGCTTCCTTTACTTTTTCAAAAAAATCTTTTTGTTATTAATCCTCACAAGAGGATATTTTTTTCTTCAGAGAAAATGGAAAGGAGTGAGGAAGCGAAGGGTGGGGGGGGGAGAAAGAGCGGGAGAGAGAAAGAAGGGGAGAGAGAAATATCAACTGGTTGCTTCCCCCACAAGCCCCGACTGGGGGTGGCGGGGAGAGTGAACCTACAACGTAGTTACATGCCCTTGATTGAACCCTTTGGTGCACAGGCAGATGCTCTAACCACTGAGCAACAAGCCAGAGCAAAGACTGCATTCTTGTAGTGTAAATAGAACAGGACAAAAAGCACCAAGCAATAATATGGCCTCATCCATTTGAGGGGACAGCTCTATACAGAAAGTAAAGTAGCTAACAGACTTGTGTGTTCCCTCTCATGCTTCTGAGGCACCAAGAAGCCAGCCTATTCTAAGTTCCACCATCCATTCTCTCCACCTGAATAGTGACCATACTTCAGAATGGCCTGTTTCTCTGTCCTGCTGTCCCAGGAAAATCCCCATGATGCCAGATAGTTGTTTGAAGGATGTACTCTGATTAACTTCATGTTAACATGTGAATGAAGATAAGGCTGCTTAGGGCTGGGACCTTCCCAGGAGTATACTTGTTCACACAAAAGTATCTCTGAAGGCTAGAGTTCCAGGTTGGGTGCTAAAGTGAAATGGAAGAATTTTCCATAGTGTGCAGAGATCATTTTGATTTGAGAAATTCTCTCCCACAGAAACCTAAAATCACAACACGGAAAGTCTGTCTCGGCTTAGTACTTGAGTTCCAGCATAATGCTGAGCTCTCAGCAATAGCACACTGTGAAGGCAGGTGAGCTGGGCAGCAAGACCCAGGGCTTCGGAACAATGCACATGTAGATGCAAGCCCATCTTGCCCCTTCTTAGAGGAACACCTTTGGCCAGATGTTGTTGCTGTTGTTATTTCACTTCTCAAACTTCTTTCCTCACCTGTTAAACAGGGTTACTATGGGACTAAAATGAATGAAATAGCTGATTTAAAGCGCTTGGCACACAATAGTACTCAAGAATAGGAGTTACTGTCATTTTTGTTATTTCTTTCTGTCTTTGTACAATCTTTATACATATATATAAAGAGGTAATATGCAAATTAGGCCAGGACTCCATAATGGGCCCAACCAGACAGGAGGAGGTTGCCTGCACAGGTGAGGCCTGGAGTGGAAACAGAGACAGAGGCAGGGGGGCCTGCCCAAGCTGGCACGGCGGCTTGGGCGGCCCCGAAGCGGACACAGGCAGGGAAGCCAGGGGACACTGCGAGTCAGGCGTGGGTCCCGGCCCCCACGGGGTGCCTCCTTGCGCAATTTCAATCACAGGCTGGGCCTCTAGTATTTAATAAACTGGAATTTTCCCAGTCGTCTGTTAAGCAATAGTAATTGGAGTGGAGAAGGATGGTCCTGCTGACTCCTGGCCAATGGGGAACAATACATCTCCGTGCAATGTTACCACTCACTGAAATGCTTAGAATGTTGTACATTTTTTACCCCAAGAAAGGTTACAAACCAGGCCAAAATTGGTCCCCAAACATAATTACTTTAACCTTCAAAGTGTTTAGTTTTGTTGAGTTCATTGTCAGCCTTTAATAACTAGGAAATATGATATAAAATACTTATTTCCATCATCTTTTCAAAAATTCATGTTTCAAAAGCTTATTCCCTTATGAGAACAATGGATGGAGTAAATGACAGTTAGCTTTTTTTTTTTTTTTTTTTTAGCTAGGGCATATGTTCTTCAGTAAGCCACAGTCCTCATCTTGCCTTATTGTACCCCAACACTGAGGAAGCATGTCAGGTGCCATTGATTATCCAGCCTGCACTGTTGCCTTGCTAACTGTGGGCTCTCTTACTAATTTTCATTTCTGGCCTGGCTCTTATGGGAATTTGAGTTAGTGACCTCTGCCAAAGAGCTAATGAATATATTCCATAATACCACTTAGCACTGTATTCAGGTTCTGAAGTCAGATCATCTGGGTTTGAAGACTGATTCTCCAGATTCTTGTTTTGTGACCCCAGGAAAGTTACTCCTCTCAGAGTCTCAGAGTCTCTCACAGCTGCAAGAGTAGTAATTGACTCATCTCACCTGGTCATGATGAGGTTTAAATAATGCAATGCATCTAAAGAACTTTTCATCCTACCTGCCTGTAAAAAGGGGCAATAAATGTCAACTACTACAATAACAAAATTGAGAGGACAACGATGATGATGATGATGATGATGATTGCTGCTCCTGCCACTATCACAAGTATTACTAGTAGTAGCACCGCCACAATTACTGTTAGTTAGTTGAGAAGGATAAAAACACTTTGGGGCTTTCTTCATCCTCATGTCTGCTTTCTCAAAGAAATTGAAACTCATTTAGAAAGTCCTACGTAACTTGGAGCCTTTCTAAGACCATTTTCTATCCACCAATTGCGCATGAGCAAAATGAGAGAGCTCCCAACATCATTCAAGCCCAGGTAAAGAAGGCAAGAATCGGTCTCAAAATCCCAGTAAAAAATATGTTTTGGACAAGCCAATCCAGCAGAGAGAGCCAGAGTGGGGAGAAGATAGAACCTCTAAAGCCTGGAAATTAGACAACTTCTGAGGGGCAAGGAAGGTATCCAAAAGTTGCTGCTGACCCCAGGAAAACAAGACTTTCCCTTGGGGAGTGAGGTATTGAGACAGAGCAAGGGAGGAAAAGGAGAGAATGCTGGGAGAGTGATTGCAGAGAGGAAATACAGTGCAACCTGTGGCCACAGCAGACAAGCTCTGACCTCAGCTAGGGAGCCAAAAACAGGATTGGAAGAGAAGGGAGATCACGCAGACAGGGAGAAGCCCTCCATGTGTGATGGCATAGTCTGAAATTATTTCTCCTTAGGGCTCCACAAAGGGGAGAAAAACAATTGGGGTGTGCACCAAATGTACCTAACAGCCCCAAGGCAGGCCTTATGTCATGAACACAACTAACATCTATCTTTAAACAAAGTACTTCCAGGTTTATCATTTGATCCCAAGCTAGCTATATGAAGTGGTATTCTCCGATTTTACAGATGAATGGCAGAGAAAGGGATTAAGTCAGTTGCTTAAAGGCACAAAACCAGGAAATGGTGACTATTCCTAGAGCTTAACTCTTCTGAAACCAATTATTATGCACTGCTCACTGTACCTTCAGAAATTGCATTTTGTTCATCAAGTGGTTTTCAGGTTTGTTTTTTCCTTCATAATTGTTCTTATCTGCTTAAGGAAGTTTTGTTTTGTTGTTTGTTTTTAATGCAGGTATGTTTGGCTGAATACAGAAGGTAAAAAAAAAAAAAAAAAAAAAAAAGATTTGTCAAAGCCTGAACCAGCATATCTAAAGAGATGAGTTTCTCTGTGGTGTCAGGCATTGACTGAGTCATCAACAGTCCCAGCTATAGATTAGAGTAACCCAATTTCCCACCCCAGCCCCCAGACCACTAGAATTTGAGTTGGGGATTATATGTGGCAAAATTTTGATAATAGATACATAGTAACTTTATCCAAAATATCTTCATCCCCCTCCCACCCCCCATGAATAGATGAATCTTGTATTATTCTACTAGGAATGAAGGATTATAGTCAAGAAGAGAATGAAAAGTGTTAGAAAAATGTAACTCAAAGGAATATTCTCTTCCAGGATTTGAAATTTGCCTGTTTAGATAGTATAACTTTGCCAAGAACTTTTCAGTTAATACACGCTTCCAACAACTATTAGAAAGTAAAATGAGCTCTCTCAAACCAGAGTACTGCCTTTTTTTTTTTTTTAAAGGAAGGGCCCTTGGAGCTTGGGATTGAAGAAGGTAATGGTAACAGCCTGGAGGAAAGAGGAGGGGGAGGGGAAAGGCACAGGAGTGCTCCCAGGAGGGAGAGTCCAGTCCTACCTTTTTAAAATAGATCCTATGATTTTGCTTTAAGAGAGTTTTCCAGAGCTGAGAATAGAACCTGTCTCTAAGGTTCCCAGTCTAGTGAACTAAAGAATGTAGCTTCCTCATTTTTAAAGGTCTGTTTTAAAATGAACAAATCTTAACACTTCATCAAGCTAAGAAACAAAAGGAAAGAAATAGTCTCTTTGGCCAGGAAGAAGCTGAGATAGGTCTGAAGTTACCTGTAAGGCTGCCAAGCTAAATGGAATCCACTTATTTATTTTATTATTATTATTACTTTTAATCAAACAAAACCCACCACAAAGCTTTTCTTTTTCCTGACCCAAAGTCTGCATTTCGAAGTCACAAAGACAAAATGCCTTTCAAATCCAATGATATACAATACGTTCACAGGAAATGTTGATGTTTCATAAGATAGAGATTTAAGGATCCAGTGTGTAAGTTTGTAAGACTGGGCTTTCAAACAAGATGTGCATGAGCCCACAGATGCACACATACATATTCACAGATCACACATACCTTACACCTTTCTGCAGAGGCACAAAGGTACTCATTTCAACCACTGAGGGAAAGCACCTGCGACACATATTTATGACATCACCCACTAAAGTGTATGTTTTTAGCTCTACTGACCTTTACGTGAACTAAGCAATAAAGCTGTTCACAAACCTGACAGAGAGCAGCTTTTCCAAAGTGATAGAGTGAATGACTGTCCCTAATGCATCCATCAAATTAAACAATTAAAACGGGATCTGGTAAAAAATTTTAAAAGCCATTGTAACATAACACTGCTAAGATGACTGGGCCTATCTCAAAAAAAAAAAAAAAAATCATTTGCCAAAGCATTTATTTAAAAAAGAATAAGAACTGCCGAAACCAGTTTGGCTCAGCGGATAGAGCGTCGGCCTGCGGGCTGAAGGGTCCCGGGTTCGATTCCGGTCAGGGGCATGTACCTTGGTTGCAGGCACATCCCCAGTGGAGGGTGTGTAGGAGGCAGCTGATCGATGTTTCTCTCTCATCGATGTTTCTAGTCCTCTATCCCTCTTCCTTCCTCTCTGTGAAAAAATCAATAATAAGTGTATATATATATATATATATATATATATATGTAAAAAGAATAAGAACTTAGCCTAACTGGTGTGGCTCAGTGGTTGAATGTCAACCTATGAACCAGGAGATCACATTCGATTCCCAGTCAGGGCACCTGCCTGGGTTGCAGACTCAATACCCAGTTAGGGCGTGCAAGAGGCGGCCAATCAATGATTCCCTCTCATCATTGATGTTTCTATCTCTTAGTCTCTCTCCCTTCCTCTTTTAAATAAATAATAAAAACATATATTTAAAAAAGAATAAGAACTTATTCACTTATTTAGCAGATGAATGGACTGAATAAATTTAAGGCAATCAAAAGACACTCAGTGGTCTTCAGATCTCCATGCTGCTGCCAAACTCACTTGGACACTGGTGGCCACAGACTGGTTCTAAAACACAGGAAGAGACATGAGTCCCCTGGAGTCAGAGAAGCCCTCTTAAAAAAACAACAAAATTTCATTCACAGTCACTCACTCTACAACCAAGACTACCCAGCAAGGCTACCATTAAAAATGGAAGGAGAGCCAAAACTGGTTTGGCTCAGTGGATAGAGCGTCAGCCTGCGGACTGGAAGGTCCCAGGTTCGATTCCGGTCAAGGGCATGTACCTGGGTTGTGGGCACATCCCCAGTAGGGCGCGTGCAGGAGGCAGCTGATCGATGTTTCTCTCTCATCGATGTTTCTAACTCTCTATCTCTCTCCCTTCCTCTCTGTAAAAAAATCAATAAAATATATTAAAAAAATAAACTAATTAATTAAAAAAATAAAATAAAATGGAAGGAGAAATAAAATAAAATAAAATAAGTAAAATAAAATAAGAAATAAAGAGCTTCCCAGACAAGAAAAAGCTAAAGGACTTTGTTACCATGGCACCAGTATTACAAGAAAGGTTAAAGGGTCTATTTTAATAATAAGAAGAAAGAAAAGAACAGAAGAAAGGAACATAGCTAAAAAGATAAAATGGCAATAAATAATACCTATCAATAATCACTTTAAATGTAAATGGCTAAATGCTCCAATCAAAAAATATAGAGTAGCTAAATGGATAAGAAAATAAGACCCATATATGCTATCTATAAGAGACCCACCTTAGAATGAAAGATACACACAGACTAAAAGTAAAGGCATGGAAAAAGATATTTCATGCAAATGCAAATTTTAAAAAGCTGAGATAGCAATATTTATATCTACAGTAAAAGACAAAGATGGACACTACATAATGATAAAGGGAACAGTCTATTTATGCACCCAACATAGGAATATCTAAATATGTAAAGCAATTCTTGATGGAGAGATTGACAGTAATATAGTTAGAATAGGGGAGTTTAACACCCTATTAACATCAATAGATAGATTTTCTGAACAGAAAATCAAGAAGGAAATGGTAGTCTTGAATGACACACTAGATCAGGTGGATTTAATTGCTATCTTTAGACTAATTTACCCCAAAGCATCAGAATATACATTCTTTTTTTAAAATATATAAATATCTATTTTATTGATTTTTTACAGAGAGGAAGGGAGAGGGATAGAGAGTTAGAAACATCAATGAGAGAGAAACATCCATCAGCCGCCTCCGGCCCACCTCCAACTGGGGATGTGCCTGCAACTAAGGTACATGCCCTTGACCAGAATCAAACCTGGGACCTTTCAGTCCACAGGCCGATGCTCTATCCACTGAGCCAAAACGGTTAGGGCAGAATATACATTCTTATTCATACAACTTAACAAAAGGAAGATAAACAACTCAATCAAAAAATAGGCAACAGACCTAAATAGATACTTTTCGAAAGAAGACATAAGGAAGGCCAAAAGACATATGAAAACATGCTCAAAGTCACTAATCATCTGAGAGATGCAAATCAAAACAACAGTGAGGTACCATCTCACACCTGTCAGAATGGCTATCATCAACAAACTACAAGTGCTGGCGAGGATGAAGAGAAAAAAGAACCTTCGTGTCCTGTTTGTGGGAATGCAGACTGGTGCAGTCACTGTGGAGAACAGTATGGAGTTTCCTCAAAAAACTAAAAATGGAACTCCCATTTGACCCAGTGATCCCACTTCTAGGAATATATCCAAAGAATCTAGAAACACCAATAAGAAAGGATATGTGCACCCCTATGTTCATAGCAGCACAATTTACCATAGCTAAGATTTGGAAACAGCCTAAGTGCCCTCAGCAGATGAGTGGATTAAAAAACTGTGGTACACCTACACAATGGAATACTATGCTGTGCTAAAACAGAAGGAATTCCTACCATTTGCAACAACATGGATGGAATTGGAGAGCCTTATGCTAAGTGAAATAAGCCAGTCAGAGAAAGATAAATATCACAAGATCTCGCTGATCTATGGGGAACAATGAACAACATAAACTAATGATCAAAAATAGATCCAGAAACAGGGAAGCATGGATCAGACTGTCAAACCTCAGAGGGAAGGTAGGGGAGGGTGGGGACAAGGGGGAGATATCAACCAAAGGACTTGTATGCATGCATATAAGCCTCACCAATAGACACAGACACCAGGGGGGTGAGGGCATGAGTGAGGGTGGGGTGGGGGGAAATGGTGGGATAAGGACACATATGTAATACCTTAATCAATAAAGAAAAAGAAAAGAAAAAAGAATATACATTATTTTCAAGTGCACATGGAACATTTTCTAGGACAGACCACATGTTAGGACACAAAACAGTCTCAATAAATTTAAGAAGACTGAAATTATATCAAGCATCTTATCTGACCATAATGGTATGAAATTAGAAATCATGCACAAGAAAAAAACTTAAAAATACAGAATGACATGGAGACTAAATAACATGTTACTAAATAATGAATACTTAAACAATAAGATCAAAGGATAAATGAAAGATACAGTGAAACAAATGAAAATGAGACTACAATAACCCAAAATCTATGGAACACAGTGAAAGCAGTCCTAATAGGGTAATTCATAACATTACAATTATCAAATATCTGTGTTTGCCGATGGTCTTAGGCTCTACAGCAGCGCTTCTCAACCTGTGGGTCGCAACCCACAGGTTGAGAACCGCTAGAAGGGTCACCTAAGACCATGGGAAAACACAGATATTTACATTACGATTTATTAATAGTAGCAAAATTACAGTTATGAAGTAACAACGAAAATAATTCCTCATATTGTGGAATTATTTTGTGGTTGGGGGTCACCACAACATGAGGAACTGTATTAAAGGGTCGCGGCATTAGAAAGGTTGAGAACCACTGCTCTAAAACATAAATAAAAATACATCCTCGGGTGAGAAATAATAAATAAATACACAAATAAATACATAAAATATATAAGAATAAATGTAACCAAGGTTGTAAAAGACCAGTACTCAAAAAATTATGAGACTTTGAAGAAAGAAATTGAAGAAGATACAAATAAGTGAAAGCATATACTGTGTTCATGGATAGGAAGAATTAACATTGTTAAAATGTCCATACTACCCAAAGCAATCTATAGATTCGATGCAATTCCCATCAAGATTTCAGTGGCATATTTTACAGAAGTAGAACAAATAATTCCAAAGATTTATATGGGACCACAAAATACCCTGAATAGCCACAGCAATCTTGAGAAAGAACAAAGTTGGAGAAATAATGCTACCTGATATCAAACTATACTATAAGGCCATGGTAATCAAAATAGTATTGTTCTGGCATAAAAACAAGCACATAGATCAATGGAATAGAATAGAGAGCCCAGAAATAAGTCTATGCTTTTATGGTCAATTAATATTTGAAAAAGGAATAATTAAATAAAAGTTAAATTAATAATAACACATCTAGAAAAAGAACCCTAATAGTTGGAAATTAAACAAAAAAATTGACAAAGGAGGCAAAAACATACAATAGGGAAAAAATAGTCTATTCAATAAATAGTTTTGGGAATATTGGACAGATACATGCAAAAAAATGAAACTAGATCAACTTCTTACACCATACAAAAGAATAAACTCAAATGGATTAATTAGTTCAGTGTTGGATTTAAACCATAAAAATCCTAGAGGATAACATAGGCAGTAAAAAGACATTTCTCATAGCAAAATTTTTTTCTGATATATCTCCTCAAGGAAGGGAAACAAAAGAAAAACAAATAAATGGGTCTACTTCAAACTAAAAAGTTTTTGCACAGCAAAGAAAACCATCAACAAAATGAAAAATCAACCCACTGAATGAGAGAACATATTTGCCAATGATACATTTGATATCCAAAACTTATAAAGAATCTATAAAACAACACCAAAAAATCCATTTATAAAGTGGCCAAATTACCTGAATAGATACTTCTCCAAAGAGGACATACAGATCACCAATGGACATATAAAAAGATGGTCAACATCACTAATCATCAGAAATGTAAATTAAAACCACTTCACACCTGTCAGGAAATCAACAAACAAGTATTGGGGAGGATGTGGAGAAAGGGGAACACTGGTGCATTGTTGGTGGGAGGGCAAACTGGTGCAACCACCGTGAAAAACAGTTTGGAGATTCTTCAAAAAATTAGAATTGGAACTACCTTATGACCCTGCAATTCCACTTCTGGGAATATATCTAAAGAAACCCGAAACACTAATCCAAAAGAATATATGCACACCTATGTTAATTGCAGCATTATTTAAAATAGCCAAGATTTGGAAGCAGCCCAAGTGCCCCTGAATATATGATTAAAAAAAAAAAAAAAGCTGTGGTGTATATACACAATGAAATGCTCCTCTAGTCATAAAAGAGTAGAAAATCTTACCCTTTGAGACAGCATGTATGGACCTGGAGAGCATAATGGTAAGTGAAATAAGCTAGTCAGATAAAGACAAGTACCACATGATTTCACTCATACATAAAATCTAATGAACAAAATAAACTAACAAACAAAATAAAAACAGACTCAGACAGAGAACAGAGGGGTGAGGGGTTGTGGGGCTGAGTGAAAATGGTGAAGGGATTAAGCAAAAAAATATAAAATAAAACCTCATAGACACAGACAACAGCATGGTGATTACCAAAGGGAAGGAGGGTGGGAAGAGGTAAAAGAGGGATGGGAGGGATAAATGGTGATGGAAAAAGACTTGCTTTAGACTGGTAAACTCACAATACAATGTACCCCTGAAATCTATGTAATTTTATTATCTAATGTCACACCAATAAATTCAACTAAAACCAAATATAAACTTTATTAGTCATGATAGATGATATTTCATAGTTCTAAGTGAAGAAAATGAGCCAGCCTTAAATAATCCACAGATACAAATAAAGACACAGACACAACTCCTATATAATCCACAAGATCTTGTTACCCAGATTTACACAAAATTTGAAAAGTAGTTAGAAACAGAAAACAAAGCTGAAGAAAATATTGGAAATATGTGCGAATATTTTCAACTTAATTATTTACATGAACAAAATATATTAGATGTTTAGTTAATTATCATTAAACATTAAAGAACAGTGCATTAAGATTGAATCATGATTTTAAAATTGCCCAAACAAGTTAATGACTTCCATATTTACATATTTCATATTCTGTTACAGTAGACACAATAGGAATAATTTATAAGAATTATAAGTATCAGATAGTTTGTTGGATATTGTATAGAAGAATGGCTAGGATTCAAAAATATATGTACATTTGAAACATATATGAACCTTGTGAGTGTGCCTGAATATATAGGGTGTCCCAAAAAATATATACATACACTTTGAATAATTATAAAGACAGTGTTTAGTAAAGTACATTTTATTTTCAAAATTGATCTATCAGCTGTTAAAGTATGTATTCATGTATAGAGAAATATGGTGACTTGTGAAATTATTGTTATGGTTATTTTTGAAAACACAAAAGTGATAACTGGTTTATATATGTGAAAGCAATCTGGCTGGAACATCGGCCTCCTGATTGATTGCCAGGGTGGTTCTATGATGTGGCTGCCCGGCTGCACCATCACTTTCTTCCCCCTCCCTCACACCAGCCCGCTCTGCCACCTTGCTACTCCAGTTCACATTTACTCGGATAGTTTGAAAACAAAATATTGTAGACACGCTGGCTTATAAGAGATCTGAAAAGTCTTTAGAGACCCAAAGGCTCTCCTTATCCTTTCTACTGCCTAAAGCCTAAGCAGAAATTCAATTTTAACAGGGCTGACACACAGGGTTGGGCAGAGAGCTCACTGCACAAGTTGGTCTGGCAATAGAGAGAAATAGAGGCTGAAATCTCAACTGTACCCTGGTTTCTGAGCTATGTGCCCTGGTGTGGGGCTGCATCTGCCTGTTTGTAATTCATACAAAAGTGTCCTGTGGGCTAGTGGGTCATAATTTGACATACAGGTCAGAGACCAGCCACTTTGTGTTCTCTGATTCTCTTCCCCTTGCTATGAGGCCTAAAACACTATACTATACACTCTCAGGAAGTCATTTTAAAGTACCACACATGAGATTATATCCTAGTAGGTACATTACATTTCCAGTATAATCTGTGAGGCCTGTTTTGTCCAGATTAATACAAGTATGGCTTCTTTCCTGAACTTCTCTTTTTCTCTATTTTTCTATTTCACTTCTCTCTCTCTCTCTTCCACTCCTATCTCATCTCCACTCAATATTTCTCTCTTACTCTCCCCCCTGACCTGATCCCTAAGACCTTGAAGAAAACAAAATTCTTTCTTGCCTGAGTTTTTGGTACAATGCTCAAATTTGGGTTGAAACAGGTTTTTTTTTTTCTGAAGCCATCTGCCACCCAAGCTGTTTGCATCCTCACTGAATTCCCATTTCTAAAACTAGGGAGGAATAAAAAGCTATGCTGCCAGCTTCCTCTGAATTCGCCCGTGACTCCAGTCTGCCCTAGGTTTGGCATTGCTGGTCTCTGGTCACCTCAGTTCCTTCCCTAGGTATCTTCTTTCTCCCATCACATTTCCATCAGAAGTCGCCTGGTCTAAGGTATCTGTTTCTCTATTCTACAAACTGTCAACTTCTTGCTCTTCCCATAAATAAAAACCCCTAAACCCATAGCTGTACATGAGATTTTTTAAAATACAAGGACATATTAAGCAAAACAAGTACAATGACAATATATGTCCTATTTAACTGGAAAGAAAGATACATACAGTCAGGAAAATGACAGTTACTAAATTTTGGGCTGTAGGGCATCTGAGAAAAAAATACATTAGAGGTAAAGACACTTAGGTATAAAACAAAATTAAAAATAAAGTAGACCCCAATTGAAAACATATCTTAAACTGGTCCATGGTTGGGTTCCATTATTATATGTCAGGGTTAGTAAAAAACATGTAATGATATGCAAATTTTTTGTGTGTTCATTTTCCTGGGGAGAGATTAACACATATTTCATTAACTTCTCAGAAGGAAACTGTGACCTAAATAAGCTTAAAATATTGAATGAGTGTCAGTGATGGAAATATAAAAAAAAAAAAGCACCTCACTCTAAGTAATAAATAAAATTGTCTAATATTTAGTCTATTTTAAATACAATTATTAACTTCTATGTGTGAATATTAAAATGGTCTCATCATTGATGGGAGTATATGAGAGGTCCAGGTAAATTTTTCAAACCCCATTCAAATCACTTCATACATGACTGAAAAAATGTGAAGATATTCTTTAAAGTAGCATTTCCTAAACTCTATTGATGTGAATTACTTGCAGTGCTTTATACTTAAACAATAATGAGTCGTAGGCCCTAACAAAATTTAGAGGAGGAGAGGCCAAGGAAGTTTTCATTGCTTTTTTCTTTCAAGATTTTCTTTTTTTAGAGCAATGTTATGTTCAGAGCAAAATTAAGAGGAAAGTAGAGCGATTTCCCATCTACCCTTTACCCCCACGCATGCAAACAAACAAGCCTCCCCCATTATCAAGATTTCCCACCAGAGTGGTACATTCTTTATAACTGATGAACCTATATTGATACATCATTATCATCCAAGGTCTATAGTTTACATTACAGTTTACTCTTGGTGTTGTACAGTCCATGGATTTTGACAAATGTATAATGACATGTACCCACAATTGTAGTATTGAAAAGAGTAGATTCATTGACCCCTAAGTCATCTGTGCTCCCCCTATTCATCTTTTCACTCTTCAATATTTTTAAAGAAGTGTCTCAGATGATTCTTATCAATAGGAAGCATTTTATGGAAAATTTCCAAGTTGTTATTAATTGATGTCCTTGTTTATCACACGAAGACAAATGGACAAACAGAAGGAAAGCCAGAAATCCATGGCCTAATATTTTAAAAGTATCATTTATTTAAAGCTAGATTCCTTTCCTTGTAAAATTTTGAACACAAATGATTAATAAATAATAATAGTTTAAAATGTTTTTACCTTTGTAGCAATATAATAGGAACTAGTTAATTTCAAAATTCATATGTAACTAGATACAAAGGGTTGTTTTTTTTTTTTTAACGTAATTTTCCCAAACCAGGTACTAGAATACACTCATTGAAAGTATTTGGAGATCACCAAGCATGTAAGTCTAGGAATTTGATGAAGTATCATGTTTAAGTATTAAGAAATTATTAAAGGAATTTTAGCATAAAAAACAAAACGTTAAAAAAAGCAGCAGGGGGCCAAGTATTCTCTTTCAAACACATTATTCCATTAAACTAATAGTTTTTTCACCAAAATAATGTTTTCCTAATGTTCTAAAGCACCCCAGGGAGATTATTTATAATGGCCACTCTAACGGGCTTGCCCAGCTAGTTTACTCCACAGTGCCAACTTTAATAAAAACATACTAGGAGGGCATTTCTTTCTAATTTTAAGCATTTAATTTTTCAAATTAATGTAATCAATTCAATTTGACAAATATCTGTTTAGTATCTACTGCAAGCCTGGCTGTAGGCTAGCTGCTAAAGATAAAGCAATGAGTAAGGCACAATTCCTATGCTCAAGAAGCTATTCTAGAAAAAAAGATGGCGGCTGGCAGGATGGAGGTGAGGGAGAGGAAGTGAGTGAGTGACGGTAGGAAAGGAGAGTGTGTGGATGTGTGTGGTGTGTGTGTGAGTGAGTAAGGGACAGTTAAATCTCACAGGAGCAGCAGGGGCTGGAAGACAGGCTCTCCTTGACAAGGAGAGACTATCACCACTGTGGGTACTTCCCGGACGGCGGGACTCCAGCACGGAGCCCATGCCATCTTGAAGGGGAGAACGGCCTTTTTTAGGAACTCATCAACACCACCAACCAGACAGGCCTTGGAACTGCCCTGCGACCCAGCAGCCACTCCAGCCAAAATCCTGCTACCCCAGCTGCAGACCAGCGGACCCTGGGACCTCCACCTCCAAAGGTGCACCGCTCAGCAGCAGTAAGTGCAACCTCCCCCTCCCCAGCCGCAGAACTCCAGAATCACTCCTATCCAGCCCTGCAGGCAGCCAGAGCACTCCACTCCTTAGGCAGCACTTGGGAGCCTCTGAGAGTCCCCAGGGTGTGATTCTGCACAGACAAGGGGCACGTGGCCCGCAGCAGAAATTCTGAATTCCCTCTTCCTGAATAACTGCCCACATTCACCCCAGTGGCTCAATCGCGTGCAGAAGAAAGGAAATAATAAAGATCAGAGCAGATATAAATGACATAGAGACCAAAAAAACAATACAAAAGATCAACAAAACCAAGAACTGGTTCTTTGAAAGGATAAACAAGATTGATGAACCCCTAGCCAGGCTCACCAAGAAGCAAAGAGAGAGGACCCAAATAAACAAAATCAGAAATGAAAGAGGGGAAATAACAACAGACCCCACTGAAATACAAAGGATTGTTAAAAAATACTATAGACAACTCTATTCTAACAAACTAGACAACCTGGAGGAAATGGACACATTCCTAGAAAAATACAACCTTCCAAAACTCACTCAGGAAGATTAAAAAAATCTCAATAGGCTGATAACTATGGAAGAAATTGAAGCAGTCATCAAAAAGCTTCCAGCAAACAAAAGCCAGGGGCCAGATGGCTTCACAGGGGAGTTTTACCAAACATTCAAGGAAGAATTAAAACCTGTCCTCCTCAGACTATTCCAGAAAATTCAAGAGGAAGGAATACTTCCAAGTTCCTTCTATGAAGCCAGCATCACCCTAATACCAAAACCAGATAAAGTTAACACAATGAAGGAGAATTACAGGCCAATATTCCTCATGAACATAGATGCCAAAATCCTCAACAAAATTCTAGCAAATCGAATCCAGCAGTACATCAGAAAGACCATACACCATGACCAAGCAGGATTTATCCCAGGAATGCAAGGATGGTACAATGTTTGCAAATCAATAAACGTGATACATCACATAAACAAATTGAGGGGAAAAATCACATAGTCATATCAATTGACGCAGAAAAAGCATTTGACAAAATCCAACACACTTTCTTGATAAAAACTCTCAGCAAGGTTGGAATAGAAGGATCATACCTCAACATAATAAAAGCCATTTATGACAAACCCACAGCCAGCATGACACTCAATGGAGAAAAACTAAAGCCATTTCCCCTAAAAACAGGAACAAGACAAGGATGCCCTCTCTCACCACTCCTGTTCGACATAGCGCTGGAAGTACTAGCCATTGCTATCAGACAAGAAGAAGAAATAAAAGGCATCCAAATTGGAAAAGAAGTAAAACTGTCCTTATTTGCAGATGACATGATACTGTACATAGAAAACCCTAAAGACTGCATCAAAAATTATTAGACTTAATAAATGAATTTGGCATTGTAACAGGATACAAAATTAACGCCAAGAAATCTATGGCATTTCTATACACCAATAGTGAACTTACAGAAAGAGAGACTAAAAAAGCAATCCCATTTACCATCACACCAAAAAATTAAGATACCTAGGAATAAACTTAACTAAGGAGGTAAAAGACCTATACGTGGAAAACTACATGACACTGAAAAAAGAGATAGAGGAAGACATAAACATATGGAAGAACATACTATGTTCATGGATTGGGAGCATCAACATCATCAAAATGTCCATACTACCCAAAGCAGTCTATAAATTCAATGCACTTCCCATTAAAATACCAATGGCATATTTCACAGACCTAGAATGAACTTTCAAAAAATTCATCTGGAATTAAAAAAAAGAACCCGAATAGCTGCAGCAATCCTGAGAAAGAAGAACAAAGTAGGGGGGGTCTCAATGCCAGATATCAAGCTGTATTACAAAGCCACTGTTCTTAAAACAGCCTGGAACTGGCACAACAACAGACATATAGATCAATGGAATAGAATAGAGAACCCAGAAATCGACCCAAACCACTATGTCCAATTAATATTCAACAAAGGAGGAATGGACATACAATGGAGTCAAGACAGTCTCTTCAACAAATGGTGGTGGGAGAATTGGACAGATACATGGAAAAAAATGAAACTAGATCACCAACTTTCACCATACACAAAAATAAACTTAAAATGGATAAAGGACTTAAACATAAGACGGGAAACCATAAAAATACTAGAGGAGCCGAAACCGGTTTGGCTCAGTGGATAGAGCGTCAGCCTGCGGACTAAAAGGTCCCAGGTTCGATTCTGGTCAAGGGCATGTATCTGGTTTGTGGGCACATCCCCAGTAGGGGGCGTGCAGGAGGCAGCTGATCGATGTTTCTCTCTCATCGATGTTTCTAACTCTCTATCTCTCTCCTTTCCTCTCTGTAAAAAAATTCAATAAAATATATTTTTTAAAAAATTAAAAAATAATACTAGAGGAATCCTCAGGCAGCAAAATCTCTTACATATGCCGAAGGAACTTCTTCACTGATACTGACCCTAGGGCAATGGAAACTAAAGAGAAAATAAACAAATGGAACTACAGCAAAATAAAAAGGAAATCATCAATAAAACAACAAGAAAGCCCACTGCATGGGAGAACATATTTGCCAATGATATCAACGATAAAGGATTAATCTCCAACATCTACAGGGAACTCATACAACTTAACAAAAAGAAGATAAACAACCCAATCAAAAAATGGGCAACTGATCTAAATAGACACTTTTTGAAAGAAGACATAAGGAAGGCCAAGAGACATATGAAAACCTGCTCAAAGTCACTAACCATTAGAAAGATGCAAATCAAAACAACAATGAGGTACCATCTCACACCTGTCAGACTGGCTATCATCAACAAATCAACAAACTACAAGTGCTGGCAAAGATGAAGAGAAAAAGGAACTCTTTTGCACTGTTGGTGGGAATGCAGACTGGTGCAGCCACTGTGGAGAACAGTATGGAGTTTCCTCATAAAACTGAAAATGGGGCTCCCATTTGACCCAGTGATCCCACTTCTAGGAATTTACCGCAAGAAACTAGAAACGCCAATCAGAAAGGATATATGCACCCTTATGTTCATAGCAGCGCAATTTACCATAGCTAAGATTTCGAAACAGCCTAAGTGTCCATCAGCAGATGAGTGGATTAAAAAACTGTAGTATATCTACACAATGGAATACTACACTGCGGTAAAAATGAAGGAGGTCCTACCATTTGCAACACCATGGATGGAGATGGAGAGCATTATGCTAAGTGAAATAAGCCAGGCAGAGAAAGATAAATATCACATGATCTCACTCATTAGTGGAATATAATGAACGGTATAGACTGATGATGAACAAGAACAGATACAGACACTGAGAAACGTCGATCAGAACCTCAAACTTCAGGGAAGGAAGGGGTCAGTGGGAGTAAGGGGGAGAGATCAACCAAGGGACTTATGTGCAGGCATATGAGCCTAATCAATGGACACAGACAATAGGGGGTGGGACATGAGTTGGGGTGTGGGGGGTAATGGGGTAATAAGGACACATATGTAAAAAAAATAATATTAAAAATAATATAAATAAATAAATAAATAAAAAAGAAATTGTGAGGTAACCAGAACCCCAAGAATGCCTGAGAACGTTTTTCTTGCCTTGCTAGCATTCATCAGCTGTACGGTAATATTACCTGGGGCAAATGGGTAAGTATTTTGGACTTATGTTCCTGACCCTTCATGGGTAAGAGCCCTTACGTGGGCTGATCCCCCGCTTAATGTAGTCACCAATAATACCAAACACCTTGGTCATCCAAGAGAACCATGGGTGGGGCAAGGAAGTATAATTACACAGGGGTCACCACCCAGCTTCCTTTTTGTATGACACAAAATCAAACCACTGCTCCTTTGTGTGTAAAATTAAAGAGAAGTTTCTGGTTTGCCTGGACACCAAAGGAAGGGACTATCACTACTTGCTCCTGGGAGAGGTGCAGAAAATGTAACTAAGACCTTATCTATACAAAAAGAAATTGACAGCCAGTTTGAAATGGAATTGCCATGGCCTAGAGCAAAGACTATCCTTACATGATATTATTCTAAAGTGTCATTATAATCTTTCCCAGATTTGTGTTACCCCCATTACCTATAATAGAGACTTGGCCAACAGCAGCTGCCCTCTCACTGCAACAAGATTTGTTTGAGTTGTCTTGTACCCATGGTGTGGGGAAGTGGGTTTTCGATATCTAAATCCAGCCTAGCACCAGGAATGCTCAGGGCCTACTCAAGAAGGCAAATAATCCTTTCCATTAATATTTACAGGGTAAAATAAGATTGTTGTTAGAGTATTAAATTTGACAGTAAAATAATAGTTAAGTTCTCAGACTAATTTAAATTGGCTAATTGAAATAAGTGAATATTCTAGAAAAATTAATGGTACTGGACAAAAAGCTGTTCCTAAAGTGTTAACTAAAATTTTTATTGGTAGTTCATCTCATGGTAAAATTGTGTAACATGTAATGAACCTAAAGCAGTTATATTTTAGTGCAAAAAATTAAAATTTGAAAGCTATCAAGACTACATTATAAAATTTTCAAAAGCCTCCTAATATTTAAATCAAAAAAGGGGGATAGTAGAAGAATATCATGTAAGGAAAAATATCCTGTAAATAAGTTACACCTAGAACATTTTTACTTTAGAAAATTAACTTTTATTTGTAATGCTAACAGCAAGACACCCATGAAAAATACATATGGTGTCAAAACAAGCCAAAGGAAAATCGTTTGGGAAAAAAATGAAAAAGGATCCCAAGTCAAATTTATAGAAAGGATTCCTTTATTAACTTTTGGTCGAGAATATGTTTGTATATTTTCAGAAAACAACTCCAAGACCATGTGGATTCCTGCAACAGAGCGGAATTGATAGGACTGCTTCAGCCATGAAGACAGAAGAGAAACAGTCCAGAGATGGAAGACGCTGACAACACCTTGCCATACTAGCAGTCAGCAGCTGTGCATCATGGCAGGTTGCCCAGGACCAAACCAGAGAGGGTGGGACCTGCATTACCACCATTTGTCCACCATCCAGAACTGAAATATCATTGCTGACATGTACACATAAGGAACTGTTTGCCTGGAAATTGGGACTCAAAAGAACTCACTACAGACTGATTCATTTGCCTCTCAGCATAACCATTATTGCTTGTCCCATTTTTGGTTCTTATAAGTGTATTTCTAGTATCACATGATCTCACTCATCTAGGGGAAATAATGAACAACATAAACTGATGAACCAAAACAGACCCGGAGACAGGGAAGCATCGATCAGACTGTCAAACCTCAGAGGGAAGGTAGGGGAGGGTGGGGGTAAGGGGGAGAGATCAACCAAAGGACTTGTATGCATGCATATAAGCCTAACCAGTGGTCACGGACAACAGGGGGGTGGAGGCATGCATGGGGAGGGGTTTGGGATGGGAATGGGGGGATGAGGACAAATATGTGATACCTTAATCAATAAAGAAATTTTTTAAAAAAGCTATTCTGGTAATGAGGTTGGGTGCCAGTGCCAAACAGACATGCATTTGAATCTTAGCTTTACCACTTAATCACAATGGTCCTTGAGCAACATATTTAATTTCTCCCAAACTTGGCTTATTTACCTATAAAATTAAAATGAAGGTACCTACCACCTGGAGATGGGAAAGAAGAAGGGGAGAAGCTATCCTATTTTTAGATATTTTAAATTTTTTTCTTATGCTTTTGAAAATTTTGGGTAAACTAAATTTTGCATATTTATTCTTTAAGAGGTCAGATAGTAAATATTTTAAGCTTTGTGGACAATACAATTTCTTTTGTAATTACTGAATTCCATTGTGTAGCATGAAAGCATAGACATTATGTAATCTAAAAAGCATGGTTCCAATAAAACTTTATTTACACAAACAAGCTGCTGGCCAGATTTGGCCCGTGGGCTATAGTTTGTCAACCACTGGACTAAATAATTTGTGAATTTAAACTTTCAAGTGTTTATTTAACCTTTTATTATATTTAGCTTACTAAAAAGGTTTAGACCAGGAATAGTGAAAAAAGGATATACCAAGGAGATAGAGAATTAAAGGATAATAGAAAAAACAGGCTGTGAGAAATCAAGGAAGATTTAAAGAAGGAAAGGCAGTGTCACCCAAACAGAAAGTAATTCATCAAGAAAGTTCAAGCTGCAATGCAGTACCATCTCACACCTGTCAGAATGACTATCATCAACAAATCAACAAACTACAAGTGCTGGCGAGGATGCAGAGAAAAAGGAACCCTCATGCACTGCTGGTGGGAATGCAGACTGGTGCAGCCACTGTGGAGAACAGTATGGAGTTTCCTCATAAAACTGAAAATGGGGCTCCCATTTGACCCAGTGATCCCACTTCTAGGAATATATCCCAAGAAAGTAGAAACACCAATCAGAAAGGACATATGCACCCCTATGTTCATAGCAGCACAATTTACCATAGCTAAGATTTTGAAACAGCCTAAGTGTCCATCAGCAGATGAGTGGATTAAAAAACTGTAGTACATCTACATAATGGAATACTACACTACTGTAAAAAAGAAGGAATTCTTACCATTTGCAACAGCGTGGATGGAACTGGAGAACATTATGCTAAGTGAAAATAAGCCAGTCAGAGAAAGATAAATATCACATGATCTCACTCATTTGTGGAATATAATGAACAACATCAACTGATGAACAAGAACAGATCCAGAGACAGAGAAACATCAATCAGACAGTCAAACCTCAGAGGGAAGGTGGGGAGGCGGGGGGGGGTAAGGGGGAGATATCAACCAAAGGACTTGTATGCATGAATATAAGCCTAACCAATGGACACAGACACCAGGGGGGTGATGGCATGAGTGGGGGAGTAGGGGGCAATGGGGGGATAAGGACACATATGTAATACCTTAATCAATAAAGAATAAAAAAAGAAAGGTCAAGGTCTTTAGAACAAGACTGAACACTTTTAAAACATTTGTGCTATAATAGCAGTAATAATATTAGACATAGAATAATACACCTCTATGCAAAATCACTTTGGTAGCTCTAACTTGCTTTAGTAAGTGGACGTATTACAGAATTGGGCATAGCCCTAGCCAGTTTGGCTCAGTGATAGAGTGTCGGCCTGTGGACTGAAGGGCCCAGAATTAGGTTCCGGACAAGGGCACATGCCGGGGTTGTGGGCTTGATCCTCAGTGGGGGTCATGCAGGAGGCAGCTGATCAATTATTCTCTCTCATCATTGATATTTCTTTCTCCCTCTCCATTCCTCTCTGAAATCAATAAAAATATATTTTTTTTAAATTTAAAAAAAATAAAGAATTGGGCATAAAATTAAAAATGTAATGCATAATCAATTCTTAAATTAAAAATACAAATAAGCACAATGAAAAAAAAATCTAATATCTCCTCAAATATTACCAACCCAAAGACACTTTTTCACTAAATAATTTCTAAATCTGTTAGAAAGGCTCATTCTTCAACGGATCCTTCTGCAGCTTGCAGCAGCTGAGCCTCATGAATCCATTCACTCCCTGAGTTCACCTCAAGAGGTTGCTGAACCTGCTCCAGTGGGGCACACTGCAGTGCTCAGTGCCCGAGTCATCACCACCGGAATGCTATGTGCCAGGCATGTGTGACGATCACCTCCCTGACTCCTCTCCACAGCTGCAGAGGCAGGCACTGTTCATTGCATGCATGTTAGAAATGAGGAATCAGTGGCAGAATCACAGTATGAACCCAGGAATTCTTTCTCCATCATCCATGCTCTAAATCTTTAGCATGTTTCCTAAGGAAAAATAAGTACATATACATCTTATCATGTAACCCTGCCAGTGATAAATAAAAATATGGAAAGTATGAATGTCTCTGCCACTCCAGAAAACATAATAGAAACAATGCCACCATTTTCAATGGTTTGGTGAGTAACTCCTGTTTATTGACTTTCGGCAATAAGTTTGAGTCCATACTTTGCTTTGTGAGGGCTGCAGTTTAACCATTCAGGTGTCAGAACAGTTGGTGGTTCTGCACTTTTTGGAGGACCAAAACACATTGAGCATATGACAAAAGCCAAGACACTTTCCCCCGAGGAATGCACATGAGCACTTGCGGTGGCCCTGGGAGCGCATGGCTCACATCTCCTTCCAGGCAACCATTGCCTGGAGCAGAGCTGATGTAAAGTCATGGCTGCTGTCCCCTGTAACCATGGCCGTGCTCACAGCAAAACTACACTTTCCCTGGGGCTGCTTAGAGCCAGTAACAAAATATGACAGTGCCTTTCTACCCAACACAAGATGCCTCCAACTGCAACTTTTGCTTGGAGACTCTCCCGCCCTTTGCCCCAGCCCATCAGCTTGGCTGAGACTTTCTTGGAAACTGTACTGCAGTTTGAGACTTTCAACCCAATACTTCCTTTCCTTTCTCCCTCTGCATATGAAAGATCTGCATTCTGATCGCCTCCTACCTACTCCTGCTCCCTCTCCTTTATCCTCCATAGGCATTTCCCCATAAATTGATTTTGCCTAATCCTGTCTTATGTCTGTTTCTTGGAGACCTAGGATGATACTCACAAGCATGTAAAATGTTATACACCTTTTCAGAGGGTTAATAGGACCTTACAGCCCATTTGTGGATCCCTTGGAGTATAAGAACACCAGGTTAAGAACCTCTGCAGATGGTACAGTGCAAGTCAAATGAAAGATAAATACTAAGTCAATATCTGCATTATTCTGCTCTTAAAAGAATTTCGCCAATGAGAGAGAAACCAAGATGGTGGCATAGGTAAATACCTAAAGGGCTGCCTTGCACAACAATTTCAAAACTACAATTAAAATACAAAACGTCTATCACCCAGGACCATGGGAAAGCTGGTTGAGTGGAAGTTCTACAACTAGAAGGAAAGAGAAAAGAGCATTGAGACGTGAACAAGTACTGAAAAGCTGAGGTACGGAGGCGCGAGAATCGGGCTGGCGGCGGGTGTCTGGGTGTGCTGCTTTTTCAACCCCAAGGGAGACAAGCTCCCGATTACTTCGAACTCCAGTTTCTGGGGAGACGCTGGGGACCCAAACTCCTACGGGGAGAAGCTGGACTGTCTGCCATCGGGTCAGAAAGGGAGGGTGACTTTCTTGCAGAAGTGTGCCCAGCAATTATTGTTTACTGTGCTGGGGGGTGGGACACGGGGACTTGGAAACTGGCAGCCATCGCTGTTTGCCATGCCCTAGCCTAGTGACTCCCTGAGACCCCGCCCCACACAATCTACAAACCTACCCAAGCTCCACACAGGGGCTTTTGCATGTAAATGGCCGGCCCTATCGCAGCTTAACATAACAAACTGCAGCTCTGGTCAGCTCCAAAACCTCCAAACCCCAAGCAAAGAGGAGAAAACAGTAGTTCTCACTGTAGCTCCTGGTGGGTGGGCTCAGACAGCAGCGGAACTGCACCCCATTGGTGATCCAGAAGCTAGTATATCTAGTGATCAGTGTGAGATGACACCAGATTTCAACTACTCACATCCATAAGTGACACATTCAAGAGGCAGACTCAGTGAGCACCAAAGCCCCACTGAAACAAGTCCTGCCCCATAAACGTGTCTCCAGCACAGCAATTCTTCCATTATAGACACAGCGGGTCCTCCCAGCCAATTGGCCTGGAGGTTTATTCCTCCCAGCAACACCAACAATCAAGACTTAACTACAACAAGGCTGTACACACAGTCCACAAAGGAGTTCACCAAGAGTGTCTACCTCAGGTAACTGGGAGGCTGACCCACTGGGCCATATAGGGCACCTAGCACACAAAGCCACCCTACCAACTCAGGGACGCAGCGAAAATGAGGAGACAAAGAAACAGATCACAAACAAAAGAAATGGAGGAAAACAAACTACTGGATATAGAGTTCAAAACCATGGTTATAAGGTTTTTCAAGAATTTCCTAGAAAAGGCTGATAAATTTAACGAGACCCTCGAGAATATGATAAAGGACCAACTAGAAATTAAACATACACTTACTGAAATAAAAAATATTATACAGAGACCCAACAGCAGACTAGAGGAACACAAGAATCAAGTCAAAGATTTGAAATACAAAGAAGCAAAAAACACTCAACCAGGAGAGCAAAAAGAATCCAAAAAGTTGAAGATAGTGTAAGAAGCCTCTGGGATAACTTCAAGCGTACCAATATCCGAATTATGGCAGTGCCAGAAGAAGGGGGAGAGCAAGATACTGAAAACCTATTTGAAGAAATAATGGCTGAAAACTTCCCCCACCTGGTGAAAGAAATAGACTTACAAGTCCAGGAAGCGCACAGAACCCCAAACAAAAGGAATACAAAGAGGACCACACCAAGACACATCATAATTAAAATGCCAAGAGCAAAAGACAAAGAGAGAATATTAAAAGCAGCAAGAGGAAAACAGTTAATTACCTACAAGGGAGTACCCATAAGATTGTCAGCTGATTTCTCAACAGAAACTATGCAGGCCAGATGGGAGTGGCAAGAAATATTCAAAGTGATGAATAGCAAGAACCTACAACCAAGATTACTCTACCCAGCAAATCTATCATTCAGAATTGAAGGTCAGATAAAGAGCTTCACAGATAAGAAAAAGCTAAAGGAGTTCATCACCGCCAAACCAGTATTATATGAAATGCTGAAAGGTATTCTTTAAGAAGAGGAAGAAGAAGAAAAAAGTAAAGATAAAAATTATGAACAACATATACATATCTATCAACAAGTGAATCTAAAAATCAACTGAATTAAAAATCTGAGGAACAGAATAAACTGGTGAATATAATAGAATCAGGGGCATAGAACGGGAGTGGACTGACAGTTCTTAGGGGGAAAGGGGTATGGGGGTATGGGAAGAGACTGGACAAAAATCATACACCTATGGATGAGGACAGTGGTAGGGTGGTAAGGGCAGAGGGTGGGGTGGGAACCGGGTGGAGGAGAGGTGTGGGGGGGAAAAGGAGAAAAAATTATAATAATCTGCACAATAAAGATTTATTAAAAAAAAAAAAAAAGAATTTAGTCAATGAACTAAAAAACACATATAATCCCAAAGTAAAACAATTAACTATACTTAAATACTGGTTAAATTATGGAAAATTGTTACTTTTTAACAATCTAATGGAAAACCACAGAAACAGCATAAAAAATCTTTTTAATGTTTTCTTAATAATTGGTTTTCTGCAAAGAGCATGGGACCCTATAATGCTGAAGCCTGAAATCAAAACCTGGCTTGTCTGGGCTTGCTGAGTTATCGTCTATAAGTCGCTTTACCTTTCTGGGCTAAAATTGCCTTGTCTCTAAAATGAAGGAGTTGAATTAGGTAATTTCTAAGGAACCTTTCAATTCTTAAGATTGTATGATAATATATGTCTCTCTCTGATGCATAATTAATAAATAGTGCCAGGGAGATAAAATTAATTCTAAGGCAAATAGAATAATATGAATAATGCTATATTCAGAAAAAATGGATGGTAACTATAATTTTATTTGAAGTCCTTAAGATTTGGCTCCTGACTCCTTTTTTCAGCCTTACAAACTATGTTTCAGCAGAATCTTCCTTGTTCCTCATTCCTCCAAAAGTCATTCCTGCCTCTAGGGCTGTTGTATCTGCTTGGAAAGTAGCCTGGCAGCTTTTCAAGTGGCTTTTTCCTTCCCATAAC
Source organism: Corynorhinus townsendii (assembly GCA_026230045.1). Lineage (NCBI taxonomy): Eukaryota > Metazoa > Chordata > Mammalia > Chiroptera > Vespertilionidae > Corynorhinus > Corynorhinus townsendii. Next base: position 58,444,010 of record JAPDVU010000005.1, on the reverse strand, counting down.
TCAGGTCTTAGTTCAAATGTCACCTCCACCAAAATACATCATATGACCGTTCTGTCCAAAATAACCGTGCCCCTTTGCCCAACTATTTATTTATTTATTTTGCAGCAGAGCAAGCAAGAATTTATTGACCACAGAAAATCAAGGAAGGGCATAGAAGAAGTAACAGGAGAGCATAGCCTGGGCTGCTTTGGCTCACTGGGAAGTCAGAGAAAAGAGTGCCTTGGAGAGAGGTTCATTTTGGCTAGCCTAGGATAAGCTGCCACTGCCCAATGTTCCCCTGGTTATAACACTCATGGGGTCTCTTAGAGTTTAGGGAATACATGCCTGTGGAGAAGGGAATGGAATGGGCATGCTCCCCAGGGGGATAGTGTGCCTCCCCAACCTTCTTTATCAGAATGCCTTTTTCCTATCAGCAGTTATCACAATTTCATTGTTTGGTTGTCTATTTCTCCCCATTAGAATAGAATATCTACGGTGTAAACATTTCATCTGTCTTCTTGACCATTATATTCCCTAGAATGATGCCTAGAATATAGGAAGAACTCAATAAATATTTGTTACATGAACAAATGAGTGAGCAAATAAATATTCACATGCTAAAAAAAAACATACATTTTAATATTTAAAGAGTGAAAGGCCCAGCTGGCGTGGCTCAGTGGTTGAGCATCGACCTGTGAACCAGGAGGTCTGGGTTTGATTCCCAGTCAGGGCACATGCCTGGGTTGTGGTCTTGATCCTCCAAGTGGGGCATGTAGGAGGCAGCCGATCAATGATTCTTTGTCATCATTGATGTTTCTATCTCTCTCTTTTTCTCCCTTCCTCTCTGAAATCAACAAAAATATTTTTTAAAAGAGTGAAAGGAATTATAAAAATCATCTCCCATTCAATTTTTATTCAGGGTCATATAGAAGCAGAATATAAACTTGGCTTTGTGTGTTGTTTTTCACAATCAGAGAAGAAAATTAAAATGTGAGCCAGAAGTAGCATTAGTATTAGCTTTTGGCTGGGATTTCCCTATTGGAGGTAAGTGGAAGTGTATGTTGATCAATACCAAGATCGTGTTCTAACTAATTGAGCAAAAATACTAAATTACTTAGCTTTTAATATTTGGAAACAAGCAAGTATCAAAACAATTCTATTGACTTCCAAAGAATTGAAAAACACAATGCCGAATAATAAAATCATGAAATAGCTCTATGAAAATTTAATTACTGTACAAAGGTTATATGAGAATGAGTCATAGATGTTTAAAGAAACAATCTTTATAAGATAATCCTTTCACTGAATTTGATGTCATAAAGTCCAAGAAACAGATGAGTTTAAAGACAATTCTCAATTTTCCATGATAGAGCCAGGTTTTGGCTCACAAGGAAGTAGCAAAAAACATAAACGTTTTGGAGATGCATAAATTCTGTCTCTGATCCTTACCAACTATGGCTTTGAGCAATTCACTTAGTTGTTCTAGGCCAGTGGTCGGAAAACTGCAGCTCGTGAGCCATTTGCCACTCTGTTGACTAATGAGTTTGCCGACCACTGTTCTAGGCATTCACTTAGAATTTGTAAAATGTCGTTAGTAATGTATGTTTTGCATCATTAGTAATACTGTTTCTAGAGTATCATGGTACTCTAAGCACTGAGTGTGGGACTAGGCACATGTGAGATAATAATGATAAATAAGTTGGACAATGTAAGTCTGCGGTGCTTCCGGAGTATGTGTGTGAGAGGGGTGATATCAGAACTACCTCCACACGCCCATTTCCCTCATCAAAAACTGGATACTATCGCCTCCTCTGTGGAAATACATAATCTGTACAGTTGAAATGGACTGAAATATTTTGAAATTAGGCCTTTTTCCAATCTAGAAAGACAAGTGTGGCAAACAGCATCTAGAAGAATCTTTTAACCATCTATCTTAAAAATAGAAATTTGCCCACAAAATGAAATTTACTTGAAATTAAATTCTTCTATGCTATTATCTTCAGTACTATCAGTCTCATTTTTAAAAAGGCTATAAACTATCATTTAGGATATATGAAATGATGCACACTAGACAATAATTCATAAAGTGGTCAACAAATTTCATTTAGAATCTGTCATGCTCATGATTCTATAAAAACAAAAAGTCAATCATTGGTGCAGCCACTGTGGAGAACAGTATGGAGCTTCCTCATAAAACTAAAAATGGAACTCCCATTTGACCCAGTGATCCCACTTCTAGGAATATATCCCAAGAATCTAGAAACACGCATCAGAAAGGAAATATGCACCCCTATGTTCATAGCAGCACAATTCACCATAGCCAAGATTTGGAAACAACCTAAATGCCCATCAGCAGATGAATGGATTAAAAAACTGTGGTATGGAGAATCCAATATGGCGGCGTAGGTAAACACCTAAACTGCTGCCTCCCACAACAATTTAAACTGCAACTAAAAGACAAAACGTCTATCACCCAGAACCACGGGAAAGCTGGCTGAGTGGAAGTTCTACGACTAGAAGGAAAGAGAAAAGAGCATTGAGACGTGCATGAGCGCTGAAAAGCTGAGGTACGGAGGCGCGTGATCCGGGCTGGCTGCGGGCGACTGGGTGCGTTGCTTTTTTCAACCCGAATGGAGACAAGCCCCCGATTACTCTGAAATCCAGTCTCTGGGGAGACGCGGGGGACCCAAACTCCTATGGGGAGAAGCTGGACTGTCTGCCATTGAGGGTGGCTTGCTTGCAGAGCTGCACGCAGGAATAATTGTTTACTGCACTGGGGCACGGGACTCGCGGATGCCCTTGGGGACGCAGAGCCGGCTAACTAGCAGCCATTGCTGTTTGCCACACCCTAACCTAGTGACACCCTGAGGCCCCGCCCTGCACAACCTAAAAACCCACCCAAGCTCCAAGCAGCAGTGTTAGCATAAGAAAGGCCTGCCCTATCGCAGCTTAACCTAGCAAACTTGCAGCCTGGGTCAGACAGCTCCAAAATCTCCAAACCCCAAGCAAAGAGGAGAAAACTGCAGCTCTCACTGTAGCTCCTGCTGAGTGGCCTCAGACAGTAGCTGACCTGCACCCCATTGAAGATCCAGAAGCCAGTGTACCTAATGGTCAGTGTGAGATACCAGATTTCAACTCCTCACATCCATAAGTGACACATTCAAGAGGCAGACTCAGTGAGCACCAAAGCCCCACTGAAACAAGTCCTGCCCCATAAGCGTGTCTTCAGTGCAGCAGTTCTTCCATTATAGACACAGCGAGTGCTCACAGCTAATTGGCCTGGAAGTCAATTCCTCCCAGCATACCAACAGCAATTAAGGCTTAACTACACCAAGACTTTGCACTCAGCCCACAAAGGGGTGTACCAAGAGCGTCCACATCAGGTGATTGGGGAGGCTGAGCTACTGCCCCCTATAGGTCACCTACCACACAAAGCCACTCCATCAACACAGGGAAGCAGCCAAAATGCGGAAACAAAGAAACATGTCACGAATGAAAGAAACGGAGGAAAGCAAACTACTGGATGACATAGAGTTCAGAACCACATGTATAAGGTTACTCAAGAATCTTCTAAAAACCGCTGAGAAACTTGATGACACTTCTGAGCAGCTTAGTGAGACCTTCAAGGACCTCAATGAGAATGCCAAAAAAAATGGAAAAGGACCAGTCAGAAATGAAGCATACACTGTCTAAAATAAAGAATATACAGAAACTCAATTGTAGATCAACGTACCCCAAGAATCAAACCAAAGATCTGAAATATGTGGAAACAAAAAACATCCAACCTGAAAAACAAAAAGAAAAAAGAATCCAAAAATATGAAGATAGTGTAAGGAGCCTCTGGGACAACTTCAAGCGAACCAACATGCGAATTTTTGGGGTGCCAGAAGAAGGGAGAGAGCAAAATATTAAAAACCTATTAGAAGAAATAATGACAGAAAACTTTCCCTACCTGGTGAAAGAAATAGACTTACAAGTTCAGGAAGCGCACAGAACCCCATACAAGAGGAATCCAAAGAGGACCACACCAAGACACATCATAATTCAAATGCCAAGGGCAAAAGACAAAGAGAGAATATTAAAAGCAGCAAGAGAAAAACAGTTAATTACCTACAAGGGAGTACCCATACGACTGTCAGCTGATTTCTCAACAGAAACTATGCAGGCCAGAAGGCAGTGGCAAGAAATATTCAAAGTGATGAACAGCAAGAACCTACAACCAAGATTACTCTACCCAGCAAAGCTATCATTCAGAGTTGAAGGTCAGATAAAGAGCTTCACAGACAAGAAAAAGCTAAAGGAGTTCATCACCACCAAACCAGGATTACACGAAATGCTGAAGGGTATCCTTTAAGAACAGGAAGAAGAAGAAAAAGGTAAAGATAAAAATTATGAACAACAAAATGACATCAAATACATACCTACCAACAAGTGAATCTAAAAGTCAAGTGAATGAAAAATCTGAAGAACAGAATGGACTGGTGAATATAATAGAATCAGGGACATATAATAGAATCAGGGACATAGAATATAATAGAATCGTCAGGGGAAGCAGGTGTGAGGGGTGCGGGAAGAGATTGGACAAAAATCTTACTCCTATGGATGAAGACATGGCGGAGGTAAGGGCATGGGGTGGGGTGGGGAATCAGGTGGAGGGGAGCTATGGGGAAAAATAAAAGAAGAACACCTGTAATAATCTGAACAATAAAGATTTATTTAAAAAAAAGGGGGGGGGATAATAGGGCAATATCATGTAAGGAAAAATATCCTATAAGTAAATTACATCTAGAAAATTTTTACTTTACCAAATTAAGTTTCATTTGTAATGCTAACAGCAAGACGGCCATTAAAAACACACATGGTGTCTAAATAAGACAAAGGAAAATTGTTTGAACAAAAATAAAAAGGATCCCAAATCAATTATATAGAAAAGATTCCTTTATTAACTTGTGGTCGAGAATACATTTGTATATTTTCAGAAAACAACCCTAAGACCAGATGGATACCTGCAACAGAGAGGAATTGACAGGTGTGCTCCAACCACTAAGACAAGAGGAAAAAACAGTCCAGAGATGGAAGACACTGACAACGCCTTGCCAAGCGAGCAGTCAGCAGCTGTACACCGCTGCAGGTTACCTAGGACCAAACCAGAGCGGGTCGGACCTGCATTGCCAACATGTGCCCACCATCCAGATATCATTGCTGACATGTACACATAAGGAACTGTTAGACATTTAAACGGGGACTCAGAACTGTTGGACATTGAAATTGGGACTCAAACATTTTTTTGGTTTTATCTTGTTTTGTTATTATATGTTCATTTCTAGTCTGCAAAGGCAAAACTTTTTAAAGGAAAGAAATGGTGGGAAAAAGATACAGAGGCAAAGAAGCATTGAACAGACTGTCAAACTACATTGGGAAGACAGGGGAGGTTGGGCGAGGGGGGCTGTAAGAGACCAACTGAAGGACTTGTACGCATGCATATAAGCACAACCAATGGATATAAGACACTGGGGTGGGGGGGAGGCGGGCAGGTGAAGGCATGTACTGGGGGGTAGGGGAGGTCGGGGGGAGATCAATGGGGGAAAAAAAGGAGGCATATGTACTACTATTTGTAATACTTAAAACAATAAAAAAAAGGTAAAAAAAAAAGTCAATCATTGACTCAATTTTCACCATTCATTCAACAAATATTTATTAAAAGAGCTATTATATTTTTTAAACTGCTTTGGTAAAGAATTTTAAAAGAGCCCCATTATCAAAAGCAAAAATTTGGTAAAGGTAGTATTAAATATAAATAATTGGCTTTTGTTCACCAATGGCTAATTCTATTTTATAGTTGAAAGTGCTAAGAACATTTTGCTTCCCTCAGATTGTTAGCAAAGAAATGTTTTCATCAATTAACATTCTTTGCTAAGAACAGCTTTTTCCAGTGCTATTTATCCAATGGAGTATTATATAAACAGGCCTGTCCAAAGGACAGTTGCTGAGATGTTTTCTTTAATGTCTTGAAGTATACCAATTATGGCATGCCAGTTCAGAATTATGGCAGAAAACAACCAACAACAAAAACCACATTTCAAATAGATAATTTATTTGGAGAAAAAGTTGCAATATATAGTCATCCCTGCAATTTAAATGAAAGGCACACTATCCACAAATCTTGCCAGGCTTCCTCTTCATCATTTTGCCCAATGTTTACATCCCAGAAGGATTGAAGGGAAACAACAGGAAGTCAGGAATAGTGTGTTGTGGCAAAGCACCCTCCCCGCCCCCCCCCCGCCCCAATTGTAAGACAACATTCTCCTCACCCAGAGCTTTCCTGTGCCTCAGCTTCACTCTTTCCTCTTCTACGCTATCATTTTATGAGCATCTATATAAAAGGATGCAATAATCACCAACATTTATTGAGCAATTGTTATGAGCCAGGCACTATCTTAAGAGCTTTACCTATTTTGATTCACTTCATTCTCACAATAATGTTTGGGTAACACTGCTATTTTTATTTTGCCAAACAGGAAACTAAGGTCCAAGATCATACAGCAACTCAGTCACAGAGACCAGATAAATACCCAGGCAGTCCATAGCACGTGCAACTAATATCTCTATTCTAGTCCCTGTCAGTGAAGGATGACAGCTCACAGGTGGTATTCCTCAACATGCATAGAAGTGTAGAAGTGGATGGACTTCTGCCATGCTTTTTTTTTTTTTAAGTAAACAGCTGCTCTCTTATTAAGGTAAAGATCATGTGCAGTGGTTCTCAACCTTTCTAATGCCGCGACCCTTTAATACAGTTCCTCATGTTGTGGTGACCCCCAACCATAAAATTATTTTCGTTGCTACTTCATCACTGTACTTTTGCTGCTGTTAATAAATCGTAATGTAAATATCTGTGTTTTCCGATGGCCTTAGGCTCTACAGGTCGCGACCCACAGGTTGAGAACCGCTAGCAAAATCGCCTAAGACCATTGGAAAACACAGATATTTACATTACGATTCATTAACAGCAGCAAAATTACAGTGATGAAGTAGCAACGAAAATAATTTTATGGTTGGGGGTCACCACAACATGAGGAACTGTATTAAAGGGTCGCGGCATTAGAAAGGTTGAGAACCACTGTTCCAGAGAGAGAGAAAGGGAGGCAAGATATAAGTAGAAGTTAAGTGGAGAGGCAGATCTTGGACAAAGAAAAAGGGAAAAGTCTTTTCAAAGAGAGTTTATGGAAAAATAAAAACAAAGAAGGTGATGGAAATAAACTTAAGGGCTACAGCAAAGTGATAAACATTTTCAGTAAATTTCTTTCAAAAGAAAACAAAGCCAAAGATAAATTTTAAAAAAAGAAAACAAAGCCAAGATTTAGAATGAGATCATGCTGTAATTCATTTTATAAATGAATTCATCTAAGCCAAGACAAAATTTTAGTCTGACTGGTGCATTTTACAGATCTGTAAGCACAGGGTCAGAGGGGTTCAATGCTTTGTTCAAGACTTGAAGAAGCAGGTAGCATGGGTCCTGACTCTGAGCTCAGGGCTCTTTCACCGAGTGTATCAGCTTTTAAAACACAGAAGCAGTACTCAGTAGGTTTTGACTCAATTCCAAGGACAAAAAAAATAACTACAGTGATTATATATTGATGATTAAATACAAAATACCTGATGTTATCATCTCTCAATAGTTAAATAAAAAGCATACATAACCATTAGAACCCCCAGGGGAAAAAAATTAAAAAAATAATAAATAAATAACATTGTAGAAGAGCAGTGTAGATAACAGGGTCATTTATACATGCAAGGAAGAGAATTCTTGGTATAACTGCATATTAGTTTCCTCTATTGTTTTATCTCCATAATTGTTTTCAAATTATTATTTTAGTTTGAGAAAATTTAGTCACACATTTTTTGGCAAACAGTGAGATTTCTAAATGATGTTAATTTTTTCTTTATTAAAAGAGATTGATATGGTTGAATGGATAGAGTCTTAGGGTGATAGTTATGTTAGTTTTAATGCTGGTTTTCAATCTCTAAGGTTTTTTTATAGCTCTAAAATTCTATGACTTTAGGAAATTGATAATTGAAGCAAAAATTGGATTAAAATACTTAATTTAAGTATGTTTGACAAATGAGGTTATGATATACCATTTAACATGAGCCTATGAGATAACTGCTATAGTGGTTTCAAAAAAGGGAGATTTACAAGAAGTTAATAAAATGCTGATGATTATGTTATCTATGGTAGTTCAGACTATGTTAGTTAATAAAGAAATTTTTACCTAATGTTAACAAAAAAGGGAAGGAAGCAAAAGGAAAGGTTGGTAGAAAGGAAGAGTCCTTTTCTGAGATAAATTCTTAGATCCCAAAGACCTCTTTGTTTATGGTCAGATATAGGTACAGCATATTCACACTGCAAGTTCAGAAGTTTACATATTTTACATTTTTTAAGTTTAAAGGTTAATGATCAATGTTTGTGAGAACAGAGAAGTATATTAAGCCTCATTTTCATAGATGTGGGACAGAGGCAGTGAAAAAATAAGTGGCTTTTCCAAGGTCAAATAGTAAATCATTAAAAGCCTAGGATTTTGAAATCAGGTTTTCTACTGACCATAAACCACACATTAATTCTGTATGGGTAAAATATTTTTCCTTTCTCTGATTCTCTACTTTACAGCAATTTCCTTAGTCTTCTTTTGTATTGTATATTTGTTATTTGTGTCTCATTTTACATCATTTGGATGCGTCAAAAGAAGAATACTCTTCTCATATGGATCACAATAATGATCAGTGTCTGTGATGATGTTAGAGATTCAAACATGATTTATTGAAGGTAAATGATCTACATGATCTTCAAGACAAAGGAAAAAGCAAAAGAAAAAGATCAGAATCTGGTCTTCCAAAGACTTAATCCTACTACCTGGAGTAGACAAGAAGACAAAAACTTAAAAAAAAAATAACAAAAACAAACCAAAACAAGAAGGAAAGAATGTACATTTAATTAAAAGATCTTGTATAACCAAGGTCTCCAAACATTCTCAACTACATACTGCTATTACTAAACATCCTTGAGCCAAGACCGGTTTGGCTCAGTGGACAGAGCTTCAGCCTGCGGACTGAAAGGTCCCAGGTTCGATTCTGGTCCAGGGCACATACCTTGGTTGCGGGCACATACCTTGGTTGTGGGCACATCCCCAGTAGGAGGTGTGCAGGAGGCAGCTGATCGATGTTTCTAACTCTATCCCTCTCCCTTCCTCTCTGTAAAATATCAATAAAATATATTTAAAAAATAAAATAAAATAAACATCCTTGAGTAAACACTTCTAAAATTATAAATTCTTTAAGTATAATATTGTGTTAACATTATGCAATTATAAAACACAAAAATCCATACAAACATAATATTGATAATTTGAATAAATTTTAGTGAGTGTTAAGTGCTGGAAAATGTTGCATTACCTTGAAAAACTTGGTTTTAATACCTGATCATAGAAGAATTCAAAGTCTAAGTTTAGATTATTTTTATACTTGAGTATAAGAACTATAATGCTAACATACAGGGTGTCCCAAAAATGTATACACACTTTGAATAATTATTAATTCCGATGACTTAAATCTGAAAAGAAACATCAATTGAATTATAAAAAAATGTATGTGTAGCCCGGTCAGTCTGGCTCAGTGGTTGAGAATTGACCTATGAACCAGGAAATTATGGTTTGATTCCCAGTCAGGCCACATGCCCAGATTGTGGGCTCGATTCCCCAGTTGAGGGCATGCATGAGACAGCCAATCAATGATTCTCTCTCATCATTGATATTTCTATCTCTCCCTCTCTTCCTCTCTGAAATCAATAAAAATAATATTTTTTAAAATATATGTATATTATTTGTGAGGGATAGCATATAGTTACCACAAAAAAAGATATGCAAGTAGTGCAAAATTGGCTTCATGCACTCAATTATGATACTCAAATTTCAATTCCATTCACTAATTACCAAAAGGTTATAGTTTAGTCTTTTTTTCTAGTCAATTTCTGATTTCCCTGCTAAATTTTCCTTTAATGTTTAACAAATGAGGTGTAAATCCACTGAAATTCCATTAGGAAGATTTTCAATCATGTTAGACAATAGTTTCCAAATTAAAATAAAAGCAAAACAAAACAAAACACAAAGTGACTGAGTACTCATATATGAGAGTTTTAAGATGATGTACTTATTTTTATTTTTAATAGCCTTATTGAGATCTAATTTACATTCTGTGAAAATATGTTCATTGTTAAGAGTACAATGCAGTTAGTTATTTATAAAATTTATAAAAATGAATTACGCAACCATCACCATCATTCATTCCATCACATGAAAAACTTCTATCAAAACCATTTGCATCCAATATTCCCCTCCCAGCCCAAGGTAATTGCTGATCTGCTATCTGCCTCTATAGTTTTTTCCATTTTGGAAGTCTTAAATAAATGGTATTATGCAAACTGTGTCTTTTTGTGGCTAGCTTTTTTCTTACTGGCATTTTGTAGCATGTATGGGTTATTCGTTTATTGTTGAATATTATTCCATTGTGCCACAATCATTAGTTGGTGGACATCTGAATTGTTCCTAGTTTTTGTTTTTCTTTTTAAATTCTCAGCCAATCATATTTTTCCATTGATTTTTAGAGAGAGTGGAAGAGAGAAAGAAAGACTGAGAGAAATATCGATGTGAAAGAAACGCATCGATTGGTCGCCTCCTGCACAAGCCTGGACCAGGGCCCAGCTGGGAAGAGCCTGCAACCAAGGTACATGTCCTTGACATGAATTAAACCCAGAATCTTTCAGTCTGCAGGCCGATGCTCTATCCACTGAGACAAACAGACTAGGGCTAGTTTTTTCTTATTATGAAATAATACTCTTATTATTCATGTAGAAGTCTTTGTGTGGACATGTTTTAATTCCTTACTAAATTACTAAAAGTAGAATTGCTGGGTCATAGGATAAGTTTGTATCTATATTTTTAAGAAACTATCAAACAGTTTTTCAAAGTGGGTATACCAATCATCAATGTATTAGATTTCCAGTTTTCCCACATTCTTGTCATTGCTTGATATTATCAATCTTTTGTTTATACCCATTCTAGTGGTTGCATAGTGGTATTGTATTGTGATTTTAATGAGCATTTCCCTAATGCTTAATCAGCTGAGCATCTTTTCATGGGTTTATTAATCATGTGCATAACTTTTGGTGAAATGTCTATTCAAATATTTTGCACATTTTTAATTGAGTTGCTTTCCTTCTTACTTTGATGTTTAGAAGTTCTTTACATTCTAGTTATGTCCTTTATCAATTATGATTAGCAAATATCCTTTCCTAGTCTGTAAACTGTCTTTTCATATTCTTACCATCTTTGGAAGAACAAAACTTTTATTTTTTATTAAGTCCCATTTATCAATTTCACAATGTGGTATCATATCTAAGAAATCTCTGCTTAAAGCAAAGTCACAGAGATTTTGTATTATGTTTTCTTCCAGAAGTCTTATAAATAGTTCTTAGGTCTATGATGTATATTGAGTTAATTTTTCTATGTTGTTTATGAGTATGAGTTCATTCTTTTACATACGGTTGTCTAATTATCCTAGCAACATTTCTTGAAAAGACACCCCTTTCACCACTGAACTACCTTGGCATCTTTGTTGAGAATCAATTGACATAAATGTAAGGACATATTTCTATACCTCCTTTTCTATTTCATTGATCTAAATGGCTATAATTATGCTAATACTATATTCTATTGTATCTCTATAGTAAGTTTTAAAATTGTATATTGAAATTCCTCCTACTTTGTTGTTTAGGGGGATATTCTTATGTATGTTCATTTTAAGATTGGCTGGTCAATTTCTACAAAATGTGATTGCTGGGATTTTGATAGGGATCACATTGAATCTATAGATCAGAGGTCTTATACTTATTTTCTAAAATTTATTCCTAGATAGCACATTCTTTTTCATGTTATTATGAGTGGAATTGTGTTCTAATGTACATTTTTAAATTGCTAGGTCCTAGCATATAAAAATACAGTTAATTTTTGTATATTGGTCCTATATCTTGTGACTTTGCTACATTTTTATTACTCCTAGTATTACTGTTTGTTTTTAATATTTTAGGCAGCTTATTTTGGGGGGCATATTTCTTTTTTATTTCTTTTTTTCCTCCCTTGATTTCAGAGAGGAAGGGAGATAGAAACATCAATGATAAGAGAATCATTGATTAGCTGCCTCCTGCACACCCCCCAGTGGGGATCGAGCCCGCAACCCCGGCATGTGCCCTTCACAGGAATTGAACCTGGGACCCTTCAGTCCACAGGCTGATGCTCTATCCACTGAGCCAAACCAGCTGGGGCTGTCTGTTTGTTTTTTAATTCTTTAGAATTTTCCATGTATAGGATCATGTCATCTGTGAATAAAGACAGCTTTAATTTCTTCCCCAATCTATATGCATTTATTTTTTTCTCTTATTATATTGATAAAACCTCCAGTACATTGTTAAATGAAAGAGATGAGAGTGGATATCATATTATTTTCAATCTTAGAAAGCATTCTGCCTTTTACCACAAATGCAATGTTTGATGTAGGTCTTTTTTTGCTGTTGTTGTTTTTAATTTATTTTTTATTGTTGAAAATATTAAATATGTCCCTCTTTCACCACCATCCATTGTTCCCCTCCACCTTGCACCCACCCCTAGATATACTTTATCACATACTTATCTCTCCTATTTCTAATTTGTTGAACATTTTTATCATGAACAGATGTTGGATCTGGTCAACTGCTTTCTTGTGTTTAGTCTCATCATTTTTTTTATTTTCTTATTTTAAAAATCCATTAAACTACAGAAAAATATAGCAGTTCTTGACATCTAGTTTCTGACAAAGTAATGTGCTAGGAGATGTTTTTGACTTGCTCACCCAATCCAACCCCAGGGATGCACAGAAACTATAACCAGCTGTGTAGAAGTTCTGTGGTGACAGCTGACCTAGTGTGTAAAGGAAATGGGGCCCCTGGAATGGAAAGGGTCAGGTACCATGGCTGGAGGACAGGATGAGAAGAGGACTCTTGCATGTGATTGACTTTCTCTCTGCTACTGCCCTAGTCAGTGTTTGCCACCTTTATGAAGCAGACATTAAGCTTTGAAGTTAAGAAAATAATGTCTGGTCGGTGTGGCTCAGTAATTGAGTGTGGAGCAGCCAATTGATGTTTCTATCTCTCTATCCTTCTCCCTTCCTCTCGCTCTCAAATCAATTAAAACACATTAAAAAAAAAAAAAAAGAATGAGCGCTGGCAAATGTGGCTTGTTTGGATGGGCAGCAGCCCACGCATGGATAGGTTGCCAGGGTACATGCCCATGTTGATCCCAGGTAGGGGGCATGCAGGAAGCACCCAATAGATATTTCACTCTCACAGTGCTGTCTTTCTCCCTAAAAATCAATAAAAATATATTTTAAAAAAAGAAAATTATGAGGTAATATTTTCTGAGAGAACTTCAAAACTAGTATTTTCTGTTGTTGTTAATCCTCACCTGAGGATAGTTTTTCCATTAATTTGTAGAGAGAGTGTTAGGGTGAGGGAGAGGCAGAGAAATATTGATGTAGGTAAGAGAGGGAGACACATCAATTGGTTGCCTCCTGCACATGCTCAGACCTGGGCTGGGGATGGAGACTGCAACTGAATTATGTACCCTTGACCAGGATCAAACCATGACCCTTCAGGCTGCAGGATAATCAGGATAATGCTCTATCCACTGAGCCATATCAGCTAGAGCTTCAAATGTAGTATTTTAAATAGCATTTAGTATATTGATCATTTGATGTTGGCTTGCCAGGTATCCTGCATCTTCTGACAGCCTTCTTTTGCTTTGAGCTTCACTCAAAGCTGGCAGCTGTATGGGTCCTGTCCAGTAATTAGCACACTTTCAACATAGATCCATTTATTAGGACTGCCACCTTAATTTCTGACAGATAGTTTTGCCAGATATACAATTCTTAATTGCGAGATTTTTTTTTCTATTAACACTTTCACTCCCTTCTAGTTTTTTTGTTTCTAATAAATCAACTGTTAATTGTATTGTGGTTCCTTTGTACATGATGAACTGTTATTCTCTTGTTGCTTCATATTTTTTTTTATCTTTGGTCTTTCAGCAGACTATGATGTACCTAGTTGTGGCTCTCTTTATGTTTATTCTATTTAGAATTATTGAGTTTCATGGATCTATAGGTTAAAATTTGGAAACTTTTTGATTCATAATTTTTTTCTTGAAACCAGAATATTTTAGATAAAATATTATAGCAATTTGGGACAAAGTCTGGTTTTCCTCCTGAGAGGCTTTTTAAAATTGCTGCAACTTAAACTTTATAATTTGTTTTCTCTGAGTTGTGGGGCCACTGATCACTGATGTCTCTGATAAATTTTCCTATTTTATTTTTATTTTTTAGCCTGGTTCCTAAAAAATTAGTATAAATCTATAAAATAAATATAAATTTTAATATATTCCTCTGATACCAATGGTGTGGCAAAATTATTCTACCCTAAATAGGCAAATATATTTTTCATTTTCTCAAAGTTCTTTTCTTGCTCCCAACTTATAAGGAGAACTGAGGGTTGAAAAATATAAGGCTTTGATGTTGTAGAGTGGGGCTAAATAAAGATCTTTTATTCAAACTAGGTTGGCAATATTTGGAATCAGATCATTCACTTTCTATTCTTTGCTTGTTAGAAAATTTTAGATTGTTGTGCTTCATAGTCCAATAAGATGGTCACAATATATGTTTTCTTTTTTGTTGTAAAATATTTGCATGATACTTTAGTGAAACGTTTTGATTGTAAGGAAAATAGGCTCACTAAAGGCAAACCAAGAAAAGAATGGCTTGGGGGTGATTATAAGAAAAATAAATCTTATGGAATAAAACATGAAGTATATTCTGGCTTCGTGGGGAGAATAGTAACTCAGAAACCATCAGGACCAAGACAGTTGCTCTTTCTGGCTCACTTGTTCTCTCAATTCAAAATTTCCAGAAGAAAAATCTGATTGGCACTGTTAAAGGTTATGGGTCAATGGTCAGAGAATGAATTGGCGACATTTGAATCAGGTCCCGCTGGAGCAGATACCATGGTCAGATGCAAGATCATGAAGCATGCAGGGCTGCCTACTTCCAGGGCTATAGATATAGGTACTTGGAAACATGTCTGTTATACTTACCAGATGTTTGAAGCCTTTTTGATTTTATGAAGTTGTTAAATTCTCATGATTATACTGTGTTCCAAAAGACAGAGCAACCTGAATGTTTCAGATGGAAAAAATGTAGGTAACCCTTACTTAACCTGTTTGAAAAAGCTGAGTTTCAACTGCTTTCCCTCATACACAAAGTTTTATAGCCTTAGTTCTAAATGTAACTTCATGCCAAAATACATGCAACCAATCTTTATCACACTAGTCCCCTCCCTCATACACGGGTCCAGATAAAATCTGAAGCCTTTTCTCTCTTCGGAGGCTATGTGGCAAAAACTTCTACTCGGTTCTGCCACACATTACCTCACTTTTCCACATTGAACCTCTAGCCCCATCTTTTTCTAATTACCTCCCAATATTACTGATTCCAATTTTTCATGGTTGGAAGTCAAATTGTTCCAAGGACTAAAAAGAAAGAATTAATGAAAGTTAGCTTTCCTTAGCTTGAGAAACACTTCAGTTGTCAAGGGAAGGATATGGTCATGACCATGATATATATCCTGTCCTCTAGGGAGAAGGCTCAAACACAAACACAAATACATATTCCGTGGGGTACAGAGGTTTAAGTGCCACAATAATACACTAAAACAGAAATCATCCTCTCTGGAGGGAAGTAAAGTCAAGAAAGTCTTTGTAATGTGTCAAGTAATTATTGGGCTGGGCCTCTAAGAGCAGAGGAAGATTTACATATTCAGTGCTGGGCTGCAGGTGGGGCACAGTGGATTCTGCAATCCTGAGCATAACTTTGTTTAAGCTCTAGCACCCCTTCTCAGGACCAGTTTGTTCACCACTTTCTTTGCTTAATTTGCAACCGGCCTATGTTTTAACATTCCTTGGTCAAAACAAACAAAATCCCACTATCAACTTATCAGTGTACTTTTGGGAGTTATTATCTTCACTGCCCTCACCTTCTCTAGAGACATCCTAGAATGAAAAGAGACTGTGTCCCTGCTGCCCCCTTTTCCTTACTACCTCTGCTAATATGAAATAAGCATTGACAGTTTTCATAATCATGAATGGTTTAGGTTGACTTCTTTCTGGGATGTTAACTGAAAAGTTCCCTCAGATTTCTGCTGTTTACATTTGTTCTTGAGGGTGGAGCTCACCAAACTTCCTTTTTTCTAACCTTCCTAACTTGCACCTAGGCCTCTCTACCAGCCCCTCTTCCCACACCTAGTTCCCAGTGATTAGACCCTCCCAGGTGATGCAACCACTAGGTAAAAGCTCCCCCTTCTCAAGTAGATCATTTGCATTTCTATAGACCCTCGGGGCGGGTGACAATGGTCTCTACCCTTCACTGGAAATCTGGAATCCAGGCATTGCAATTTGCAAGAGAAGGGCGCTTTTTTTTTTGTAGGAGACAACTTTACTGGCAAAGGAATTAGGATTTTGAGGAAAAAGAGCACCATCTTCACAGATGTTTAGGTTGTTTTCAAACACCAGAACATTGGGGCTAAAAGAAATAGAAGCCTGGAGAAATTCCCTTCTGACAGTTTTTAGGTGAAAGAAAATGCCAATAGATGAAGATGGATGTAGGAGAGAAGGGAGGTGACCTTTACAAAAGGTTAGATATTTAAGGTGTAGGGAAAGATTGTAATACATGACCAAGGAGAAATTATAATCAGCAAAGCAAACTGGTGGAGGATAAGAATGACCAGGTTTGAAAGCACAAGTGGAGTATGAGCGTCGAAGAGAAGGGTAGGCACCCCTTCTCAGCCAGATGCAGTGTAAAAATTGAGACTGAGGTTTAGGTAAATTAAATTGAAGAAGCTAATGGTGGATGCCTCAATTAAGTATGAAGCAAATGTATAACTGGACAACCAAGGGGTCCGGGCTATCTGTTACTACTTGACCAATTAAGCAGAGACAGGGTTGAATCATATTTGAGCATTTATCCCAATATTGCTGGCAGCATGGGAGAGCAGCAGGTCATCCAAAAAAATCTGCTCTGCACCCTATCATAAACCAGCTGCTTATGTTGGATAGAAGAACACAGATTAAGTGGGAAAGTAGGAATTACAGGCATGGGAAAGTAGGCACAGGATAATCAGCACAAGCTATAAGTCATGTGGGCTGCGGGGGAGAAGGGGCTGGCAGGAAGGTGGGCACCTCTGGACCAGATTACATGTAATAGGGGCAGGGGGTTGTAAATAGCAGATGCCTCGATTGTTTTGGCCACAAGGTTGTAAATCTTTCCATAATGATAGGTGGCTCTTGGAAGGAGGATGGACTGCATTCTGATGTTAGCTCCCATGTCCCAGGGCCTACAACTCCCTGCCAGGTTAGAATGTGCTTTCTCTAATCAGTACAGAATCATCATGGTTAACAGAGAGCATGATTAATATTTCTTATAATTGTAGCTGGTCCCCATATTCTATTTCTGCCCCTAACAAATTCATTTAAAGAACTGGAAGAAGACCAAGTACAATGGGGGTTTAAGGACAGCAGAAATAGGACAGGTTTGGGACAAGTGCCCTGGATAAGTATCCTGGATAATCAATCACCTTACTGATAAGAAAAGGATTTTAGAGAATCAATGAAGACCCAGTCAAGGCTGAAAAGCATAAACTTTCAGTGGAACAAAAATTTGTAACTTTATTCAACAATGCTTGGTAATACAAGAGCAAGTTCAAAAGAAAGCTTTCAAATGAGCATAATGATTATGAAAAAATAAAGTTAAATGGAAACATTTTAGGGACATTACTCATGGTGGATTTTAGTAACATTTTGAATTACAAACATGAAATATATGATATCAAAACACTCTTCAAACATATGACCTGAGAACAACACAAAAAGAAAAGATTACTAGAGTAAAAAGATGAATTGGTTCTTGTTTTCTTCTTTCTATGCTAGCCTAAGGCAAGAAAAAAGGAAAGTTTTTTTCTTTCCATTGGACACATCTTCCTTTCATCCAGTATTATTACATTTTTAAAAAACCAAATCATTGATATCTTGTTAGTGTATCAGCAAATAAAAACTTGACACTTCTCTTACTAATCATTGAATAGAACTAAAATAAGAATGTACTCACCAAGGAAACTAGTAAAAATCCATATAAAGCAAACCATTTTACTTTTAGTAAATGTTAACCCCAGCTTATTACTCTAACCTGATTTCCTCCCTCAAAACTAGAGCTTGTGGCCCTAACTGGCTCAGTGGATAAAGCATCGGCCTGCGGACTGAAGGGTCCCAGTTTGAATTGTGGTCAAGGGCACATGCCTGGGTTGTGGGCTTGATCCTTGGTGGAGGGCATGCAGGAGGCAGCTGATCAATGATTCTCTCTCATCACTGATGTTTCTATCTCCCTCTCCATTCCTCTCTGAAATTAATAAAAATATTAAAACACACACACACACACACACACACACACACACACACACACACACACACACACAAAACTAGAGCTTGTGTATGGTGACGGCCTGGGGAATGGCAGACATAGAGTGGAGGGGGTAAATGGGGACTTCTGTAATACTTTTGACTATAAAGGTAAATTAAAAAAATAAACTAGAGCTTGCATGTTAGACTTTTTTTTTTAGTATAATTTACAGGGATCTGCAGTTTTAGTTCTTGTGTAAACCTAAGGAGCAGACTGACCTTAAGACACCCTGCCTCAGGAAGTCAGCTGACAAACAACCAGGTGGCCCACTCATGGATGCTGACCATAAAGATCCATAATCAAAGCCTATGGTAAGGTGCCCTGCACATCCTACACAAAATCTTACTCTAAGAAACAAAATAACTTTCTTAATTAAATAACATATAATTAACTATACTTCTCCACGAGTTGGGAAACAAGATGTATGCCTTAAAATAAAGGCCTGGTTAGTCATGCTTGACTTAAACCCCTAACATCCTTTTTTGAGCATATTGTAGAAACAGGTTGTTCTGGATGCTGCCTGGGTCTGGGTGGTTGATCACAAGACTTCAGATGACATTAAAAATCTATATAGGGACAAGAAAAAATACTGCCTGAAGGTCCACAGCCCCCTCCCCTTGATTTCTTCTGCTTTCCCTCTCCTTCCTGATAAAAACCCTTGCCTACACAGAGATGTTAAGATGGATTTTCTGGACAAGAGTCCACCATCTTCTCAGGTCACTGGAACTTGAATAAACCATTTTCCATCTTACCAGCACCTATTGCACGAGTTTGGCTTTCATTGAGGCAGTCAGCCAAACATGCGTTTGTATTCATTAGTACATTAAAAGTGAGTCTTATTTATAAAAAGTTGTATTTTGTCTATTCTCCCATAAATAAACACCAAAAAAGTCAGAAATCAAAAGCATAATGATCTAATTTCCATGATGGCAAATGAGCCACCACTCCATGGACCCTGATAATTCCTTCCCAATTTGTGAAATGCTTAGGGGGAACCCTCATATGTTCAGCTGTTTTGTTCTGCAGTCCAACCCTGCATAGGATTATCAACTAAGTTCAATTTTACTACAAATTGTGAGAAATATTTTTCTAATCAATGAACCGCATTAATAATTCTTATCTATGTTTATAATCTTCAAATACAGTAAGATAAAAAAAAATAACCAAAGCATATTATCTAACTTAAAACTCAGGACAATAATTAGACATATATAGCTTGTACACACATTAATCTGTTTCTCTCAACAAGATACTTATAATTTCCAAAATCCTATTAGCTTTTACTTACAATATGGTCCCTCCAACTTGAGGGGCAGTAACATAAACATAGTCTTCTTACTAAAGAGATTAGTATACCATAAGAAGGAACCTAAGAATATCGGTGGCTATATGATAGAGTAATATAATGCTTGACAGCCTAATGTATTCATGAAGTTCCACTTTAATAGCCAGTATCTAAATATGAAAGTTATTTACAAAAAAAAATTAGTATTGACAAATGAACACAAAGTAACTTTAAATCAAAGCTTGTTATTAAAGCACGTGATTTTTGTGTGTACTAATTCCATGGTTCAGTGTTATCAGATTTAGATAAAAACTGAAAAATACCCAGAAAATAAAATCCATCAACTGTAATCTATTTCCTTTACTCTCTTGTGAAATCATTAGACGCATGGATTTACTCTGTCATCCGTGTCTTTCCCCACCTATAACCTTTTAAGGGAAAGAGCAAACACCTGTCAAGCTCATAGTGCAGAATGCACACACAGATGGGTGTTTAATAAATATCTTTCAACAGAGAGATTAGAGGGTTGCTTTGGGAAGCAGGGAACACATTATCTTAAGTGTTGAGCTGATGACATCCATTATACAATACTTCAGCCTGTTTCTTTACCGAAATATCATTCAAAGGAAATCCTTTTTGAGTATCCTTTAGGTAGGGCTATAAGTTTGAAGAGCCAAAAATTTGAGGCAAGATCAGTCCCAGGGAAGGGCGAGTGGTTGGGATGAACAAGGAAAATTCAGGAGTTTCAGTGACGTCAGGAAGCAGCGATTTCAAGGGATGGGGTGCAAACTCACCTGGAGACGCAGAAGCTGCACACATATCAAGGGTCAAAGGGTATAACCTTTGGGGCTCCCCAGACACGGGGAAAGTGGAACACTCACTCCTAGGTTCTTACATTCAAGTATTTGTCTAGGGGGCTCAGCTGTTCCCACTTCTGACGCCAGGGGACAAACCCTACCTTTCACAGGTGGCGCTGATAGAGAGGCAAAGCACAAGCTGCTCCAGATCTCAGAGCCAGCTCCCGGGAATCCCCCAGTACTTCTTTCCCCACGACCTCCCGCGCCCAAATCCACAGACCCCTTCACCCTCTCTCCACACCTTCTCCAGGCCCTCTCCCTCTTAACAGCATCGGTCTCTATGGCGACCTGAAACCGCAGTTCCCATTGGCTCGTTCAATATGAGGGCCGGGCCAATAGGGAGGGCCAGCCTTTTCTTCCCAACCAATAGGGTTGGCGGAGACCAGGTCCGGAGACGGCGGCGTGCTGACGTTCCCGGGAGTTCGGGGCTGGCTGGGCAGGCGGGCTGGCGGCTGGGCGGGCGGCGGCGGCGGCCTTTGGGCAGTAGAGGGGGCTCCGGGGCTGAGTCTGTGTGGTTGCCGGTCGTGAAGGCGGCACCATGGGCACGGGGTAGAGGGGCAAGTTGGCCACCGCCGCCGCCGGGGGTGGTGGGAGAGCCGCTTCGGGGGAGGGGGCGGGTGGGGGAGGGAGGGGAGGGTGGACGCTCGCCCGCGGCACTTTTTTAATTTTTTCGGGTGCCGCAGCGGCGACCCATCGGCGCTGATGTCCCTCATCCCCGGAGCAACGACGGCCTCTGCCTAACCTAGAAAGTAAGTGTACGGGTTCGCGGGAGGGCGCGGAGACTCCTGCCCGCGAGAACCTCTTGCCCTCGCGCTCCAGGCGGGACCTGCCTGCGAGGGGTGCGGGTGCCTCCCTCCCGTTACTCAGTCCCCCACCGCCTCGCAGCCGCCTCGGCTTTCCTGCCCCGCCTCGTGTTCCTGCCCGCACTCGCCTGCCTGCTCCCCTCCCCCCGGCAGGCGCACAAGTTTCACCTCCATTTGCTTTTCCCGGTGATTACTCTCTGGTCTCCCTTACACGGCGCGCATGACCCCTACCCACGTTGGCCTTTTCGGATCCATAGCCCCCAGCCCCGAACTTGAGCACCACGCCGAGTCATCCTGGACTTCTGCCCGGAGGTTTGCCCGCTCCTGCCCGCCTGGCACTCCGCCCAGCGCCCCCAGCACCCTGAGGCGCCCGCCTTCCCCAGCTTTCGGGGCCGTCTGTCTGTCCCTCCTGCCCTCCTCCCCTTTCTCGCACGTCTCTGCTGCCTGCGCCGTCTCGCGTGTGGCCCCAGAGTCCCGCGCTCCTGCCAGTCCTGCCGACCCCACTCTGCCCACTGCGCCCCTCTCTCCTCGCGGCGTATGTTCACGTTCCACCCCTCCAGCTCCCAGCCCCGAGCTGCCCCGGCTGTCCTACGCCGCCGCTTCCTCCTCTCCCTGCCAGGAGTAGAAGCGGAGCTGCGGCACCCCGCTGGCGGCTCGGGTGTCCTTTCCCGGCGCTGGGGCTGCTCGGCCGGCCCTCTTCCCTTTTTCCCTTCCCGGGGAAGCCAGGGGGTGAGCGGCGGGCCGGGATTTGGCTGTGTGCTGGCTGAGTGCGACAAACAGCGAGTGCGGGCAGTAGATGCGCCGCGGCGGCAGTGGCCGCTCGGGGCGCAGCAATAGGCAGGTGTCTGTGTCCGGGTGGGGGTGGGGGACACGCACGCCCCGGGCTCTTCGGCTGGCGACAGATTGTGCAGGAATGCGAGGAATGCACCAGAGGCATAGTCCCCAGGGCCCGCCGCGGATGCACTAGCGCCTTCCTTGCCCAGCACCCGCCGCGCAGCCAGAGGTCACCGGAGCATCTTCGAAGCTGGTGAGGTTCACTCGACTTCTCTCCTCCCCTTGCCTCTATCCATGCAGCCCCGGGGAAGCGCAGCAGTTCTGTTGGGCTTCAGCTAGCCTTTCGTTTGGGTTTTTGCTGCATTGGTCTCCAGGACCGTGAATTTGGGGCTTGATGGCAGTGTAGCCAAGGTTATTGATCATTGCACAAGATTCTTGGCAAGTTTGGTTTGCAAGCTTTGAATTGTGCCTGGTTTCCCCCCCCCCCCCCAAGGGTTTTTTGAAAACCTGCAGGAAAGGGTGCCGAAGGTTCTTAGTGTAATGAGCTTGCAGCTCTATAAAAAAATGTCTGTTAATGCTCATGGACAGGGATGTAGTGCAAAAGAGATCTTGAATGCATCACTTTGCTGTCATAAGAATTGTAATTTTTTTCTCATCATACTGGGTTGTGTTTAGACCTCTTATAATACATAATGAATAGAAACAGAGAAGCAGTGTTTGGTCAGCGATGGGACAGATAGAACTGTCTGGTACAGTTAAATTCGGGGCGTGTCAGTTACCATTGAAAGTAACATGGGGACAACACAGTCATATATATTTAAAGATGTAATTTATTAGTTGAAGTCGCAGTTCTTTTTCTCTTTGTTATTGCGTTTGAAAAATAATATACCCCTACAACTTTAAAAATGGTAATTATTTATGTGTAAATTCAATACTGATTACATTTTTGGTTAAATTTTATTTTCTTTAAAGCAGAAGGACAAATGTATGACAGAAGATGCTTTTCTGGAATTAGGCTTAGATACTTTTCTTTTAAAAGGGAAAATAAAGGACTGTTTCTCTTTCTGAATGCAGTATATTGCTGGTTCCTGTGGAACAGTTATGGAAACTGGCATCATGAAAATGAGGACAACTGGCTTTCAAAATAAATAAATAAATGTTTCTGGATGTTGAAAAGCATACTATGTGTGTGACACAGTTTGCTTTGGAGGTTGAGTTTACTATAAGCCTCTTCACACTTGGTTATTTTGTATCAGATTCAGGAAAATAAGTTGATTGCTCAGCTGCCTTCCAACACCTACTTTGCTTGGATCAAGGACATTGAAAAGTGTAAGATGATCACCTTTTACTTAAAGACCTAATGGAAAGGAGAAATAGGAAAGAAAAACACCTTTGCACTGAGAAAGGTTGTGTTTTTTTGGCTGCTGCATTGTTTTTTAGGTATGTCCATAGTTAAGTGGACCTTCAGTTTAGAGGTTTAACTCTAAATCAGCGATTTTCAACCAGTGTGCTGCAAGAATTTTTAAAACATGCAATACCTGAATATTTAGTCAGGGATACTGACTGAACTCTTTTTCCCTTAGATTGTCAAATTAAAAAAAAAAAAAAATGACAACAGCCAATACAATAGTCTTTCAGTGTGAAAGAATCAAAATTGTACCATTTTTTGGGGTCAGATTGGCAAAAAAAATACATATATTTTGGTGTGCTGCAGAATTTTAGTAATTAGTTTATGTGTGCCATGAGATATAAAGGTTGAAAATCGCTGCTCTCAATTATAGTTAGCAACACTGTGCAGGATATTGGGAGGTGTTTGTAGATGCCAACAGGAACTATATTATGTAACAATATATTACAGCAGAGTTTAACGTGCTTATTTGATTTGATGTGAAGATTAGAAAGTGAAAGCACATTTAGTTTCTTTAATACATTGGAAATTGAAATAACCCCTTCAAGTATATAGTTAATGTATACGCAGGATCGGCTGTGCAAGTAGTTTTACCCATTTAAGTAAAGTTGGGTTTTCAGTTAGAAATATATTCTACATGTTATACATATTTGAAGAGAGGACATTTTAGAACAGGTTCACAGTCATAAACAACAAATTATGTTTGACCAAGTATGTTACTTCCCCATCCCCCACTGTTATGTAAGGAAAAGGTGTGGCATTTCATGTTTTATGTCATGCTGAAGATTGCAAATAGGGAGACTAAGTGTCCAGTTACCTTAATTCTTATCTATACTGTTTTTGGAGAGAGATAGGGGGGAGAAGGGTTGTGATTGAAAGCATAAGAGAAGGTAAGTAGAAAGGGAAGCAGCTAGCATTCATCCAGGAAAAAAAAGTATGTTAATTGCTACATTTATAAGAATAAACCAAGTCTAATTCTGTGACTAATTCTAATATCATAATTGGAATTTAAAGAATCTACTACCAAACTCAGTTTCATAAAATCTTTAGCAATTGTAAGATCTGAGTATTTGGATGAAGTCTATATTAAGTCAGACATGCAATTTTCTTTCTTATTCTGTTCTATACCAATTGGAAAAGTAAATTTAATTAAAAACTTTAAATACACATACTTTTAAAAAATCCAGTTATTGCCAATTTTAAAACTGAATGGTTTCCTTGCTATTGACCAGTTAGTTATTGATTTAAATACAGAATTTTCATACCCAGGGTGGTGCCAATTATTTGGTAAGTCCAGCCCTTCACCTTAATAACTTAAAGTACTAAGATATTTTGAAAATGCTCTATACTTTAATTTTTATTTCAATCAAGAGGTAAATCCCTAAATTGCTTCATTCTAAAATGGACATCATACCTTCATACTTAACCGGAAGATAAAGTAGAGGTTATTCCAGGGCATAAACATTCACTGAATTATAGGTCACTTTGGGAGTTGCCTTCACACCTTCAGTGTACTGGGAGATAATTACTTCTTCAATGTGTTAAATGGTTTTGTAGCGCCTTTTCTGCGCTGAAGGGGGAAGAAGAATCTAAAACATAACACAAGTGAACTAGATATGTTTGGAAAATTCAGTAACCATTTTATCATCCAAACTGTCACTACAGATGACAGAGAGAGAAACTTGAAGCATATCTAAATATAAGGCCAGAAGCTTCATATACTGCTAGTAAGTGATAGCAGTCAGCAGGTCAGTTTGATGCCCAGCAATAAGAAATAATGGGCTTCTTTTAGGGTAAGGACTTATGCCCTAAGTCACAAAGCAATAATTCATGTGCTTGCCAGTTTCAGTTGAGGTGTTGTAGGGCATTTGGATGTTCACATTGCTACTGTAATAATTCAGTGGAATTATGTTTTATCTTTCAGGCGATATGTTACCATAACTAAATTGGGGATATTACATGACTGTGCACTTCAAATTAGCTTAGAATGCTACAGACATTTCATTTGTCATTGGTCTAAGTTTTTTTCTTTTTATAATTTAGATTTATTTTTATTTGATAAAGCAATAAATGTCAGCTACATTGCTGATAATTTTATTATTCATAGTCTTGATAATAAAGTTTATTAAGACTCATATGATTTATAGTAGATGATAAAACGTCATTAGAGTTTGGATTTAAAATTTTTTAAATGCTATCTAGATATATAAAAGCCTAAGTGACCATTACGACCGAATGACTGGAATGACTGGTAGACCAGTCACTATGTTGCACACTGACCACCAGAGGGCAGACACTCAATGCAGTAGCTGTCCCCTGGTGGTCAGGGCACTCCCACAGCCAACCTCCTGCAGCCCCTTCCCCAGACCAGCCAACCTCCTGCAGCCCCTCCCCCTGGCCAACCCTCCCATTGGCCCCAATCAGGGGGCTGGCCGGCCACCTCCCATGTACCCCTGACTGTCCGGCCAACTTCCCAGGGTCCCTTCCCCCAGCTGGCCAGCCCCCCATTAGGCCTTGATCACTGGCCAGACAGGAACCACACCCATGCACGAATTCATGCATGAATTCATGCACCAGGCCTCTAGTAAAATATGTAAATTAAAATATGCAAATGTCTGGATTATTTTAAATCATGTCATTGTGAGGCATTTCTCCTAAACTGAATAATGCCTGCTGATTGGTAGATGCCAATCCATGTAGGGAGATACAGACCTCACAAAGTCCAGAACACACAAATGAAGGCTGGGGTGGCTGGGGAGCTGGGGGAACCAGTAACCCTTTGTTTTCAATAGGCAGGGCATGTTTGACTTCTGTAGTTACCATCTATATTAAATAGAAATTTGGTGATTTGTAGATATGCAAGGGTGTTTATCCTGATCTACACTAATCTGGACCCCTCCCTGTCTGGCACTTCCTTCCTCTTACACACACACACACACACACACACACACACACACACACACACACACACACACACACCAATGCATTTGTCTGCTTGGAGAGGCAGAGAAAGCCCCTTTTCAGGTGCCATTTACATAGAATATAGAATTTGGTGCCTAATGCTCCAGGTTGAATTTAGAGTGGATCTGGGTTTTTGTCATAAAATCATATTATATATGAAAGTTAGGTAAAATGTGTTGTTGAAATGGGACTATTAGGGTACTGTGCAGGCTTTGGGGACCTGACAAACGGAGTACAGGTTTTCATAGACACCCACACCTATTTACAAATAGACTTTTAAGTCACTGGGTAGGTTGTGTTTGAAATTCTGGTCCACTATAAGCTGTCTCTTAAATTGCAGACATGAGAGGGAGATGAAAAGCACACTAAACCAGAATTAGGAGACCTGGGGTTGAACAGTACGACCTTGGCAAACCATCTAGCATTGGATTATAGTTTACCCCTTTTACTAGTAAAAATGCAGGGTTTAGATTGCATTGATCTAAGGTACATTTCAGATCAAGGTTCCTAAAGTCCTCTGTATAGTTTTTAAGAAAAAAAGGTTTCCTAAGCATTCGTGTATATAATCCATCCTGTTCCCCCTCCTAACCCAAATCATAGCAAAAAGGAACTTCTCTTTTGAGACTTTTGAATCTCTTTCAAGATCATCTTAAATAGATTTTTAAAAAAATAATGTCATTTTAGGAAGTGAGGAAAAGAGAAAAAAAGCACATAATGTTTTCAAGGTCTTGCTGTCTACCCTCATCCCAGTCCAAAATTAACTGATACGTTAGGCCAGGGACAGTTTTTTGGGCTGCACCTTCACACTGAGTGAAAACCTTAAGTGTACTTAAGACAGTAAGGTGTGGTGGTTAGCAGCTGACTGTCATAGTTCAGTTCTGGAACGTCTATTTGCTAGGTGTGTAACTTGGTAAGTTGTATAATCTCTGTAGATCTTACTTGGTTACCTGTAAAACAGAATGATAAAAGTATCCACCTCGTGTGGTTGTTGTGAAGACTAAATGAATTAATGTAAGTCATTACTTTTATTATATTGTGGTACTTAATGATGCTTTCTGTAGCATGTACTATATGCCAGGCAAATTATTGGCTTGCTTTCTGTAATCTTAGACAATATGATTATGAATCTAAGCAGGATATTTCAGGGAAGAAGCAAACAATTAAAAAAATTATTGTGAACTTGATAGTTTGCAAGAAATTGCCTGTAAGGAAGAGAATCCAGCAAAAGAAATAAGGGCTTTTTTTTTTCTTTATTGAATTTATTGGGGGTAACATTGGTTAATAAAATTATATAGGCTACAGATTTATAATTCTACTAGAGGCCCAGTGCATGAAATTCGTACATGGGTAGGGTCCCTAGGCCTGGCCAGCGATCAGGGCCCATCAGGTTCCCCACCTCCCTGCCTCCCCACCTCCTCCTTCCCTTGCTCCCTCAGAGCCCCCACTGCCACCACTGGTCGACCACCATGTTCCACACCACCCCCTGGTGGTCAGCGCAGGTCATAGCAAGCGATTGAACTCATTCTCTTGGTGGAACTCCATATTAGCATATTAGCCTTTTATATATATAGATAGAGGGCCTTTTAGAGTAGGAAAGTTGTAACTTCTTTGTGTAGATAATACTTAGAGGCATGCAAACACAACTATCACTTGTAGGAGGTTTAATAAACTGATAGGTTTAAAAGGTGAAGACTAATAGTATCATAGTACAGGAACTAGAAGTGGAAATGCTTGCAAAATGTAAAACAAAATGTTTACATATGTATACAACTATTACATTTGTAATTCTAAGTAGCAGTCATTTTATACAATGTCTACTCAAGTCAATACATGAAGGAAGTGTTAGAAAATGTTAATCATTTATGGACTAAAATGCATCTTGTAAATTAACTCCATCAGCTGCTTTTTCTGTCCACAAGTAACCACAACTGAAATTGGCAGAAAACTACCAAAGCAAGAAAATCTAGAAGAGAAATTTGGAAGATATCTGATGTAAACCAGCAGATATCAAGAGGCGCTAGTTCCAGTCCTGGCATCCCTTGAGCAAGTCATTTAACTCATCTGAGCTCTAGTTTCCTCATCTAATGTATAAAATGTATTCCACTACTCTTAGAACATCAGGGAGTCTCATTTGATTACTTCCCCCTCTCCTGCCCCCACCCAGCAAAAATATACTGTCTTCTCCTCAAGAATTAATTACAGTTTAGCCTCCATGATAAGTGGGAAAATTGAGGTTATATACCTGAAATGCTCAGCTCCTAAAAATGTGTGTTGCAGCCAGACAAACTGACTTCATACTGGCTGAGTCAGTTGCTACCCTCTTGGATTCTTTGCGCATTTGAGGCTTAGACCCTGATTGAGAATAAATTTTCCAAAAAGTTAAATAGAAATAGAAGGGGATTTTAGGTGAAAGACCCACATACCATTTGCTTTGGTCTGATTTGTCCTCAAAAAAAAAAATTAAATAACTGAGACAGTTGTTCCTCTGAAAACATGTTACTTTTCCACGAACACTTTATATTCATAGAATTTCACTGATTTATATCCATTATAGAATATAGGTATGTTTTATTTAACTCTGATTTTTTGTGTATAGACAACCTACTGACGTTTAGAAATTGTGGTGAATGTCAACAGGATGATGTTTTGCTTGGATTAGTACTCTTATTAGGGTTAGGGTTAGGGTTAGTACTCTTGGATATGTGTGGGGGTTTTTTTTGTGTGTTTTTTTTAAGCAATTTCAGAATCCCATGAAAAGAATTTCTCCTAGATTCTGCTTTCCCCCTACAAAGGTGGGGATTGGGGTAGGGATAATCCCTATAAAATTTGCATATGTATACATTTACAGAGTAATTTAAAATATTGAGATTGGCTGCTTCCCTTTGCTAATGGAACAAATACATCATTTTCAAAAAGGAGAATCAATTATACTACTAATGTATGCAATGTTAAATGAATTCTCAGTGTCATGATAAAAACACTTGAACAGGCTCTTCAGTTTCCATATGTTCATGAGAATTGTAAACACGCCTGTAAAATGGAAACCCATAATAACCACTTTGCAGTGAAGTGCATCGTGTTTTCTGACACCTGTACCCTGGACGGAATGGGAAACAAAGACTGATCTAGTTTGAAGTAATCTTCTTACTGCTTGTCCAACCTAGCAGACAAGACAATTAAGTGCTTCACATATTTGCTAGAGTCCTATTTTGTGTGAAGTATTGAATTCTGTTTTAAATGCTTCTTATTTTAAAAGATGTCGTTCATTTGAGTTCAGCCAACATTCATTAATCCCTCGCTCTATATCAGATTGTGCTGGCCCTCATGGACAAAAAGTGATTTTCCCAAGGAATTGACAGTCTATGTTGGATTCAGTATTAAGAGTCTCCACCTTTGAGAAATCTGATTAATTTTTCAATCTAGTTAGGTAAGATAGGGACACAAGCACTGGAAAAAAATTGTCCTAGAAAACTTAGGTATATAAATAAATATGTAAAATTGTTCTGTCTTAAGGATGAGCTGTAAAATGATTTTGTATTAACTAGGTTTTAGCTAACCCTACTTTTTAGCTGTATGTTACTTGATACATTGCCAGAATCTAGATAGACTGTTGCATTAACTATGAGTGGATTTTTGGAAAAAACCTGCATTTGAAAAAGTATTCCTTACCAGTGAAAAGATAGTGATGTCAGAAAAGGTTTTAATCATGAAATTTATTATTTTGGTTATTTTTCTTGGAATACTTTACCATATAGCTTATGTAAAATAATCGATCACAATGAAAATGCATTATTTATGAAGAATCTTAATTTATGCCTCAAGACTTGCCATTTAAGTAAATTCTTATTTTCATTTTCACACAGCAGTACTTTGGTTTATTGTCTTTTGTGCTTTTCTTTATTTTTTATGCAATTTATGTGCCTTTGTAAGTCCAAACTCATTATCTATTATTGCAAATATTCCCTTCCATTGTTATGAACAAACAGAATAATGTTTTGAAAATCTCTTGTGACATCTGCTAGAATAAATGATCTCATTGAATCATACCTTGAATCTCAGACTGATGCACTGATGGGAATTTTCCACTTATTGTCAATTTGTCAATGACTAAATAAGCAACAAAGTCGATGTTTAAAAGCACTGAAAAAGGAACCAGAAAGACCAGTTGGACTTTCTCAAGAGCTGCTGTGATAAACAATTCAGCTGTTAAAAGTCTGTCAGCAAATGAAAAATATGTCAGTCTGAAATTTTGGGACATTATATTGGCAGGTGTCAATCTTCCAAAATATTTTCTGTGAGTCACTTGTTTGGCACTCTGAATACAATTTCCATAGAAGCAACATTATGTATAAAACCATCAATCAGTATATTGGTTCCATGTTCCCATGGCCTGCTTCCCTGAGCTAACTTGACAGCAGGGACTTGGTCTTTTAACATGACTTATCTTGACCTCTAGTCTTTCTAGATACCTGTAGAGGAGTGAATGAGTTTTGAATTTTAATCTCGGCATACCTTTACCTACCACTCTTAGATACATTTTTCTCTGCCTTATATGGGCCCTCCTTCCTTTTGTAAACTGCTTTTCTTAGTTTATGCAAGGTTTCAGTGGAAACACTGCCTTGACAAAAAATTACCCTTGTAATACAACTTGTTAGATAAATAGTTTATCAGATTCCTTACTAAAACATTAATTATCAGATTTTAAACATTGATTCCCATACATTCTAACCTCAATTGCTTGGATTATAGCTATGGTGAGATAAGTTTACATAGTGCTCTTTCTCAGACTATTCATGTGCAGCTGGCAAGTACCAAGACCCAGCCTCCTTGGCCAGGTGTTGGCAGCAAACTTTCTGTGTCCTTGCCTTTTGTGAACTAGTAGTACCTTTTGTATAACTTAGCTAATGAATTGAGATCAAAAGTAGATGTAATTTTCAGTACATGAAGTTTTTCAGAGGAAAAATGTTAGACAATGACACTAGTGTAATTAGTACTATATAATTACATAAACATTAAAAGTAATAAAATAGGAAATATCATAGATTGTTTTGATGTAATAAGTGTAGCAAATATTCTTTTACTTTAGCAATGTAGTTTGAAATACTCTCAGCCCAGCTGGTGTTCCTCAGTTGTTTGAGCATCGTCCCATGAACCAGGAGGTTACGGTTTGATTCCTGGTCAGGACTCATGCCTAGGTTGCCAGCTTGATCTCCAGTAGGGGGCGTGCAGGAGGTAGCTGATGGATTTTCCTCTCTCTCTCCCTCTCCCTACCTCTTTCTGAAATTAATAAAAACATATATATAAAAAAAGAAATACTCAAATATTTTGGTGGTCCCTACCTCAAGTTTTCACTATAAGATTTGAATAAATTATAATTTTTAAAAACTAAACTTTTAATTGTAAGATGATTATAAATTCACATGCAGTTATGCTATATAATAAAAGGGTAATTTGCAAATTGACTGTAATGGCAGAACATCCAGAATGACTGGTTGCTGTGATGCTCACTGACCACCAGGGGGCAGATGCTCAATGCAGGAGCTGCTCCCTCGTGGTCAGTGTGCTTCCACAAGGGGAGCTCCACTTAGCCACAAGCTGGGCTGAGGGCTGCGAGTGCAGCAGCGGTGACAGAAGCCTCTCCCTCCTCTGTGGCAGCACTAAGCTGTCAGTCAGACATCCCCCAAGGGCTTCCGGGCTGCCAGGGTGATGTCTGACTGCCAGCTTAGGCCTGATCCCCCAGAGAGTGAACCTAAGCTTGTAGGGGGACATTCTCTGAGGGGTCCCGGACTGCAAGAGGGCGCAGGCTGGGCTGAGGGGATCCCCCTCCCTCCCCCAAGTGCACCAATTTTCATGCACTGGGCCTCTAGTCTATACATATATAAAAGGCTAATATGCAACGTGTCCCCTCAAGAGTTTGACAGGGAGAACGGGAGTTCAATCACTTGCTATGACATACGCTGACCACCAGAGGGTGGCATGGAATATGGTGGGTGACCAGCAGCAGTGGTGGGGCACAGAGGGAGTGAGGGAAGGAGGAGGCAGGGAGGTGGGGAGGCGAGCCGGCGGGGGGGGGGGGGGGTGTAAACTTGATCAGCCCTGATCACCAGCCAGGCCTAGGGACCCTAACCATGCATGAATTTCATGCACCGGGCCTCTAATAAGAAATAATACAGGTATCCTGTGTACCCCTTACCCAGTTCCCCTCAATGGTAACATCTTTCAGAACTGTAGTGCAATATCACAACCAGGGTCTTGACATTGATACTGTCAAGATACAGAACATTTTTATCACTTGGGATACATGGGTCATGTTGCCCATTTATAGCTACACCCCACTTTTATCTTCTCCTTTCTTAGCAACCATGAATTGTCCTTCATTTCTATACTTCGTTATTTTAAGATTGTTATATAAATGGAATCATACAGAATGTAACTTTGGAGGATTTTCTTTTTCACTAAGCATAATTTTTACATATTCATCCAGGTTGTTACATGGACCACAGTTTGCTTGTCACCTATTGAAGGACATCTGCCTGGTTTATGTTCAATTTATAATAATTTTCAACTTACAAATAGAACTGCTATAAATATCAGTATATAGGCTTTTGAGTTATCATATGTTTATGTTTCTTGGGGGTAAATGTCCCGGAATGCAATTGCTAGCTTAAATTATAATTTTTTAGAGTTTTCTATAATTACACACTGAATTACATGAGATCTTGGTAATTTAAAAGTTATTTTTATAGTTTCAGTAAATTACAGAATTTGTTTTAAAAATCAAGTCTTTTCTCTTTGTTACAGAGTGTTTTACATGAAATTGCTTTATAACTTGACTTCAGGATTTGTTTTTTTCTGTTTTGTTTGTTTTAGACATCAAGTGTATTTAATTTCTAATAAAAACACTATATTTTAATATGGCTCTTCCAGAATTTTACCTGTGTATGATGTAAACAATTGTAGATAATATTCTTGAAAAAAAAAGTTTATTGTATACAATGCTAACAGGCAAAGTGGGGATGTAACATGCAGACATTATCCTTGTTTGTATTTGGAATTGATCCAGTTGTCAGGTGGAAGTCATCAAGCACATCTGATACTTTTAAAGGCAAGGGCTCTTTCTTTATAGATTAGAAGGCATTTCAATAAAGCACAGTTTTGTTATTCCCCCTCCCCCTAGTTGTTTTTCTGATTTTTGCATGAGTGTTGTATACAGTTGCTGCCAGAGGAAAATGTTGAAATGATGTCTGGCCTAAATAAAGTCATCACTATTGATAATTGGATTTTTTTCTACCCTGAAGGTCAAAATGATGCTTTTTATAGCTTTAAAATACCACCATATCATTTATTTAGTTTTATTATATATCTTGTTCTGTATTGCTTATGTATATCCTAATATTTTTAATGCTTTTAGCATTCATGGTCTTCAGAAATCATAGCTGAGAGGACAATTAATGGCTGCAATCATTACTAAAATAGAGCTATACAATAACATTCTTCTTTAACACAGCTTTTAAAGATTTGGTTCTTTCTTTATATTTGAATGATATAACCTTAGAGACCTTTAATTTTGCAGAAATGTGATCTTCCTAACAAGTTGTATATTTCTTGAAGGCTTTTTCTATAGGTAACTAATAGGCAACTAATCTGCCCTTCTCTGTCTGGTGAGCCCATGGTTTTCTTCAAGGCCAATTACCCCTTCTTAGTGAAGACTTCCTTGGCCCTTCTCTCTAGATTTAAATCTTCCCTTTTGTGCTTCTGAGCACTTTAAAAATTATATATTTTTTATTTCAGATAGGAAGGGAGAGGGAAAGATAGAAACATCACTGATGAGAGAAAAATCATTGATTGGCTGCCTCCTGCATGCCCCCTACTGGGGATTGAGCCCACAACCTGCGCATGTGCCCTTGACTGGAATCAAACCTGGGACCCTTCAGTCCCCAGGCTGATGCTCTATCCACTGAGCCAAACCAGGTAGGGCCTTCTTAACACTGTACCTAACTCAGCTATGAACATGTGTCACCTTGAGTTGGAGTTGCTTCTGTATCTGTGTTGGCTGGCTATGTTGTGAGCCCTGCCCAGGTTAGGACTGTGTCACAGCCATCATTGTAATGAATAATTAAATACTCTGTTTATAACCTTAGTTTGTCCCTCTCTCCTCTAACTTTTAATGCCTCCCTGTTGTTTACTCTGCAGGATCACTTCCAACTCCTTAGCTTGCCTGCCACCTAAGGCCCTTCACAATCAAACACTAATTACTCTCCTTCCTGAACATTCCACATCAGCAAAAGTAGTTTTTACTCACTGTTCCCTACCCCCCTGCACTTGAAGTTTAAATATTCATAGCCTCTTAGACCTAGTTCAAATTCTTCCTAGTGTGTGTGTGACCTTCTCAGACCACTCTGTCTGACCAGTGGTCATCTCTCCTCCAAATGTCTTTACTTGTTCTCTGGCTTTTAATGATAAACTCTCCATAGTGATTGGTTTTTCTGTTGTATTGGACTGCTAATTTCACTGGTTAATTTTTGTCTTTCTTCCAGCTAGATTTTAGTTTCTTAAGGGAAGGGTTCTTGTCTTGTACATTTTCTATGTAAAATAATTGATCACACTGAAATATTTCAAGAAGTCACTCAGGAAGTAGAGGTTGTGTCGGCTGGGATGTTGAGGGCAAGGTCAACCTCTAATTAGGTCATACTAAGATGTACACTCATTTGTCCCTTCATTAATAGTTATTTTCTTTTTTTTTATCCTTACCTGAGGATATATTTATTAATTTTTAGAGAGAGGAGGAAGGGGGGAAAGAGAGAGAAAAAGGGAAACACTGAGGTGAGAGTGAAACATTGATTGTCTCCCGCATGCAACCCAACTGGGGTTGAACCTGCAATTTAGGTATATGTTCTGACCAGGAGTCGAACCTGTAGCCTTTTGGTGTACGGAACAACACTCCAACCAGCTGAACCACCAGCTAAATGCAATAGTTATTTTCTGAGCACCTAGTATGTGCCTATCTTTGGTATTGGAGACTTCATTTAAGATCCCATTTGTCGAGCTGTATTAAGTGGTGGTTTGCTTCTCTAAGTTGTTGTCTTTGATTTTTATGTAGTGCTGTCCCACACTGAAAAGAGTGGAAACTGGTTTAGAAAATGAAATTTCATCTCTTGAAATTTTTAACAATGGAAAAAAAATGTTTCTGAACATACAGAGTTGTGATATCCATATGATAGCCACTGACCACATAAGCTATTTAAAGTTTTAAATTAAAAATTCAGTTTCTTATCCACACTGGCCACATATTAAGTTCTGAATAACCACGTATGGCAAATGGCTCTAGTAATAAGCAGCTATAGAACATTTCCTTTGTAGAAAGTCTTATTGGAACTGGTACAGAGAATAGCTGGGACCAGTAGTAAATAATAAAATGATAGATGCTTTTGGGGTACTGATGCAAAATAACACAGCTTTGCAGTTTCCAACGCATTATATTAATATTCACTTGGTCCTTCCAATAACTATAAAATAGGTGATATATTACTTTCATTTTACAAACAAGGAAATTATTTTCAAAAAAAGATTTTGAGAGAGAGATTTGTTGTTCTGCTTAGTTATGCATTTATTGGTTTATTGTTCTATGTGCCCTGACCAGGGATCAAACCCACAACCTTGGTGTATAGGGAAGGTGCTCTAACCAGCTGAGCTACCCAGCTAGAACAAGAGTCAGTAACACTTAAAAAGGATATTAAAATTGCTATAAGTGGAGCTTACAGTTCAGTTCTACATACTGAAAATAGATGTTATTCAGTAGTTAAATATTTGATTAATGAGTTATGGAAAGTATTTGATGTATAAGGATGTGTAATATTTTTGCCTTTGCTTAAAATCTCATCAAATTTAAAAAACAACTTTGTATTGGCTTATGCTTTGAAATTTTAAATGGAAATTAGTGAATTTTAGTCCATAATCATTTATTTCTGAGGTCCAGTACTAGGCACGGGGAGGGTGATGGAAATGAACATGGTGGGTTCCTTTTGTTTACATTTTATACTAAGGACATTACTCTTAGAAGTGATTTGATAGCAGCAGCGGTGCCTCTGAGATTTCAGAAATGCCATTACTGACTACAGAAAGACTTGAATGTCTTCATCTGTGTAGTAACTTGGAGTTTGCCAGAGCCTTTTACTCTCCTGTCCAGTGTGCATGCTGAGACCTACAGGGGCAACAAAAAGCTTGTCCTCAAGAAGCTAGTATTAAAATGTCCCATGATTCTGGGGGTAAAGAAGAAAAAAAAATGTGCTGGGCATTTTTGATTTGTAGTTTTGCTTCAGAAATGAAAATGAAAAATACCTGAAACATAGAAATTTGGGTATACAGAGTAAGTTAACCCATATGCGAAATATAATTCATGTAGCATTTAGAGTATCACCTGTTCTGCCAAAGGCTATTTGGATATTTATAATATCATTTGTGGGCCTTACAAAATTAGCAACTTAAAAATTAGCCTGCTGCTATATTTGGTTAAACATTTAACTAACTCACCCCTAATGCCTTGGCAGGGCCAGACCAAATGATTTCTTGGGCCTTATATGGCATGGGCCAAACTTTCCCCACCCTGCTTTAAGTGGATGCCTTAATTTCATGTTTTTATCATTTACTGTATAACAAAAGTCTATGTTACAGCTTATAATCTTATTTTCTCTGCTTTTAAGAAATTAGGTGGTTGATCCTCCTCAGAGGGAACACATAGGCTGTATCTAGTGTGCAGGTCAGACTCAATCAGATTGTGTAGACATTTTAGAACTGATAGAGTCAGTTGGAAGAGCTTTTTGTTCACCTTTTTTGGATTCATTTTAATTTTTAGTTTTGTGCTGAGCTTGTTAAAGCTTTTTGGAGTAGAGATAGAACTGAGGAAAAACACATTTTCACGCTATGTCTTTTAGAAATTATTTGATAAGAAATATTTAAGTTTTAGCTATCTGTTGAATAAGAATGAGTAATTTAAGCATGTTTAATTTTTCAGTAATTAGAAGGATTTAAATGCCTTTGTTAAGTTTAATGTGGTATCTAAAATGGAATGACTTTTCAATGACTAGTGCTTCTTTTCTTTGAAATAATGCTTAGTTCAATTAATGGCAGTTAATAGAAGGAAATTATCCTGATTTCTTAACTATGAATAAGATTGAAGAAATATTAAAACAGACATTCATTGATACTATTTAGGTTGGATGCTACTGCTTCTGTCAAATCAACTAGGAGAAAAGATGAATTTTGCTTCCAGTATGTCTCCTCTCATATGTGTGATGTGCTTCTGTTACTTCAGTGATGTGCACAATTTGAAATAAAGCACAATTCTTCATGTCAGCATTTGAAGGTGGTTTGTTTGTTTTTTTGACAATGAGCAAAACGTTAGACATTTCAGTGAGAATAGCTTTCATGATCCAGAAAATACAAGCAGACAATTTAATTGTTCTTAACTATAAAAATTAAATCTGATACTAAATTTAATTCAGGAATATATTCATGTAGGATTTCTCCCCTTATTTTAAACAAAAATTAAATTTGCATGTCTAAGCAACTGATGTTTCATTCACAAGAAAATTCTTGCTAAGTGATTCATAGCCTGTCCTACTAACTGCCTGGTTATTATTAATCCTACTAGAGGCCCAGCCATGCGAGGAGGTACCCCACCTCCCACCTTGTGAGGAGGCTCCCCTGACTCACGCAGCACTGGCCTCCGCGGGAGTCAGGCCGGACTGACACCGCGGGAGGCCGGACTGGTGCAGCGGGAGGCTGGGACCCATGCCAGACTCACAGCGTCCCCTGGTCCCCCTGCCTGTGTCTGCTCCGGGGCCACCTGAGCCGCCGCACCGGCTCGGGCAGGCCCCCTGTCTCCCATCTCCGCTCCGGGCCTCACCTGCATGCGCAACCTCCTCCTGTCTGGTCATGACCCATTACGGAGTCCTGGCCTAATTTGTATGTTACCTCTTTTTTATTTTATTTTTTGTTTTTTGTTACCTCTTTTTGATAGATAGATAGATAGATTCTTTGACTTTTTTGCTGTATCCATAACCATGCTCATCTTCATCTTAAAACTTTTCTTACATTAAAACCTGCTCATTGGCTATCATTTTCTCTCCTTCAACTCCAAGGCTCTGAAAAATTCATCCACACTGGGTGGCTCCATAGTGTTTCTTGAGAAGGGGCTTAGGCTGGTGGCCTGGCTGAAGATTGGGACCAGAGTCTTGAAATTGTGTCTATCACAGAAAAGCTGTTTTTAAGTTAGACTGTTCATAAAATGGTGTGACATAGGTATACTGACTGAAGTTCCCAGCTGCATTGGACTTACACCATTGTCTTACGGAAGAAAAGGTTGTTTTGTTGTTTCATTTCCTCACAGTTTAAGGCTTTTGTTCTGTAATAGAGATGAGAGAAGGATCCAGGTAAGATTTGGGTCTTTCTCACCGTTGCTGCTCTTCCCTCCCCCACACCTCACCTAGTGGGAGACTGCCTCAGGACCTGGCCAGTCTTTCCTGTTAGCAGCTGGGGAGGCCCACAGAGAAAAACCTGAATGTAAATTCACCCCCTGTCTGTGGCCCTAAGGGGTTCTATGTTCTTTCGCTTGCCTACATTTAGCCTTTACCAATATGGCAAAAATTCTAGCTCATCTCTTTTAGCAGCATTTAGTAGCATCTAACCCAGGTAAGAAGTTCATCCTTGCCTCTCTTTCCTTTATTTCAGCTTAGTTGGTTATAATGTGTTTTCAGCTGTCTGATGGGTTGAAAATATTGTGAACTGGCAGATTGTGTGGTGTTTTTGTTGCTGTCATCAGGGTGAAATCTCTGCTCTTCCTTACTCTTGAAAGAAATGTTATGTTCTATTATAGCTGCTTTGCAGAGGATAATCTTTCTACTAGAAATGCCAAAAACCTTGGCCCTACTTTTAAATCCTTTTATTAGAGCTTTTTTAGTTTTTGATAACTTGTTTGCTGTCTGCCACTAAATTGTGGACTAAAAGTCATAAATTGACTTTATTCCTCTTTTAAATCATCAGTGCCCAACAGAGTTCCTGGCACAGAATGGGTGTTTGTAGTTTGCATTTTAATCTAAGGAAGGGCATTTTTCTTAGTGTACTTAGGGGTGGCAGCCCATTCTGTCTGTGCCCTGCCCGCATCCCATGGCACTCACTACCAGTTTATTGTCTTCTGACCCAACAGCTTCCTAATTGCAAGCCCCTGGGACTTTGAGCCTGGAGGCTTTCCCTGCCATGGTAATAGGTCAAGTCAGAAATGCCAAGAAGTTACTACCCCTTGAAGTAGCCCCAATCGTTAACTAGAGGGAATTGGACCGGTAGTCCAACTTCTTCACCCAGAAGTCCTCAGAGGGCATGTCAGTAACTGCTCAATAATGTACCTGTATTGACTTCTTTCCCTGGCCTGTCTCACTTGTCGACCTCCCAAGTCAATTACTTGCACTCAGATCCTGTCTTGGATTCTGATTTTGGGCAAATTCCAGCTTAATACAGACAATTATATTTCACATAAATATTCAGACATTTGAAATAGTTCCAGATATTAGGAATAGTTTACAAAATCAAGGAGACTTGTAGTCTCTCTTCTCTCTTTTTTTTTTTTTTAAAAAGGAGTTATAGCTTTCAACAGATTTTCAAATGGTGTTTTGCTTTGCCCTTCCCCCCAAAGACTTAGGATAAATTGTAATAAAGGGGACAAGTCCTTTTTTTCCTTTTTAACTTAAGACATTAATGCAGTTCTTTTCCTTCCAGAGGACTGATACACTGAATCTTTTTAGATAAGATCAGGAAACCATTGGGACATTGTAGGTGTACATGTGATCATATTTCAATAAGTGAATTTTAAAGATTATTTCAGTTTACATTTATGTTACTGGCTATCATCAGCTACATGCAGAGCAGAAGTGTGTTGTGTCATATTTCATCACTCCTTTCTGTGCTTTTGAATTGAGACTCATCCTCTAAACTTTTAATTGAAATAAAATAGTGTTAGTCTTGGATTCAAGAACCACTGTTTTAAATATAGGAAAATTCACTTTTTAAGTAGTTTTTTTACCCTGATTATAAATGTGATCTATACTTTTGTAGAGAAATCTTCAAGTGCAGAGAAGCACAAAAGAAAGTAAAACCCACCTATATTTACCTGCATCCAGAGGTGAGCACTGTTGGCATTTTGATGTAAATAATCAAATTCCTTTTTAAATTTATGGCTGTATTAAACTTAAGCCACAGATATAATGATCACACTTTTAAAAATAATGTTTTAAAAAAGGAAGGGAGAAGGAGAGAGAAACATTGATAAGAGAGAAACATCCATCAGCTGCTTCCTGCATGCCCCCAGCTTGTGCCCTAACCCAGAATCCAACTGACAACCTCTCAGTGAATGGAACAAGGCTCAACCAACTGAACCACACCAGCCAGGACATGATCACACTTATTTGAGGATAACTGTGAGGACACTGCTGATGAGGTCAGTGCTTAGAGAATCAAAAACTTTGAGGCCAAGGAAGGATGTTAGCAATCACCATATGTGGTCCCTTGTTCCCTTTACAGGTGAAGAACCTGAGATCTGGTGAAGTGGTCATTCAGGTTCATAAGCATTCCTGGTTCTGGAGGCTAGGTGCTTGTGGTTGTGTCTGTGTGTATCTGCAGCCTGGTCCTCCTTTGTCAGGATAGTCTTTGCAGTCTGAGTCCTTTCTTGAGGGGTACCAGATTGTTCTCTGTAGCCTTATTTCTGCTTTACTTCTGAAGACAATCAGCTTGCTGTTCCAATGGTCACTGTACTTTAGTTTACTGTGGAGGATTTATTAGGGAGGCTTGACTTCAGGTTGAGAGGCAGGAAACAATGACAGGTGTGCGGCTTCTTTGAAATCTTTGTTACTGATACCATTTTTGTCATCAGTCCCCAAGGCAGGTCTAAGTTTCAAAGCTGAGAAACAGACCTAAGTCTTGACCTGAAGCCTAAACCAGATACCGTGTTAATATCCCAAATTATTAGCCAGGTCATAAAAGATATATTGATCTTATTGAGAGTTAACATCTTTCTGTCATTTCATGGATTTTATGT
Source organism: Corynorhinus townsendii (assembly GCA_026230045.1). Classification (NCBI taxonomy): domain Eukaryota; kingdom Metazoa; phylum Chordata; class Mammalia; order Chiroptera; family Vespertilionidae; genus Corynorhinus; species Corynorhinus townsendii. The sequence continues at coordinate 58,402,225 of JAPDVU010000005.1, read as the reverse complement.
TTGATTTTAGGGTTTAGGTCATATGAGTATTTTTTAAACTTTGTATAGTAATTGCTACTTTATGCTTTTAAATTTTAGGATGTACTAAACACACACATGTTATGGAATCCAGATGCTGCCCCAGATTTGACATACAAATGTTTTCAAAAAAATGAAATCAGTCTGTTTTGCATATTCAAAATGTACCTTTTTATAGAAAGTAAATACGATATATATAGTTTTCTTAATGACACAAATGTTCTATATAAGATGAATCAAGCAGTTGATCCCTCAATCATTTATTCTCATATTGTCACCAAAGCTATTCAAGTGGCCCTCTATCTATTCTTGGATTTATTATCTTGATGAAAAGGTCTAACCCAGGAAAATCTTTCTGCTTTAGGTTAAGTAGCTGGCCTTAGTACTTGAACCGTTGGTCTAGTGGTGCATTGTGATGTTGACAAGTAAATATGAGAAACTAAAGATACTATTGAATAAAATCTTAGGCTCTACAAGTTGCAAAAAAGAAATTGGTGCCGAAACCAGTTTGGCTCAACGGATAGAGCGTCGGCCTGCAGACTGAAGGGTCCCGGGTTCAATTCCGATCAGGGGCATGTACCTTGGTTGCGAGCACATCCCCAGTGGGGGGTGTGCAGGAGGCAGCTGATTGATGTTTCTCTCTCATCGATGTTTCTAGCTCTCTATCCCTCTTCCTTCCTCTCTGTGAAAAAATCAATAAAATATATTTTTTTTTAAAAAAAGAAAGAAATTGGTGAGGTGGCAGTGAGTGATGTGTGCTAAATAAATTTGCATCAGGATTTGTCTTTTATTGATGTACTAGGGGCCCGGTGCACAAATTCGTGCACATTGAAAGGAAATTAATTAGAAGGCATAATTTAATATAGCTATTTGCCCTTTATACTAGAAGTGTCAACCAAATTCACAATTGACAGTGACAGATCGAAACACACATGTGCAATTGGTGCCAGCGAGAGCTTTATATGTATCACTATTGCGCAAGTCAACTTAGCCTTTTATATATATAGAATAAACTTGCTTAATTAGAACTGCTTTCTGATTTAGCTAAACTTTTTTCAGCCCAGTGAAGCACCCCAACTTCTCTTTCTGGTAATTGTCAGCAACACAGCAGTTAATATCAACATGAAGCAGATTATTATTGTAGATCATGCAGGGAGAATAAAGGGTAAAATATTTAACTACAGCAGTGTTTGACGATATTCTGCTCAGTGAGAAAACCTGAAGTCATTTTCAAGGTCCACCATTCCTTCTTTTCAGTCGCATCAAGTTCCTAAGCTTTCTAAATCTCCATTTTCAAGCTAATGAAAAGAAAATAGGATTGTGCCGAGATTCCTATCTACCTACTCTAGGACTTCAGTGAGGATCAAATGAGATGAGGCACAGGAAAATGTTTCACAGACATTTGGTTAAAGTGTGAAATGTTTCCATCTGGCTATAAAGAAAGTTGTGTTCCTGGGCTGAAGAAACTGCAAGGAGGCTAGTCGCTAGGGAGAGGAAGCCAGACATTGCTACGCCTGGGACATCATTATCCAGAGCCCACAGCAACCGTTTCCAGGCTGGCCAAGGGGTCTCAGCAGTATCGGGGTGGTGGCGGGGCCTGTGTCCCACTTAGGGGAAGCCAAGTGTTGCTTTGTCGGCACCAGGTCCGTGCTGCCGTTTCTCTGTAAATGGCCATTGCGCGTCATGGCAGCTCCTGCGTTGAGCGTCTGCCCCCTGGAGGTCAGTGTGCGTCATAGCGACTGGTCAGATGGGTGGAGGAACACTTAGCATATTAGCCTTTTATATTTATTGATGTATTTCAATTAGTTTGTTGTTTCAAGTATCATGTCTTAGGGCCAACTACAAAGCTAGTCAGCCACAAATCCCAGGAGTTTGGACACCAATTTGGTTACATATAAATTTTTTAATGTATAAATTCACATTATCCAAATTTGTGTAGTGTTGAGGCACTTTATCACAAGATTTTGCTGTAGTTTTTTTCATTACAAGACTGTTCCTATCCTGAATTTGTTGGTGACCAGAAACAAGTTCAGGATATTAACCAGGTGGTATCTATTAGTCATTGTATCAAAGGAGAGCAATAAACCTGTCATCAATAATTATAGAAATCTTCAAGTGCTGGCTAGGTATCTGATTTAGGAGTACTGGCAGTGGCCAAATCTTTAGGTCTAGAGTCTGACCTTACCTCTTGGTTTGGCTTGAACCTCTTTCAAATCCTTAGACACCTACGTGCATAGTGCTGTGCCTGATAGGGGAGACACACATGCTCAGTGCATTTCATATGCTTTTAATATATAATCTGCCCCATTATGTGTACCATGGAGAGGAAGAAAACTTGTTTACAGCAGTGGATGGTGGGTCCAGCTGTTGCAAGACCATAGGAAACTTTTTCAAAACTTCAGGTTTAATATGATTATATCAGCACCCTGGGCAAGGTACCATGCTTTCCATTAGCTAATTTAAAAAAGAATTCTGGACTTTAATTCCCTCCCTCCCCTCCAAAAATTTAAAAACAGAAAATGATCTAGGCCAACTCAGCTGGAGATATGCTTTTTGCAAATAAGGGATTGGAAAGAAACCATGCCAGAGTAAATGAACTGCTTCACTGCAGCAGAAGTATCAGCTCCCGTGCCATTGAAATATTAATTATGGCCTGGTTTCTCTGTAAGCCAAGCAGCAAGGGACAGATCCTGTAGGGAACAGTGAAGGGTCAATCTTACATCCAGGTTCCCTGAAAATCTGCTGTCATATTCATCAACTGGGGTTAGGCTGAGGTTCAATTTCCTGGTATAAATTTCCTGGTTCAAAAAATGGATAAAGCCCCATGCCCTCTGAGCTATAGGGACTGGCTTTTGAGGTATGCAAATAAATAAGTTGATAACCATAATAATATTTCATATCTGTTACCAATAAGCCAAGGACAAAGTTTATTCTCTCAGCTCTTGTGTTCTAAAGAGAAATTCTTAGTTCAGGCAAAAACATTTTCAGTGTTCTAAAATAGACTGGCAAAGGTTTGAGATCTTAAATTTTCAGTTTTGTTTTTGAAAGGGTGTGGCTTGAAGTTTAACCTCTTGTTATCTACAAGATATGAGGCTGTTGAAAAAAGAAGACTTTTTTAGCTGTATTCCAGATTACAAAGACATAATCATTACTTAGGTTATTTTGACTTTGTTTTTAATTAGGGAAGGATTTAAAAGAATTACTTCTGTACCTTAAAAGTAATCACATCATGTTGTGTGTTTTGTTTCTTCCACTCAGTGGGTTCGAATATTTTAAGATGAGATGCTCACAAGCAGATGACATGCCATGATTTTGACGTTCAATGTTTAGTAAACACTTTGGACTATGCTGACAATATATGTGGTCATTAAATTCCTATACTAAAAGGTATTCACCCGTTATAGAGGTGGTGTACTAATCAAGATAAATGCAGTCATTAGTGTGTGTCTACTGTCCACTGCTCTACTTTGACAGTATTTTAACTTTTTCTGTTGGGTAGCTTTGTAAATATTTTATTGAATTATGTAAGTTATTAGCAATGGCTTAAACCTTAATCAGCATGGTGAAGCACAAACAAAATATAAATTATCTACATTATATTTTGGTAGTTGTTCAGAACATAATTTGAACTTTTGGCCTAAATGAAACTGATGATCACTAATGATCATAAGACTTTGGTTAGGGTTTTTAGGTAATATTTCAAAAACAAAAAGATACCAAGAGTAATGTAATGAATACCCATGAAACTATCCTTTGAATTTAAGAACTCTTACCAAATTTGCTTAAGGTTTCTAAAGTTGGTGTTTATCCTTTTTATTATGTTTTTATTTTTACTACATTTATATATTGTTAAGAACATGGGCTTTTAAATGCTGAAAATTTTGTTATGCTTGATTCCCTGTGTCTCCTCCCTTCTCCCCATTAGAGTTAGTAAATTCCACCCACTCGTTCATTTTCTAGGCTGGGCTCCCCCCAAGCCAACATTCTCCAGGAGGTTTCAATTATTTTTTTTTCTTTTCCATTAGTAGGAGTAACTTAAGCAGCATTTATTTTTCAACCCTTTATACTTTCCATCAATTTAGATATTCATTAGCTAATTTTAAATGCATAATTTTTAAATTTCATTTTTAATTGATATATTTTTATTTAAGCTTCCATAGGCAGCTTGACATTTTTGTACTTAAAATAAGACTTGAGATATTTATCCAATTGGAAAAGAAATTCAATGAAGAACAACCATTTTAAGGGGAAAAAAACTTTATTAACCAACAACAGGTGGTAATTTTGTTCCCTGTCATGAGGACAACTGAATAAGACTTTATGAGTATTGATTACTCTTTGATGTGTTAATTGGTCTTTGACTTATTGTGTGACCCAGACAAGTGATCCTTTTTTTCCAAGCCATGAAATAGAAATGTATTTCTAAAGAATTTATTATTTATTTTTTGGATTTATGCAACTTTTGTACTTCCTTGTGCTTATTGCCATATTCTTTACCCCAGTTTCTCTTTGTATCTTTCAGGAGAGATAGTTCAGCCCATTTCTCACATTTACTTGAGTAAATGTTGAATCCCAGGGCTTGCCCATTACATGGTTCCCCAGTTTTGTATCAGCTGTATCGTCAACCTAAGCTGCCCTGGTTAAATTGTCCTTTCTCAAGATGCCTCCTTGTCAGCTGAGAGGAGGTCAGAAAGAAAGGGACTTAGTCCTTCTTTTCAAACTTTAGCTCAGAGTTGCTGCTGCTTCACATGAGAGCCAAATAGCAGACTTATCCTGTGTCTCTAGATCAGGAAAGTATACCTGTCCTCTTCTACTCAGAAGTCAGTGCCAGCTCAGTGCTCTTCCTGATTTCTATTGAATGTTTCCTTCTTAATTCTAAATAACTAGCATTCTTTAAAATTTGCAGCCTATATAGCAGCGATTTTTAATCGGTGTGCCCCCGGAATTTTTAAAGCATGCAATACCTGACCATTTAGTCAAGGGCATTGACCTCTTTTTCCTTAGATTATCAAAAACAATGACAACAGCCAGCACAATCGCCATCCAGTGTGAATGAATCAAAATTGTTTTTGTTATCAGATTAGCAATAAATACATTTTTTGGTGTGCCTCAGAATTTTACTAGTTTGTGTGCCATGAGATGAAAAGGGTAAAAAAAATCACTGCTATATAGGATTTTTGTTTACACATAATCTCTTTTTACACAAAACCATTTATTAAAATGGCTAGTGTATTTCTTTAGAGAGAAAAAAACCCCAAATATTTTAAAGCAAAATCATGTAAGTAGAAAATTAACAAAAATTAAAAAGCAAAAATTGAAGTGCTTTTAAAAATTAAGGTAAAATTCACATACTTTAAAATGTATTCCTTTAAAGTGTATAATTTTTTAATAGTTTTTAGAACATTTACAGAGTTGTACAATCATCATTATATGATTCCAAACAATTTCATCACCCCCAAAATAAATCCTGTACCTGTTTAGCAATCATTCCCCATTTCTCTTCTCCTGCCGTTGTTAGGAACTACTAATATATGTTCTCTATGGATATGCCTATTTTGGACATTTTATCTAAACAGAATCATGCAATATGTATACTTTTGTGTCAGGCCTCTTTTGCTTACCCTATAATGTTTTGAGGATGCATTCGTATCTTAGCATGAATCATTATTTTCTTTTTATGACTGAACTAGAAGCCAGGTGCATGAAAAATGTGCACGGGTAGGATCCCTAGGCCTGGCTGGCGATCAGGGCCAATGAGGGCCTTCCTTCCCCTGGCTGCTGGCTGCCAGCTGGGGCCTTCCTTTGTTCAGCGTTGCCCCCTAGTGGTCAGCGCATGTCATAGCAAGCCATTGAACTCCTGGTTGGTCGAAATCCCGAAGGGACACTTTGCATATTAGCCTTTTATTATATAGGACTAGAAGCCTGGTGCACGAAACTAGTGCACTGGAGCAGGTGTCCCTCAGCCCAGCCTGAACCCTCTCCAATCTGGGACATACCTCTCACAATCCAGGACTGCTGGCCCCTAACCACTTACTTGCCTGCCTGATTGCCCCTAATGGCTTCTGCCTGCCAACCTGATCACCACCTAACAGCTCCCCTGTCGGCCTGATTGTCACCTAACCGCTCCCCTGCAGGCCTGGTCCCTCCCCAACTACCCTCCCCTGCTGGCCTGGTTGCCCCCAGCTGCCCTCCCCTGCCAGCCATCTTGTGACAATGTGGGGGCTGTCATCTTGTGATGATGTGAGGTGGCCATATTGTGGCAGCCATCTTGTGACGATGTGGGATGGCCATCTTGTGATGACATGGGGGCTGCCATCTTGTGGCAGTGTGGGGGCAGCCATCTTGTGAAGATGTGGGTGGCCATCTTGTGACGACATGGGGGCGGCCATCTTGTGATGATGTGAGAGCGTGGTGGTAATTTGCATATTCTTTATTATATAGGGTAATAGTCTATTATATGGATATATCACAATTTGCTAATCTGTTGATCAGCAGATTGACATTTGGGCTGTTTTCAGATTTGGCTATTAAGAAAATGCTACTATAAACATTTATGTGTGTTTTTCTGTAGACATATGTTTTCGGTTCTAGGTACACACCCAGGAGTGGAATTGCTGGGTCATATGATAACTTTATGTTTAACTCTTTTGAAAAACTGCCAACTGTTTCCAAAGCAGCTGCACTGTTTTGCTTTCCCACCAACAATGTTTGAGGGTTCCAATTCTCTGTATTCACCCACACTTGGTATTGTCTGTCTTTAATTACAGCTTTTCTAGTGGGTGTAAAGTGATAACTCATTACAGTTTGATTTACATTTTCCTGATTTAGTCATTCGAGCATATTTTCATATGCTTATTGGCTATTTGTATATATATTTTGGGAATATGTCTATTTAATTTTTTTGCCCATTTTTAATTGTTTTAAGTGATTTTATTTCAAGAACTATGATTACTTTTGCAGAAAGAAAATTTTCTAGGAATGAATGATAATGTATGAGTAAAGTACTAGTAAAAGTATTGACTGCCTCATCGCACATGAAAATAGCAAAACTGGTTACACAAAGGAACATTATCTAGCCATCTGTATTATTGTAATGGTGCCAGATTAGTTTATAGCCTTAGTGTCAGGTATTAAAACATTAATGTTAGAGATATTTTATTCTACTTAGAGTAATATCAGTAAAGTTTATAGATTTGTTAACTGTGGTTTGTTATGCCTTAATTATCTATTTGTGCAACTATATATCCACTGGCCACATTTGGCTATGTAAATTTAAATTTAAGTTAATCAAAATAAAACTTAGTTCCTCAGCCATCACAATAACCATATTTCAAGTGCTCATTAGTAGCCACACGTGGCTAGTACCTACCTACCATACAGGGAGTACAAATACACAGCATTTCCATCATCACAGAAAGTTCACTGGGGTTGTGCTGGTCTAGATTTATTTTATCAAAGTTTCATACTCTAAGGAAAATGTCAGTGGGATTAAAAAAAAAAAAGTTTTTTTTAACCTAAGTTAGCTTAGAGCCTTATAATTTGAAACTAGTGACCCGGTGCACAAAATTCGTGCACATTAAAAGGGGATTAATTAGAGGAAATAATTTAATATTGCTATTTGCCCTTTCTCTATAATAGAAGTCTCAGAGATGAAAAAAAATTAGTAAAATGTATATGAAAACCTTCTTCCTGTCAGAGTCTGGGGCTCACCATGGGACCCAGAGTCAAGTCCCTGCCCACCCACATTTACCTCAAAATCGCATGAGACCCAGAGCCAGCCAGGCCCCCCGCATTGGGCTAGATCCAGAACCGGCCAGTCCCACCCTTGTCAAGCCCTGCCAGGCAGGGGGCATAGCCTCAGGTGCCCTGTCAAACCCCACTGGCAGGGGTGTGCAGCCTCAGTTCCCCTGTCAAGCCTTGCTGAGCTGGGGCACAGCCTGAGTTCCCCCGACCCAGCACTGAGGTGAACCTTGAGGTCCCCCATCAAGCCCCGTTGGGTGGGGGCACGGCCTGAGGTCCCCTGTCAACCCCAGCCAGGCAGGGGGGCACGGCCTGAGGTCCCCTGGCCTGGCACTGGGGTGGGGAGGAGCAGCCTGAGGTCCCCTAGCCCAGGATGGGAAGTGCACCTTGAGGTCCCCCATCAAGCCCTGCCCGGGTGAGGGGCGAGGCCTGAGGTCCCCTGTCAAGCCCCACGGGGGCAGGGGAGGGTGTAGCCTCAGGTCCCTGCTGATTGCTCATTAAGGCTCCTTATTGGAACTTGGCCTCAGCTCTGGGTGCATCCATCTTTGTGAAGGAGTGATGGTCAATTTGCATATTCCCTCTTTATTAGATAGGATAGTAACTTTAGAGTATTGGATGGTAGTATACCTGTTCATATTATTCCTGTTAACACTGTCCTTTGTGTGTCTTTGAGATTTGTAGAGATCCTAACACCTCACCTCTAAAGTCATTTGCAGTGTAAAGTTTTTGTTCTTATTATCCTCCCCAATGGGGTCAGGTTGACTTCTCTCTTAATATCCTATGAACCTTCTGAAACTTTGAAATTTTACTTGCAGATAACAGAGTGAAGGGAGAGAATTGAATTCTTAAGGTTTATAGTCTAGTGGTTCTTTTTTTAAAATATTTTTATTGATTTCAGAGAGGAAGGAAGAGGGAGAGAGAGATAGAAACCTCAATGATGAGAGAGAGTCATTGATTGGCTGCCTCCTGCACGACCCCACTGGGGATCGAGCCCACAACCCAGGCATGTGCCCTTGACCGGAATTGCACCTGGGACCCTTCAGTCTGCATGCCAGTGCTCTATCCACTGAGCCAAACCCGGTAGGGCTAGTCTAGTGGTTCTTAACCTATATACAGACTAATTAATTTTAAAGTAGCTTTTCCCTATCCAGTGTGAAAATAGTAAATATTTGCAGATTTAGACATCAAAAGTAGTCATTTGACCCATGTCAAAATTACTAGTGAACAGCTGTCCACTAGTGTGTCCTTAGAAAAAGCAGTATTTTCAGTTTAGGCCATTTAATCCTAGATCCCCTGCTTTTGAACACTCTGCTCCCTGGGATAGGCTGTCAGCGTAACCAGTAATACTACTGTTCATAATTTTATGTTTATATATAGGATTATTTGATTGAAGTCTGTCTTCCCCAGAAGAAAGCTACTACTGTTCATAATTTCATGTTTATATATGGGATTATTTGATTGAAGTCTATCTTCCCCAGAAGACTAAGCTGCATGAAGGTGGAACTATATCTTTTTCCCTTTTATCATTGTGTTTTTAGAGTTCTTTACAACTCTCTGACAGGTAGTTATTGTATATTTCTTGGAAGTCATTTGCTGTGAACCATCACTGTGCTTAAACATAAGACCAGGCCCTTAAGCAAAATATTTAATCCTTTATTATCATCTGTAAAACAAAGGGCTGACATTAAAATTTCTATAAAGGATATTGGACTCTAATACAAAACGTGTAACTTCGTAATGGCCAAAGATTTGTTTTTCTACTTTTGTTTTGATTGCAAGTTTGAGAATAGGTTTTAATTAGCTTGTGTTTAGTAATACCCACCCATAATTAAAATACATCGCCACATGTAATCTAATTAAGGTTTATGGTAATTTAATTTATTTAAAACTTGTAAACAGCATTCATATTTTGTTGCAAAAGTAAACTGCACATTTTGATTTTGGCCACATTGAATTTTTTATTTCTAGTTATCTCTGTGTGATCATTAATAGCGGAATTCAAACTAAAAGAATTACAACAATGGAATTTGACAAGAAGAACTGGATTTTATAATATTTAATTAGTAATTATAGTAAAATTATTTTGGAGCTACTTGGCAGCTCAATTTGTAAATTCTTTTCTGATGGACTATAATTAAACTAGTTTATTTCTATTTGAATATATGTAGATACAATGTAAGAAGAAAATTTTATTATATTAAATTGTATGGGGTATGGAGACAATATTAATTATGTCATAAAAGGTAGGATTGTTTTCCTTTAAGGTTGTTATTAAAGTAATAAATCATGGTAAATCAAGAAACTTAATACAGTTGAACATTTTCTTTTGTATCAAATCTAATGGTTTTTTTGAAAGCCAGAATTCTAGTGGCAGTAAAGCTGGGTGATAGGACACTGAAGACTAAAGGACAAAGTTTTGGATGACTATGAAATCCATCAGGCTTGCAGATATCCAGCTTTTAGAGCAGTGTTTCAGCTTAACTAAGTTGTGGGGTGTAGAACATAGTGGCCCACATTTCAAATACAGCTCTTCTCAGCCTTGTCCCTAACATGGCAAACTGATTGGGAAGCAGTTGAGAAAGGTACTTGAAAGATGTACCTTTGTGTATCACCAACAACAGGTGACTGATGGTTCCTCTTGAGCATGAAGAGTTTGAGGCTGGATCAAAGACAATAGAACATGTGAGTCCGGTGACGATCTATATAGGTTGAATAAGACTATTTGGGCAATGGTCATTTTAGTAATAGCCATGCATGCAAAGATGACTCAACTTGTAGTAGTGATCCTAGCACTAGCATGTCAGTTCTGTGTGATAGTTAAAAATAATTGCAAATGTACTGAAATCTTAAGGCCCTAAACAGAATGTTTTTAACTGGCACAAAGCCTTGTTAAAAGTGCATTTGTAGAAACAATGCAATGGTTCTCTATATTTTCTCATTTACTAGTTGTCTTCACCATAATCTTCAGAGATATGTGATATATATAGTTTACACACCAGGAAACAGACTAAGAGAAACCTGTGACTTAACAAAGATCTCACAACTGGTGCATAATAGAATCAAAATCCAAACCTTATTTTTCGATATAAAAAGGATAGGCCTCTGTTTGATTGTGCTGTTGCTCTGAGTTAATGTGGGAGATGTCATATATATAAAACACCCATGAATTTAGAATTTTGGTTTGTTTGGGTATAATGTTTATATACATGTTCAAGTTAGATTTAGATAGACTTGTCCTGAAAGAATTTGAATGTTAGGATAGTTTCTGCAGATACTGTTACACCATTTTAGATCAATCAGTAAGGACATTGTATATCCACTGCCAGACACAGTAATGGCTCATAGGGAATCATTGATGTCTAATGAATGGAATGAATGAATAGGAAAGGAATAAATTAATTTTGCAAGTGCTTGTATCTGTAAGATAAGATCTCTTGGGAATAAAGATGGTGATGAAATATATGGTAAAATAAGTAGAAAGCTCCTGAGATGTCCCTATCAGGGCCTTCAAACTTTTTAAACAGGGGGCCAGTTCACTGTCCCTCAGACAGTTGGAGGGCTGGACTATAGTTTAAAAAAAAACTATGAACAAATTCCTATGCGCACTGAGGGCCCGGGACGAGTCGGCTGCTAAGCAGGACAGGCAGCGGCACCCGGCGGGCCGGGTAAATGTCCTTGGCCCGCGGGCCGTAGTTTGAGGACCCCTGCTAGATCATAAATAAAATGTTGATTTGTTTCTTCAGTTATGGAATCATTCAGTTCTGATTTCATTCTATAGAGTCAGACCATATTCGAGGTAGTAGACCCTTCTTTTTTCCCCCTAATTTCGTCCCTCTATACCCACACATTTTTAAAAATATATATTTTATTGATTTTTTACAGAAAGGAAGGGAGAGGGGCAGAGAGTTAGAAACATCGATGAGAGAGAAACATCGATCAGCTGACTCCTGTACACCTCCTAGTGGGGATGTACTCGCAACCAAGGTACATGCCCTTGACCGGAATTGAACCTGGGACCTTTCAATCTGCAGGCCGATGCTCTATCCACTGAGCCAAACTGGTTAGGGCTATACCCACACATTTTATCACTGCCATTTATTAACTTATTTCTAACTGTTGTCTGTGTGATCCTATGGTAGATTTCTGTACACATGCACTACAAATCAAATTTTACATTCTTGCCCTAACTGGTTTGGCTCAGTGGATAGAGCATTGGCCTGCAGACTGAAGGGTCCCAGGTTCGATTCCGGTCAAGGGCATGTACCTTGGTTGTGGACACATCCCTAGTAGGGGGTGTGCAGGAGGCAGCTGATCAATGTTTCTCTCACATTGATGTTTCTAACTATCTCTCACCCTTCCTCTCTGTAAAAAATCAATAAAATATATTTTAAAAAAATTTTACATTCTCATGAAATCAAATTATTGAAAGGTTAAAGTCGGTGGGTGTGCAGGCAGGCTAAATAGCTATCTCAGACAGAGAATAAAGAAAAATTGAATTTATTTAAGGAGAAGGGGATGGGGGATGGGGATTTCCAAAGGGAAGGGCTACATAGCACTGAGCCAAAGATATTGGTTCCATACCGGCACTTAGGACAGTAAAACAAGGAAGGGCATAGAGGAAGCATCAGGAACGCCTGGGCTGGGCTGCTTTGGCTCAAAGGGTGCCTTGGAGACAGGTTCAGGGGGTAAGCCTGGGATGAGCTGCTGCTGCCCATTGCTCCCTGGTTGCAAGTGTCATGGGGTCCCTTAGAGGATAGGGGATATGTGCCTGTGGAGGAAGGGGAAGGGAATGGCACAGACGTGCTCCTTGGAGGGAGAGCATGCACTGGGTCCTTTGTCCTGAGTGTACTGATCTCTTTCTTGCAGGTGGAACTCTTGGGGAGGTCTCAGGAGAGAGTCTAATTAATAAAATAGTCATCAGCTTCCCAGGTATTCTCTTTCAGGGTTGTGGTCTCCCCTGATTGGTTGGTGCCAGGGGGTCATTAGTCACTGTAGCTGGTCCTGAGGCAGCCATGGTGTCACTTGTCTGGTTTTGCTGCTTTCCTGGGCCTGGAACTGAAATACAACTGAGCCTAGGTGTTACCTTTAGGGAAGAAAAGATCAGGGAGTCTAAACCACCTGACCAGCGATATGAAAGATCCAGGGTCCAAACTGCATGACCAGTGATATGCTTGGGGAGGGTCAAGTTTCTTGTTTCCCCAGTTTTGCCCCTTGCTAGGCATCTGGGGCTTTCTGTCCCGGTGATTTTCTGTACTTGGCCCACCATCCTTGCTCTGGGGGTCTGACAACTATAAAAATGTTTTTGAGAACTGTAAGATACAGATAGGATATACACTTTAAAAATGTATGAAAACTTAATTTAACAAGAATTTGTTGAACCGACTATGTGCTAGGGGCATCTTTTTTTAGCACTCACTCACTAGTACATTGTCTTTGCTAGAATTCCTTCACCTTCTCCTTCTCAGCACTTTGCTTCCTTTAAAAGTGACTCTTCATTTGGTCTTACTTTGTCTACTGAAGCTTTTCTAGACAGTGTCTTGCTGAATTTTCATATGTCTTCTTTCCTTATTTTTCTTTCCATACAACGTATATTGTTCTCCCACTTCTGAAAAATGTGAGAAGCATTCACATAAAGGATCTTCCCCAACTTTGTCTTGACTATTGGACAGGTATCCAGTGTATGATTCCCCGCCTCCTGCAATTCATTCCCTTTGAGTGTGGCCTATTTATTGACTTCTAATGAATAGAATATTCCCTGCAATTATGTCCCAGTAATGTCACTTCCAAGAATAGCACTGTTATCAATATTGAGATTCTTGATAGCTTTGTTGTGAAAGAACTTAGAATTTGCTCCTGAGCCAGGGAAAGGACGAGGCCTGTGACTATTTAGAAAGAGCAGGCCAATGGGTATCTAGAAACAGGAACAGGTGAGAAAGGCACTGAGCCTTCAGAAGAAAGCTTGTCTTCATTTCTGTAGATACCTTAGTGGTCTTGGAGAATATGTTACATCTCCCTGAGCCATTTTCTCATCTCTACAATGGATAGAGTTGAACTTGAGTATTTTGATACATTTCTTCAGTTTACTTCCTCTATATCCAGAAATCTAATATTTTGCTTTTTGATTAAGCTTCATTAAAAATAAAAAGTTCCATCCAGGTACAGTAACTTCTAAAGGAAGTTACTTTTTCCTTTAGAAACCATATATTGTAAGTATGAAATTTATGTACTGTCTTAAATCTTCCAACATTATGTCACTGGATATTCACATATATGGGCTTCTCATTTTTGAGTTACTCTTTACAGTAACTTTGTAGAGTTATACTTCTTAAGGTCATGAAAGCAGTTTTAATGTGGTTAGACTATCTTAATCTTTTTGAGTTTGTGTGTCTGAAAAATCAGAGGTTTCTGAAGCTAAAAATTCCTTGTTAGAGGAAAATGATATGTGTGCCTTTATCTACACTGCATGTATTTTGTTCCCTCTGTGGAGTTGCTCTGGCATGCCTGGAATCATCTTCTACACTTTAAAATGTTTCTGATATGTGGGGCTCAAAATGTGGTTCCCCTGATCCTCGGCCTCCTGTCTTAGCTCTTAGCTGGGTGGAGGCAGATAGTTTTTTGCTGAGAGACCCTTCCCTATCAGGTTCAAGGTTTATAAACTGTTTGTTTTTTTCATGTCGGAGTATCAGAAACTAAATTCTGCTCACTGCATTTAAGCCCTATCTTATTCACGTGCCTTAGAAAATTTTCTTGCCATTTGGAATCAGTGGAAATAATTTTTAAAGTTATGTTTACCAAGTAAAACAAAAGTATATATGCTGAAAATATAATTATGTCTAACAATACATTAACAAGATATGGTAGAAAGACATTAAGGTGAGGGGAGTCTGGATTCCACAGGTCTCACTCTTGGGCTGATGGCTCTCAAACCCTAGCTACAGCCCTCCCTGCCCCTCGCTCCAACCTTCTTTGGGAAAATAACTGACAGTGTAAACCATTTTTCTTAGCTGTTGATCATTATTAAGGAAACCATTAGGGGAAATTTTGTCCTCAAACTTCATTTTAAAATAGGTACATTAGAGATACTAGGTCAAACAGTTGGATTTATTTAAATTATTTTTAGCCAGTTTAAGGGTTTGTAAATCATTAATACCAGAAGTTATCTACCCAGGATTTTTAAAGGGTGAAATTGGGATACTTGTAACCAAAATGTGTTAATTTTAGCTTATGAACAGTTAGTGTGCCAGCAGATTGGTGGTGCCACTGTGAACATGTCAAAGGAAGGGGATTTAGAGCATTAGTTGTCCGGCTTTCTTTCCTGCTAGGCTTCTGGTACCTCTGTGATAACAGACATGGTTAGAAATCACATTTTAAAAACTCTTCAGAGGGAAAGCAAAACTGCTATCTACAGGGACAAACATATTTACTGGAACTTTTTGAGAGGGTAAAAACCTACATACGTCAATTATTTTTCATAGATTTCAGAAAACCTATAACAAATTTCCACTTTTAATGGCTGTTTATAAAAATACTGTTGGACTTTAAATGGTGAGAGTGGCTGATTTGTCATAGGTGGTTGAAGTCTGGAAATGGGAACTATCAAGTCGGAATAAGCCGGTATTTTTCTGAAGGAAGAAGTGCAAAGAGCAGTGTTTCCTTAGGCTTCCATGCAGGGGATGGTTTTCAACGTTTGTCTAATCTAGTATTGAGGAAGGCATGAGTCTCTGGGTTTTAGTAGTGACTACTCTAGAAGACTTATGAAAGTGCCTTCTGTTTATTCTCCTCACTTCTAGTCTCCTCACTTCACTCACATTGCTAATTTTTATTTTGTAGAAGTGTTTCAGTTGGACTTTGGGTGGAATTTTCCATACATCTCAGTTGGTGGCATTTTGTCATCATTGGTCTGGGCCACACCAATGTTTTATTTATTAGCTCTTGTTATTACCATCCCCTGCATATCACACCCCTTCCACTATCATAGGCATTTATTCTAATGTGTGTAGTGTGATTCTTTTTGTTTGTATATACTCTTGTGTAATGAATATTTTGTATTATATAAATTGTTACATAAATGACTTTGTTCTAATTTGGTTAATATTTTCACCCAGACATCCTATATAATAAAAGCCTAATATGAAAATTGACCAAATGGTGGAACGACTGGTCACTATGACATGCACTGACCACCAGGGGGGCAGACACTCAATGCAAGAGCTGTCTCCAGCCCACAGGCCCCAGGCCAGCCAAGGCGGGTACCAGCGGGGGGCCCCCCCGGTCGCCTTGCCGGTCGCCCCACAGATCAGCCCTGATTGCTGGCCAGGCCTAGGGATCCTACCTGGGCATGAATTTTGTGCACTGGGCCTCTAGTTTATTATAAAGATTTGTCCCTGGTCCTGTGTGAATATTATCCTGTTGAATCTGACTGAAGTTGAGTATTTTGTGATGTACATTCATCCCCTTTTCCCTCTCCACTCCTTCTGATTAGGATCTAGGCTGCTTCCACCTCCCCACCATCACAAAGTGGACAGTATATCCCTTGGGACCTGTGCGACAGTTTCTTTGGGAACTATGCCAGAACTAGAATTGCTGGGCCTTAGACTCTGAGTACATTTAGTTTGCAGAAGCCATGCCTAACGTTCTGTAGATGGCTATATTCTCAAACATGGTCCAGCTTCCTAATTTTTGCCAGTCTATCAGGTATCAGATATCTCATTTCTAATTTGTATTTCTCTGACTACTTGTGAACTTCATCATCTCTTCATCTGCTTTTTATCTTTTTTGGGGTATCTTCTTTTATAGTTTTTGCCCATTTAATGTTTTGGATTCTCATCTTTCTATGTTGATTTGAATGTTATATTCTGAATGTTAGTCCCCTATCAGAGCATTGCAAAAATCTTCTAATCTCTCATCTGCCTGTCAGCTTTATCCACTGAAAAGAAACCCTTAAGTGTGCTATTGAAATGTTTTCATTTTTGCCTTATGGCTTGTAGGTTTTAAGTCTTTCCTACCCGTAAGCTTCAAAGATGTTCTCTATCATTTTCTTCTTTTAACTTTATAATTTTGACTTTCACAATTGGGATTTCCTTCATCTAGAGTCCACATCATGTCACTTCCCTGATCAGAAGTAATCAAGTGGCCTCGCTTGGGCGTATGAGGTCCCTCAGGATCTGTCTCATGCCTGTCCCCCAATTAAGATGTGCCCACACTGCCCCTTACTCACCTTCATATTCCAAGTACACAGAATTTGATGTTTTCTAAAATCCCTCTAACAGAAAAGTGAGCATTGTAACAATTTAAAAGGTATTTTCCCTACTGAAATCATTATAAAGTCTAAAAGAGGTATTCCTTTTGTTAATTTTTAAATAGAAGTACTTCTCTTTTATAGAGGTAGTATATTTGATGTTTAGGAAGTCAAACAATACAGAAATGCTCAAAGTAAGAAATTAAAAATTCTAAGCCCCAAGCCTTTAATACTTTTTCTTCTCTTTAGTATACATATAATCATTTGGGTAGGAAGCCAGGGGTTTGGGAGTGTCAAAAATTCCAGTGCTCAGATAAAGTCACCCAGAATCCCTAGCGTGGGACCCTGGCATTGATATTCTTAATAGTTCCCTGGGTGATTCTGATTTACAGCCAGTAGTAGAAATACTAGAACTTACAACACTTAAAAAAATTAGAAATGAGTCATACCAAACACATTCTTCAGCATCTTGCTCCCCTACCTTCCAGCTACTTGCTAAGTGAGATTTAAAACATTACCACCTGTAACCAAAAATTTATTTATTTTGCAAATGTTACAAGCATGCCAGACCTGTTAGCTTGATAAGCATTATAGAATAATTATTTTATTATTTTAAATTTATTGGGATGACATTGGTTGATAAGATTATATAGGTTTCAGGTATACATTTCTATGAAAAATGAACTGGATATTGCATTGTGTGTCCACCCAAATTCAAATCATCTTTCATTACCATATATTTGGCCCCCTTTATTTTTATTATCCTCCTTCTGGTTACTGCCATGCTGTTGTCTGTGTCTGTGAGTTTTAGTTTTATATTCCACGTCTGGGTGAAATTGTATGGTTCTTGGCTTTTTCTGACTGACTTATTTCACTTAGCACAATATTTTCAAGGGCCATCCATGTTGTTGTAAATGGCAGTATTTTCATCTTGTGGCTGAGCAGTATTCCATTGTATATATGTACCACATCTCTATCCAGTCATCTATCAAAGGACACTTTGATTGCTTCTACGTGTTGGCTATTGTGAATAATGCTGCAGTGGACATAGGGGTACATATATCTTTGTGAATAAATGTCTTCAAATTTTTGGGGTAGATACCAAGAAGAGAGATGGCCTGGGCCATATGTAACTCTATTCTTAGTTTTTTTAAAAATCTCCATATTGTTTTTTAAAGTGATTAAGTATTCTTGTGAAATAATGGTAACTTTTGACTTACATAATAGTAGTAGTAAAAATACTTCTCTTTTAGTCATTAGGATTCATAGTTTATCAAAATTCATAACTAATGGCTACTGGGTTGTCTTCATGGGTTCTTTGTTTTCTTTGTGCCTAATGACAGTATATAGTCAAGTACTTAGTGGGAACTAAGGTTTGTAAAAATTAGAAGCTATATATATATATATATATATAAACCGGTTTTATATATATATATAATCAGTTTACTCAAAGTTAAATTGTCTTTTTTTTTTTTTTAACTGGGAAATCATCTTTTCTCTTACCCTAAGTCACTTTTACACTAGTTTCTTTTCTCCTTAAACATCTGTCTCCCCATATTTTAACAGCCAGAAACCTGCCTTTCGCTCCTGAGAACTGGCCTGGGCTCTATACCTTCTCAGTCAGTATCTGATGCCATCTTCTCTTCTCTCAGTCTCTGTTCTCTGCTCAGAGCCCACAGCCCTGCTTTTTCCTCCCCAACATCTGCCCAGCAACACTTGGCCCCATTGACTGCCCACACCTTGGTGAAATTTCCTTTCTTCCTTAGGATATAATTGTGTGTGTGTGTGTGTGTGTGTATGTGTGTGTCCATTTCTTTCTGACTCATATTTCTTAAGTTTGATTGCCAGCTGATCATTTTCCTCCTGGTTATTTTTTTTTTTTTAGGCTAACTTTTCTCCCCCTCTTGTAAAAGTGTTACATATGTATACAGTAGAAAATATGGAACAATAAAAAGGGTAGACTATTGAAAATTTCACCACTTAGACATGGTGTTTTGGCTTTGATTCTTTATTAAAATGGGATCATGCTGCATACACGGTCTTTGTACATAGCACTTTAGTTTCTCCCTATCTAATAATATGTATTTACCAAACAATTTTAATGTGTAAATATTATTTATCAATGAGCATGTTGTCTTTTTTTTTTTTAGATCTGATTTTATAAATTTACTGATTTTTACAGAGAGGAAGGGTGAGGGATAGAGAATTAGAAACATTGATAAGAGAGAAACATTGATCAGCCACCTCCTACACAACCCCTACTGAGGATCAATCCTGCATCCAAGGTACATGCCCTTGACCGGAACCGAACCCAGGACCCTTCAGTCCGCAGGCCGACACTCTATCCAACAAACCAGCCAGGGCTTGTTGTCATTTTTTATACAAGTTTTTTTCTCCCTCCAGTAGAAATATTTGCCTCATTTTTCCATTTCCTTAATTTTGTTTAGATTTACAGCAGACTCTTCCCATAACCTTCTTCATTCAGCCTCTTAGTGCCATTGGCAGATAACTGAGTTGCATTGTCTTCTTTTGACCCACCCTTTTGGGGCCAGCCCTCTGTTCCTGCTCCAGACTGGGCTGGTTGCTCTCTAGGCCTGCTTCACAATGTCATTGCACCTGAGTGAACCTCATCAAGGGAGTGGAGAAATTCGGACACTCCTGCATGTCAGGAGATCAGTGGTAAAATGATGTTAGCAAACTTGGGGATTTGAGAAGGTCTCAGTCTCTGGTCCCTGTAAGTGTCAAGCACTTCATGCTCGCAGTAAGTATAGTTCATCCCAGCCTTCTGATTTGTGTGTGCCTGCTCATTTGTCATCACACTTTCCCTTGATGTTTCAGGAATGCTAGTCTAGGTCTGACCATTGGTTTCCACTCTTTCCTCCTTCCACACTCAGCCTCCTGTAGATCCCTGCTCTCAATCCCCTTTTATTCTCTTGTGGGGTTATTAACATCTTTTGGTCCTTTGGGAAGAAGATAATAGAATCTAGGGGTGCAGAATTCATTTAAAATGAGGCTGACATTTTCAGATTTCAGGAACTAGGCAGACTCTTGCCATTATAAAACTTGGATCATTTTTTTCCCCCTTAAAATATAGGAACTTTAAATGATTCACTGATGAAGAGGGAAAACCTGTTAGTACTTAGCATATTTCTCATTATACTTCAACTCAGGATACTCATCTGTTACACTACGTTAGGCATTTGCTCTGTTTTCAACACTTTAGGACAAAAGGTTATATATTTTCATTATGTGCATTCTTAAAATCACTTCACCTCAGTATTAAAATTGTGTGTTTATGGGTTCAGTTTAAACCAAAAGGATTTCTTAGTAGTAAAAAAAAAAATCGGTAACCTTTAGAGTCTTATTTGAAGTTCAGTGAAAGTATCAATTGTGCCAAAAATATACTGTGAACTAGAAAGTTATTTACAATAGTATAAATAAGTAATTTTAAAACATACCTTAGTTATTTGAAAGTAAATGAGCAAATTAATAACATTAGCGATGATTTGTTTTGAAATAAAATGCTTGCACTCAGTAATCACAGATAGTAAAAATAATTTAAAATGATAGTTGATGACTCGTATTCAATTATTTTTTATTTAGAAATTTTAATACAAAATTTTCTAAACTGCAAAGACTTTTGAGGTACTGAATATTCTTATAGATAAAATGCATTTAACACTTCTTTTAATTTGTAAGTAAACAGTTATTAAAAACAAAATAGAAATTATAGTTTTGCTATTTGCTATAAATTTGGAAATATTTTAACTGTTTTGAATCTACTCTTTACCAATAAAGTGAGGATAATTCCTACCTCTAGAATTTTGTGGGGATTTTTTTTAATCTCAGTGAGATTAAATAAATTGACATTTTATTTTTTAAGCTTCTGCCTTTTTGGTTATAAAAGAAAATGATAAAAGTGTTGTATCTTATTTAGCAGACTGAGAAAGACTGGTAAGAATGATGGAACCCTATCCCCCCCCATACTGATGAGGGTCAGATAGTCAAGCTGACATTGCCACAACTCTTCTGTTGAGGAAGCTGGCAGGAGGCATCAATAGCCTTAAAAAAAACAACGAAAAGTACCTTTCTTCCGTGAATTCCAGTGTGCTATAATGTCTCATGTGGACAGAGATTATTTTCAGATGAGTTGTTTAGAGTATTAAAAACTATAAATCTAAATATTATGTTAATACCTCATACAACAGACTTCTTTGTAGCCATTACAGATAGTCATATGTCAAAAAAGGATAGGTGTATATATATGAATGTTTAACCTTTCATTATGGTAAATTGATATCAGTTGAAACATTTTTATATGACATCAGTGATAGGCTACCTTTTGCTCCTCTGGGCTACATTTTTTTAATGCCCTTTCTTTTTATCCCTTGGCTCTTTGCCTTGAAGTTCAGTGGTCGGCAAACTCATTAGTCAACAGAGCCAAATATCAACAGTACGATTGAAATTTCTTTTGAGAGCCAAAAACCAACTTCTGTGCATGGGCCACAAAGTTTTAATCACACTGTATGTGCCGTCTGCACATGGTATTTTGTGGAAAATCCACACTCAGGGGGCCAAAGAGCCGCATGTGGCTCGTGAGCCGTGGTTTGCTGACCATTGGCCTAGTTTATACTCCCAAGTTCCCTTCCCTCTTGCCTGATTTTCCTACTCCTTTTTAGTTCCTTGGTTTGGCTTGCCTAATGCTAGATATAAACCACATGGGGAAAATAAATACTGATTAAGGAGAAGTTATCTCCTCTTCAAAAAAAAAAAATCTTCCAGTTCTTTAAAGTGTGGCTTTAGAAAATGTTTTCCCAGTTTTTCTGGAAACTTAGAGTACAGACCTGGGCTTGAATACAGACTATGTGACTTGCTAGGGGTGTGACCTTTAGGCAGGTTATTTTGCTTCCTTGCTTCTGTATTCTCAACAGTGAAATGGGGATAATGTTAACTCAGTTTTGTCTCGAAGATTAAATGATATAATATTTGTAAAGTGCTCAGCACTATCCGATTCATAGGAAATCTATCTATATATATATAAAAAGCCAGCGGCCGGAATGCTGTAACGACCAGAACGACTGGTCGCTATGATGCCCCTGGTGGCCAGCGAACCGGCCTGATCTGGGGGTGGGGCTGGCCAGCCAACCTCCCGCAGCCCCTTCCCCCAGCCAGCTCGGCCCGGATCGGTCCTGTTTGGGGCGGGCCAGACAGCCAACCTGCTGCCATCTTTTCCTCCTGACAGGCCCGGCCCTGGTCTGCCCCGATTGGGGCTGGGCCGGCTGGACCCCACCTGTGCATGAATCTGTGCACTGGGCCTCTAGTATTTTAAAAAGATGGTTGCTGATGTTGCTATTACAGCATTAACTTTTCAAAGATGAGATGCAGGCCAGACTTCATATTTCAAATACTGTTTCAATTTTTGAAATCCCAGTAAACATTGGTTTCTCAGTATATAGTAAAAAAGACAAAAACCCCAAAACAAATCAACAAACATAAACGTGGAGTGGAACTCAAAGAGTCATCTGATTTTTTATTAGTATTAAAAACTTATCTATGGATATAGCAGAAAGGGAATGAGGAAAGGACAATAGGGCAAGGGGAAAAGCCTGGGTATTATGAATGGATGCTTGCCTCAAGGCAATGTGAGGATGGGCAATTGGGGGATTCTGAATTGTACAGCTTTCCACACATTTTTAAATGAAGGTGAATATAAAGTTAGAAGTTGCAAGGTCATTTGAAATGGGCAAAAAAATGTTGCAGACATAAAAAGCATTTTTACAGTTTTCACTACATTCTCATAATGGACTCTGGTTTTGGTACTTTGTTTCAGAATTTTTGTTGTGAAATACTTTGGAAGTGTTAACACTTTATCATGTTATTAGTTTTACATAGTGTTACAAAAATGTTAACTGCTTTGTGAAAAATAATTTTGTTTCTTGGGCTTCATTTTTTTTTTTCAGCATTCCTCTAGTGGTTATAATCATTGGGGATCCAGTTTATTATGCTGAAGTTGGCCACATAATCATCTTTCTTCTAATGTCTGGGGATCCCGCAGTGTTTAACCATGGAAATAAGTTGGTAGGGCAGTCTTAGGCTGCTCCAGAACTTACTGTGCTCTGCTTTGCTCTTATATACAGTTCTGCTCCTCTTGTTCAGATAGTGCTGTTGCCCTGTGCCAGCAGTGGGAGGGTTGTGAGTGTTTTTTTTCTCCAGAGGTGGAAGATTGGGGGATCCAGTTGCTCTTGACCAGGCATGGCCTCTATAGCACAACTGCTGATGCTGACATCAGACAGCCTGTGGCCACAAAGGAGAGAGCCCCCCTTATCACCCAGGGATTGAGCCATCAGGAGAGTACATCATGCTGTGCTCCTGTATTCAAAGTAAGTGTGGGAGTAATACAATAAGAATAGTAAGGCAGGGGCGGGTTGGAGGGGAGTATGGTAAGAGATCAACTGGACTTGTATGCATGCATATAAGCATAACCAATAACACTGACAGTAGGGGGTGGTGAGGGCCTGTGCTTCGGAGGCAGGAGCGGGCAGGGAGAGGTCAATGGGGGAAAGGGAGACATATGTAATACTTCAACAATAAAGAATTTAAATTTTTTTTTTTAAAAAAAGAAAGAGGCTGTGTAAGGGCCCAAAATAGCAATTACTTTAGATTTTCCACCTGCTTGAGAAATTTAGTATGGTGGTTAATGGGGAAGGCTTATAAAGCTTGATTTTAGATGCATAAGACTAAATGGCCTTGGACTGCTTTTTAAATTATAAAATGGACCGCTTTTCCTGAGCACTGTAGATGCATATATTGCATGAGGCTGCACAATCACCAATCCAAGCAGGTGGCGTTCCAATGGGGCCCCCACGATTTATCCTTCCTGGTGAGCAACCTGCCCCATCCTGCGCTTCTGTCAGTGAGGCATGCCGTTGACCCACCTTGCTCCATTTTCTAGCTTATTCTTAGGAGCACTTCGTTTCTTGTGACCCAGTTGTGTCTCTAGCTCTAGAGAAATGGTAACGCCACTGAGTTTTGGCCAGATAACATTTAACACGTTCCTGCATTTAGGTTAGAATATCAGAGGTCAGTGTTCTGATAATCCAGAAGGATAATTGGGCGTGTGTCCACTGGCCTGGAGGAAAATTTGTATTTGTATTGGTGGCAGAGCAGAGCACCACTGACGTTAGTGCAGTTTGAAAGCTCAATGGTCTGTCTTCCTGACACTGTGTTATAAATCATGCCATTGTCTTAGTGCTTATTCTTCATCCACTTGGTTAGAAACGAGGTCAATTATTTCTGGGGGCGGGGGGGGATTGCTAATACTTAGACCAAGTTAAAAGACTGCCCTTACCCATAGATTTTTCTCAGACTTCTTGAATAAAATGAAGGATGTTGGAGCACAAAGACAGTGGAGATTGGGAGTTAGAAAGTAGGATGCATGAATTGAACAAAGTATCACCTCTCCAGACTTGAATTTGCAATTTTAATTCTATTATTATGCACAGTAATGTCAGTTGTTAGAAAGTGAGGTGGTAATCTCCCAGAAATGTAAGAAAGTTCTAATTGCTGTACTAATACTATAGAAAGTAGTCATGCAAGTCATCCTCAATAGTAAGTTACTGGCATTTTTTATGGATAGTATATACAGTAATTTAGTGTATTTTACATTCATGAATAATCAGGACAGACTAATCTTACATGTTTGCTTCCTAATTACTCTATTTTTAGCACTCCATCATTTCTCTTGCTACTGCAGGAATCTATAATGTCCTAACTGCAGTGCAGTGCCTGCATCCATAGCACAGTGGCCAGTGTGCCAGCCCCAGTCAGCTAGGTTGCTTCTACAGAGAAAGCAATCATCCTAACTGCCAGTAATGACAACCTTGTTGATTATACCAGCCAAGGACTATTACTAATCATGCAAAATGCTCATTTTTGCCTTACAAATATGTTTTTGTTCTCGGTAAACATGCATAATAGCAAGATAAATAAATAAAATAAAGATAATGCATCCTCATTAAAGCCTGAATTCTATAAAGAAAAGGCACAAAAAACTTCTCTATTTATAGATATTTTGTTTCCCTGAGCAACAGAAAATACAGTTCTTATTTAACCAAGCAACAATGCCATGAAAAAATATAATACTGCAGATGGTAATAGTCTCCATTTTTTTCATGAAAGTACCTAAGTCCAAGTCTGTGGCTCACTTGAATCATGGAGTCCTTGACAGCATGCATGACATTAGATAGCTCTCTTGTATTGTCCCAGGGCACCCTGGACTGTGAACTGCTCTTGCCACTTTGGGACCGGAACCTTGACCAAACAAAAGCAGCCTGTAGCAGTGAAGCTGTGATTCCAGATGAGGTTTTTTCTGCTGGCCTTCTCCATCCAAGTGAACTACCAGACCTGAAACAGCGCCTAGCATTGACCTTCCTCTTGTTTTTCCTAGTTTCATTCTGATACCAGACATAAAACCTTAACTCACCTTTGATTTGTCTCCTTCCCCTGTCCCTATGTCTAGTCATTTATCAGGTCTTATTGACCTATTTGTTTGAGTTATTTCTGAAACCTACAGTCTCAGTTCAATTCCCACTTTCATTTTTTCTGCTACTGAACTTTTGGGATAAGCTCCAAGCAAGGTCTCCTGTCCCCTCTATTTTCCAGTCAGCCTAACATGATATAGCTAAAGAGGTCTTCCTGAAACAAAGGTGATGTTGTCATTCTCCCAATCAGATATTTCCTTTGGAGCCTTGATGCCCATCAGACATCATACAGGGTCAAACTTCTTGTTCTAATCTGAGAGTCGAGCCATCCTTGCATTTCTCAAGATTAACCATTATCCCCCTTTAGGTCTCTGTCATTCACCCAAACCAGAATGATCATCATCTCTATTCATTCTTGCTGACTGTGTTCTTCACTCTGCCTCAAATCTTCTTCCCACTTCTTTACTCATGGGCTAGGACTTTGTACCCTTCAAGGCCCTGCTCAGTTATTTCTTTCACAAAGGTGTTCATGATCTCCAGCAACCCCCTTCCTCCTGCATACATGTGCACGTACACACCATTTCCCACATTATTTGTACCGCCTTTAATTACCTCAGGTGCTTTTAAACTGTTTATGGCCATATGTCATATTATTTACTGCTGAACTTCTTTGAAGTCAGCATTAGCTTCTGATTCATTGTTCTGTTCTCCATGGTACTAGGCATGGTGCCCCACACATAAATCAATAAATGGATTCAGAGAACTTGATTTTTAATATTCCCACTTATCTTTGTTTTCCCTCTGCAAAACGCGTTTTATATTTGGTAATATTTATAGAACTGTAGGAAGTAATGGTAAAAAAACTAATCTTTGACCAATTATAATAAAAGTATTATTTTGTGATTTAACCAATTTTATGAGGATTTTTTTGGTAACAGTTATTATGTTCTGTTTATAAGTGGGGAAAGATTCTTCTTGTAATAGAGGTAGAATGTAGACATTCCTACCTTTTCATACTTCGTGATATCTATAAATCAATTTTATGTGTTAAGTATATTTTTTATATTTTTACAGTCTGTGGAAGTTTGTGTATTGGTGAAGAAGTTGTAAGGATTGACCACTGTAAGAAGTGATTTCCATTCTTCTGTTAATTAGAAAAGATTTCTCTAGGAGAACGTTTTAGACTCTAATATTAAAGCGAAAGAAATTCAGAGAGTTGTAGGTACCTACGAGAGGGCATGGACCAATGGAAAGGTATTTATTTGTATTCTGAGCAGCTATGACAATCACTCCTTAAGGAGCTATCTCATCATTCTTGTCAGCAGCTCTGTTTTGGACAGAATGGGTTATGACAGACCCCAAATCTCAATGCCCATCCTCCTTGCTTTTCCTCTGCTGCTTGAGGCTGCCTGTACATTAAGAGCCATTTGGTAGAGCTGTTGTTTTGTTTGAGACGGAGAAGCTAGGAACATTTATCATAGTTGCTAGACCTGGGCAGAGATGGGTTTTAGGTTGAACTTAGCAGGGACAACAAGCATCCTCCAAACTCCCCAAGGGAGTCCTAGCTCACAGCCCTTTGCCAACACTACCCCCTGGGGCAGGTTCCCTGACTGCTGCGCTAGACTCCAGGGCCTCCTGAGCTTGGCCCTCAAGTGGGCTACTTCACTTCTCAGATGTGTAACCAAAAAAGGCTAACATTACCAATGGAAACTTTCACTTAATAAAACAACAACAAAAACCATACGTTTATTGTTGCCACTCATCTCTTCCTATTTGGCCTTCCTGGGTATCCAGAGTGTTACTTAATATGGATTGTTTTATTTCTGATTGCTACATGTCAGGTTGGTTTAGGTGCTTCTGTTTCTCAGCGTGCCACAGAGGCTGCAGGACTCAGAGCTGTGCTTAGTGCATCTTCACAGATTCCTCCCTCTTGGCCCTACAG
The DNA here is from genome assembly GCA_026230045.1 of Corynorhinus townsendii. Lineage (NCBI taxonomy): Eukaryota > Metazoa > Chordata > Mammalia > Chiroptera > Vespertilionidae > Corynorhinus > Corynorhinus townsendii. The sequence goes on along the minus strand of JAPDVU010000005.1, from coordinate 58,374,807 downwards.
TGTCCCTGCTTGAGGTTCTCATGCAGCAGCTGCTTGCATATCCTGCTGACATCCTTCCACAGCACATGTCCAGCCAACTCAACTAATGGAGTGAATGTGCCTCCATCGGTGAACTAGCTGTGCTCCAGGACTTGCCACTCCTGTCTTGCCTTCTGATGTTAGGTGTTCTGTCGAAGAGGCAGGTTTAAGTCAGTGAAGGCAGAACCCAGTTTCATTAGCTTTGTTAAAAGGTGCCTGATTATTATTTCAGTCTCTCCAAATTGTGTTGGCTTTGTTCTCAGTACAAGGACAGCATCTGCTAGGTAAGGTTTTCTTGACTAATGCAGATTATGACCTTGATCTTTCCACTTACCTTTCGATCTTTAGTATCTTTAAGGCTACAGGATCACTTGTAGGGTCACTCAGGGGCTTTCCCAAATATGCACTTCAGGAGCATGTTGTTGGCATTAGTCAGGTTCTGGACAATATTTGTAAAGTTTACAGTCCTGTAAAGTTTACATTTAATCCTGCTTACAGTCTCACTGAGGTTTTTCTGAAAACTGAGAGCAATTAGTGAAATAAAATAGCATAAAATGGGAGCCATTTATATTTTACTTTATTTAACTACATTCATGATGAAGAATTGACCTTCCATTTAAAAGACTACAGAAGCTTCAAGGTCTTAGGGAGTACATAAGAGCAATCATATTTTAGGAACCGGGATAATCCAGGTTGACTGATGGAAACTTACCAGGTGTCTTGATGGTTTCTGGAGATAAGGTACTGGATGACTCATTTGTGACCTCCAGGTCTGTTAAAACCCAGCTTGCTGCCTTTATAGCTTAGAGTTCATAAGATCTCTGGTTCTAGTCTCTTTTGAGATTGATGTATCTTCCTAATCCTAGTGTGGGGTTCCCCAAAGAGCTTTCAGAGATGCTAGCTATCATCCTCAACCTAGTGCTCTATGCTGAAAGCCATAGTTTCAGTTGTCGCTCAAATCCCTTTGACCTTTAAAATTCTGTAGTAGAATGCCTCACCTTCAGTTCCTGCCTCTGCTCTTTCTTTGACATCTTACCTGTCTCCAGGTTCCATTTGGTCTGCAGTTGAAGTGTCTTCTCATCCCCTCACCATCAGCACTCTTCATTCTTCCTACTCATCTTCCAGGTGAGTCACTGCAGTTGCTTTTGGCTGAACTTCTACCACCACCGGATTTCTCTCCAATCCCTTAGCCCAGCTAGTCTCTCAAACATAAACCTGGTACCCTTTAGAGAAATACCAAAATGCACTTGGTGCAGTGGGAGGCAATAGATGGTCCACAAAGTTGTGTTAACCTCACGTGCTAATAGGTGCTGACGGTGATACAGAAAGTTTACCTGTGGTACAGCCTCTACAGTATGTTAGAGGTGGTTTGGGGAACAATAAAAGCAGACATTCATAAAAGCAAAGAATAGTAAGCTCTCTTTGTTTTAAAATAAACTTTTGGCACAAATCCTTGAGACTTTCTGCTCAGTGGTCTTCTATTTATGTTTTGGGAATGCCATGGGAATTCTTGGTAAGAAGTGTTAAAGACTTGAGGCCTATTTTATACCTCTCTTAGCTTTGCTATTCACATCTGTTTTGCCTGAATCCAGTTTGACCTCTGCTTGCTCATAGGAATTTTTCAATCTAATTAAAACTTTGAGCCAATACATGTGAAGGAATTGGAAAAGCTCCTGGAAGCAACATTTGTCAGATGATATAAGTATCCAAGTTGTGAACTATACTTGCTATGCTTCTGATATTTCATAGATGCATGTCAACTTATGTAGAAGATACGGTGAAAGGAATTTCAGTGCTTTAATTTGTTGCATGTTTAATTTGTAGCTGACTGTTACACTTTAGCTGCAGATTCCCTTGATTCTCCTTTTTCCTCTAATCCTCCTAGGATTCAAAAATATTGTAATAACTTATAAATAAACATTTTAATGGCCAATGAAAAGAACTTGGTACTAAAAGCAGGACCTTCAGGGGCCCTGGTTGGTGTGGCTCACTCACTTGGTTGGGCATTATCCCATGCACCAAAAGGTCGCTGGCTCAATTCTCAGTCAGGGCTCATGCCCAGGTTGCAGGCTTGATCCCCAGTAGGGGTTTGCAGGAGGTAGCTGATCAGTGTTTCTCTTTCTCCCTCTCCCTTCCTCTCTCTAAAAATCAATTTAAAAAGCATATTTTAAAAACAGTAAGCCCTGCATGTAGTTTTATAAATTTCTGCAAAGTGGCATTATATTCTCATATGTAAAGTAATCTTTTATCAAATCATATTTACTTCATGAGGATACACTTAAAATTTTTTAATATGTGCTTTTGTAACTTGAGATTTTACATTTCTCTGAAATGTTCTGTTAATATTTGGACAGTGCAAAGTATTTTAATGCCTCCTATTTTTTAAATGGAAATTTTAGCAGCTGTTCAAAGCTTATACTATTCATTTACTTTGAACTGTTTTTAATCCCAAGCCCAATAAATGACATTTTTAATTAATTACTGACTGTCTCAAAGCATTATTCCTATAGTTAAGAAGAAATTATGATCTTTAACAAATTTATTACAAAATTTTCTATAAATATAAAGCAATCTTTATGTATGCAGTTAGAAAGCACTTTGTTTTATTATATTACTTCTGATATGTTATTTTGCGAGACTGATTCTCAACCTTTAGTGTGTCTGGGAATCACCTGGAGGGATTGTAAAGTGTGGAAAACACAGATCGCTGTGCCCTCCCCCAGCATCTCTGGCTCAGTAGGTCTGTGGTGTTGCTGATTCTACTGTATCACACTCTTAGGACCACTGGTTAGGATTCTAGTAAATAGTGTTTTGTTTTTATGATTTTCAAATATAATGAGTTCAAGATACAATAGAACATAGAAAAGATAGGAAAGGTTTGCCATAGCTTTTATGGTTCACAGAGTTATATTCAAGCTGCCTTTTAGCCATATTCCATTTCTTGCTGTTCTCAGGATATTGCATTTTACTTATTTTGATTTAAATGTATATAGTTTTGACAGTATGATGGTATTACTTGGTAAATGACCAAGTGTACATTTACTAGTTTTTTTAAAAAATAATTCGCCCTAACTGATTTGGCTCAGTGGATAGAGTGTCAGCCTGCGGACTGAAGGGTCCCAGGTTCGATTCTGGTCAAGGGCATGTACCTTGGTTGCAGGCACATCCCTAGTACTTTTACTAGGGATGTGCAGGAGGCAGCTGATCGATGTTTCTAACTCTCTATCCCTCTCCCTTTCTCTCTGTAAAAAATCAATAAAATATATTTTAACAAATAATTCAAGAGGTGGTAAGTGGAGCATTGCAATGACTATTATACTATTAATTTTGCATCTGTGTTAGAAACTAAATACAAATAGGTTTCTATAAGTCCCTGATACATAGTGGGCACTCAGTACATGTTGGGATGAGCAAATGAATGTACTAGTTGCCCATTTCCCCCTAGGCTAATAATGGAGTTGCTCCTTAAAAACTTGGCTGATCTGATTTTGAATATCTGTGTGTTATCTGGTTAATCAACTTTATTTCTTTGCTTCTCTTCCTGACGTATGGTTATCTCACTGATTATTTTTATACCTCACTGATAATTTAGCCTTTCTTTTAAAAAAATATATATTTTATTGATTTTTTTTTACAGAGAGAGGGAGAGGGATAGAGAGTTAGAAACATCGATGAGAAGGAAATCTCGATCAGCTGCCTCCTGCACACCCTCTGCTGGGGATGTGCCTGCAACCAAGGTACATGTCCTTGATCAGAATCAAACCTGTGACTCTTCAGTCTGCAGGCCGACGCTCTATCCACTGAGCCAAACCAGTTAGGGCTAATTTAGCCTTTATGCTAGAAAGAGTGAGAGACAAGGTAAACATAAAATTAAGCCTTCACTTTTCTCTTGTTATTAATAATTAATTATTTACTGGAACAGGTAGTATTAACTTAAAAAACTTCATATAAGCACTTTGGGGATGATTTGGGTTCATAATTTAAACTTATTTTACGATCTTCTAAATATATATTTTTAAAAAGTTAGCTAATCTGGAATATAAGTGCATGGCAAGTTAGATATTACTCTTACAAATCCACAGAAATTTCCAATTCTTTATTATGGCATTCTAACCAAATTTGTTTTAGGATTCTGTTGCTTTGATTATGAACTGCAATAGAAAGAACCCTGCTTGGTAGTTCAGTTTGTTCACTAAATTCCACATATGAGTGAAATCACCAAGTAAAATAGAGATGGATACATAAAGAGCAGGCAAACAGCTCTGGTGGTGAGAGGTGTGTGGAGGGATTGAGAAAAAAGAGAAAAAAAGAGAACTCATGGACATGACAAAAGTGTGGTGATTGCATTGGGCGGGGCAAAGTGGAAGAGGACATAAAGGGGACAAATGGTGATGGGGAAAGAAAGACGGGGGGAGAGGGAGAGAGGGAGGGAGGGAGGAAGCAAGGGACCTACCTACCTTAAAAACCAGCAGACCCATTAGCAAGACTGGGCAAGTTGTGTCCTGGCTCAGAGCCTCTAGTCGTCTATTGTGTGATCATAGATGTTAAATAATCTTCCTCAGGGAACTTCCAGGCTGCTGTGGCTGAGGAGATTGAAGAAGGCCCAGGAGCAGTAGCTCCTGCTTTTATTTTTTTATGTATTAGTGTTACTCTCTATTTATTTAGAAAAAGAGGGTTAAGAAAATAATGAATTTGGAAAAGTGCTTTAGATGAGCTTCAAGGTCCTTCCATTTCTAGAGTTCTGCGACACTATTGTTTTTATTAGTCCTCAAGTATATGTTTGTTACCACATAATCTAGCCACAAAAATGTTTAGACATGTGTTGGTGACCTCAGGCGTTTCTGACACAAGTGCTTCTTGACTAATCTTGTATTTGGTATGAGGGCTTCCTTAGCTTCTATATTTAATACTATTTGTTATTATTTTTGAAATCTCAAGAATCTACATCATTATCTCTTTACAATTTTTACTTGACTATTTTTAAAATTTTAGTAAAACGTTATGAATTGGAATATTCTAAATTTCTGAAGAGAATAGAAAAGGAACATTAGAGTAGACCTTTTCCCAATTTCCTCTGACCAAAGTGCTTATATGAAATGTTGCCAAGAAGTTTCTATAGATGTAATTTCACCTTGTATACTTTTAGGATGGGTGGGCCAGCCAACTGCTGGTTAAAATATTTTATTTTTGACTAGGGAAGATAAATCAAAGGTGTTTAATAAAATAATGGCTAAGTTTGCTACCAGTACCGTATTTAGTTTATGATCATTCTTCAAGGTTATATTCTCTTTAGAGGACATATTCTTGTGAGGTGTTGTCACATACTGTCTCATGAATAGCAGTATGGAGTCGAGTGGCTTCCCTGGGCAACATAAAGCCTGTTCCATCCAGCCATAGACTGTTTTATTCTTTTTTTTTTTTTTTTTGCTTTGAAGGCCAAGGTAACATGTCCAGCACTTGGATGTTTTCATATCCTATACATCATTTATCACAATTCATATATTTTATTTTGCAGTGCTGCATATAGATTGTTTTGTATCATAAATACCAATACATACTGTAAATGATTGGCGCTATATTGCTTACTGAATCACAACCCACGAGTTCAAGTCTGGAGAGACACCTGTGTGTTTCTCAGTATTTTTTCTGTGACTGACTACTGTGAAGTTATGAAGATGAGTTTAGGCTGTTAATAGGAGTGGCTTTGTTGTGATGTAATTTCAGTACTGCTCATGGCAGCTGTTAGTTGAAAGTAAATTGAAAACCAGCTGGTTTAAATATCACAGTGGTGAAGATCAACAGAGGACTGTGAAACTGGGACTCAGCTATGGCAACATGAGACCATCCCAACTAACTCAGATGTGTTTCATCTGACACTCTCTCAGCTTGATCTCTCTTCATTTGGGGGGAGAAAAAAAACACACACACAAAAAAAACACTCCCCTTTTGGGGGAAATGAATTGCAGGTCTTGACAGAGGAACAGGCTTTTGGCTTCTTGGTCAGTTCAGTATTTTTCAGTTATTTTGTGACCTTCAGATTATTGAAGTTAACATTGATGTCTTCCTCAAACTTCTTTGGTTTCTCTCACAGAAATCAAAAGAGCAGAGAAAATATATTGTCAAGCAATTGGTAAGAAAGTGATGCTTGGGGCTTGGGGTCCAGAGGCTGGCTGTCTTGAATGTGGATTACTAGGGCAAACTCTAAATCTTTGTTGCCAGTTGAATGCTGCAGTGTAATGTGAGCCCAGAGCTCTCTTCATGGTGAGCTCTGTCCTCTATTGAAAACTTCCTGGAGCCATCCCTAATAATAGACTTCCTCCACTTTGCTTATTATACTGGAGTACAGGGTCCGTGCTGCCTTTTTCCCTTAACAGGTACACCCAATTTTCTGCACCCAAAGAGCATTTTATCCTTTAGACATTCCACATGAGATGTTGTGAAAATAGAAATAAAGATGCCAGAGAATGAAAGTTAGAAACCACTACATGTCCTAGGCAATTGCTAACTCCCACTGACAATTCTTGCATGAGTTTTGTGATAGTTTATCATTGATGTATAGGTAGGTACTGTAGATCCAAATGCTCTCACAGTAGTAGTCTCTCAGAAAGAGCAGAGAATTGTTGAGCTTTAAAATGGGCAAATTAACCGTTTAGTGTCTTTTTCTATCATCTTCACCAAACATTAAATTAAATATCTTATTTATTATGGTGCCTCTGATGTTAAAAATTATATATATCGCTGTAATTCTTATTATTTGTGAGGGTACACACTTCCATGTGGACAGATGGGACTTTTGACACAGCCTTTATAATCCTAGTAGGCTGCTTGGGCATCAAAATTTTATATTCACACTATTACCTTAATTGTAGAGAGATTCTGGGGTGGCTGTGGAAAGTCGTCCAACATGTGTTTTCTTTCTTTGCATTGCCAGAGCTCTAAATATTTATTGGTCATTACTTATTTATGCTCTGTAACACCATACTTTATTGGTGAGTGTTCTACCTTTCAGAGGGCATTAGGTAGTTCTCTGCAGTATCGAAGAGAAATATGAACATGTCCTTATTAGTGAACTTCAAAGCATAGTTTATGACAGTCCAGATTAATAAAGTCAGGTCCCTCTCTGTACCCCATAAACCCCCTCCTCCCCAATTAAAATGACACAAAAATGCATATAAGGCACAATGTTTTAAACTCATTTTGAGATTCAGTTATGTCACATCAATTTAGATTCTGATAGCGTATGAATTTGTAATCAATTCAGTTTGATAGACTAAAGTTATCCTGAAACTATGAGTAAATGAAGCATTAAGCAAAAAAAAGTAAAACAAAAGTAAAACAAAATTATAAGAGATGAAAACATAGTTAATCTTTGAGATATTTTACCCCACTATTTTAGAACCACTGGATGCTGCTTTTGACCTATTCATTAAATAAGGGCACAGATATATACTTTTTATTAGCAATAATAAAAAACATATTGTTAAAATGTGGAATAATCCATTCCTTTCATTTTCCTGTCCACTTAATCTGACCAGGTGATGTTTCAATATATTTTGATGTTATCAAAATCAAGACTAATAACAGTTTTCTAATCATAATTCTGATTCATTGGGTTTGATTAAAAGCAACAACAACATTTTAGTTATACACTAGATCTGCAGCTGAGAATTTAGAAATACCAGTGTGACCACATCATAACACAGATGTGTTACCTTCTGCTAAAGGAATGTAACTTCCTTGACTTGGGGTTATTTTCCTAAATTTTTCCTTTTAAGAAAGTCAAAACCCTCACCTGAAAAACAAGTTACCCAACTAGGAAGCTTGAGAATGAAATCTGGTCCTTTCTGACAGTTTTAGTGCCAGTGACTGAACAAAAGACTTCTGTAGGGAAGCAGTTTGCTCAGTGGTTCTTTGACTATGAGCCATCTACTATATTAAACATTTTCAGTCAGCACAGCAGTAGAGTGCCAGTCTCTGTTTTTAGCTGCTCCCATAGCAGAACTAGTTCTGTCAGCAGGCATTGTGTGAAATGCCCCAGCACACGTGTTACACGCCAAAGGAAATACAGACGTAGACAGGAGTTCTGGTTTCAAGTAACTTCAGTCTAAATAGATGAGAGAATATTTTAAGGAGCAGATAAAAGTGGGTGAAAATGAACATTACGCATTGTTAAGACTTTAACTAGATTAGTTAGGACTGGAGGAGTGAGTCATCCCCCCAGAAAGGGCAATTTCAGAACACATTGAGGAGTGCCTTCTTAAGGGTGAGACACAGAGCATGTGTGTGTAGAAGGAAGGAGGTTTGGTGAAGCAGGAGGCAGTGAGCCTGGTGTTACGCCTGCCTGTGGAGTTTGAAAGACAGGAGATAGAGTGGCTGTGCTCAGGAAGTGGTAGGAATGTGGGGCTGAGCTCTGGCGGGAGTGGCAGAGGGGCCCATTCTCCTTCCCCAGCCTCAAACAGCTGATTGAAGACATGAAAATGGCACCACCGTAGGGAGGCTATGTTGAGAGGGAACTACTGTTGGCCACAGTTTAGAGACAAGCACATTACACTGTTAATCTAACTTCATGGTCTCTCTACCATTCTTCTCAATTCTGTTGGTTCCAAAAGACGACAGGTATTCAGGGAAGACCTCTGTGTGAGCAAGTGAGTTGAGGGAGGCGCCCTGAGAGGAATGTTGGGGAGAGGAAATATCCCACTCTATAAAACCCATGTTAGAGTCACTACTAACTAACCAGTCATCACAGACCTTAGTGTTGATGGTTTTTATTTTCTATACATATTGTATTATATCAATCAAAAGTCTACTTTTTGGTTAATTTGAGATACACAATTTTATTTGAATACTAAAACTTAACAAACTTACCAATGCTCCAAACAAATGTTTTACTCTTTGGAAAAAATGAGTAAATTTTCTGTAACTTTGAAAAATTTGATGTACTGTTTATCTGATGAGTAACATTTGCTCAGTAATGCAATGACTGTTTATATTTATACTAGAGGCCCAGTGCACGGAATCGTGTGCGGGTAGGGTCCCTAGGCCTAGCCTGTGATCAGGGCCATCTTCTGCCCACTAGGCAGTCCCCAGTCCCGCCCCGCCACCGCCCACCCCGGCTCCCCGTGATTCCCCATTTGCCACCCATCAATCTGAGCCTGTGGGCCGGGAGGAGGGACCAAGAGGTCTGTCTTCCATCCACTTGCCAGTCCCCAGTCCCACCCTGCCACTGCCACCCACCCCAGTTCCCCGTTCACCATCTGGCGATCTATTGGAGCCTGCGGGCCAGGGGGAGGGACCAAGAGGTCGGCCATCCGCCTGCTCACAAGTCCCCATTCCTACCCTGCCGCCAACACCCACCCAGGTTCCCTGTGGTTCCCCGTTCACCATCTGGCAAAAGGAGCCTGCAGGCTGGGGGGAGGGACCGAGAGGTGGTCAATGCACCTCATAGTGACTGGTCGATCGGTCGTTATGGTCGTTACACCATTATGGTCGCTGGCCTTTTATTATGTAGGATATGAGAAAGAGAGAGAGAGAGAGAGATACAGACAGCCTGAGACCAGTTAGGAAGACATTTTCAAAGTGAAGCATTTCTGTCTTGCCCCTTTATTTTTCTTCAGACTTTTATATAGAAAACACGTATTTACCTTTTATCTGGTTATGACATGCCACTTCAATTTTACAAGTGAAATAGGAACATAGGTAAATGTAAGCTAGTCAAAATAGATTCCCACTCTGAATCAGACCCATTAGGTGTTTTAAAGAATCCTGAATAGAGCATATTTAATCATAAAAATGGGTAGTGCTAAAGTCAATAGTAATGGTATGGTATGAATTATATCTTAATTTTAAAAAACATTATGATACGTCTGTTTGGAGAGAAGTTTTTCTAGTTGCTTATTCAAATTTGAAGACAATTCTGTATTATACTATTTGGATTTGTATGCACCTGCACCTTGGGGTGACCCAAGTAGAAACATGAAACACTGAATTTTAATGAGGACAGGCTTTATTCAAAGATATGCAAAATAGAGATAATTGTGTAGGTGCTTTCTGGATTCATGTGTGGAATACTGAACCATATTATTCTGAAGAAGTTTTGGAATTGTTTGCACTTTAGATAATTAAATGCACTGTTATTTTAAAGCAAAAAACTTAAACAGATTATTAGCCATAAATGATAACCCCAGAATTAAGGCATGGTTCTACAAAAGTTTATATAAACTAGTGAATTTTGGAGGAATTAAATCTGATTAGCATTCAGATGGTGTCATCACAGTGCATGAGCACAGCCGTGGTGGAGAATCCTGGCATGTTGGCTTGTAAAACGTTCCTAGCAGCCAGCCCTCTAAGCACGGAGCTGTTTCATCCTGTTCTGGAGTGACTAATAGACTGTGTTACTCATGGTGACTAACCTTTTCATCTCAGTTTTGTGTTAACTATTTCTTAAGATTCTGAATTGGAATGGGTGGCCATTCAGCTAGGTTGTTGTCTGGAGAGAACAACTATTGGTGGAGACAAGGCATCCCCAAAATCACATCACAGAGCATTGAAGTCACTGCTGCCCTGGCCTTGTCCTCATCTTTGCAGTTGTAAGAAGTAGGACTGATACAAAAACCAGAGTGCTAATTAATTATTAGCTCACTAGAGGCCCGGTGCATGAAAATTCATGCACTGGAGTGGGGGGGGGTAGGGTCCCTCAGCCCGGCCTGCCCCCTCTCACGGTCTGAGGCTTGTCTGCACCTTGGGCCAGCCCTGGGCGGCTTGGCAGCCATCATCAGTGACTTGACTGTGCCTTGGGCTGGCCCTGGACAGCTGGGGTGATGCCATCTTGTGGCTGTGGGTGATGCCATATTTGAGGGCGTGGTAGTCAATTAGCATAGTCCCTCCTTATTGGCTGTGGGCGCCATTTTTGTGAGGGTGTGATGGTCAATTAGTATATCCCCTCTTTGTTAGATAAGGTAATTACCAAATTTCCCCCTGTTTGCCAACCAGGCTTTTCCCTTCTGGTATCAAGGTCACTGTTGAACCTAGAATCCTGTCAAAGATAAAGAGAGTTTCACAAGAGATTTCATTTCAAGATTGTCTCTGTCCCTTACAGCAGAAGATCTTACAGAGACCTCAGGTTTTCCACTTCCTCAGACAGGGCCAGGATCTAGGTTTTCTTTTCCTGTGCTTCATGCTGACTGTTCCTTCGCCAGTTCTGATGCAAATTGTGATGGTTCACAATCAAATTCTGATTCTGCTCTGGGTGTTATAGTCTTTTCCTTGATTATTTTATACAACTTTTTTAGGCTAATACATTTACTGACTCTTAGTTTATTTTCACCCATATTCAATATTCTCCTTATTTTATTGATTTTCTAAATGTCTTCTGGGAGCCGCCCAGTTTCCTGTCTCTATGGGTTTTGAGAACAGCTCCCATCTGCATCTGGATGTACCTGCTGAGGATATTGAAGCAAGGAGGGTCGTGCTACTAAGGACATCATCGTAGTCTCCTGTAACAGACTACCTGGGCATGATGGACAGGTTTCCTAGGATTGCAGTCATCATGGTATCCCCAGGGGCTTGGCGTGTGAAGGGTAGCCTAGTTGTTTTCTCCTACAGGTTTCGCATGATGTGTTCTTTTTGAAGTCTTCTTAAATGAAGTTGCTCTTTTTCCCATAGAGGCTTTCTAGGCCTTTCATATGTTTTATTAGACTCTAAGTTGACACACTCTAGCTTTTACTCTCTTCCTCTCCTTATCAATTCTAACTCCAGGCCACCTTCGCAGAGGCAGTGGTACCTGACTCATTTGAATTCTTTGCCTCAACTTTCACCATCATATTAGGCAGTCCTTCATCTTCTCATCTCCAAAGTTTTCTCCCTCATTTTATCCTCATCCTCCCCATCCCAAATTTATATGGTTTGCTTTCTCTGAATGCAACGTATTAAGATGTTCTCTGCCTCTCTTTCTTTATAGTTACTCTCATCTTTGACCACTTTCCTACTGCAATATGTTTTATGCCTCTTTACTGGTGCAATTTTTACATTATTTTTATTCCTTTTTTGCTAGACGATGAGCTCCTTCAGCATCTTGATGGTTCCAAAACCTCACACTACCTGGCTTATAAATGTTATTTCAAAGGCAGCACAGATTTGTTGTCATTTCCCCTCAGTTTGTTTCTTTCTTTCGTTGAACAAACTCTAACGAACATCTATTATGTTTCAGGCACTTTTATTGGAGCTGTGAATACAGTGGTGATCCACATAAAAATCATTCCTGTTCCTACTGAACCTAGAGTATATGGGTGGGGTTTACAGAACAGGAAATATTCAGTGTATACAGAAAAGGAAAATACAATGTAGTCCGCTGCACACTCCATCTGTCATCAACACAATTCTAGAGGCTTTATAAGGTTGATACTTTTTCTTGTGCTTTCTTTAAAAAGCTGTTTAGAGATGTTAAGTGTGAAGATGTGTTTCTTTTTGAAAACAAAATATGGTTTAAGCATACAGAATCTAAAATGAATAAAGGAGATGGAAAGATAAGCATCATTTCTCTAATTTTAGCTTGCTGAAGACATGGACAGAAAGAAAAGATTGTTTTACATTGTTAATATACCTACTTTATTTTTTAAATCTAGAATTTTCCCTTTTACTCTAAACAGCTACTTAAGAAATTGGAAGTCATTAGATGCATCATTTCTTAAATCAGCATTGTTGCCGAAACCGGTTTGGCTCAGTGGATAGAGTGTCGGCCTGCGGACTGAAGGGGTCCCGGGTTCGATTCCGGTCAAGGGCATGTACCTTGGTTATGGGCACATCCCCAGTAGAGGGTGTGCAGGAGGCAGCTGATCGATGTTTCTCTCTCATCGATGTTTCTAGCCCTCTATTCCTCTTCCTTCCTCTCTGTAAAAATTCAATAAAATATTTTTTTTTTTAAATCAGCATTGTTAAAAGTGACTTTAATAGGATCAGCTCATTGGTTTTGATGATACTCCAATTTGAAACTGTTAACTTTCCTCCTTTACCTTGCATACCATAAAGCACCACTTAGAGATTAACATCTGTCCTAAACTGGACATGTTTTAAACAAATTCTTACATGAGTCCCAGATGGGGAGTTTATCTCTGCACCCAAAGCACCAGTATGTACTATGCACCTAGGGCTGTGGTCGGCAAACTGCCGCTCGCGAACCACATGCGGCTCTTTGGCCCCTTGAGTGTGGCTCTTCCACAAAATACCACGGCCTGGGTGAATCTATTTTGAAGAAGTGGCATTAGAAGTAGTTTAAGTTTAAAAAATTGGGCTCTCAAAAGAAATTTCAATCGTTGTACTGTTGATATTTGGCTCTGTTGACTAACGAGTTTGCCGACCACTGAACTAGGGTATTTCCAATGAATGTTCATGAGATGAGCATGAAAAAATATAATTACAACTTGCACCTGGCCTGGAGCAGGCTGAGTTGTGTTTTTCTTTTTCTGGAAAATCATTTATTCCTTCGTTCAGAAATTAAGTTTTTCACGAAATTGGTACCCCACTTACAGCCAAAGCACAATTTTGTGTTTAATTTTGTTGGCAGGAATCTTTATTCAAAGAGCTTAATTTTTTCTGTATTATTTTCTTTAAAGTACTTTCATTTTTAAAATAGGCTGACATTGGTAAAGCCAGGGAGACCCAAATTTTAATTGTGGATAGAACAATACCTCTCTTTAGCTACTTTTGCTCATTAGTAATAATGATTATTGCCTAGCTGGCGTGGCTTAGTGGTTGAGTGTCGACATGAATTAGGGGTTCACAGTTCCATTCCTGGTTAGGGTTCATGCCTGGGTTGTGGACTCTTATCACCAGTGGGGGCTCTGCAGGAGGCAGCTGACCAATGATTTTCTCACATCATTGATGTTTCTATCTCCCTCTCCCTCTCCCTTCCTCTCTGAAATCAATAAAAATAGTTAAAAAAATGATTATTAATATTGTGGGATTTTCTAAAGTATGTTCCTCAGATTGTTAATAGTTAGCCCTCAAAAAGAGTGGAGGTCAAGTAAGTAAGATACTGAGTTAGATGAGATTAAACAAGTTCACTGCTTCTCAAATTTGAAGGTAGGTACAATACACTGGGGATATTATTTACATGAAGATTCACGAGTCAGTAGATCGGGTGGGGCCTGAATTTCTGTATTTCTTACAAGCTCTAAAGTGCTGCCAGTGTAACTGGTTTGCAGATTACACGTTAAGTAACAAGGTTTTCAGGAATCTTTAAGAGGAAGCATGCTCTGCAATATTTCCCAGACTTACCTTCTTTTTGACATACTGAAAGTAGCCTGTGGCGCGTAACTCAAAGAACTTTAAATTTTAAATTGCACCTTTCAAATTACAAATGAATTTTTAAGTTAAATAGAAGTCTAATGCAGAAATTCTAAAAAGTTTAATACAGAATTTCTATATTACTTTTAGCTAGAGGTAGAGGCCTAGTATAAATCCCAAGACACTGAAAAATCATTTAGCTAGTTCATGTAAAAAGAAAAATCAGTAGCATAAATGGACAACCACTACATAAGATAGCAGGTTGTTACTAGATTGTATGCCTTTTATTTTTAATATGCCATTATTAATATTTTTAAATGCCAAAGTCCTTAATTAAACAACTTTTTTTTATTGACTGTAGTAAATCACTTATAAATTCCATTTTCTAAATCCCTGTCTGTGCTGTGCTAGTGATTTTATTAGTCTTTAATCTTTTTGTTAACACTAGCATTTGATATAAAAAAACTAATGATAAGAACAAATCTGTTATTTAAACAGCTTGAGATTTGATACGGCTTACCATCTCCTTAATTGCAAATAATATAAAACAATAGTCTAGGGAATTTTTTGAGAAATTTATTGAAGCTAAAGCAAATTTTTAAATATGAAAGCTTAATAAAATTAATTAATGCATTATTGGTAGGCTTTTGCCCACCTGAGTCCTTCTGGTGCACATGTCCCCTTTTATACATGCCTATTCAAACCCTTCTGTGAGCACCTGCTTTCTGTTTTTGAACTCTAGTGCCTTTTATTGTAGTTGTTTGTTCATTTGTCTTGTCTCTGCTTTTAGAGTGTAAATTGGATTAGAGGTCAGGGTCTTATTTATCTTTATACTTTCAATAACACTATATGGCATAATACATAAGTGGAAGATCAATAATTCATTGAATAAATTATATTTTATAAAGTAATTCAGCATGTAAAATTTAATTTTTTATCTTAACAATACTTAAAAATAATGTAAGTTATTTTTTTCTTGATCCTCATTTACTGTCTTGACCGTTGTATTAAGTATCACTTATTCATCTTATAACAAGTCATCCTACATCTAAGTGGCTCAGTGATTTTTAAATTTCTTGCAATTCTAGGATGCAAGGAGGCTGGTCTTGCCTGGCTACTCAGGTGGCTGCAGTCAGCAGTTGATCAGGTCACTTTCTAAGAGTGCCTGTCTTCAGGTTCTGAGGTCTTGGCTGGACTAGCTGGGATCCCTGGGCCTCTGCTCCATGGAATCTTTTAATCCTGAACTCATTCATATAGCACAGTGATCTCAGAAGACAAAGCTGCAGGGCCTTTAAAGATTGAGCCTCAGACATTGCACAAGATCATACCTGTCACATTCTAAAAGTCTCAAGAGGCCAGCCCTACGTTCAAGGGTGGGTAGTGGGCTTTGCCTCTTCCTGAGAAGACAGGAAAAGCACAGTGACCTGGAGTTACTCTGTATGTATGTATGTATTCCACTAAATTAAATAAGACCATTAGTACAATCTTATTTGCTTCAGCGCCTCACTCCTCTCTTGTGGATATCATGTAGAGTTTAGACTTAATCTTTAATTTTCTGAATTAATTGCTTAGCACTCTTTCTTGTGCCCTAATCCTTCCTCTTTCAAATGAGCTATTTGGTTGCAGAACTTCGTTTAAAAGATTGTTGAAGCCACATACTTTTGAGTCCTGGTATGTTTTAAAATGCCTTAATTTTTGACTTCATATTGGAATCATAATTTTTGTTCAGTATCAGAAGCTATTGCTATATCTGCTGTAGTTGATAAGAGGTCTGATGCCAAACTGATTCTCATTCCTTTGCAAGCAGTTTGTTTTCCCTCCAGGGTAACAGTTACAATCTTTTCTTTGTCCTTGGAACCAAAAAATTTCCATGGATTGGGTTTGTCTACATGTAGTTTATCTGTTTCATTTATTTTCTTCACTTATTGGCCCTTCTAAGTTACTTGTTTTTAGCTTTCAGAAATTTTCATTTAGTTTTTTGTTTTGTTTTGTTTTTAGTGTTTATTCTCCTTTTCCCCCCCTCTTTTTAGTACTGTTAGTAAATAAACATAACTCCAGGATTTAGTCTATAGTCTCCAAATGGTTTATCTTTTTCATCTCTTTTTCTTTTAGTCTCCAAGAGAATTATTTAGGTCAGTATTATGGAATACTCTTTAAAAAACATTATTCATTCCATTGATTGAGATTTTTGTTTTTAGCCTGTAACTTTTTTTTTTAAGGTCTCTGGCTATTTCTCTTTCATGCATACAGCTTTTGATTGAAACACAAAGGATATTCTACCTATTCCATTTGTTCTGTTTAGGGAATTTAGTCTCTCGGACATCAGTCTCCGGCTAAGGCCCTCACTCCTTTGCCCATGGCAGCTGTTTGAGCATGTGCAGGACAGAGGCTGGCCACCGAGCTGCACTATTTACCCCTTGAGCTTCTGATATTGACCTAGACCTAAGAGCCTAGACTCTGAACAACTCTCCCATCAACTGCTCCAACCTCTAAAGCAGCCCTTTTCTCTTTTGTTATGATTTCCTTCGGTTATTTTGTTGTAGGGCTGCAGCCATTATTTTTCTGACTTTTTGGTACATTAATGGCCTTTTTAAATTTTCTAGACTAATTTTCTTAGCCTAAAAAAGAGAAAATACCTTTTCTTTTATTTCATGACATTGTGAATTGAAAGAGTGGATGTGTATATTCATCTTGTCTCTTGATCCAGTTATTCCCCTCAGAGTTTTAACTACATCCTTACACTATTATCTCCATTGAGTCTTTTTTTTTAAAGTATATTTTTATTGATTTCAGAGAGGAAGGGAGAGAAAGAGAGATAGAAACATCGGTGATGAGAGGGAATCATTGATTGGCTGCCTCCTGCACTCCCCACACTGGGGATCAAGCCTGCAACCTGGGCATGTACCCTTAACCGAAATCGCACCTGGGACCCTTCAGTCTGCCGGCTGATGCTCTATCCATTGAGCCAAACCAGCTGGGGCTCCATTGAGTCTTTTTTACATCTTCAGCATGCCAGGCTTCTCCTTTCTCCTCACTAACATGTACAAAGAATCCCACCTCCTAAGAAAAAAAGTGAACCTGTAGCACTTTCCATAAAGAGACTTCCATTTTCCCTTTGCTGTCCATAAGAACGATTTTTATTGGAAAAGTTGAAAATAGTAAAGTGAAATCTATATTTATCCAACACAGAATTTTCACTTTTTATTAGCAGTTTTTCAATATGTACCTATTGTTAGGGAGACAATATCAACACTTGGCATAACTCCAGGGAGCATCATTCACATAGAATACAGTGAGAGCAGTGCTGACCCTGAGGTTATGTATTAGCCAGGGGTTTATTTTCAGAAATTTTAATTCAGTGGTATATGGGGTTGAGAGCATTCTGTTTTGTAATGAAAACCCCTTATTATTGAAATGAATAAAATTGTATTTCATGTAGTTTTATAACCAGAAGTAGTTAAGTTGAAAAGCATTTTGCCATTCCAGTGGTTGTATATTAATACCTCAGTGTAGTATGAATTTGCAATTTTCTAATTACTAATGAGGTTGAGCACCATATTTATTGGCCAGGTAGATTTGATAGGGGCAGAAATAGAATGTTAGGGAACCAGATAGAATTGTAAGAAATATTAATCATGCTCTGTTAACCATGATTGTTTTGTTCTGATTAAAGAAGGCACCTTCTAACCTGACAGGCAGCAGCACATGGGAGCTGGGAGCTCACCTGGAAATGCAGCCCATCCTCCTCATTTGGAGCTGCCTATTATCATGGAAAGATAAACAACTTTGTTGCAGAAACCAGAACAGCCAGCCTTTTGCACATCCCCAGCCCTTGCATATCACTAAGCCCTTTGAAGATCCCCAGCTCTTTTGCATACCTGCAGGCCTTTGTAAATCTTCAGCCTGCTTACCTGTTAACTGCCCATTTGGCATACCCTTTGGCTACTTCCCCATGTAATCTTTGTACTTCTACCCAATATAAGCAACTGGTTTATGGTGGGGTGCAGAGCAGATTTTTGTAGATGTCCTGTTGCTCTCCCATACTGCTGGCAATCCTATATAATAAAACCCTAATATGCAAATCGACCAAATGGCAGAATGACCAGTCGCTATGACATGCACTTACCACCAGGGGGCAGACACTCAGCACAGGAGCTGCCCCCCACCCCTCAGCCAGAAGCCGGGCTCACGGCTTGCAAGAGTCATGGCAGAGGCTGGAGCCTCACCTGCTTCCGTGGCAGCGCTAAGAACCCAGCAGGTGGACATCCCCTGAGGGGTCCTGGACTGAGAGAGGTCACAGGCCTGACTGAGGGACACATGCCCCCCCCCCTCCAGTGCACAGATGTCATGCACCGGGCCTCTAGTATTGGGATAAACGCTCATATATGATTCAACCGTGTCCCTGCTGAATTGGCTCAAGTAGTGACAGGCAGCATGGACCCATTGTTTGTCTGGTTACGTTTATATTGCATTGTGTGTCCACCACCAAAAGTCAAATCATTTTCCATCACCATATATTTGGTCCCCTTTACCATTTACTAATTCTCCCACTCCCTTCCCTCTGGTAACCAGCATACTGTTGTCTGTGTCTATGAGTTTCAGTTTTATATCCCACCTATGAGTGAAATTATATGCTTTAGCTTGTTCTGCCTGAGTAATTTCGCCTAGCATAATATTCTCAAGGTCCATCCATATTGTCCCAAATGGCAATATTGCATCTTTTCTTATTCTGAGTACTATTCCATAATAAATACTAGTATGTGCCACATCTTTATCCAATCCTCTATCGAAGGGCACTTTGGTTGTCTCCATGTCAACCAAAGTGTCAGTGAATAATGCTACAATGAATGGAGGGGTGCCTGTATCTTTGTAAATAAGTGTTTTGGAGTTTTTCATGTAGATACCCAGAAGAGGGATTTCTGGTTCATATGGTAACTCATTCTTAATTTTTTGAGGAACTGCCATACTGTTTTCCATAGTGGCTGTACTGGTTTACATTCCCACCAACAGTGAATGTGGGTACCTTTTCCTCCACAACCTTTATAGCATTTGTTATTGCCTGTCTTTTTTTGATAATAGCCATTCTAACAGGTGTAAGGTCGTATCTCATTGTAGTTTTGATATGCATGTATGTTCTAAATCTAAAAAATTTAAAACTTTGTATCTCTCATAGCAAATTGGATTTAAGATACAATGACAGTCTGCTTTGCTCACATTATGTAAACATTTTTTTCTAATCCTTAACTATTCTGTGTTTTTTTTTTTTTTGTATTACATGTTAAATGTAGACTCTAATAGATATATTTTTTAATTTTTATTTTCAAAAACGATACATTTCCTGTAATGGAAGTCTTGTGGTAATATATTTCCTCAGCTTCTATATGTCTAGAGAAGTTTTTATTTCTCTTTCATATCTAAAATAAAACTTTGCTGGATGTATTATTCTTGGCTGATAAAATCTCTCTTTCAGTAGTTTAAATATTTGGTTCCATTCCCTTCTAGCTTGTAGAGTTTCTGTCAAGAAGTCTGATGATACCCGAAGGGCTTTCCCTTACAGGTTTCTTTCTTCTTTTTCCTGGTTGTCTTGAGAATTCTTCCTTTGTCATTAATTTTTATAGTTTTAATACCCTGTGTATTGGAGAAGGATTGTGGTAATTAGGTTTCTATTTGCTTCTTGGTCTTGAGAATCTAGCTCTTTCCATTTTCAACTATTTGTTTGAATAGTCTCTTCATTCCCTTTTCCGTCTCTTCTGGTATGCCTATTATGATGTCAGTCTTCTTAAGTTTATTGAGAGTTATTTTGTGACCTAACATGTAATATATCCTGAAGAATGTTCCATGTGCACCTGAAATGAATGTATATTCTGCTGTTTGGGATGAATGTTCTATCCATCTTGTCTAATGTGTCACTTAAGGAGGGAAGTTGGGGGTGACCAGGCCTGCAGGGAAGGGCAGTTGGGAGGGACCCAAGCCTGCAGGGGAGAGCAGTTGGGGGTACCAGGCCTGCAGAGGAGGGCTTAGGGGTGACCAGGCCTGTAGGGGAGGGCAGTTAGGGGTGACCAGGCCTGCAGGGGAGGGCAATTAGGGGCAAACAGGCTGGCAGGGGAGCAGTTAGGCATCAATTAGGCTGACAGGGGAGTGGTTGGGAGGTGATCAGGCTGGCAGGCAGAAGCGGATAGGGGCAATCAGGAAGGCAGGCGGGCGAGCATTTGGGAGTCAGCAGTCCTGGATTGTAAGAGGGATCCCAGATTGGAGAGGGTGCAGGCTAGGCTGAGGGACACACACCCCCATGCACAAATTTCATGCACCGGGCCTCTAGTAATAATATAATCTGATACAAGTTTGTTACAAACGTTAGTTTTTGGTCTAGCTCTGAGGATCATAGCCTAAAAAATCTAACCTTGTTTGTCCATGGCAATGCTTATAGTTAATCTGCTTTTTTTTTTTTTCCTGATCAGAATTTCATTTTTTGGTCTATTAACTTCTTCCTGGGTCCCTTGCCAAGGCTTGTGCTCATAAGAAACTGGAGCTATTGTTCATTTCATCTCCATACCTGTGTCTGGAAATAATGACTGAGTCCCTTTACTATCCTCTTTTGAATGAATATACATGTGTCCATTCCTGCTAATATGCCACCCATAACTGAAAGAGGATGTGTCCTAAGGAGCCTGAAGGAGAGTTGTGTGCTCACTGGTCCCCTTCTTTCTATTATCTTAAATACTAATATCAGTACAGTATAAGATCACCGTGGTTGTGGAGTAGCCTTGTCTCATTCATGGCTCATTCTCTCTTGAACCTAAAGTATCTATATCTTTTCCCCAATTTCCTGCTGAGCTAACCTAAACACAAGACCTGACATTTATTCCTATTGTTTTATCTTATAGAGGCAGCTCATTACTGTAGTTTAGCAATGTTATTCATATTTTAATTTTATATTCTGGTAAATTCAATATTCTCAACCTTATTGAAGAATTTGAGCATGCCTGTGTATTATTATTATTTACATTATAGCTATAGTTTTGGTTAGACTGTGTAAATATTAGACCTCCCTGGCATTACATTAGAAATCTCTATAGGGTGATATTTTTCATTCAGCTATTTAAAGATCGTGAGAGTCAGCAGTAGCCTGTGCCAGCCCCATTTTTGTGCTGCTTATAATGTCAGAGGTGCTTTCTAACATGATGCATGCCTCCCTGGAATCTGGACACACTACATTTCTGTGGTTACATTGCCAAAGACAGAAAGTAGACCAGCTTAACTTGACTTTTCTTTGGTATGCCTCTTTTTAGTTCCTGCAAATCGTCTCTTGGATAAAATCCTTTTTAAGAATCTCACCTAAGATCTATGTCTAGCTCTCTAGTTTGTAACATGAACAGAGTCTACTTTCTGCTTTCTAAAAACAGAATTGGCATTTTCCTACTTTCCAGTTTTCTGTGATTCTCCAGAGAGCCCCCAAATGGTACAGAAACCTATTTGCAAGTTTCCCCAGGTTCCTAGAATGTTATCATTCAAGTCAGGCAAGTTGAGGTCACTGAAGCCTAATTTTTCACAGTCTCTTTGCCACATAAGAACTCAGTGCTTTTTTCCTTTGCTCTAGTGGGAAGAAGTTATAATATTTTCCTGTGACTCTAATCTTTGCTTGGGTCCTGCAACTCTTTAAATTGTTATGAGAACTACAAGAAAATGGACAACCTTAATAGGTTTATAACTTGTCATTATTGTGGTATCCCTCCTTTGCCCATAATTGGTTGTAGTATTTGGGGGCTGTTCGAGAGATGAGGGGATGGGGCAATTGTCTCACCCTCAGTTGTGCATGGGTACTGTGGTCATCATTCTTCATCTCATGTGTATTAGTGATTACTGGTAATGTCTCCTAGTCTTTAAGGAATCAGAGAATGAAAACATCATCCCTGCCTGTGAAAATCCTCATGTGCTGAGTAGTATCTTCTTTTACAAAGGTATAAACTCTGCAACCTCTGTCCATCTGCTTCTGTGCTGTTACTCCATCACTTGCATCTTGCTGTACTTTGGCTTGATCTGATTCATATTTTGCTGCCTCGGCTAGATGATGAGTCAATAGTGATCAGTGACCTGCCTTGTGCCTGTGTCCCCTTAGCACATGGTCAAAGCAGTACACAGAAAATGCTCATCCAATTTCATCAATTCTGGACAAAGTTACAAGTATCGTGAAATTGTGGTACACCGGAGTGATGGGATCTAATTACAATAATAGAATTCTGTATCTTTCTTTAAGCAGTAAGGCTCCTCCTCTCTGTGGTAAAGAATTAATAAGTACTTTCCCAGTGATGTTTCTAGATCTCCTTTTCCAGATTTCCTTTGTTCACTGAATTTTTGCTTCTCTCTTTCTAACATATTGGTTATTTCATGGTATTATACTCTTGACATTTTAAATTTTTGATTCTTGGCATTATTTGTTTCACTGTTGCATAGTAACGTTTTTGTTCTTTGCAACCATCTGCTTATTTTAAGGTGTGTAATTTTTCAATAGTATGGGATACTTTTATATCTTTAAATGTTTTAGAGACTAATCTAGGATCTTTATGTGCATTGTTTTTCTTCTTGGTAGACCTCATATTTTGTCTTTAATGAGCACTCAGTAAGTGCAGAAGTGGGTTATTTTATAGTTGATGATATTTGAAGTGTATTTTACATACTAAAATGTAGATTGCCATAAAAATCATTCCATTTGTTGTATAAAGAATTAGTAAGCCCAGTTTTTATAAGTGAGGAAAGTGGGGCTCAGTGAGGTCCTCACTTGTCCAGGATGACTTAGGTTGTGATCCTAGCCCTGTTTATTCAGGTCTGAAGCGTCTTCCTACTGCTCATACTTGAGGAAACTCCTTGCCAGCTATGTGTCCCCTGAGTTTTGGGCATCTGGAAATGGGAGATGAAAAATTCACCTGTTAGAGCAGAAACTTGTCAGGCCCATTATCTGTTTCAGCCTGTTAATACGACAAGAATAAAGCAACCACTCACAGAAACCTGGAGCCTAGAACTATCTTCACTGATGTGGAAGTCAGGAGAGTGAGAAATAAGTTGGAGGCTCAGGTGGTATGCACCTCCCCCATCCCCCTTTTTTCCTAACCGATTATGATTTTGGGGAAAAACAGTAGCAGGCTGATACTGAAATTTGAGGGAATGGGGGGGAATAATCCCTAGATTGTACTACAGAATTGAACATTATAAAGGTTTGATACAAAATTAAATACAACAGTAGAATAATCTTTAGTAGATAACTATGAAGAATGTCAAGAACAGTATTTATGTTCTTGGATATCTGTATATGCGTATACAGAGTAAAACAGTGAACAAATAAGGACTCATGAGCATCATAGCACTTGGTTAGATTTGACTAGTGCCTAGAACCAGACATGGAAATGATGGTCGTCCTTCATTCACATTCACATTTATTCAGCAAACATTAATTGAGCACCTATTATGTATGCCTGGCTAGTTTCACAGTATGGTAGATAGATTGTGCTCTCAGGCTGATGGTCAGAGAGACTGACATGTTAAATAGGTTATTAAAAGATTTACAACATTTTAGGTGGGTATCTTTTCCTAATCTCTTTTAAACTTGTAAAAAGTCTGCATCAGGTCAGTAAGTCTCTGGCAAGCACATCACTCTCTGTGTGTGTAATCCTAGGAGAGGCACTCGTCTTATGCCCAGAACCCAGTCTGCTATCATGAGCTGTGGGCCTGACAAATGGTTTCTCTTGTCAACAGCTCCCTATAGCCATTGTCATCTTTGACTAATCTGATTCTTCTAAGGAAACCAAACTAACTGTAATATTCTACCAAAGATATCATTATTAATTATTAATGCCTTGCATTTCTTTTAAGTACAGCAGACTTTTGTTTATGTTCAAACCTTCCTTAATTTTGTAACCTTCTTTTCTATTGCCTAAGCCACTTCCGTAATTGGTACAGCATTTGTACATTTGTAGCTGTCTTCTTGTGTGTATACTTTTCTGAAAACTGGCTCTTATAGCAAATATAGTGTTTATTGTTATTTGTTTCATAAGAATCATATTTACTTATTGGTTATCTGATTACAAGGCTCACCAATTTAATAAACTCCTAACAACTTTATTGTCCTTAGTATATATTTAATTTAAGAGCCTTCCTTTCCAAGTCATTTTTTTTTTACTATGATGTCTAAATATTTTCTTAGTATTTTTTATCATTACATTTAAATTTATTTTTTAATATTTGGTAATACTATACATTTGGCCCTAGATGTTGCCTTCTAAAAATCAAATAGCCTTAGGGTATTGTGATCATTGTGTGTAGAAGTCTGGTACTTCTCAGGAACTATCTGCAGATCCTCAGAGGAGACCTGGAGAAAGTGTTAACTCTTTGCCTGCTTGATTGCAGGAGGAATGCCAGCTCCTGAGCAGGCCTCACTGGTGGAGGAGGGGCAACCACAGATCTGCCAGGAAGCTGCCTGCACTGGCCCAGGCATGGAACCCGAGACCACAGCCACCACTATTCTAGCTTCTGTGAAGGAGCAGGTACATCCTCTTATTGGAATTTGCAATTAATTATTTCTTCAATGCCTTTAAAAGTTAATCTTTGGATGTGTTTTAAATTTGTCTAACATCCTTGACGCCTTC
This sequence comes from Corynorhinus townsendii, assembly GCA_026230045.1. Taxonomy (NCBI): domain Eukaryota; kingdom Metazoa; phylum Chordata; class Mammalia; order Chiroptera; family Vespertilionidae; genus Corynorhinus; species Corynorhinus townsendii. The sequence goes on along the minus strand of JAPDVU010000005.1, from coordinate 58,349,872 downwards.
ACGTTTTCTAATTATAAGGTGTTTACATCCCTGAGTACATTGGGATGACTGGCATGTAGAGCTGCTCCAGGTGCCAGTCAGAATCGGAACATGCAGGATACTTGTGCGTCTGCAAGTAAGAACAATATTGATGGTGATCGGTGTCTGTCTCCCCCATTGCAGAGTGTGTGCATGCGCGCAAAGCTTTGTCAAGCATAGTCACATTGTTAACTTCTCTGCCAGGACTCTGGCAACTTTTGGCCTCTAGTGTTGAACCTTTAACATGGGTATTGTCTAGGGCTGTCTGTGATTTTTGGATAAAGGCTATATTTGTTGTGTTTGCCTGAATCAAAGTATATTCATTTTGTGAGCTAGTGTTCTAATACTTGTCAAACTGTGCCAGTTTGCTTCAATGTCGTATTTATGTTGTTTTTCTTAAGGCCCTTAATACTATTTATCCTTCAAACCTAAGTAGCCTTCTAAATTAGAACTTATCTGTTATGCTTAGAGATTGGAATTCCTAAATTTAATTTTTTATGCTTTAAAAGTTTAATAAAGTGAATGTAATATTAAAGCTACAGAGATAGACTTCTGTCCCTCCCTTCAAAACAAAACAAAAATATACACCATTTGTGAGAGTTATTGTGTTGTATGTAATCTAACTAAAAACTTAAAAATCTTATGGCTCATTTTTTTCTCAAGAGATATAAATGTAGATGTATATTTGCCAGAGTATTTTTTTAAAAATCAATATTGGCAGTTCAAATGACCAATGAGTACAAATAGTAAAGAATTTTTAATGCCTCATGTATTTACTGTTGCTATAAAGTAGGGGTGTCTTATGATACTCCAGAACTATGACATATGTCTGACATTAGAGCTGTGTTTTCAAGAAAAATGATTTCACAACTTATTCTAATATCAAGATGTCAAAATATTTACCATTCCTCCCAGAAATTAATTTATAAACATCCCACAACGTAAGAATTTGAGAAAACAAGAAAATTGTAGTTGGTTCTGTTTTTGTTTTTCACCAAACCATGGATTATCTAAGCTTCTCTCACCTTTAGGGAGGGAAAAGGAATTCTTTTTTTTTATTTTTATTTTTTATAGTACTTCATGGTTGTCAAGATTTGACCCAAGGAGCTGTAAAATGAAAAGACTCTGATTTATTTGGGGCTCTTAAAGTATACTGTGTTCTTGTGAAATAAGATGGTAAATTTATCAAAAGGCCCAGAACTGACTTAAAACTAGAAACTGTTTTCAGTAACCATAGCAACAGGACTTTGTGTTTGTATCTTGAGACCAGATACCCTGCATGTTGAGGACAATTGGAAACCTATTATCAATTTGGCACTGTAGTTCCTTGATGGCTTCCGATGCCTTCTAAGTTTTATCTTTTGGCAATAAGTAGTGTTCTGAATGGATATTGTCTGGGAGATAGCCAGAAGAGTTCCATTTTTTCAAGACAGCTAAAAAAACCAAACCCCCAAAACCAGATATTTGTTGTTTATTAGGAGAATTACCTTATGTCTCCTGTATTATTTTGTTAGTAGGAGGATATATTCTATTCTTTGCTTCCATTCCTGTTTTAAAATTTTGAGTTCATTAGTATACATTTACAGTTTTCAGTCTTAATTTTTTTAAAGTTGCTTTTTCAGTATTTCAATCATTTTAAAGTCAATGGCCAGTCAGTATTTCAGTCATTCAAGCCAAGACGCTGTATCTATCTCTTGTTCCAAGATGCTCGTCCAACTTTAAATAACTAACTGTAGCTCGCATAGGGTTTTTGTGGCACCAGGCAAGATATTCTGATTTCTCTGTAGTTGGCATAAAAATTTCTTAGGACTTTGCTAAAATATATCACTCCCTATCATCTGCCCAATGAGACAGAGTTAGACATAAATAAGAAACCTAATTACTATTCATCTTATATATTTAATTTTATTAGTCTATTAGTCAGAATGTGACATTCTCAGTCTTATTATACTTAAATGGAATAGTTAATATTAGATTATGTCCTTGATCATGTATTGTATCAATAGAACCATATTCTTTGATGGGCCTCATAATTATTTAAATACTAGAGGCCCAGTGCATGAAATTTGTGCATGGGAGGGGGGGTCCCCCTCAGCCCAGCCTGCACCTTCTCAAATCCGGGACCCCTTGGGGGATGTCCGACTGCCGGTTCGGCAGTCGGACATCCCTCTCACAATCTTGGACTGCTGGCTCCTAATTGCTCACCTGCCTGCCAGCCTGATCGCCCCCAACTGCCCCCTCCCTGCCAGCCTGGTCACCCCCAACTGCCCCCCCTGCTGGCCTGAGCACCCCCAACTGCCCCTTCCCCCCGCCCACCTGGTCACCCCACACAGCCTGCTGTTCAGTAGTTTGGTCATCTCTCACTAACCCCCCTGCTGGCCTGATTGTAGGTAGCCATCTTATGAAGGGTGGGAGGGTCAATTTGCATATTACCTCTTTATTATATAGGATATGCCGTACTACTATGCAGTGCTCATAGCCCTGGATTGATGGTATCAGCTCCACTGATCTCAAAGAACAGGCCTTGTTTGATGGCAGCCATATCTCAGGAAGGAAGTTTCCTTAGGGTACGGAAGAAAGAGACTCCTACAGTGCAACTGGGTGGATGGTCTTGGTTCCTGTCCTGGCCCCACTACTTACTGTGTGATCTTGGGAAGATTTCTTAACCTCTCTATGCCTCCGTTTTCCAGTAAAATGAAGATAATAATGGTTATTGAGGGCATTAAATTAACCTATGTAAAATACTTGCAACAGTGTCTGGCACTTAATGCTTTTAGTAAGGATTAATATTATTATTGTCATCTTCATTTCCACATAAGGAGAAAAAGCTCTTCTTATACTGTTTTTAAGTATATACAGGGGTTCAGTGAGCCTTCTTTTGGACAACTGATCTGAAAACAAGGAAACATTCTGAATACTGGGCCATATTTCTGCTATGACAATATTTCACTTCTGCATGGTATTAAACTTTCAAAACATCATCATGTTGGTCTCACAGATTAGAACAGTTTTAGGTATATAGTATAAGACAGTGGTCGGCAAACTCATTTGTCAACAGAGCAGCAAACTGCGGCTCACAAGCCGCATGTGGCTCGCGAGCCGCAGTTTGCTAACCACTGGTATAAGAAATAGAGCATGTGAAAATATTTTTTTTTAACATGCTGATTTTGTGCAACCCCAAACGTAACATAATATCAAGGCATTTGGTTAAATAATTGTGAAATGATACCTTTTAGTACACAACTGAATTTTGAGGGAAAAGGTGTGGTTTCTTGAATAAAGCACATTCAAGCCACTAAAATAGCTTATACATAATTCCTTGCTACCCCGACCCCCAGGGCCAATTTATAAAATAGTTGGGAAGGAAATGGCAGGCAACCAGAGTAGTCTTGTTAACAAATCATTGGTCTATTACTATATGAAATTGGTTTTAGAGTGTCATAAAACAATTAAATCTTCCTCTACATGGCTGCATGGTGACACTTTTCTGGGATCTAGAAGCCAGAAACTGTTCCTATTCCTTGACAAAATGCTGATATTAACATTCCCCTCTCTTTTGTAATGTGATAACCTTTCATATTTATGTCAGTCACATAGAAGCATACCTGTGCGATTATATATTTAAAGTCCTTGCTCTTTGGCAAATAAAAGAAGGAGCCTACTTCTGTTCAAGTGCTACCTCTTTCCTGATGCCACCTTCTCCCACCTGCACTCAAATCTCCCTCCTGACCTATAGCACTTTATACCCTTGTTGTGACTTATCCCATGCTGCTTTGGATTATAAAATCAGCTACCTGAGGACAGAGCCATGTTTTATACATTGTTTCACACATGTTACCAGCCCCTTTTATAGAAGTGATTGTTCAGGAAGGGAATGGATGACTAATACTAGCTATCACATTGTCTCCAACTGCCAGACTGTTTTGTGAAGATAATGGGACCTGAGCCACATTCATAGAAACATTACTAAGCAAGAGAATCTCAAACAGTACCCAGAAAACTAATTACCTACCTGTACATTCTTGTCTCTAAGACAGCATGAATTGCATTTATCCATACTGATCTAGAAATTAAATCCAGTCTCTGCTGAAGCAAACTAAAATTTTATTTCATAGTGATGGTCTAATAATGGCATAAGGTTAGATATTTCATCTCCCATCTAACTTAGCTGAATTATGTGTAGGAATTAAAGGGATGTGACTGTCTTGGTGATACCAAAGAATATCTACCATCATCCTTTATACCAGGTGATATAGATAACCACTAAAGAAAAGCCTTTGAGTTAAGGTTCATGCTTGAGAGAAATATAGTCAACCCGTGGGAATAACGAAGCAATGTGATCCTTGGACTTGAATCCGAAATTACAGGAAATGTCAATTGAACTTTAAGCTACCAGTTTGCTGTAATCAGGATCATCATTTGGCAGGTCCTACTGTTCAGCTCAGCTCTTAGTAAGAGTCCAGGAGTCCACAATGAATGCAGATGTTAGAAACAAGGACTTAAAAAAAATTATTTTTATTGATTTCAGAGAGGAAGGGGAGAGAGAGAAACATCAATAATGAGAGAAAATCTTTGATTGGCTCCCTCCTGCATGCCCCCTACTGGGGATTGAGCCCGCGGCTTGTGTCCTGGACCGAAATCAAATCCAGGGCCCTCAGTCTGCAGGCTGATGCTCTGTTCACTGAGCCAAACTAGCTAGGGTGGAAACAAGGAATTTTTTTTTTTTAATCCTGATAGTTTTCAAATATCTGGGAAATTTAAGAATGGTCTAGGACCTAGCTTAATATCATATATACAGTAAGATAAAGAAATGTGGCCAAATGTGATGCCTTCAGAACTCCTGCTGCCATCCCTGCAACTTAGTCAGAGGTATCAGCTGACTTCACAGGCACAAAGGAAGCAGTTGGCCATGGCTGTTATTATCAATTGGGAGAGGAAAATACTCTTTAAAAGACCATATGACCAATCATGGATAGGGTTAGCAAATATTCATAGCTCTATATAAAATGTAAGTTGATTTATATTTGTAAAATTACACATTTACTATGTATTATACTCTTTTGTTTTCTGTCATGAAGTTGCTTGAATAATTGAGATCTCTATTTGAACTTGGCCATACTCAGGCACTCTTCCTTTCTGTTGTTCTCTCACAAACCACATTCCTTATTTTTGGTTTATGATTTAAGAAGTTTGGAATTCAAATGGAAGGTTGAGGCCATTCTAGAAAGTATGAAATGGTAAGCAAGGAAAGATTTGGTAAAACATAATAATTTCATTTTTATTTCTCTTACTACGGTGAAGTCCTAAATTAGATACCGCATGCACTTTTTTGTTATCTTTGATGAGTGAAAATTGCAGTGTTCTTCATTATTGAATCTCTCAAAGAGAACACTACCTTTTAGGATAATATTTCCGGCTTCTGGGAAAATCCAGTTCTACCTTTGGTATTAACTTAAGTGATATTTAAATTTCAAAGAGTAAAATGAGAGTCATTAGAGATCCTTAATTTTTTGAAGATAAAATAAGGAAATTTGGAGCCCAACTGTGCCCTATTGATACTACTTCATTTTTACTTGGATATGTTAGCCTCAGTAATCACATACCCTTCCTGTATGGCAGAATGCCCAGAACTGAACAAATTCCAGTACAAGTATTTACTTTATTCCTCTGAAACTGAAAAACTCAACTGTTGTGCACCTGCCTTTGCAACTTCCTTTTATTTGGCCCCTACGTTTATTTACAATGAAATAGTTCTCTGACACACCTCACTTGCAGAAGATAGAGTTTTATTTCAGCTGTAAACAAGTGTAGTTTTTGTAGCCTAGCTAAAAGCCCTGTACTAGAAATACAGTGCCTAAAACGTCACATTTTTTTCTATTAGTAACTTAGTATTTTTTTTAATGGTAACTATTAATTGTAATTATTGCATGATGTATGGTGAAGTCTCCTGTGCCTTCACTGCATCATCAAACACAAGGTAAGATTGTGTCCTTTCTTAGTGATTTCTGTGGGATCTTCAAGTTTTCAACTTTATCTCCTTATTATTATGAAAATGAGGTTCAAAATGAGGTCAAATGTTAGAGCTCTTATGACACTGGCCTGGACTCAAGAATTCTGAACCCTGATCCTTGGCTCTCAGGAAATCAGCTCTCTTAAATTGCATGTGTTGTGGTCACAGTGTAACATTTCTTCTCTTCTATGTCTTAATGATGTACTGTATCTCCCACTTCAGGTATCTCTGTGATTAAACACTATATAGAGTGTGGCCAAAAGGTTTATTTAGTATTTGAGCGTTCAAAAAAACTTTTTCCCTCAGCAACATACAGAAGTAGATTGCCAAGTTAGCTGACAACTGTTATAGCTAACATATATTTTAACATCTGCCCATGCATTCTGAGAGACTGATGGATAATCAGCTGGATCTGTTAGCAAAGTTTACCAATCTTACATATCCCAGGAATACATTGTTAATAACTGAGTATTCTCTTTTGGGTGAATTGGAGACATTTTTTAGGTGCATTGACAAATCTCTAGGAATTTGAACAAACTCCATCTGGCTTTTCGCACATAGCTAGATCACATATACAAGGCATGAAATACATAATAGGTGCCCCAAAATATTTATTGGGTTAATGAACTTAGAATGTAAAAATGCTCACTGTCCCCCTATAGTTAGCTTATGCTTACTTTTAACTAAATAAAATATATTGATTGAAAGCCTACTGTGAGCAAAGCTCTCTGTCCAGGAAAGGAAGGGGAGGGAAGGGGTGAGGAGACAAAAATGATGTGTTTCATACAGTTTTTACCCTCAGAAGAATGCAGAGACACAAATAGTATCGTATACTTTTATGTGCAGTAATTGGACCCACAAAATCCAGAAACATGTACTCTTACCCCTTTTTTATTTAAGCAGGCTATAGATATATGCTATAATGTATCAGTTTTATGTAAATTTGTTAACTTCAGCACTCTTAATTTTAACTTTTACCACTGAACTAGCATTACCATTCTTGTACATTTGAAAGTAATATATTATTTATTTATTAATACTTAAAATCAATCCTGACTTTGCATGTTTAAAATGGTAATTTCCTTTCCAGTTCACAATTCCTATTCAGTTAAATTATGAATATATGGAATAATTTTTCCCCTGTACATGCAAACTTTATTCTATTAAATTTGAAATGAGTGACTGCTGAGTTGGTGAGATTAAATGGTTGACAGGATCATTCAACATTGAATTCTCTGCACTGCATGATCATTTTTCTTTTTAGAATCACTTCTAGAGAGAAAAATATTTCAGAAACATATTTTTCCCCTCAGGTATAACCCTGAAGTTAGGCCATAGCTATAGAAAAATACAGTCTATCTTCATGTTTAAGTGTTCTCAATTTCCAGATTGCCATTTTTGTTACTTTTGCAGAAATGGATTAATATGGTCTTACTGCATCTGTTTCTATTTTGTGAATGTATTGTTTCCAAAGTGATCAGATCTGCAAAGTAATTTAGGATATGATTCTTTTGTTTTAGGCATTCCTAAGAAAAATCATTTAAAATGTATACTTTTTCCCCAAGTAGTTCAAAGAGATCTATTCTGAGCTTATGAGTTTTTATGTTTTCAAATCTTAATAATACAGGGGTTGCAAATAATAGAAATAGTCTGCAATGAGATTGGAAGAGTACATGATTGAAACTTGAAGACAAATGCATGTTATACAATTAACTTCTATATAAATCATTTCAGAGATGAAAATGGCTACCATAAGTTGGAAGATAGTTTTCTTAAAATTGAGATCTCTTGGCTTTTGAAAAAAATTTAATTTTCTTTTAAAAATTAGAATTCAAGGCATTTCAATATAGACTATTTAATATGTAGACTTTTACATATGAAAATTTCTATAAAGCAGCATGACATCAAAAAAGTGTTTATTATGTGGTATCACCTACCCTAATAGGCATATATCTAATTAGTACATTTTCCTACAATCATTCCTAAAGTCTAAATCAAGATAAAGGTCTTTCACCACTGCATGTGAAGGAATTAATTCTTACTATTTCCTCCATATCTAGCATTTCTGTATTTTTTTAGAAATTTATTTCCATCATAAAATTGATGTAAACTCTTATTTATCCCCTTTGCAAAATATTTTCATAAGTTGTTTAGTTTGTGTTTTTTTTTAAAAGAGTAACGCTGCCCAAGTGTGAACTTAATCAGCACCTTCGTTTTCGCTTCATGACCTCAGCTACCTCATGTTTCTTGCTTTAAAGCTATAACTGTTGGAAGTGGGGTAGTGAGCTGGAGTTTTCCCATTGCAACTTTTCTCATTATTTCTTGGTAAAGTGAATATTGTTTTTTGTTTAATGTAAACTATTAACAGCGGATCTTGATTTTTCTTTTATTTCAGTTAGCAAAATGTAACGAGAAAGTGAATTTTTGTTAAATTATTTTATGGAAAAATATATCATAGTAATTGCTACTGTTGGCATTATTCTAAACCAATTGATTAGAAGATTTGATGGTCTGTAAATAAGAACATAAAACTTTACATTTGTGTAGCGATGGATATAAACAGAATGCTATTAACACTTAGTTTATCTGAGCAACACCACAAATAGGGAAAACGTATTTTACTGATGTGAAACTATTTTTTGGTTGGTTTTTAAAATTTAACTTTTGATAAAATTTCTTTTGATTTCCCATTAAAAACCATGAAGAGACTCACCCTATTGCTAGAACTGGAGAAGATTTCTCCTCCTCTCTGGCCAGTAGAGCGGGATTGAGAAGAGTGGTCAGTGCATCACCAGTTCCAGGTCTGTCATGAGGACAAAGAACCTACATTAGTACCTTTACTGGACCTGCCACTTTCTGATACAACCCAATTTTGCTCTTTTCTCTCCCTACTACGTACTGCCATCACCAGTACCACCACCTCAGGAAACAGACATCACCAGTACCACCACCACCACAGGAAACAGACATCACCAGTACCACCACCACAGGAAACAGACATCAGCCCCTCTAATCCAACAAGCCTAGAGACAGTAGACTGACTACATTTTGAAATGATTTCACACATCTCTTTGTGGCGGGGACCTATCTATACCAAGATGATTATATTTTCTAGCTTTTAAATGCTTTCAGCATTGTTTCATTAAAAATGTAGCCCTCATGAGTCATGTGTAAGTCTGAAGAAATATCAAAGAAGTTGAGAATTTATCACTGCTACAGTGGCACATACCCATCTATAATCTATCCTTGCCTTTCATAACCTGAATGCAATCCAAAGCCAATTGTAATCACACTGACTGATTTATTTGAGCTGGCAGAACTCACATCAGTATGCTCTCTAAATGTTCCCTTTTGATATATTTCTAAACAAAAGAAGGTTAATGTAGTAATTAGGACTGTCGTATTTTATGACTAGAGCAATGCAAAAAAATACGAGCCATTTCCAGTACAATTCTTGTATCTGAAAAAAAAAAAATGTTCCACCTTTGAGGTCCTTTATCCCAGGCATACTAGAAATGCTCAATAAAATAAAGTAGGTTGGCCATAATATTGCAAAGTATAAGGTCCAGTTTGCTATTCTGTGGCTGTTTTAGCTAGCATTTTCATTACTCTAAATAGATTTTTAAACATCTTGAGAAAACCATGTTGACCAATACAACTTTTCATTTCCATAGCAGATTAGCACTGGCAAGTTGGAAGGGCAAGCACCTTGAGGGCTCAGAAAAAAGTCAGATGGCCACATGGGAGCATCCTCACAGCCAGTCAGCTCCTGGATCCTGTAGAAAAGGCACATAGAGCCCTGGGGGCTTCAGTTTGCCCTGAGGACATCACTGTACCACAGTGAATACTTTTACTTGTTACCCTCGTCTTTATTTATAGTAATAATCTGATAATCCAGGGGAGTGAGTGGTCTAGATGTGACTTGTTCCTCATAGGCATAGAACTTAGTCACTTGCACTACAGCAAGTTGCCCCGGAAGGTGGGAATACAGCCTCCAGCTGAGCAGCCTTGAGAGCAGCTAAAATAATTATTCACAACCAGTAGTTTCTGCCATTGTCTGCTTGAGAAGAATGTGAGTGGCCTTAAACAAGACAAGGGATGGTTCCAGGCAGCCTGTCACTACTTGTGCCAATTAAGCAGAGATAAGGTTGAATCGTATATGAGCATTTTATTTTACAAATAGAGGCCTACTGCATGAAATTTGTGCACTGGAGGTGGAGGGGGCGCTTCAGCCCAGCCTACACCCTCTCACAGTCCGGGAGCCCTTGGGATGGCTGCCTGCTGGCAGTCAGACATCCTTTCACAGTTTGGGGCTCTCACAGTCCGGGACCTCGCTCCTTGCTGCCAGCCTTCAGCGGAGGAAGGAGAGGCTCCACCACTGCCACTGCACTCACCAGCTGTGAGCCTGGCTTCTGGCTCATCAGCTGTGAGCCCAGCTCCTGCGGTGAGTGTCTGCCCCCTGGTGGTCAGTGCGCATCATGGTGACCGGTCATTCTGGTCTTTCCACCATAACGTCACTTAGACTTGTGCGGGCAGCATGGGAGAGCAGCAAGTTATCTGCTTCCCCTCACCCCCATAAACCAGCTGCTTATATTGGTTAGAAGAACAAAGAATACATGGGGAAATGGGCAAAAGGAATATGAATGGGTATAATGGTTACAGGTTACAGCAGTGTGGGCCAGGGTTGCAAAAGATGGGTGCCTCTGGGACTCTCTTGTTTCAGCAAAGGTTGCTGATCTTTCCATGGTGGTAGGCAATTCTCAGATAAGGTGAATGGACCACATTTTGAGGTTAACTCCCAGGTTCTGGGGTGTACAAATCTCTGCCAGGTCAGAATGTGCTTTCTTTAATCAGAACAAAAAAATCATGGTTAAGAGCATGATTAATATTTTTATAACTACAGCTAGTACCTACTATTCCATTTCTCCCTCCCATCGCCAAAACCCTGGCAACCAGGCCTTGCTTGTGCCTCTGTTCTCTATCTGCCTCACTCTACCCTCCTTTTGGTTAGTTTTAGGCTAAGCTGGACTTGATGTTCCTTGGTGGTCCTCTCTGGACCAGAATCAGAATCATTACACTGAGTTTTACAGTTCGTGGGAGATAGTTTTGTTTCTCTATTTACATTTGCAATAAGAAGTGCTATGGAGAGTAGAATAAAATTTCATTTATCAATAAGTTCCCATTTTGAATTGCTTTAAGCTCTTCTCCCCTTTAAGCCTTAACATGCCAGTTTTTAACATTCTACAAGTATAGATTAAATTTTTTTTAAATCCTTATTCATCTTGTCATGCTGTTGCCGTCTCGTAAAAATAGTGTAATGGAAATCACTTTGTTTTTAAATCCTCATATTGAACTTCTCATACTATTACCATATTAAAAATTGTAAAGGAAATTACTGAATATGCCCAGTATGAGTAATTAATGTTGCTGAGACTTAAGTGTTTTGTTTTTATTTCTTTACTTATTAGTTCCTGCATTTGGAAAAATTGTACTAGGCTCTTAAATTTAAATGTATTTTTTAAAAATATATTTCATTGATTTTTTTACAGAGAGGAAGGGAGAGGGATGGAGAGTTAAAAACATCAATGAGAGAAAAACATCAGTCAGCTGCCTCCTGCACATCCCCTACTGGGGATGTGCCCGCAACCAAGGTACATGCCCTTGACCGGAATCGAACCTGGGACCCTTCAGTCCGTAGGTTGACGCTCTATCCACTGAGCCAAACCACTTAGGGCTTAAATGTATTTTTTATAATGTCACTCAGAATCTCAAGTTACATTTCTAAGCATGTTGAATACAGACACCCCCACACACTTCCACTATCTGAAAACTGTTTCCTTTACAATTGAAAATGAATAAATTACAAAGTGTAATCTCAACGGAAATATTCCTCTTTAAGGAAAACAGAAGTTTTGTAATTCAAACATCTGATCCATAAGAGTAGCAAAGTTATCTATTTTATTCAGTCTTTTATTCTCAGTACCTAGAATATTGTCCAGCAGGTGGTATGTACAGTACTCAAATTTTGTTGTTGTTGACTTAATCATATTTAAGTTTTTAAATTAAAAAAAGCCTCAATTTTTAATATGCTCAAAACTGTAAAATAACTTACTTAAAATACTTTGTCTATAGATGTTATTCCCTAAGTCCCCAATACATTTATAGACAGCACACACATATGGTAGCACACAGGTGTGTGCACAGACATGCACAGGTGTACATTTGCTTGTGGAGGCCAGGGTACTGGCACCTACAGCCCTTTGAGATGTACTAAAAATTACAGTGAAAATGCCTCCGAATAACTAGAGAGATCTTATATTTTGCTCTTTAGGCACTCAGTCGTTTTCACTTTAGTTTGAAATACATACTTTTGTTAACTTTGTATTTTTGTAGAATATGTTTTAGATGTTAAATTTGGCTAAGGAATGGGGGCGTGAACAAGGCAAGGAGAGAGCTCAAAGGGCAGGAAAGGATGGAGATCAGAATTAGAAGAGGAACAATGATAGCAACAGCTGAACTTCAGGGAGGGGACAGAACAATGGGAAGGCAGGCCCAGGGATTAATGATGTCGCCATCTGGTTGTGAATGTTCACAGTGATGCTTTCAATTACCAAGAAAAGTGTATTCCATTTAACAAGTCAGGAAAGGGCATAATACCTTAGGAGTATTTAAAATTAGAAAATAAATTAGCATTTGAATGATAAGCTTTGAATATCCAGAAATTTTAGTCTCGTGGAACAGCTCTTCACTCCAAGATGATAGAGAGAATGAAATGTTATTAAACAGTACAAAGGATGCATGTAGCAGTTTTTAAAAGAGTGCATTAAAAGGTCATAACTCAGGGAGAAAGCCACTGAGCAACTGTACTAGCTCTACCCATCTATCTTTACCAGAGAGGCAGGCAGACTTGTTAGAATAACAGTGTGTCCTGAGCACTTACTGTGGGCCAGGCACAAGCCATGGCAGTGTGTATAGCTCATTTAACTCCCATCACTAAATTGCAAGAATTGTGGAGATTATCTCATTTAAGTATGAGGGAACTGAGGTGTGAATTGTGGAGATTATCTCATTTAAGTATGAGGGAACTGAGGTTTAAGTAGCTATTCATGGCCCCCATTCTGCCCTCATTTACAGAGCTAGTGCTCTTGCCAGGGCTCAGGAGGGCCATCCTAGTGGAAGCATGACCATTTCCTAGCTGTGTGGCTCCAGTAGTGTTTCCAAGGTCTGTCTGTTGGATAATGGGGATAAGAGTAATTTATTGATGTTCTATTGCATGCAGGCATTGTGAGATACATGAGAATAAAGTGACTTAGAAAATCTCTAAATTGTAAAAATTATTATGAAGCATTGTTATGATATCCTTATACTCAGCAGAATAAGAATAAAAATGCCTTTATAGGAAGTATAGTTTTATTATGTAGCATTGTTCACTAAGAAGTAAAGATTAATTTAGTCCTCAAATATTTTCAAGTTAGACATCTAAATTTGGTTCTCCCTGCCATATTTGTCTCTTATTCCACGCTTATTCCCCTTCCACAGCACAACAGAAAAGTCCTGGTTGCATTGTATTCCTTTTATTCCACTCATGTAAGCTGCCTAAAGGAGACAGGGACAGTAATAGGAACTTGTTTGTTTGTGGTTCCTTTTGCATGATTAGTGAATGGTCTGAATTGAACATGCCATCAGAAGCTAGAAGGTCCTGTATTCTCATAAAATCATTCATCCAACTTGGTATATACACATTTGTTATCCATTTATAATTGACTTTGGGACAAATTCACATTCATTGTCTGTTGGGACTTGAGGAGAGCAGAAACCCTGCCGAGCCCTCTTTACTTACAGGTGGAAACAGGGAGTGTAGCAGTGAAGTGTTAAAGAAGCTTTCTCACAATGAATGAAACTTCACTGTCTCCCCCCCCCCCCCCCCCCCCCCAGAGCCCTCTCCCCTCCGTGGCCAATCATTCTGTTCTCTGCACGCAGTGCCATTGAGAACCCAGAAATCCAGAACTTGGGAGAATTGAGTACACAGCATAGAAGAAAGTAGGCCCGCTTCCACATTTAGGTGGAGCCATGGCGCACTAATTGAGATTCAATTCTGATCAGCTTTGTGTCTTCAGGAGAAACTCTTTCATCCCTCTGCCTTTTGGGGGTGTGGCCTCCTCAATGGGAGTCTGTGCCTCTCTTCCTGTTTCCTTTCTTTAACAGCTGTTTCCTTTTCCTGCTTCCTCAGTTTTGGCCTTTTGCTCTTCCTACACCCCTACCAGCAGCAATGTCTTCTATTGTTTGTATAAAAAGTAGGGAAGGTGGAAAATAGTTTTTAAAATGTGAGGCATGGGGTGTGTTCTTTTAAGTTGTAAACTGCTGAAGGGCAAGTGCCCTTGTTACCCATTGCGCAGAGCATTAGTAAATCTCACGAGATGAAGGCCTTTTACGGTAATAGAGCACAACTATTAGGGCATCTCAGCAGATGCAGAAGTTAGGATTTTCATAATAATACCTGCATATAGTTAATAGCATTCATACTTATTTAAACCTGATCCCAGTAGTTCTCTTTACCATATTTATGAACAGTTATAGCTATTTATTAATATATGTCTGCATATTTACTACCTAGGTCATGTTTGATTTAAACCTGGTACCTTAGTGAAATTTCACAAATGCATTGCATGATTTCATTAGTTTAATGTTTATAGAAATTATTTGAAGGTAAAATCTCTACATAAATGCCAGGAGTTATGATTGCTTTCTTCATGTAATTCCCAGGACTCATTTTCTCCTGCATATAGTTTCTCTCATGATCAATCAAGAAAGGTTTATATGCAAGCCTTTGAAAATATTTCAAACTTAGAAGCATATTTTTGGTTGAAGTAGATAATGGATTATTCTTGCTGGGTTTAATCTTTTTAAAAATGAACTGTAAATTCAGATTAAATTGCTGTCTTTTCAATTATTTATACTTGGAATACCTTAGGATACTACCCATCAAACATTCTGCATTTGACTGTCAGATTATTTTTTAAAGGTATACTGAATTTGTGCCACTATTCTGGGATTTCTTTGAACTGAATATTGTGTAAGTAGAGAAATTCTATGTGAGATCTTCTAAATGGTATTAAATAAAATGAATAAGAAAAAGATCTCAAATATGATCTTTTTAGATTCCATCATATAAAATTCTCTTCCCAATTTATTTTTTATACAGTAATTTTTAAATTCAAACAGCATTTTTTCTTCAGGTGTTTGCTTTACTCTCCCTGAGAGATTGTGAAAACTTTATTTAATTACTGTATTCAGAGAAACTTGCAAACAGGAAATGCTTAGGTTACAATGGTTAAATAGCAAAAACTATAGGCAATATATATTTAAACTTAATGTTTTTGGAATCTCTTTTGTAAGTAGTCACATGGTATTTGTGAGTTTGGTTGACGTCAGTATACAGTAAAGAAAAGTGAAATTTTTGTTGGGACAAATATAAGCATATGGCATGAGCCAAAAAATCTTGCAGTAGGCAGCCCAAGTGAGGTGTCAAAATCAACTTAATTTTCCTTTTGAGATAAAGATTCCCTCTCAGGCAGTGCAGTTAGTGGTTAGAAGATAGGCATAGAGAAATAACATGCTGATCATTGAGGTAAGCATAGATTATGAATAAAAAGCAAATAAAGAGACAATACAAAGTAGGCCTGGAGCATATGCAAAAATGGCTGTAATGTAAAAGTTCTGGTGTAAAAGCTAAGAGATAAGTTGGAATCACGAAGCACGAGGCCAGAGTAAGTCAAAGGCTTTTTAAAAATAATCTTAATTCTGTCACTGGAGATGGAGTGATTTTTAGAAAAGGGCACTTATTACAGTATGGCATGTCATTCCGAAAATGGCCTTTGGAGTCTACCAATATGTCTTGAACTTTTAATTTTAACTCTTTTTATTTATTTATTATTATTATTTTAAATATATTTTTATTGATTTCAGAGAGGGAGAGATAGCAATATCAATGATGAGAGAGAATCATTGATTGGCTGCCTCCCGCATGCCCCCTACTGGAGATGGAGCCCACAACCCGAGCATGTGCCCTTGACAGGGACATTTCATTCCGGAGGCCAACGCTCTATCCACTGAGCGAAACCAGCTAGGGCTATTTTATTTTTTAAATATATTTTTATTGATTTTACAGAGAGGAAGGGAGAGGAATAGAGAGTTAGAAATACCAATGAGAAACATCCATCAGTTGCCTCCTGCATGCCCCCTACTGGGGATTGAGCCAACAACCAAGATACATACCCTTGACTGGAATCAACATAGGACCCTGCAGTCTGAGGGCTGACACTCTCTCCACTGAGCGAAACCGGTTAGGGCAGTCTTTTAACTCTTACCAAAAAAAAAAAAAAAAATTTTTTTTTTTTAATCTTCACTCAAGATATGTTTATTGATTTGAGAAAGAGAGAGAGAGAAACATCATTGTGAGAGAGAAGGATAGACTGGTTGCCTCCTGTACACACCCCAACCGGAAATTGAACCCGCAACCTTGGTATGTGGCCTGACCAGGAATGGAACCTGCAACCTTTTGGTGTATGGGACAATGCTCCAACTAACTAGGCCACCCAATCAGGGCTTAACTCATTTTTAAATGGTAAGTATTAAATCAGAGTAGTAAGGTATATATAGCAAGTATGTTTCTAGAATTTTATCAGGAGAATTACTTGTGAAATGCAGTTTGTATTTCTTTCCATATTTCAAAGAGGAAAAGCAGACTAATAGAGGAAAGAAAAACCTAAAAAATTCCTTAAATTTGAATAGTACATGCAACATTACTGTTACAGCAAAACCAGCAGCTGCAGTGATATTTCAAGAAGTTTACAAATCAATATGTCTCATAAATATAAATGCAGATTTTTTTTTGCAAAAAATTACCAACTACAACCCAACAATTTGTAAAAAGTTAATTTCTCATGACTACATGTGGTTTATTCTGAGAATGCAAGGTTGGCTTAGGAGCTGAAAATTTAGCAAGGTAATTCACCATATTATTAGAAAGAGAAAACCCATGTTATCACCCTAAAAGAAAAAGCATTTGATAAAATTAAATACTCATTCATGAACTCTCAGTAAAATATGATAAGAGGTAACTATGGAAAACCTAAAGCTAATTAAATATAATATGATAGTGAACAATTAAAATATTATGTATTATAAATTAAATATATATATCCTATATAATGAAGAGGTGATATGCAAATTGATGATCACTCCAACACACATGCCCCCATGTGATCAAATATGACTGCCCCCATGTGGACACAAGATGGCCGCCACAAGATGGCCAGCAGGGGAGGGCAGTTGGGAGGGACCAGGCCTGCAGGGGAGGACAGTTGGGGGCGGACCCAGGCCTGCAGAGGAGGGCAGTTGGGGGTGACCAGGCCTGCAGAGAAGGGCAGTTTGGGGATGACCAGACCTTCAGGGGAGGGCAGTTGGGGGCGACCAGGCTGGCAAGGGAGGGCAGTTAGGGATGACTGGGTCAGCAGGGGAGGGCAGTTGGGGGCAACCAGGCCTACAGGGGAGGGCAGTTGGGCAGGACCAGGCCTGCAGGGGAGGGCAGTTAGGGTGACTGGGCCAACAGGGGAGGGCAGTTAGGGGCAATTGGGCCAGCAGAGGAGCAGTTAAGCGTTGATCAGACTGGCAGGGAGTGGTTAAGGGGTGATCAGGCTGGCAGGCAGAAGTGGTTAGAGGCAATCAGGCAGGCAAGCAGTTGGGATCCGGCAGTCCTGGATTGTGAGAGGGATTTCCTAGATTGGTGAGGGTGCAGGCTGGGCTGAGGGACACCCCACCCCCACCCCCCGCACAAATTTCATGCACTGGACCTCTAGTTCTTTCTAATAAAAGAGTGATATGCAAATTAACCATAAACTGCTATACCAACAAGCCATGCCCACCAGCCAATCAGGAGCAAGTATGCAAATTAACCCAACCAAGATGGCGGTTAATTAGCATATCCAGGAGCAGAGTGAAGACTGAAGACAGTGTAGAAAAAGGAAGCCAAGCATTGCAGAAGGGAGTGAAGTTGCAGAGAAGCAAGCAAGCAGGGCTGCGCAGAAGGGAGGGAAGAAGGCGGGGCAGGGGAGAAGGGAAGGAAGCAGGCGGGGCAGGAAGCCCTCTTGCAGGAATCTTCCTGCAACAGGCCTTAGTATATATATATAAAAGCCTAATATGCAAAGTGTTCCCTTGGGAGTTCAACTGACTGGGAGTCTAATCACTCGCTATGATGTGCGCTGACCATCAGGTGGCAGCGTGGAATGAAGGCAGGCCCCAGCCGGCAGCTGGCATCCAGGGAAGGAAGGCCCTGGCCAGTGGCCGGCAGCCACTAGGGACCCTACCTGTGCACAAATTTCATGCTCTGGGCCTCTACTATTATGATAAAAGACTAAACACTTTTCTTCTAAGATTTAAGCCAGTGCAGTCAGCCAAGAAAAAGAAAGAAAGGACACACAGATTGGAAAGGAAAATTAAAACTCTTTTTAGCCCATCTGGTGTGGTTCAGTGGCTGAGAGCCAATCTATGAACCAGGAGGTCATTGTTCAATTCTTGATCAGGGTACATGCCCGGTTTTCAGGCTTGATCCCCACTGTGGGGCCTGAAGGAGGCAGCCTATCAATGATTCCCTGTCATCATTGATGTTTCTTTTTTTTAAATATATTTTATTAATTTTAGAGAGGAAGGGAGAGGGAAAGAAAGAAATATCAGTGATGAGAGAGAATCATTGATCGGCTGCCTCCTGCACACCCCCTACTGGGGATCGAGCCTGCAACCCAGGCATGTGCCCTTGGTCGGAATCGAACCTGTGACCCTTCAGTCCCTAGGCTGACGCTCTATCCATTGTGCCAAACCAGCTAGGGCTCATCATTGATATTTCTATCTCTTTCTTTCCTCTCTGAATCAATAAAAAGATATTTTTAAGAAAATCAACTCTTTTCACAGAAGACATAATTTTATATGTAGGAAACTTTAGAGCAGGATTCGGCAAAGTACAGCCAAATTTGGTCCATCACCTGTTTTTGTATGACCTGTGCCAAGGTACTTTTTATACTTTCTTCTTTTTATTTTATTTATTGTTTTTGCCTGTGCAAGTGTAAGATGGATACAGCCATGTGGAGAACAGCTTGGCAGTTTTTTATATAGTTAACTATAGGCTTATCATATGACCCAGCAGTTCTGGGTATAACCCAATAATGAATAAATACATATGTCCACACAAAAACTTGCTATGAATGTTTATAATATCATTATGTATAATACCCCCAAATTAAAAACAACTTAATTATCTATCTATGAATAAAAAATTATGTTTGTACTATGCTGCTCAACAAGAAAAAAGGAAATCACTGCTATAACTTGGATTAATCTCAGAAATTTGCTGATTTAAATAAGTCAGACATATAAGACTACAGACTACATTATTCCATTTATGTAAAATATTAGAACATTAAAAATTCATCTATTACAACAGAAAGGGAATCCACAGTTGCCAAGAAGTAGGGGAGGGGAAGTGCTACAAAGGAGTTAAGGTAATTGAGTTGTGGGTTCATTGTCTACATTTAGTAAAACCGATCAAACTCAACACTTTTAAAATAGGTGTGTTTTATTGCATGTAAGTTATAACTTGACCAGGTTAACTTTAAAAAGTATTAATGTGGGGTTTTTTTAATCCCAGCATGACTTAGCTGAAATGAGACTGAGAGCTTTAGCAAAGCACGGGTTCTTTGGTAGACATTTATTTTACTTCCAGCTTGGTACCAGGCACCCAAGAAATAGTTTTGAACAAATGTCTGAGTGAACAATAGACACAAGGTGACACGATTGGCTGGGAGTAGAAGGAAGCTCTTGGGAGTTCAGCCAGTGAGGCTCAAGGGCTGAAGTTCTAGTCTAGCTGCGGCTGCGTAAAGTGGTAGATATAAAATTTTTGGTTTCATTTTTTTTCATCCTCACTTTTTTTGGGGGAAAGAGGAATGTGTGCAATGTAATACACCATGGCTGGAATCACAGATATAGTCTTTGGATGGCAGACAAGGATCCAGATGATTACCTAATATAGGAAATGATTTTATTGAAATAACCTAAGGAAGTCTGTATTGATAGTTTTAATAAAATGAAGCCTTACTTATCTATTTGAGGACCAGGCTATGGAAATAAAATCTTATGCTTCAGGAGTATTTTAAGATTGAAGCAGTTACATTCGTATTTACTTATGAAGAAACAGAATTGGTGGATACATAAGACTTTAACCCTGTGGGAAAATTTATTATTTATATTTCGTTTCTCTATGTTAATGCTGAAGAAATTGCTTTAGGTTGTACAACTCCATAAATGTTAGGTTTTCAGTAGTACCAGAAGCATACTTTTACTGGGGAAGATTGTTTTATTTCATATCTGAAAAATAAACTTGACTCAGTATAGTCTGCCTTTTAATCCTTTAAAAGGTTATTGTCCTACTTTTCAGTTTTGGGGGAAAAAGCTGAGTGGCCCTGCATTCATATCCCTCTAAGGGTGGGTGCTTTAGTTGAATTTCCATCCCACCCCCAATTCAGATTTAGACTCTTTCCACACCCTTTGCTATTTCTCTTGGGACTGCTGGGCCCATAGGTAGTTAGGCGCAGTCACTCCTCTGAAGTCATTCATATTTCATCTTTATTTTGTTTTAACCCTAATAACTCATCAGCTTATCTTTGCTTTATTGTGAAAAGTTCATGCATTTGATTATGTGGGCTTTTAAATAAACAAATATGGTTAATCTAGGGAATGCATCATTGTGTTTTTAATAACAACTCTTATAACTGGAAATAGATGTTTCCATGAAGAGAAAAGAAAATTAACCCCCACCCCATTCCATTAATTTATCTACAGTTTTCCTGTGGCAGCCTTCTTCTCTGGTAAAAACCAGATCAGGATTCCTTAGGGCAGTGGTTGTCAAACTCATTAGTCAACAGAGCAGCAATCCGGGGCTTTGCAAGCCGCGTGTGGCTCGAAAGCCAAGGTTTGCCGACCACTGCCGTAGGGTGTGATTGATAGACTCCCTTCCTCATCATCATCTAGTATGTATGCTTGTGAAAATCAATCCTAAAATAATGGATTTGGAAGGGCGGTATATTTGGCAATCACCAATGGTTATTAACATTAGTGGGTAAATATGATGAGAAATAGGATATTTACATTGTCTCAAAGTATCTCCTCACAAGATGTTATTAATTACAAAGGGGTAGAAAGTAACTTTATAATGGAAAAACCTGGCACAAACCACCTAAACCAAGTGATCTAAGTTAAGTATACTTTCTTTCCCTCTTGCCATTTCTGTGCTTAAAATTTCCTAACTGGCATCTCTGGACCATGATTTTGATTTCCAAGATGGAGCAAAAACGTTGGTTGCCTTTTAGATTATGCTGGATGCCATAATAATGTCAACAATTTTGCCTGCTGTATTTCTGCACCTTGACAACATGCAGATGCCTTTAAATCTTATCTAGCTGAGTCATTCACCTGTTGGCCTCTTTGTGCAAATATCTGTTTTAAAGTTTTGAACAGTGTGAGTTTTTTGATTCCCAGATGGGGTTCTTGAAGGAGCACAGACATTTCCAAGGTGTTCATACAGATCTGTGTAGGATTTGTTGTTAGGGCAAATTGGTAACCATCCATGTATTGCTACAATAACTTCATGTCTCCTGAGATATGTTGGTCACCAACAACACATGATCCATTTCCCTGAATCACTTGTTCTGCAGATGTCAGAGCTTTCAGCAGTTTAGTGCCACCATGAGATGCTGCAGTCCCTGCTTGTTAATCCCCTGTGCCTGCAAGAGTGGGGGCCAGTCATCTCCCCTCCCTGGATGGTCCTTCATGTAAGATGTAGACAGAATCAAAGAGACTAGCTCACGGACCTTTTAGCTTTTTATAAGTAGAAAAATATTCTAGCCTCAAAATTCATTTTAAGTAGACAAATTTGAAATTGAAAACAGGAAAATTAATCAAAGGAGAAGGCAGAGATTGATTTAACTGCATAGCCTAGTAATTAATCTTTTGTGTTGGTCAGTTTGGAAAGAGTCATTAATATTCCAATGCCCATATTTTGCACTTATTAACAAAATTTTAAATTAAGAAGTTTTCTTGGTTTAATTACCATGATTTTATTGAAAACATAGTAGCTTACTCTGATTGACCTTAACACCTTTCAATCATTGCTTTAAAAATTACATGAATTTATAGAAATAAAGCATCTAAGTTGTGAAAAATATTTATGATTATGCCTAATATATATGGTTGTGGTTTTTAAAAGGCATCTAAAATGATTCATCCCAGTGTAAATGGCATTTCACTTCAGAGCAATGTAGCTAATGCTTATGGTGTTGTCCCAGCATCTTAGCGGAGGCAGAGAAAATGCCAGAAGTGTCTGGCACACATGGAGGATCAAAACTCACTCTCCTGAGGCACCTTCTGTGGGCCTTACAGGAGGAAAAAAATCTGCCGCCAAGAAGTTAAATTGGACAGCCCATTCATGTGGAGAAACATTGCCTGAAGTGTAGGAGCCTGTGTGTGTGTGGGGACGAGGGGGGGGGGGGGGGTAGGGGGGTGCATCTAGGTGGATTGAATCTCTAGCAGTATTGCCAGAATTATAAGAAAGGTAGCTGTAGGTTAAAATGTCACAACCTAAACAGAAAAGATGGAGATGTGTGTTAATGTTTTTAAAGCAGGTTTATTGATGTATAATTTACATACAATAAAATATACCCTTTCAGTGAATAGTCCTCTGAGTTTTGACTAGTGAATACAGTCATGTAACCACACTTAAGATATAGAGTATTTCATCACCCCAAGACATGTGCTGTAAAAGATTTTTCAAAAGGTGGGTGTGAGTCTTTGGACAAGCAATGTGGCCCAACAAGCACTTTGCCATTATGGCTGTGCCTCCCTGCAGGGCTGATCTTGTGCCCTCCTCTTTGGCTGCACAGTCAGCAGGGGTGGCAGCCTGGGATCTTTTCAATTTGACAGACTCATGGTCTCTGTCTGCTTCTCAGACCCAGTGGAGGGTTTCTGGCAGCCTGTGTTCCAGTGAAAAGTAGTGTTTGAAATGCTCTGCACTCTAAATTCTCTAGCTGTAGATTTTGAAGTTTATGCAACACTGGGCACTTATGTTCCAAGCATTCAACATTTGTTGCTACTTTGTTAGTTTAGGTTTGCAAAATGAGTACTTTAAGAAAAGCCTATAAACTTGTAGAAAACAAATGGGGCGCCCTATTGGGGAATTGAGTCAAGACAACCTGGCCTTTTAAAGCTGTGGCTATTAAAGCAGCATAGGTTGTTTTGCTGCTTACCCATGCTTTTTTGTATCAAAAAATACAGCTATATATTCAAAGTATCTTGCATGAATAATTGTTTTTTAGAATAACATTTTACAAATACAATCAGTTGTCATTATTCATTTTTTTCACATAAGTATTAATAATCATTCTCTAATGTAACTCTGGTTTGCCTGATAGGCTTAAATGGAAAAGAACATCTTAGTGTTAAAATTCCCCCCAGGCCTGTGGTCGTTGGATTCACTTAATTAAAGCTATTAACAAGGACAGCTTTTATTTGGCCATTATAGCTCTAGACAGAGAACTCCAAATTGTTTGTTTCTGGGTTAGAGAAAAGGCATTAATTTGTTTAGCACCACTAGTGCTTCTCTAAATGTTCCCTTCTTTCCTGTAGCAGGAATGTAAGTGGAGAGGCAAAGCCACTCCCAAGATAATTGATCAAACAGGCAGGGCCTTAGCTGCCTAAAACCACCCCAGCCAGAATTCTCCCACCTGGTATTGATCACCTTTGGTCCTTTATCCCGGAGAGTGAAAGTGTCTACTGAATAGAACTAGGTTTTAAAAGAGAGGTGCCAACCTCTTAATTCACACTAGCTCCTAAGGGGGAGCAGGAGGAGGGAGGGACATTTACTAAAAAGTAGTTTTCTAAAATAAAGGCATATCTATCTCTAAAATCTTTTTTCCTTTCTGCAGAAATTTTATTTAAAAATATTTGCAGCTATTTATACACTCTTTGCTAATTTACTAATGCTTACTGTACTATGAACCTCATTTTAAAATTATGTTTACAAAACTAAATACATTTATCTATAAATGGAAAAACCAGGGTAAGTGCCTTACATTAACATAATAGCTTCAGAAAAGTAAGTTTGCAGCTTTTTATTGTAATGTTAGGTAATGAATGGTCACTTTGAAAAAAACAAATTTTAACACTTTTTTTATAGACACGATAGTCTTGCTGGACCTGTATACTAATTGTGGTGGACAAAGTCATGGTCTCCTCTGTAAGGACATGAGATCTTAATACTGGAGCCTTCAAATGTTACTTTATTTGGAAATGAGATCTTTATGGGTGTAATTAAGTTAAGGCCCTTGAGAGTGAGAGCTTATCCTGGATTACCCAGGTCAGCTCTAAATGCCTTCAGAAATCCTATATAATAAAAGAGGTATTATGCAAATTAACTCTTATACCCTCACAAGATGGCTGCCTATGACCAGGCCTGCAGGGGGGTTAGTGAGGGATGACCAAACGACTGAACAAGCAGGCTGTGTGGGGTGACCAGGCCAGCAGGGGAGGGGGGGCATAAGGGGCAACCAGGCTGGCAGGGGGGGGAGCAGTTAGGGGGCGACCAGGCTGGCGTGGGGGGGGGGGAGTTGGGGGCGACCAGGCCAGCCAGGGGGGTAGTTGGGGGCGATTAGGCTGGCAGGGGGGGCATTGAGGGGCAACTAGGCCAGTGGGGGGACAGTTGGGGGTGACCAGGCTGGCAAGGGGGCCAGTAAGGGGTGACCAGGCTGCCGGGGGGGGGGGCAGTTAGGAGTGACCAGGCCAGCAGGGAGGGGCCGGTTGGGGGCTGGCCGGCAGTTGGGGGGCAGTTAGAGGTGACCAGGCAGGCAGGCAGGTGAGCAATTAGGAGCCAGTGGTCCAAGATTGTGAGAGGAACATCCCCCAAGGGGTCCCAGATTGGAGAGGGCTCAGGCTTGGCTGAGGGGACCCTGTCACCACCACCCCACCCCACCCCCCCGCCATGCACTAATTTTGTGCACCGGGCCTCTAGTGTCTATAAGAGAGAGGCAGAGGGGGACTTGATGCATGTACAGAAGAGATGGCAACGTGAAGGTGGAGACAGAAATTGCAGGGATGTGATCACAAGCCGAGGTATGCCAGCAACCACTAGAAGCTGTAAGAAGTGAGGAAACTCCAACTTCCAGAATGAATACACCCCAGATTTCAGCCTCCATTTCAGCCAAGTGAAACCAATTCACATTTCCAGCCTCCAAAACTGTGAGAGTATAAATCTCTGTTGTTCTGACCCACCAGGTTTGCAGTGGTTTTTCATAGGTTTTGATACCTGGAGGTAGGACATTGATTTAACAAATACCTAAAAATGGGGAAGTGGCTTTGTAATTGGATAATGGGTAGAATTATGGGCTTATGATAGGAAAAAAAATGAGATTGCCTTAAACAGAAGGGACTGTTGCTTACATTGAGAGCTCAGAAGGAAATGAGGGATATGAAATTGGAAACTAGAGGAAGAGTGATCCTTGTTATATAGTGAGGAAACTCAGTCGAATTGTCTCCCACAGTTGTGTGGAAAGCATGTAAGCAATAAACTTGGATGTTTAGCTAAAGAAATTTCCAAGCAAAGTGCTGAAAGAGTGGCCTGATTTCTTCTTGCTGCTTGTAGTAAAATGTGAGAGGAAGCACATAAATTAAGGATAGAACTCTTCAAGCCAAAAAGAACCACAACTAGGTAATTTGGAAAATTCTCAGCCTACCCAGATTGCCATAGACACTAAAATTAGGAACTTCATTCTTAGGAGAGTGTGTTCTGAAGGAGAGAAGCCCAAAGGTGTAGCTGGACAATCTTTAATGCTAAAGAGATTAGGTATGTGAGTCTTGGATCCCCTCATCCATCTAAGCAGAAACAGAAATGAAGATGGGATTACTCAGCAAAGATCTGTGGAGGAGTCTCTTTTTTAGTGGTATCTCAATACACAGGAAACCCACAGGTTTTTGAAAATTTATATCAGCAGAAACAATGCCAGCTTGACTGAAAGGGGCATAGACAGAATGAATTGTAAGAAGGCATCCAAAATTCTAGGCATTAACAGGCTTATAAAACTACTTCAGTGCAAATATATTCAAACCTTTCAGAAAAAGGAAAAATGACTCATGCCCCACCATTATTCCCAGCTCTTGAAACCTTGTCCTAATGAATTTTTAATTTACTGGGTGACTCTTTGGCCTTTCTTTTTCCCTCTTTTGGATTGGGGATGTCATACTGCGGTTCTATGTCTCCCTCACCATCTTTCTTTGGAAGCAGATAACGTGACTTCTAGTTTCACAGATCAACAGGTGGAGAGGAATTTTGCTACAGGATGGATCACACCCAGAGTCCGCCCACCCCTGATTTAGATGTTTAAATGATGAGATTTGGGGTTTCTGAGCTGAAAAGATTTACATGAGATTTAGTTCTTTTAGTGACGCTAGAAGACTTTTGGTGATGTTAGGATAAGGGTGCATGTATTTTGCACATGGCACAAATATGAATCTTGGAAGGCCAAAGGATGGATTATGATAGGCATAATAATGGTGTCTGCTCCAACCACCCCACCTCCCCACCCCTAAAACATCAGGTCCTTACCCCTGGAACTTGTAAATGTTACTTTAGTTGGAAAAAGCATCTTTGCAGATGTGATTAGGGGTCTTGAGAGATGGATAAATTATCCTGGATTATTCAGATGAAGGCTAAATGCCATCACAAGTGTCCTTATAAAAGAGAAGCAGCGTAAGATTTGATATGTACTAAGAGAAGGAAATGTGAAGGCTGATGTGATGAGACCACAAATCAAGGAATGCTGGTAGCAACCAGAAGCGGTAAGAGGCAAGGCTCCTCTGGAAACTCCATAGCTGGTGTGGCCCTATGGACACCTTGATGTTGGCCCAGTGAAATTTATTTTGAAATTCGTGTCATTAGATCTGTAAGGTAATAAAGTTGTGTTGTTTTAAGCCATCCGGTTTATGGTAATCTGTTACAGCAAACATAAGAAACTAATAAGTGTCCCTTTTACATTTAGTCATTATTAAATGTTTGCTTTATTTTTCATTTCAGTTTGATTTATCTTAGGTTATTGCTAGGAACCATCAAACATTTTGAGGAAATAACTGATTGTACTTTTAGATATTTTTCCCTTTTGTAAAAAAATTTAGAAATTTCTCTGTTATTGGTTTTAAAAATGTGATGCCTGGTTTTGATACATATATTACATTATCTGACAATCTGCATTAATTTTTCAAGGAATTCATTGCCTGTTCTTTTATCTTCAGTAGAAATATTGTTACTGTTACCTTGATTTGCAGCTACCCTATGAGGACCTTAGATATAAATGACAAAAGAGTTTTAAAAGGCATTGAAATTGGCTCTGGCCTGTGTGGCTCAGTTGGTTGAGTGTCATCCTGTGCACCAAGGCCAGTTAGATTCTCAGGGCACATGCCTGGGTTGCCAGCTCGATCCCCAGTAGGAGGTGGGGAGGAGGCAGCTGATTGATGTTACCCTCTCAAATCAGTGTTCCTCTCTCTCTCTCCCTCTTCCTTCTCTCTCTAAAATCAATTTAAAAAAAAAAGACATTGAAATTATCTTAGCTGCTTCAGTCAGATATGGACTTCACTTATTAAGATGTAAAATGATTCTCTGAATTAAGAGACCAAAGATCACATGAGAAACCTTTACCTGGTATTGGCAGACCTGAGCTTATTAAGTCCTGACTCTGCCATTGCTATGTGACCTGTTTATATCTTCTGTGCAAGTGTATGTGACTTTGTTTTTGTTAAATAGCAATTTAGGTAACTTTGATGTAGTAGATTTCCCAATCTGTTCCTTACGACCATCATCTCTAAAATCCATCCCAATCCAACTGCCCTCAAATATGCAAGATCTGAACCTGTGAGTGTACTACCTCTATTGGGTTGAAGCAGTTCCACCAGCAATTGACAGACCAACAAATTTCACAATTTCCTGCTTTGTATTTTATACTTTTTTTTAAGAACTAATATTTGAAGAGTAACAAACTTAACAATAATAATGATGATGGTCATGATGATGATGATAAAAGTACAGAGCTTTTCATAGCTCAAACTAACAATTTTAGCTGTAATTTTATAATGACATCACATTGAAGGTGTTGTTAGCCCTGTTGTATATTTGATGAAATTAAGGGTTTTGAGTTAAGTAACTTCATAGAGGTTGCATAGCAAGCAAAAGATAAGGCTGGAATATGATCCCAGCTCTGATTCCAGTGTTTGCATCCCTAAAATTACCATGCAAGATTGGACTTGGATTTGATGGGGGGAAATGTTATTATAAAGTTTTAAAAAATGATAGTTAAATGGCAATATTAAACAATGGTTTTAAGTCAAAAAACATATTGATAATTATATTCATTTTTTCAACATATGCCTAGTAGAGTACTGGCAAGAACACAGTGATGAAGTAAAATTAAAAATGCATGGTCCTTACCCTCATGGAGCTTATAAGTGCTTACAGCTCAGATTTAGCCATCTAAATCATTAGAATTTAGCTCATTAACTGATTTAATGGTGGTTCCCTTGCTACATCTCTTTTCATGGTTTTTGACCATGTTGAACTAATAATCTGATGGGGAAAGACACACATTAAACAAGTACATTTTTAAAAAGTGTATTATATATATGAATTGATTTGGAGAAGTGTGTGAATGGAAAAGAATGGATATTATAGGAGAATATCAAGGGAGGCCTACTTTAAAGTAAGGCCTTTTTCAAAGAGATGACATTGAAGCTAAAATATGAAGAATGAATATTCCTTTCTGTTCCTCTCTTTATGCTGAGGTAGGAAAGTTTTTGAACTAAAGAAGATCCATGGGCATCTATCATTAAAATATGCCCAGAATCCAACTGCTCTCTACCCTCATTGTCCAACCACTACATGTCCATAATCCACTCTCATCCACCTTTGTTCACAGAAGCCTCCTAACTCTTCTTCCTGCTTTTACCCTTTCCCATTTACAGTCTAGTCTCAAGATTTCCCTGTTAAAATTGAAATCAAATTTGGGCACTCTTCTGCCCAAATCTTCCTATGATTTCTCATTTCCACACTAGAAGGCAGTGTTCTTATAAGAGCCTCCAAATACCTCCATGATCAGACCTGTGGTTTCTCTCTCCTGGTCTTTCTCCTCTCCTCCTCACTCAATGCTTCTGCCACACAGGTCTCCTCAGTGAACCCACCAGTCACATTTCATGGCCTTTGCACTTGCCATAGCCTCTGCCTGAAATGCTCTTCTCCAATTCTGCCTGCCTTGATTTTTCACTTCCTTCAAGTGGTGATGCATTTGATAGTCTCTGCAGGATTTTATCTGGGTTCAGTAAGTAAAACAGGGAGACGGGAAGGAGTTGCTGCCTGGGGCTGCCACATTGGAATATTAAGAATAGGGTTTTCTTTTGGCTCCTAAGTCCAGTAGTCTGCAGACATTTGCCTGGTCACATTATGCCAGGCTGTGACTACCTGCACATTGGGTGTAAGCTCTCTGTCACATGGAGTGACAGGTGACTGCTACTTTACCCTCTGAGGCCTAACACCTTCTAAAACCTGGAGCACCCACCATACCTGAACCTGAAACTCAACAGGATAGGTATATTCAGCTATCCACATCCACCCCTCCCCTGCCTCCCGACAATCCACAAGTTTCTGGTCTACTTACATAGATCCAGTCTCTCACATCTCACATTGTCTTTATTTAATTCATCACCAGAAGTCCATGCTGTCTGGTTATCCTGTTAGCTGCCAATCTCCCCATCCCCATCTTTCTGTTTATCCTTTTATCCAGTCTGTTTCCCATCCTCTCCATGCTCCCTCCCAAACTCTTTTTTCGTGTCTCCTGGAATGTGGTCAGCCACTAACCCCACATCCTCAACCTCCTCAGCTCTTTCCTTCTCTACTTCTTGCCTTAATAGCAGTCTGCTGTCCCCTGAGGGGACTCCACATCCCCTGAAACTCACTCTAGGGGCATCTGGGTTTTTAGAACTCAGGAAATAGGGACATTATTCTTCTTACTCCCCAGTCATTTACATATGTGCACCCTGCACTAGTTTCACTTTGTGACTTTGATTGCTGTCATTCATCAGTGCCCTGGTTACTCAGCCTTATCACCTGAAGTCTCAACTCCCAGTTCTTAGCCACTTCTCCAAATCACCTCCACCATGAGTTTCTAGGTGACTTCAGTATCCACCCAGCTCTGTGCCTTGACCAACCCTGTTCTTGATATATACAAAACTCACATTGTCAAGGATAGTGAAGGTAGGTCTCCCTACAGGAAAATCTGAATGCCATATCTAGAAGAAAGGTGAAAACATGCTAGGAGGCAAAAGCAACAATTGTCCACTAAACAATACTTGCAACATTGCATGTTTCCTTGTATTATTATTTTCTCTTTGCTTGCTTGCAAGAAATAGTCCTATATGTTCTAATTGTATGAATAGATTCTAAGGAAATTGTCTCTTAGAAACCATGTGTAATCAATTAAATGTAAGTACATGCTTATTTAATGAAATGATCATTTCTAATTTTGCTCTAGGTAGTTCAAGGAGCTTCTCAATCTCCTAAGAAGGCCAAATATACTTATATAACATCAACAAAAATGGGAGAAAAGAAAGAAGTGACATTTGCCAATCTTATATAAACTTTAAGTGCTTATATGGTAATCATGGTTTAAGATTACTCAATTACTTTTTCTTCTGTGGAGCCTGTCTGGTGGATTTGTAATTGTGAGCTAGCTGTCCTGCCCTGCAGACTTCTGGGACACCACTTTTTCCATATAGGAGGTGTTTATTAAGGACATGTAAACTGATTTTAACAGTAAAGCAAAATGTAATTAGGCAAATCTGCTATAGACACATCATATCATGCATTACAAACCAAATGTAAATAATTTGGATTAGATCCACACCATTGGCTATCTCTAATAGCATAAATAATAGAAATAAAAATAACTCCTCATGAATGCTCTTCTGTCCTTTCATTTGAATATTTGTGAAATGTTCTATTCTGTCTTCACAATTTACAGCCAAATATTTGGACATGAAGATGGATGGCAATAATTCACACTCATCTGGATTTGCCTTGAGCTGATTTTCTGATGGTTGTGATAGATTCCCCACCCCACCCCCCCACCCCCCGCCATCTGTATTTTCACCTAGTCTTTCTTTTGGTCATGACATAATTTGTAAGATAGTTGACTTTTGTGATAATCCATAGGCATAAACTACTTTTTTTCTCTGTGGCCTACCATTGTTATCAATATATTCTCCCAACTGACAATAGGCCTACTCCAAGTAAAGGCTATAAGTGTGAGATTGCTTTAATGTCAGATTCTTTTTCTATGCTTATTTTGGTCATTGTTTATCTAACTCAAGGCACTTTAATGCTCCTGATCAAATTCTAAGGACTGTACGTTTGTATTGTCATAATCACAATGGAGGATTGAGCAAATATTTATGAGCCAGAATAAGGATTCAATGTTCATCTGTGATAAAGGGCAGGACTTCATTTATTACATTACTACACTGACATTGACAAGTTCTGAAATAGTTTAAAGATGTATCTCTTGTCCTATTTAATAAAAGCCTAGGTGGCATCATGCACTCGCGCGACATCGTAAGATGGCAGCCACAAGATGGCCACCCTCGCATGTCACAAGATGGCCACCACAAGATGGTCGGCAGGGGAGGGCAGTTTGGGGTGATACGGCCAGCAGGGGAGGGCAGTTGGGGGGCACCAGGCCTGCAGGGGAAGGCAATTAGGGGTGACCAGGATGGTACAGGAGAGCAATTGGGAGCAACCAGGCCTGCAGGGGATAGGTGCAGGGAGGGGTTCCTTGATCTATCACCCCAAAGAGGGAGGCCCAGGCCACCCTCTGCACAGCAATCTATCGTGGAGCCCCAGCCGGGTGTGCAGGGTCTCCCTCTGCACGGCGATCGATCACGGAGCCCCGCGATCAATCACCCTGCAGAGGGAGGCCCAGGCCACTCGCCAGCAACACTGTGGTGGGTGTGCGGGGCCAGCCAGTGTTCGCACCGCAGAGGGAGGCCCAGACCAGCCAAGCAATTGCACCCCATATCTGTCACCCACAGAGGGAGGTGGCAGGGGAGGGTGGTCAGTGCTGCACAGATGGCAAGCAGTGGCGGGGGCGGGGCCAGCTGCTGGCAGCTGAGGGAAGGAAGGCCCGATAGGCCCTGATTGTTGGCCAGGCCTAGGGATCCTACCTGGGGGGTTCTGGCTTGCGAGAGGCCCCGCGTGCGCATGAATTTCATGCACCGGGCCTCTAGTTTAATAAATAAAAGGGAAATGGGCTACATACAATTAAACACATTTTAATATGAATGTATGTGTGGAAAATATCTTCACACGGGGTAGTTTAGGTTTTAAAGTTCCTTCAATCACTAATGGCATACAGTTTAGTTTAGCAGCTCGGTATGTTGTAATCAAGAGTGTGAATAGGCAATCAAATAACTTCTGTAAATTCTTCTCCCTAAAGAATTCATGGCAAGTCTGTTGCTATGGTGTAGTCTCACCTGCGACTTGTTTAGCTTTTCAATCACAAATATTAACAGTGATGAGTTTAAAAACAGAAATCCTCATAGAAAAATCAGAATGAAGAAATCCAGATAGATAAATGAAGTACTATGGCTCTTCTTCTTTTTCTACTCTCACTTATGGGTTCTTTTTTGTGATCTAAAGAGTCTTGAGATCCAGTAAAGGCATTGCTGTCTCACTGTAAAATGAGCTGAATGTCATAGAAGGCACTGTTTATTGGAATGGAAACTATGGAGAAGATAATCTCTAAAAAACTGTAAGCTAGATTGTCTCCATCTGCAGCTGCTTCCCTAGAACTTTAGAAACTGTTAGTTGTTTGAGACCATCAGGGTACTATTTAGCTGTGCCATCTTATTTAAGTAATGTCAAAGAAAGGCTTCTGAATCCCAGTTATTAAATTGAAGAGGCTAATCACATCAGAGTAAAATAACAAACCAGACAGTGTGACCTTTGATGGATTGTTTGGGCTTATATATTTTTAAATATATTATTATCTTCCTCTTGTCACCTTGAAAGCAGTTTCATTGCCATGCTCTGTAAGTCGTGGTGTGAGGCTGAGGACAGTGATAAAGAGCACCAACTTCACATCCTTGTTGGCCATTTTCCAGGTGTGCGAACTTGGACACTCAGGATCAACATCTCAAAAATGAGAATAATAATACGTGTCTCATGGAGTGGTTATAGAAATTAAATAAGAGGTGCTTAGCACATAGAAGTCATTCACTGGGTATTGGTTGTAATCACCATTTATGATATGCATAGAAAGTGTTATATAGTTATCTGGCTTATAGTCAGCACCTAATAGATAATAGCTAATACTACCAGTATCATTGTAATTCTTCAAATGAATCTGATTTGTCCAATATTATGCAACTGGCAAGTGAAGAAGCCTAGATTCAGATCCAGGTTGGACCCCAAATCCTATAATCCTTCCATCTTTGTTCTGTTGTTCTTCAAATCATATGCCTTTAAAGAGGCTTACAAGTTTTTAAATTCTAGGACTTGGGTCAGCAAACTCTGGCCCACAGACCAAATCTGGCCCTCTGCCTGTTTTTTTTTTTACAGCCTGCAAGGTAAGAATATTTTTTTATACTTTTAATGGTTTAAAAATAATCAGAAGACAACTATTTCATGACACCTGAAAATCAGATGAAATTCAAATTTCAATGTTCATATATAAAATCTGGTTGTACACAGCTACGCATGTTCATTTATGTTGCTGTCTACAACTGCTTTCATACTACCAAGGCCAAGGTAGTTGGTTATGACAAAGACCTATCTTATCATCTACAAAGCCCCAAATATTTACTATCCAGCCCTTTTTAGAAAAAGTTTGCCAACACCCTCTCTAGGATATTAGAACAAAAACCTGTGATTAGAAGTTTTTATGAGACTTGAAAGTTCATTAAAGCTCCCACACCTTAGAGACCCAACAACTAGTGAGCCTGATGGTGTTTGCCTTGTTGTACCAGGCGAATAGGAAATGGATGCCAAACGACAGTCTCTCATCAGCACCACTCAGCTCTTCACGTTCCTAAACTTTCTGCTTAACCTAAGTTTATTTGGCATTTTAAGATGGGGATTTAAGCTTGAATGTTTTAATTCAATTCCCCACTGTCTTGAGGAAAAATTTCATGTAAGATATAGATCACTCTGTTTCTGGGACCCCCCACACAGACTTCCTGGATCTGATTGTGGAGCTCATGTGTTCCTTCTCTCTATCCTCTCTTCTATCTCGCCTCTCTCTCTCTCTTCTCCACCTACCCTTCTCTCTCTTTCTTTCACTTCATTTCTGCCCACCACAGTGTGTCTGGCACATAATAGGTACTCAAAGCTTAAACAAATGAATAAAACATTAATCAAGTCAATCCTTTAAATTGCTGAAGGGAAAGTCATAATTCTGGTTTCATCCTTGTAGATAAGACCTTTCACTACTGATTTTTGTGACAATTTCTTAGTATTTTTAACAGGAGAAGAAGCTATTAGAGAAGAAAATATAAATATTTTCAGGATATGTTTTGTTGGAGAATTTGGCTTAAGTTTGATACATAATGTTGGGTTTTTTAAAAATATATTGAAGCAACTCTATGTAATCATTGATGGATGAATGTATAAACAAGTTGTGGTATATAAATGCAATGGAATATTATTCAGTCTTAAAAAGGAAGGAAATTCTGACACATGCTACAATGTAGATGAAGCTTGAAAACATTATGCTAACTGAAAATAAGACAGTTACAAAAAGACAAATTGTATGATTCAACTCATATGAGGTACCTAGCTAGAGTGGTCAAATTCATAGAGACAAATAATAAAATGGTGGTTACTAGGGGCTTGGTGGAGGGAGAAATTGGGAAATCTTATTTAATGTGTATGACATTTTGATTTGAGAAGATGAAGAAGTTGCAGAGATGGATGGTGGAGATGGTTGCACAATAGTGTGAGTGTACTTACTGTCTCTGAACTGTACACTTAAAAATTGTTAAAATGGTAAATTTGATGTTACATATACTTTCCCACAAAAATACATATATATCTACTTATATATATTTTTTATAAAAAGCTAGTGACTGGAACTCCCTAACGACCGAAATAACCGGTCACTATGACGCCCACTGCAGCCAGCAAACCATCTGGTCGGGATGGGGTTAGCTGGCCAACCTCCCACGGCCCCTCCCTCCAGCCATCCCCGCCCCTGATTGGCCTATCCCACTACAATAGAGGGTGGGCTGCCGGCCAACCTCCCACCATCTCCTCCTCCCCACAGGCCTGACCCTGATCTGGGCCAGGCTGGCCAGACCCCATCTGTGCACGAATTTGTGCACTGGGTCTCTAGTACATATAAATAATCATCTGTGACTTTAAATATCATTTCTACTTTGAATACTTAATCAAAATTATATAACACAATAAATTACTACTCTCTTCAAACTAATATTAGCTTATGAAATGAAAAATTTACTATCTAATACATAGTATCCAAGTGATTCGGCCCTGCCTTTATTTAAAATTTAAAATTAAGGGTTAGAGTCCTCTTCCATGTTTTATTTCCAAAAGTATGTTGATATATAGAATTTGTAACAAAGATTATGTAGATTTGATTTTATGTTGCAGAAGTTCCTTCTTAGCAGTTTATGAAAGGGAATTAAAACTATATAACCACCTGTAAAGCACATTTCGAAAAAATACCAATTCTTTATTAAAAAATCCTGCAAAGTTTCAATAAATATGTACAATGCAGTAGAATCCATTAAATCAATTGGTTCATTATACAGCATATATTTTCAAATAAGATATTTATTACTGTTGTCAGGTTTTTCATGCCCTTCAAAAAACTAATTCTTACAACCTTTCCTTTAATAGGTTAGAATTGGAACATTTAGTTAATAGTAAAAAAAATAGGGGTTTAGTGTGGTTTTTACATGAATAAATAACTATTTTATTTACAAAAATTAATAACAAATGAATACTCACGATAAAAGAAATTAAATATTCACCTAAAATGTGTAAAATAGAAGGAAGCCACCCTACAAATGTCTAGTCCCTTTCCCCAACTATTTATTCTTTCTCTGAAATTAAGTTTTTGGAATATACTTCAAGGAAACAGTTTTCCGCATGCTCCAACATATGTCTTTTTAAAAATAACTATCTTGTTCTATTTTCCTGAGTAATCTTTCTTAGAGATTATTACACATCAGTGTATGTGGATTTACTTAAATCCTTTCTAGCATTTGCATAGAGTTTTATTATGTAAATGTATGTAATATATTTATTTAACTGGTTCCTCATTGATGGATGTCAGTTGGATGGGTTGGTTTTGTGTACTTTTCCAAGTATATCCGAAGTCTCAACATTAGAACTGATGGCTCATGGATAGCTACATATTTAATTGGGGGGGGGGGAGATATTGTTAAATTGCTCTCTCATTAATTTATACCAATTTATATTCCACAGCACCTTTTCTCTAGACCCTTAGGAATGCTGTGTATTTGAAATCTGCTAAGGTCTGTTACTCATTGTTAGAATGGGTCTTTGCAGGTCATTAGAATGTTATTGAATCCCTTTAAAGTACTTTATTTATTTATTTACTTTTTGGAAGATCTAATTGGGTTGATTAGGTGATTCATGAATCAGGCAGCACCCCATCTAGCAATTACTAGAAGGGCACTCCTAGTACTTTAATAGCCTCAAAACAAAAATATCAATTCTCCTGTCAATCAGAATATCATTTTCCAGCAACCAGACTGTTTCCTTAGCAGGATCTGCCCTGGTAGCACTTAAACAATATTTTATTTCTTTAGCCCTTTCTTTCTTTTATTTCTTCTTAATTTTCTGAATTAGATTTTAATTTTAAAAATAATATGCTTATAAAAAGTGAAAATATAAAGAGATAATATAAAAGTGTAAATAATATCTCCATCCCTTTCTTGATCCCACCTCCTGGGTAACCAATCTTTCTGATCTGCTATGTTCCTATCTGTTTTCTCCGTGCTCAAACCCATATAGATCTTTGTTTGTTTGTTAAATTTCATTATTTTGTTATGTTTCATTCAGCTCTTCAACTGGCTTTTTCACGTAATTACATATAATGGTCCTTCTGAGGGAACAGATAAAGGCCCAGTTCATTCTTTTTAATATCTATACAGTTCTTAAACTGTACATGTAGTATGGAGAGTCCTTAGTTTGTTGAAATATTGCCATGTTAGATAAATATTATTCAAATTGTTTTATAATGCTGCAACTAATACTTTATATATACTGTTACGTTTATTTGTGTAGATATCCAAAAGAAGAATTACAAGTTATGGGGAATAGGTATTTTTAATCTTAGTAGATGTTACCAGATTGTTTTCCCAGAGGTTTATAACAATTACACTCACATGAACAGTATGTTCCCTTTTCCATGTCTCCTCCCCAAACTTGGATGTGATCACTTTTAAAATATTTGCTCGTGTGATGAAAAATGGCATGTCATTGTTGATTTTTTTCTTCTTACGAGTGAAATTGAGCAGTTTTGTTCTGATATTTTGATTAGCATTTACATTTCATCTTAGATGACTTTGCTTATTCATATCCTTTGTTTTACTGTGGTTTTAAAAATTTGTTTATATGGGATTTAAAATATCTGTTATGTGTTCTGTGTTACATATTTACTTTTTTGTCATTTAACTTTGTATGATCTTTGGTATATAAAGTTCTATTTTTATTTAGTTATATATGTTTATCTTTTACCCCTTACGATTTGAGGTTTTTTTGTATTTTTTAAGGAGATCTATATCATCCTAAGGTTATAAAAATATTCTCCAATATAGGTCATCTTATATATTTTGGGATTTTCTCTCCATTTATTTTAGGACATGTGTGTGTGTGCATGGTTTGAAGTTGTAATCTAGCTTTATTTCGCTAATTATGCCAGGAGTTCTTTTCCCGTGAATGAAATTCTACTTTTGTCATAATTAGTAAGTTCCCATATATACTAGCATCTGGTTCTTTAATTCTTATTATATTTCAGGGCTTTCTTTGATTTAGGAAGAGAATTTTAAAACAGTAATATCGATTACAATTCTAAATATAACCTTCAGGAATAGAAAATAAGACAACCTGCTTTTTTTTCTTTTTTCTTTTAGCTTCCTGTAATGGAAAGAGCAACAATTTAGAATTTCATCTCCTGTTCTTCACTTGATAATGGTGTGACCTTGAGCAAGTCATTTATTTTGCCTCTCCCATCCTATGATAACTCAACTCTTTAGCAGCCTGAACTGAACTTTTGTAGAATTAGGGAAAAATATATGAACAATGCCTGGCATTCATTCAGTGGTACTATTTTTATTAGTGTATGACCTAACACAAAATAAGAAAGTAAGACATTTTATATCAAATTATACCTGTTCAAAACATAAGCAGGTATATTTCTTCATGAATATATATTGTGTGCAAGAAAAAAGAATTCCAAATGTGGTGATTTAAAGATTCCTTCAGATGAGTAAATTAGTCTGAACAATAAAAAATAACACAATATATTCAAATCTGGAACTTCTCTTTTTTTTTCTACTGAGTTAAATAGGCCTAGCACAAGCAAAAAAAGCATTATTTAATTGGTCTGCTTTTTTTAGGTAAGTAGGGAAAATACAAATATTAAGTAAGGGTAGCAAAGAGTAAATTAAAATTGCTTTGATATACAGCTAAGCAGTGGAGGCAGCTGGGTGTTAGGGGAGAAAGCAGACTCAGAGAAAAACAGGGACATTAAATATAGCAGCACTTGTGGACCTGCAGACCGGATGGACATGATCTGGATGCAGACACTGAGGCTGGACTCAGCCTGTAGCTAGCTAGACATGCCCCATTTCTGTCCTAAGGCTTTAATGCCTTTTGCAGGTTAGACATGCCCTATGTTTATCAATAATACAGTGGATTTACTTACCCTTATTTCTCAAGAATCCCAGGTCAATCTGGAGGTTTATTTAGAAAGGAATGGCTATGTTAGTAAAACCATACAGATAAAATGTAAAATTGAAAAATCAAGAAGACAAAATTGAAAACCTCTTATACCTCTTGAGCCAGCTAACAA
This sequence comes from Corynorhinus townsendii, assembly GCA_026230045.1. Classification (NCBI taxonomy): domain Eukaryota; kingdom Metazoa; phylum Chordata; class Mammalia; order Chiroptera; family Vespertilionidae; genus Corynorhinus; species Corynorhinus townsendii. The sequence continues at coordinate 58,310,596 of JAPDVU010000005.1, read as the reverse complement.
GTCTTCACAAGGAACCATTTAAGTGTCTAAGGTACGACTTATAGGGGTGCATTGTAATTCCAGTAATACCACCCTCTCCGCCCCATGCACTTTAGCTAAAAATATCTGTAAAACAGAAAAACAACTGAAGTAAGCAGAATAATCTTATGAGTATAAGAAAAGATGGTATTTGTTTTCTTTTCTCATTACATTTCATAGAATTACTAACCAAACCTTTATCATTTAAGAAATTAGCCTCTTATTTCCTAGTGCTGTTTATTAGACCTACTGAAGAAGATTAAACTTAGCCTTGTTTTTGTTTTCCTTATCATTTTTACATTTTTTTTCTGTTTTCAAGAACTAGTCTACATAGAGGAAGGGGGAGATTGGTCATTTATTCATCTCAGTTTTCCATTCCAGGAAATAATAATTTATATGCATTATTATAATCTGTGTAGTCAATTAACTCCCAAATAAGCACATTAGGTGATATGCATTGTTGGTCTTACTAATTTTGAAATATGTGTGTACTAGAAAACCAGATAAATTGTTAATATTAAACCACCATTTTTTATAATTTCTTAATGAATTTTAAAATAATGGCTAATCAAATATTCATGATATTTTAAAGAAAATCTTATTGTGTTTTGACATTAATTCTACCGAGTAACTACCTTGTTGTAAAATGACAGCCGTAGTTGTCATTGACTCCTGCAATGGACACTGTCTTCAAGCCTGTTTTTCATGTAAATCTTTTCCTCAATGTTTGACTACTAGGACTTCTTTAAATAAACATAATTAGTAAAATCTCATCTAATAGCAAACAACTAGAATTATTTATATTAACGTACATACATTCATCACATATATAGCACATAAATGTGATGAATCTACATGCACACTTTCTACTTATTAAAAGAAAGGTTAAATGAAAATAAGAGAAGGCATCGTTAGTTCAGCAATTTAAAATGTCATTGTGTTGGCGGTGGTGAGACCACCAACACCAGGTGTTAGAACTGTGGGGTCAGACCTGTCTTTGCTTCAGTAACCTCAGTACTTGAGTTCTGGCTAGGAAATAATTCAGAGGTGAGACTCAAACTACTATGTGTACCAGTTAATAATGCAGATTTTTTTCAATAGATGGAGTTAAACGTATGTTGATATATATGCAATTTGATATGTATGCTATTTTGCTGTATTGACAGCAAGCTTCAAAACTTCATATGTCAAATTTTCTGAAGATGTTAACATCATATTTTTACGCTTAAAAATGTCCAATTTCATGCCAGAAAAAGAGCATTTGTGGGAAGTTTTAATTCATTACTTTATTTTGAAGAAAAGTTATCGTATACTTCAGGACGCTTGTGGTGAACATGCTTCATCTCAAGATACTTGTGAATGCTGGTTTAAACGCATTAAAAGTGATGATTTAGATGTGAAAGACAAAGAACGTCTAGGTCACCGAAAAAGTTTGAAGAACAACATTTACAAGCATTATTGGATGAAGATGCGTGTCAAACTCAAAAACAACTTGCAGACAGATTGAATGTTGCTCAGCAAACAATTTCCAATCGTTTACAAGCAATGGGAAAGATTTTAAAGGAAGGAAAATGGGTGCCACATCAACTCAACGAAAGACAAATGGAAAACTGAAAAGTTATCAGTAAAATGTTGCTTCAACGGCACGAAAGAAAGTCTTTTTTGCATCGAATTGTGACTGGCGATGAAAAGTGGATTTATTTTGAGAATCCCAAACGCACAAAATCATGGGTGGATCCAGGTCAACCATCAACATCAACTGAAAGGCCAAATCGCTTCAGAAAGAAGACAATGCTCTGCGTTTGGTGGGATCAGGAAGGTGTGGTGTATTATGAGCTTCTAAAACCAGGTGAAACCATTAATTCTGATCACTACCGACAACAAATAATCAATTTGAACCTCACTTTGATCATGAAAGGACCAGAATGTTCCTGAAGACATGGCAAAGTAATTTTGCTTCATGATGACGCACCATCACACACTTCAAAACCAGTTAAAGACACGTTAAAAGATCTTGCCTGGGAACTATTAACCCACCCACTGTATTCACCAGACCTTGCTCCTTCAGATTACCACTTGTTCTGATCGATGGCACACACACTTTCTGAGGAGCACTTCAAAACATGCGAAGAAGTGGAAAATTGGGTCTCTGAATGGTTTGCCTCAAAACAAGAAAAGTTCCATTGGGACATTATCCACAAATTACCTGAAAGATGGGGGAAATGTGTAGCTAGCGATGAACATTACTTTGAATAAAGCACTTTTGATGTTTCTCTTGAAATTACTGTGTTTCCTTTGATTATAAAATCCACATTATTAACTGGTACACCTAGTATAAGAGATGGTATATTTAGAAAGTCACAGAGGTAGAAGAATTGAGCAGTAGAAGAAATGGGCTCTAGAGGTAATGTCCCTTGAGAGGGGAGGGAAAGGCACAGGCCTGCTCCAAGAAGGGAGAGCTGGATGTGTCCTCTGTCTTAATGGCTTTTAATGGTGGAGATTTTAAAGAAGGTCTCAGGGGAAGGATCTCAATAGAATAAGCATCAGCTTCCGAGGTGTGTCCTTTCAATATTATAGACCCACCGTTAGACACCAGGTCAGGGAGTCATTACTCAATGCAGCTGGTCTTGAGGTCAGTCCTGGTGTTGCTTGTCTGGTTTTGATGCTTTTCTGGGCCTGGAGCTTTAGCACAACTGAGGCCCCAATGCATTTGAAGTGGGTCAGAACCTCATTATCCTGTAGCTTAATGCTAAGGGGCTATTCTCAGGCACCTTGTTCATTCCCCCTCTAAGGGGTCTAATCCACACCTGCCAGGGAAGGAAAGGTCAAGGGAGGGTCTGTACCACATCATCAGCTATGGGAAGGATCAGGCCTAAACTGTATGCAAGGAGAGGAAAGGTCACCCTGCGGGCAAGGTCCTTGTTTTCCCAGTTTTGCCTGTTGCTAGGCCCCCAGGGCTTTCTGCCCTGGTAACCTTATGTACCTGGCTTATTGTTATTGCTGTCTAGCTGCCTACCACATTTGGACTGTTAAATAGGTTTTCAAAATTGACATGCCAAAGCGGGGAAACTCCTGAGTTTCTGATAAGCAAGATATGATGCCTGAGAGATCAGGGAATTTGGCAAGTGGGAAAAGGTATAAGCAGTTGGGGGTGTAGTACTAGCTCTGCCTCCACATCTCTCTCTGACTTTAAATAAAAGTTGAACTTCCTTTTTTTTGTACCATTGATTTTCTAATGTTCCTTACATACATAGTAAGGATATTATTATTATTATTATTATTATTATTGCGGTGTACAAAATTTGTGCACGGGGGCGAGATGCCCCTCAGTCTGGCCTGCACCCTCTCCAATCTGGGACCCCTCAGGAGATGTCCCATCGGGCCTAAACCGGTAGTCAGACATCCCTCTTGCAATCTGGGACCACTGGCTCCTAACCACTCACCTGCTTGATTGCCCCTAACCACTCTGCCTGCTGGCCTGATTGCCCCCAACTGCCCCCGCCTGCCAGCCTACTTGCCCCCAACTGTCCGCCCCCCAACCGGCCTGCTCACCCCCAACTGCCCTCCTCTGCCGGCCTGATCACCTCCAACTGCCCTCCCCTGCTGGCCTGATTGCCCCTAACCACCTCTGCCTCAGCCTCAACTCCATGGCTTTGTCTGGAAGGTCTCCTGGTCTAATTAGCATATTACCCTTTTATTAGCAGAACCTTTAGCATTTCTTGCATTGCTGGTTTGGTGGTAATAAACTCCCTTAAACAAAAAAGTTGTCCTTTTTTGTCTGTGAAGTTCCTGATTTCACCCTCAATTTTGATTGATAGCCTTCCTGGGTACAATATTCTTGGATTCAGACCCTTCCTTTGCATGACTTTGTATATTTCATTCCATTCCCTTCTGGCCTGATGTGTTTCTGTTGAGAAATCAGTCACTAGTCTGATGGTGGATCCTTTGTAGGTAACTTTCTGTCTCTCTCTGGCCGCTTTTAAGATTCTTACTTTGTTGTTGGTGTTTACCAATTTAATTATACTGTGCCTCAGCGTTGGTCTTTTCGGGTTCACTTTGCTTGGGAATCTGAGCTTCTTGGGACTTGTGTGAGTTTTTTCTTCCCTCTATCAGGGAAGTTTTCTGTCATTATTTCTTCAAACAGGTTTTTTTATTCCTTGCTCAGTTTCCTCTCCTTTTGGAATCCCTATTATGCGGATGTTGTTTTGTTTCGTGTTGTCTCTAAGTTCTTCTCCTGTTTTTTAAGTTTTTTGTTGTTGTTTTTTTACATGCTGCTCTGCTTGGGTATTTTTTTCTACCTTGTCTTGTAGCTCAGTGATGCAGTCCTCCGCTTCTCCTAGGTTGCTATTGATGCTTTCTATTGAATTCTTTATGGCAGTGATGTCATTTTTCATTTCTTCTTGGTTCTTCATTTCCTCTTGGTTCTTACACATATTGTTGAATTTGTCTTCCAACTTTTTCAGCAACCTTATGACCATTTCTATGAATTCTCTCTCTGACATATTGCTTGCCTCCGTTTTGCAATATGTCAGAGAAAAAATGTTTACTTCCTTTTCTGGTAATGCCTCCTTTTCTTTCATATGTGGGCTGTTTCTTTGTATCCCCATGATCTCTCCTCTCCAGGTGTCTGGTTATGTAGCTCTCTCTCCTGTGTTGACTGAAAGGCACAAAATACAACACAACAAGGCACAACACACAAGGCACAACACACAAATGTATTCATGATACTTTCTCTGAGCAAAATCTGATCTTTCCATGAGAAGGTGCAGAGCTCGTCCGAGTCCGCGTGTTTGTGCTGCTTGAGACCTGGTGTTTGTGGGTTCGCTGCTGGTCCCTGGGTGTAGTAGTTGTAGGGTCCTGGGAGGTATCTGATTCTTCCCGTTTGAAGGTAAGGCTAGGCTTCCAATCACAGCCACTCTCCCCTTCAAGATGGCGCGGTTTCTGGGGCATAGCTGGTTACTCCTGGGAGTGGTGTGAGGTCAGCAGTTAAACTTCCATTTGAAAGTTAACCCTTAGTGGTGTTCTGCCCTATTCAGAAAGTGTTTAGACAAAAGTGATTAAAATTTTGTTTTTCATTGCATTAAAAATATTTTAAATGTAGAATGCATTGTAGTACCCCTTAGTTCAACCATCTGTAAGTACATTATAAATGAGCTTGATTTTCCAGTATTGCCTAAGTTGTGTTCTGCAAGGCAGTATTGTTTCTTGATATGTTTATAGTTGTTCCTTGAAAAAGAAAATTGTGCTTAAGTAAGTAAAAGAATTGCTAGGTTAAATAATTTTAAGCTAATTTCCTATTGGTAGATTTATCAGAATTTTTAATGTCCTCGTAAGAGTTCAAGATTTGGAACCTTCTAGGCAGCATTTCCCAAACCTACATGACCTGGAACCTCTTCCTATGGGACAGACTGGTGTTTTCAGAAAACACCTTGATTGAGGAAGGTAATATTAGTTGTTCCAGTCTTTTTTATTGTAAGTTTCATTTTAATAAAGGGAACTAGTCAGTACAAAGGATATACGTTATATGCCTGGGATTTTTAAATTAATTGTGAATGATTTAGAGACTGCCAAGTAGACCTAGTGAAGATTTGTCAGTTATTAAGTACACTGTGATAGAAAGTCAGGACATCTGGCCACCTACCTTTACACCAGCTGGTTATCCTAAGGCTGAGAAGTTCAAGGACACTTTGGAATGACTGCTTCGATTTTAGTAACAGACTAGTTCAGAGAATGATATTTTGGATGTTACTGAAAAATTTTTATTGCTCTTAAATACTCATTTTTAAAATTGTTTCCTATCCCTGGTTCAAGAGTTTTAAAGATAAAGATATGATCGTGACCATAATTTACTCATTTTTTGGGAAAGAAGGGGAAAATGCTATAGTGTATTTGTCCTGAGATGAGGACATGCCCTGCACAATGCTGTATACCTTAAAAAATCTAACATTATAATTGACTAGAGGCCCGGTGCACTTGGGGGCGTCCCTCAGCCCGGCCTGAGGACTCCTTTCTGGGAGCCCTCTGGGGATATCCCTAGGGAGCAGGCCTAAGCCCCAGTCTGGCCTCCCTCTGTGGTAGGCGACCAGCGGGCCAATCGGGGGATGGTGCCAACCAGCTAGTGCTGGTCCCACCCCCCATCACCCCTCCGCCGCTGCACCCTCCCCCCCCCCCCATTGTCATCCCCTCCCTCTGGCACCCACCTTGGCTGGCCTGGCACTGCCTGCTCGCCGGCCCCCGCCCCCCCAACCGGTCATTATGCTGTTCAGTTTGCATATTAGGCTTTTATTATATGGGATCTTTTTGTGATATAAAACTTTCAGTGAACTAAGGCCGAAAAATTAAATTGCAGGGGAAGGGGGCTTAAGCAACTATGACTGAAATACAAATGTTTTCTTACATAACTACTAATGGAATCCACCACATAATAACCGTGTCGGTTTCCTTCTTTCAGCATAGCCAGTACTCAGTTCAGTGCTTTCCTGCTGGAAAGGCTTGTTAATACGAAATGAATTTTGGTGCACAGATGAACATTTTAACATATTGTGTATTTTAATTTATATTAGTAAGGTTATATAACACATTCAAAACCATTATTTTAATGACTTTCATACTTGGAATGATACTATATCTTAAAAGGAGTCAGTTTAAAAAGGAAAATATTTAGTAAAAAGGTAGTATAGATCAAAGGGGAAGGAAACAGATTAAGAAGTCCTGAGATCAAAAATTTTTTTTTTATGAGAAAAATTTGTAACTCATTAAACTGAGAGGAAACGTTAAAGAGAGAAGCTAGACACTGGGGCTTGGAGAGGCTAGCCATACACAAGAGGGCACTCCCTCATCTAAGCCTGGAAGAGAATTGAACATGGAGATAGGAAGTTGAGGTCTTATCAGGAATGGCCTGATATGACTACCTATTGCTTCTTGTTTTTTCTTTTTTTTATTAATTAAATTTATTGGGGTAACATTGGTAAATAGGATCATCTAGGTTTCAAGTGTACATTTCTATGATACAAGATCTGTGTGTCCACCACCCAAAGTTAAATCATCTTCTGCTATTTTTTAATTGTCATCATAGAGGTAATAACTATTGTTGCTACTCCCAAATTAGGGAATCAGAATAATTTGAGGTAATTAGATGGGAGTGATGCAAGTAGGCAGATGTAGTTGGAAGGCATTTGCCAGAAATGGGAGTCTACACATTATCTTAACCAGTATTTCCCCCTGAAAAAAAAATTTTTTTTTTAAATTGTCTTTTTAAAACCAAGGCTAAGCTGGAAATAAAGTAAGGAATTTACATAAACCAACACTGAAATGAAAGTGAGAGCCCGGCTGGTGTGTCTCAGTGGTTGAGCATTGACCCATGCACCAAGAGGTCACCAGTTCGATTCTAGGTCAGGGCACATGCCCTGGCTGGATCCCCTGTGGAGGGTGTGCAGAAGGCAGGCAATCAATGTTGATGTTTCTCATTGATGTGTCTGTCTCTCTCTCCTTGTCCCTTTCCCTCTCTCTAAAATCAATAAAAACTTTTTCTTTTTAAAGTGAGAATCCTAAACTAAATAGTAAGCCTGGCTTTCCCCTTGAAGGTGTCTGCCAAACCTAGGTGATCTTGAGGATGCCATTTGCCAGGTACAGGAGGGCTGTCCCAGGTGGGGAGTCTTGTGGAAGATCCCTTACCGAAAGCTACAACTTTACAGAGCTACAATGGTAACACAAGAGTGATGAGAAACCTTTCCAACAAAAGGTTTGAGGGCAAACCCAGGAGCTAGCCCTAGGGAAAAGTCTCTTTCTGAGAGACTACACCTATGATGGCCAATAAACATACTGAAAAGATGAAAGATGTTGGTTATCAAGGAAATACAAAATAAAACAAATACAAGATAGCATTATGTATTAATCAGATTACCAAAAAAAAAAAGAAGAAGAAGAAGAAGAAATAGAAGAATTTTAGCCCCCAAATATAAACCAATGTCATTGAGAATGTGGAGAAACTAGAACTCTCATACACTGCTGACTGGGATAGTAATTGGTACAACTACTTTGGAAAGTAATTTGATGGTCATTATCAAGCTGAGTAAAAGATATATGTAGCCTTCAACCCAGCAGTTCCACTTCTGAATCTCCACATGGAAGAAGACTGGCACTTGCACAAGATGGTTGATACAAGGAGGTTTTATTTTGCAACATGCTTATTATTGCACAAAATTGGAAGCAGCCAAAGTGTTCATCATGATGAGAACATATAACTACATTGTACTATAGTCGTATAATAGAGTACTGTTAAGTAATGAAAAGAAATGAATTAGATCTACATGTACTGATATTGTTAAATGTCAAAACTATACTATCTAATAAAAGTAATATGCAAATTAACTGTACCTCTGCTACACCCACAAGCCACCCCACCAGCCAATCAGGAGCAAGTATGCAAATTAACCTAACCAATATGACTGCGGCCACAGAGTGAACAAGAGGCTTGGGTTTCCCTAGCGATGGAGACAGCCAAGCTTCCTGCACACCCTGGCTGGCCCAGGCCTCCACTCAAGGCTACAAAGTTTCAATTATAGAAGATAAATAAATCTCAGATACCAGGGCCTCTGCTTGGGTCCCCGGGGGGCATGGCTGGCCTGCACACCAGCACAGGCGCCTCGCCCAGGCCACCCTACACCCCAAGGGAACCCCCACCCTGATCCAGGACACCCTTCAGGCCAAACCAGCCAGCCCCCACTCATGCACCAGGCCTCTATCCTGTCTAATAAAAGAGTAATATACAAATTGACCATCACTCCAACACATAAGATGGCTGTCCCCATGTGGACACAAGATGGCCAGCAGGGGAGGGCAGTTGGGAGGGATCAAACCAGCAGGGGAGGGCAGTTGTGGACGATCGAGCCAGCAGGGGAGGGCAGTTGGGAGGGACCAGGCCTGCAGGGGAGGGCATTTAGGGGTGACCAGGCCTGCAGGGGAGGACAGTTAGGGGCAATCAGGCTGGCAGGGGAGCAGTTAGGCATCAATCAGGCTGGCATGGAAGTATTTAGGGCAGTGGTTGGCAAGCTGCGGCTTACGAGCCACAATTTGCCGACCACTGGGTTGGGGGTGATCAGGCTGGCAGGCAGAAGTGGTTAGGGGCTATCAAGAAGGCAGGCAGGCAAGCAGTTGGGAGCCAGCAGTCCTGGATTGTGAGGGAGATGTCCAACTGCCCGGTTAGGCCCGATCCCTACCGGGCCTAAACGGGCAGTCAGACATCCCTTGAGGGGTCCCAGATTGGAGAGGGTGCAGGCTGGTCTGAGGGACACCCCCACCCGCACGAACTTCATGCACTGGCTTCTAGTATTATAATGAAAGCAACCTACAGAAGACTATGTACAGTATACCACTGATATAAAGTGTATGAACATGCAAAGCAGTCCTGTATATCTTTTATGGCTCTGTAAATGTGGAGTAGTATGGTTTTTCTGTGAAGGAAGGGAAAAAAAGTAGGAGAGAGAAACCAAGTGATTTCACTGCATCTTTAATATTTTATTTCTCAAAATCTGAAGCAAATGTAGCAAAATATTAAGATTTTCTGTGGCTGCATCCAGTTCTCCAAAGCTCATTGTGTTATTGACTATACTTTTTTGTATATTTTAAGTATCTCACAATATAAAAAAATATGAGTGAGAGAACATTTCTAGCATTATATAAAAGGAAACCAAAAACTAGCACTATCTCAGGTTGGGTTCTCTTTGAGATGGAGAGGGGAACAAAAAGCAGGATTGGGCAGGGAAGAAGTCCAGGGACAACACAGGCCGGCCATGTCCAAGCTCTCCAGTAAATCTTTGCCCAGCCTTTATGTTCCCACCTCAGTCAGGGGCTGGATGCAACCTACCCAAGGCTGTTTACTGCAGCTGAGGCATCCCTGGAGTAGCTCACAGCTGGGACAGCACATCCTTCCTTGGGCTTTTTTTGGCATTGCAGCCCTGTCCACCATACAAGGCCATTCAATGTCATGAAAGTGAAGCTTTTTCTTCTATTTTTGTGACCCTCACACAATATTTAACAGTATATTTATATAAGTCATGAGGTACAAATAAAGAAAAACTTTCAAATGTGAACTGACTCTATTTTTATAGCACACTAGAGGCCCAATGCATGAAATTCATGCAAGAGTAGGCCTTGCTTCCCTTGGCTGCTGGCACTGGCTTCCCTCTGGTACCCAGGACCCAGGTTTCCCTCCAGCCTCTGGCAGGCTCCCGGACCCCGGCTTCCCTCACAGCCTCAGCTGCGTCGAGAAGGATGTCTGGACTAATTAGCATATTATGCTTTTATTATTATAGATTACTAGCCTTAAGTTTCCATCAAAGCTTGTTGATGGTCTTGTTTGCCAGATTTTAAGAGGAAATTATCATATTCTAAATTGTTGATCCATAACATTATTTAATCTGCTATTCTCAAAGGAGAGCAAATCTCTGGTCCCCTTATAATTCAGATGCCCAGTTTTGGAACCAGGCTTGGAAATCGTTATATGTGGTTTTTTTTTTACTGTCGTACTGTCTTATCAGTCAACCTTAAAAGCCAGTGGACACAAAATTGTCAAATATTTATATATCCTATTTATCCATCTTGGTCCCAATCACATATGAACGTTCAGTTTATTTATTTTTAATTTTTTAATCTTTATTGTACAGATTATTAAAATTGTTCCTCTTTTTTCCCCTCATAGTTCCCCTCCACCCAATTCCCACCCCACCCTCTGTCCTTCTCCCCCCTCACTGTCCTCATCCATAGGTATATGACTTTTGTCCAGTCTCTTCCCACACCCCCCACACCTCTTCCCCCCGAGAATTGTCAGTCCACTCCCTTTCTATGCCCCTGATTCTATTATATTCACCAGTTTATTCTGTTCCTCAGGTTTTTAATTCACTTGATTTTTAGGTTCACTTGTTGATAGATATATATTTGTTGTTCATAATTTTTATCTTTACCTTCTTCTTCTTCTTCTTCTTCTTCTTCTTCTTCTTCTTCTTCTTCTTTTCTTCTTTTCTTCTTCTTCTTTTCTTCTTCTTCTTCATATAATACTGGTTTGGTGGTGATGAACTTATTTAGCTTTTTCTTATCTGTGAAGCTCTTTATCTGCCCTTCAATTCTGAATGATAGCTTTGCTGGGTAGAGTAATCTTGGTTGTAGGTTCTTGCTATTCATCACTTTGAATATTTCTTGCCACTCCCTTCTGGCCTGCATAGTTTCTGCTGAGAAATCAGTTGACAGTTGTATGGGTACTCCCTTGTAGGTAACTAACCGTTTTTCTCTTGCTGCTTTCAAGATTCTCTCTTTGTCTTTTGCCCTTGGCATTTTAATTATGATGTGTCTTGGTGTGGTCCTCTTTGGATTCCTTTTGTTTGGGGTTCTGTGCGCTTCCTGGACTTGTAAGTCTATTTCTCTCACCAGGTGGGGGAAGTTTTCAGTCATTATTTCTTCAAATAGGTTTTCAGTATCTTGCTCTCTCTCTTCTGGCACCCCCATAATTCACATGTTGGTTCACTTGAAGTTGTCCCAGAGGCTACTTACACTATCTTCATATTTTTGGATTCTTTTTACTTTTCCGGTTGAGTGTTTTTTGCTTTTTTGTATTTCAAATCTTTGACTTGATTATTGCGATCCTCTAGTCTGCTATTGGATCTCTGTATATTATATTTTATTTCAGTCAGTGTATGCTTAATTTCTAATTGGTCCTTTTTCATATTCTCGAGGGTCTTTCTTAATTCATCAGCCTTCACTAGGAAATTCTTAAAAAACCTTATAACCGTGGTTTTGAACTCTATAGCCAGTCGTTTGCTTTCCTCCATTTCTTTCATTTGTGATCTGTTTCTTTGTCTCCGCATTTTCGCTGCTTCCCAGAGTTGGTAGAGTGGCGTTGTGTTGCTAGGTGTCCTATAGGGCCCAGTGGCTCAGCCTCCCCAGTTACCTGAGGTGGACACTCTTGGTGCACCCCTTGTGGGCTGTGTGCACAGTCTTGTTGTAGTTAAGTCTTGATTGTTGTTGATATCACTGGGAGGAACTGACCTCCAGGTCAGTTGGCTGTGAGGATCAGCTTTGTCTAAGCTCGAGAACTTCTGTGCTGGAGACGCCCTAATGAGACAAGACTTGCAAAAGCCTCTGTGCTTAGCTTGGATGGGGTGGAGTCTCAGGGCAGAGCAGACAGCATTGGTTTCCTGTCAGGCCTGTCCTAAGAGGCCCAGTGTCTCAGTCTCCCGCAGTAATCACTGTAAGCACCTCTGAGAGAAAGCCGCCCTCGAGTTTCGCCCACTGCCAGACAGTCCAGTTTCTCCCCGAATTATTCTGGGTTCCCAGAGTCTCGCCCAGAACTGGAGTTCAGAGCAGTCAGGAGCTTTTGTCTCCCTCCTGATTAAGAAAGCCAGCCACACACTCAGTTCCCAGTCCTCTTCACATGTGCGTCTCAGTACCTCTGCCTCCTGTAGCTCCTCTGAGTTGCAGTGTGCTTTTCTCTTTCCTTCTAGTTGTAGAATTTCCACTCAGCCAGCTTTCCTGTGGTTCTGGATGATGTCCATTTTGTCTTTTAGTTGTAGTTTTGAAATTGTTGTGCGAGGCAGCAGTTTAGGTATTTACCTGTGTCTCCATCTTGGTTTCTCCTGAGCATTCAGTTTATATTCTGTAGTTGTAATATTAATAATTGTGTAACAAAACATTTACATATTTTAGCTGTACATAAATATTCACAGGTATTAGGTAATCTTAACAAATACCATGCTTCATAGCTTCTTGATGTTCTGCTTTTGGGGGCCTTAATGACGTCCTCCTTGTGAGATGTCTGAGCAAATAATGAGTAGAATAGTTTTGATCATTTTAGGCAGTGGTATTCAATATTATGGGCTCCCTAATATTGAATAATAGGAATATATGTTATTCATTCCATATGAATGTTAAAGGAATTACCCATCTTTTAAATTTAAAAATGTAGCTATGCCGTAGGAACATGGGCTCTCTTAGGTACAACAACTGTAAATGGTGTCTGTCAAGGTCTTTTGTTGTAAGGAACAGAGACTGACATGGCTAATCGTGCAGAAAGGAGCATTTATGAAGTGGGTATTAGTGAGTTCCCAGATTTGTTGCAAAGCCTGGAATACAGTCTTGAGACTCAGCTTCCAGGAACAGTGTCCAAATCTGTGCCACAAAAATCAATCAGATAAGGAAGCCACTAAGACGGCCACCAAGTATAGAAGTAGTTTGAGTGAAGGCCATTTCATTTTTAGGAGTGTATTGGGACCTATTGCAGGGTGTGTAGTAAGGAAGTGAAAGAGAAAGTGAGCTTTTTGTGTTTTCCAATATCAAAGTCTTGGGTTGAGCACCTGAGTCACAGTCTAGCATCTTGGCAAAGCCAAACTCGCCTGTCTTTGCTTCTGAAGGAAAAAAGTATGTGGACAGTGGTTTCAGCTTGTTCCTTTAAGCAGGAAACTCCCCAACTGCTTTCTGGAAAGGATGCTCAAAAGCTCTTAAGCAGCCACAAACATGATAAAAATCTATTAAAATGAATTTTTTGTGTCCTAAGTTGGCAAAACATACCTTAATCTTAACCCTGGCAACTTTTATCCATCCCAAAATGTAGAAAACACTCTAACCTTTCTCTAGTACAGCGGTAGCCAACCGGTGGTCTGTGGACCACTTGTAGTCCGTGAGGTCCGAAAGATTGGTGATGGTGCTCTAGTAGCCACTGAACTGATAACACAGAGTAATGTGATGTCTTAAGGACTGTTTTGTGATTCACGGACAGTCCTTGCCTGAACTAGCTTGATACAAGTAGCCAGTCTTCTGGGAAAAGAGGTGCATAATAAACAATTAAAATCAAATAATTGAAAGGATAGCAGCGTGTCACACAAAAATATACTGTTTAAAGACAAAGAAAGACTAAATGTGAAGTAAACAATACAATTTGTCCTTAAAATCAATTATTTTAGCCTGATATTGAATGTTACACAAGATTATCTGTCTGGTCTTTTGTGGCTGAACATTTATTAAGAACTACGAATAGTTAGGCAGAGATAGGCAATATCCCACTTACCCACTATGTTCATATTGTACAGTATTATAGAGCCAACTATTATTTATTCAGGCCCCACTCTTTACACCCACACCAATTGGCTCATGATCAAAAAGCAATGAGGAGTTCCGGAACTGTTTCCTAAAAATGATTCTTAGAAGAGTTTGTAGAATTTGCAAGGCAGCGCTGTCAAGTAATTGCACATTTGCCTGATTCCAGAGGGACTTAATAATATACTTTTCAATTAATTTTTATTTTTGCATGGTAACAGATACTTGACATATTGTCATAAATAATATTTCAGGTAGTTTTCTTTCTGATTAGTTTCTAGCTATAGGCTTTATGTGCCTGGTATTTTGAACTAGCAGTCACTGTCCAATTAAACAACATACATGTGCAGCATTTACTTTGGATAGACTTATAAGGAGATAATGCGTCACAGGGGGGCTTGAGGGGTTACCCACAATGTTATTTGTGGCTTTGAAGCCTTCGCAGCATACTTGATTTGATGTGTATTATGTTGTATAGCATGGCATACTTTCTATTTATTAAAATTCTGTCATGGTAACCATGAGATAAGTACCCCAAAAAAGTTAAAATGTTTTCTCCTATAATAGAACTTCCTTGCCCTCATGATGCAGCACAGAATGAAGAATCTGATTTCTTCAGACAATGTTTCCAGCTTTTTAATATAATTTTAAATTCTATATTATTGCTCAGACTTCTTTTTTCCATCCCCTGCATGCAGTGACTCATGAATTCATTTGTAGGCAATAGAAAAAGTTTGTTGCTTATATTGTAGAGAAATATAGCAAGACTTTTTTCTCTGGGACTGGAATTGTTTTGTGTTGTTGTTTTTTTTCCTTAATAATTAAAGGCTTTTCTCAAACATGCTAAAGTGATTCTTATAATAGGAATTTATGTTTTTTAATGCTGTGCTAACATACAGCATGAGGAATATAAAAATGAGCAATTGAGGATGAAGAGCTTGTACTGGTTGCTGAGCCTCGGTTGTAGACACATCAAGTAAGGACCCTTGCAACCCTGATGTTTAATCCAGCACAGGAGTAGAAGTGCTGCTTAGATCTTTGTGAGCACCCAAAAAAGAAAAATAGCTACATGTTTTTGATCCCAAACAAAGGCTAATATTCTAGTGCCTTTAAGTTTGAAAAAGCTACAGATCAGTAGCTTATTAGGCTCACAATTCCATCAAAAAATGCTAATTTCACAAAGCCATAGTATAGTGTTACGTAATGGATGTTCCTTTGTTTCCTGTGACATACTTTAATGCATATATCTGCCTGAGCAGCAAACCTCAATCCCTTATGTTCCTTTTATTTTCTTGAATCACAGGAGCTTCAGTTTCAGCGACTCACCCGAGAACTGGAGGTGGAAAGGCAGATTGTTGCCAGTCAGCTAGAAAGATGTAGGCTTGGAGCAGAGTCACCAAGCATCGCCAGCACCAGGTACAGGGCCGAAGGCTCAAGTGTTGTACATACCTTCAAGTCACATGTCTTATTAAGTTGTCCTGGGTGCAGCAAATGATTCTGTTAGTGTTGTCACTATGAATTCCTTCCTGAATTTGACACCAAGAATGTCAATTTATTCTAATTTTGAGGAGCCTCTGCAGTTTTGATTATACTTCAGTCCTGTGCTTGATATGTTTTATACGACATTGGGAAGCTTTAGTACCAAAAGCTATGATGCTACATTTAGAAATTTGATTTCTCATGTGTAGATACAGTTAATGGATGCTTTTCACAATTAATTGCTAATTATTGGTAAAGCTAACTAGCTCTGGAAGCCTGGTATTGATTTTTTTTTTTTAATTAGGAAATATTTTTAAATGATAACATTTAGTTAGCTTTCGAAAATGCCTTTAATATATTACAATATTGAATAATATTTAAACAATGTTTGCTATTATTTAAGAATGTATGCATGACTAGTAAAAGTAAAAATATTTTGGAATGACACCAGTTTAAGATAGTGGTACCTCTAGGGAGTAAGGGAGGAAGAAGCTATCAGGAATTAGGCTTTATTGAAATTACCATTTGGAGCAAATAGGACAAAATATTAACATATGTTAAATTGATATGTGCATGGCTACTGGATTGTTTTCTGCACTTTTAAGTTTTAAAATACTAAATAACTTTAAGGTTACATAGTTGAATTAACTAAATCCATAGGTTTGTTAATTGTCGGTAATGTGTGTGTCTGGGTGGTGCCTGGCATGTTGCTGGGGCTCCATCAATGAATGGTGGCTGAATGAATGGGTCCGACAGAAACAGGAGTTGGGCTGATCAGAGAGAGGCGGAATGCATGTACAAAGATATATACACTCTCCCACTGTTGTTGTATTGAAGCATCCAGTTGCTTAGTAGTGTCTAGGGTGTGTCCTAAAAGGACCCTGTGATTTGCAGAGTTGGAAAGGTAAAGCATGCATTTGATTGTGGGGAACTGGGAACCGGGGTGCTAAGCTTCACCTTGCTTAGGTTTGTAGAGGAGTCCTATTGGAAGTTGCTGTTGCTGTGGTTGTGGTTGTGGTTATGTTTGTTGTTGGCGGCAATTATCCTAATGTGTAGGTCAGAATGAAGAGAGGCCAGGCAGCAAGAGAGGAGCCTGTTGTGGAGTTGTAAAGTTTGTCAGTAAGGTGGATTTCTTCTTTTAGTGAGCTCTGGTTGGAATGATAATTGGTCTACTTTGATTACCCTTCCCATCTCAGGTTGGATTCTCAAGTATTCTCAATGCTCCCCGTTAAATGCTAAAGCTTCCTTATAGCCTTACCCAGGTTTCTTCAGGAAAATCATCTCTCTTCATCTGAACTCTTCTAACTATTCCTTTGTGCCTATATTAACTCTCCTATGAGGGCAAGGCCACCCCTACAGCACAGTGCCTGGTGCTCAGCAGGCAGGCACCCAGCCAAATGTTCATAGAATGAACAGTCAGACTTAATGAAGTCCAATGTGTTTTGAGCTCGTTTATCTGCCTGGTTACCTATCTGCCCTCTTCACACCTTTCCATGTGCTTTTCAGTGGACCTTCAGAAGACTACTGGCACAGTTACTCTGCTCTGTGACCACCAGGTTTACGCACTGTCAAGGAACTCATCGAAAGCAATGTTAGTGAAGGGAGCATAGGTTTATGCTGTCACTTGAGAGATCTCCCTGCATACTCCAGTCCTCGCTAATTGTCAATTTTCCAGGCCTCACCAATTATCCATTTGGGAACCAGAATCTAAAGATACATAAATTAGCTCTCAGACCAAAGCCCCCTTTCTTGTTAGCCATTTCTGATTTACTCAAAGGAAATTAAAAGTGGGGTTGGTGCTTATAGTCATGAAGCTTCCTAGTTCTTCTTGAATGAAGTGAGTTTAGTCAGCCAAATGAGGCATTTGATCTTTCGTGTTGTTTGATTTAGATCCTGTGTCAGAGTTGGTAAGGTGGTCTGTAAGACTTCCTTACTTTTTCTATCCAAAGATGACATTAATAACTCAGAGAAATAAAATTATATTTTCTTTTACTTTTGCAATTATCCAGAGTTGTCCAAAGCTTGCCATTATTGGGCTAACCCAGAGAATAAGAAGGAGCATTGGCATGAGGTGCTACATGACAAATGACCCTGTGATTGTGCTAAAGAACGTACTGTGGAGCCCTCTGCGTAACTGTGGCTCCTAAATGAGCCATTGTGTTTCTTCACATTTGTGGTACCAAAGACGAATTTTTAATCCAATGCCATGAAATGTTCCCATTTTCTAGATAGAGAAACTGGGCCTCTGCATGTAATTATTTAGGAAGTATCCTAAAAAATGAACTCCACAATTACCACTTGCAAATGTGCTTTGATGAGAACTTAAAAAAAATCTTAATGATTAAAGTGATAGCTTGGTTTTCTATTAATGACTCTTTGGGAGTAGTAATTTCTACTAGGTAATAAAAACCCCATTTCTGATATGATTTTTGCATTTGTTTTATTTACTGCAAAACATTAACACTATAAGCAATATCAATATGTAATGATCCTTAATCTGGAATAGATGGAGCCTATATCCAAAGATGATGTATTAGACCCAATATTACCATGCTAACTCTGAAAACCCTGAAGGTGAGCTATGGGATTAGTTAATAGAGAAGTTACAGACTTTTTGCTGTTACACCAAGTGTACTATAGTTACCTGTGCATTTAATAGTTATGTATGTATTTAATAGATTAAATATATTGAAGGTAGGCTATAAAAATAGTTATAGAGAAGGTATAGCTTTTCTGCACTTAAACTGAGTACCATATAGTTATTTATATATTTAATATTTCACCTCATTTAAAGTAGGCTATGGGATCAGTCAATAGAGAAGATAGTATTCTGCATTTGTTTTGAGTATGCTATAGTTAATTATTGTATTTGGTATTTCACCTTATTGAAGGTATGCTATAGAATCAGTTCATTGAAAAATTACAACCTTTCTGTATTTGTACTATAGTTATTTATATATTTAATATTTCACCTCATTCCAAAAGTATTTGAAACATCTTTTAAAAAATATGAAAACCAAAACTGGAGTGAGGAAATTTAGAGCAAAGGGAAGATACACATTAGAAAAATAAGATGAAGCCAAGGTTAAAATTGTATACAAAATGTATGTTGTCAACATTCCATTCATTTGCTAAAAGTATATACAAAGGGAACCACTTTGGTTCTAAGTGTACTGGTAGCCATGCTAAAGAGAGAAACATTAATGAATTACATGATTCAAAGTATCTAGAAGATAAAAAATCATGTTGCTCAGCTGAATCTACTGTTCCTGGGTCTTAGACTTGAGTGTTTTCTCTTGTGAATCACCTTTGAGAGGCCAATATGTGGTGAGGTAAACAGCACACATAGAAGTTTACCTCTCTTAATTACAAAAAAATCATATTCATTGGGCGTCTTCTTCCATTGCTGAATAGAATATAAATGGCTGGAATGGCCCCTTAGCTGAAAGTAATTCTCCAGACCAATTCTGACATTTTAGTTTTGGCTCAAGGATGGCATTTAGCATATATAGATGGATGGATGAATTTCAGGTCCTCCAAGCCTTCCAAGCCTTTTAGAGTCATGGGTGGCAATGTGTGCCGAGATGTGAGATGTCCTGTGTTGCATGCTTTAGCAAGGTGTGCATGCTTTACATACCACTAGGGTATATAAAGCTAACCTCAGAATCTCAGCACGATTGCCTTGGAAGGAAATATACCCTTTAAGCCTCTTGCCTCCCATGGGCTAAGCAACAACCTTCGTGTCTAAATTTTGATGAACGTGGGATTTATTCTTTTTCCTCTTGTAATATCATCAATGCGATATTGTTTTCACATTAGTCTAGTTTAGATTTCACTGGATGAGTTGACAGAAAGTGGACTTAATAGCTCACGTTGAGGAGCCCACCACCTTACCCTGGGCCTTCCTCTGCCCATCCATACTCCAAGGACATGGAAGAGAGGGCAGGGGTAGCCAAAGCAGGAGTCTTATTCTGTTTCTTTGTGTGTGGGGCCAGAGGGGGGCATGTTTTTACTGACTGGAGTTAAATAATGCTGATTTTAGACTATTTGTTAAATTCAACAAAGTATAGAGAGGAAAATCCATAATGCTATCATTCAGAGATAATCGCTTTATTTTTAAGTCAGGTTTATTGCAGTGTAACTAGAGCAAAAATCACTCTTTGTGGCATACAGTGTCGTGATTTTGGCATGTAGTTATATAACCATCACCACAATCAGCATACAGAATATTTCCATTAACCTCCAAAGAGAAGCAGCCACTTTTAAAATTTTGCTACACATCATTTTCTTCAATTTTTTTTAAAAACATGGGTTTGAGGTACATACTGTGGCTAACATTTTATCTTGTTTCTGAAATTCCACTTTGATACCAGGCCTAACTTTTAATGGCTCCCCTCTGCCTGAGAAATTCCCAAGAGGACAATTAGTTTGGGGCCAGACCAGCAGCCTAAGGATACTAATTTAGCAATGGTTAGAGATCACACAGCCTTCTGGTGGCAAGCTGCACGCTGCGGGTGGAACAGTTGGCCAGGGAGATGCTGAAGGTGAATGTAGCCTCCAGTATACAAGGTATGGCCTGTGCTGTATGCTTCATGCAAGCAGAGAAATTGCATTCATGGATCAGCTTTTTGGATACCAAAACTGTAGAAAGAGAAGAAAATACAGTTTGAATTTTAAAGCTAGTAAATGAAAATGTCATCTTCGAATTTAAGAAACTGTCTTCGAGATTTTATTGTACAGAATTTCAAAACTAGTCATTATTGTAAACTTGGACTCTTACCCAGAAACTGAGAAACTACACTCTCAGTTACTTCTGGATAAGTTGAAGATGGTAAAAGAGGAAGTTTATTTCTTTGGTGTGTCTAAATTGGTTCCACGTATTTTATCTTGTAAATCATAGCCTGTCTTCTCATTAAGATAGAGCACTAACTTTCCATTTATATTGAAGCCAAAAAGAGATACTTAGAAAGCAGACCTCTTATTAATTGTAGAAATTATTAAATGTTAATGGACACTGTTAGAATTGATTTTTGTGCATTAGTTAGAATTGGATTACCCCATTTTGGAAGCAGTTTGTCCCTTCACATTGTCCATCCATTAACTGGCTTCTACTGATGTTAGAAAGTTACTGTGGGCCCTGAGAAAAATGCTGTTTATATCATCCAAGTGAGGGGGAAATGGTTGGCAATACTGAAGTTGATTAACTTAACATTCTTCCTAAGGTTATCTCTCCCTTTTCAGTTAGCTTAATTAAAGCCCTACTAAAATAGAATTCTTTATGGTTTCCAAAAAGTCATACAATTTTGACAAATAGTCTTCTTATTGCCACTTAAGAACTGTGTTATTTTTTACTAAAAAAATTTGATTCCCCAATGCCATTCAGATATTTTTTACATGTTAAATGGTCATCTCCTGGTGCCCATCCGGCTTCCATTGATACTAATAAAAATTCTAATAATGTTTAAACTCTGACAATAGCAGAAAAGTCTTTTTCATGGTTCAGGTCTTTTCTTAGGCAATTATTTTTAAGTCATTATGAAATAAACCTCCTCAATGATACATTCTTTAAAAATGAATAGTCTTGGGAAAGATTGAATGTTTGTGCCGTGACAGTTTATTACTTATTGTTTATATCTCTTCAGGAAGATTCTGTCCATTTGACCTTCAGTGCTCTCACCAGCCAAAACCTGATTTAAGTAATAGTTTTATTGATATATATTTCACCATACTTTTAAAGTATACAGTGCAGTATTTTTTTAGTGTATTCACAGAGTTATAAATCCATCACCACTGTTTAATTTGAAAATGTTTTTATCACCATTAAAAGAAACTATCCATTAACACTCCTTCCCCATTCTCCCTTCCCACTGCCCCTGGGAACCTGGTTCTACTTTCAGTGTCTGTGGATTTACCTAATCCATCACTTCCTATATATGATGCAGTACAAAATGTGGCCTTTTGTGACTGCCTATTTCATTTAGCGAACATGATGCAAAATATGGCTCATCCAGATTTTGCATGTATCAGTACTTCACCCCTTTTTTATTTATAAATAATGCTAGGGGCCCAGTGCACGAATTCATGCACCTTGACAGGAACTGTGGGCTGCAAGGCTGTGGTGGGCACAGGGGCAGGTCTCGGCCCATCCTCCACACCCCCAGCCCCTCCCACCACAGCCCCCTGGTCCTCTGTCTCCTGGCAGCCCTGCTCCCGCCAATGCCATTCCCATGTGCTGACGGCGCCAGCCCTGCTCGCACCCATTGACAGTGCAGAGCAATTGGGCCTGGCACCAGCAGTGGGTGCAAGCGGCAGCTGCTGCCCCGATTGCCCCTCAGGAGCAGGGGGAGGTGGAGAAGCCCTCAGGGGTGATTGGGGCCAGCAGCCACCACTCACACCCACTGACTGTACCAAGTGATTGGGGCCGGCGCCTGGCACCAGCAGCTTCCAAAATGTGGAGGACCGCTGGGCAGGACTGCAGTACACGGGAGCAAAGAATTTTTAGTAACCACCAGAGGCTTGCCCCTATGACAGCGACTGGCACTCCACCTTGCTCTGGCACCCCCGCTCACCTGCTTCACCATCCGTCCACAGCCGACACCCGCCATGTTCCACGCTCTTCCGCCTGTTGCCAACCCCTGCCATATTCTGTGTGCACCCCGGTGGTAGCGCATGTTACAGTGACCGGTTTGGTTGTTCCGCCGTTCGGTCTATTTGCATATGAGGGTTTTATATATATAGATTCCATTGTATGGAATGCACATTTTCTGTATTCATTCATCAGCTAATAGACATTTTATTTCCACTTTTTGCTATTGTGAATAATGCTACTATATCTCAGGATTTATGAGGGGGAAAGAATCCCACTGGTTTTGCTCTGAGCATTTTTAGTTTGGGGGTCAGGGAAAGACAGGAATGGTAGAGATTCCCCTTAGCTTCTCTGCCATCCTCCTACTGCAAAACAAGGGCTTGCCTTCTTTCCTTTCTCCTTTGCTTTCTGTTACAGTAAATCCGTGTATATTGCTGAGCTAGTTGTCCCTGTTGAGTTATTTGTAAGTGCATAGTAGGTATATCTATTTGGGAGTCCTGTGGTATTCAATAGAATGTAGCTCCCCCTATTTTCTTTCTTAGTGTTGTATTTGGTCACTAGTAACTCTCTTAATGGCCAAACAAATAAAAGCTCTCAGATTTCATTTCTAATTCAGACTAAATGAAGAATAAAGTATTTGATATTTGGATATAATTATCAGAAATCCTCTTGGGGATCCCTGCAGTGAATATTTATTAAATGGATGCTCTTAAGAGCAAATTTAGTAACTGAATTTTTATGATGCAACTCCTGTTGTAAGCAGAGTAGAGAATACTACATCTGAGAGATACAAATGAGTCTGTGGTTGACTTGCAGCTCTACAGAAGTCACTTATCTGCAGCAGTTTGTTCAAGCGCAGTTCTTCCAGAAGGAATTTGAATTATTATTTCTCGTTGTCATTACTGTCACAAGCCAATTTCATCAGGGACATACATAGCCATGTGGCAACTATCTCTACACATTTGAATTAAACGTATAAACGAAGTCTTCTGTAAGGCAGGTGAGCCCCAGGTAACTGAACCAGGATTCCATTAAGCTACCCTATTTTAACCCAAGAATGTAACCATGTAGGATTTGGATTTTAAGCCCCAAGTAGTTTTCATAGGTAATAAAATCTTTTATGGACCTAGAACATTATATAACAAAATGTTTTAACATAATAAATAAATATTTCATAATGAATTGCCTATTTATTAGACTGAGCATTTTAAAGTGTTAAGTGGATGATATGGTTAGAAGAAACCAAAGAAGAGATCAAGTTTATGTAGTTCACATCAAAGTTCTAGATTATTTTAAGATTTTTAGAAATACATTTCCTTAAATATGGAGGCAGCCCAGCTGTATTAATTTTTCTGATTAATGAAGAGAAAAATACTTGTTAAAATTTAGAGGCCTGTGCATCTAAAATATATGTGCCATGCCATTGTTTAATTATCTTTAAAGAGCTATTTTAATTAAGATAACATTATTTCATTTTTCTATAATTTTTCACAGTTCACAATTTACAATTGCTATTCTTAAAATAAGTAACAGTAAAGAATTAATGAATCAATACAAGAATAGCCCCTAACCTTAGTCACTAGGTTTTTTGTAATCATTTGTATGTATTTATAAATTATAACATAATTTAAATAGATCATATAGTATATTTCAAGTTATTTCATGAAAAAGTTCTCCTTTACTACTATATAGGAATTAATAATTACTTTATTCATATACTTATTACTATCATTTTGGATTTTATCTGTATCAAGAAATGTTAAAAAATACTGAGAAGTATAGCTACTATGGTATAACAAAAATTTATGTACTCACATCACAGAATTGAAGATTATTGATAATTTCTTACTGACTTTTAAAAAAAATAGACTTTATTTTTAGAGCAGTTTTAGGCTCACAGCAAAACCGAGCAGGAAGTACACATTGTTTTCAAATACTCCCTGTCTGCACCCGTGCCTCTCTCTCTCTGTCTTTCTCAGTATCCCCCACCAGAGTGGTATATTTGTTACAAATTATGAACCTACACATCATTATCACCCAAAGTTCATAGTTTACATTAGGGTTCATTTTTGGTGTACATTCTATGGATTTAGACAAATATAATAATGGCATATATTTACCATTATAGTATTATAGAGAAGAGTTTAATTTTGCCCTAAAAATCATCTTTACTCCATCTATTTATTCCTTTCTCCCCTATAACTCCTAGCAACACTAATCTTTTTACTGTCTCTATAATTGTCTTTATAAGAATATCTTATAGTTAGAATCATACAATAGGTGGCTTTATCAGTTTATTTCAAATTGTAATATACATTTAAAGTTCCTCCATGTCTTTTCACTACTTGAAGCTCATTTCTTTTTAGCACTGAATAATATTCCATTGTCTAGATGCACCAGTTTATTTACCCTTCATCTACTAAAGGACATCTTAATTGCTTTGGTCTTTTATCAGTTATGAATAAAGCTTCTATAAAGATCTTAACACAGGGTTTTTTTTATTTTAAGAAAAACGATTTTATATATAATGTTACATGCAATAAACAATATCTCAAGAAAAATGATTTTCAATATAATGTTACATGCAATAAACCAATTATTCAAGAAAAATGATCTTACATATAATAATATTACATGCAATAAACATTAATATTTCAAGAATAAAAGGATTTAAGTATAATAATATTATCAAAACTGTACTAACATAGTATGATATCACAAAAGTTGTAGGAAATATTAAAAATCTGCAAATAAGAGGATTACTTCTATTATATTCTAGTATATTCCCCCCCCCCGCTCTATTTTTGTTCATCAGTTTATATTGTTCATTATATTCGACAAATGAGTGAGATCATATGATATTTATCTTTCTCCAACTGGGTTATTTCACTTAGCATGATGCTTTTAAAGTCTTATTTTGTCAGATATGAGCATTGCTACTCCAGCTTTTATTTTTCTTTCCCATTTGCATGGAAAAATATTTTCCATCCCTTCACTTTCATCCTGTGTGTGTCTTTTGTTTTGAGGTGGGTCTCTTGTAGACAGCATATAGTTGGGTCATGTTTTTGTATCCATTCAGCTACCCTACATCTTTTGATTGGAGCATTTAATCCATTTACATTTAGGGTTATTATTGAGAAGTACTTATTTATAGCCATTTTAATTCTGCATGGCTGGGTTTCTTTCTCTCTTGCTTCTTCTCAGCAGTCCCTTTAGCATTTCTTGTAATGCTGGCTTGGTGGTGATGAACTCCTTTAGCCTTTTTTTTTTTTGGTCTGGGAAGCTCTTTATTTTACCATCTATTTTGAATGCTAGCCTTGTTGGATATAATAATCTTGGTCTCAGATCCTTGCTTTCCATTACCTTGAGTACTTCATGCCATACCCTCTGGCCTATAGAGTTACAGGTGTCAGCCTTATGGGAACTCCTTTGTAGGTAACAGTTTTCTTTTCTCTTGCTGCCTTTAAGATTCTCTCTTTGTCTTTAATTTTTGGCATTTTAATTATGATGTGTCTGGGCCTGGGTCTGTTTGGGTTCTTCTTGTTTGGGCTTCTCTCTTCTGCCATTCAGTTGATTTGCATATTGCCCTTTTATTACATAGGATGGTTTTCACCTCTTTTGGGTAAATACCAAGGAGTTTGATTGCTGGATCATATGGTAAGAATATATCTGTCTATATAAAAGCCTAAGCAAACATCGCAACCAAACGAACGACCAAACAGGCTGACAGGAGGGTTAGTGAGGGACGACCAAACGACCGAGCAGTGGGCTGCGTGGGGTGACTAGGTTGGCGGGGGCGGGGGGGCAGTGAGGGGTGACCAAATGACTGAGCAGCGGGCTGTGTGGGGCGGGCAGGGGGGGCAGTGAGGGGTGACCAAACAACTGAACAGCAGGCAGTCGACATCCCCACAGAGGTCCTGGATTGGAGAGGGTGCAGGCTGGGTCAAGGGGACCCTCCCACCCCCCCCAACCTCCCCCCACTCCTCGTGCATGGATTTTATGCACCAGGCCTCTAGTTTAATTTCTAAGAAACCACCAACCTATCTTCCAAAGTGGCTCTATGATTTTACATTCCCTCTGGCAGAGAATGAGAGTTACTATTGCTACACATCCTTGTCAGCACTTGTTGTCAGTGTTTTGGATTTTGGCCATTCTAATAGGTGTATAGTGGTATCTCATTGTTTTAATTTATATTTTTTCATATGCTTCTTTGGTAAGGTGTCTGTTCAGGTTTTTGGTCCATTTTTTTAATAGAGTTGTTCATTTTCTTATTGTTCCCTTTTAATGATTCTTTGTATACTTTTGATAAATCCTTATCTAATGTCTTTTGCATATATTTTCTCTCAGTCTATGCTTGTCTTCTCATTTTTTTATTAAAAACTAGAGGCCCAGTGCACAAATTCAGCGGGGGGCTGGGACCATGGGCGGTTGGCCAGCTGGCCCTGCCCTCTGGTCGAACTCCTTGTCGAACTCCGGATCAAGGAGACAATTTGCATATTAGCCTTTTATTATATAAGATATTTAATATTGCCATTTTTACAAGTATTTTCCCTTTTTGTCCACCTCCATTTCCTCTCTTCTCTTCCCCTCCCTCTCCATTGGCCTTCACCAAACTGTTGTCCATATCCATGGTATATGCATATATGTTATTTACTTAATCCCTCCACCTTCTTTATCCAGTCACCCTCACTCCCATCACCTCAGGCATCAGCCAGTCTATTCCATGTATCCATGCTTCCGGTTCCATTTAGTTCATTAGATAAATGAGTAATTTTGCTTATTCTTTTTGGTTCTATTAGTTTGTTTTTGTTTATTTTTAACTGAAATAACTCTGGAATGTATATCTTAAAATAGTTCAGTACATCACAACACAAAATACACCATATTAATCTATTTTTAGAATACAAATATTTTAGTATTATGACAAGTATTTAAAAGAAACAACCTTTTATATATGATATATAATAGATACTAAATTATCCAGATCTGCAACTTAGAGTAAGTGAAAGCCCAAACATATGATACTAATATACTAGCATTACTTTCTATTTTCACATTTCCTTGAGTGACTCTGTTTTTTTCCTCTGCAAATGTTTATGATATCTTCTAAATTCACTCAATAAATATTAATGCCTTTGCTTTATTATAGAGATACAAAGATACAAAAGCCTAGAAATTTCCAGTTTTGCAGAAGAGCTCATTATGCATAACTAGCAAAATGACAAACACCTTAGTAGCAGCATAAATATATATCTTTTATTATTTTTAATTTTGTGAAGAGTGCTGGTTGATCAGATTACATTATCTGCCCTGAACTGTCCCAGGAGGCCTTACCTTGGTGTCCTTGTTTCTCATATCCTTAGGTGAAATACTTTTTTATAATTATACTAGAGGCCTGGTGCACAAAATTCGTGCATGGGGGGGGGTATGTCCCTCAATCCAGCCTGCACCCTCTCCAACCTGGGACATCCCTCTCACAATTCAGTACTGCTGGCTCCCAACTGCTCGCCTGCCTGCCTTCCTGATTGCCCCTAACCACTTCTGCCTGCCAGCCTGATCACCCCCTAACCACTCCCCTGCCAGCCTGCTTGATATCTAACTGCTCCCCTGCCAGCCTGATTGCCCCTAACTGCCCTCCCCTGCAGGCCTGGTTCCCCCCCCCCCCAACTGCCCTTCCCTGCAGGCCTGGTCACCCCCAACTTCCCTCCCCTTCAGGCTTGATTGCCCCAACTGCCCTCCCTTGCAGCCTGGTCCCTCCCAACTGCCCTCCCCTGCTGGCCTGATCCCTCCCAGTTGCCCTCCCCTGCTGGCCATCTTGTGTCCACATGGGGGTGGCCATCTTGTGTGTTGGAGTGATGGTCAATTTGCATATTACTCTTTTATTAGATAGGATAGAGGCCTGGTGCATGGATTGGGGCCAGCTAGTTTGCCCTGAAGGGTGTCCTGGATCAGGGTGGGGGTTCCTGTGGGGTGGCCTGGGCGAGGCGCCTGTGGTGGTTTTCAGGACAGCCATGCCCCCCAGCAACCCAAGCAGAGGCCCTGGTATCTGGGATTTATTTATCTCCTATAATTGAAAATTTGTAGCCTTCTGTGGAGTCCAGGGCAGGCCAGGAACTTGGCTTCCTCCATCGCCAGGGAAACCCAAGCCTCCTGCCGCTCCGTGGCTGCAGCCATTTTTGTTGGGATTTATTTATCGTCTATAATTAAATCTTTGTAGCCTTGAGTGGAGTCCAGGGCCTGCCAGAGTGTGCGAGGAAGCTTGGGTTCCTCCATGGCCAGGGAAACCCAAGCCTCCTGCTTGCTCCATGGCCACAGCCATCTTGGTTGGTAATTTGCATACTCGCTCCTGATTGGCTGGTGGGTGTGGCTTATGGGTGTGGCGGAAGTATGGTTCATTTGCATATTGTCCTTTTATTAGATAGGGTTACAGGAGAAGAGAACAATAGCCATTGAGCACCTATTGCATAGCAGACAGTTGTGCTAGATGTTTTGTACTCATTATCTTCTGTTTAGTAGGGTTTCTATTTTGGTGGAGTTTTTTGTGTTTTAGTTTGCTTTGGTTTCGATTATTGCATACATGAATTTAACACGAGTACGATATTTTCCCCTAAAAATAGTGCTCTTCTATTGATTTTCCCCTGGAATGTCAGTAAGTGTTTTAAGAAAATTTCACCTCTCTTAACTCCACTCTACCACCCCAAATAGACACAGTCTGTATAAAACCATGCTAAACAAAGACCATTGTAAAACTCCTTGGCTCCAGCCCCATCTCCACTACCATTATTCTGTCTCTCCTTCGTGGAGAATCTGTAGTGGCTTTTATTTCTGTTCTTGATCTACACAAACATGTTATAAGAAGTCAAGTGGATACTAATTCAGAGATTTTGGAAAACAGTCTTGAAAAACATATTCTCCAGCTCATTATTTTAAGGGGGAAAGTTTACCATTCCTTTGTCTAATCACTATAATCTCCATGGTGAAATGAAGGAAGGTTGATGTTAAGTTCACATTCTCCTTAACCTTTCAGAGAACTACTACTTGTACAGCTCTAAGCCAGTGATGTATGGAAAGGGAAATCTGAAATGTGATTGTCTGCCTAAAAGTGAGAGCCATCTATGAGTACATTTTCAGCAGTTAATCAGCTTGCTATAAAAATGAACATGGCATATCTGCCAAGGGGGATATAAAACAACTGACAAATTTGCCAGGCTCTGTAGTGACTGATTTGTTATTATAGCTATCTTCCCTAAGGCTTCACAATCTATTTAATAACAAATCGATCTAATCTGTTTCTTGCATAGATTTTTCTACTCTGCTATTACGTTATTCCACAATTAAATATGGCGAAAAGCACTCTAAAACCAGCAGGGGAAAAAATCTGTAGGCTATAGATTTTTCACAGCTAAAAAAAAAAAAAAAAAAAAAAAAGTCTTATATTAAACAACTGTACATTTTAACCATAGTCAGATAGTTTAGATACAACATTTGGTTTGCATTAATAAACTGCTTATAATCCAAGGAGGAATGTCTTTAGAGAATATGTGTGTGTTAATTTCTTTTAGTCTTTTTTGTTTAATTGTAAAGGAACAAAAAACAGCCAATTATTCTAGGAGCCTATGATGTGTAGTCTCTGCCTCAGAACATGCCAATTAAAGGTTAATCTACCACAGTCCCTCTTTAGTTACATTTTCAGTAATGGTGCTATTTGAGCCCCAGAGAAAGTTCAAGTAATCTTAACAATGATACAAGCACCAGTGCTTAGGCAGTACAAAATCTATTTTCTGAATCAGGAAAAAACTTTCAGGAAAAAATTATTTGTAAATCATTAAGTACAACAGTATTTTATTATATTCCATATGAACATAAACACAAAGGTAGAAATTATATTATTGACTAGAGTAAATATTAAGAGTAAGTCCAGAAGTTAAACCCTTGAGTGAATTTTGCAACTACTAACAAAATAATGTATCTAGATCAGTGATTGCCATTTCTAAAATTATTAGCTGAAAAGATGATGGGAAACTTTACTCACAGCACTTCAACCCACTGGTCTCCTTGTGTTAGTGTCATCAAACAGGAGACAACCAGAAGTTAGGGCTTCCTGATAAGATATTCTGGGAAATACATTTCATCACCTATGATACATTCTTTCCCCAAAATTACCCAACCATCCTCCTTTTTTCTCACTTTTTTTTTTGGTTTGGAATTATTTTACTTGCCCTATAGAATTCCTGATAGACTGGATCTAACTAATGTATCAGAACAATGATAAGTAACATGTTCTTCTGTCTCTGTATTCCTGTGAGCTGACATTTATGAAACTGTACATTAAAACAGTTTTTAGAGACATAGCAACAAATACAATGTGTGGAGCTTTGTTTGGTCTTGATTCAAACAAACCAACTGTTTTTAAAAATTGAAACAAGGAATTTTAATACTGACCAGATATTTGTTGATACTAAGAATTTTACTGTTGCCTAACCAGTTTGGCTCAGTGCATAGAGCATCTGCCTGCAGACTTAAGGGTCCCAGGTTCGTGTACCTTGGTTGCGGGCAGCTCATCGATGTTTCTCTCTCATCGATGTTTCTAACTCTCTGTCCCTCTCCCTTCCTCTCTGTAAAAGAATCAATAAAATACATTTTTTTAAAAAAGAATTTTACTATTACTTATACATGTGATAATGTTATTTATTGGTAAGATGTTATGAAGTGATGAGATGTCTGCAGTTTACTTCAAAATAATCATCTAATGCAGATTATGTAGTGGGCGAAGGTATAGTGAAATATGTGTGACCACGTTTTCATTTTTTTTTGTTAAAGCTGGGTCCTGAATACATGGAGGTTCCCTATTCTTTTCTCTTTTCTATATATGTGTGTGTTTCTGCACACTTAAGTGCTGTGTAACAAAAATAGTTTTAAATGCTAAGTGATTTGATTATTAGTTTTCTGACTGAAACGACAGTTAAAATTTATTTCACTTTTATAAAATAAAGATTGTTATATTTCTTAATCTGAGTGATGGGTGTTCTTTTCAATAATTTAGATAAAAATTATTTAAATTGAATACATTGTGAAGCTACACAGTATGCTCCATATACCCCAATAATGCCTTTTCCATCAATAATGTTAGCTCATGGTGGCAATGACTGGGAGAGGGAGCAACAGGGGGAAGAGAGATAAAGTTGATCAACCACTTTTCTCATTACAAACTATTGTTCCTCTTTTCATGTCTCTCCAAAGAATACTGGACCTTAAATCTGGGAATTTAAAGCAATTTTCCAACCACTTCCCTTGTCTAGTTGCCATGGAGGGTGCCTGTTCAACCAATGAATAGTGTTTACAGATCTTATTATGCCTCAAAAATGTGGTTTTGAGAGACTTTACCCTGTTCCTCCATTACCGTTGTTACCATTCTTTCTCATTTATTCATTTAGTCTTTTTTCTTTTCATTCCCCTTAATATATAGAAACATAGCATTATGCTATGCCAGATGTTGACTGTATCCATTCTTTTTTCCAGGGCAGTTATTGATGACCCTGGGTCTGTATCTGTACTCTGTCCCACATGTGAATTCATTCCTCCTTCCTCACTATAACGGCTATATTTTTTTAAATCCTTACCCAAGGATATGCTTAATGATTTTAGAGAGTGGAAAGGAGAGAGAAAAAAAGAGAGAGAAAAACACCAATGGGTTGCTTCCAGTACACACCCGACCAGTGATCAAACCCGAAACTTGAGTATGTGCCCTGACTGGGAATCCAAAACACCACCTTTTTGTGTATGGGACAACGCCCCAAACAACTGAGCCATCTGGCTGGGGCTAGGTAATTTCATTTTTAAACACTAAATTTGATAGTGCCTTTACATGAATATCAAATAATTGAATGTCAGTAAAGCATTTGCTTTTGAGTATCTGAACAGGATAAATCTAGGGAGTACTAGTTTAATAAAAAATTTAAGCGTATGATATCTTAAAATTTATTTATTTTAAGTAAATATTTACTTAGACTTTTCAAAGCACTTTAAATTCTAAATAATGTACAAAATGAAATTGCATGCATCATAAAGCTATTCATAATGATGAAATTTTAAGGGTTTGGATTCCAGCCCCAGGGTATCTCAACAGCTTAGTCCTGTGCTCTGTCTCACGTAAAGCAAATAGAACAGGACCCCTGCCCACCTCCTTCCCAGTGCTAGCTTTATTTAAAAGTGAAGATTTGAATTTTTTTATACATTTCTTTTAGGAAGGAAAAAAAAAAAACACATGTTCGTGTGTCTTCTTTCTTTATTTTAAATTTTAAAGACATTTGTTTTTCTGTTTTCTTCACCTTTGGCGGGTTTTGGAAGAATAGAAATGAAGGAAACAACATTTGTAGACCATGGACGCGTATAATT
The DNA here is from genome assembly GCA_026230045.1 of Corynorhinus townsendii. Classification (NCBI taxonomy): domain Eukaryota; kingdom Metazoa; phylum Chordata; class Mammalia; order Chiroptera; family Vespertilionidae; genus Corynorhinus; species Corynorhinus townsendii. The sequence continues at coordinate 58,278,036 of JAPDVU010000005.1, read as the reverse complement.
TGCAGTAGTCTATGTTCTAAGGCTGACCTTTGCATAAATAACATCCTGAGTTATGCAGAATACTTAGGAAAGGGAGTCTGCTGTTGTGGTTAGCCATTTTACTATTTTCATCTCAGTTACTTTTCACTCTTTCAAATGTCAACTGCAATGTTAGAAAACACATCTATTCTAATTTTACTTTGACTGGTTGGAAAACCTGTTGTGGGATGGGCTTAAACAGAAGTCATGCTTCCTATATAATGAGACCCCACAGGGAACTATTTGTCTCATTTTTGTCTAGTACTATATCCTTTTTGATCTTCCCCTTCCCATATGGTCTTCTGGATCTTTTATTCATGGATTCAAAGCACTAACACAAAATGCTTTTGTCAAAAAATATTTAACATCATCTAAAATGTGTTCATCTCCAATCCCTATGAAAGTTACTTGAATTGTTGAAAGGGCTATTATGTAGAATTTCCTGTTCCTTTAATGTTTTTGCTGTGCTCAAATACATAATTTTCTCTTTAGGAGACTATTTATTTATATCTTACCTTTTCCTGCAATTTATTTTAAATAGCTGGGGTTTAATCTGTTGATTGATTTTGAGAAAGAGAGAGAGATGATTTGTTATTCCACTTATTTATGCATTCATTGGTGATTCTTGCATGCGCCCTGACCAGGAATTGAACTGCAACCTTGGCATATTGGGACAACGTTCTAAGGGTCCAAAAATATGGTAGAGTAGCATAAGGGGAAAGTGGAATGAAGAAAGCAGGGTGAGAACAGAGTAGAGCCAGTAATGAGGTCACAGTGTCCCCCACATTGGCTGGTTATACATTGTACTCGACACTTGCCAGCAGCCCATGGAAACCAGGTCGACCTACTAGACCCGTGGTGGTCAAACTGCGGCTCACGAGCAACATGCAGCTCTTTGGCCCCTTGAGTGTGGCTCTTCCACAAAATACCCCGGCCTGGGCGAGTCTATTTTGAAGAAGTGGCATTAGAAGAAGTTTAAGTTTAAAAACTTTGGCTCTCAAAAGAAATTTCAATCATTGTACTGTTGATATTTGGCTCTGTTGACTAATGAGTTTGCCGACCACTGTGCTAGACCACACTTTGCTGTCCCTGTTGCGTGTGATTTTTGTTTAAGACTGAAAGTGTAAAGCACATTTTGTGACCATAGCCAGTTTTTTTAGGTGAAGTGTCATTGAGAGGGAATATATGGTTCAAACTGTTAGCCTTTGATCTTTCCTGTGTTCCATGCAGTATCAGGCTTACCTCCCTATGGCTGTTTTGTTTGCTCCTTCTGTTGGCCACACAAGTAATTTGGTTTAGGGTACAGCTGGATTGACACACATCCATCACCACTGTTAAAAGGAACCTTAGGCTCTTGTTCTGCTGCTGGTGGGATGGGCAGCTGCATCCTACATGAAAGACATTATTTTTAATTTAGGTGCCCTTTCTTTTCTCTATCCTTTATAATAAAAGCATAGTATGCAAATTGTCCCCTCCACCAGGAGTTCCTCTGGGAGTTCGACCAGGGGGTGGGGCCGGCTGGGGGAAGGGAGGGAGGCCCCTGCTGGCTTGAGGCATGTGGCCGGGGGAAGGGAGGGAGTACCTGGCCGGCAGCTGGCATCTGCTAGGGACCCTACGAAGTTCGTGCACTGGGCCTCTAGTTAATAAATATGAAAAAAAATCTCTTTGCCTTCTCCTATTTATAATGCTTTGCTTAGTTCAAATTGTGGACATATTGTGTACAATTTTCAGGACAAATTTAAACCATAACACATAGAAATAATAAACTTCAATTATGAGCATGTTGTCATGTCATGGTTTCACTTTTCCTGATTGCTGAGATCAAGTGGTCCTTTCTTAGGAAGAAGGAAACCAGTCTTCGTCTAATAGAGAATTGTCCAGGGTCTGATTCCATGATAAAGAGAACATAGAGAGGAGCCTTGGTCCTGGGATGATTGTGATTTTAGAGGAAGAGCTTTTGTTTTTGTTGCTATTGTGATTGATTATGAATAGTCAATAACTAAATTTTGAAAAGACTTTATTACATATTTTCATGTAATGCTGTGAATGCATGCATCTTCCTGAAAACTAACATTGTTTATATTAAAATGAGTATCCTTGATTTATTAATTTGCTAATTAACTTGCTTTTAATTGCTGTTCACTGACTAGACGGTACCCAACTTCATTTATGGATGGATTTCATTCTAGAAGGTTGTTGATAATTAAGTTATTGGAAAATGTGAATACATCTTCCCGCTGAAACTAAATTATTATGTATGATTCAGTTTTTGTGTTTGAAAATGTGTTTTACATTCCACTGGAAGCTCCTGAACACAAACTGCTTGGCATCTTCAGATGAGAAATGAAGGGAATGGGATGGAGTCATTGTGGGCATGGTGCCCGTAGACACATTGTAGACATTGAATAAAAGTTGAGGAAGTGTTTCTAGGAATAGATGGATAGAGGTTGACAGGGAAGAAGGAGGGAAGAAGCCTTTTTGACAGGGAGATACCCCTAATTGTTCTAATGAAAGCAGGTTATATTCAGTGATTTAATGTTTCAGAGGGATTAAGCAGAAACAAAACCAAATGTGATATATATATATATCACTGACAACAGTGTGATGATAGCTAGAAGGAAAGGGGAGTGTGGGAGTAGGTGGAGGTGGGCAAAAGGGGAAAATGAGGATGGAAAGTGACTTTGCTTGGCGTGATAGGCACACAATACAGTGTGCAGATGATGTTTTGTTGAGTTGTACACTTCAAACTTGCATGATTTCATGAACCAACATCACCCCAATAAATTCAGTTTTTTAAAAAATTCAAAACTTTTTAAAAGCAAGTTACATTCCATGACTTTACATTTCAAAATTGCACTTATTTATTATCTTATCTCTGAATTCCAGAATAGTGAACAATTGAGAATCATTTGAAGTGAGTGATTCAAAAGGAAATAGTTTGTTCTGAATAATAAATATAATGACCAGTTTTATTTTTACTTTTTTTTTTTAAATCCTCGCCTGAGGATATTTTTCCATTGATTTTTAGAGAGTGGAAGAGAGAGGGAAAGACAGAGAAATATTGATGCGAGAGAAACACATCAGTTGGTTGCCTCCTGCATGCACCCTGACCACAGCCAGGGCCAGGAAGAGCCTGCAACTGAGGTATGTGCCCTTGACTGGAATCAAACTCAAACCTGGGACCCTTTGGTCCACAGTTCTATCCACTTAGGCCAATGCTCTGTCCACTGAGCCAAACTGGCTAGGGCAATGACCCATTTTAACAGAACTGTAGGGTTAGTGTGAAGACAATTGGGCTGAATATAAGGGGTCGGCAAAAGAAGGTTTACAGTTGTGATTACAAAAAACTTTAGAGTTTTTTCTTGTGTTTATTAATACAAGATGAGAAATGAAGGGAATGGATGGAGTCATTGTGGGCACGGTGCCCATATTGTTTTATTTTCCATACGAACAACTAAACTTTTATCCACCTCGTACAGTCATCCGAATATACCATGGCACTTTTTGCTTATTTTTAATCATAATGTTAGCTTAGTTTCCTAATGATTTTTCTCTTTTATCTAACTTAGAGTAGAGGAAGATAATATGAACTGAGGCTTTCCATTGCCTTCACTTAGGAATGCTTTATTGTATTGGTGACAAAAGAGGCCTTTCAGCAGAAAAATGCTGTTTGCCTGCTTGTGACACAATGAGGCTACTGGAATTTCTTGCCTTCATTAGAGAAGAATAAGGTGACTTGCTTAAGCAAAGTAATAACTGATTTTTTTTATACCTGATCTTTCAGAACAATGACATGTACTCGTATTGCTTTTTTACAATTGTATTACAAGAACAACATATATCAAGCACCTGCAGTATACTAGATACTCGGCATGAGGACGTGAGGAAAGGGAAACAGCCCTTGCCCAGTTGGATCAATTACCATGAACTATATCCTATGATCTATAATTTCGAAAATAAAAAGTCTTGCAAAGGTGTTTCATTAAAGTTTATGTAAGTTTTAAACTCAGAAGATAGTAAGTAGACTTCCATGATATTTCCAAGAAACTTGACATAGTAATCATTTCTGGATGGCAGTTTGTATTGGCAAGAAATGTGAACATCTTGATGGGAATACAGTTGAATAAATACCAACCTCAGTGCTTAGAAAACTAATTTAAATAATAGGACTAAAAGACAAAGATCCAGAGAAGTTGAAATTAGGTGTAGGGAGCCACTGTTAGAATCAAAGAAAGATTAAGTACCCTCAGAAGCAGGACAAATGTGCCCTTTCTGGTATTTGATCAAATTTTCACCTTTTTCCATCTCATCAGTCCTTTGGAATTCAGGAGTGCATCAGATAAGGGACATCACTGAAGTGTTGAAGATTAGCATTAACTGATTGACTCCATTCTTTGGGAGCAAGCTCCCTGCTTGCAGCTAATTTCAAGGTCCTGGAATGTGGCCTGCTGTGCCTCTGGTGAAGAAAAGGCAAATCACTCACAGAATTGAAGTTCAGGAAGTCCTTACTCAACCTTCAGTTTTTAACCAGCAAGAGTTCTAGTAAGCACTTAGTGACATGGGGACGGTAACCAGGGGTTAAAAGAAATTAAAATCTTAGAACTATTGCATTGAAAGGATTGTTCTCTTCCTCTCTTTCAAGTCCTTTATTTTATAGTGTTTCCTTAAGCCCAAAGTCACACACCTTTTCCTTAAATTTAATCAACGCCACAAAATACTTCAATATGTATTTTATTCTGATTTTTTTAAAAAGTGCAAATGTTTAAAAGAAAAATCCCTTTAATTGTGCCCCACAGAGGTAACTGCTTACTACTTTGATCTGTACTTTTCTAGACTTCTTTTTAGGCATACTGTATGTATGTACGTACGTATGTATGTATGTATGTATGTATGTGTGTGTGTGTTAATGCAAAAATGGGGTCACAAGCTGTTTTACCATATAGCACAGTGATGAGAAGCCCTGACTTAGGGATCAGACCATCCTGGGTTTGAATCCCAGCTCTTCCAGTTATATAACATAAGTCTTTGTCCAGTTACTTTATCTGTAAAACACAGATAACCTACCTATCCATAAGGTTGTTCTGAGTAGTATAAAGTAGATAATATATGTGAAGTACTAGTAATCAAGCATTTAGTAAATGCTTAATAATCCAGCCTCTTGTTCCTAACACACTGTCCCCTTCTTATCATGCTTTCCTGTATTGATGCTAGGGGTGGGGGGAGCAGAGGGGCACAGATATGTTTTTAAATGGGTATAAACCCAGAAAAATATATAGTTAAAAATTTCTCCTGGCTTGTAAAATCTTACATTTTTTATATAAAGTTTTATGATTTAAATTTCATAGGTGAACATTCAATTCAAACTGATCCCATTAATTTTTGTGTCTATTGTATCTAGGGCTTCTTTGGAAAATACGTAAAACAAACAAATTTTTTTGGTTCTTCTTAATATATGTGTAATTTGCATATTATCACAAAAAGCAGCATAGTATATCATATATAGTAAATACCATGATTACCATATGTACCTTTGCTAGTTTATTTGTCTTATCCAAGGAGAATCTTATGTCACTTTATTTGCCTTACTTTCCAAGTAGACATACAATTTTTGTCTTAAATTAATGGAGAAGGTTAAATATTTACCTTAGTTGGAAGAGTAATTTTAAATTTTGTTTCAGATTTTTATGCTTTGTATAATTAAATGTGAAACTTAAATGTGTATATGCAAAATGGGTCCACAGTTAAATTTCATGACAAAGGAAGTAAATGTTTTTTCCCCCTTCTTTTTCTCTAGCTCAACTGAAAAGTCATTTCCTTGGAGATCAACAGGTATGAGTTTTTATCATATAAAAAATCTTTATTATGTTTTGCACACACACAAATAGTTTCATAGCATGCTTTCTAATTTACCACCTCTTACTAAAAAAAAAACAAGCAAATCCTTTAATTGTAACAATAATGAGCTATTTTGCTTTGAAATAGTAATTTTTAATATGCTTAATTTTTTAAAAATAATTGAATAGATTTGAATATGTCAGTGGTAAAGAAAGTAAGGTTACAGCATTGGACATCAACACTGTTAATATCAACACAATAACCGAAAATTTTATATCATAAGGAAACAGGAGATTCCCTCACAAAGGTTATTGGATGATCTGGGAAAGTTGGCTAACTATTTGTATAAGTCAAGGTTTTCTCTTTCACAGTGTTTTTCATACTCAGAAGAGTTACCTGAAATGGTCATTTTCTTTATGTAGAATATCTAGTAGCTTCTCATGTAGTCTGGAAGCTTCTTTTTATTTTTCAGTTTTACCCTAAATTCACCTCATATAAAGGATGAATTGAGAAGAGCATCTGCCACTTCCAGAAATATTTGATGTCTTAGCCTTCATTCATTGAATGTTTATTGAGCACCACATCATGGACCCAGTACTGTACACATTGCTGGTCAGACAATGTTGGACACAACACACATATGTCCTCCTCACCTGCCAGGAGCTTATAATGTAAAGGATGTTGCCAACTATGTATACATCCTAGAATCAGCTTTGATATATATAAATATTTCAGCAGTTTTTAAACAAGGCTTGAATTGCATAAGACTCAGATCACCAAATGCCTGGTATCTGCATTTGCCTGTCCCTGGTGCCAGCAATCTTGTGTTACTTATAGTGCATACAGGGCAATCTGCTGTTTATCAAGGAGCTATTCCCAGTAACTATTGTGTTTACTCAAACCCTCAAGTAGGCAGAGTCATGTGAAAAGTTACCTACTGACACTTACAAAGAGCAGTTTAATACAGGGCATGCCATGAAATGATATGTGGTTAAATGCCGAATAAGTATTATGTGGGAAACATAGTTATAAACATACAACCTGCTTCTGAGAGAGCTTTGCAGATAAGATGAGCCGGAAACCCAGGCAGCAGAAGATAGAGTAGAAGTGTCACGTGGGAACCTTTAAAACTGGTGTGGGAGATGATACGATGTGCAAAGACTAGACAGCTACAATGGGTCAAATTATAGAGATCTGCAAATATCAGGGATTCTCCTCTTGCAGGTTTTGGGGGAGCCACTGGAATGCCTTTGAGCAGAAAGTAACCTGACCAACATTCTTCAGTAGAAGAAATAGCAGATCTATGAACTGTTAAAAAGTGACTTGAAAATTTAGTTTAAAGAAAAATGCTAGGCACACCATACTGCATTTGTTAATTGGCTTTGGCGAAACTTTACCATTTAATATAAATTTCTTCTGTAAGTTCATCTTTAATACTGCATCATTAATTTATTCCAGAACTGTTTCTTGAGAGCCTTTAATAGCTGTATTGCACATAGTGTCCATGTTTAAATCAAGTATCCTTGACTTCTTCAGTGAATGTATATACTGTGTACACCTACAATTTGGGGCTGGGGGGATACTTTAAAGAAAACCTAGTAAGTATATACACTATCTTCAGGTTTTTAATTTTTCATTCTCATAACATTGTGGTAAACATCCCTGTATATAAAATTATATCTGCATCTTTGATTTACCTTAAGTTAGATTTTTAAAAATATATTTTATTGATTGTTTACAGAGAGGAAGGGAAAGGTATAGTTAGAAACATGAGAAAGAAACATCGATCAGCTGCCTCCTGCACAGCCCCTACTGGGGATGTGCCCACAACCAAGGTGCATGCCCTTGACCAGAATCGAACCTGGGACCCTTCAGTCTGCAGGCCGACATTCTATCCACTGTGCCAAACTGGTTAGGGCTTAAGCTAGATTTTTAAGAAGAAAATTATCTAATGTATATGGAAATTTTTCAAGGCTCTTAATAACTGTAACCAAGTTGCTTTCCTGAAAAGATTGTATTAATTCTCCCTCCCTTAAGGGATATGAGGTTGATCCTCTCATATTCTCTCATTAGTGTCATCATTTATGTTTCTAACTATCTACACAATATTAAAGTACCTCTGTATTGCCCCTTTCTATTGAAGGGTTAGTGTTTGACAGGCGAGAGTTCCCTGTAGCCCAAGGATAAAAGCTGTATCTTCCAGGGCCATCAGGAAAACTGAGCTGGTGCTAGGTAGCTGAGTATGAGAGATTTGATACAGGGAAGTTATAGTTAAGAAAGTGTGGTGGTTTGGGAGAATTAAATAGCATGATGGAGCACCCAAGAGATTAATCATATTAATGGAAGCTGCCACCATTTCTAGGATTGCAAGGGCAAAGGGCTAGGTGGTTTGGAGGTGGGGCAGGGGGAGTTTTCGAGCATTAGCTGAAACCACAAAGGAGGTACAGCCTCACCAGCATGTTGCCTCAAGTAGAGCTGTAGAAACGCCCTGGCTTTTCCGTGTCGTCCTCCTCTGAATCCACACCAGTCAGCCATGCTGAATTGAGCGAGAGTGACAGGTGTAGATTTTAACTACCAAAAATCCAGGAGGTACAGTGCATAACTGTGTTGATTTACCTATAGAGAGAATGCCTTTCAATTATGAAGACACATGATAGGCCATAAGATATCTGAGCACTGGGCACTCTTTCTACCTCTTCTACCCTTCAGTACATTTACTCAGCTTCAGTCATTTGACCACCACCTTCACAACTTACTAATGCACTAAATATAGATCAATAAAATATGTTATATATGTAAATATTACATACACACACACACACACAGCTCCCCAAATACTTTAATGTTAGGGAAATACAGCTCCAGTAATTCATCTGCCTCACCACAGCCACTTTCCTAATTCACACCTAATAACTGTGCTTCATGCCTTTTGTCAGAGTGTACTCTTGCCCAAACTCATATTCAGACCTGGGGGGTGTTATATTTATTTACGCTTTTTTCTTTTGGCGCGGAGGGGGAAGTATATTAACCTTCAAACACAGCAATCACAACTGATACTTATTTCACTTTCTGTTATTTAAACTAGTTATTTGTTATTGTTATTATTTTGGAGGTTTTATTTTAGATTTGCCTGCTTTTCAGCCATGGCAATAAGTTACAATATGGTAGAAAACTGAAATTTGATTGTATGGTTAAAAGAGTAAACTGATTTGTTTCATATTTCTTTCTCTAAGTAGTTATAGATGCCCTTTAGAAGTTTGATTGTAAGTAAATAATGGGCTAAAATGACAGTTTTGCTGATACTTTTATTATAAAGTTTAACTGTTGTTGTCTCATTACCAGTTTGCACACAAAGATATTGAATGTAATATGAAAATCAACTTGTTTTTAAATTTGGCAGTTCTACTCAGATTGAGGCGGGGTGGCTTAAATGTAAAGAAATAAAATTCTTTAGTATACTTTGTCTTCAGCTAGGTCTTGACAAAAGAAACATCTTTCTTCAATCTTCTTGGTTTCTTAAATAAGAAAAGATTACACAAAAGGGCTGGAGATTGAATGTCTGTTATTGTTCCTCATATTTCTTTAATATTTTGCACATACTTGCAAACAATTTTTCTACCTTTTTTATTATAAATTTGACTTGAAAAGCTTTTCAGCAATAAGGTGAGCTGATAGCCTAACAGTGGTTTGATCTCTCACTACCTGGGAAAGCTCCCTGCCTACTCAGGTGTTGTCAGAATGTTACAGTCAGTGGAAGTGCCAGAAACAGAGACCAGCTGCTGAATTTTGTTTTTAAACAGCTAATTCCTGCAGAGTCATTTTCTAAGAGCTCAGGATGCCCCTAGGCAGAAAAGCTTTTCATTTCTTTTTTATTCAGTTCAACAGAATCAGAAATGCTTGTTTTTTTCTGGTTGGTTGCTTACTTGCTTGCTTGTTTTTTAACGTGTACTAGGGATAGTAAGCTGTTTGAAAGTAAAAAAATAAGAATGAAAACAAGCCAAGCTTTTTAAGTTTGGATGCTCAAAGAAGTAACTTCCCAACTCCTGGGAAAGAATTGTCTATTTTACAAAACATTTTATTTTCTCAGGCTGGTTGGGAAGGAGACTGAAGGAGATGCTTCCCTAGAAATAATAAAGTTGGTCTGACCCATTTATGCTCTGCTAGAGACCCGATGCACGAAATTTGTGCATAGGTAGGGTCCCTAGGTCTGGCCTGTGATCGGGGCCGATCTGTGGGGCAACCAGCGGGGTGATCCGGGTGCCCCAACTGGCACTCACCTTGGGCGGCCTGGCACCACCCACTCGCTAACCCATCCCCGGCACACCTCCTTCCCCCCACACTGCTGCCAGTCACCTCCCTCTGTGGGGTGATTGCCGGGGCGATTGGGGGGCCCCCACTGGTACCCACCTTGTCTGGCCTGAGGTCTGCAGGCTGGGGGCAGCTCCTGCGTTGAGCATCTGTTCCATGGTGGTCAATGCATCATAGCCACCAGGGTTCCTCCGTTTGGTCAATTTGCATATTCAGATTTTATTATATAGGATTGTTACCTTTTATTATATAGGATTGTTACCTTCTGTGGATTCTCTCTTCATTATTCTGTATTTTCTAGCTTTTCAGGACTGCATATATATGTAGTCTAAAAACATAAATGGTTGTCCTTTTTTTTTTATGAAGAAGAAGGCTTATCACTTTTTGTTTTGGCTTTGTCTTTTTCTGAGACTTCCATTTTTTATAACCATTAATTTTTGTTTTTTATGTATATTCTGCTAAAAACGGGTGAAGAGGGAATGTTATCTCAGTGTTCCTTTCTTCTCTTTTTATTAAATTTGCATTTTTTCATGTTCATGTCTTCATATCTCTTAACAATTTATGTGTTTGTACAGTCTCTTATGTCCCACCAAAGTTTGAGGTAGTTGATAATATAATAAAAAATAAAATAAACACCAGAATCACAGAAAAATACCGATTACAATAATAGGTCTTAAAGAAAATGAGCATACAAATAGATGCACATGTAATTATACTTCTTTTTTTAAATTTCTTTATTGATTAAGGTATTACATATGTGTCCTTATTCCCCCATTACCCTCCTCCTGTTGTCTGTGTCCATTGATTAGGCTTATATGCATGCATATAAGTCCTTTGGTTGATCTCTCCCCCTTACTCCCACCCTCCCCTACCTTCCCTGAGGTTTGACATTCTGATTGATGTTTCTCTGTCTCTGGATCTGTTTTTGTTCATCAGTTTATGTTGTTCATTATATTCCACAAATGAGTGAGATCATGTGATATTTACCTTTCTCTGCCTGGCTTATTTCACTTAGTATAATACTCTCTATCTCCATCCATGTTGTTGCAAATGGTAAGAACTCCTTTTTTAACGCAGCGTAGTATTCCACTGTGTAGATGTACCACAGTTTTTTAATCCATTCATCTGCTGATGGGCACTTAGGCTGTTTCCAAATCTTAGCTATTGTGAATTGTGCTGCTGTGAACATAGGGGTGCATATATCCTTTCTGATTAGTGTTTCTAGTTTCTTGGGATATATTCCTAGAAGTGGGATCACTGGGTCAAATGGGAGTTCCATTTTCAGTTTTTTGAGGAAACTCCATACTGTTCTCCACAGTGGCTGCACCAGTCTGCATTCCTACCAGCAGTGCAAGAGGGATCCTTTTTTTCTGCATCCTCACCAGCACTTGTCATTTGTTGATTTGTTGATAATAGCCATTCAGACATTTATGAGATGGTACCGCATTGTTGTTTTCATTTGCATCTCTCTGATGATAAGTGACTTTGAGCAGGTTTTCATGTCTCTTGACCTGCCTTCTGCTTCTTTTGAAAAGTGTCTATTTAGATCACTTGCCCCATTTTTGATTGGGTTGTTTATCTTCTTTTTGTTAAGCTGCATGAGTTCCCTGTAAATGTTGGAGATTAAACCCTTATTGTTGATATCATTGGCAAATATGTTCTCCCATGCAGTGGGCTATCTTGTTGTTTTATTGATGGTCTCCTTTGCTGTGCAAACGCTTTTTATTTTGATGTAATCCCATTTGTTTATTTTCTCTTTAGTTTCCATTGCCCTAGGAGCAGTATCAGTGAAGAAATTGCTTCAGCATATGTCAGAGATTTTTCTGGCTGTGGATTGCTCTAGTATTTTTATGGTTTCTCGTCATATGTTTAAGTCCTTGATCCATTTTGAGTTTATTTTTTTGTATGGTGTAAGTTGGTGGTCTAGTTTCATTTTTTTGCATGAGACTGTCTTGACTCCATTGTATGTTCATGGCTCCTTTGTCAAATATTAATTGTGCATAGTGATTTGGGTCGATTTCTGTGTTCGCTATTCCATTAATCTATATATCTGTTCTTGTGCCAGTACCAGGCAGTTTTGAGAACAGTAGCTTTGTAATACAGCTTGAAATCTGGTATTGAGATCCCACCTACTTTGTTCTTCTTTCTCAGGATTGCTGTGGCTATTCGGGGTCTTTTTTTTATTCCATATGAATTTTTGGAGAGTTCTTTCTAGGTTTGTGAAATATGCCGTTGGTATTTTAACGGGGAGTGCATTGAATCTGTAGATTGCTTTTGGTTGTATGGACATTTTAATGATGTTGATTCTCCCAGTCCATGAACATGGAATGTTCTTCCATCTGTTTATGTCTTCCTCTGTCTCTTTTTTCAGTGTCCTGTAGTTTTCCACGTGTAGGTTTTTTACCTCCTTAGTTAAGTTTATTCCTAGGTATCTTAATTTTTTTGGTGCGATGGTAAATGGGATTGCTCTTTTAGTCTCTCTTTCTGTAAGTTCACTATTGGTGTATAGAAATGCCATAGATTTCTTGGTGTTAATTTTGTATCCTGCTACATTGCCAAATTCATTTATTAAGCCTGTTAGTTTTTTGATGGAGTCATTTGGGTTTTTTATGTACAATATCATGTCATCTGCAAATAAGGACAGCTTTACTTCTTCTTTTCCAATTTGGATGCCTTTCATTTCTTCTTCTTGTCTAATCACATTGGCTAATACTTCCAGTACTAAGTCTAACAGGAGTGGTGAGAGTGGGCATTCCTGTCTTGTTCCTGTTCTTAGGGGAAATGGTTTTAATTTTTGCCCATTGAGTATGATGTTAGCTGTGGGTTTATCATATATAGCTTTTATTATGTTGAGGTATGATCCTTCTATTCCCACCATGTTGAAAGTTTTTATCAAGAAAGGGTGTTGGATTTTGTCAAATGCTTTTTCTGCATCAATTGACATGACATGTGATTTTTATCTCTCAGTTTGTTTATGTGATGTATCACGTTTACTGATTTGCAGATATTGTACCATCCTTGCATTCCTGGGATAAATCCTACTTGGTCATGATGTATGATCTTTCTGATGTACTGCTGGATTCGATTTGCTAGAATTTTGTTGAGGGTTTTGGCATCTATGTTCATGAGGGATATTGGCCTGTAATTCTCTTTCATTGTGTTGTCTTTATCTGGTTTGATATTAGGGTGATGCTGGCCTCATAGAAGGAGCGTGGAAGCGTTCCTTCCTCTTGAATTTTTTGGAATAGTCAGAGGAGGATAGGTTTTAGTTCTTCCTTCAATGTTTGGTAAAAGTCCCCTGTGAAGCTGTCTGGCCTGGGCTTTTGTTTGTTGGAAGCTTTTTGATGACTGCTTCAATTTCTTCCATAGTTATTGGCCTATTGAGATGTTTAAATTCTTCCTGATTGAGTTTTGGAAGGTTATATTTTTTCTAGGAATGTGTCCATTTCCTCCAGGTTGTCCAGTTTGTTGGAATAGAGTTGTTCGTAGTGTTTTTTAGCAATCCTTTGTATTTCTGTGGGGTCTGTTGTTATTTCACCTCTTTCATTTCTGATTTTGTTTATTTGGGTCCTCTCTCTTTGCTTCTTGGTGAGTCTGGCTAGAGGTTCATCAATCTTATTTATCCTTTCAAAGAACCAGCTCCTGGTTTTGTTGATCTTTTGTATTAGTGTTTTGCGGTTTTTTTTTTTGGTCTCAATGTCGTTTATCCCTACTCTGTTCTTTATTATTTCCTTCCTTCTGCTTACACTGGGCTTTTCTTGTTGCTCTGTTTCTAAATCTTTGAGTTGTAGGGTTAGGTAATTTATTACCATTGTTTCTTGCATTTTGCAGTAGGCTTGTAGAGCTATGAAGTTCCCTCTCAAGACTGCTTTTGCTGTGTCCCATAGATTTTGGATTGTTGTGTTTTCATTGTCATTTGTTGCCATGATGTTTTTTATTTCTTCCTTCATCTCTGGTAACCCAGTCATTGTTTAATAGCATGCTGTTTAGTCTCCATGTGTTTGATTTTTTTGGATTGTTTTTATTGTAGTTGATTTCCAGTTTTATGCCACTGAGATCTGAGGAGATGCTTGATATGATTTCTATCTTCTTGAATTTGAAGAGAGTTTGCTTATGACCCAACATATGGTCTATCTTTGAAAATGACCCATGTGCACTTGAGAAGAATGTATATTCTGTGGCTTTGGGGTGAAATGTTCTGAAGATGTCAATTAATTCCATCTGGTCTAGTGAGTCATTTAGGATTGATGTTTCTTTGCTGATTTTTTGTTTAGAGGATTTGTCCAATGGTGATAGTGGGGTATTAAAGTGTCCCCTACTATGATTGTATTGCTGTCAATCTCACCTTTGATATCCTCCGGTATTTTTTTTATGTATTCGGGTGCTCCTGTATTGGGTGCGTATATGTTTATCAGAGTTATTTCTTTTTGTTGGATTGCTCCCTTTAGTATTATGAAGTGGCCTTCCTTATCTCTTGTTATGTCCGTCACTTTGAGATCTAATTTGTCAGATATAAGTATTGCTACCCCAGCTTTTATTTCATTTCCATTCACCTGAAAAACTTTTTTCCATCCTTTCAATCTCAGTCTGTGTGCATCTTTTTTTTTTAAGGTGGGTTTCTTGTAGACAGGCTTTCTTTCACTTGAAGAAAATGTTCAGGAAATAGTTGCAGGAGCAGAAATTATATAACTCGAGTAAATGATTGAGAATTAATACTCATAGATAAGAAATTAAAGAGATCTGAAGATGGGAGTATCTAGTAAAGCAAAAAGTTATCAAAGGACACAAAATGGGGAGATTTCTGGTTGACCCAGAGGTATAAAGGATGAACAGATTTAGTTGGGTCTTTTACAATATGTAATGCATTGGAGAGAATATATTAACAATTCCATGCTGTTAGGATATTTGATATTTGACATTATATATGAAAGGGAAGGGAAATGTTTGTAGTAAAAGCAATTTTAAATTAATAAGATTATTTAATTTCACAGTGCCACATTCATTTATTATCGAATATGTATTGAAGTACCATAATTTTACCATACTATCCATTTAAATCATGATTTTGTGGTACATACTGACATAGTTAATATAAACTAGTAGTATATCGGGCTTTGATTTTGTATTTTATATATATATTTAAATTTTTTTTTTTAAATGTGTGGACACAAGTTTCTTTCACTGGGGTGAGTTTAGGAAAGAATAATAATACTGAAGATAAATGATAAATGAAAGACTAGCCCTAAGTCAATTTTTCTTTTTTTCTTCATCTGGAACAAATAATTTACAACACAAAAAAACATCAGCACATCATAAGACTCCAATTTAAATGGGAACACTTTATGCCTCAGTAGGAATATACTGAATTTTTAAAGTAGCTACAATAGGAAGTTATATTACTTGTTTATAAATAGACTATTAGAGTAGCAATCATGTATAAAGGACTATTTTTTTAGGGTTTTGGATATTTTTTATTATGACTATAAATTGTACCGATGACAAAATTGTATCATATAATCCTTGCTGTTTCTCTTCTAAATACCAGGAGGAATGCAAATTTCTGTTAAAATCATCCTTAGAGTCCCAAGTTTTTCCTCCCTTATATGCAGGCCTTTTTAGCCCCAGGGTTATGACAGTCTTCTTATCACAACTGCAGTGCTATAGCTTCCTGACCATCACTCTAAGTGGACTCTTATTTAACTTTTTAATATTTTATTATAAAAGTAAGGCATGTTTCTTATTTTCAAAAGTAAGTCTAGAAGAATTTGGAGTAAAAGGTAAAAATTTCCTTCATTTCTACATCTCCTCCATTCCATGGTCATTGGCTCACCCACTGGGCATGGGTCCTCTTTGTAGAAGTTTTATGACATGAAGAAAGAAATATGGGGAGGGAGGAAGGGATGGAGGGAGGAAGGAAGGAAGGGGCGGGAGAGAGAGACGGAGAAAGAAAGACCACCTGTATAAATAAACATTATCATAAACTTGCTTATCTCCTGTTTTTTCCCTAGAAACCAATTTGTTCTGCTTCCCATAGAAACCTTTTCTCCCCCTCTCTCTCCCCTACTATATCAGCTTCTCACTTGAGCCATTGGTGCGGAATGCTATTAAATGTAAACTGTGGTTTAAAAAAATAAGAAAAGCTCCAAAATCTGATTCTTTTGTTTAACATAATCTTCATGCCAACATTCTCGAGGTCTAAATGGGTCCCTATAAATATACTAGTGGCCCGGTGCACGAAATTCACGCAGGGGTCGTGGGGGTCCCTCATCCCAGCCTGCATGCTTTCCAATCTGGGACCCCTCGAAGGATGTCCTACTGCCAGTTTACAGGGATTAGGCCTGAACCGGCAGTCGGACATCCCTCTCGCAATTCGGGACTGCTGGCTTCTAACCGCTCACCTGCCGGCCTGCTCGCCCCCAAATGCCCCCCTGCCAGCTTGTTCACACCCAACTGCCCCCCGTGCCAGCATGCTCACCCCTAACTGCCTCCCCTGCCAACCTGCTCACCCCCACTGCCCCCCCTCCTGGCCTGCTTGCCTCCACCTTCCCTCCCCACTGGCCTGCTTGCCCCCAACTGCCCCTCTGCTGGCCTGCTCACTCCAAACTGCTCCCCTCCACTGTCCTGATCACCTCCAACTGACCCCCACTGACAGCCTGCTCACCCCCAACTGGCCCCCCTGCTGATCTGCTTACCCCCCAATGGCCCCGCCCCCCACCAACCTGATCACCCACACCTGCCGTCCTATTCTGGCCTGACCACCCACCACTGCCCTCGCCTCTTGGACTCTAACCGCCTCTACCTCGGCCCTGCCACCATGGATTTGTCCAGAAGAACGTCCAGAAGGTCTCCTGGAAGGTCTCCAAGTCTAATTAGCATATTACCCTTTTATTAGTATAGATATTTCTGCATATACCTATCTACCTGTCTATGCCTACTATGTTAGTAGGGTGTAGGAATGTAAATCTGTATGAACATTTTAAATTTTAATAAGCTATTAGGCTTTAAAGTATTTGTTTTAAGTTTTCTTACACATTTTATGGACAGATTAAACAGAGTATATTTAAGGAAATAATTATTAAATCAGAACAATCCATGGAGACTTCAAGCATTACCAGTGATAACCTCATTTTTTACTAGAGTCCCAGTGCATGAAATCCTCTCGCAGTCCAGGACGCCTCGGGGGATGTCTGACTGATGGCTTAGGCCCACTCCCCCCAGGTAGCGGGTCTAAGTTGTCAGCTGGACATCCTTAGCGACATCCTTAGCGCTGCTGTGGAGGCAGGAGAGGCTCCTGCCGCCACCATTATGCTGGCTTTCTGTGAGCCCAGCTTCTGGCTAAGTGGTACTCTCCTCTGGGAACACACTGACCGCCAGGGGGTCAGGTTCTGCCTTGAGCGTTTGCCCCTGTTGTTCCGCCATTTGACTGATTTGCATATTAGCCTTTTATATATAGGATTAATTCTTATGAAAATTAGAAATCAACCTGATCTTGGAATTTAGTAAAATTGTCTGTTTCCTTTCAATTTTTCTTCCTTTATATCTGGTTCAAAATGATCAGATGAATTTCCTGTCAACAAAAATGCAACAATTGCCCAGCTGGTATGACTCAATGGTTGAGCATCGACCTATGAATCAGGACACGATTCAGTTCCTGGTCAGGGCACATGCCCAGGTTTCAGTCTTAATCCCCAGTAGGGGGCATGCAGGAGGCAGCCAATCAATGATTCTCTTTCATCAATAAAAAAAAAATTTTTTAAATCCAACAATCACTGCCAAAACAGCAGAAAACAAACTTTTTTTTATCACCATTGGAGGTAATTTGGGTACAAATATCTCACTCCAGAGGTCCCTATACGTTGCTGCACATTATAATTACATGTGGAGCTGTTAAAATTTGATGCCCAGGCCTCCCCCTACACAACTCAAAAATCTGGGGCCTGAACCAGCATCAGTAGACTTGAAAGATCCTCTCTGTAGTTTGTGCACTACTGCCTTATTCATAATTAATTTAATTTAATTACTGGTCATTAAAGAGAAGAATTAACAGTTTATCCTGCCTATCCTATACAGATTGTATTTCAGGATAACCAAATAACCCTAGATTTACTAACTTCATAAAGATTTCTAAAATATGCCAAAAGAATTCCTTCTGATAAATGTAGAAAGAGCAGTAAATTTTGAGGGGAAAGAAATAATCAATTTGCATCCCCTAATGAAATAATTGATTCAAGCAAAGATTGTCCATGCATGCAAAAAGCTCTATGTTCTCACGCCTAGCTGCACATTAGAGTCATCTTGAGAGCTTTTTAAATTTCTAATATTCAGACTACAACTCTGGTTGATGGAATTGGGATATCTGGGCATGGGACTCAGTCAGCAGTGGTTTCTAAGCCCTGACCCAAGGTGATTGCAAGGTGCAGCAAGGGCTGGGAACCATTATTCCAGGAGAAAGGTGGAGGGTGCACTTAAAAATAGAAGGGTCAGGCTGCCATCACTTGAATTGGCTGTTTAATCCTAGCAATTGTAAAAGTGGTGATATGACATGATGTGAAATACACAACATCTCCCATAAACCGCAAAAGTTTGACCTGAGAGCTCTAACTTTCTGCTTACAGAACGTATTAAAGTTAGAGGAATGTATAAATGCCACCCTGAGAAACCCATGGCACAAATTCTGAATATGGAGCATCCTGTGTGAGTTCACTATGGTCCCTTCAGTGAGCCAAGCAAATGAAAAGGGGGGAATCTTTTTCGATTTATGGGACTTAAGTAGCAGTGACATTCAATACAATCATTGAACCTCATTTCAGGCTGACCTAGTATAAGCGAACAGAAGAAAGACATTTCTGAAACATCAGGAAAATTTGGTCTGAACTTGTAGCATTATGGAATAATTGTAGTTTCGTAAAGTCCTTATAGAGTTACATATAGAAGTATTTAGAGTTTAAATGACCTGATGTGAGGGATCTTTTTTAAAATTTTGTAACAGGAGAAGACAAATAAAACAAAAATATGTCATTAATATTATAATCATTAAATCTGGGAAGAGGGTTAATTTTACCTTTCTACTTTTATATGTCTGAATACTTTAATTAAAAAGACTTAAATACAAATATTTTTAACAAAGGGTTCAAAAATTGGGTGATGTGTTAAAGCCAGCAAACCATACTCTGAAGTTTAGCTCTAACATAGAATGAGACCTGCTATTAGATATGACATGAGTTTCTCAGCTAATGGATGCTATTTAATTTGTGTTTCTGCATAGTTGAGATTTTGTTAAATGAATCCTTATAGAGCAAAATTCCCTGCCGTGTGCTGGCCTCAGCCTTTCTGGTAGACTAGAACTCTACGTTTATCACTGCGCCTGTGCATAGGTGGCAGCCCTGAGATGTGAATACTAGCATTTTGCTTTCTCCAATACCTATGTGAATATTTCTAAGCCATCTATAATAATAAAAGCATAATATGCTAATTAGACCAGATATCCGAGGGAAGCCCGGGTCCCAGGTGCCAGAGGGAAGTCAGTGCCGGCAGCCAGGGGAAGGAAGGCCTACTGTTGCACGAATTTCGTGCATCGGGCTTCTATTTATATATGATACACCAACACATTCCCAAAATGCTTGCTATAAGTGAGTGAGTGCTTTGTAAAAATCAAATATCCAGTTTTAGCTTTTAACATTTTATGTTTAATACAAACATGTCAAACATTTAAAATTTCTCATGTTTTAGTGATATATGAAGAAATATTCTGTTAACTATCTAAAATAACATTGAAATTATCAAGTTAGAAAGCTCTCCTTTTTCCATTACCACCTTCTCAACACAGAAAGCCACACTTCCTCAGTTTAAAATTATTGCTTTGGGGAGTATCAGAAAGGCTACCATCTATTATTCTACATTTCATTCTTATGCTAGAGTTAAGTTTGCATTTAGCTTGATCTTAGTAATCTTTATTTAAAAAGATAATTCAGTAGAAAAGTATAGAGAAACCAGTTGCAGACAACCATTTATTTATTTTGATAGTAAATATATATGCAGTGTTTAAAAGGTTTTTATTTAACAGAAGAAATCTATCTTGTGTTTCCACTATCAAATATTCCCATTTCTATATTTATTAACATATCTTCTCTAAAGGGAATGAAATGTGTCTTTGAAAAAATATTTTTGTGTGACTTTTCAGCACTTATTTTCCATAAATCACCAACTTTTACATCATAGCGAATCCCTTATTCTTTTTTCAGCTGTCTCTATAGGGAGCCAGAGCCCCGCAAGCCTTTCATGAACCACTTCTTGCACTCAGTGTTGGACACTTTACATGTGTGATGCATTTTTTCTCAACTTTATATTTTTAAGTTCCTTGGTTTTTAAGTTTTCCTCTTACCAATAAGGAATATAAAATTTTTATGGTTGTGTAATATCTATATTTTAATTAATACCCAGGTAAACATACTTAATATGACTGTGGGAATTATTTTTTTTCCTAAAAATTATTTTGAATCGTTTTGTATCTCTGAATATTTATGACCAGGAGATCTTCATGGTAACATATAAAATTAAATACTGCTCAGAAAAAAAAAAAAATACTGCTCAGATTTGTCATTGTTCGAAATCAAATCAAACACTTTATACCAGTTTTACATATACAAAGTTTGCTCAGTATGTGAAATTGAATCCAAATAGCTGAGCTTTTTCGGTGGCAGACTAATTGATGTTTAAGGCAAGACTTAAAGTGAACTTCACTATTGGTTTCTATTTTTATAGGTTTCTCACACCACATTTTCTCCATGAGTGAAATATTTAGAGCCATGACTTCGTATTTTTTTTATTTTTAAAATAAATCTTTATTGTTCAGATTACAGGTGTTCCTCTTTTTGTTTTCCCCCTATAGTTCCCCTCCACCTGATTCCCGAACCCACCCTACCCCATGCCCTTACCCCTGCCACTGTCTTCATCCATAGGAGTAAGATTTTTGTCCAATCTCTTCCCGCACCACTCACACCCGCTTCCCCCTGAGAATTGTCAGTCCACTCACTTTCTATGTCCCTGATTCTATTATATTCACCAGTCCATTCTGTTCTTCAGATTTTTTATTTACTTGATTTTTAGATTCACTTGTTGGTAGGTATGTATTTGATGTCATTTTGTTGTTCATAATTTTTATCTTTACCTTTTTCTTCTTCTTCCTCTTCTTAAAGAATACCCTTCAGCATTTCATGTAATCCTGGTTTGGTGGCGATGAACTCCTTTAGCTTTTTCTTGTCTGTGAAGCTCTTTATCTGACCTTCAACTCTGAATGATAGCTTTGCTGGGTAGAGTAATCTTGGTTGTAGGTTCTTGCTGTTCATCAGTTTGAATATTTCTTGCCACTCCCTTCTGGCCTGCATAGTTTCTGCTGAGAAATCAGCTGACAGTCGTATGGGTACTCACTTGTAGGTAACTAACCGTTTTTCTCTTGCTGCTTTCAAGATTCTCTCTTTGTCTTTTGCCCTTGGCATTTTAATTATGATGTGTCTTGGTGTGGTCTTCTTTGGATTCCTCTTGTATGGGGTTCTGTGCGCTTCCTGGACTTGTAAGTCTATTTCTTTCACCAGGTAGGGAAAGTTTTCTGTCATTATTTCTTCTAATAGGTTTTCAGTATTTTGCTCTCTCTCTTCTTCTGGCACCCCAAAAATTCAGATGTTCGTACGCTTAAAGTTGTCCCAGAGGCTCCTTACACTATCTTCATATTTTTGTATTCTTTTTTCTTTTTGTTTTTCTGGTTGGGTGTTTTTTGTTTCCTCATATTTCAGATCTTTAGTTTGATTCTTGGGGTACGTTGATCTACAATTGAGTTTCTGTATATTCTTTATTTTAGACAGTGTATGCTTCATTTCTGACTGGTCCTTTTCGATTTTTTTGGCATTCTCATTAAGGTCCTTGAAGGTCTCACTAAGCTCCTCAAAAGTGTCATCAAGTTTCTCAGCGGTTTTTAGAAGATTCTTGAGTAACCTTATAAATGTGGTTCTGAACTCTATGTCGTCCAGTAGTTTGCTTTCCTCCGTTTCTTTCATTCGTGACATGTTTCTTTGTTTCCGCATTTTGGCTGCTTCCCTGTGTTGATGGAGTGGCTTTGTGTGGTAGGTGACCTATAGGGGGCAGTAGCTCAGCCTCCCCAATCACCTGATGTGGACGCTCTTGGTACACCCCTTTGTGGGCTGAGTGCAAAGTCTTGGTGTAGTTAAGCCTTAATTGCTGTTGGTATGCTGGGAGGAATTGACCTCCAGGCCAATCGGCTGTGAGGACTCGCTGTGTCTATAAGAACTGCAGTGCTAGAGACACGCTTATGGTGCAGGACTTGTTTCAGTGGGGCTTTGGTGCTCACTGAGTCTGCCTCTTGAATGTGTCACTTATGCATGTGAGGAGTTGAAATCTGGTGTCTCACACTGACCACTAGGTACACTGGCTTCTGGATCTCCAATGGGGTGCAGGTCAGCTATTGTCTGAGGCCACCCAGCAGGAGCTACTGCGAGAGCTACAGTTTTCTCCTCTTTGCTTGGGGTTTGGAGGTTTTGGAGCTGTCTTATCCGGGCTGCAAGTTTGTTAGGTTAAGCTGCCATAGGGCAGGCCTTTCTTATGCTAACACTGCTGCTTGGAGCTTAGGTGGGTTTGTAGGATGTGTGGGGCGGGGTCTCAGGGCATCACTAGGCTAGGGCGTGGCAAACAGCAATGGATGCTAGTTAGCCGGCTCTGTGTCTCAGACTGCGTCCCGTGCCCCAGGGCAGTAAACAATTATTCTTGCGTGCAGCTCTGCAAGCAGGCCCCCCTCACTTTCCGACTTGGTGGCAGACAATCCAGCTTCTCCCCGTAGGAGTTTTGGTCCCCCGCGTCTCCCCAGAAACTGTATTTCAGAGTAATCGGGGGCTTGTCTCCCCTTTGGGTTGAAAAAAGCAACGCCTGCCGCCAACCCAGATCCGGCGCCTCCATACCTCATCTTTTCAGCGCTTGTGCACGTCTCGATGCTCTTTTCTCTTTCCTTCTAGTTGTAGAACTTCCACTCAGCCAGCTTTCCCGTGGTTCTGGGTGATAGACGTTTTGTCTTTTAGTTGCAGTTTTGAAATTGTTGTGCGAGGCAGCAGTTTAGGTGTTTACCTACGCCACCATCTTGGATTCCACCCATGACTTCGTATTTAAATCATGATATAGACTAGTGTAAACCCAAGAACCTAGACATACTCAAGAGAACCAGACTAGGAATAGTTGCAGGAAACATGGTCTTCCGCCTGTTCTTGTACATCTTCACTTCCATTAAAACCCAACTTTACAGGGATATTAGGTGTTTATAGTAGTTTATATTTGAGCCAACAAACTCTAGGTATCTGTAATTTTCTTTTTTAAAAATATGTTTTTATTGATTTTTAGAGAGAGAGGAAGGAAGAGAGAGATAGAAACATCAATCGGCTGCCTCCTGCTTGGGATCAAGCCTGCAACTCGGGCTTGTACCCTGACCGGGAATTTACCCAGCAACCTCTTGGTGCATGGGTCACTGAACACACTGGCCAGGCATATCTGTAATACTCCTAAAGCATCAGTGTACATCCATCTATATCTTTTATAGACCAAAGAATGTTCTTATGTTTTATGTTTCCATCAGCTTATTTACATTTTCACTCTGAAACAGTACTTTCCAATGATCTCATTTCCTCCAATGATAAGGTTACCTACTGTAGGTTACCTGAGTCTTATACATCAGAGAAGTTACAGAAGAGGAGTTTTTTTCAGGGCCATGTTCCATATCCCCTTTCATATTTGGCAGCGAATTTTATACTTCTTAGCCATAGAAGGCATGGGAATATTTCTGCAGCGCTGTGGAAAGTAGACTCCTTCCTGGACCTATTGTCCTACAGGAAGCAAGAGTTCCATGGCCATACAGGAAGTTCCCCATACGACAAAATGTTTTGCTTGCATGTTTTACAAAGTGTTTTCCCTCTGAGTACGATGGCTAAACTCAATTTAGGCCAGAATTCAAGAAGAGTATCATTTGCCTCAATATTGCATACTGTTACCATCCCAAGAGTCCTCCCAAAACTCACACCACACTATCTTTTATGTAAGGGCACATTTACAAACACCCAGCAACTTGGGGCAGGTATAAACAATGAGAATCTCAAATAAGGTCACAGTATGTGGACTGTGAAAGACTAGTTACAGGTTTGTATATACTACAAATCTCCTTATTGATCTCTATGTTCCTGTTGCCATGGTGATTTTACACACAGTACAAACCGCCATCATTTTATGGAGCATGAACAGTAAGACATAGATTAACAAAACAGAGACATTTTAATAATTTGAAGTTCTTCAGAGAGACCTTGGGCTTTTTACTGAGCATATTTTTATTCAATTTTGGTATATATTTGGGAGGTACATCACAGAAAAGATAAAATAATTTGCTTTGTATTTCATCTCTTACTATGAACTTATTGGAGTAGATAATATACCAAATTTTCATATACCTACAGCGTTATTGTTCCTTATCCAGTAATATATTTTTAGCTGCAACCTTCTACTTTTTTCCCTTTTGTATAAAATTGGGGCACTCAGATGAAATGTAACAGGCAAGAAGGAACGTGCTTCCAATAATCTTCCAGTCTTAAACAGATGGAGATTATTTCATTCTACCTTGAAGCTTATTCAAGTTCTGTATTTTTAGATATGCATTTTCTTGGAAGATGCTAATTTGATGTTTGAAAATGCCCCATAGTATATTTTTGGTGTCCCAGAAAATATGTTTGTGATTTTCTTAAAAAGGGAACACATGTTCTTTAGTACACAGACTAAAGAAGTAGCATACATAGTCTGTTTGTTATTTTTACTCATAAAAATATCTCTTGATTTCATGTTCTGATTTTGCTATATCACAACATGCCAACTATTTAATTATAGATTGCAGCACCAATCTTAAAGTGATTAACCCCATCATATCTGCAGTCTCTCGGGTAAATTTGACTACTGTCTTCTTCCATTCCATACAGCAGATGCTGTTAAAAGACATTCCTTTTAAAGTAAAATTGCACAAATAACACATCATTAATAATTGTGAACCTTACCTTACTACATAGAGCACTTTATTCAGTAATTAGTAAATGTGTCTTCTGTTTATCTGATTGAGGCTGACTGTGTACATATATTTAGATGTATGTGTAGAATTTGTGCATTACAGGTTTTTAAAGAAGCAGTAAATAATAGTAAAACTATTTTGAAAACAGTTTAACTTAGTTTTAATGATGGAGAAGATATGTCAGTATCTTTTTGTCTTTGCGGATACACATTATCATTGGGCTGGCTCCATTATAAAATTAGAAAAATGACCAAAGACCATTCATGTATAGAATTTGGTGGTTTTATAGTTCATATTGAGTAAATCTCTTAAATCAACTTTTTAAAACTTTAACTTTTCCATTTACTCATAGACAAAGGAAAAAACCTATGGCCTGTTCTGTAAGCCCAGCTATTTAAATCTTCCAATTGGATTTAGGGGATATGGGAATCTATTAATTTAGTGTCCCTGTTAGCTACCTGTGTCCTTTTCTATATTTTTTTCTGAGGCATTTTTATTAGTGTAGAATCACGATCACAATTTGTGCTTACTCTATGATTATTTTAAATGGCTTCTCTTAAAGAAGAGTTTAAATGAGCACAATTTGTCAAGTGGTTTTTAAGAAAATTTCCCATTGTAAGAAGAAACACATTTTTAGGGTACCTCTTTCTCTTTCTGTGTTTAAATAATAACTTCCAATAGTTTAAAAATACAAGGTGGAGGCATACACAAACTAATGATTTCTGGTTTCCATGGTGATAATTTTTAGATGCTGGCACACATGCCACCTAGTGTTCCCAAGCCAAAAGCTTTGATGTATTGGTTTCCCAGGTTTTATCTTTTACTAAAGATGAAGCTCAGAACTAACTAAACATTGTTTTCTTTTAAAAATGCAGTATATTTTATTCATGTATGAGAAGTCTTAAAGCCACCACAGTGGTACTTCCCTATCCATACTTTGTTGCTGTTTCATATTTTATTTTCCAGTGTCACATTCCTGGAAGAAACAAAGGTGAACCGCTCATAGCTCTGATTTTAGGCCATCTCTTCTGTAGCTCTTCCCAGGCACTCCAAGTCCCTGGAAAAGTTTTCTAGCCTAACAGACTTTATTTTACATAATCCTATATAATAAAACCCTAATATGCAAATCAACTGAACAGTAGAATGACTGGTCACTATGACATGCACTGACCACCAGAGGCCAGACACTCAACACAGGAGCTGCCCCAGGTCAGGGGCAGCTCCTGTGTTGAGCGTCTGCCCCCCAAGAGAGAGGCGACTGGTGGTGGTGGCAATCGGGGGCCGGGGCCGGCTGGCAAGCGCCCTGCTGGTCTCCTACAGTAGAGTGATGTGACCAGCAGCAGTGATGGGGCAGGGGAGGGCTGGCCAGCAGGCAGTGCCAGGCCGCCAGCCAAGGTGGGTAACGGGAGTGGGGGGGGGGCATCGCCCCACCCCCCAGTCACCCTACAGATGGCCCTGATCACCGGCCAGGCCTAGGACCTTACCCTATATATTGGGAACAGTGTCTTAGATTTAAAAATTAAAACCTGGCAAGGCTACTCTAACACTGAAAAAACAGGATGATGGAGCAATGACATGCATTGACTCTGGCTTGCACATTTTGTGATCAGCCCTGATTCTGACACTTACAACTGTGTGACAAAGCCAATTACTTAACTTCTCTCTGCTTCAGTTTTTCCACCTGTAAGATGGGGAAAATGGTACTACTGCCTCAGAAGGATCATGTTATGTATTACTTTTTATAACCAGGGCAAAAAAATGTAGCTGCCCACACAACAGCAAGATGCCTTTCCCTGGTATGCAAAGTATGGTCACTGGTGCATGCAGCGTCCCGGATTGTGAGAGGGATGTCCGCCTGCTAGTTTAGGCCTGACATCCCCCAAGGGTCCCGGATTGCGAGAGGACACAGGTTGGCCGGAGGCACATCCAGTCTTCCCCTCCCCTCCCCGCCCCATGCGTGAATTTTGTGCACCGGGCCTCTAATCCTTAATAAAACTCCTTCAAGAATTGCTGAGTGAGAATGTTTAAAACTCCGGAATTTCACACAGAAGACTTACAAATGAAGCAGTAACTCTATCAGCCTTATAGATACATCATGTTTCAACATGTACCAGGGAAACCATATACACTCTGTAATTTTTATTGAAATACCATATTTCAGAACTGACACAATTCAGAACTGACACAATTCTACCACCTAAAAGTATACTGTCAAATAATAAATCAAGAGGTAGGTAGTTAAAAACCTATATTAAGAACATCAGCAAATCTTTCCTGAGGCTAGGAAACAAAGCCTTGAGTTGAATTTGACATCAAGTTGAAGGGTTAGAATGTAGTGGGATTTCCCAGTTTCCCCATAAACCCTGTACCTTCAAAACTGGCCTGATCAGCACTGCCTAAAAGTTTTACTTCCCTTCACATAGACAAACTTTATTGAGGACAATAAAATAAAATAAAGCCATAGCATGATGCCAGGTGTGAATCAGCACTCAGAACTGCTATTCTTGTTAGGAGTTTGTTCAATAAATATTCACTGGGCACTGCCGAGTGTTATGCACCTATCCTAGGCACCGAGAAAACAATTAGGAAACAGTATATAAACCAAAGTTCCTGTCCACAATGAGTTTATATTCTAGTGGAGGGATAGAATGGACAAACTGACCTCCTGTGATAAGTGGATACTACTTAGATCTTACTTCCTTTAGGAATTTTTCCCTAAGCGCCTTTCCCCCAGATATTGGCATTCATTCATTCATTCCCTCTCCCTCTTTCTTTCCCTCTTCCTCACACATACACATGCCCGGTCTTCCCTCATAACTACATTCCTAGGGCCAGGCATATAATAGGCTCTTAATAAGTAAAGGAAGAAAGTCAGAAAGGAAAGAGACATGAAGGCATTGAAATCCTTACGATTGTGTATGGAGCTCAGTATGTGACACAAGATTTAATTTAAATCTTTGAAGTGAGAGTGAAGCAGTATTTCTGAAAAAAGAATGTTTGTTAGCAACATGAGGATGAAATTTGAGGAAAGAAAGACTTACAAAGATAATCACAACATGGGCAAGTGTATTTTGAAGGTACTGGGGAAAGGCAATATAATCTACATCACATAAATTTATAGAATAAAATAAAACAAATTGGAATAGGGGAAAAGGAGATAAATTGTTCTGTTTTTAAGTTCAAGATGGAAGAGTGGTACAGCTGACAAGATAATGGGAGGACTAGATTTGCCTAGAGGAGACAGTATCAGGTTAGATTTGTCTATATTCATTTGGAAAAGGACTAAAAGAATAAAAAGGCAAATGGGTAAGAAATTAAAGTTTTCTTTGTTTGCAACTCTAAAATATGATATTAAAGTTTCCATTATTTTGTAACTGAAAACTGTACAGCTTTCCATTGATTTTAGATGATATGAAATGTGATATGAAAAGCTAGCCTTGTCTTCAGAGGTTTTATTACCAAGCAATAATATGAATACCATGTGAGTTTAAGTTCAGAAGTTTCCATTACGGAAGGTCTTTTCAAGTTCTTAGCCACCACTATCACGCAGAGTCTGTGCATCCTCTTGGAGGAAGTCACCGGAGAGGTGAATTTTCCAAGGGAGAACATTTATATAATATAGTGTATAAATTAATTTGAGGCTGGTAATCAAAATGAACATGACATTTAGCAAAACTTATTAATAAAGTGAGTATATGAAACTTATAGAAAAGAGGCAAATGATTATACAGTTTAAGGTAGAAATAGTGTTGTATTAATGTAAAGGTTACTGATAAATAACTGAACCTTTGTAGCAAGTTTTTATGTAAGATTGTCCTTAGATTTAGCTAATTAAACTTGTCTTCTTACAGATGTGCCAAATCCTGGTGTAAACAAGCCTAGAGCTTCTGACACTGTCCATCCCAACAACTATCTCATCAGGACAGAGCCAGAGCCAGGCGCCCTCT
Source organism: Corynorhinus townsendii (assembly GCA_026230045.1). NCBI lineage: Eukaryota > Metazoa > Chordata > Mammalia > Chiroptera > Vespertilionidae > Corynorhinus > Corynorhinus townsendii. Next base: position 58,248,831 of record JAPDVU010000005.1, on the reverse strand, counting down.
ATTCACCAGAACAGACATCTCTCCATGAAAGTGAGGGTCTGTTGTGTTACCTTTTCACTATTAGATTTTCTTTTAATATCTTATTTCTGAACATGAACCTCAGAAATGTAAAATAAAGGTATTTCCTGCTGGTTTCATTCCTATAGGATCATTGGGTAACTCAAGAAGTTCAACGCAGATGAATTCTTATTCTGACAGTGGATACCAGGAAACAGGAAGTTTCCACAATAGCCAGAACTTGAGTAAGGCAGACAATAGACCATCGCACTCATTCATAGCATCCACTAATAACCATTTGGTGAGGCATTCAAGAGCTGAAGGACAAACTCTGGTTCAGGTAAACCAAACACATCAAGATCCTTATAAAGAAATACCCTCCTAATTGGAATATCTGTTACGAGTATTTTTAAAAAGTAAAACCAATATGTTCAATTTTGAATTTATAGAAAGGATAAAATAGTGAATACATTTTACATTTTGCAAGTCTATGGTGTTAAGGAATTTTTAGGCACGAAACCTAAAAATATATTAATTGTTTAAATGAGCTCTTGTTAATGAATTCTGATAAATTCCAGACATGGAAGAGTAATTAGTTTAAAAGAAACAAGTTTTGCATGAAGGGAGTGAGAGAGAACTGTGTGGAAAAGACTAAAGCTAAAGTATGCTCCAAAGTCCTAGAGGGCCGAGCAGTAGTTCCACACCTGCATGAAATGGGAGTGACCCATTCCAACCAAAGGTTTTGCCTTCATCATTGGAATTACTCCCTGAGAACACATTTCTATTGTTTGCTAGCATATAAATATTTCTGCCTGCAGAAGCATAACCATTCTATTAAGTGAGGGTTTTCTAACTTGATAATCAAAAAAATAATAATATTGCTTATCTATACTAATAAAAGGGTAATATGCTAATTAGACTGGACATCTTCTGGACAAAGCCATGGTGGCAGGGGCCAAGGCAGAGGCGGTTAGGGGTCGATCAGGCCGGCAGGGGAGGGCATTTAGGGGCAATCAGGCCAGCAGATGAGGGCAATTAGGGGCGATCAGGCCGGCAGGCAGAGGTGGGTAGGGGTGATGAGGCAGGCTGGCAGGCAAGCAGTTAGAAGCCAGCGGTCTCGGATTGCAAGAGGGATGTCCCCTGAGGAGTCCTGAATTGGAGAGGGTGCAGGCCAGGATGAGGAACCCCCCCCCCCCATGCACGAATTTCGTGTACTGGGCCTCTAGTCTATACATATAAAAGCCTAAGCGACCGTTATGACTGGTTAACCGAACCACCGGTCACCATGATGTGCACTGACCACCCGGGGGCAGACACTCAATGCAGGCGCTGGGCAGTGTGCTTCCACAGTCAACTTCCTGCGGCTGGTCAACCTCCCGCAGTCATTCCCCTGGACTGGGCAAGATGGCCCTGATCAGCCCTGATTGCTGGCCAGGCCAAGGGACACCCCCCGCCCCCCCCTCCCCCACCCTCCTGTGTACAGGGCCTCTAGGATGTTTATAAAACTTCTTAGGTCCTGACTAGTTGCCACTTCATTCACTTCAGTCCAGCAGCATATTCTAGAATTAATAGAAGTGGTAGGAGTTCTGAGTGTCAGTAATCAGTGAGGATAACTATCTGTCCAATTACCTTAGTGATTTCTCTGAACCTGAAACATGGTAAGATGATCAAACAAGTTAGACAAACACTAATCTTCCCCTAATGCAGTACAGGAAGCCCTGGAAGTACCACAGAAGTCAGCCAGCGTTCCCAGTGCCAGAGGTAAAACAATAGGACTTGGGCTCAACAATCTAGGGGAAATTTTGAAGAAATGAGAAACATTTTTATATTAAAACAAATACAAATATAGTACCTCAAATTTTAAGCTAAAACAAAAAATCTTGTATTGCCTGTAATAATCTACTTCAAGCTGCACCCCCAGTCCTCAGATTATACATTTACTCCTTTGCTGTTAGGAATGCTTTGATGGAAAAGTTTGAGAAACTTTGGACTAAATGCTTCCAGGCGTTCATGTCTGAGATGAATTTCTTGTCAGCAGGTCTGAAGTCACACTTTTTAATAATAAATCTCAACTACAGAAATTATCTATTTTTTCCCCTCTAAAGGTGGTCATGTTACCTCTTTTTTATTTTAATTATAATAAGTTTATTTTGTCTCTAGAGCTGAAGAATTAAGTTGCAAGGGGGGTAAGAGATGTCTCTAAAAGTTAATTTACATATAGTCTGGACAATACATTTTTTAGCTACCTGGGCCAAGTATCATCCCATTTTGGTAGTAAAAAGTTCATATGTGGGATTTTCTTATTTTTAGCACTATTAAATCCAAAGCACAGATTTTAATTTTCCAACTGTCTACTAATTTTTAACCCCCTCTTTCTTGTCTGTTGCTTATTAACAATTCTCTTCCCTCCCCAGATCCTCTACTCTCCATGGCTATTGCCTTTCCTGAATTGAGCTTGAGCATGATGTCTCAGAGGAGGTGTTTCAGCCAGCCCAGTAGCTGTGACACCTGGAGACTTAGCATGCTTTCCCTTAGGACATCTAAGAGTGTACAAAGTCCTTGTCTTATCCCTGCCATTATTGTCCAACTAAAAGTGAGGGGGTAATGGCAATCACTAAGGAGATACAGAGCAAGTGCCGGGTCCTGGGTTTGTAACCAGTGTCCTAGTGTCTCTTTCCCCTGCCTGTTCCCCTTAGGCCCATTCTCCAGTCCAGCCCATATTCTTCATTGTTGTACAGCTTTGAGAAAGGGATCTGAGACCCAGTGTTTGCGGGAGTCTACGGGTTCACAGAAGGACCAGCCTTGGCAAAAATGTTTTTCATTTCTCATTCTGGTCTTTTCCAGCTGGCATGGCCAGGAACCCAGCAGAGACTTTGGCATTCCTCCTGTGGGAACAGATTTTGGGGGCGTACCTTTGTGTGTATCTCTTTAAAGCCACCCCCTAAAGATAAGAGCAAATAGATTAAAGGAGGTAAAAGAATTGGCTGAAATTGCTAGAGGCCACACTAGAGCTAAAAGAAGAGACAAATTTGGCTGCAGCACCTGTGCAAACAGGCTGTCCCTGGAGAGTTAATTCACAGGAGAGTGTGGATCCCAGGCGCTGTCCAAAAATTCATTTATTCTGCATTGAGAGAGCACATTCCTTTTGTTAATGGGGCCAATCCATAAAGACTAAACAATTATAGATGTTCCTCTAGCTACATTACATGAATTAATTCAAATTTTTTGTTGTTGTACAGAAATATATTATATTGCCCAAAATTTGACTCTCGGGGAACAAAAATAAGTACATTGCGCCAGTGACACGTCATACTTGCAACATAGTTTGCTATGTGTTGTGAAAATGCATAGGCAAGAGGCAAAAATGTAAAGACAGAAGAAAAGGGGATAGTAAATGTCTTCAGGGGTCTCTCTTTACTGGTTGAATTTAGTATTCTGAAGGGGGAAAGTTAGAGGTTATGCCACCAAAAAAAGGTAGAGTAAGAAAAACACAATAAGGAAATAATAAGATCCAGCTCTAAAGCACAAAAAGGAAAAGAAACTTAGATGCCTAAAATAATCATGTTATAGTGAGCTATATGCATTTGTTTCTGTGATGACAATGGACACAAAACCCTGGATAAACCCATTCTCTTTTTTCCCCTTTTATCAGCCATCAGTAGCCAATCGGGCCATGAGAAGAGTTAGTTCAGTTCCATCTAGAGCACAGTCTCCTTCTTATGTTATCAGCACAGGCGTGTCTCCTTCAAGGGGGTCACTGAGAACTTCTCTGGGTAGTGGATTTGGCTCTCCATCAGTGACCGACTCCCGACCACTGAACCCCAGTGCATATTCCTCCACCACATTACCTGCTCAGCGGGCAGCATCTCCGTACTCTGCGCAGAGACCCGCCTCCCCAGCAGCTGTGCGGAGGATTGGGTCAGTTACCTCCCGGCAGACTTCCAATCCCAACGGACCAACCCCTCAATACCAAACCACTGTCAGAGTTGGGTCCCCACTGACCCTGACGGATGCACAGACTCGAGTAGCTTCCCCATCCCAAGGCCAGGTGGGGTCGTCATCCCCCAAACGCTCAGGGATGACCGCTGTACCACAACATCTGGGACCTTCGCTGCAAAGGACTGTTCACGACATGGAGCAATTTGGACAGCAGCAGTATGACATTTATGAGAGGATGGTTCCACCCCGGCCAGACAGCCTGACAGGTGAGTACAGGTGACAGCCCTCCATAAAGTCCCGTGAGAACATCTGTGTAACTTCCACTGAAATAGAGCGTGATAACATGGGAAGCTTGTGTGTTCTTCTCAAAATGTACACTGCGGACTTCAGGCTGTCCGACCTTTCAGACTCTATAGTTCACATCACCTGACCTCTTCTGCAATGAATAAACTTTTTTCTTTCACAGTATTAGGATGTAAAGGTAATTTTGCATTTTAGAAAAATGGTTGGAATTCTATGCTATTTGTTAGTTTATTTGTTTAATGAAAGGTTTTTATCACCTAGGTCTACCCATATCCAAATCCAAGTTATGTTAAAAGGTAGTATCAAAATAGGTTTAAATATTAATATTTTGAAAAAATGCTTTCATAGTATAGGCTAGAATATGGATTTTCTCACCAACTGCTTTGATTTTAGCATCCCAATGGGAAAAACACAAAGTTATTAAGAATTGGCTTCAAATGTCAGTTAGATTAAATCAGAAAGACAGTGGCCAGCTTCCTGGTGTTATAGCCATTTCCTTCAGGCTGTCTTCATGAAGGGCTTCCCACACAATATGTCGGCATGGTTCTTTGTAAAATGAAATTTATCTTCAGCTAGTATTTTAAGTTACATTTTAAAAATAACATACACAATGGTAAAAAAATATTTAAGTGAGAAGGGAAAGTCTCAAGCTCCTCTTTGTCCCTATGCAGGCCCACTCACCACTTTATGTACCTTCCAGAATGTTTGCTTGTATATAAAAGTATATACATTACATACAAATGTGCATATACTGTGTTTTTATACTGATGGGATTCTATAATATGTATCTTCTTTTAAAAATAATTTTTTATTGATTTCAGAGAGGAAGGGAGAGAGAAAGAGAAACATCAATGATGAGAGAGAATCATTGATTGGCTGCCTCCTGCACGCCCCCTACTGGGGATTGAGCCCACAACCTGGGCATGTGCCCCTTGATGGGAATCGAATCCGAGACCCCTCAGTCTGCAGGCCAACGCTCTACTAGGGCTCTTCTTTTTTTAATATGTCTGAGAGCTTACTTCATTCTCTCAGTGGATGCCTAGAACCTCATTTTTATAGATGTATTATAATTTATTTAATCACTTCCCTATTAATCGACATTTAGGTTGTTTTTCATTTGCGCCTATTGGAGACAACAATGTTCTACGTATATTGTTCTTGTTCTTCCTGCATATTTACACATAGATACTAAGATAGCTATGGGATCTACTTCATGGCACAGAATTGCTGGATCAAACTACATATTTGTTCTTACAGATGTATTGTCAGATTACCCTCCAGGAAGGTGGCATAGATTTAAGTGTCCACCACTAGTCTGAGTGTGCCTGTTTCTGCTGTACCTTTGCTAGCACGGAATGTTTCATTTTTGCCAATGTAGTAGGCGAAACTGTACTTTATTATTGTAAATGGCCTTACTGAGTTATGCCAAAGGAGAAAGATTTCATGTTTATCAGCCATCTTATTTCTTTTTTGTAAACCATAAATTCAGGTCTTTTGCCTCTTTTTATAAGGTGTTAAGCTTTTTATACTTGAAATAAATTAGTCCCTTATAAATTCTTCTTAAGTATTTCCCCATTTTCTAATCTGTCTTTTGACTTTTGTTTTTAGTATTCCTTATTTACAGAAGTTTCTTTTTAATCCTTAACCAAGGATATGTTTTTATTCATTTTTAGAGAGAGAGGGTGTGGGGGAGAGAGAAACATTGATAGGTTGCCTCCTGTACACACCCCAACCTGGAATCGAACCTGCAATCTACTGTGCCGGGCTTGCCTCTGCCTGAGTGTGAGTGAGTGTTTGTGGCTCTACTGAGTGGTGCACAAGATGGTACTTCAACCAACTGAGCAACATGGCCAGGGCTTTATAGAATTTTTAAATATTTTTGTGTAGTAAAATTAACATGTTTTCCTTCTGGCCTTTGGGAAAGATAAATCCTTTTTGAGATTTTCTAATTGAATAATTTTTCATGAAGAATTAATAATTGAACTTGATTTTGAGCTCAAATAAATTCCTTGTGGAAAAACCACCTCTCTTCACTCAGCCATCAGAGAGGTATACCTGGCTTAGATATTTCCTGGAATGCCTCTGAAAAGTATACAGCAACGTGAGGTAGAAATCATTTATGAAATCCTATCTCCCAAGGTAACCTTAAAAGATGCATCGTTCTGAAGATTTCTGTCTTCCTCCCTGTGTATGTCTAGAATGGCTGTGCAGTAATCTGTTTGTGAAGAGCAAAGTTGGAAACCCAGAAAAGAAGCAGGCACATAAACACTGTCACCCTGTTAACCCTGTGGTTTACAGATGAAATTAGACTTTATGTTTCAGTCGGGGAAAATTATACCTAGCCTAGCACAGAGTTTTTCCTAGAATGCTACCATCTTCAGAAGAAGCAAAGGGTTTCCTTGAAAATGTTTCCCATCATCTATCTGCCCACTTATTCTGAATGTGGATTCTATTTTGTGAATTCCCCTTTTTCTTACTTCAGAGAATGATGCCATTATATTTGCTATGGTTCTTGATTTCAAAGAAGTAATAATTTGCTAATTAATAAGCCTGAAGCAATATTTTATAATGGACTCAGACACTTAGATATTTGCTGATCATAACTTAAATGATGATGTAATGTGTGTATAAGTTAATTCCTACAACAGAAAAATATGTCTGTCCTGAAATATTCATGCCAGTGTAATCATTGCATGCCAAGAAAAGTCGAAAGAATAACACAAAGAATCCATATTTGGGAGATAAATATGTGTTTATTTCCAATGTCTTAAATATAACAGTTTTAAATCCCAGGTAATATATCATTGTAACAGGTAAAGTAATATGTATTTGTGGAATTGCAAATAGAAACTATTGAAAAGAAAAGTATTGTTGTGGAAGATCAATGTTTTCTGTTACTTGGATGGGGAGATAAAAAATTACTCTGTGGAAATACTTCTGGAAAAATTATTTCTAATAACAATTATCCTATCTAATACAAGAGTAATATACAAATTGACCGTACCTCTGCTAAACCCACCAGCCACGCCCACCAGCCAATCAGGAGGGAATATGCAAATAAACCCAACCAAGATGGCTGCTGCCACAGAGAACAGGAGGGAGGCTTGGGTTTCCCTGGCAATGGAGGAAGCCAAGCTTTCCACCTGCCCTTGCCAGCCCAGGCCTCCATTCAATGCTACAAAATTTCAATTATAGAAGATAAATAAAGCCTGACAGAAATGGCAGCAGCCACGGAGCTGGAGAGAGCAGGAGGCTAGGGTTGCCCGCGGCGATGGAGGAAGCCAAGCTTCTCCAGCCCTGGCCTGCTTCGGCCTCTGCTTAAGGCTACAAAGTTTCAATTATAGAAGATAAATAAATCCCAACAGAAATGGCTGCTGCCACAGAGCAAGCAGAAGGCTTGGCTCCGCTCCAGGCTACAAAGTTTCAATTGTAGAAGATACATAAATCCCAGATCCCAGGGCCTCTGCTTGGGGGGGGGGGGGGGTGGAGGGATGGGGGGGTGGGGGGCGTGGCCAGCCTGCAAACTACCACAGGCCCCTCGCCCAGGCCACCCCACACCCCAGGGGAACCCCCACCCTGATCCGGGACACCTTTCAGGGCAAACCAGCTGGCCCCTATCCATGCACCAGGCCTCTATCCTATCTAATAAAAGAGTAATATGCAGATTGACCATCACTCCAATACACAAGATGGCTGCCCCCATGTGGTCAAAGATCCTGCCCCCATGTGGACACTAGATGGCCACCACAAGATGGCCAGCAGGGGAGGGCAGTTGGGAGGGTCCAGGCCTTTAAGGGAGGGCAATTGGGGGTGATCAAGCCTGCTGGGGAGGGCACTTAGGGGTGACCCGGCTGGCAGAGGAGGGAAGTTGGGGGTGACTGGGTCTGCAGGGAAGGGCAGTTGTGGGGGACCCATACCTACAGGAGAGAGCAGTTGGGGGGGTACCAGGCTTGCAGGGGAGGGCAGTTAGGGGTACCAGGCCTGCAGGGGAAGGCAGTTAGGGGCAAACAGGCTGGCAGGGGAGCAGTTAGGCATCAATCAGGCTGGCAGGGAAGTGGTTAGGGGGTGATCAGGCAGGCAGGTAGAAGCGGTTAGGGGCAATCAGGAAGGCAAGCAGGTGAGCAGTTGGGAGCCAGCAGTCTTGGATTGGAGAGGGTGCAGGCTGGGCTGAGGGACCACACCCCAACCCCCACCCCCACCTCCCTCATCCCCATGCACAAATTTCGTACACTGGGCCCGTAGTACAACGTAATTGTCTTTCATTTTAGAATGTAGTGAATTATAGTGGGTTAAAAACATAGTTATTTAACTTAATCTGTAGAGGCCATATAATTTTGTATTTTTAAAATGTTCATCTATAGGACTCTGTTTTACTTTTTCTCATGAATAATCAGATAAACAAAATAGTAACAATTACTGTTATGTTACGAAGATTTATAATATCAAGAAAGTATTACATCTCACTATAATTCTGTCTTTTATTTCACATTATAGTCTGTCACATGGTAGTTTCACTAGTAGTCCTGTAAGTGAATATTTACTGGATCCTTTTAATTGTTCTAAGTCAGCTCATTTTGTTACCTTTCCCATGAAATTATAGTAAATATTTACAGTATTTTCATGTTTTATGAATTCTAGCAGTGCATGCAGCCAGATCCTCCCACTGTCTATAATAATCTATAGTAATAAAAGCATAATATGCTATTGCGACCAGACATCCTTCCTTCTGGACAAAGCCACAGTGGGCGGGGCTACGGCAGAGGTGGCAAAGTCCCCCAGGCCGTGGCGCTGGTGGTGGTGATGGGCGAGGGCCCTAGCCAAGGCCTTTGCACAAATTACGTGCATCGGGCCTCTAGTGAGAATACAATGTTCTAATACTGGCACAGAATGCTTTGTTCTTATCTTAAAGCACCATGGGTGGTGGGTCCACCACCAGCGCCAGGCTTGCCTCTATCCAACTGTGAGTGATGTTCTGAGTCTCAGTGAGTCAAGAGTGTTTGTGGCTCTCCTGAGTGTTAACATTGCACCTCGTATTGATAAGATTACCAAGGACTAGCTATATTGACCTGCTTGCTTTGTGTCACCATTAACAAAAAACAGAGCCTACCCTTTTGTTCAAAACACTCACGAGCTCCATAAAGAAATGGAGCTTGTACTTTGCTGAAAGAATGAGCAATCTGCCAGTAATAAAAAGCTGAGATCCTCAAGTGAGAACTTTCAAGTAACAATCCTAATATCATCTCTAGAATTACATCGGCTTCTGTGGAGCCCCGGAGGGCTTACCTTGCTCTTGCTCTTTCATTTTGTTTGCAGAGAGCTCTGTGGAATTCAGCCTTTCTCACACCACTTCTCATTGACCCTTGAGGGATAGCATGTCCAGTGCTGAGTGTGCAGTGATAGACCACTGACCTGGGTTCCTCGCAGCCCTACCGGAAAGTACCTCTGATGGAAATAAATCATATTTCCTTTGGGGCTCTCATTTTCCTTGGTTTTGAAATGAGAAGGTTTGGCTGAATAATCCAATTCAGGATTGTTTAAACCTTTGATCTTCTTTTAGCAAATGAGGAACCACTAGTTAAAACCCAGATTGATGCATTTGGTTTCTTCCCATGTCACTTTGCTATCCAGGGTAGGTAATAATCATTCATTTTAGAAGTTTTTTGTATTGACTTTCTTGCTACTCCTCGGTAAGCAACATATAATTACCACTCACACTCAAGCCCATTTGCTTTTAGTTGTGCTATGATTAACTGAGATGTTAACAGGATGGGGATGATGCTATCTTTTTATAATTAGTTACTGTGTTATTTGCAACCTTTTTAAAAGCAAATATATGACTGACTTCAGATATATTTTTGCTTTCCCTTGCTCATATTTGGATATAACTGTAGTTGGTATTCTTAGCTAGTGGCAGATTTTACTCACAAACTTCTGAGCAGGGTAGTATAGAATATACTAATATATTTTTATTCAGAAAGTAAAATGTTTGGGTTTGAAATCTATTGTTTTGTCGTGAGTCCCATGCATAAACATTAGTTATTAGCAATTTGAATGAAAGAATATTTCAAATTATTTAATATTCATGTACTAACTTTGTACTTTTTCTTCACACTGGAAAGACGGTAAACAAGAATCTGGTATGTGGGTTTTTTATGAAAATAACTGTTGATGTTTTTTAAGAAAAAAAATGCAGTGATAATAAATAATAAAGTAATACTTCACATACTTAATAAGTGTTACTAATTCACTGGTAATATTCCAAATATTGTAAGGTAAAATTCTGTTTTCCTGTAAAAATCACAAGTGAATTACTTGAGAAACATATTTCAAAACAGTTCTTGACTATCAGCCTTCACTAAGCATTACTAGGTAGGTGTTGGGGTTTAAGGAGGCGTGGGACATGGTGGGCCCTGCCCCCAGGGAGCTGATTGCCCACTTGGTAAGCAGGAAAAGAGACAGACCATTGGTATGTTTTTAACAATGGAAATTGTATAATGGTAGAAGAAGACATTCTCTTTTTGGTTATTGTGATAAGATAGCTTACAATTGGGAGAATAAATTTCAGACTATCAAACAAATTACTAATTCCATATTATTTTTTCTTAAGAAATTTGCTTTTATCTTGCTACTAAGAGAGAATTTTATTCTAAAAATTTATGAGATGTCCTTTTCATACCTGGCATCCTTCCTTTGTAAAACTCACTAGGTTTGGTGTTTTGACGTAACATTTGGTCCTATTGGCTAGGAGTTTTATTAGGGCTTTTAACCTCACCACAATTTTCTCACTTTCTTAACAATGCCATTTTCCTGCCTCTAGGCTTACGGAGTTCCTATGCTAGTCAGCACAGCCAGCTTGGACAAGACCTTCGTTCAGCCGTGTCTCCCGAATTGCATATCACTCCTATATATGAGGGCAGGACCTACTACAGCCCAGTGTTCCGCAGTCCAAACCACGGAACTGTGGAGCTCCAAGGATCACAGACAGCATTGTACCGCACAGGCTCAGGTGGGCATCAGCTAAAATCACACCAATCTGGTTGTCAAGAAAGTGGCTGTGGCAGCAGATCAATAAACAGTAAAACAAAAGTTCATTTTTTAACCTATTTTAGGTGATATCTTTTTACCTTAGCTCAGTCTAATCAGTGAGTAGAGTGATTATGCTGTGAATTCAAAAATAAGTTTATAGAGCTGTAAATGTGACTGTCCTTGGATTAGAACTATAGCAGATATAGAAAAGAAGGCCTTTATTGGGATATTTTTTTGTTGCCTGGAATGTGTATTTGGAGGAAATCCCTACATGAGTTACTTTACTGTCTCTGACTAGCATGTGTATAGTCTTGAGTGATCTTGGTGTTTTTTATATAATGGATTTCCTCCGAATGCTTAAGAGTGGAATGTGAAAAACATACTCTTTATCGTGAACTCACAGGGACAGAATGCAGTAAAGACATTTTTAAAAATAGGGAGCCAGTGCATCACACCCTTGCACCCCACCCTCACATCTCTGCCACACCAGCCTGTAGTGAGTGGCTGGTGTAGCAGAAGCTGCAGCCTATGGCCATGTAAGCTGCAGATTGTGCTGCCAGTTTAGCTCAAGGAATCTCCTGTGGCCCCTTCTTTTAAAAAAAAAAAAAAGGCACTTCAAGTTTATTAATATGCTCACAAATGAACTCCAGGTAGCTATGATAACCCCCTTATGGCACAACCCTAGGAGACATACCTCCCAGAACAAAGGAGGAATGAAGACTGTGTTCGAATTGGTTTTTTGTCAAAACATAATTTGGTCCAGTGCAGGATTTTTCTTCTAGTAGAATGCCCCAATTTTTAATAATGTTAGTACAGAAATATTTCACTTTATGTTCTGTATATTGAGTATTTTCTTTAATAGGATTAAGAAGTAATGTTATTAAACTCTTTTGATTGCAGGAATTTCAATCATTGGAGAAATACCTACTGCAATGATTAGGAAAGAAATGTTAAATACAGTGTACAGCATCTTTTTTTAACATATTGACTTCAGAGAGGAAGGGAGAGGGAGAAACATCAGTGATGAGAGAGCGTAATTGATCAGCTGCCTCCTATATGCCCCACACTGGGGGTGGAGTCTGCAACCCAGGCATATGCCCTGGCCGTGACCTCCTGGTTCATAGGTCAACACTCAACCACTGAGCCATACTGGCTGGGCCAGTGTACAGTATCTTTATACATAGGATCATGCAATAATTTCAGGGAGTAGCTATGGTAGAATTTGCTATATCAGTCTTCTTTCTTGTGAAGTTTACAAGTTATCAAAATCCACAGGTTTATAAATGAAATGTATGGCAAACTGAGTAACCTTTATACACTATTAAAAATTTGATAGTTTTAATTTTTTACAAATTTTTCATATCTTGTTTTTTATTGCTAAAATGAAGTTTTGAAATTAGTTAATTTTTTCTTACGTTTCTCTTGCCGTTACTGAATTTTAATATACATATAAAGACCTATTATGAATCAGATTTATAGTTTCATTTTTGCTCTGCTAATAAAATGAGCATAATATTGTTAGTGTATATTGTTAGCATATACAAAAAACTGAAGTGCTTTTTTTAGCACTAATGAGCCAAATTGGTAAAATCTAAAAGTAAGCAAGTTATACAGTTGTTAAAAACTATAACCCTTCTTGAAATTGGAAACATTTGACTTTGATAAGTATCACCTCATGGAGAACATACTAACCTTTTTAAAATAAATGTTGACTTTCTGGTAGGTATTGGAAATCTGCAAAGGACGTCCAGCCAACGAAGTACCCTTACATACCAAAGAAATAACTATGCTCTAAACACAACAGCTACCTATGCGGAGCCCTACAGGCCAATACAATACCGAGTGCAAGAGTGCAATTATAACAGACTTCAGCACACAGCACCGGCTGATGATGGCACCACGAGATCCCCATCAATAGACAGCATTCAAAAAGACCCCAGGCAAGTACTGTTATGTGTCTTCCGAATACTACAGAATTATAGAAGCCAACCAGTTCCTTTATTCTCACTTCTTTTCAAGTTGCCAAGACTCTTATAAGATCACTAACTCCTTATCTCTAATATTTCCAGTTGCATTCCAGTACTGTAAGTCATTGTGGTTAATTTCATTTTAAATAATTCATTTAAAGAAGGAAGATGGAGTCCTTCTTTCAGTGTTTTAATAATAGGTTAGAGAATGCACGGGTCTGTCTGAATATCTGCAGCATTCATCATTGAAATACTTCACCAAGACTGCTCTCTGGTCTGTCCTCTGAGAATAATCACACAAAAGATTTTTAAAGGATCATTTTACCACTTTTCCTTTTTTCCTGACTGACTTCATAGATGAGAACTTCAGGAAATGCATATGGTTGTTTTAAATGGGAAAGATCAGTGTTGTACATTTTCAATCATATTGATCAATGTTATTTTGTGCTTTTATTAACTTGGTCCTTCAAAAAGCTCTTTGCCATTTACGAGAAAATCATTTACAAAAAATTCTCATAAGCAAAAAATATTTTGCACATAATAAATGTTTCCTTTTGTAAATTTTATTTGGACATGTAGAAAATGTGTTTTATTAAGATAAGTATGAGTCATTTAGTACTTGCCTTTTACAGACTGGCCTCATCTTTAATGAAAGCCATTTAAAATATTCAGGAAATAAAGATGTTTAGAAACTAAAAGAGAACTCTAATTTCTGTAAAAGTGAAATTATTGCTAAATTTTAAGCAGCTTGAGTGCTATTTTAAGGCATATATTAGCAAGATTTCATTCACTCTTCGCCCACAGACAGTTGTTTCACTGGAAAATTGTTATAATTATCAATTCATTTTTATCAACCTACCAACTTATTCTAATGAATGTGAAATAAAAGCATCAGTGAGGTTTTGGTCATTAAAATAACTAAAGGTACTTTTGAGTTAAATGGGAAACCCACTGCTTTCCTAAAACCACTGCACTTAACTCTTTTTTCTAAAATGCTTTATGGTTTATATATACATTTGATTCTGCTATTCTTCTTGCCACCTTTTTGTCATTTTAAGGATTTTGTAAAATAATTTGTCTAATAGCACCTCAGTGTAATTCAGAAATACTTTTACATGATTTTGTTTTTAAAAACCTCAAAATGACAAAGAGTATGGCACCCTAATACATGGAGAAATCCTAAAAAGGGCTTTGAGTCATAGGTAATTTAGACCCTACCTTGGCTGAACCTACAGAGAAAAGGACAGCTACCCAGAGAGGCAATGGTGTGATTAGAGCTTTTAACATGTGTCCCTGTAGAATTCAGTTCTGACATCTGATGTGAGTTGATTCACTATAAACAAGGATTTCATGTATGATAATATATTTCAGCTATTCATAGTATGATAATTTCATAGTCTAATGCATAAAACAGTTATAGCTAGCTTTGATTATGTGAATGCTTACTGATAACACATTTGTAAGATGAATAAATGATTAACTTATAATAATAGGTCTACTTTTTCTACCTGAAACTGTAATCCAGGTGAATTTGAAGTTTGAATATTCAATGCTAAATAAAAAGCTTATGTTAACTATTATTTAATTTTTAGTTTTGAAAATAGCAACTTTAAGTATTTACTCACTTCTAAACCTACTTACTTTATGATTAATGTTACATTATAATTAGCCTGAAAAAAATCCTGTAAGACTGAGGAAATTACTCATGTTTTCTTTGTAAAAGGAGAACTATGAGGGGTTTTTTTTAAAATAGTTTTCTAGTTTGGAAGCAAAATGATTAATAAACAATATATCTTCAAGGAGTAAGTAAAGTACTTCCTATGGAAAGTGATGTAAAATGACAGCATCCTGGTGATGTTTTTTGAGCAGGGCTTAATCTTTGATATTCTATGAAATAATTTCATTTATCATCTCCTTGACATTTATATATTGTGAAATGTTTTACCTCTACATCTATTATAAAATCCATAATATACTGTTACTATTTTTACTGTAAATAGTCAATTGTCTTTTAAAGAAAGTAATAGAAGTAAAAAAGATGGTTATTATATTCACCTACATATTTACTATTTATAATTCTTGCTGTCTTCCTATAAATTCAATTTTTTATCTCTTCCCTTTTCCCTTCAAACTAAAAATGTCCTTTAGCCTTTCTTGTGCTGCATATCTACTGGCAAGAAATTCTCTCAGCTTTAAACCTGAAAATGTTTTTATTTCACTAGTTTTTAAAGGATAGTTTTGCTAGATATAAATTTTGGGATAGATAGGTATAATTCCCCCCCACCACCACCACCCTCCCCTGGTAGTTTAAAAAATGTTCATTTATTGTCATCAGATCTTCATTATTTTTAATGAGAAATCAGACATCATTTGTATCATTGTTCTCATTATGTAATGAATCTTCTCTCTGGCTGCCTTTCAGATTTTTCTCTATCTTTAACTTTTAACAGTTTTACTGTGAGAGGCCTAAGTATAGTTTTCTTTACATTTAACTTGCTTGGGATTCACTAAGATTCTTTAAATGTTGGTTGATGATTTTTACCAAAATTGAGACATTTTCCACCATTATTTGTTTAAATATTTTTTATGTGTCCCAAACTACTCTCCTCTTCTTTGGGATAACTTGACATCTCACAGGTTACTGAAGCTCTCTTCAGGTTTTTTAATCTGTTTTTCTATATATTCTCGAGATTGGATTTTTAAATTGATCTGTCTTCAAATGTATTGTCTCTTCTACAGTCTCCAATATGTTTAAAGCTCACCCAGTGAATTTTTTCTACTTCAGATACTTGCATTTGGTTCTTTTTTTCTTCTTCTTATACAGTTTCCATGTCTCTGATAATATTCCCCTCTATTCAGTTCTTATATACATCTTTTCCTTTAAGTCTTTGAGCACACTTACAATAACCATTTTACAGTCCTCTTCTTATAATTCCAACATCTAGGTTTTCTATGGGTCTGTTTCTATTATTTGGGTTTTCTATACTTTTTAAAGTCATAGTTTTTAGTTTCTTCTGCTGCCCACCAGTTAAATTATGTGTAAACTGTTATGGATGATACATTATAGGGACTCGGGATTATGTTGTCTCCTATTAGGGTTCTGAGATTTTTTTGTGGCAGATAACTCAATTACTGGCAGACGCTTTTGATTCTGTTGAGATTGGTTTTGTTCTTTGTTAGGATAGGTCTATTTCAGATTTGTTTAACTCCTAGCACATGGCCCTTACTCTCTGGTATAGTTTGTGAGATTATGTGCTCAGTAAGTTCTGCACTCTGAGATGGAAGTCCACCATCACCTGGCATAAACTCAGCCCTAAATTATAGCCAACGTGCTGCCAAAGCAGGCACATGCTTAGCTCTCAATCTTGCAGCAGCCACTTTCCAGCGGACCTGTACATGTGCCCTATACATGCACAGCCCAACACTCAACTACGAACTTGTAAACAATTCTCCCACACACATGTAGAAACTGCTCTGCATAGTTCCCTGCTCTCCATTACCCTGCTCCACAAGTTCTAACCACTTTGGCATCTCCAAATTCCAGTCACTCTCTCAGCTCACTAAGCTCATCATTGATACTTTCCTTAAGGGTCTGTGCTTCCTATGCCACAATCCCAAAAGTGCCCTCAGGCAGAAAGCGAGGTGAATATGAGGCTTCTGCGATAATTCCCTTCTTTCAAAGATTACATTCTTGTGTTACCTGTTGTTCGGGTCCTGAAAACAGTTTTCTTATGCATTTAGAAGTCCGATGTACTACCCAATGCCCTACAGAGTCCTCATACATTTAGTCCAATTTTATAGGTGTTTGTCGTAGAAGGGTAAAGTTCATCATGGCTGAAAACAGAAGTCTGGGCTTAGGTTTTAATAAAGCAGATCCTGGCATTGATGCCATGCCATCCCACCAGCCCGTGAACTGATCCATCTCCGCAGGGTAAATTTCTGTTGAAAATCAAGGTTGGAGTTGATGCCAACCAAGCCTAACTACCCATCTCTGTCTGGAGCCTACTCTTTGTGTTGTCTGACCCTCATAACACTCAAGAATGCCAGGAAGTCTTGGCCACTCTTGTGCCGTTTAAAGGGGACAAAAATGTGTATTTGTAATAATTGTGAGTCATCAAGGAAAGATGAAATCCCACTCCTTGCACCCCATTAATTACATCATAGATTTACATAATGGGCATAGGTAGATTTTAATCAGAAATGGCTAGAATAGTTATGATGAGGGAGCATATAACTATGATGTCCCCTACTGGGGAGTGAGCCCTCATCCCGGGCATGTGCCCTGACCAGTAATTGAACCATGACCTCCTGGTTCATGGGTCAATGTTCAACCACTGAACCACACTGGCTGGGCCATTTGTGGTGTTCTTAATGTCTATTCATGACATGGTTATCCAGGCTGTCCTCCAAGCCAGAAATCTCCACTGACTTCGGTTTTCAGAGGATCATATGGAAGCTGTGCAAAGAGTGGATGAGAGGAGGGGTGGTGGTTGAAGCAGAGAGAACATGTATGAGGCTATTAGAGTGGTCCCAGCAAGACAGAGAGAATGGATGAGTATCTTCCTCATAAATGTGACCATGTCCCATTCTGTCACTCTTCTGCTTCAAAACCTTCATTAGCTCTCTGTTGCTTATGTGGGGACAATACAGGAGGGGACAAAAATAAGTTTACAGCAGTGAGTACACAAAACACAGTTCATTCTTATATTATTATTTATTAATTTTTGTATTTTTTATACAAACAGCTATAAACCTACTTTGCCTCACCATGTCTGTAGATCACCTGGCTTTCACTAACCTTCACCACTTCATTGGTTCTTTGTCTATATCTAAAGTTATTTAATAGTGTTTACCTCATAAGGCAACAATGGAGGTCGATGAGATAATGTATATAAAGCTCTCGACCCAATGCTTTATGCTAGTAAAATCAATAACTAATAACTTGTTATTGGTATTAAGACTAAACTCTTCAGTTTGACATCCATAAAATTAAATTCAGTGTTTGTACCTCTAGCACCTGCAGCCTAGTAAGGAGTCACTAAATATTTGTTAATGCATGGAGCCTTCCAAGACCAAGAGAGACACGAGGCCTTTAAAAATCGGAAATAGAAATATCACTGGGTTGTTAATTTAAATGTTTTTGTAGAAGCAAGCCAGGTGTCCATAGCAAAATAAATGGGTAAAGAAAATGTGGTATATGTACACAATGGAATATTATTCTGCCATTAAAAGGGAAATCATGCCATTTGCAACAACATGAGTGAACCCTGAGCATTATGTTAAGTGAAATAAGTCAGACACAGACTACCAGATCAAATACCATATGCCCTCACCTATATGTGGAATCTGGAAAAACAAAACAAAACTTAACTCATCAGTACAGAGAACAGATTGGTGGTTGCCAGAGGCAGGGGTTGAAAATGAGAGAAATGAGTGAAGGTTGTCAAAAGCTATAAACTTCCAGTTAAAATAAATAGTTCCTAGGGATATAATGTACAGCATGGTGACTAGTTAACAACAATGTAGTGTATATTTGAAAATATGTTTGTTTGGAGAGTAAACCTTAAAAGTTCTCATAACAAGAAAATAATTTGTAACAGTGTAGTGATGGAAAAAAAGTTTATTCAATATTAATTCATTTTTGGATTAACAGTTTACTTTGTCCTATAATCAAAGTCTGTGAATTTGTTGCTTTTTTAACTGTTTGTAAGAAATTGGTATACATATGATATAAGCATAAATTCATATTTAAAAAGGATTCCAAATAGTGGGGCAATCAGCTGACATCTGAAAATTCTGTCAGGGTGATATTACCTGAAAAAGCAAAATGTAAAAGTACATATGCTTGGTATAATTGTATACTACTTTTACAAGAAGTAGGATAGATAACACAGGGTGTTAGGCTTCAGGCTCTGAATTCGGATTGCCAGAGTTGAAATGTTGCTCTACTCTTGGCTAGCTGGGTAACTTTAGACAAGTCGCTTCATCTTTCTGCCTTGGTCTCCAAATCCATAAGGTTGCTGTAATAATAAATTACTAGTAATGTGCATAAAATGCCTAGAATAGTGCCTGGCACAGAATAGGTACTCATGAAATTTTAAGTGCTGTTCAATAACAATCCAGTTCTTTGGAAAAAAATCTGTATGAGCACATTTGCACATATTTTGAAAAAAGACCAGCAGAAAATGTCAGCAGTGTTTCAATTTTCTGCACATAGGATTGCTGATATGAAAATATCCTATCTAATAAAAGAGTAATATGCAAATTGACTGTACCTCTGCTACACCCACAAGCCACACCTACCAGCAAATCAGGAGCATGTATGCATATTAACCCAACCAAGATCGCTGTTGCCACAGAGTGAGCAGGAGGCTTCGGTTTCTCCCGCAATGGAGGAAGCCAAACTTTCTGCCTGCCCTGGTGGGCCCAGGCCTCTGCTCAAGGCTACAAAGTTTCAATTATAGAAGATAAATAAATCCCAAATACCAGGGCCTCTGCTTGCATCGCCGGGGGGCATGGCCGGCCTGCAAACCACCACAGGACCCTCGCCCAGGCTGCTCCATGCTCCAAGGGAACCCCCACCCTGATCCGGGACACCCTTCAAGGCAAACCAGCTAGGCCCCACCTGTGCACCAGGCCTCTATCCTATCTAATAAAATAGTAATGTGCAAATTGACCATCATTCCAACACACAAGATGGTTGCCCCCATGTGGTCAAAGATGGCTGCCCCATGTGGACACTAGATGGCCGCCACAAGATGGCCAGCAGGGGAGGGCAGTTGGGAGGGACCAAGCCTGCAAGGGAGGGCAGTTGGGGGCGATCAAGCCTGCAGAGGAGAGCAGTTAGGGGTGACCAGGCTGGAAGAGGAGGGAAGTTGTGGGCAACTGGGCTGGCAGGGAAGGGCAGTTCAGGGAGACCCAGGCCTGCAGGGGAGGGCAGTTAGGGGCAAACAGGCTGGCAGGGAGCAGTTAGACATCAATCAGGCTGGCAGAGGAGTGGTTAGGGGGTGATCAGGCTGGCTGGCAGAAGCGGTTAGGGGCAATCAGGAAGGCAGGCAGGCGAGCAGTTGGGAGACAGCAGTCCTGGATTGTAAGAGGGATCCCAGATTGGAGAGGATGCAGGCTGGGCTGAGGGACACCACCACCACCCCACCCCACCCATGCATGAATTTCTTGCACCGGGCCTATAGTTTTTAAATAATTTTCTGTGTTTCTTGCTTATAATTATAATCAGGAGCAGCCATAAACATGACACTTGTTGAAATTCATCAGGCCCACATTTGCGATCTGTATATTTCCACCAGCCCTTCTTCCTCTCCGCAAGCGTGACATCTCACCTAGCTAAAGTACACTTATTTGCCTGAGCCTTGCACCTGCGAATTGCTTCATAGGTAGAAAGGCATAGAATTAGAATCAAAGCAAGGAAAATGAGGAAGTTACTCATGTTAAGAACTTGTTTGTCCCCTTGAATCTTTTTCTGTGCATCTTGACTGCTTTCGGATCCTAAGCAGCTGGGCCTCTGCATATGTTCATCAGGGGGAAAATTATTAACATATTCATGTATTTTAGGACTTTTATAACTTCCAATTTTGGTCTCAGCTGAGCTTTTTTCTTATGCGAAATGTTTTGTATTGTTAAAACATGGGCCTTCTTTTTGAAGCTATCTTTTTCTCATGCAGGGAGTTCGCCTGGCGTGATCCCGAGTTGCCTGAGGTCATTCACATGCTGCAGCACCAGTTCCCCTCTGTGCAGGCAAACGCAGCAGCCTACCTGCAGCACCTGTGCTTTGGCGACAACAAAGTCAAGATGGAGGTACAGGACCCAGTGCCTGGGCCGCAGGCAGAGGCAGTGCCTTTTCGTTTAGCAGTCCCATGCCTGTGTGCTTAAGAAATTACCAGGTGCCCTTTTAGAGGGATTCTGATACCAGGGACTCTTTCACTTCATAACTGTGCATTTCAGTATTTCTCAGAAAAAACTGGGATGAGTATATTTCTTAGAGTGCTTTTAGCACTTTCAAATTATGTGTCCACTCATTAGGTCATTTGTAAAAATATAAAACATAAAGCAAAGGTCAATTTAAAATGCATTTATAAAGTATTTTTTCATAAAAATTATAGTATGTCTGAAACGAGTGAGCTCATGTATTTCATGAGATTCTGGTCAAGACTGGTGCCAACATACAATTAAGTAAAATTACAGAAGATTTATAACCGTTACTAATATTGAACATATAGGAATATTTTAGTTCACATTTTATGTTTTTTGGCATTTGCAGAAACACGGTGAGTCATTGGTTATTGGCTGGTGTCCTATATTATACAGATTATTTCTTTTAACATTTTAAGCCATTCCCCAACCCACTGCAATTTCACATAGAACTTAAGTGTTTCTCCTCGATTTAATATGCAAAACAACATACCAGTTGCAGACCTAAAGGTGGATGTAGTAAATAAAGTCTAGAAACGTTCACATAATATACTGATGAATTGACAAATGGAAGAAAATTTAGAGAGAGTAGCTTAGAGGAACAGTTCTAAGAATCCATTGACTTTAGTCACAGATCTTCTTCTGTGTGATCTCCAACCCTGCATGTAGCTTTGTTGTGTTTGTGTATTTGTTGTTTGCACCCGAGAGTGGAAGCACATCCCCTGTGTGTGTTCAGAGGGTTGGAGTAGGACTGTGCTACCTACACCTGCCATTAATCCACCTTGGTCTCCCTTCCCTTTTTTAAGCCATGAACTCAGGAAATGAGCTGCATCTTGGATAGTGTCCTTAACATTTAGAAAAGATGGGTTATGTAGAATGAAAAGTAAACTTTTGAAATTACCTGGCATTGTCCATTTCCTGTGATCTTTTTATAAAAGACTTTTGTTTGATCACTGCTGAATCTCATGTCACTTAGGCCTGGTACCTAATATTTCTCATTCTAGGTGTGTAGGTTAGGGGGAATCAAGCATCTGGTTGACCTTTTGGACCACAGAGTTTTGGAAGTTCAGAAGAATGCTTGTGGTGCCCTCCGAAATCTTGTTTTTGGCAAGTCGACAGATGAAAATAAAATAGCAATGAAGAATGTTGGTGGGATACCTGCCTTGTTGAGACTGTTGAGAAAATCTGTTGATGCAGAAGTAAGGGAGCTTGTTACAGGTGGGTAAAGAATGTGATCTTGTCCTGGAGGAAATGCTGAAACGGCCTGGACTGTGCCCTTTTATAGTGCCTGGTAAAGGAGTTGGAGGCTGTAGATAGGAGATGAAATAGTGCTCACTACTGTGACGTAGGCTGAGTGTAACTTAACGTAATGATTCAGAAGGCTCTCCGGTGATGCTAGGATAGTTATGCTTTGATGCAAAATTGTCAGCTAACAGATGTCTTGTTCACAGAGGGCGTATGTCGTTTTTATTATGTATTCCATAGTAAATCTCCATTTAAAAAGACTGTCTCTCCTTTATTTTGAAAATAAAATATTACACTTAATGGATCAGCTGCCTTCCACTTCAGCTCAGCCCAAGTCCTAATGCCTGTGAGTACCTCAGATGCTTTCCTGGGACCTGGGGATGAATAGAACTCAGTCCCTGCCCTCAGGTAGCACGCAGACTCGGGAGGAACATGAGGTCCTGTGGATGGCAGTGAAAAATGGCAAGTTAAAGGACTCATTAAAGAGGCATTGGGCTCTAGCTGGTTTGGCTCAGTGAATACATCGGACTATGGACTGAAGGGTCCTGGGTTCAATTCCAGTCATGGGGACATGCCTGGGTTGCAGGCTTGATCCCCAGTAGGGGGTGTGCAGGAGACAGCCAATCAGTGTTTCTCTTTTATCGTTGCTGTTTCTCTCTACCTCTCCCTTCCTTTCAATAAAAATACATTTTTTAAAAAAAAGAGGCATTGCGAGCACAGAGCATGAATGGGTAGGGAAGTTCCCTGTTTGACATGAAACTGAAGTTGTCCTAAAGGATGAGGAGGTTTTGGCTGGGTAAACAGGGGAGATACTTCAAGTCATAAGCAGAGGTTCAGAGCCAGCATGGGAGGGATGTAAAGTCAGAGGTACCAGCCAGAAGAGGATGCTGAAGGGAGACCAGGCCAGAGAGAGATGCAGGCCTTGTTTGGGGAACCCAAATGAGGGGTCTGTGTCCCACATACAATGGGGATGGTGGCAGGGCAGGGCAGGTTTGGGCTTTTAACCACATTCTTCCTCAGGCAGCAGATGGAGGGTTGATTGGAAGGGATGAGCCTAGCATCTGAGAGGCCTATGAGGACTTCAGGAGTCTAAAGATAACAGCTTGAGCTCTATCAATAATATAAGAGGTAGGTGGTGCAGAAAAGGGAACACTTGGAGAAATATTCATGGACAAGGCATGACGGAGTAGTGTGAAGAGTGAGAAACCAGGAGGAACTGAGCAATATGTCTCAAGAAATTGGACATTGCAACACCATCAGGTAGATGCAAAATGCTCAGTCAAGGTGAAAGAAAGATTCTGCCGGAGGGCAAATGAACGGCAGCATTATTTATCATAGAGCATTAGTGGGAAATATTGAGTGTTCATTGGTAGGCAAATGATTAAGTAAATGGCAGTATGCTCACCCAATGAAAGCATATACAAAGTTAAAATAAGTATATTAAAGCGATCTATAGCAACATGGGTAAATCTCCAGAAATATTATGATACTGTTTTTATAAAGTTTTTAAATATGCAGGTAGAGGCTTTAAATTATTTTTGATATATGCATATGCAATAAAGTTAAAAGTTTTCATTGGAATGATAATAGATTCATGATAGTGGTTATAGGATGGGGGGATTGGAGAAACTGAGAATCGGGGCTATAATCTAGATTTGTGTCTTTAAAAAGGAAGTAATTTGAAACGAAACAATTACTGTTTAACAAAGCTTGATGGTAGATACCTAGGTGTTGTTTTATAATTGCTATGCTATTTGTCATGTTTGAAATATTTAAATATTTTTAACAACTTTTTTTTTTTTCAAAATTAATCCCTTTGCCTACTGGCTTTTTTTTTTAATTTAATAAATCTTTATTGTTCAGATTATTACAATTGTTACTCTTTTTTTCCCCCATAGCTCCCCTCCTCCCAGTTCCCACCCCTCTACCCTTACCCCCCCCACTGTCCTCATCCATACTTGTACGATTTTTATCCAGTCTCTTCCCTCATCCCCCACACCCCTTTGCCCCCAAGAATTGTCAGTCCACTCCCTTTCTATGCCCCTGATTCTATTATATTCACCAGTTTATTCTGTTCATCAGATTTTTTTATTCACTTGATTTTTAGATTCACTTGATAGATATGTATTTGTTGTTCATAATTTTTATCTTTGCCTTTTTCTTCTTCTTCCTCTTCTTAAAGAATACCTTTCAGCATTTCATATAATACTGGTTTGGTGGTGATGAACTCCCTTAGCTTTTTTTTTATCTGTGAAGCTGTTTATCTGCCCTTCAATTCTGAATGATAGCTTTGCTGGTTAGAGTAATCTTGGTTGTAGGTTCTTGCTATTCATCACTTTGAATATTTCTTGCCACTCCCATCTGGCCTGCGTAGTTTCTGTTGAGAAATCAGCTGACAGTCGTATGGGTGCTCCCTTGTAGGTAACTAACTGTTTTTCTCTTGCTGCTTTTAATATCTCTCTTTGTCTTTTGCTCTTGGCATTTTAATTATGATGTGTCTTGGTGTGGTCCTCTTTGGATTCCTTTTGTTTGGGGTTCTGTGCGCTTCCTGGACTTGTAAGTCTATTTCTTTCATCAGGTGGGGGAAGTTTTCAGTCATTATTTCTTCAAATAGGTTTTCAGTATGTTGCTCTCTCTCTTCTTCTGGCACCCCCATAATTCTGATGTTGGTACGCTTGAAGTTGTCCCAGAGGCTCCTTACACTATCTTCATATTTTTGGATTCTTTTTTCTCTTTGCTTTTCCAGTTGAGTGTTTTTTGCTTCTTTGTATTTCAATTCTTTGACTTGATTCTTGGGATCCTCTAGTCCGCTGTTGGATTTCTGTATAATATTTTTTATTTCAGTCAGTGTATGCTTAATTTCTAGTTGGTCCTTTTTCATATCCTCGAGGATCTCACTAAATTTATCGTCCTTTTCTAGAAAATTCTTGAAAAACCTTATAGCTGTGGTTTTGAACTCTATAGCCAGTCGTTTGCTTTCCTCCGTTTCTTTCATTTGTGATCTGTTTCTTTGTCTCCACATTTTCACTGCTTCCCTGAGTTGATAGAGTGGCTTTGTATGCTAGGTGTCCTATAGGGCCCAGTGGCTCAGCCTCCCCAGTTACCTGAGGTGGACACTCTCGGTGTACCCCTTTGTGGCTGTGTGCACAGTTTTGTTGTAGTTAAGCCTTGATTATTGTTGGTATCACTGGGAGGAATTGACCTCCAGGCCAACTGGCTGTGAGTATCAGCTGTGTCTACGCTGGGAGAACTTCTGTGCTGGAGACACACTTATGAGACAGGACTTGCAAAAGCCTCTGTGCTCAGCTTGGTTGGGGCGGAGTATCAGGGCAGAGTAGACAGCATTGGTTTCCTGTCAGCCCTGCCCTAATAGGCCCCTGTGTCTCAGTGTCCTGTGGTAATCACTGCAAGTACCTCTGAGAGAAAGCTGCCCTCGAGTTTCACCCATTACTAGACAGTCCATTTTCTCCACGAATGAGTTTGCGTCCCCAGAGTCTCGCCCAGAACTGGAGTTCAGTGCAGTCAGGAGCTTTTGTCTCCCTCCCGCTTGAGGAAGCCAGCCACATACTCAGTTGCCCGCCTTCTCCGTGCACACGCGCGCCTCAGTACCTCTGTCTTCTGCAGCTCCTCTGAGTCTCAGTGTGCTTTTCTCTTTCCTGACAGTCCAGTTTCACCCCATATGAGTCTGGGTCCCCAGAGTCTTGTCCAGAAATGGAGTTCACAGTTGGGAACTTTTGTCTCCCTCCCTCTTGAGAAAGCCAGCCTCACACTCAGTTGCCAGTCCTCTCCGCGCGAGCGCCTTTACCTCTGCCTCCTGCAGCTCCTCTGAGTCTCAGTGTAGTTTTCTCTTTCCTTCTAGTTGTATAATTTCCACTCAGCCAGCCTTCCTGTGGTTCTGGATGATGTCTGCTTTGTCTTTTAGTTGTAGTTTTGAAATTGTTGTGCGTGGCATCCGTTTAGGTGTTTACTTATGCTGCCATCTTGGTTTCTCTGCCTCCTGGCTTTCACTATGAAATCAGAGCTGTAGGTTCTGTCAGTTACAGTTCAGTAACACTTGGGAATGTAACAAACCATCATGAATCTAATATTTCAAGGGAACTAATTTCCTCGTAAAATACTAGGTTCACCATACAAGTACCCTGCACTCCAAATAAGATACGAAACTTATGTACTCGGATTGTGCTGCCTGCCTTAATATTGTTTGAATATTAATGTTTTAACACATCTACTAGTAAATTGCATATTGATTTATTAGTATATACTCTATTTCTAAAATACTTTGAGACATCTCATCCTTTCACACCAAAAAATAAATTATTTACGCCTGCATATATATGTATGCATGTATATATACAAAATGAAAATTAGAGAAAGGTAAATAGAATTAAGAATATTCATCCTAGAAGTCCACACAGTCACTGTGGTATCACCCAGAACGTTGCCCTGTGCTCCCTGTTGGGAGGCACAGAGGAGACAGTGGTATTGCAGTCAGTGAGTGCCTTCTCTCCTTGTTTGATGTTTTGTTCCTTTCACTTCACACTTTTTGTGTATTGTCCAAGTATCTTCTCCCAGTAACATACCTGTGTAGCCAACAAGGCTGCCAACTGATGCACGTGGCTCCCCAAGGGGTCAGTGGTGATCCAGGGACCACAGCTCACCCTCAGATGTATTCTCTTTTGATTAACTAGGCAGATTAATGGTGACTTGGTTCTTACATTCTTACTGTGCAGCTTTCTTCTCATTGTCTGTCATAGGAGGAATAGGTCTCTGCTGGAGTTCTGTTTCTGAGGTGTTTGTCTCTGGGAGGAACAGTGGCAGGGACTTTTTGAGCTGAGTTCTAGGGGCTTGCAAGATGTAGTGATAAACAGGAAGAAAAGTATATGAAGGTTTCATGATTGTTTTTCATTTGAGAATAAATCAGATTTATTTGAAGTAGAGCCAGTCTTCACTACGAAGGGCTTTTATGTACTAATTTACCTGATTTATACTCTGGATGTGAGTACTAATTTAGATCTTTCCTCTATATTTTTCCATTTCCGTGTGGCTACAGTACTCATTGCTGTGAACATGAGCTGCTTTAAAACATGGACCCTGACCCCGAAAGGAGGATGTTAGTGTTTCCTAATTCCAAAAGAGCTATTTCCCTGAATAGATTATGTCGCTTCCAGTGTAACACTAGCACCAACCTCTTATTTCTTTTCTGGAAACAGCTGCCAATAGCTTTTAGGCTTTAAGAAGTATTTTTTGGCCATACTTGTAGGGTAGGGGAAATTACGAATTCTTTATGACTCTATCATTTTACCCCTAACAATTTATTCTGATATGTGGACTGATTACTTATGACATGCTCTCTTCAAAAGTAGTATTTGCTTTGGAATAGGTGTGGTCTGTGTGTAAACACCCAATTGCCAAATTTTAAGGAGCAGGCCAGAGGACTTCAGAAGTGAGTTCTAGTTCCAAAGGCTAGGTGTCAGCCAAGTTTAATGTCTTTATAAACATTATCTAGCTAACATGACATTACCAAGTCATAATATAAATCTAGCAGAGTTGCGTGTATATGACATCAAAAGATCTTTGAGCTCTTTCATTAACTCTTCCTCAAGCCAAGTACTCAAAAGCTGCCTTTAAATTACAGAAACACAAGGTTGGAGGGGAACCTCAGAATTCATTTTGTCCAGTTAGCCATGGATCCCATGTACAGCTTTCACACACACCGTCACTGCTTGAACCCACAGGGACAGGGAACTCATTACTTCATGAAATTAAAGCTGAGCAGCAGGGTTATTCAAAAGCAACAAGGAGACATTAAGTGTGACTTGAGAAAAGGAGGAAGGTGTGCCCTCAGGAGCTCATTTTGCTAAGCAATGGCCCTGAAGGAGAAGACCTATTAGCCCCATCTACAAGTGGCTGACATCTAACTAGCTTCCCATCTATCTCTTAAGCAAGAAAGTGTGTCCCCATCTGAACCATCCTCATTAAAATATGTGTGTTCCAAAATCGGTGGCAGGGTGCATGTGACCCTGTCACCCAGTGTTCCATATCAGCTGCCCATCTCTATAAAATCCCCGTTGTAAATAGAACAATATCCTTCCAAATTTCAGTGTTCTGCCACTGTCTTCTACAAATTACTGTGGCCCTGGCCAGCCTTGCATGATGCTCGGACTTTGTAGGTGTAGCCTAAGAATTGTTTTTGTGGGTTTTTTAAATATATTTTTATTGATTTCAGAGAGGAAGGGAGAGGAGAGAAAGATAGAAACATCAGTGATGAAAGAGAATCATTGGTCGGCTGCCTCCTGCACACCCCCTACTAGGGCTTGAGCCCACAACCTGGGTATATGCCCGGACTGGGAATCAAACCGTGACCTCCTGGTTCATAGATTGACACTCATCCACTGAGCCATACCAGTTGGGTGCCTAAGAGTTCTTCAGTGCAAATTACATTCAACTTAGGATCATGGAGTAATGAAGCACAATGAACTGATGTGTTCACAATATTGTACTATTTGAAGAAATTACTATCCCTTTGAAGCTAGGTGTTCTATTATCCTTAATATCAAGTAATTCTACCTAATTAGTAATCCAAGCCTTTTTCCCTAGTCCCCTTTGTTTCAGTTTGACATTTTTATTGTACTTAAATGAAAAAAATTTAGCTATTTTCTTTGAAAGATGCCTCGCCTTTGCTTTAAATTTAATGACTGCCCAGGGCCTACCTTTTTGGCCACATCTTTATGCAGGTAAATAAAAGGAAAAATGTTTTTTGCCAAGTGTATTTTTGCAAGACTGTTGGGCTGTCACTGTTAATTAAAATAGTTCCCTAATATGTAACATGATATTTCTGTTTTCTTCATTGTGTTGACCATTTCCAGGTTGAAACCTAATGGACGAATTTTTAAATTTTTTTTTTTTTTTTTTTAGTAATTGTTAATATATGTGGGTGCTCAGGGTGAGGTTGCTTTTTTTAAAAAAAAAGAAAGCACAGGTACTTGAAAGCTGGATGAAGTATGGTTTCCCCCATTGGGTTATAAGATGGATGAATGCTGGGCCACAGACTGTGGATGGAAAGTAGGAACATCTTGTCGCTAGAAAAGAACTCATTTGTTCAAGATAATTAAGTAGTGTTCCTAAGCTAGGAAGTATGAGTTTCAAGGTTTTAAGCATCCTAAAAGCATAATTTTTAAGACTATAGAAATGGAAGATATTGCACAGAATCTAGAGGCCTGCCTTTTAATGAAACAAATGTCCCCAAACTATCACATGTCTCTTACCTCCATTAACACTGGTGTCAAATACCAAAAAGTAGCCTTTGTTCTTGAATAATAATAGACTTTTTAACCAGTTAACTGTCACGATATTTTGAATTTAATTAAAAAAGGTCCACTGCTTGCATCTATAGATGCTTATGGCGTACAAGTGGTTAAAGTGGCAGCTATATTCATATTACTTCCAATTTAGTAAGTGATTAGTCGTCCATATGGCTAAGTAAAACGTTTCTACACATTTATTTTAAATTTTTTGGATGCCAGCAGTAGATTCCAGATACTATGCAGAACATGAAATGAGGCATATTCCTTCCTGGTCATTAGCTCCTGTTTCTAATTAGACAGTAGATAAATAAGAAAATGAGTCATGCACTAAGGAAGGGCAGGTGGACAGGCTAAAGTTCAGCAGACAGCAGAGCATCCTGTAAAGAGCCAGGGGTTTAGTGGACATGCATTTAGCCTTTTGGACTGTTACCTGCCATTGGAGGATGAAACAGTTTACTGAACATGAACCCTTGGCCTTATTAATGTGCCATTAAAACAGTCATTTGTTCTCTGATTCAGAGAGGAGTTGTTCTGTTAGTTTCTATGCTGCCTTTTCTGGGCCACTTGATTTTCAGGAGCTACATGGGTAGTTTTCTCAAATTTAGCAATATCCCCTTCCAATTCCCAGCCCAATTCAGTAGGATCTTTACTATTTGGCCCACTTTATAAAAAAGAGCAATAGAAATGTGTGCTTTCTTCTTTACTGAGCATTTCAAACCGTAGAAATTGGTCCTAAATAAAATTATAAACAAAAAATGTAATAGTAACAAGAAAAATGGTTTATTATAGATGGATAACTCCTAATTCAGAGTCACAGAACTTTGAGCTGGAAAAGACCCTAAATAAGTCCTCTGTCCTGCCCTGCACTCCCATATAAGAGAGGAGAAACGGGGTCCAGAGATTGAGTCCAGGTCGGGCTCCTGGCATGCAGGCGGAGCTCTTCCTTCCCTGACTCTGTCACTGCCCGCCCTGGCCATCCCCAGGCCACTGACACGTGCAGGGCAGGCACAGAATCTGAGGTGCCCATTGTCAGGTGTCATTTCCCTTGTTCTTTTAAATTCCCACCAGAAAGGTACCACATACCTCCTTTGAATTTTACCCAGGAATATAGAGAAGTATTGTTTAGCTTGGCCACTAGCACAGCCACATCAAACTAGTGATCAGGTGTAATCATAAAGCTTCATGTTGCTTAGAAAACACGGAAATGTGACATGGAGTACAACCTTCTGTCTGTGTGGGGACTTCTAAATGTTGAGCAGAATGATGCCGTCAAGCGGGGAGACTCGGAGGTCCTCTGTGAACTCAGGTGGTCAGCCACGTGTCAGAGTAGGTTTCTCAGCACAAGAACAGTCCCATAATGCTGCGCTCCCTTGGTAGACCAGAAAGCCAGTAAATGCACAATATATGAGGGTACCTCATAAACATCTAAAAAGAAGATGCCCAGGAGACCCTGATTCAGGTCCCTCAAGTTCTTTGCAGCGTTTAATCTGTAATTTCCCAAGGCTCAGGACTGGAGGCACTCCTGCCTCTAAGCTGTGAATACCAAACAACGAGGTTGAGGATTGAGTGCAATTACAGATGAATAAGCACATTCCTGGGAGAGGTAAAAGCACAGAACAGTGTAGAGGCCCTACTTCTGTGTCAGGAGCTGAAGTAACCTGAAGGACTACTGGGTGGCCTGGCTGCTGCCCTCTTGCTACCTCTGCATCAAAGCAATGCTCTCAGGGGGATTTCCCCTGCTGTGGCCTGTTCATGTTAACAAACTGCCCTAACAGACAAGACTGTCCTGTGCACCCCTTATGGCAATCTCAGTCAGCATTTTGGAATTGTAAACTGGTTTATTTTCCGTGGTCCAAGGTATGTGGGACTACACTATGTCATTAATGCTCTCAACCTACTCATGGAAAACTACCTAGAATAAAGATATTCAAATGCAAACGTGAATTTTTAAAGGAATCTCTAGAAATTGATAGATCTTGTCAAAGGTGCTGTGATCCACCTTTGTACCTGAAAAATCACAGGAACACAGGCTAGCGCTCATGTTCTTTAAAGACTAAAGATCTATCACTGGTGTCCATTAGCTGGGAAAAATCTAAACAGCGGGAGCAAGCCCCTTCAAATGGAGTATGTGGGCCGGGCCCCATAGCGTAACATTTGTGGCTCACACAGGTCGTCAGTACCACACAGCCAGCTCCTGGTAAGCCTCCTTCCCTCATATCACCTATGGACTCAACTCGCTACCTCTTCTGAAATCGGAGTGGTGACCACTGTGACCCCAGCTGGGGCTAAGTTAGCTTTCCCTGCGTGACATGGATTGTGCAGCAACCAGGTGATCAGGCAAGGCCCACAGGCCAGACTCTCCACCACTGAGGAGGCCAGCTATGCCAGACAGCAGGGGACTCAGCAGGCAGGCCCATCCTGGCAGCAGGGAGGATCAAGGAGCCACACGCCAGGCCTGTAAGCCAGGAACAGGCCTGCACGTTCACTGCTCTGAGAGTCGCTGCTCGCATTGCAGGAACCTCTGCTGAGATGATAGCATCTTGGGAACCCTGGGAGTAATGCTACACCACTGTGACTGGTTCTCCTCATAATTTATCCAGAGCCAAGTGTTTCTATCACTGAACACAATACTTTTCCCCAGTCTCATAGTAATTGCTTTCCCATTGTTTCAGTTCCATTTCATTTTCATGATTTGTTCACAGCCTTCCAGTACTGGTGGAAAGCTTGAATGGTGTGCCTGAAGCCACAAATGGCAGGCATTTTTTATTGCACTGCTCCCTTCCCACTCCCCCTTGGGTTGCCTCGTTTCTTCTACAGCACATATTCCCACACATGCCAAACTGCTGACTCAGCTTTGATGCCACCATCAGCTTGCATCAGGCTCCAGTTCTTATCACAAGTGCTCCCCCTCCCTCTTTGCCTTCCCACAGCACCCCTCCAGAGCCTCATCACATCCTCCCTAAACTGCTGTCCTGGGACAAAGGCCTCGCTGCCATCTCTGGAATGACACCTGTCCCTGTTCCACATTTCCCCACCTGCCAGTCAAACTGTTTCCCCATTCTCACCTCAGCCCCAGCCTCGAGGCTCCCCACTCTTTCTCCTTCCCCTGGTCTGGTCCACCTGGAAGGTTCTCCCTGCCCCTCACGCTCCATCCCAGATGTGGTGGTCTCCAGTCTTGCCAGACAGGTTCCCACACTCAGGAAAACCTGCAGGGAAAGGCAGCATGGTGTTGGGGAGTGAATAAGTGTGAGCTCAGGTCAGACCCACCTCTGGCCCCAAGCAAACCACCTCTCCCAGTACCAGCTTCCCTGGTGTGAAACAGTCCCCACTGCTTGGGGACTGTCTGTGCATGCCTGGCACGAGCAATGAGAGAGTCATGCTATTGCTCATCCGTGCTCGGGTGCTTTGCCCTGCTGCCTTGTGTTGTCACCATGGATCAGCCTGCATGTCTCCCTTAGAGCCAGTGGCATAAAATGAACAGCGCCTTTACCAGCACTTTCCACTGGGAACAGTGGAAGTATAACACAAGAGAAGTAATTCTGAACTTCCTACTAGCCATAATAAAAGGGAAGAAAAGGTGTTATTTCTTTTAATAATGTAGCCTCTTTAACCCAATAGCTCTAAATCACTTCACCTTATAAGCAGTATAAAAATTATTAATGGATGTTCCATAATTTTTTGGGGGGGTACCAGGCCTTCATAATCCAGTGTGTATTTTGTGTCTATAGCACACCTTTGGACTAGCCACTTTTCAGGTGTTCAGTAGCCACCTGTGGCTGACAGCTACTATATGTACTGCACATGTGGGTCTGTGCTAGTCTGGGTAAAAGTAATTGCATCTAAAAGGTATGAGGTACATGACTTTGATGGACAGGGATGCAGGTGGCCATACTGTGACAGAGTATAGTAGCCACACTTCACCAAAGTTTATAAAAACCATAGTGAGGTTAGGAGAGAGCTTCAGAGAGAAGAAATGGTGAAGTGTTTTTTGCTAGATCCTCAGTGTTTCAGCCT
The DNA here is from genome assembly GCA_026230045.1 of Corynorhinus townsendii. NCBI lineage: Eukaryota > Metazoa > Chordata > Mammalia > Chiroptera > Vespertilionidae > Corynorhinus > Corynorhinus townsendii. Next base: position 58,215,110 of record JAPDVU010000005.1, on the reverse strand, counting down.
GAAGCTTGTAGGGAATGTCTTGGAGGCAGGTGCTTATCGTCCTGATTTGTCATCCACAGACTGAGTTTATGAGATGCACACACTGATCCTCGGATGCAGTCTTCAGTCTTGAATTAAGTTTTAAATATTAGTCTGATATTTCTACCCCCATTTATCAAGACTTCTTGCAGGGTGGGTACACACGGCACCAGCTTGTTCCGAGAAGTCCACAGGTGCACACTTGCCAGGAGGGGACCAGTGCATCTACAGAAGTGTCCTCGGCCCCAGGGGTGTGGGGCATGGTTAGGACAGTGACTTGTCATGGCGTTCACTCTGTGCCAGGAACTATGGTGCAAGACCTATTGATCTGTTTTCTGAGTAGATACTCCCTACACCCTAGGGCTTGGGGACTTGAGCTTGCCTCATGGACATCGTGGGAAAGAGCATGACCAAAACAAGAATGTCAAGAACAGACACTGAGAATGAGGGTAGCTTGTGAATGAAATTGTAGGGTCGTGTCTAGTGGTGATACTTGAAGTGCACTCGGACTTTATTTTATTTTTCCTTTTGCGATGTCCAAGAACTCTTGTGGGTCTTTGTGGGTTTTTTCCATAATTAGGAAACTGGGAATAAATGTAATACCATGTAAAAATTATTAGTTTTTTATTTCTTTCATATCAGAAAAAAACAATTGTTTAGGGCGTTATGTATGTGTGCAACCAGAGAAATTGCATTTTCCAAATGTTCTTTGTTTGACTTTTAATGTTCTTTAAAAAATACATTTTTTAAAATAGTGCCATTATTTTAATTAATCAGTTAAACCAGTTTCTAATTTGACTGTAAAATTATCAGTTGGCTGTTAGAATAAGCTATAAAGCTAGTTTTAAACATGAGCTTTTTGGAAATTCTGCAGCATGGGTTTCGTGTAAAATGGTATTTTAATTACTTTTATTCATTCTTTGTGGGGAAAATGAACTTTCATCTCTCCTGGAAGTGTTTCATTATGGCTGTTGGCTATTTGTTGTGTGTACCTTTTCCTATGGTAGAGAATAAGCAGCATTTTCTAAAATAATAGCCATTAAATTCCTTAGGATCTTTTCTATTTTTTAATTGTTAATTTTATTGCAGATGTCCCCCAATTTCTCCCCATTAGTCCCCCTGCCCCTTCACCACACTATTGTGTTTGTCCATTGGTTATGCATATCCTAATATATAAAAAGTCAGGGGCCGCCACGACCGAAACAACTGGACGGACAACTGAACAGCAGGCTGTGTGGGGTGACAATGCCGGCAGGGGGGTTATGAGGGATGATCAAACGACTGAACAGCAGGCTGTGTGGGGCAACTAGACTGGCAGGAGGGTTAGTGAGGAACGACCAACAACTGAACAGCAGGCTGTGTGAGATGACCAGGCCGGCCGGGGTGGTTAGTGAGGGACGGCCAAATGACTCAACAGCAGGTTGCATGGGGCGACCAGGCTGGCGGTGGGGGTAGTTGGGGTTGACCAGGCCGGTGGGGGGGGGGGGGGGGGGGGCGGGCAGTTAGGGGCAATCAGGCCGGTAGAGGGGAGCAGTTGGGGGTGACCAGGCCCAGCCGGGGGGGGGGGGGGGAGCACTTAGGGGCAATCAGGCAGGCAGGCAGGTGAGCAGTTAGGAGCCAGCGGTCCCGGATTGTGAGAGGGATCCTGGATTGAAGAGGATGCAGGCTGGGCTGAGAGAACCCCCACCCCCCATGCACGAATGTTGTGCACCGGGCCTCTAGTATGTGTATAAGTTCTTTGGTTAATCTCTTCCCGCCCCCCTTCCCACCCCTCCCCTACCCCTACCCCCCCCCACCCACACACACACACACACACACACACACACACACACACCCTGATATATGTCAGCCTGTTCCATGCATCGATGCCTCTGGGCCTGTTTTGTTCATCAACTTATTATGTTTATTTGATTCCACAGCCTAGTATTTTCTAAATTAGTTTGTATATTTATATTCTTAGTGCTCACAACAAATAGCTAATTGCTTTAAATTAAACAAACACCTCAAGCTTTCTAAACTAAATCATAGTTTATTTTTAACTTTCTCTTTGGGAATCAGGAGATCATGCAGTGTGCTGCTAAATATTTTTAAAGCAAATTTTACATTAGAATGTTGGAGCTAAAGGTTTATCATGATGATGGAAAGTGCTTATCCCACAGCTCTGTACTTGCTCATCAGCCTTTCTATCTCTGGGAGTTTGTGTATCTTCTATTCATTACATACTTCTCTGGCAACATTCTTCCTGACCCATTAAATGAAGCCCTATACAGACTAAGGGGAGAGAACACTGTTTTATTACTACCTTAGTGGAATGGAGTGTACACAGGTGTTATTAGCTGGCCTTAAGAATGGTGCTTTTTACTTTTGAGTAGAAAAGCTAAATTAACCCATAACCAAGGCTTTTACGTTTAATTGAACCTTCTACATTCAATATTGGTTTATCAGAACAGGTTATTTTGGCTTTCCATAACCTTATTTTTGAAACAGAAAGTGAGGAAGAAAAGCCAGTATCTTCAGATTTGCTTTGATATTTGAAATGGCCAATTAAATCCACACCAAATGTCCTAGCTCTTTGTGTTGCGCAGTGAGGTGCAGGAGGGGTGGAATCATATGACTTACAGTGCAGATGGCAAATCTGCCTTTATGTGGGTCCCTTGAGTGCCACAGACTCAGCAAAAATTTTAAAAAACGACACACACACGCGTTTTTTTCTGGTCAAGAATAATTTTGAATGTTTTTTTGAAGTAGCAGAAATGAAAGCTTGAGTTTCTACACTATTACTGGTACACTGGTTTTATGGTCCATAAATCAACTCAGTTGACCAAAAGGTAGCATAATCAGCTTGTCTATTGAAGGGTTACATATTTTGAGCAATTTAACAATTTATAATTGGACAACACTGATCCTTTCTTGTTAGAAGTTTGAGGAATGGGAAGTTTGGCATGTTGATTTGAAGAGATGGAGCAGCAATGGGATTCTTCTATACCCATAGCTAAAATAATAGTTTCAACAACCATCTGTTTGAGACTTCATGTGAAAGGCAGGCAAAACTACGCTGGCAAATTACCTTAAAGATCCAGAATTTTGTTCTGACCTTCTCCTCATAGACCTTAAAGACAGCCCTGAATGCAAGGGAGATAATATTTGATAGCTAAGTTTGACAGTCAAGGAAATAAAGGGGAAATCCAAAAACAAATAGAATATATTAAATTGGATCGATCAACAAATATTTTTGAGTAACTGTTATATTCCCTGCATATGTATAATAAGACATAAAAACAGGGTGATAGAGTTTTGTTCTTCAATATACTTGCCTAATACAAGGTAAATTAAAATTAAATTTAGAAATACAAATGCTTATCATCCTTTAAAAAATCATGTAAAATTTCAAGCCTTGCCCATCAGCTGTGGCTCAGTAGTTGAGTGTTGGCCCATGCATCAAGAGGTTGCTGGTTCCATTCCAGTCAGGGCACATTCCCGTGTTGCAGGCTCAATCCCCAGTAGCAGGTGTGCGGGAGGCAGCCAATCCATGATTCTCTTTCATCGAAGTTTCTATCTCCCTTTCCCTTCCTCTCTCTAAAAATCAATAAAAACATATTTTAAAATTTCAAGCCTATAAAATAAATGGGAAGTTAATTTTGTGCAGCTTGACTCTTTAAGGTATTATATGTAAAGCCCACAATTCCTGAGACAGAGTAAAAAAACAAACAGCAAATGATCATTATTCTTGTTTATATTGACTTATGGACATTGATGCTCTTCAAACCCATGAAGATGTAAAGGCTAATAGTAAACTGTAGCATGACATCTACACTAGTTGTTCTAAATGCCAAGTAAGAAAAAGAAAGCAGTACAGAATTCTTGTACCTACACAGAAAATCATGGAAAATTGCAAATCTGGGAAATAGCCTTTTACCAAAAGTGGGTCTTAGAGGCAGCCAGGAGTGGAGGCAGGACCCATGAAAAACAAGCTTTTCTGCCAACGATCAAAGAACTTCTCAGCCTCAACTCCAAGCTCCAATGCACTAAAGAACCACCCCCTTAGTCATATTTTCACCTGAAGTTTGTGACTCACGCTGTTTAATTTTCTGCAGAGAGATCTAATTTTATACCTGGAGTCTATATTATGATAGGTTTTGCTTATTACAAGCCTTACCTTGCTGTTAAGTTTGCTGGGATGCACTTACTTTGTGAAGTATTAGAAACTGCAGCTCTCCCTACATGATGAATTTTGTGGAGTGAGGAATTTGAAAGCTTTGACAGAGAGATAACTTGCTCTGATGGCATTAGGAATCACATGCCATAAAACTGTCAGCAGGGACAGTTATGAAATGACCTTTGTCCACCAGAGCCTGGGCTCTGGCCCTTGCTGGCCTGTGGTTGGCTCATGCCCCGGGGGCCCCATCGGTGCCCTGGGAAGAGTGTGGTTGGCCTTGTTAGCAGGAAATGTTAGAACTCCATTCATGGCACCCTTCATGCCTCGTCCCATTCCGTCTTCTGTCTTGCTTCCCATCTCTTGTTATTGGGGTTGGACAGACCTCCAGAGATTCATCTTTAGCTCCCAGGCCCCTTCTGTGGTCATCAGTCCTCTAATCCTTTTCCACTAAGACAGTGCTTTTCAAATGTCTTTGGGACACGAGACCCTTTTTAAAACAGAAACACCCAAAGAAACCTAATCTTGAGGAGAGATTAGTATGGAGCCGCTCTGGGTGAACTGGATGGGGATCATGAGCTCTACCCTCAGCACTCCCCGATTCCTCACAGGGCCACCCCTGAGTCCCGCAAACGCCCAGAATCCAGGTAGCACAGTGTAAAACCATTTTATGTAGAAACGTACAGCCCATTTCCTCAGAATCCACGGAGGACTAACTCTGCCTGTGGAATTTGAGTTTGGTCCGTAAGCACCGGTAAGACCTCCCTGCTCTGTGCCACCTGTGGCTACACAAGCAATGATCTGTTGTGGTGGGAAGAACAAGGTTTCAGAGACCAAGCAAGGTCTTCCCTTTTCCTCATTTTGAACTCTTCCCCCTCTCCCCACCCATGTCCCTCTCCAGGCCTGACTAGATGGGCTCTGCTAAGGCAGAGGTCCTGAAAAACTGTGGTTCTGGTGGGCTCTCCAACAGCAAAGGGTAGGAGCAGAGGGAACAAGGGAAGTCCAGATACAGAAGCCAAAGCCACGTGAAAGAGGAGAGGAGCAGGCACAGTGTGGAGTAGAACACAGGACCCACACCTTTTCCCAGGGTGGAGCCGACCATTCCCTCCACCACATCCCCACACACCCATGTGTCCAGGTCAGGGTAGGCTTTCAGGCAAGGGATGGTCCTCTTGGTGAATAGTCAGAGTATTGCTGCACTACCTTCTTTCTAGCCCTTTGCTTTTACCTCTTTCCTCCAAAAAGAATAAAAACTTTTGTCAGCTCTCTGGACCACCCTCCCTCATAAAGGGTCCTGTGCTGTTTCTAGGCTGGCTCCAGGGTCCCTACATACTATCCTTGTTGCTGGCCCATACTCTTGCTCAGTCACAATCACAAGCCTGACCTGCCCCCACGGACATGGCAGATTTTGTTGACTCCTTCCCTTCCACCGGCCGAGTGTTGAGGGTTCTGAGAGCACTGTGGAGACCTGAGCAGCTCGCCAAGGATACATCAGGCATGCATGGTTCTGAGGCCTCGGCCACAAAGGAACTGCAACTTCTCTTCCACCTACTTCCCTCTTACTTAGGAAAATGCATTGATGTGAAAATGACATTAGAGTAGATGTAATCTTGAAGTTGCTCTTAGAGTAATTATTAGAAAATATGTGTGCTACAATAATTTAAGCCACCTCATAGTTGACACAGATATGAAGATAATCTAATGTGCTTACAATTTTAATAGCATTCTAATAAGCTCTATTTTAGGTCTTTTGTCCTAGCAATCTTGTTATCAGTTACAGTATGGTGACTTGATTTCTTGAGGTTCATCTGTATCCAAACGGAGTGGCAGTAACTTGCACTTCTAAAACACATGGTAATAAAACTCTTAAAGTGGAAATAGAAATATCCAAACCTTATCTAAATAAATATGAAGCAAATGTAGCCACCCTCTGTGCCATTAAAGCTACTGCATTAAGTGTGAGCATCCCAGTACCAAAAGTAAAAAGAGAAAGCATGATGAGGAGAGACATGTCAGTCTTTTGAGAAAAAGAAACTTATTCCAAGTTCTAAAAATGGTTTGTCTCACAGAACATTGAACGAAAGGGAAAACGCAATGAATGGCAGTTTTATGACAATCATAGATGCCTTATATTATGACCTGTGATTGGATTGTGCCCCTCACCTCACAGAGCAACTAATTTGCTTTGCAAAAGCCATGGTTTTCTTGCCTGATTGATACATAGGCTCTAAAACTTGAGAGAAGGACTATCCCAGCTTTGTAATAGTGCCAGGAGCTCACATATGTCCATTTGACATTCATCAGGGGTCCAGCCCAGCCTGGATGCAATGGATTAGGTTTAGAGCAGACTGGGTTCACATCAAAGCTGGTATGTTTATTTCGTTACTAAAACAGCATCTTTCATTGATGATTTGCTGTCTAAAATCTCACTTTTAGGAGTTCTTTGGAATTTATCCTCATGTGATGCTGTAAAGATGACAATCATTCGAGATGCTCTCTCAACCTTAACAAACACTGTGATCGTTCCACACTCCGGATGGAATAACTCTTCTTTTGATGATGATCATAAAATTAAATTTCAGACTTCACTCGTTCTACGTAACACAACAGGTTGCCTGAGGTAAAGTCTTTATCTTCTTTTTTTTTTCTAATGAATTCAGTGATTAAATTATAGGAGGGTTTAATTCATTTTGTTAACACCTACCTAAATTTTCAAGTTTGTTTCAAAATGTAGGCCACTAGACTTGGTTATCCTGTGAAGAAAACATCATGAGCTCAGACTAGGAGCCTGAAAGACATTATCTTATAAATGACTCTTCTGTGATTTAGTCAAAGGGCCTTTCAGTCTGAAATTCTGCCAAAATTCCTGCATTTTCCACTTCAACAGCATTTTTCTGGTTATCACATCCTGATTCCTAATGTTGTAGCCTGGTTTTTAAGTTCAAAATGTGATGGTTAAAGCAATTTTGTTTTTAAAAGAGTACAAAGAGGTGTGTGGTTTAAACAGTCATTGGGTTCGATTTTTATAAGTAAATGAAAACATGCCCAAGTAGTATTTTCCATCTTTATCTGTAGCATGTAGACTCCATAAAGCCTCCCTTAAGTGTACTCAGTATTGCTCATTAGTTGCCATTCACACTCTGAGCTCAATTTCTGCCCAGTTTCCCTGGCTTACAGTGCCCGGGACAGAGCAGCCTGGCACCTGGCTTCCCATCCCCCTCTGAGCCTCAGTATCCTCATCTTTAGGGATAATAGTACCACCTCAGAGTTGTGAAGAACCAGCTTGTGTAAAGTGCTTAGCGTTTTACTAGTATGTGACACAATTTGATGCCTAAACATCTCTGCAACAGAGAGCTTGGGAGAGGCACAGGGAGGCCTGGCTGCTGCTCTGAAGCCTTTCACTGTTGTGACAGGTGACTGTCAGCCCCCTCGATGGTGGGGGATGGCAAGGGTCAGGACCCTGGAAAACAGGCCAGCTCCCTAACTCAGATGCCTGTGTCTAAAGGCAGCTCCTATCACCTACTGGTCATTTGTGGAAGCGGCATCTCATTCTCCCTGCACCTGGATCCAGGGAGGCTGCGATTACTCCTCAGCCAGCCTGCCAGACTTCGAGGAAGGCCCTGGGGCTGGACATATGCCCAGGGGCAGGACACACGCCCAGGATTTCCAGTGGTTCATGGTTATAAACATTTGTGAATGCCTTCATTGTGGAATCCATGAGCAATATAGACTAGATCCCTGCTCATGTTCTATTGGGGAAGACAGACAAACAAAAGTCACAGTAGGTGCCATTAAAAAAATAGGGTGGTGTCAGAGTTTTTAGGGGATTATTTTGAATATCAGATGGTCTCTCCCAGGAGGTAAAATTTAAACCAAAGATCTGAAAATCCTAAAGAGCTACCCATTTGAGGGTGGGGCATCAGGAGGACGGCAGTTTGAGGGTTTGAGGCAGCAGTGATGCGAAGCATAAAGACTCGGGCAGGAATGGTCAAGGCGCAGAGTGGAATCAGATTATGTAGGATTTTTTAAATCAAAGATGGAGTTTGCACTTTATTCCAAGTGCCATGGGAAACCATCAGAGGGTTGACTCATGGGATTGATGGACTGGTTTCTGGCTGTGGAGAACTGAGTGTGGGCAACATAGAGACAGAAGACGAGGCTGCTCAGTGAATGACCCAGACAAGGTGACAGTGGCCTAGACCAGGCACTGGGGAGAGGTAGGCAGATGTTGAGGGAGGGGGGAGCGTTTCATGGAGGGAGACCTGGCAGGGTTTGCTAGTGTACTGGATATCAGGGCAAGGGAAAGGGATGATAAGATAATGATTTTGGAGTTTATCCTTCTCAGTTTCCTCATAGGTAAAAGGAGAGAATAATAGTAACTGTTTCACAGGATTGTTGTGAGGAAGCCATGATTTGCTGCATATAAAGCAATTAGTAGACTAAGTGCCTGCCATGTAAAATTCCCAGTGTTTGTCAGTCATGCTTGTTATTTTAGACTCCCATGAGTCAACCCTCTGATGGTTTCCCATGGCACTTGGAATAAAGTACAAACTTTGTCTTTGATCTAAAAAATCCTACATAATCTGGAGCAACTAGGAACACAGAAGGGCTGTAGGTGAAGTCAGGGAGGAGAAAGGGCGGAGGGAGAGCAGGTGAGAGTGTTGGCCACGTCCATTCTGAGATGTCTAATTAGGTACTTATGTGGTAATATCCTGCAAGCAATTGGATAAATGGGTCTGGAGTTCTAGGGAGGCCAGGCTAAATATCCACGTTTGGGAGTTAAGGGTTCAAAGGCTATATTAAAGCCAAGGAGAGAAGGAAGGGCCACCTGTGAGAGGGCAGAGATAAAGACAAGAAGGGATCAATTAGCCCTGGACAGTCCAGAGGGATCCACTGGCAGAGAGGCTGAGAAGAAAAGGCAGTGAGATGAGAGGAGAACCAGCCGAGAGGGGGCCAGGAGCTCGTGGAGGAATGCAAGAGGCAGCTGCTGGGTGCTGCTGAGAGGTGACAGGAAGGACCACAGGTGACATTACCTTTCTGGCCCCAGAAAAATAAAGATGAAAAGAAAAATCTTAAGATTTGCAAAATCTCAGCGTTAGCCTAGAATCCTGTAAATGGGCCATAAAAAAAATAGATCTTTCTGATTTGGTATCAATTCATGAAGGCAAACTAATATCAAACATTTCAAAATGGATGAGACCTAAAACAATTTTCAGGTTTTTTAAATAATTGAAAAGATTATAGAAATTACAGCATAAGCAAATGTGCGTATTGAACTTGAATGTTTATACAAAAAATGCTGCTTCCTGTGTTCGTCGAGAAGTGTTCATGGCCACCTGCTACATGCAAAACGTAATAGTCACAGTGACTGGAAGGACCTTCAGGGCTAATAATGCGGGTAATGCGAGTCTAAAATAATAAGCATGACTGACAAACACTGGGAGTTTTACGTGGCAGACACTTGTCTAATTGCTTTATATGCAGCAAATCATTGCTTCTTCACAACAACACTATGAAATAGTTACTATTATTCTCCCCATTTACCTATGAGGAAACTGAGGAGGATAAACCCCAAAATCATTATCTTAGGAGGTTAGAAAGTGGCATGCCACACGTGCAAGAGAGAAGAAGGCTCAGATGCTCCTGCTCTCTTCTTTTTGTGTGGATCATGGGGAGATAGCTATTGTGAGCTCTCGGAATGTTAAAATGTAAGCCCCAGAATGTCTACTCAGACCAAACCCTCATGGCCACCGTCTTCTCTCAGGTCACTGAGGTAAGGCTCCGTGGCTACCGGTGAGTCGATCTCAGCAGCTCCATGTGTCTCTCCGTTTAGGAACCTCAGCTCTGCAGGGGAGGAAGCCCGGAAGCAGATGCGATCCTGTGAGGGGCTGGTGGACTCACTGCTGTACGTGATCCACACGTGTGTGAACACATCCGATTACGACAGCAAGGTCAGTGCCTGCCTGGCCATGCGGGGGCACGATGACAGATGACAGCAGCTGCCTGGCAGCTAGTTGCATGCCATTGATTCTTTCTGGAATTCCTGAGCCACTCCTCTCATTAGGCTACTCTCCAGATTATAGGGGGGAGAGGGGAAGGGGATGATCTCTAAAAATTACAAGTTCACAAGGGACATGACGACTTCAGAAAATAGCCCCAGAACAGGGAAAACTGAGTGACTCCATGTGGTAAAGGACCTAGCAGTTGCGGGGTCCTGGCTTTCTCTGTGGCTCCCTGGGCCCTTTGTCGATTTTCCCTGCTGTTGTTCCCTCCAATTCTGTATTCCTTGTGCCAGCACTATATCCACCTGTATTTAAGTATCTACTGGATAAAAGTTCCTAGCCAGGCACTGTAACCCCTCCGTGCACCCACAGCCTGGCTCCAGCACCAACTTTAGGTGCCTCTCTTTACATCCCAGTCTTGGCCCTTTCCCCCCCTCTAATGTCAGGATGGTCTGTTCCCGGCAAGAGCTCCTTGTCCCTCCACCTGATTTCTCCATCCTGGCCCTAGCACAGGCATTCTACTCTTCAGGAGCAGGGACTGAGTAAGGTCGGGAGAAACAGCAGGAGGGACTTAAAAGTATCAGGAGTTCAAGGCTGGCTGGGTACTTGGTGTTCACCATGGGCAGAACTGGGAGAGCCCATAAGAAGTCCTTGGGTTGTAAATATGGGTCTGCGAGAAAGAAGAATGATGAATGGTAGGCTCAGAGAGAAGATGGTGATGGCCAGGGTTTTTTTTGAGCTTTGTTGAACCAGGAGATACGCAAATGAAAATGAAGGAGAGAGCATCTATTCCAGCCCAGCAGGTGGGAAAGAGAGCTTGCTGAGCAAAAGCTGAACTTGATTTTAGGCACTCTCAGTGAAGTGACTGTTGGCCTCCCCGTCAGAGATGTGATACAAGCTTTAGGAGCAAAAGACCATGTATAGAAGGCAGCTTCTCCACAGAGAAAAGAGATCATGGAACTTGTGCAAAGAGTGGGGAGAGTTGAGAGGTGGAAGGAGGAGACAAAGATGGGACCTGGAGGGAGGACAGTCCCCAGAGAGGGTTGGGCACACCTGTTGTCATGACAAGGACTTGGTGAGGTATAAGATTCTGGCAACTCAGCTGTATTTTGCCACTGCAGCTGCCCTGAAGCAGAAACACTGGGCACTTTCTCTCCCAGGGTCTTGCACATTTTAGTTGGCATGAAATCAGTTCCTCCGATGTACTGGATGGTTCTGCATTCTGTCCTTTGGGTATTCTGTAGAAGTTCTAGAATCATAAATTCTTCCCTTAGACTGTTTTAGGTTCCTGTAAGAAAAGGCAAATCTTTCGTATTCTACATTTATTTAATATTATTGGCATTCAGTACGGAAGCATTTGCATTGATGTGCTGGGATAGTTTTAATTATACGCTGTTTTGGGTTTCAGACTGTGGAGAACTGCGTGTGCACCCTGAGGAACCTGTCCTACAGGCTGGAACTGGAGGTCCCTCAGGCCCGGCTGCTGGGGCTGAACGAATTGGATGACTTATTAGGCAAAGAGTCTCCCAGCAAAGACTCGGAGCCAAGCTGCTGGGGGAAGAAGAAGAAAAAGAAAAAGAGAACGCCACAAGAGGATCAAGTTAGTATTTTACTTGACATGAAACTAAAGTTTTATTTTTCTGGGAGTAAGAAATCACATACTGGGTGAGAAAAATAGTATTTTCATGAAACCGTTGTTCTATATAGCTGGAGCTGAGCCCATCAGAAGGGGTGTTTTCCGATGTTGGAGATTGTGTTCACTTTGCTTCATTTAACGTGTGCTCTCTATCTTTCAGTGGGATGGAGTTGGTCCTATTCCAGGACTGTCAAAGTCCCCCAAAGGGGTTGAGATGCTGTGGCATCCGTCGGTGGTAAAACCATATCTGACTCTTCTAGCAGAAAGTTCCAACCCAGCCACCTTGGAGGGCTCTGCTGGATCTCTCCAGAACCTCTCTGCTGGAAACTGGAAGGTAGGGCATCTTCCGCCTGTCCACACTTCCCATCTGTGCAGTCATGTCAGCAGCGGTGGTGAAAGGGACATGGTTGTCCGGAGTTTGGAAAGGGAGAGATAGCGGTTGGCTCTGGAGATCCAAAGATGAGTATGGCATGACCCAGCAGACAGATCAAGTCAGGGCAGTGTAGATGTCACAGCTTGTGTGTGCTGTGGGGTCTCGGTGGGGAACATCTATTCCAGCCCAGCAGGTGAGGGAAAGGCCAGGAAAGGGGAGACCAACAGGCAAGTACAATTGCCTGGCAGGGGGTGGTGCTCCCCAAAGGGACTCTGTTCTGCTGGTAGAACTAAGCCAGCAGAGTCTGAGGTTGGGGTGCAGAGGGAGTGACCCAGGTAAAGGGACAAGAGAAGGAAGGTCTCAGGTGAGAAGAGTGTGAGTGGAGACTGCGGGCTGGTTACTGTAGCATTTGCGGGCAGGGCATGGAGTGGCCCTTGGTGGAGCCAGGCATCACTAGCAGGTGTGACTGCAAAGCTTCAAGAGCTGGGACCTGACCCACACACCAGAGGCACCACCAAAAGGGGTTAAGCAGACAAGTGGCACAGGCCGATGTGGACACTATCAGATAGAGCCGTGCAGAAGGTGAATTCGCAGAAGAGGTAAGTAGAGGCTGGGGTTTACTGGGGAGTAGGTGAGGGATGCTGAGGGCCTGCAGTAGAGCTGGGGTTGAGCAGCAATGCAGCAAAGGAGAGGGGCCACTACTCCTCTCTCAGGTGCTCACAGAACATGCATATGGTGAGTTTCCACATGCCTTTGTAGGTATGGGACTTCTTTATGAGAATGAAGGTGGTTTCTTGCCGTTACCATTTTAAGCGTGTCCTCAAAACTTTTAAATGTCATCTAGCAACTTTCCAGACAGTCCTTGTCGGAAACATTTTCAACCTCTAGGAATGTCCTGACAAGTGTATGTTAGTAGAGTTACTATAATGCTTGTTTTTGGCTACCTCCTCCACCACTATTTCCCAAATGAGAATCTTTTGGCCACTGTATTATCCATGAGAGTAAAAAGCATTGCTAAGCCTGCAGCCAGCTGCTGTTATGAATATATACAGATAATTGTGGGCTAGTGCTAAGCCAGTTTGGTTATTTTCTTATTGTTTTTAGTTAAAGTGCTAATAGCTTAGCATCTAAGTATTGGCTCTGGAGTCAGAACCCTCAGCTTTGAATCCTAGACCCTCCACTTACTAGCTGGAGCCTCAGATAGCTCTGTCCTTAGTTTCTCCATCAGTAAATGGAGATAATACCTACCGCATGAGGTGGTTGTGAGGATTAAAGGAGATTATAAATGTGGAGGACCTACGACAGTGCTCAGCATATAATTATGTATTCATAACATTTCTGTTGGTAACTCAGCAGTCACCTCCAGCTTGTGATTTAAGGATCATTTGATGATAATTTTAAAAAGATATAGTAATTAAAAGAGGTGTGATTTAAGTTCTGTAGAATTTTATTTCTGGGATCATTTAGTAAATGAAAGTTAGATGGCAAATTCATTTAAAATATGAACAGCATCTAAAATAGTAAATCAAAATATTGGACCCTTGTTAAGAAAACCAGGTAATCATGGCCACAGAGTTTACCCAGTCAGAAGCTGTTTGGGGAGCAGTGATGACCAGTACTCTGAAGGGAGGCGCTCTGGGCTGGGCTGAGCCGTGGTCTCCAAGGGAGACAGGCGTTGGCTCTGTTGCAGGCGTCAGAGAGAGGCTGATAGAGCAGCCATGCACTCTGTTTGCCCCTGGAGATTTCATTTGGAAAATAGGAGTATTTGTTTTATATGAAGAATGTTAATAGGATCTTTGAAATGCATTTTTCCTCTTATTTATATTATTGAGATAATCTATGCTGTTGGTATTCAAGAGACAGAGTGGTCAATCACATATTTTAATGTTCAAAATAATACAAAGGGCTGGCAGATCTTTGTCCTCAGGCTTGACCACAGCAGTAAAGTATTAGATGTTTAATGATCAGCATTTTTCAATTATCCTGGATTCTGAAAGACAGTTTGCCTTGGTAAAAACGTCAGTGAAAGCTCAAAACAAGATTAAAGGCCCATTTCAAATGTTACCTTTTTCTGATTTTTTTGGCGTTTCCCTGATAACTTGGCGTTCATTTCCCATTCCTGTGATGCACAGACTGACTCATCGTTCAGACCTGCAAAAGACTTGGACTGTAGATTTTAAAAAGCAGCAGCAGCTGACTAATCTTGAATGAGAAAGCATTTTACACAGGAATATACTTACTTTTTACCAATATACGTGAGTTGTGTTGCTCAGTGTTTCTGGAAAATTCATTTTTTTCTGAGGCAGGGATTGTTCCAAAGAATCTCTTTGAAAGGTTTTGAACTCTAAATATTGTTACAGACAAGAGAAAGAAAAAGCATTACTTGATGGAGACAGGCTCTCCTTTAATGCGTGCTGATCCAGTTATGCCTCTGCCATCCTATTTATAGCCTCTGGACCTGGCTTGGGTCCAACTGCAGAGAAGATCGAGATTCTTCCTTAATCGTGTTTATGTAGCTGAGGCAGCCAGTAATCACTGCCTTCTCTTTTCTGCACAATATCTGGCAGATGGTGGTTTGAGATGTTCCGGCTTTTGGATTTCTTTTTAAATCAGTCATCCTAGCCTATCTTTATCCCAAACTATGATTTTCTCTTTACTGACACCACAGATTTACTCTCCAATTGGAAAGAAAACATTTAATCTATTAGTTCATCATTTTTAGGCAACAGTAACATCTGAGAGCTGAACTCTGTTCTATTTTACTAATTGCCTTGTTTTCCTCACTAGTTTGCAGCGTATATCCGGGCAGCCGTCCGCAAAGAAAAAGGGCTCCCCATCCTTGTAGAGCTTCTGAGAATGGATAACGACAGAGTGGTTTCTTCTGTGGCAACTGCCTTGAGGAATATGGCACTAGATGTTCGAAACAAGGAGCTCATAGGTACGTTCTGGTGACCAGGTGAGCTACAGAGAGAGAGAAAGAGTAACTACAGCATTTATAAAACTCTTATTTTGATTTATACAAATATGACATTTAAAATGTTTAGCAACTGAGTCCTGGTCCTGTTTTCTCGGCAGTTTTGGGTACCCCTGCTGCCTTTTCTTTGTGACCATTCCTTTTCATCAAGAGGCGGGCTCATTAATTAAACCTTAATCAGAAAAGCTAGCATTTTCCATTATACTTTACAGCATTACTTAATAGAGTTGATGTCTTTGTTTCCTAAGAAAGGTTCATTTCTTGAGCAACAAGAAAATGTTTAATTCTCCCTTCCTGACTTGAGACTAATAGTACCAATACTACAATCTTCCTACTTTAAAGAAAAAGAAACCACATGAAAGGTTTGTAGCTTTTCCCTCTCGGATCTGGGTTAATGCTCACCCTAGGCGGAGCAGAGTCACTGTCCCAAGGCCATTTCCCCCCCAGGGCAGGGTCAGGCGAGGGTAAGGCAAGTGGAGCACAGGGTCCATTTAGGAGGCATTTATCCTCACATCCACCCAAGCATAGGGTTGGCCCTTGCATGAACCTGAGAATGAGCAGCTCTTCAAGTTGTGCACCCTGGTCGGCTTAGCTCACTTGCCTCCAGTGTGGTGCCATATCTCAAGCAGAGAGTAAGGTAAAGAAAAGACCAAAGACCCTCCCAGACTTAGGTGAAATCCTGGCTCTGCTGCTCACTGGCTGTGGAACCTGGAGGGTCCTGTATGGAGCCTACTAGGGCTCAATGCCTTCATCCAAGTTGAAAACTCCCTCAGCCATTCCCTGAAAGGGAGCTGACGATGCCTGCTCCCCTCACCATGGATCTGCTGTGTAAATGAGATGAGAGGTGGCAGCTGCTTATAAACCGCCAAGCTCCACGCCAGTCCCACAGCTGGTGACAGTTCAGGAGAGAGGCAGGGGGAATTTCACAAGACCTTGTGTGGATTGGTGAATATATATTGAAGTAATTAAAACACACCTGCCGTTAGAGAGGGTGGGAGACCAAGGTGAAGATGGGAAGAGAAAGAACAAGGACAGTAATGTTTGCCTTAAAGAGTTGCTGTGAGCATTCAGTGGCACACTTGCTATTCTAAATTATCGCCTAGATTACCCTACTCTCAACACCCCATTTCTTTGAGCCACATCATCCCACAGAGAGGAAAGGAGCCTCTGTTCGTGCAGTCAAGCGTGAGCCTGGTTCCAGCAGATGTGTCATAACTTACTTCCCACACTTCCTTAAGAGAAATCCTGTCGGTCCTCAAGAGGTTTTTAAAGTTATTTTGTTACATCTGTATTTGAATTTCTTTTAAAAAGCACAAGTGGTTTGTGAGTTCTTAATGCTGAAAAATAAAGGGTTGACAGCATAAACCCCATGGCCTGTCATTCACCACAGGGAGGAGGCACGGGAGAGCAAAAGTTGCAAGGCCAGCAGCACTGGCCCACGTCCTCCTGGAAAAGGAGCCTGTCCCTGTACTGAGTCCCCGCCTCTCCCACTGCGTCCTGTGCTGTCTGTGAATGTCCCAAGCCCCTGTTAAACTTTGACGAGCATTTTCTCTCTCCACTGATGAGCGTTGTTTACCCACCCAGCACTCTTGGACTGGCTCATGAGCCACTTTTTCTTTTTTCCCTATAAAGATTCTTTCCTTCCTTTGAGGTCTGAGTCCCTCCCAGACTGTAAGTTGCTCAGCACTTCTGTTCCTAAGAACCATCCCCTTCTCTGACCCCTCCACTCTCTCCTCGCATCCATCACCAGCACTAGCACGGACTTTCTCTTCAGAGACATTTTTACAACTAAAGTTTTGTCACCTGCATACTCACCTGAGTCCAACCAATCCAGCTGTCTGGAGCTGCAGGCTCTAATGCAGGGGTGGGGAACCTTTTTCCTGTCAGGGACCACCTGGATATTTATAACATCATTTGTGGGCCACACAAAATTATGGACTTAAAAATTAGCCTTCTATATTTGGTCAAACATTTAATTAACTCGCCCCTAATGCCTTGGTAGGGCCAGAAATGATTTTGTGGGCCCAACGTTCCCCACCCTTGCTCGCTTTATCCCAAGAGTCAGGAGTACAATTTGTTTAATGTGGTATCTTAGCAGAATGACAAATTACACATCATGGACCTTTGGGTCGTTCATGATTATTCAAAATCACTATGCTAACTTACCATCTCTTCTTAAAAACCACATCTATCTTCGGGCTTACAGTGTCATCGCAGCTTTTCTGCTCTGTGTAACAGTGTGCGCCGTGACTTGCCCTAAGGCATGCAGTGTGTGCTCAGGGCCTGTCCGCTGCTCACCAGCGTATACAAATAGGTCCTTCACCAGAGCCCTTAATATCCACTCAATTATTAGCTGAGGGGAAAAACTAAGAAAATATTTACTTGGGCTTCAGTTAATTTCTTTTGTTTGTAGTGCAATTATTCCAGATTGTCACTTGGTAATTGAAATTGGAAAAGCAAGAGATAATCTCTTTATGGAGAGGAATATGAGAAATTGAGTTTCTTAAATACCTCAGTAGCTAGTGGACTCCCCAACCTGTCTTATCAAGAACTTTATTATTGTTGAGTTGCTCCAGGGAGAGAATAGACCCATAAATATCTTGTGTCTTCTTTAAAAGAAACAAACACGTTGATATCACTACTGATGTCAACAGCTGGTATGTACTCTCAACTTGATAAAAATGTGGAACTGTACATGGTTCAAGTGGTGAGATCCAGGAGAATGTAATGAAGACCCTTGTTTGGTGGTCCTACTTTGTCCAGCTAAGGAAGCTGAGCTATTTTTGATGCATGAGAATTGAGTCAAGAATAAAATTTACTGTCATAATTTCTTTATTTCTTAACTGTTAATGAAAATGGTTGGACTAAAGCAACATGATTGGTGTATCCAGTTTTATCCACTGACTTACATTTTCTTTCAGCGATTTACAGTAATGTTTTATTAAATCATTCATTTCTTCGTGTGCCATTGCAATACATGTTAACTTCCCCTTGTGTCTGTCCTTTTACCCTTCACAGTGGTTCCCCTGTTATCTCCTCTCTTGGTGTTTTGTTTTTGTGAGGCTACCCAGCCGCCATCTTTAAAGAACAATAACAAAAACCTTGCACCTTCTGAAAGTAGAATGAAATCTTTTGCATTTGGCAGGTAAATATGCCATGCGAGACCTGGTCAACCGGCTCCCCGGAGGCTCGGGCCCCAGTGTGCTGTCTGATGAGACCATGGCGGCCATCTGCTGTGCTCTGCATGAGGTCACCAGCAAAAACATGGAGAATGCCAAAGCCCTGGCCGACTCTGGGGGCATTGAAAAGCTGGTGAACATAACCAAGGGCAGAGGAGACAGGCAAGTCTACTGCAGGGAGATGAGGTCACAAGCCTCACTCCTGGGATCATCCTGTGATAAGGGCCTTTGTCCAGGATATGCTTCCTATTGGAAAGGATGTGTTTATTGCTGCATATTTTTAAATCCTCGCCTGAGGATGTTTTTTCCGTTGATTTTTAGGGAGAGTGGAAGGGAGAGTAGGAGAGGTGGGGGAGGAGGTAAGACATACTGATTGGTTGCCTCCCATATGCATCCCAACCAGGACTGGGGACTGAACCTACAACCCAGGTATGTTCCCTTGATGGGAATCAAATCAAGAGTCTTTGGTGCACTAGCCGATACTTAATCACTGAGTCACACCAGCCAGCACTGTTTTTGCATTTTTTACAGCGGGTTTGCGGTCATGTGGTCCTTTTTCTGGTCTTTTTTTATAACACCTTTACACTTGGTTGTGCCAACCCTGGAAGAATCAGAAATGCATGATGAGGAAGATCTGGGGTGCTGTTTCCCTTGCTCCTTCCTCTCTGCTTCAGGCCTGTTCTTCAAAAGCATCTTCTTGAATCCTCTGTTGAGGGTTCACTCCTCTGCAAGTGCCCAAAGTGTATTAAACTCACCATTCTGCTCAGGGCCTGCTGTGTGGCCTCAGGCTGTGCCCTGGGCTTGTCTCCTACATTTCTCTTTGCTTTTGGGTGACACCTAATTGACAAAGCAACAAAAGCAGGGATTAGAGAATCAGTGTCAAAAATAGAAGGTTTTTGTCATGGAGCTATAGCAGAACTATGAATTGGGCTTAGTATCAAATCAGAGTCTCTTCAAGGAAGTGGGACTGGGTCTGCTTTCGCAGCACAATAGCACAGCAGCCACTTGAAGTAAAATAGGCCTGGTCTCCCTCTCCCTCCTTCCACCTCCTCTCTTCTCACAGCACTGACTCCCCCTGTGTTATTTAAGGCTTTCTCTGGCTTCTGCTCTCCCTGCAGCAGGGACTTGGTCTTTTTGTTCACTGCTGTATCCTCTGCATCAGCAAAGCCTGGCCTATAACAGGTGCTCAGTAAATACTTATTAATTGACTGAATGACAATGTTAGAACTCATTCTGCCTTGTCTGGTCTTTTAGTTTATACTTATGAAGAATTTTCTAAGATGTAAGAATTACGTTACAAAGTATATTCTTATCCCTCAGAAACTACACCTATCAACATTAACCATATTTCCTTTCAGTCCCTTTTTAATGAATCTTTTTATTCCATCCTATCTAATAAAGAGGGAATATGCTAATTGACCTTCACGCCATCACAAAAGATAGCAGCGCCCACAGCCAATAAGGAGGGAATATGCTAATTGACTGCCCCACCCTCAAAGATGGCAGCGCCCACAGCCACATGATGGCGGCACCCAGTCCCCTCAGCCCCACCAGGGCAGGCACATGGCAAGGCCAGGCCTTCCCCCAGGCGGGCCCAGCTGCTCCGCATACCTGCCTCCAGAGTCCCCCAGTCCCCTCAGACCCCAGCCATGCAGGGCCAGCCTGAGGTGCAGGCAAGCCTCAGGTGGCAGCTGCCCGACCGCCCGAGGCTCAGGTAACCAGGGCCAGCTGAGGCTTGCACTACCGGCAGTGGCAGCAGCAGAGGTATGATGGAGTATCACCTTCCCCTGATTGCCGGGTCGCTTCCTGCCCCTGAGGACTCTTGGACTGTGAGGGGGCAGGCTGGGCTAAAGGGATTCCCCCTCGCCCCCGCCTCCAGTGCATGAATTTTCATGCACCAAGCCTCTAGTTAGTAATAAAAGTACACAGTCATTTTTATTTTAAAGGAAATGAAATTTCATAGATAAAGCTAAGATCCATTTGTTAACTCCCAGTCCAGGTCTCTTCCCTCTCCCTGAGGTACGGTAATAACTTTTTGTGCTCTTAAAATGTTGTTAGCCCAACCAGTGTGGCTCAGTGGTTGAGCATCAACCTATGAACCAGGAGGTCACAGTTCGACTCCTCGTCAGTGCAGATGCCCTGTTTGCAGGCTCAATCCCTGGCAGGGGTAGAGGGGGGTGCTGGAGGCAGCCGATCAATGATTCTCTCTCATCATTGATGTTTCTGTCTCTCTCTCCCCCTCTCCCTTCTTCTCTGAAATTAAAAAAAAAATGTTGTTAGCCTTCATTTGTGAAAGACATACAAAGAAGTTGGGGAAATCCTGAACCAGTACCAAAACCTGGTATCTTTAAAAAAAAATTATTACCCAATCTAATATTTTTCCCCCAAAATAAGAGATTCAGAAAGTCCTAGATCAAATCAAGTTGTCTTCCAAACATATCATTACCTTTCCTTCTTCATTCACCTGCCTTGTGCTGCATGTGGTGAGTGGATCACACAGCAGCCTCTGCCCTCGGATAGCTTACGTCCCAGGGGTGAGTGAGAAACACACTTGGATGGTGCTGAGTGGTCTGTGAGCAATAAAATCAGGGAAGGCGATAGGGGATCACAATTATAGACAGGGTGGTCAGGGCAGGCTTCAGGGGACAGTGCCTGAGGGAAGAGGGCTGGGGCAGAGGGCATAAGTGGAAGGGCCCTGAGATGGAGGCAGGAGTGCCTCGTGTGTGATGAACAGCAAGAAGCCAGTTGGACTGGAACAGAGCCAGTCAAGAGGAAAGAGGAAAAGAGAAAGGACCAGAAGTAAAGGACCTTGTGGGGAAGCTAAGGACTGTGACTTTCATGCTGAGTAAAACCGGAAGCTGTTGGAGAGTGTTCAGCAGAGGAAGGATATGATCTGACATCCCTAGAAAGCATCATAATGACAGACCCTCCCCCCAAGTGGAGACTTGTGGGGCGGCACTTGGGGTGGTGAAATAGTGGCCGGTTCTTCATGGGTGGAGTTAGTATCAGTGGGATTTACTGAAGGGCTGCATGAGCGGCACGAGAGGAGGTGAATGTCAAAGGATGACTCCAAGGTCTTTGGCTACAGATAGAATGGAATTGCTACTTGGCAGCATGGGGAAGTCTACGGGAGGAGCGGGTTTCAGGGAAGTCAGGGAGTTTGTTTTGAACTCCACCTGAATATCTGGTCAGCAGAAGAATATGCTTGAGTTGAGTTCATCTTAGAGGTCCAGGCTACAAATGTAAATTTGGGAGTCATCAGTGTATAAATAGCATGTTTAGAGAAGTGGCTGAAATCAATAAAGAAGTAAATGTAGATCGAGAAGAAAAAGAGGCTCAAGAGCTGATGACCCTCCTAGTTAGAGGTCAAAGAGATG
Source organism: Corynorhinus townsendii (assembly GCA_026230045.1). Classification (NCBI taxonomy): domain Eukaryota; kingdom Metazoa; phylum Chordata; class Mammalia; order Chiroptera; family Vespertilionidae; genus Corynorhinus; species Corynorhinus townsendii. The sequence goes on along the minus strand of JAPDVU010000005.1, from coordinate 58,193,398 downwards.
AGGAGCCAGCAAATGGGCTCATTCAGAAGAAAACCAAGGGCATGTGGTACCCTAGAAGCCAAGTGAAGGAGCTGCTTCAGAGGTGAGCACATGTCACATGCTCCTGCTCCCTCAGGTAGGATGAGGGTCGAGACTTGCCTGATTGAGAGAAGGTGGGAGGAGATAAATTAGGGATGAAAATACGTATCTCTTTCTAGAAGTTGTGCTGCAAAGGGAAGCAGAGAAACTTCCTTGCTTTTCTTGAGAGTTAAGTTTCTGCTCATAGAATTTGTCTCTAAAAATACCTAGCCTGGCCAGTTGTGTCAAGGTGTGTACCTGGCAGGCTCCTGCTTTGTCGAGTGTTGCGGGTATGAGCCAGGCATAGGTCGGCCTTCCTGCCTGTGTCCTGCTGCTAACACTTAAAGACTGGGAGGTGAATAACAGCAGGAATGTCAGGACCCACTGAGAGTAGGATTGTCGGGGTTGGGGGGCGGGGGGTGGTGAAGACCCTGTGAGGCCATCGCAGTGTCTGAAATTTCATCTCTTCATTTCTTTGAAGTATCTCCTTGCTCTGTGGTCCATTTTGAAAACATAAAATATAGAAAGGCTTTGAGTGGATTGGTTTGACCTGGTTCTGCCCTTGACTTGTCAGGAACACTGAGCAAAGTGAGTCTTGGTGGGAGGAGGGATGGAGGAAGACAGGTGAAGGCCCTGACTTTTCCTATACTCTGCCCTTGCTGGGGACCTCAGCCCTGTAGGTCTGTAGCAGCAACATATCATGTTGTTGGGGGTGGAGACAGCTTGCAACCTGCTTGCCTCTCTTCTTCCCCCGCTTCGTGCGAGTGTGATTGGGAAGATAAGGAGTGAAAGCGCCATCAGATTTTAGATCCGTGATATACATTCAAAGTCAGTTTTTAATGTTAAAATGAATTCTGAAGAATTCATCCTCACGCCTCAGCACTGCTCTACCCCTAGTGTGGGGATCTGAAGACCTTCCCTGAGGCAGGAAGCTGCACTTGCCTCTTCACTTACTGGCGACCACCTATTTACAGACACAGCCCCCGAGTGAAATGCAGCGCCTGGGAGCAGTGCTCACACAGCGCCTGGGGTCAGCAGAATGTCTCCAGAGAGGGGACGTGATAACGGACCATATTTTCTGAATCAAACTTTGGAGCACATATGTATGTGTAAACATTTGTGGGGTAAATGATAAGGCAGTGAAGAGGTTTTATCAAGGCCTAATAATGGAGGGGGAGAGACATTAAATTAACTTGAGAGGGTCCTCAGACACTCTGGGTGTGTGGTCATGGTCATATTAATCCTAAAGCCCCAGGGAGGTCAGCCCCTTAGTAGATGTGGGGGAGTCTGGGGGTCCCCCATGGGGAGGCTGAGAGAGGCCCTCAACTTAGAGGTCACAGGCTCCACCAACCCTAGTTTCTCACTGCACAGCTGACTACCTGGGAGCCTCTCTTTGGTCCTTGCCACCCCTGAGCCTAACCGACTCCCAGGTGTGCCTGACTCTGGTGGTAGTTTCTAGCAGCGTCTTCTGTGCCCTCTGGTCCTTGGAGAAATGGCCTCTTGGCTACTGGTTTATAGCCTGAATCTCTTCAGGTGCAGCCTGAGGCTGTGCCATCCACACTCATTAACATCCACACTCTCTCCCCAGATCATCTCTGAAAGTGGTAAAGGCAGCGGCCCAGGTCTTGAATACATTATGGCAATATCGGGACCTCCGGAGCATTTATAAAAAGGTAACTTACAGGAATAGCTCTGGCATAATGAGCATTCATCAGAGTGCACATTTGTAATCATTTATTGTAATGAAATGTCATTATTCATTTTGAGAGGTTTCTTTTTCCGCTTTGACTCCACAGGATGGGTGGAATCAGAACCATTTTATTACACCTGTGTCGACGTTAGAGCGAGACCGATTCAAATCGCACCCTTCCTTGTCTACCACCAACCAACAGATGTCACCCATCATTCAGTCAGGTTAGTCGGTAAACTCCCTCCTTGGTGAGAGAACATTATTTCTCAACCAGAGAAGACTGCGCATAGCTGGTTAAGCTAGTCATATTCAAACACTCTGTTCTTCCAGCCTTCTTTGGGAATTACATGAGACTGTAAGCAACAAACCCACTTTCCAAATCCTTTCATTTTAAAAGTTTATGCAAGTTTACTCCAACTACAATGCATAAACGTATCCCAGGGTCCCAGTCCTTTCCCTCCCCCAAGCTTCACTGGGTCCATGAAGGGGCCCAGCAATCTGCATTTGACAAGCTGACCTGGGGGTGCAGGTACAGGAAAGTGGAGGAGCACAGTTTGAGAACCCCAGGTCGGTGCCTGAAAATGTTTGCCCTGCCTACCTGCTGGTCGTCAATTTGGAATCTCTTCCAAAGTGATCTTGAGTTTTCTGGGTGAAAATTCTTAACAAACAGGGTCCTTTAGATAAGATCTGGACACCCACAGCCTGGGAGAGCTGTGGTCTCCTCTGCCTTCCTCACAGTTGACCCTTCATCCCCTGCTGTGTCCAGTCCCTCAGTGTCAGGACTAATGGGAACAAGCCCTCCAGGTGCATTTACAGGAAATCCCTTTGATTTGCTACATACTCATTGGTTGTGTTTGGGTAGAAAGAATGATTTGAGACTCAGACTAATGTTTTTTTACATGGAAGGACAGAATATTACTACCAAGCCAAGTCAGTCTTATAAATTTAATTCTTACCTATATGAAACAGGAAAAATAATATCTTATTTGACTATAAGTCTCTCACTCAGACATATCAATATGATTAGTTGTATTCTGCCACTACAGGCAGTATTCTCATCTGGACATATGTGTCCAAAAAGACTAATATATGACCAGTGGTTCTTGTCACATAAATGGACGTCCCTACTCATACTAGGAATTGTTTTAAATTATCTTTGCCTACTGTGTAAGGTGTATATTTATATCATAGTTTTTAAAATATGAGTTGTCTTCAGAGAGACCCATGCTTGGTTTTTGACATCCATGCTGAGCTCCCAGGTGTGGCCTGAGGCTGTCTTCTTTATAAAAATGCTGAGAATTACTTCAGGGCTTAGAAAAGGGGGTACAAGGGGAAGAGATTGGGCTGCTTAACAGAAGGCATATGTACAGGCAAAAGGGTAATTTCAGATAGATGAAGACTAGTTACTAACCAATGCACTTGTTTTGGGGATCTCTGCAACACTGGACAGCATTGGCGAGCCCCCATCCAGGTTCCTAGATTCCTTTCTGGGTTCTGTTCAGCTAAAGACTCATCACCCATCCCTCAGCTAGTGTGGTATCTGCTTGTGGGCACATCTGATGCCTCACTAATGTCATTGTGGAGGCAGGTGGGTGTGCTGTCTATTCTAGCACCTTCTAGAAAGTGAGCATGGGGAGCAGCACATGGACACTACCCAGGAATGCTCACCTTTGTGTAACATGGAGCAACACGAAGTGAAGTGACTTTTAAAGGGACACTGTGAATGTCGGTCTTTCTCTGAAAGCATCAATGCAGCAGAACTGCTGTTGCCGGGTCCAGGCGCCACTGCTTTCAGGTACAGCAGGTGAATGGGTGACTCATTTATAATTAACTTCAGCGAAAGCAAGATGATTTCTTACTGAGAGAAAGGAAAAAGATAAGCAGTGCTGTCCTTTTGTGTAAAAATGTCCAAAAGGAGACCCGTGGATAGATATGCTATTAAACGTTTGGCCCACCGTGAGCCTCTTGATAGCTGGGCTTACTGAGTTTACATAGTTTCCCTGGCAGCCAATCACCATAAAAAGAATGATTAATTTTATGGTCTGGCAGTCTTATTCAAACACATTTAGAGATGCAGATATTTTTGAAACAATTAGAAATCAAAATATTTACTTAAGAGCTATACATAAAGGATAATAGATGGGTGTTTTACATGCAGCTGAGCTGAGCTTATACATCGCAAATGTAACTCTTGCATGGTTAGCTGATCAGTTGTTCTCACCCAGTTTCAAAAGCCTGATGGAGTCATCCTGGCCGCTGTTGGGGTCCTGTGTGATCTGCACTGTGCCTCTGACTGGGCAGTCGCAGCTCAGCTCCTCAGCTCCTCAGCTCCTCAGCTCCTCGGGCATTGACAGCACTGCGCAGTGGCCGGCCTGCATGTCGCCTCGCAGTGACTTAGGGCTGACTGCTGTGCACTCGCAGCACCACTAAGAGCTCATATTTAGCGCCAGCTGCACGGCACTTCTAATTACTGACCTTTGTTTTTCCAGAGCCACTGACAGTCTGATTTCTTTCTCCTCCTCTTTCTCCCTCCCTCCTCCTTTTGCTTCTTTCTCCCTTCAGTCGGCAGCACCTCCTCCTCACCAGCACTGTTAGGAATCAGAGACCCTCGCTCTGAATACGATAGGACCCAGCCACCTATGCAGTATTACAATAGCCAAGGGGATGCCACACATAAAGGCCTGTACCCTGGTAAGATGCCAGTTGGGGGTGTGATAGAGTACGTCGAGAAGCTCTGTGATTCCAGGCCCCCATCCGGCAGCCTGGACAGATGCCTTCCCTGAGTTGGTCCCCCAGCAGCAAATTGTGTCCCAGTCTCTCCATTTCCTGCTTTGGGGGCTGTTGCCTTTCCTGCTTGTTTTCAGTTAAATAAGCTGAGGTAGTGGTCTAGTGACCACAGCTAAAAAGCGCACTGCACCCAGTTGAGACATGAGTTCTGGCTTGCCCACCACGCAGTCCCTTTGTTCAGCCCCCTTCCTGCTTGCCAGCAGGTCAGAACCTGAGCTCCGGGCCACCGTGCTGGGCCACCTGTCCTAGACCAGCCTGAGAATGGAGAGCAGTCTCATTTACATTTTCATGGAAAAGAGTTTGAATGAATAACCATATATAATGTGATTCTCCTCCGAGTGATTTTTTTTTAAGAATAACAAAAATTAAAATTATTAGTATTACTATTGTATGTACTATTCCAAAAGCTGTGCTTACATTTGCCTGAAAGGATGCCAGCCAGGAGGGTTACCAGGATTTCATATCGTCCCTGTGCTTGGCTATCCTGCATATTGTAACTACTTTAGAGGTTTCAAAAAAGGCAGTGTGAGCTACCAAAAAAAAAACACCTCTTTTCTCAAAAGACCAGTTTATTAAAAAGAAATAAATAAAAGCTGATGGCAGCATAACTGCTGGGGGAACAGTCTCTGTTGTGCTTTTGTCATTAAAATTGTGATTTCACAGGACTGTTTGCTAATCGACTATTGTTACTATGGCAATTAATAGCTCAGAAAATTGCAGATGCTACATTTCCAGCATCCAGCTCTTTGCAAAGGAAATGCACATACAAACTGAAGTGCGCTGCTACTTCAAATTTGCAGCAGCCAGCTTTATTATAAAGGTTGCCTCCATCGCATGCGCACACTTCTGTATCTTCTTTGCTTGCTTCAATAAACTAATTTACCTCAAGTATGTTTCATGTTCCTCATTAAAAAAAAAAAAAACAACAAAAATCTTCGCTAGCCTTAGCAATAATAGAAGAGTAACCTGTGACATCATTGGCATCAGAGTCTACTGTGGACTCTTAAAAAACAACTATCTGATTGCCAGGTTTTTTTTTATTTTAAAATGTGCTTAAATGTGGCAAGCCCAAGAATATGCCTCCATGTAATCAGACTGCTTAGAACATGCCTGAGCCTGCTCTTACCAGGTCCTGGGGTTTTGAGTCAAAGCTGTTCTGAAGGCATGAAGCTTGTTCTAATGTTTCCCTTCCCCCATCAGACCCATTGATTTTTGGTAAAGCACACACAGCCTATCCATGGGTCCCTAGCAGCCCTGGGGTAAGAGCAGCCAGGCCAGACCCAGGAGCCCACTGTCCCAGCATGTGCTGGCCCTGGGGAGGCAAACTTGTCAGGGACACACCAGCCCCACTGCAGGGAGCCCACGTAGCCTAATGACCAGAGTAATGAGCACTAGTTTTAATTTCATAAAATATTTTCTTACAGGCTCCAGCAAACCTTCACCAATTTACATCAGTTCCTATTCCTCACCAGCAAGAGAACAAAATAGACGGCTACAGGTGAATTTGCAATATCAATTTTACAGAAGGCCGATTAGCAGGCATCAACACAGTAAGGGGGCCGCGCCGTTGACTTACCAGAACTGGGCCAGCACGGCAGGGCCCGGGGAGCTCTCTCTGGGGATCTCCACTCCTCGGAAGCTCATCATAGTTTAAGCAAATCACTTGCACAGTAGCCTCATGTCTTGAGTATCCGTATCGGTGCTGCTGAGACCACCGTGCCACTAATGGGAACCTGCTGGGAAGCCTTTGACTCATATTCTTTGCCCAACAATTTCCTTTCCCACTTTTATTTCCCTTTGATCTCTAAAAGCTCTCCCATCCTCTGGGTGGGGAAAGGTTGGTAAGCACACTTCATTCTCTCATCTCATTGTTCTCTTTTGTGCACCTCATTCTCCATCTCCATGACTCCCTCCCCACTAGGCTTCCAGGGTTTGAAAACACTCGGGTTCATGGCCAGGGCTCTGTTAGTCTCAGAGGTGAAGGTGGACTCCACCCTGCTGCAAGGAGCCCCACTCTCCATCACACTGGGGTGCATGGTTGTCACGTTCAGTCTCTGCTTTCACGGGGAGCCTGAAATTCGTTTGGGTTCTTCCTGATGCCGTTCACCTGGGCATCTGGTCTCTCTTCCTACCTTCCACTAGCACATGAGCAGCTGGGGTTCCCCAAGCAGCCTGCACCCTGTATTTCAGATGAGGGTTCTCTAAGACCTCCCTCCATTTCATTATCTTTTCTCTGGGGATGGAGGAAAAGGAACTTCCCAAATTACTCAGAAGTTATGCTATAGTTTTTTAGTCAGGAGAAATAGCCTCAGAATCAGAACTCGAACTTAAATTAAAAAGAGAATTTAGCTCTGAATTCCATATAATGTTGGGCTGCATTTAGTTGCAGAATATGAGTTGATAATCCCTGTGGTAAATTTGTTACATCTTATTAAAGGTGGGGATTTGGGCATGGTCAAGAGGAAAGACAGACATAAGAAAGACATGACAGTTTTTCTCCAAACAACTTGGAAAAAAGTAATGTGAGATCGGTGATAAGACAACACAGAAAGAAATGGGAGATGCCCTGTGTGTATGCACATGTGTTCACCTTGCTTCTTCCTAGTCCGCTTCATTAGCCCTAGCCTAGGGAAGTCTTTCCTTTAGCATCAGATTTGTTCACGTAGCTCTTGTAATTTTACTGCTCTCCTGCCTGGAGATTGCTTATTCTTTTAACAGTATAGCAGGGCTTTTAAAGTGTAACTACACATTTCTCTAAAATTGAGGGATGGACTAAATTTTCATCTCTAAAGTACATGTTTTAAGTTAAAAGAAGGTTCTACAATTGTACAACTATCTGAAGCCAAAAAAATCCACCCTCCAACTAAATTCATCGTGTGTTAATGGTTCCCCTGCATCAGAGCGATAATCAGGCCATCCTTTGGCTGGGCAAGTCCAGGTAATAGGCCCTCCACAGCAGAGCACAAATGGGGCCTCTGAGGAGGGAGGTAGCCTGGGACTATCTTGGGCTCTTCTGAGACATCAGCTTGTAGAGGCCTTGGGATGGAACTTGAGCAGACTGCAAGCCCAACTATCAACGTAGTTCAAATTCTTCAAGTCCATTAGTAAACATACAGTGTGTACCAGAGACAACTTTGAACCTTAAGCTCACAAATACTGAATATTGCTTTCAAAATACGAAGCAGGAAGCACACATTAATTTTCCTTAAACATGTATTTCCAAATATTGCTTTGATTTATTTGCTTTTTCATTTTGTCAACAGCATCAACAGCTGTATTATAGTCAAGATGACTCCCACAGAAAGAACTTTGATGCATACAGATTGTATTTGCAGTCTCCTCATAGCTATGAAGATCCTTATTTTGATGATCGAGTTCACTTTCCAGCTTCTACTGATTATTCAACACAGTATGGACTGAAATCGACCACAAACTATGTAGACTTTTATTCCACTAAACGACCTTCTTATAGAGCAGAACAGTACCCAGGGTCCCCAGACTCGTGGGTGTAGCATCAACATGCTCAGAGAGGAACTCTTTCTTTCTAGCCTTGTTTGGATTGAAATGAAAAGTCCGTTGTGCTGATGAAATGTGAAAGTGACATGGAAGGAACGAGTGAAGAGCATTTATTTTCTTTTTTGAGGAATTATCAGGGAAGTGAGGAAACCTTTGAGAGAGAGAGAACTTTCTAAGCTCTAGGTGTTAGATCTAATCACTTGTAGATTCTGTAGTCTGGTGAAGGTGTGGGCTATGTGATGAGAGATTTGAGAAATGGGTGAAATGAGATGGGGATGTGTAGGTCAAATCAAATTAAAGATGATTTTTTTAATGTGAATAAAGTTATGTTCTGATAGTTTGTACAGAAAAAAAATAATAAAATGGATGCCCTTCATGTTTTATTGCTATTACTAAACGTCGAGATTGTATGCTATTATGTCTTGTAAATTTCTTTTGTTGGTGTAAATATGGAAATGCCACATTGGTTAAGTGCCATCATTTGTAATGCAGTGTGTCATTTGAAAAGAGATTTGAAGAAACTTGACAGCTTAAAAAACAAATGGGAAACCCAAGAAATTGTTAGCAATTAAAGACAAGCTACAGCGTTTGTTTTCGAAATGAATAGTGTACTTTTGAAGCACAAAGTCCAGTCTGGTATAGCAGCGCCACAGCCATTCCCTGCCTCTTTCCTAGGACACTTCACTGCCATTTTCTATGCACATGAAAGAAAATAAATGTGGAGATTTCATCCTTGGAAATTTGTTCCCTGTTTTGTTTTTGTTTTTGTTTTGTTTTTTAATTTTCTGTGTGTAATACAGAAAAGCAGATTTATACATGCAAATCTAATTACATGTTGGAAACAGCTTAGATATAGCCAACTATTTTGGACTTTCCCTAGTTTTGTGCAATTAGTAGACTTGTGGGATAGACCCTAAATCCAAGAATGAAGCTGTGAGCTTTCCTCCTCTTTATCTATCTTAGTAGTTTTATTTCTTGGGATCTAATGTGCCTTCCTATTTGATCATGCAGTTTTTTTTTCAGGCTGCCATATGTATTTAACACAACTTTTAACTTAAATCTGATAGTCTGACCGTAACTAAATTGTTAGACTTTTTTGCACCATTTTTAAGAATCAGCAACATAAGAATGGTGGTTGGGCACTTACTGGTTGGCACCAGTGTAGTAAACCTAAAATAATTATTTTGCTGAGTAATTCCATGAGACACAATAATTCCTGTGTTAGAGACAGACTGGGGAGAGCCCACATACCTGATAGCAGGAGTCTTGAAAATACCCAAGCAATGTTACTTGTAAACTTTCTTCCACCTATGGAGACCAGCCCCAGGGGGCGCAAAGTCTGAGGCCTTCCCAAATCTTGCAGTTTTCACCCTGGATCTTCCTTGGAAAACCACCCATATGGCAAGTCAAATCCTACATTAAAATGTGTGGCTTATATTTGTGAGGATATGGAAAAACAAAAGAAAAGTGCTTTCTGCCGAATGGACTACAGCCCAAGATCAGGAACCAAAGTGAAATGGAAATCGAGTACAGGCAAGTCTGCCAGTGGGGGCCTTTCTGATGTGCAGGTTTCTGAAATGATACCAGAGCCAGTTCCCACTGTCAGACTGTCCAGGCACCCCTGGCCTCACATGCCTGGGACAGAGCTTAGAAAGCAGCATCTAGAAGACAGAGGCTGCCAGATTTCCCCAAGGAACCAGCATCGGGACTTGATATGCATGGTACCCATATGGGCTTTGCATCACTGACTTTCCTAAACCTGATACTTTGTGGATGGGTTCCAGGCCCTGACTCGAGGACTCAGGAATACGAGGGAAGCCGCAGCTGGCCTGAGCGGGTTGACAATAACCGACTTGCTTTTAGTGACCACATGGGTCTGGGGTAGCTTAGTGGACCTAGGCCCTCCACTCTCACAGGCAGCATTTCAAAAACTGATCCAAATTTGAGTTGCAAAGAACTCACTTGGGCCTCCAGCCAGACCTTAATGGGGCAGGGAAGAGGTCTGCAGGTTACAAATAAGCAAATCAAAGCCCTCGAGGGCTCCTCCCTTGTGACCAGAGAAAAGAAACTGCAGAAGGAGCCTGAAAGATAAACTGTATCATTGATCAAAAAACTGAGGCCACTCTTCCCTCTAAGCCTGCTGAAACGAAGCTTTTTATTGCTACTCACCAAGGAGCCTGCAGAATTCAGCCCTCAGGAAGAGGCCTGTGGTTCTACTCATCAGGAATTAACACTTCCACCCTATCCTGGAGGTCAGGGCTGAACTGAGCCCATGCTAGTGAGCTAAACCAGGGTGTCTTCCCCTACCACGTGTTCAAGTCACCTGGGCAGTATTCACAGTGAGGAGGGGCCCAGTCAGAGCCACAGGCGGTAAGTCCAGGCTCAGGATTCTTGAGAAGCCCCCTGGGTGACTGCAATGCTGTTGAGGTGGAACCACCTGGCCTCACACCATTCCCTCACTGCCTTCCTGCTCTATGACCTGAAAACTTAATGATTGGGGTTTGGGGTGTGGCGTTTGCCCGGAAGTTATAGGGGACTTTTTTAAATATGTTTTTATTGATTTTAAAGAGGAATGGAGAGGGATATATAAAGAGAAACATCAATAAGAGAGAAACCTTGATCGGCTACCTCCTGCACCCCTTCCCCCCTACTGGGGATTGAGCCCACAATCCAGGCATGTGCCCTGACCGGGAATGGAACCAGTGACCTGGTTCATGAATCAATGCTCAACCACTGAGCCACACTGGCGGGGCAGAGGTAATGTTTTCTTTCTTGCCAGGTTATATATCTTTTGCCTGTTCATGCCTTTTTAAAGTTGTGTCCTTTGAAGCCCATGGTGTTTCATGAGAGTCAGAAGTGATGACCTCACAGACCCATAACTTCGAGTCTTCAATCCCTGGTTGATGCTTGGTTGTCCACAAGATTGCTGATTCCTGCAGTGAAATACCAGTAGTTTATCAGGCAGTCACTGCGCTACAAGTATCACGTACTTTATCACTTAATCCTCATGTATAAAGTCTGTAACAATATCCCATTTGTTAGATTCTGAAGCAAACTTGGAGAGTAGCTTGCTAAAGATGACCCAGGGAGTAAATGGCCAGGGCAGGGTTGGTTAGCACTGCAGTCTAAACTACAATACCAGTGTTTATAAAATTCATTCATTAGAGTTTCAACTGAAATACTTCCTGAAAGTTTTTCATCGTCTTAAATTTGCCAAATGAACCTCTCTATCACTACTGTAAGGGGGAAATCTTTATTATTTGTCATAAATATAAGGTAACTATAAAAATGAACATTTATGTCCACCCATGCAACACCGAAATTCATCTTCTCTTACCACCTCTGGTGTTACATGAAACTCATTTTGGGCATAGGTCCAGATCATTTTGATACGTGTGATGATTAGGTTGGGCTGAGAACTCCCCTGAAAAGAACATTGTAAGCCATGTCTACATTCAAACAAAGTCTGCCACTAGGCAGCCCTCCCTTTGGGGGCCTCAGCAGCACCTTTGGAGGAAAACATCTAAATCCCCTAGTTCCACGGTCAACCAGATTATAGGGGGAAATTTGTAAACTAGGCTATTGCTTTTCACTTATTAGATTCTTTATTGTTTATAACTGTATTATTTATAGCCAAAAACTGGAAACAACCCAGATTTCTAACAGATAAATTGTGATATATTCATGTAATGTAATAACAGCAATAAAAAAGAATCAGTCATAAATGCAACATGGATAGAAACATTATCAAATAACGTGGATCAAAAACATATTGCTTGAAAGAAAACAGACCCAAAAGAGTATATACTGGAGGATTCAAGAACAGGCAAAACTCACAGTGGTGATAGAAGTCAGAACCACTGTTGCCTGGGGGGGTGGGCAGAGCACTTTTGGAGATGATGGTATATCTTGACTGGGGTGACTCTTACACAGATATACATTTATCAAAATGTGCACCTAAGATTGGTGCATTTCAACATACCAAGTAAAATTTACTCCAATAAAAAAAAATGGAACACTTCAAAGTCACTAAATATTTTTTTGATGGTTTCATTGTCTGAGACCTAATTTTATGACCTAGAATCAAAACTATGATTACAGTCTCCCCTGAGTTGGAAACAAATCCAATTTATATATTTCAAATCTTACAAAACATTCACTTAGAGTGGTTTCTCACACAGATTTTAGCACAAAATTCTTCATAGTTATATACATGTCTATTTAAAAGCTGGCAGCTTACCAAAGTTAAATTTAAACAATCTTAGAAAATATGTATTTGAAAAGCACATGGGAGTGTCCCTGAGCTATGATTGTACAGATTTACATGTGTGTTGACAGGAAAGGAAGTTGAGAAGTAAAAACTGGGGCTCATGTTTAAACATGTTGCCAAGTGAGAGAAGTGTGGCGCTCCTTTTACCTAATGACCCAAAGAGATGCTTAAACACACACCGCCGGTGCAGGGGAGTGTGGAGGAAGGGCCCTTCCAGCCAGTGAGGTTAGCAGAAAAAGAGTCAGTGAAATCAGGAAGCTAATGGGACTTTAATTCTACAAATGCAGGGCAGACTGAATTCAAAGAGGATCTTTGTAGGTCAAGGAAATCCTTGCAGGAGAGGAAGTGAACAGTCTGACTCTTAATGAGTGTCCAACTGAGGAGGGATTTGGAGGAGAGAGCAAAGGTTGCAAACCATGTTGGCATATCGCAGGGCAGTTTCTCCATGACAGACAGCTGCCCTTTGCTGGCCTGGGCCTCAGAGACGTGCTTATCAATCCTGCCTCCCCGAAGATCACCCTGTTACTCGTGTGATGCTTGACTCACTATCTTTATGAATCCACTTATTTAGGACAATCCTGCAGGCACGAAAGAGGAAATTATTATATAGCAGGGAAATTATCACTTGGATTTTATCTGTTTTAGTGCCACTCCCTGTTTCTATGTCAGCAGCTTCACTGGAAGCAGCTGGCATGTCCCCTAAGTGGCTATTTGTGCCTATTGCTGTTGCCTAATTCTAACTTGAAATCACTAAAAAGCATTTTGTGCTGTTGTTTGCATGGGCCATAACTAGCACTTTCATTATTAAAGCCCCATTCAGTGGTTGGGAGAATTTTGATAAAGACTTCCTGATGTGTGTGATGAGCTATTTCACCCTTCACTCACATCCCATGATCACAGAGCTGACCAATGCATTGTCTTGTAACATAAAATTAGATACAACTTGTGCTGGGTCAAAGGTGTAATTCTGAGATCAAGTGGGAACATATTCAATTATGCCTTCAGAAATCCCTGTAACTTTTTTTTGTTTTTGTTAATCTTCACCCAAGAATATTTTTCCATTGATTTTTAGGGAGAGGGGGAGCGAGAGGGACAGACAGAAAAATCGATGTGAGAGAGACACATCGATTGGTGGCCTCCTGCACATGCCCCAACCAGGGCCTTGGGCCAGGGAGGAGCCTGCAACCAAGGTACATGCCCTTGACTGGAATCAAACCCAGGACCAAGGGCGATGCTCTATCCACTGAGCCAAACCAGTGAGGGCTCTTTAACTTTTCCTTTACTCCCCAAAGACAACACCCCAGCAATTTGCCTTTATTTGCTGGTGAACAATTGTAACATATTTGGCACCAATGCCTTGATGAGCTGCCATCCACTGAGTGCTGATCTCATAAAATGACTCATGTCAGGGAGAATGATACCCCTCTTGGGTCTCTCTTCAGAGTCAAGGGCCATTCTAGCCCAATCCTAGGGAGCTGACTTTCCTTTCCAGGTGTGAGAATGCGTACAGGGAGGTGTGCCTGGCTTCCTGGGAACTGGAGGAAAGGGTTCAATGCTGATGGACTCCAGGTTGGAAATTACCATCAGGGAGTGGGGGTGGGGGTGTGGATTAGGAATTTATAGAAATGGTTGTACTATGAAGAATGCATTTCAGCCTCCACAAAACTAGTTCATAAAAACTAACCAGGAAGCACATTCTATAGCTGATTTAAATATTTACATGTCCACCAACATCACTACAATCATGGATGGCCTCAGTGACCAGAACTCTCCTCTCCTTTTCTCTAAATTGTGGTAAAAAGATAATGGTGTGTTTATTTAGTTTGCAAATAATTGGGTGCCTCTTTTTCATTTTTATTGCATATATCCTATTGTTTAGTGACTTTTTTTGATAACACTTCTATGGAGAAAAGATATCAGAGGAAAGGTGAAGTGGTATTGAAACTCATCAAGCCAGTCACCATATAACATCTTGATTGGAGACAAGCAGTTCTAATAGTACCTATAACTACTAATATTGTCCTCCAAGGCCACTTCGCTGGGTTCTAGCAGTGATGTATCGTTACTGAGGAATTATATTTGACTGATAAAGTTCCTCAATGATGTAGCTTCAACAAGATGAGTTATAGAGATTTTGTTTTCTCCCTCACATTTTAAAATGAACTGAAAAAGACAGACCAATGCTAGTTTGACGGTTCCATAATATCCTTGTGGATCCAGGCTCCACCCTAATCTTTGGGCATGGACCTCATCCTCATGGCTTCCCAGATGGCTCCTGGAGCTCCGGCCATCACATCCTCATTCCTCAACTAAGAGAAAAGAGTCGGGAAAGTGGAATCTACCAACTGAATCAGCTTTTTAAATGAGTTCTTTTGGAATCTTTGCCCATACATCTTCTTGGAAAAGTAGTTTTTATCTGGGACCATTGACACGTCTGCTCAGGTAGAGGTTCTGTTAAAAAGGCAAATGAGGGGATGGGTAAGGGGAAGGCACATCGGTCTCTGCCCAGGATACAGATGATGCTACGAGGTGATCCCTACAATTCCACTACTTGGGTTTCTATTAATGCAGGCTCCAAGCCAGAGAGTTGTGTTGTAATAATTCCATGCCTGGGCAGAAGCCACAGTAGCCATCCCTCCCTATGAAAGATAACCAAAGCTGAATGGAATGACTTAAACTCTGGTTGTCCCAGGGGCTGGACTCCCCTGCAGATCAGGTTCAATGTACTGCTCTGTCTCAGAGCTGAGAGGATAACCATGGGTAGCCAGTTACCATCAGTAATCTGGGGTCAGAACCCTGCCCTCCTGGTGCTTCCAATCTCCAAGGGAGTTCACAAATGCTCCTCAGGAGTCAAGGAGAGGGGGTCTGCCCTTTACCAACTGCACCCAGAACAGCCCACCATGAACAGCTTTCTATAGCACATGTCCATGGGAGATTATTTTAGCAAAGTAATGCTAGCCATTGTGTGGCCAATGACTGCTCCTGGTTGGCAAGCCTGCTGGAGTCACAGTAGCCGCAGTGTCCTTCAGCCACCCACATGAGAGTCGCTTCCATTCACTGTGCCCTGTGGGGAATCCGGAAAGCTGCTGGAGCTGCCGCTCCAAGCACTCACAGGCCCTCTGAGCTCCTCAGAGCAGGCAGCGGCCTTCAAGTCTGGGTTCAGCTGTCAAGAAAAGCCTCTTAGAGCGAGATGGACTCAGGTTAATTCTAAGCAAAGGCACCAGGAAATAAATGAGAATGGCAGGGGCTAAGGAGAAGACCAGTTCAACCCAAGTACAGGAAGAGGTCAAGAGGGAGAGGCAGGAGGAAGCAACAGTGAGTTTCTCTGACTGGTTTTGGGTGAGGAACCTCCTCGTGCTAATTAACCCTTTGCTGAGTGTTTACTAGGATATTAGGTGCCAAGGACTGTGCCAAGTACTCTATTCACATTACCCCATTGAATTTTCATCACGGTCCTAACTCAATGTACAAGAGAAGAGAAAATTGTCCTCAGAAACACGGAGAGTAAGTGGCCCAAGATCACATCGATCAGAGATTGTGACCAGATCTGTTGGATTCCAGAGCCCCCATCAGCACTCCTGGTCTCCCTGAGGAAGCCGTTGCCCCCAGCCTTCACATAACCTATGTTTATGCCAAGTAAACCCGTGTGACAAGCCCTCTCCCAGCCAGGAATCTCCCTCCAGCATCCTACCAGCTTCCTGCCAAATTAGGCTCCAACAATGCAAACTAATTTTAATGTTTACCTTTGCAAAGGTACCTAGGAAAATACCTTGTTGGCTTACATCAAAGTTAATTTTTTTTTTTTAACGAAACTGTAAAGTGTCCTGCTGGAAAACTATGCTGAGTCCTAGCAGATCTGCTGCCAAAGAGCTCCCGCAATCAAATGAACCCAAGAGAGCACCTCCCCAGCTGGGGCAGCCCACTGCCACCAGTTCAGCCAGAGGGAGGGCTGGAGGCCTGGGCAAGAGGACAGCAGGGCAGTGCAGCCTGGAAAGGGGCTGGAAGCCCCAAAGGAGGAAAGGGCCCTGCCCCTGCCCTAGCTCTGGTGGGGAAAGACCATTCCCCGAACAATGCATGGCTCCCCACAGCCCTGCAAGTCTATAAAAAGGGAACTATAGATGCTCAGAAGGTGCTGAGAGACACTTTTTATCGTTCTCTGCGCTCTGCACTCCCTCTTTACTCCTCACTCCCCTTTGGAGGGCAGAGGAGGGATCATCTGATGAGACAAGGAAAAAGAAGGTGTAAGCTCAGCTGCCTGGCCTCTGCTCTGGCAAGCTCTGATATGGGGGCCCTCTGGTCCTGGGTACGTGAGTTCATTTCATCCAGGTTCAAGCCATAGGCCTCACTTCACAATCGAGAAGGGGATCCGGGTATTTTAATACATTCAGCCCCGTGGGTATTGCTCATTGGTCTGGCCTCAGGGAGGAGAGAAAGGCGTGGGCACATCAGGCTGCCCTCTTACACACGGAGACGAAATTGAGCCTCAAGATGAAAAGCAGGCCCTGACTGGAAATGGGTGAGAAGAGGGCTTGAGTTCAGGGCCTGCGTTAACAGAGCCCTTCAGCCTGTGTCCCGCCCATTGACCTGGGCGCAGTAACCCCGGAGCAAAGCTCGCGGTGAGCTCTGCAGAGCGGGCTGAGCCTGAGCAACAAGTCGCACTTCCCACTCCCCCCTCCCGCCCCCACGTTGGGGGTCAGTCAGTCGCGTCCATGGAGCCGGTCCCAGCTAACTGCCTCTCCCAGTTCCAGGCGGAGGGACACTAGAGAAGGCGCGAGTGGAGGGCTCCCCCAGGTGAAACGTGGCAGGAGAAATAATGACGCCACAACATTTAATCTGTGTTGCAGGCACAGAGCAAGGCCGTTCACGTGGATTATCTCACTGGGAGGTTGTGAGGAAGGCTCACTCCATTTCACAGGTCTGGAAGCCCAGGGACGGAGGTTAAACTCACCCCAGTGACCATGTCTGTGTCAGCCTCCACCTTCCCTAATGAATAGCAGGTCTCACCCACCCCTGGATTAGCAACTGCCCCTCTGCCGGGGAGGGCGGGGGAGGAGGGCGAGAGCTCTGCTCAGCAGCCAGGTGCCCAGGGGAGTGAGCATGGGCATCCCTTTATGGGCCAAGGTGGACATTCCGTTCCTACTTCCTGTTCTCTGACTGGGTGGATAAGCAGGTAGGACCTGCCCTGACTTCCCACCTCTCACTGATCACTGTACCCTTCCAGGGGGCTCTGCTCTCCTCTTCCCAGTATCCCATGTTCCCCACTAACTCTGGAAAGCCTCCATTTCTGCTTCCCCCCCACACCCTCCCTGTCACCCCCAAGCCTGGGCTTCCAAATCACCTCTCTGTCCCCATTCTCCACCCCCCCACCCCTGCCCAAGTCATTCACTTTGGTTGGGCTGAATGTTCCCCAGCCTACAGCTCCCCCAACCAAACCCACAGCTGCACACCTGGAGGAAGCATGCAGCCAGCCCTAGCTCTCCTCGCTGGTGCAAGCAAGGGAAGTTCAGGATACTGGGCAGCTCTCCGCACTCAGGGGGCCACTTCATCTTTCACTGCGTGAAGCAGTGTACTATGTTCCATGGAAGCTTAGTGCTACAGGTTCTCCCTAAGAAGAGTTTCATGGTCAGGTAAATCTGGAAAATACAGTGGGGTGCATCTTTCGTGGAGGTTCACAATACCTTTAATGCTAGTTGAAAGGTTGAAGTTGGTGCTGCATGGGCAGGCTAAATAGCCATCTCAGACAGTGATTAAAGAAAATTTAATTTATTTAAGAAAAAGAGGATGGGAGACTGGGAAGGTGAGAACCTGAGTGGGAACTACAGTTCTCGGAATGCTTTTGCTCATGCCATGAGTCTCCTGATGTTTGGGTGTTTGAGTTTCATAGATGCACAAGTCCTTATTCACGGTTTCTTAACTAGCATATATGGGTTGAACTGTGTCCCCAAAAAGATATGTTCAAGTCCTAACCTTCAGTACCTGTGAATGTGACCTTATTTGGAAATAGGGTATTTCCAACTGGCAGAAAGGGGACAGCCAAATACCAAAAGAAGAGGAAACTAAGATGGCGGCATAGGTAAGCTCCTAAATCACTGCCTCGCACAACAATTTCAAAACTACAACTAAAAGACAGAACGGACACCATCCAGAACCACAGGAAGGCTGGCTGAGTGGAAATTCTACAACTAGAAGGAAAGAAAAAAGCTCACGGAGAACTGGAGGAACGGCAAAGGGTTGAGGTACAGCGAAGGGTCTTTGTGCGTGCAGAGAGGAAGGGCAGCTGAGAGCCTGGCTGCCTTTCTCTAGCGGGAGGTGGAAGGAAGCCCCCAACTGCACTGAACCCCAGTTCCGACTTCACTGAACCCCAGTTCCGACTGCACTGAACCCCAGTTCCGGGAGAAACCCCATGGACCCAGGCTCATACAGGGGGAGTCTGGGCTGTCAGGTAGAGAGAAAGGCACTCAGAGACTCGGACACCCGGGGGAGGGGGTCTGGAGGTGCGCGCGCCAGTGCGCACAAAGACTGAGGAGGTTGCCACAGGCTTTCCCTAGCAGAAGGGAGTCGGAAGCTCCTGACTGCACTGAACCCCAGTTCTGAATGCACTGAACCCCAGTTCCAGGCGAGCCCCTGGGGACACAGGCTCTTGCGGGGGGAATCTGGACTCTCGGGCGAAGACTCGGGAGCTGGGGAAGGCAGAGGTCTGGAGGTGCGTGCACTTGCAAGGGCAGAGCTGATGGGAAGCCAAGACTGTCTGCTCCACCCTGAGACTCCACCCCATCCAAGCTGAACACAGAGGCTTTTGCAATTTGGCAAGTCTAATTCTATAAGGCTGTCTCCAGCACCGAACTTCTCCCAGCACAGACACAGCTGATCCTCACAGCCAACTGGCCTGGAGGTCAATTCTTCCCAGTGATACCAACAACAATCAAGACTTAACTACAACAAGGCTGTACACACAGTCCACAAAGGGGTGCACCAAGAGTGTCCACCTCAGGTAACTGGGAGGCCGACCCACTGGGCCATATAGGAAACCTAGCACACAAAGCTACCCTACCAACTCAGGGAAGCAGTGAAAATACGGCGACAAAGAAATAGATCACAAATGAAAGAAATGGAGGAAAACAAACGACTGGATATAGAATTCAAAACCACAGTTATAAGGCTTTTCAAGAATATACTAGAAAAGGCCAATAAATATAACAAGACCCTCGAAGATATGAAAAAGGACCAACTAGAAATTAAACATACACTGACTGAAATAAAAAATATTATACAGAGACCCAACAACAGACTAGAGGAATGCAAGAATCAAGTCAAAGAATTGAAATACAAAGAAGCAAAAACACTCAACCAAAAAAGCAAAAAGAAAAAAGAATCCAAAAATATGAAGATAGTGTAAGGAGCCTCTGGGACAACTTCAAGCATACCAACATGAGAATTATGGGGGTGCCAGAAAAAGCGAGAGAGCAACATACTGAAAACCTATTTGAAGAAATAATGACTGAAAACTTCCCCCACCTGGTGAAAGAAATAGACTTACAAGTTCGGGAAGCGCAGCAAACCCCAAACAAAAGGAATCCAAAGAGGACCACACCAAGACACATCATAATTAAAATCCCAAGAGCAAAAAACAAAGAGAGAATATTAAAAGCAGCAAGAGAAAAACAGTTAATTACCTACAAGGGAGCACCCATACAATTGTCAGCTGATTTCTCAACAGAAACTATGCAGGCCAGACAGGAGTGGCAAGAAATCTACAAAGTGATGAATAGCAAGAACCTACAACTAAGATTACTCTACCCAGCAAAGCTATCATTCAGAATTGAAGGGCAGATAAAGAGCTTCACAGATAAGAAAAAGCTAAAGGAGTTCATCACCACCAAACCAGTATTATATGAAATGCTGAAAGGTATTCTTTAAGCAGAGGAAGAAGACAAAAGTAAAGATAAAAATTATGGAAAACAAATACATATCTATCAACAAGTGAACCTAAAAATCAAGTGAATTAAAAACCTGAGGAACAGAATAAACTGGTGAATATAATAGAATCAGGGGAATAAAAAGGGAGTGGATGATAATTCTCAGGAGGAAAGGGGTGTGTGTGTGGGGGGGGGGGGGGTGCCGGAAGAGACTGGACAAAAATCATACACCTGTGGATGAGGACAGTGGGGGGGAGGTAAGGGCAGAAGGTGGGGTGGGAACTGAGTGGAAGGGAGCTATGGGGGGAAAAAGGAGAAACAATTGTAATAATCTGAATAAAGATTTATTTAAAAAATAGAGGATGGGAGATGGGGATATCCAAAGGGAAGGGCTACACAGAGGAAAGGGGGTCTTGGAGACAGGTTCAGGGGGTTAGCGCAGACGAGCTGCTGCTGCCCATTGCTCACCTGGTTGCTGTCTTGTGGGATCCCTTAGAGGATAGGGATACATGCCTGGGTGGGGAGGAGAAGTGAAGGGAATAGCACAGGAGTGCTCCTTGGAGAGACAGCGTGCACTGCGTCCTTTGTCCTGAGTGTACTGATATCTTTCTTGCAGGTGGAAATCTTAGGGGAGGTCTCTGGAGAGGGTCTTATTAATAAAACTAGAGGCCCAGTGCATGAAATTTGTGCATGGGGAGATAGGAGGTATACCTCAGCCCAGCCTGTACCCTCTCCAATCTGGGACCCCTCGAGGGATGTTCAACTGCCCATTTACAGGGATCAAGCCATGGGGGTGTGGCCAGCCTGGGTGAGGGGCTGAGGGCTATTTGCAGGCTGGCCACAGCCCCTTCAGTGTGGGGGTCCCCACTGGGGTGTCTGGCCTGCCTGGGTGAAGGGCTGATGGCTGTTTGAAGGCTGGCCAAGCCCCCCCAGTAGGGACCCTCACCCCATGGGGGTGTGGCCAGCCTGGGTGAGGGGCTGAGGGCTGTTTGCAGGCTGGCCACACACCCCCGGCAAGCCAACCTCCCAGCCCCTCCTTTTTGAATTTTTAAAATTTTTTTTTTCAGCACCTCCTTGAGTGGAGGCCAGGGCCGGCTGGAAGCAGGTATCTGGGATTTATTTATCTTCTATAATTGAAACTTTGTAGCCTTGAGCAGAGGCCAGGGCCAGCCAGGGCAGGTGGGAAGCTTAGCTTCCTCCATCACCAGGGGCAACCCAAGCCTCTTGCTCACTCCAGCTCCGTGGCCACTGCCATCTTTGTTGGGTTAATTTGCATACTCGCTCCTGATTGGCTGGTGGGTGTAGTGGAATGATGGTCAATTTACTTTTATTAGTCTAGATAGTCATCAGCTTTCCAGGTGTGCACTTTCAGGGTTGTGGTCTCCACTGATTGGTCGGTGCCAGGGGGTCATTGGTCAGTGTAGCTGGTCCTAAGCAGCCACTGCATCACTTGTCTGGTTTTGCTGCTTTTCTGGGCCTGGAGCTGACATATAACTGAGGCCTAGATGTTATCTGTAGGGAGGAAAAGATCAGGGGGTCCAAACCACATGACCAGTGTGATATGCTAGGGGAGAATATGTTGCCCTAGGAATGAGATTCTTGTTTTCCCAGTTTTGCCCCTTGGTAGGCATCCAGGGCTTTCTGCCCTGGTAAGTTTCTATACCTGCCCACCATCCTTGCTCTGGGGATCTAACAGTCATGTTGAAGGCTCTGAGACCACAGTACATATTCAGAAGTCCAGTATTTCTCAAGTTTATTTGGCCCAAGATCCCTTTCTGGGAGGGAGGAAGAGGGGGCACTTCTTTTAGAAACAGTGTTCAGCAGAACTTGCTTTGTTTAATACAGTGGCTCTCAACATGGGCACATGCCCCCAGGGGGGCAATTTGATTTTTAAGGGGAACAATTTGAGAATGAGTTATTAACAGTGATTTTATTTTTCATTTCTTATGGTTCTAGGGGCCTCATATACAGCATATCCTATCTAATAAAAGGGTAATATGCAAATTAACTGTCGCTTCGTCACAAAAGATGGCAGCACCCATAGCCACAGATGGCAGCGCCCAGTCCCCTCAGCCTTGCCGGAGTCCCCCAGTCCTGTGGGGCTGCTGCTGAGAGTGGGCAGCATGAGCGGCCTGGCAGAATGCTTGCTTCGTCACTGCAGCGACAGAGGGCCTCTGGGCAGTGGGCATGGAGCGGCCGGGGCGGGATGCTTGCTTCATCGCCATGGCAATGCCGCAGCCGAGGAGGGCCTCTGGGGGACAGGGTGGCCGGCCCACAGCCTCCACGGCCCAGCGCAGGCCCGGAGAGGAGACGGCGGGCCCGCCTCCCACGGAAGCAGCACAGCTCCCGCGGAAGCGGCCGGCGGCCTACTGCACACAATATCGGGCGATGGGCTACTAGTAAATATATATTGTGACATATTTATGTATTTCAGTTCTCTAGTATATGTTTTGAACCTTTATTTGCTATTTTTTCATATCACTTTATATTATTATTATTTTTTTTAACCATTTCTTAGTGATTTCTTCCTCAGTACTTCAAATGTCCTTTTCTCTTTCATGGATGCCATGTTCTTTGGAAGCTTGTTTAGACCAAGTTAATGGCCTTTTAGGCTTCCTCCATGTAAATAGTTTACTTTTTGAATAATAAGAATTATATGTGGGGAGCTAGGGCAGGCATTAGGATTTTAGAGTTGCTTAGGTGGGGCATGGCCAAAAAAAGGTTGGGAACCACTGGTTTAATATGACAATAGATAAAAGTGTTTTTCTTCACTTGTAGATGAAGATTCTGTTTTCCTTTCAGTCTATACTTTTATAATTAAAATATATCTTCTTAGATTGTAAGGTCTACTTAAATTCAAGACAGCCTAATTAAAACCTGGACTCATTTATTTATTCTGAAGAGGTAAGGAGCAGGCATATAATGTGGCCCAGAGGCACTGATGCTAAATGATGTTGGGGTGTTCTATTCCCTCAGTATCTTCAGTGGTCCCCAAACTTTTTGGTCTCAGGACCCTTTTATATACTTAAAGGATATTGAGAACCTCAGAGAACTTTTGTTTGTGTGGGTTATAGTTATTATTATTTATGAAACTAAAATTAAAACTCAGACATTTTAAAAACATTTTAATAATTAATTTAAAAATACCAGCAAACCCATTACATGCCAATTATATACATTTTAGGAAAAATAACTAACATGTTCCAAAACAAAACAAAAAATCAGTAAGAACAATGGTATTGTTTTACATTTTTACAAATCTTTTTAATGCCTGGCTTAATAGAAGCCTGCTGGATTCTCATACCTGCTTCTAATTCAGTCTGTTCCTATAGCACGTCATGTGGTCGGCATAATGTGCCACTCTACCCTGGTGAGAGAATAAAAATGAGAAGAGAAATTACATATCACCATTGTTATAACAGTCCTTGTGGACCCACTGAAAACGTCCCCAGGCTCCAGGGTCCCCATGCCACACTTGGAGAACCACCACTTCAAATGACCAACCAGTCCAGTCCCTTCTTACTCATCACTCACCTGAGAGGGGTGGAAGGTGGATGGGTCTCCCTGCTCCTGGGGTTAACACACCCTGTTAGGGAGCCTTGGTTTTCTGGGGGGCAGGGCTACCTCAAGGTCAGCTCCAGCCATCAACCAGTACTGCCCTGCCTGGCAGGTGCTTATTTCTCCTCTCAGCACACCTGTTCTCACCGTGGTTACTGGAGCCCAGTGGAGCAGGGGGTCAGTTTGCATGTTCTTAATTCAGAGGTTTTTAAAGAGCTTTGATGTATAGAATTTCATTAAAGCCATATCGGCCCCAAGGTAGCCATTGTCTAAACACAGATATTGCCTTCATTTATAAGCTGCCTAATTCCTGCCAAAATTGACTTAATCTTTATCTACAGTCCATGCCCTGTTCTCCTGCAGGGTTTGAGTGGGCCCATGGTGTGACTGAGCCAAGAAGAGCAATCTTTTATTCGTCTTCACACATGGAGCATGAAACGGTGTTTCATCTTGGCCCTGGGGAGCTTTGAAGCCCAGACACAAAGGGAACAGAGGGGAAAGAAAGACACCAGTTCTGGTGGATCTGAGCACAAAGATGACTTGCTGCCCCTGCAGGAGTCCCTCCCTTGAGCTAAGCCTCGAAGACCGTGTGAGAGATGGATCTAGATGAATAGGACCTGATTGGATCCTTGTTCTATAGCATCCCCAAGTGAACAATCAGACGCAGCTAGCAACTTTTCTGTCTTTGGCCAAAATGAGACAAAATGAAATCCTGAGAATCCTGCTTTGTACTATGGCAGTAGCTACACCCCTGTTCCTTCTGTAAGAACCTGTGTTTATGAGACTCAAGAAGTTTTGGTTTTGGAGTTGGGTGGATAGGACATAGTTCTGGGTCACCCATGAACTAACTAGCAGGGTGACCTTGGGCAAAGCACATGGCCCATCTGAGTTTTAGTTTCGTCATCCATAACATGGGTTGTTTGGGGATTTGCTGAAATTGTGCTTGTAAGCACATAGCACAATGCCTGGCCTACAGTTAGCACTCAGTAAATGCTAGTCATTAATTTCACTGTAGCTCACCTTCTAACATGATTAGAGACACAACAGTGCAGGCCCACCTTTAACACCTGCAGACCACCGAGAAATATAAGTGGGAGCCTGCACACCATGTATAGACATGTAAAAGATATAAATTTCCTAATAAAATGTTTCATATATTTATCTTGACAAGTATTTCTTCATAAAAACAAAAAATTTAAAACATGCCTTAAGATATGGTTTTATATGACTAAACGTTTGCAAAAATGTCAAATCTGACTGAATTTAAATATATTGCATACATCTGGGGACCAGATGATTTGAATAAGTAATAAATATAAACACAATTTCTTATGATAAATAATTCTTTCATATAATACTTTCTCACCTTCATTTTAGCAAAATCAAAAAATGATGCAGTCAATATTTACATATTTTGTATTCCATTGATATTTTTAAAAAATTTAATGAAATGTAATTGTATTGAAAGTACAGCATACTCAAAGTACAGTAACATATTTTTATCAAAATGTAAACTAAAGCACATGTAAAATAAAAAAATAAAATGTTTATGTTTCAAAATATAATTTTTATCTAAAATACTCAAATGATAAAAAGCAAAATATAAGTTCTCATTCATAAATATAAAATTTTAAATTTAAGAATTTAAATAAAATTGACATTAATTTACCTTTGAAATTTGATTAAATCTTACCTATTTTGATAAAAACGAAATTTTTCACAATTCCAGGATGCATGTTCACTTAGTTAGCAGAATAATCATTTTCATGCTTTATGCATGTTATCTATAGACCATCATATATATAAATTTAAAGTAACATGAATTAATACTGCAAAAGTTCCTCAGTTATCATGTATAATTAATTGTTGTGAATACATGGTTCCTTATTGACTATTGTTCCCATACATCAGAACTTGAAAAGACAATAACAGACTAGTAATCCAGTTAGAAAGTGGGCAGATGATTTAAATAGACATTTCTCCAAAGATGACATACAAATGGCCAGCAAGCATATGAAAGATGCTCAACATCACTAATCATCAGAGAAATACAATGAGATCATAAATATCATGATGAGGTATCAACTCACACCCACTGGATGGCCACTATGAAAAAAACACAGAATATAACAAATGTTGGTAAGGATGTGGAGAAATTAGAACCCTTGTGCACTGTTTGTGGGATTGTAAAATGGTATAGTTGCTGTGGAAAACAGTATGGGGTTTCTCAAAAAAATTAATGATAGAATTGCCAGATGATCCAGCAATCCCACCTCTGAGTATATATCCAAGAGGGTTGAAAGCAAGGGCTTGAAGAGAGATATTTATTAGCACACTCATATTCATAGCAAAACTATTCACAATAGCCAAGAGATGGAAACAACCCAAATGCCGACTGATGGAGGAAAGGACAAAAAAAAAGTGGTATACACATACAATGGAATAGTACTGGACCTTTGAAAAAAGGAATTCTGTGTATGTGGGCTTAACCTCCACACTTTTTTTTTTTAATTGATTTCAGAGAGGAAGGGAGAGGGAGAGAGAAACATCAATGATGAGAGAGAATCATTGATCAGCTGCCTCCTGCATGCTCCCCACTGGGGATCAAGCCTGTAACCTGGGAATATGCCCTGACATGGAATTGAACTGTGACCTCCTGGTTCATAGATCAATGCTCAACTGCTGAGCCACACTGGCTAGGTGTAAATCTCTATACTTAACCTTGCTCCTAACCTCTACACTCTCTTGCTTTGGAGCATAGCATATCTGGAGTGGTTACCTATGTACTCATCAGCCAACTTAAATTTTCTGGAAGTTTGTGTTCTTGAGAAAACTAAACTAAGGCACTGTTGAAACAGCATTTCAGGAAGGATTTATTGAATCAAAACATTCTGGGTCGTGTTTGGCCTCAAGATGGCACAACCAGTGTTTATCTGGCTTCCTTGTGTGGATGTTCTCCTTTAAGCTCACGGAAAATGTTCTTCTTGACAGTGAGAGACCTTGCCTGGGACAGAGTCCTGTTTCCTGGTTTTTCTCCTCATAGCCCCTGAGATCAGTTTCTCCAAAAGGAGAATAAACGAAGCTTGTTTACCATGTGACTTGTAAAATTGAAAGTTGAAGAAACAATTTTATATTAATTTATATTAAACTTTAGAGTTCCAGTTTCTGGTCCGACATGTAAGGAGCTTGAAAATCATCACTCCATCCTAATCGTCAGCAAAAGCTGAACAAACTGAAAAGTGACAACCCTTCATACCTCTGCCAGAGAATTGAGGTAAGAGGCAAACTACTGCCAGCAGAGCAGAAACCGTAATTGACAAATGGTAGAGGCTCAGTAATTCATCAATCTCAACTCTGTTAAAAACTTCAGGGTGCCCCACTCTTGGCGATGGGGGTGGGGGCGGGGGTGGGGCTCACACTTGTGTGAGTTCAACCCCTAGAACCCTACCAGGTTCTCATAGTGACATTCCCTTATACTTCCTGCAGGAGGAGAGGAAAGACAGTCATTTTTAAATAAGCCACAGCATTCTATTCTTAACAAGGCCTGCCCTCAAGGGAAACTATTTTACCAGAGCCTTACCCACTGGGGTTTTAAAGGGAAGAAAAATACCTCACTCACCCCGACTTCCTGTCCCACCTAAGTTGGGGGGAAAACTGAGAAGCACTTGTGAAGGTCACAGCCCAGAGGCACTGGGTCACTGAAAGACTAAGGCCTAATCATAGGATTACAGAATGCCCCCTCCCCTTATATACCTTATCACTACCACACTGAAAGCCTATCTAACCTTAGTTCCTTGTACCCAGTACATCATGCCTGGCATTCAACAAAAAATTGCAAGGCAAGCTAAAGGGCAATACATACATACATGCATACATACATACACACATACATACATATAATTTAAAGAGACAGAGCAAGTATCAGAACCAGACTCAGATATGGCAGGGATGTTGTTTATATCAAATGTTGAAAGAGGGGTGTTGAGGTCTCCAGCTATAATTGTGGATTTGTCTATTTCTCCTTTCTATTCCGTTTGTTTCTGCTTTACATCATTTGCAGCTCTGTTCATACTCTGATGAATATTGAGTATTGCTATATTATTAGTGAATTGATCCTTTTATCATGATATAATGCCCTGCTCTGTCTCTGGTAATTTCCTTTGCTCTTATGTGTACTTTAATATTAATTTGGCCACTCCTGCTTTCCTTTGAATAATATTTACATGATATACCCTTTTCTATCCTTTTGCTTTTTTCACCATTTTAACAATTTTTAAGTGTGTAGTTCAGTGGCACTAAGTGTATTCACACCGTTGTATTCACCACTCTTCATAGCAAGAACTTTTTCATGTTCCTGAACTGAAACTCTATACCTATTAAACCATAACTCCGTTTCTCTCTCCCTGGCAGCCCCTGGGAACCATTCTACTTCTCTGCCTCTATGAATCTGACTACGCTAGGGACCTCACATAAGTGGAATCATACAGTTATATAGGTCTTTTTGTGACTGACTTAACCACTTAGCATACTATCTTCAAGGTTCATCCATGCCTTTGCATGTGGCAGAATTCCTTCCTTTTTAAGACTGAATAATATTAAATTGTATGTATATACCACATTTTGTTTATTCATTCATTCATCAGTGGGCACTTGGTCTACTTTCACCTTTTGGCTATTGTGAATAATGCTGCTATATACATAGATGTACAAATATCTATTCAAGTATCCACTTTTGTTTCTTTTGGGTATACAGTAGGTCCTCAGGTTACATCAGATATCCATTCCTACAGTGCAATATAACGCGATTTTTGCCGTAAGTCAGAACCCACCTACATAAGCACCTACGTCACTCACATGGAACACGTACACAGCAGTAATGAAGTGAAACAGTAAAAACAATTTTTTTTAAAAGAAAGATAACAATTCCTGACCTTTAATTGTGGTAAGTAAATAATAAAAAAACATAAAGCACATATGTATATATGTCAAAATGATGGAACTTTTTTATTATTTTATAAATACTGTAAATGGAGATGACAACATAATCATGAAATGACGTATGTCGAGTTTGACTTAACCTGAGGACTGTGTGTATACGTAGAAGTGGAATTGCTGGATCATATAGTAATTAATTCTATGTTAAATTTTTCAAGGAACCACCATCCTGTTTTCCATAGTGGCTGCACCATTTTACATTCCTATCAGCAATGCACCAGAATTTTACTTTCTTCACATAATTACCAATATTTATTTTATTTTTTTAATTATAGCTATACTAATGTATGTGAAGTTCTATCCCTTTACTTTTCACTGCTTTTATAATTATACTAGAGGCCCGATGCATGAAATTCTTGCAAGAGTAGGCCTTCTTTCCCCCGGCTGTTGGCATTGGTTTCCCTCCTGCATCCGGGACCCAGGCTTCCCTTGCAGCCCCAGCTTCATCCGGAAGGACATTCTGAAGGATGTTTGGTCTAATTAGCATATTACGCTTTTATCATTATAAACTTGAAATGAGTTTCTTATAAACAGCATGTTTTTTGCTGAGAACCAATTCCAGCATGTAATAATTACAAGAGTTCCATCAAAAGGTTGATGGGACTTGGGAGACTCAACAAGGATGAGCCACATATGTAATTTACCTGTTGGAAACGGCTAAGGCACTTCCCCAAACCTGAATAGGATTGCTAATTGCCAGACAGCTCAGGGCATTTTATTGCCTCCTGTTGGCCAAACACCAGAACAGCTGTAGGCTATTCTCCAAACTGATAATGCTTCTGTATTGTATCCTTTGATACCGTACCCTTTGAAGTGTATATTTCCACCTTGCCTTGGGACAAATTGTGTTATAATAAAAGCACTGGTCTTCTAGCTCCTTCAGCTGAAGCTCCTCTGACACCCAATGCCTTTCAAAACTATCTTTCGTCTTTGGACTCCTTCTTAATCATCTACACACAGCCCCTTTCTCCAGAATGCTGAACCCTTTGTAAGGCTGGGAAAAGAACCCCAGAAGTTTTTGGATCCACTTTGTCAATCTCTGTCTTCTAATTGGTGTTTTTAAACCACTTACATTAGAGTAATTATTATGTTAAGACCCAAGTCTGCCATTTTATTTTTATGTTTGTTTTCTCTTTTTTCTTTATTTTTCCTGCCTTGCAGAGGATTATTTGAACATTTTGTAGAATTCCATTTAGATCTATCTATAATTTTTTTTAATATATCTCTTTGTATAGTTTTTTAATTGCTCTAGGCATAACATTATATATACACTAGAGGCCTTTGCATGAAGACTCATGCAATAGGCCTTCCTTCCCCTGTCTGCTGGCACCGGCTTTACCTCCGGTATCTGGGATCCAAGCCTTCCCTCTGGCTGCAGCAGAGAAGCCAAGCCTCAAGGCTTCTCTGCTGTGGCTGCAGTGAGGCTTGGCTGCTCCAGCTGCAGTGGAGAAGCCAAGCCCCTTCAGTCTTCAGTCTTCAGTCTTCTTCAGTCCTCAGTCTTCAGTCTTCAGTCTTCCCTCAGGCCGGAGCCTTCAGTCTTCACTCTGCACCTGCATATGCAAATTAACCCACTGTCTTAGTTGGGTTAATTTGCATACTCACTCCTGATTGGCTGGTGGGCGTTGCAGATATATGGTCAATTTGCATATTTCTCTTTTATTGGTGTAGATGGTTTTTCCTGTCTAATGTTATTGTTGTTTTACCAGTTTGAGTGAATATAGAAACCTTATTTCTCTTTTTAGCTCTCTGCCCTCCTCTATTTATAATATCACTACCTTAAATATTTCCTCAACATATGTTGAGAACAACATAACATAATGTTGTAATTTTTTTCTTTAAACATCAAAAACAATTTAGAAAACTTAAGAGGAGATATAAAGCCTATTGTAGTTACCAATATTTTTACTTATCATGTTCTTTCTTCCAGCCTGATAATCCAAAGTTCCTTCATTTTTCATTTTCTTTCTATTTAGAGAACTTTCCTTAGACATTTAAAAAAATATGTTTTTATTTATTTTAGAGCAAGAGGAAGGGAGAGGCAGAGAGAAACAGAAACATCAATGAGAGAGAAACATCGATCGTCTGCCTCCTGCACACTCCCTGCTGGGTCTTGAGCCCACAACCAAGGCATGTTCCCTGACTAGGAATTGAACTGGAGACCTCTCAGTGCATGGAACAATGACCAACCAACTGAGCCACACTGGCCAGGGCCTTTTTAGCCTTTTTTTTTTTTTTTTGAGGATGCTTGCAACAAGTTCTCTTAGTTTTCCTACATCTCAGAATGCCTTGATTTACCCTTTATTTCTGTAAAATATTTTGACAATAAGTAATAGGATGCTAACCATTCTTTTCTTTCAGCACTTCAATTTTTATTTTTTTAAGTGTATTTCCACTCCACTGTTTTATTTTATTTATTTAATTTTTTAGAGTGAGAGGAAGGAAAAGAGAGAGAAATAGAGATATCAATCTGTTGTTCCATTTACTTATGCATTTATTGGTTGATTCTTGTATGTGCCCTGATGGGGGATAGAACTCTCAATCTTGGTGTATCAGGGCAGTGCTCTAACCAACTAAGTTACTGGGCCTGGGCTCTTTCAGCACTTTAATATAATTATACTGATAACTTCTAGCTCCCATGGTTTCTCATGAGAAATACACTGTCATTCAAATTAGTTTTTAACCTATAGATAGGGTGGTGTTTTTCTCTGGTTGCTTTCCAGGTTTTTTATTTGTCTTTAGTGTTTAAATATTTAATTGTTATGTGTCTTGATGTAGATTTATTTGAGATCCTATTTGCATTCCACTCAGCTTCTAGAATCTCTTGCTAAATCAGGGAAGTTGTCAGTGATTGTTTCTTCAAATACTTTTTCATTCTTTTCTTCTTTCTCTCTCTTTCTGGGACTCCAATGATACAAATATTAGATCTTTGTTATAGTCCCTCAGGTACATGTAGCTCTGTTTATTTGTTTCAGTCGAATTTCTCTCTATTGTTCATATTGGGTAATCTCTATCATTCTATCTTCCAGCTCACTGAATCTTTTCTGTTACCTGTGTTCTGCTGTTGAGCCCATCTATTGAGTTTTTTTTTTTTTAATTTTTTTGGTTATTGTGGCTTTTAGTTCTAAAATTTCATTTGGTCCTTCTTTATATTGTCTATTACATTGCTGATATTTTCTATTTTTATTTTTTCATTTGTTTCATATGTGTTAATAATGGCTTGTTGAAGCATTTTTAATTGAATTTATTGGGGTGACATTTGTTAATAAAAATATATAGGTTTCAAGTGTACTATTCGATAATACATCACCTGTATATTGTATTGTGTGTTCACCACCCAAAGTCAAGTCTCCTTCCATCACTGTTTATCCTCCCTTTATCCTCTTCTACCTCCCCCTACCCCCTTTTCCCTCAGATAATCACCATACTGTTGTCTGTGTCTATGAGTTTTGTTTTGCTTTATTTTTTTTATTAAAAATAACTATTTTATACATGTTTTCATAATTTTCTTCATAACAGATTGCTGTTGGAATTGTTCGCATGCTTCTATGTTTTCCCATTTGGGTCTGGTTACCGAATTTAATTATTTCTTTTTTTTTTTTTTTAAGGATTTATTTATTTATTTTTAATTTTATTTTATTGTTTAAAGTATCACATATAGTAGTACATATATCTCCTTTTTTCCCCCATTGACCTTCTGTTTTGCTTTATTCTTAATCCCTTCATTTTTTTTCACCCAACACCCAAACCTCCTCCCCTCTGACAGCTGTCAGTCTGTTTGATTGTTTCAAAATCATCATCAGATAATGCCAATAGCTCTGTCATTTCAGTAATGGTGTTTATCAATTGTCAAGTTGCAGTCAGTTTGAGATTTTCTTGGTTTTGGGTGCAATGAGTGAATTTCAATTGGAACTTGGAAATTTTCATATTATTTTCCATTTTAGCCCGTGTTCTTTGGCACTGCACAAGGAGGAGAAGGGGGACATGCTGCCTCATTTTTGTCATGTGAAGGTAGAATTCCAGGTTCCCCACTCGTCCCCATTAACACCTAGGGCGGAGGGGCTCCTGGTTACTTCCACGTGGGAGTTCTGCCTTCCAACATGATATTCACTGACACTACCATGGGGATGGCTTTGTTACCTCTGGGAGATGGTGAAGCTCCTCAGTCTCCATTAGGTCTTCCATAACCCCATTCAGGGACAGAGGGGAGGAGATAGATCATTATTCTTGGATGGGGGTGGAAGTCCAAGCTCCCTGTGTGGTTTCCACTAACACCGTGCGGAGGGGGTGCATCATTATCAGCCAGCAGGGGTGAAAGTCTGGGCTTCCTATTTGACTTCTGTTACCACTTTGGTGGCAGTGTTGGGGCTCCTCAGTGTAGCCTCATGAGGATGTAGTGTAGACCCCCTAATTGGCCTTTGCTAGTGGAGGTGGAAGTAGGGGCCACAGTTTTTTCTGTGGTGTCTGGTGGGAGTGGAGTTTTTATTGTCCCAACATTTTCTATCTGGTTAGCCCCTTTCCTGGTCCTTTGGCTAAAGGAAATGCACTTTTGTGGGAGATTTTTATTTATTTATTTTTTTGGTCTTCTGTGCTTGTTGCTATTTCCAGCTTCTTCATTTCTGAACCTCGGATATATGAGGCAAAAAGAAAACCAGGAGAGTGTGTTATTCCTCAGGTCCAAGTTCCCTAGCCACTTGGCCTTCTTTTCTTCACCTTTCAAATTCTTTTTATGTTTGCTTTACATGTCATGTCCATGGTTTTCAGTTGTGTGCAGGAAGAATGGGGAAAAGTATGCCCACTCCATCTTCCCGGGATGCAGTTTGAGAGAATTGTTTTTAGCAGTGGATTGTTTTTAATGAAGCTAATATCAAGAACAGCATAACCTTCTTTAGTAAAAATTCCAAGAACTATAGATATTTTTGTATAGCCAAAGGCATAAGATTGAATATCACCATTTACCACCCTGTTCGGAGACACAGTAACATTATGCCATTAAAAATATATATATTCCCCAGTGATCAAAATCATTGGGTAAAGGCTGCATTAGTGTCTCTCCCTTTGGGACTGGCAATGCAATTTGCATATTAAAAGCTCTGAGAATATCTGCAATAAAGAATGTGATTACTTTTTTAATCCAGTGATGGCCAAATTAACCTGAGCATGAAACATGTTTTCCCAGAACATCTAATAATATCCTGTAATAGTGTCTGCTTTGGAAATATTGAGCCACACCTATAATCCAGGGGAGTTATCTCAGGACACAGTCTCTTCAAGGGAGGGGACTGGCAGCTTACTGTGTGAACTCTCCTCCCAGCACTCGGGAGGGGCAGACAATCTGTCTTTTTCTTTTTTTTTAAAATATATTTTATTGGGTTTTTTACAGAGAGGAAGGGAGAGGGAGAGTTAGAAACATCAATGAGAGGGAAACATCGATCAGCTGCCTCCTGCATACCCCCTACTGGGGATGTGCCTATAACCAAGATACATGCCCTTGACCAGAATCAAACCTGGGACCCTACAGTCTATCCACTGAGCCAAACCAGTTAGGGCCAGACAATCTGTCTTGATGGAACATACACAGGAAGCAGAGGAGGCATAGTAATTCTTTGCATTTTCCTAACTCTAGTCGCTTCTGTGCTTTTACTGCCTTTTGCTTATTTTTATCTATACACTACCTCTGCAAGGTAAGAGGGGAAAGTATTACTACCCCCATTTTGCAGGTGACAAACAGAGGCCCAAACAAATGAAGGTATGTTCCTAGAAGAGCCAGATCTAGGTCTGTAGCCTGTGGACTGCAAAGGTCCTTCATAATTACCGAGTCTTTGCATGTCCTGGCTGGAGCCCTATCCTGCCAGACAGAGGTGTGGTCTGGCCTCTTGGGCCTGCCCTCCAGAATTCTGTGCCCTAAATCCTAGCTGAGCCTCCCTTGCAGAAGTCTATCCATGGGCTCTAGAACCTCATTCCCTGCTCATTGCCCCACATAGGGCACTCCCAGGATGGCCTTCCTGCTTTCCAGAAACGTTTGTTCAATGGAAAACAAGTGCTGTTTTCCAGAACAAACCCTCTGGGGAGGGAAGGGGAAACTAGAATCCTAAATACAGGATGAGGATCAAAATTGCTCCCTGACCCGCATTTCCCCTTTAGCCACCACAGCCCACTGTGTGACTGGAGACAGGAAGTGGCCAGGACTCCAGAAAGCATTGTTCCCGTGAAGAAATGTTCCCAGTAAACATAACATCCAAGGGGCATCACAATAGTGATTTGCCTGCCACGTTACCTTCAGGGAATCAGGAGGAAATGACCACTTTCTTACTTTAAAGATGGTTCAGCGTGAGGACAAAATCACCTAATAAAGTGAGACTCTGGATGATGCTGTAAAACTCAATTTGTGTCCCAGGGAAGAGTACCTGTCTGAAGCCTCCTGGTGATGTCACAGTTCCCCTTTTCTCTGCAAATGGTCGAAAAAGGGGGCAGTTCTTTAGTGGGAGAAGCGATGAGAGAGAGTGAGCAATGGATTTTGTGGTTGACATCACTTGTCTGACTGGCCTGGCCAGAGAATGGAATTTACTGTTGCCTGCAATTAGTTCTTCCTTCCTACTTATTGATGTTTGCTACTACCAAGATTAAGGCATTAAATTTTTAAATAGTTCCCCTACTGATCAGAGCCAGCTGCTGCAAGGGCTACAGGCTTCCTATGCCTTAGGTCACTGATGGCTGCTGTTAAAAACCAGCTATAACCTGTCAGGGGGAAAATAGTGTCTGATGCTTATTCTTTAGATTGGATGAGTTTTTCTAGCTTGACCAGATAGTCCTCAGGAATCAGATGAGGACACAAAGCAGATTTAACTGGGAGGGAGCTCAGAAAAACATGGAGCATGTTCAAATGGTAGGCCCAAGAGGGGCCCAGAAAAGCCACTGTGGTCAGTCTGGGGCCAGCATGAGCCCCAGACACTTGAAACAGTCGCCACAGTGGTGAGGGGGAGGGAGGGATGTAAAAAGTCAGGTGAAGAGCACCGCAAGCGTGCTTCAAACCCCACAGCTCAAGGGACCCTGGCACATGGCCCCGAAGGTGGAGCTGAGGAAGGAGCAAGGACAGTCAAGACTGCGGGAGGTTCCCACCCTCCCCCCCCAAATCCCTCATCACCGCCTGACTGTGTGGCCTGGGGCAGTTGCTTCACCTTCAAGACAACTTCCTGCTTGGGCTAGATCATCTCTGAAGTCACATTTAGCAGGAACGGTCCATGATTTTTAAAAAATATTTTGGGATATTTTTGTTTTCTTCTTTTTCTCCAGATCTGCATTTTTATTACTGCATATTCACCAAAACAAATTACCCAAGTGTATAAAGTAAAAAGCGCAAGACCCTCCCCCCCAACATACACACACACACACACACACACACACACACACCTCCCCTGTCCCACTTCCCCGAGGTCCTTGCCCCTGGGATTCCATTTCGACAGGGTTAGAGCAGGGAGTTTAAGACCATGGGCTCCAGAACCACATGGCCTAATTCAAATCCATTCCCTGTTCCTTCTCGGCTCTGGGGCTTGAACACAGCTGTCCTCTCCAGCTTTCTTCCCTCGTCTGTAAAACTAGGACAGTAAGAGTGTACATGTTACTATGCATTAACACACATAAACACAACAGTGCCTGGCACATGGTGTTCAGTATGGGCAAGCTGTTGTACTGCAGCACACCTCCACTTATAATAGGGGAACATTAATACAGCAGGCCTGAGGTGCTGCTTGCAAGGCGTCAGCCCAGGCAAATGCCAGGGCCCACTCTGTCTGTTCCATGCCCCCTGTGTGTAAGTTTTACAGAGAGAAAGAGATGCTGGGCAGAGAAGTTACTGGTACAGCACACCATGTGACATCACAGTATGCAATCCCTTTAGCTGAAGGAGTCCTCAAAAGGAAAGTGGACAAGCCAGTTAAAAAGAAGCCTCTGAAAAGGGCATTGCAGAAAAAGCAGCAGAGGGAAAAACTAAATTTTTTATTAATAATGTGGGGGTTATTCATTATATATATTATATATATGTTCCAGCCACTTGCTTTTTTTTCTTCTTCACTTATGTTCTATAGCAATTCACAGAAGACTGTTTTGTGTGTGTGTGTGTGTTTTAAACAGATACAAGGGAACCCTATGTGTGCAAATTCAAGTTATTTAACCAGGCCCCTGCTAATGAACTTTACCTTGTGCAGTATTTCTGTATATAAAATACAGATAATATTATAGAATTAGATAGAATTAGAATCGCTTGGCCAAAGGGTATGCACATTTTAATATTTGAAATATTGCCAAATCGCCCTCCAGAAAGATTATTCCAGAGAAAACTCAACTAGCTTATGGATATTTTCAATTATTTTTTACTTTTCAATTATAATTGACATATAAAATTATATTAGTTTCATGTGTATAACCCAATGATTATACATTATATAACTTACTAAGTAATCATCCTGATAAATCTTGTACCCATCTGACACCATACATAGTTATTACAATACTAGAGGCCTGGTGCATGGATTCATGCACTGGTCGGGTCCCTCAGCCTGGCCTGTGCCCTCTCGCAATCTGGGACCCCTCGGGGGATGTCAGACTGCTGGTTTTGGCCCGGTCCCCACAGGCCAGGCTGAGGGACCCCACCAGTGCATGAATCCATGCACCAGGCCTCTAGTATGCATATAAGATATTTGGTTAATCTCTTCCCGCCTTTCCCCCTCTCCCCTTCCCCCTTTCCTCTGAGATTCATCAGTCTGTTCCATGTTTCCATGCCTGTGCATTGAGCGTCTGCCCCCTGGTAGTCAGTGCATGTCATAGCTAATAGTCGAATGGTTGCTTAGGCTTTTATATAGAGAGATTATTGACTATATCCCATATGCTATACTTTACATCCCTGTGACTATTCTGTAACTAACAATTTGTACTTCTTAATCCCTTCACCTTTTTCACCCATCCCCCCAACTCTCCTCCAGTCTGACAACCATCAAAACGTTCTCTGTATCTATGAGTCTGTTTTTGTTCTGTTTATTTTATATTCAGTTGTTGATAGATATGTATTTGTCATTTTAAAAAATTATGATGTGTCTTGGTGTGGGCCTTTTTGGGTTTATCTTGTTTGGGACTCTGAACTTCCTGAACTTGTATTTCTACTTCTTTCACAGGGTTAGGGAAGTTTTCTGTCTTTTTTCACTTAGGTTTTCAATTCCTTACACTCTTTCTTCTACTTCTGGCACCCCCCTAATGCAAATGTTAGTACACTTGAAGTTGTCCCAGAGGCTCCTAATACTATCCTCATTTTCTTGGATTCTTTTTTCTTTTTGGTGTTCTGTTTGGGTGTTTTCTGCTTCCTTATCTTCCAAATATCCATTTTGATCCTCTGCTTCATCTACTCCACTATTGATTCCCTGTAATGTATTCTTCACTTCAGTTAATGTATTCTTCATTTCTAAAAGGTTCTTTTTTGTTTTCTAGTTCTGTATTTTATGTTTTCTGTCTCTTTGTGAGGTCCTCACCAACTTCATCTACTCTTCCCCTAAGTTCACTGAACATCCTTATAACCAGTGTTTTGAACTCTGCATCTAGCAGATTGCTTCTCTCCATTTTTAGCTCTTTTTCTGGAGTTTTGTTCTGTTTTTTCATTCAGGACATGTTTCTTTGTCTCCTAACTTTGGCAGCCTTCCTGTATTTGTTTTTATGTAATAGGTAGAGATGCTACATCTCCCAGGCTTAGTGGAGTGTCCTTATATAGTAGCTGTCCTATAGAGTACCTACTGTATAAGGCACAGCCTCCCTGTTCACCCGAGCTGGGCACTCTAGGTAAGCCTCACACCACCCTGTGTGATCTGTGTACACCCTCCTACTGTAGTTGAGCTTTGATTGCTGTTGGCACCTCAGTGGGATGGATTTACTCCCAGGCCAACCAGCTACAAAGATTGGCTGCTACCACTGTGGATAATCAGCTATGCAGGGGCCCATCCCACAGAGCAGGACTTACTTCGGTGGGCCTCAGATGCCTGCTGGGTTCACCCCTTGAGCATGTCAATTATGGAGGTGGTTGGGTGGTGCATCAACATGGTCTGAAGCTGTTCACCAGATGTTCTGCCTTTGGGGCCTCACAGGAGGTACAGGCCAAGGTCAGCTGCCACTTGTGTTCTGCCCAGGGCAACCCAGCATGAGCTACAAAGCAATCTGCATATGGTCGCTACTTGTGCTTAGCTTGGAGGTGCCAGAAGAGGCCAAGTGGTGAACCAAGGCTGTTGCTGCTATTGCTTGGCCTGGGGCCATTTATTGAGAGGTATAGGGCAGGTGGAGGCCAGATGTTGCTTGTTTGAGGGATTTTAGGAAAGTCTGAAGAATGAACCAAAACACCATTTGTATGGAAAAGCCACTGGAAACAGATTAGGTGGGCCCACAAGTTGGGTGGGATTTCAGAGAATCTCCAGGGCATGGAAAACAGTGATAGCCGGTGATGGAGACTCAGATACAGCACCCACTTCCCAGCTCTGTGGAGAGAGGGCTCATCAAAGGACCAATGGCATCTGCCAGCTTTTCTGTATGTCCCTCCTGTTCTTTCCTGTATGTCCCTTGTGCCTTTTGAGCTTCTCCCCCAGTGCTAGAGTTCACAGCAAGTGAGTCTGAGTAAGTCCATGTGTGGGTCCTTTAAAAGGAATGCCTGGGACTCCAGCAGCCTCTGTCTCACTCAGCCACGCTCCCTGCTGGTTTTTACAGCCAGAAGTTATGGGGACTTCTCTTCCTGGCTCTGGAACCCTGGACTATGGGGCATAATTGTGGGGCTGGGATCCCTTGTTCCTCAGGGAAGACCTCTGCATCAGAGGTATCCCTCCTGATTTTTATCCACCACACATGGGTGTGGGACTAGCCATGTCCATGTTTCCACCCTCCTACCAGTCTCAATGTGGCTTCTTCTTTATATCCTTAGTTGTAGGACTTCTGTTGAGTTAGTTTCAAGTAGTTCTGAATGATAGTTGTTCTGTAGTTTAGTTGTAATTTTTATGTTAAATAATGTGTGTGTTTTTAAAAGTCCATTCCATGCAGAAATTCCCAACCAGGCATTGCCTGGAGTTGAATACACTGCAGCAGAGAAATGCAGACCTGCTTCTTAATGCAGAGAGCAAACAACCCCCACCCCCACGCCCTGCTCCAGCCCCACGCATCCCTGCCTCTCCAGGGTTATGTCCTGCTTTCTTCAACCTCCCTGCAAAATGAGTTCAAGACTTTTCCAGGCTCCGCAGCAGAGCCTGAATGAAGCTGTCTGGCTTCTCCACCTCAGGCAGGGAGGTGGAGAAGCCAGACAGCTCCTCCCTGCCTGATTTGGTGGCCTGTGACCTCAGGCCCCAAGTCTCCCCCATCAGCCAGGCCCCACTGAGGCTTTCCCTCCTGTCCCTGAGTGCCAACTGCCCCTTCCTCTGATTCTTTAAGACTTATACATGTTATAAAGGGGCATCAGAACTGGCATTTTTCATAGTAACTGTTACATAAGAGCTCACTATCCTTATCTCTAAAATGGGCTAATAGTGTAATCCTCCTAGGCCTGCAGCAAGACTAAATGAGGTGATAATGCAGATAAAATGTCCATTATTATGCCTGGCCTATAGATGATGCTCAATAAAAATGTGTCCCATTTGTCACTTCCTATTCTAATTATATGTCTGTCAACCCCACTAGAGTGTGAATTCCTTACAGGTAAGAACTATGTCTTATTCTTCTCTATATTTCTCATTCTCTGTGGCTCCAAACTCCAGAACAGTGGTAGTATATAGTAGGTATCCAGTGGATAGGTTATTTATTGCAATAATAATGCCACATAGCAAACCAAACTTAAAACAATTATTATTTCACATATGACTCAGCAATTAGGCTGTTTAAGCCAGGTTCAGCAGGGCGGTTCTTCTGGTTTGGGCTGCAGGTCATGTAGGCTCTGACCTGAGGGCAGGGGAGTCTGGGGCAAGGTGATGGACCACGTGGCTCTCATCCAGCAGCGGCAGAACCTGGGCCTGCTCACGTGGTGTCTGGCAGGGTTCTCAGAGGAGGCGATGAAAGGCCTCTTCAGGGCCAGACTTGAAACTGGCAAGTTGTCACTTCCACAACATTCTGTTGGCCAAAGCACATCCCAAGGCCAGCTTAGGCTCAAAGGATAGCAAAGTAGACTCCATCCTTCCATCTCTTAATAAGAAAAAAATACAACTTTAAAGGGCATGGATTCAGAGAGAAGTGGGGCATTATCACCATTTTTGCAATGTACCACACCCAGATTTTTTTTTTTAATGAAAAAAGGTTAGTTAGGCAGGAAAAGGTGCATCAAAAAGGCAATAAGAAGAAAAGTCCAATTTATGTCTTCACAGTCATGGGCAAGGACACAAATTCTAGGTTGCTCAATACCAGCCAGATGAAAATGACCTCTCAAACCATGAAGAAGTTGAGCGTTCTCTAAGGTACAGTAAAGAGAACATGTGCCAATTGGGGGATAAATCAAGGCACTTCTCTCCTGGTGTCTTGGGAAGGCAGATGAGCCTGGATTTATTGAGGACACTCAGCCCCTGGACAGCAGTATGATTACAGACTCCGGCGTCATTAATCAGCAATCACTGACGACCGAGGGAGTCTATAAACCTCCACGTCTCTCTGTTCCAAAATTGATTAGACTTAAAAGTAATTATTTAAATTCCACATACTTGAGCACTTGGCTTAGGAGGAAAAAGACAAACTATCTAAGAGAGAAGTTGGTGTTTTTTTAATTAATATCCACCTCCTCAAACAACTTTTATTAGCCTTTCAGTAATTTGATGAAATGTCTGTTATACATACACTCACAAAGCTTCTATCAGAGAAGCTTTCTCTAATGCCAGAGACAATGGGTCAGGAAAGTCCCCGTTCCACCTCCAGCAGGAAGGCTGGCACCCCTAGTACATCTCTGCAGGTCCAGAGGCAGGGCTCACAGTCTTCTGGTCAGTTCTTGCTACCAGCTGCTTCCTCACTGTCTCCTCAATCCCTGCAGTGCTCACCTCTCTCCTTCCTTAGGGGGTCCTGGCATGGCTCATTCCTCCTTTCCTGCAAAGTTCTTTTTTTTTTTAAATATACTTTTTTTTTTAAATTGATTTCAGAGAGGAAGGGAGAAAGAGAGAGATAGAAACATCAATGATGAGAGAGAAACATTGACCAGCTGACTCCTGCATGCCCCAAACTGGGGATTGAGCCTGCAACTAGGGCATATGGCCTGACTGGGAATCAAACCGTGACCTCCTGGTTCATAGGTCAATGCTCAACCACTGAACCATGCCGGACAAGCCTCTGGCAAAGTTCTTGATACACAGCCTCATGTAACAGATTTTACTGAAGATTTTGTAGCCAGAGGGGTTAATTACAGGACAAGGCAGAAAGTAAATTCACTGTCAGGCAGACATCACGGAACAAAACAGCAGTTCTCTGAGTAAGAACAATTCTTCCTCCTAGACCAGTGGTAGGCAAACTGCGGCTCGCGAGCCACATGCGGCTCTTTGGCCCATTGAGTGTGGCTCTTCCACAAAATACCACGTGCGGGTGCGCATGTACAGTGCGATTGAAACTTCGTGGCCCATGCACAGAAGTCG
The DNA here is from genome assembly GCA_026230045.1 of Corynorhinus townsendii. Lineage (NCBI taxonomy): Eukaryota > Metazoa > Chordata > Mammalia > Chiroptera > Vespertilionidae > Corynorhinus > Corynorhinus townsendii. The sequence continues at coordinate 58,150,999 of JAPDVU010000005.1, read as the reverse complement.
GTTTTTGGCTCTCAAAAGAAATTTCAATCGTTGAACTGTTGATATTTGGCTCTGTTAACTAATGAGCTTTCCGACCACTGCCCTAGACTAACAAGGAAAAATTGTGTTCAGCTTCTAAAATAACAGGTGCTTTCTGTCATCTGTCCACTCTGTCTGCCAATGTGAGTTTTGAAAGCTCAGAGTGCTGTGTCTCACCTCCATGCCTGACATCCCCCCCACCCCCCCAAAAAAGGTCATTCCTTCAGGTGAAGGGATTAGATCCAGAAGACACATGTAATCAACACCTTATTTGGGAGAACTAACCCACTGAGCTAGAAGTTCTCAGACTTCAGTGTATATGAAAATCTTCTGGTGCACAGGTTAAAAATATAGTTTTCCTGGTCCTACCCTATCTGGATCTGATACTAAAGATCTGAGTAAAACCTAGCAATCTGCATGTTTAGAAAACCTAGCAATCCCACCTGCACCCCTCCCTCAGGTGATTCTGCTGCAGAATCACACCTTGAAACACGCTGCCTTTCTGTTTGACCTCTGGAGATAAAGTGGGGCACCAAGGATCAAATCACTGTGTTAGTTTCCTGTGGCTGCTCTTACAAATTTCCTCAAAGGTGGTGGCTTAACACAACAGAAATTTGCAGCAGTATTCACAATAGTCAAAAGGCGGTAACAAAACAAAATGTGGTAATACATAAAATGAAGTATTAGCCTTTAAAAGGAAATCCTGATGCATGCTATGATGTGGATGAACCTTGAAGACATTATACTAAGTGAAATAAGCCAGACACACACACAAAATAAATATCGGATGATTTCTTGAAGTATTTAGAATGGTAAATTTCACAGAGGCAGAAAGTAGAAGGTTATTTGGCGAGGGGCTGTGGGAAGTGGGGCATAGCAGTGAGTGTTTAATGGGTACCGAGCTTCCGTTTGGGATGATGAAATAATCTGGAGATGGATGTTGGTGATGGTTGAACAATAATGTGAATGTACTTAATGCCACAGAACTGTACACTTAAAAGTAGTTAAGGTAAAAAATTTTATATTACTAATATGTATATTTTAGTAGAATTTCAATAAACAAAAATAAAATAAAAAATAAAAGCCCAGATATGCATCCCTGACACATCTGAAGGTCAGAAGTTGAAACTCAGGATCACTGGGTCACCACACTTCCCTGAGGCTCCAGGGGGGAATCTGTCCCTCGGTTCTTCTGGTGGCTGCCAACACTCTCAGCCACGTCACCTCAGTCTCTGCCTCCATCTCCATATCACCTTCCCCTCCTCTCTCTGTTTGAAATCTCCCTTCTCCTCTCTCCTATAAGTAAGGACTCCTGTGATTATATTTAGGGCACACTCAGGTAATTTTCTCACCTTCAGATCCTTACCTTAATCCCATTTGTAAAGTCCTTCCCCCACCCCCACCCCTAAATACACTTTTATTGATTTTAAAGAGGAAGGGAGAGGGAGAAAGAGAGACAGAAACATCAATGATGAAAGAGAAACATTGATTGGCTGTCTCCTATACGCCCGGCCCCGCCCCCATTGGGGATGGAGCCCGCAACCTGGGCATGTACCCTGACCAGGACTCAAACCATGACCTCCTGGTAGGTCGATGCTCAACCACTGAGCCATGCTGGCCGAGCTGTAAAGTCCTTTTTTTTGCCATACAAGAGAACATTTACAACTTCCAGGGATTAAGATGTGGATATCTTGTGCGCCGTGTTCAGCCTATCACATGTCAAAATTCTAGGAAGCCTGGCTGGTTGGGCTCAGTAGTTAGAGTGTTGGCCCTCGAACTGAAGGGTCTTGGGTTTGATTCCCCAGTTATGGGTCCTGTTGAGTGAAGGGCTCCAGTTCAGGTCGGACAGACCTGGGTTTACATCCCGGCCCTGCACTTACTGGCCATGTGGCCTGGGACACACCCTCTCTTCCCCTGCTTCCTCATCTCTAAACCCGGGGAACTGCTACAGGAAGCATGTACCCCGTGGATTCAGTTGTTAAGAAGATAAGCATACTGTTGTGTGCAGTGCCCAAGCCCGGATAACCAATAGTAAGATTCGCAGCCCTGCCCAGGTGCAGAGGGCAGGTCCGCCCCGCCCCGCCGGCTCCTCCCTCCCTGACTGGTGGGAGGGCCCGGGGCAAGCACGCAATCCTGAGCTGGGCTGGTTGGGCGGGGCTTTCGGTACAGAATAGCACCTGAGTTCCCAGCAACTGGCCTCTTCCAGCTCTGCCCTCTGCCTCCTCCTTAGCTCTCAGCAAAGCAGAGGGCAGGGAAGCCTGGTAATTCCCCAGGTTCTACACCACTACGCCAACATGGGTCTCTGCACCCAGGGACCTCAGCAGGCCCAGCCTCACCCCCAGTCCAGCTGCAGCCACGGGGCGGGCAGCCAGATGGGGAAAGCAGGAGGTGACCCCATCCCCTGCCCTGGGCCTTCTGGGGAGTTTGCCTGCACAAGAACCCCTTTCAGAGCTGTAAATCCAATTGTGGGGCAGGCCTGGGATTGCACAGGTTGTTTTAAAGCAATAAGAAGTTATTTTAGCAAACACTAACAATAGCCTAACATTGACTCTGAGGTCACCAGCCCGGATGACTGAGCTGCCTGAGGCACCGAAGGCCTAGCTCTGTGTGTGTGTGTGGGGGGGGGGGGGGGGGGGGGGCGGAGGGAAGGCGGGGGACCGTGGGATAGCCTTGACTCCCATGAGCCACAGTCTAGGCACACCTGACACCTAGTCAGGAGAGACTCTGGCCTTTATTGTGCGCCATTGTAACTAAACCCTGTCTAACCCATTCCAGGTGAGGGGCTAGGGCCTTCTAATGCCCCATGGTCCTGCCCCAAGGTCTCAGTGAGTTTTTCCCAAATGAACCTCACCTCCTTGCTCCTACCTGGTATCTCTAGTTCCTGTGCTAAATCCCCATAACTGGCCTCTCCCTCAAGCTCCTCTAAGAGCACGGTGTGACAAATGCACACTCACTCAGCGCCTTGTTGGCTCACTGCCAAGCACATTTCTATTTGTCACAGGCCGTGTGCAATGTGGACAGCCGGTGCATGCTGGCACCCAGGCTCATGCCCAGCCCTCAGGGTAGCACACTGTCTCTCTTTTCCTGGAATCCTCCTTTAAAATTAAAAGTGCTGCAGGCCTAACAACATGACCCATGTGGACTGGCTGTCATTATCTATGACATCAGTAACCAAAAAAACCAACAACAACCCTCCCTCCCCCCCTCTTAACACATAAGCGAGTTTCCTTTGTTTTTATTACAACTGCATTAGCATCTACGGACTGTGGAGCTGCCTTCAAAACTGTGAAGTCCAGCTCTTACTTTATAAATTAGGAACTTGGAGTAAGGATGTCCTCCAAGCCACACAGCTGGGTCTGGACTTTTAAACCGTGTGGCCCCAGTACATTATTATTCCTGCTCGCTGATGACAACCTGGTGACAAGGTTCACAACTGGAGTCATACCAGGATTTTCCTCAAAGCAGGATCTGAGCCTCCATCCGGGACAAGTGGGAGCTTGTGGGACTGAGTCAGGGGCCGGGATGGGCAAGGGTGATCCACAAGAGAGGGTCAGGAGGCAAAACTGGTCACAAACAGGCACAGGCTAATCCAGGCGTCCTTAGAGAAGTGAGGCAGGCAGAGGGAATCCAGGCGCAAGGCTCTGCTGGCTTCCAGGCCTGGAGGAGGGGCCTGAGAAAGGGCTCTGCCCTGCAGCGCTGCTGCAGTGGGGTGGTTGAGTGGAATGACGACTCTGGCTTCCTGTTCTTATAAAACTGGATAGCTGTCTCAATTGCCCAACCCAAGTTTAGAACTGCTTTTTTCCCTATTAATGTGGAGTAGAAGCTTGTTAACTGACTCAGGATTAATCGGTTTCAAAATCAGCATACACACGTCGGTTTTGTAGGTGCTTACATAATAGTTTGAATAAGATCCCACAGAACTACACCTCCCACCTCCCATCCCAAGGCTCTTCCCACCAGACCAAGGAGCTCACTGCTTACGCGAGCCCAAGTTCATTGAAAAAAAAAATGTTTATTTTTTTACCTGTGTTTACCCTTCTGGTTTGGAACTGAGGATTTAGCTAATTTTAAAAAAGGTTATCCCTAGCTGATTTGGCTCAGTGGATAGAGCATTGGCCTGCAGACTGAAGGGACCCAAATTCAATTCCATCCAAGGGCACATGCCTGGGTTTCGGGCTCAATCCCCAGTAGGGGGCACACAGGAGGCAGCAATCAATGGTTCTCTCTCATTGACATTTCTATCTCTCCCTCCCCTTCCTCTCTGAAATCAATAAAAAAATATATATTTTAAAAAGTTTAGCTCCATAATGAGCAGCAGGTCCTGCAGAAGGAATGGTTAGGTCAGCTGTTAGTCTTCAAGCCAACTCAGAGATGAACCTATTACTCTGGGCCTCTGTTGCTCCAATCATAAAAATTAAGATAAAGGTGGAGAACAGACTTACCTAGTGGTGGTTGATTTTCAGGGACCCCCAACTTGCACAAGGACTTTTCAAGGCTTATATAGTACATTTATAATTTTGTATTCTTTTACTTTAAAAAGCTTCCCAAATTACATATTCCTAAGACTCTATAAAACCTCATTCATCACCAGATATATAGTGTCCTATAGCTAGTTCAGAGTCACTGAATTCAGATTTAATTCACATTCACAACATCTTTTTTTTTTTTAATGTATTTTATTGATTTTTTACAGAGTGGAAGGGAGAGGGATAGAGAGCTAGAAACATGGATGAGAGAGAAACATTGATCAGCTGCTTCCTGCACATCCCCTACTGGGGATGTGCCCGCAACCCAGGTACATGCCCTTGACCGGAATCGAACCTGGGACCTTTCTGTCCGCAGGCTGATGTTCTATCCACTGAGCCAAACCGGTTTTGGCTCATTCACAACATCTTGAAGAAGGAACCCAGCCTTCCTGAGAGAAAGACTGGAAACAATACAATCTTATCTCTACTTTTGCCAACTCTTTACCCCCACTCCCACCACTAAAGTGTTGGAGATGTTGGTAGCAACAGCAAACTAACACCAGATATGCCTTAGCATTATTCTATTTGAAAAGCCACAAAGCTTTGGGTTATAGTGGTGTCTCTTATTAATGGGGAGAGGGGAGCTTCCACTCTAAAAAAATAAAACTAAGCTCATACAAAACTGGGCTAATTTGACTTGATGTTTGCAGAGCAGGAGGAAGCCAGGAAGAGGAGAAAAAAGAAGCAGAAAGCTATGAAGCAGAGAAAGATTGGCAGACTGGTCTTAGGACAGGAAAGAGCCATCTCCTGACATGGACACCCTTGTAGCATGGAGGAAAAACATCACTGAGCCCCTACTAACGTTCTAGTAGCAACTGAGGTTACAATACAGAAAAGATCTCCTTCTGTGCTGAAAGGTTGATCACGTGTTGTTAAGGGGTTCAGTCATTCGTTGTTCATTCAACAAATGTTTTAAGTATTTGTTGCTAGATGTTGGGGACAACGATGAGCAAAACATCATTTCGGTCTGGAGAGGAATACAGACAACCAAAGAGATGGTTGCAAACCAGTGAGATATGTGCTCTGATTGGGCAGGTACAGGATAACAGGGGAGCACCAGAAGGCATCTAATCCAGATGTAGGGAGTTGGAGAGATCTCCAGGGAAGTGAGGAACCAGCTGGATGTGCCAGAAGGCATGAGAGTCGTGTTTTAGGCGAATGAAGAGAGAAGCAGTTGAATGTTCCCTAGGGGCTGTGGACCAGGTGTGTGTTGGGTTTTGGGAGGAGGGTGGAGGAGGCATGGCTTAAGCAGGTGCTGGGTCAGATAGGTTTTGAAAGCCTTGGTAAGGACTGTGGACTTTGCCTTAAAGACAATGAGAATGACTAAGAGCCCCAGCCCAGTGGTCGGCAAACTCATTAGTCAACAGAGCCAAATATCAACAGTACAACAATTGAAATTTCTTTTGAGAGCCAAATTTTTTAAACTTAAACTTCTTCTAACACCACGTCTTCAAAATAGACTCACGCAGGCTGTGGTATTTTGTGGAAGAGCCACATTCAAGGGGCCAAAGAGCCGCATGTGGCTCGCAAGCCTCAGTTTGCCAACTACTGGTCTAGACGATTTGGCTCAGTGGATAGAGCGTCGGCCTGAGGACTGAAGGGTCCCAGATTCTATTCCGGTCAAGGGCACATACCTCAGTTACAGGCTTCTCCCTGACCCAGGCCCTGGTTGGGGCATGTGGAGGAGGCAACCAATCGATGTGTTTCTCTCACATCGATACTTCTGTCTTTCCCTCTCTCTTCCACTCTCTCTATATTCAGTGGAAAAATATTCTCGGGTGAGGATTAAAAAAAAAAAAGAGAGAGAGATAATGACTTTATGAAGTCACCCAGATGGTGTGGGGCGTGGACTAGAGAGAAGCAATGGGATAAGGAGGCCAGTTAGGAGGCAAAGATGACAGTAGGCTCAATGGAAGGAAGTTGGGATGGAGAGATGTGTACAGATTCAAAAAATATTAAGAGGCACAATGGATGTGCTCTGATAATCAGTGAGAAATGAGGTGTAGTGTCCGAGGAATCTAGAGTGACCTCAGGTGTGTCTGGCTTGAGCAGTTGGGAAGCCAGATGGTAGAGCCATGTGGAAAGAAGTGACTCCTGAGGATGCTTGTTTACTGCTTCTGCACTGAATCACCATTAGGATAAAAGGAGGCTTCAGAATTTGCTGCAGGAGGCCAGGTTGAAAAGCCCGATTTATTAGAGTTGTGGAGGTCAGGACAGAGAGGGAAAAGGCAAGAGGTGGGGAAGTTCAAGTAAAAAGATGCTCTGATGAACAGAGCAGGCTACAAAACCATATGTACAACAGAATACACACACATGCACACATTATATGGAAAGAAAAGACACGGCTGTATCTACACAGGCATGTTAGCAGTAGTTATTGCTTTGTAGTGAAATTATGAGTGATTTATGTTTTCTTCTTTTTGTTTGGCTGTATTTTCAAAAGTAAGACTTGTACCATAAATATCATTTGTTTGTAATAAAAACAAAGTTATTTTTGAAAAGTGGCTGGGTAGGTGAGGGGAGACTGTTACAGGGCTTTTAACTGAAAGTGGAAAACTTAATGGGAGAGGTAGAAACAGCTGTAGGAGAGGGATAGCAATGGGATTTGCTGCCTCGCACACGTAGTTGAATATTGGGATCACCTGCAAAGCTTATAAGATACTGATCCAGGATCCCACCTCTAGAGATTCTGATTTAATTGGCAGGAAGAGTGGCTTGAGCACTGAGAATTTGTAATGCTCCCCAGGTGATTTTAACGTCAGCAAAGATGGAGAACCACTGATGTAAAGTAAGAGGGGTGGCTTTCAGAACAGGGTTTTGACTTGTTTAGAACCGAGTGAGCATCTTGGGAGACTATCACAGTGAGCCATGAGGTAGAGTCAAAAGTTAACAATGAGATGGCGTCCCGGGTCATGCCTGGGTCAGTCACACAGTAGGCTCTTAAATGATAGTTGAGTGAAGTGAGCTGAACTCAATCTTAAAAAAAAAAGGAGCTCCAAGAAACTTTGCAAGAAATGGGAGCATCTCACACGGAAGAAAATCTCTGCTGTCAAGAAAGGTGGCAGCTGGTCGGATGCTCAAAGGCAAGGGCTCCGCCCACCCAAGTCATGGACACAGTGTATGGATTACTCACTAACACTGAGGAGTGATTTTCAGACCGTTCGCCATGGGCTGCGGGCTGCAGGGCACACGAGGCTGGCTCCGTGGGCTGCGTGGACGCCTCCTTTGAATTCTGGCCTCTCCACTGACCATCCCGTTGTTCTTCTTGGGTGAGCCATTTTCTTTCTCAGGTCTCACTCTCTTCACTTGTGGGAGAGAGGATAGTAATACCTGTTTGACAGGTTTCTCAGGATTAAATCCAACAACACTGTAAAAGCAGCTAATCGTTTTTTAATGTTTTTTTTTTATTGCCTTTGAAATAGGAAAAGGGGACAAAATAGCTGTTAGAGTCAGTTTGTAGCAATGTCTCTCTGCCTCATTTCCATCTCTTGCCTGATATTTTCTTTTATTCTTACTTAACTTTCTGAAATATAGTGGGTAGAACAGACAAACTGGTGTGTTTTTTTTCTTACGCAGACATTAAAGGCATGGAATTGTTGGACCTAAAAATGTGTAAAACTTAAAAAGCAGGATCAACACACTCAAAACTGGTTTTTTATGTAAAATATCTTGATGTTAGGAATCATCAAAGTGAAATGATGACTATTGAAATTTAAACTCTAATAGAAAAGTGAAGTGTGTGGGATTTTATATTCATCAAATCTGAGGTGCCTTTTGTTGTAAGATGTACCATCATTTTATGTACTAGTGGCCTGGTGCATGAAATTCATGCACATTAAAAGGGGATTAATTAGAGGAAATAATTTAATATTGCTATTTGCCCTTTCTCTATAATAGAAGTGTCAGAGATGAAAGAAAATTAGTAAAATGTATATGAAAACTTTCCTCCTGTCAGAGTCTGGGGCGCACCACGGGACCCAGAGTCAAGTCCCCGCCCACCCACATGCACCTCAAAATCATGTGAGACCCAGACCCGGCCAGCCCCCCCTTCCCTTCCCCCCCCCCCCCCCCCGCACCCTGCCTCATTGGGCTAGATCCAGACCTGGCCAGTCCCACCCTTGTCAAGCCCCGCCAGGCAAGGGATGTAGCCTCAGGTCCCCTGGCCCAGTGCCAGGACGGAGGGTGTGGCCTGAGGTCCCCCAGCCCAGACCCGGGTGGGGGGTGTGCCTTGAGGTCCCCTGTCAAGCCCCGCCAGGCAGGAGGGCACAGCCTCAGGTCCTCTGGCCTAGTGCTGGGGTGGAGGGTGCAGCCTGAGGTCCCCCGGCCTGGTGCCAGGGTGGGGGCTGTGGCCTGAAGTCCCTGTCAAGCCCCACTTGGTGGGGGGCGCAGCCTGAGGTCCCCCTGCCTGGCGCTAGGGCCGGGGAAGCAGCCTGAGGTCCCCTAGCCCAGCACCAGGATGGAAAGCACACCTTGAGGTCCCCCATCAAGCCCTGCCAGGTGGGGTGTGTGGCCTCAGGTCCCCTGGTGCCAAGGTGGGAGGCGTGGCCTGAGGTCCCCTGTCAAGCCCCGCCAGGTGGGGGGCACGACCTGAGGTCCCCCAGCCTGGCACTGGGGCGGGGGAAGCAGCCTGAGGTCCCCTAGCCCAGCACCAGGGCAGGAAGCGCACCTTGAGGTCCCCCCGTCAAGCCCCGCTGGGTGGGGGGTGCAGCCTGAAGTCTCCTATCAAGCCCCACCAGGTGGGGGACATGGCCTGAGGTCCCCTGTCAAGCCCCAAGGGGCAGGGGAGGGCGTAGCCTCAGGTCCCTGCCAATTGCTTGTTTTGGCTCCTTATGGGAACTTGGCCTTAGCTGTGGGTGCATCCATCTTTGTGATGGAGTGATGATCAATTAGCCTATTCCCTCTTTATTAGATAGGATCATTAAGGAAAAAGAATGTTCCTAGTTAAACTATGACTCAATGCCTTCTTCCATCATATAATTTTTTCCTAATTGAAAGAGCCCTCATAGATTAATTTAAATGTCTCTCGTTACCATGTATCACTCTTATACATACCTAAAAAGGAAAACAGTGCAGTAAGTTGGTCAAGGTGATCTGCAAAACTTGTTCACATTCAGTCTAACCCTTCTGACTCACTTTCAGTCATTGATGCCCAGTTATTCCACACAATAATGTCCTTGGGCTTTCGAGGGAATTGGTGATACACTTTTATTATCTCCCACATTTCCTTCTATGTCACTGACATCTTTTTTTGCCCTAGGGTGTGATAGACAATCCTTTTGTGTATAACTTGTGTGTAATGGCAGAGAATGCTAGCCACCACCTAACTGAGCTCTATCTTCTTGTGGATATCTTCCTTTCTAAGCCCCATAAAGCTATGCTTCTCAAACTTCCATGTGCATAAAATCACCTGGGGATGTTGCTAAAAAGCAGATATATATACATGTCTGGGCTGGAGCCTGAGACTGCAGTTCTCACATGCCCCCAGGTAAGGCCAATAACACTGGTCTCAGTACTACAGTCTGAGTAGCAACACTATAAAGCAGTTGGTTTGTTTGGTTGCTTCTTTGCAAGAAAATGTGGAAGTATTGTTATGTAAGGAAATGCTTGTCTCACTAATATCAAATGTATGCTCTGCTGCAGTTTTCATGCTGTTCTGTGTACACAACAATTTTTCATTTCTATACCAAATTAGAGGATAATCCTTTTGAAGTCATTTAACTGGCAAAGCAGCTCAACAGGTATAGCCCCGCCATGCACATAATGCATTGTGTGATGGCTGAGTGAAGAGGTAGGAAACATTGCTGATTGTAATGCACCATCAATTATAAGCTGCACCCCAATGTCAGAGGTGCTAGAAAGTGCAAAAAGGCACAGCTTCCGCTCAAAGAAATTGGAAGAATCTGTTGCAAACCTCTGTCCTATTTCAACCTGCACTTTTTGCGTTTTTTTGTACTTAAGAAAATGTTGCAGTCTGCATTGGGAAGTATGAGAGATAAGAGTAATAAGCCCAGTGTGTTTCTTGGAGTCTCTGTTTGTTTGGTTTTCTTTTAGATTTAAATTCATTATTATTTAAAGTATTACATAAGTCTCCTTTTTCCCCCATTGACCTCTCCCAGGCTACCCGCAGCCCCCAGCACATGCCTTCATCTGTGTTATTGGTTATGCTCATATGCATGCATACAAGTCCTTTGGTTGATCTCTTATCCCCTCACCCCCCACCTTCCCTCATAGGTTGGACAGTCTGTTCAATGCTTCTATGACTCTGGTTCTATTTTTGTTCATCAGTTTATGTTGCTCATTATATTCCAAATGAGTGAGATCATGAGATATTTATCTTTCTCTGACTGGCTTATTTCGCTTAGCATGATGCTCTCCAGGTTCATCCATGCTGTTGCAAATGGTAAGAATTCCTTCTTTTTTTATAGCAGCGTAGTATTCCATTGTGTAGATGTACCACAGTTTTCTAATCCACTCATCTGCTGATGGGCACATACGTTGTTTCCAAATCTTAGCTATTGTGAATTGTGCTGCTATGAACATAGGGGTGCATGTATCCTTTTTGATTGATGTTTCTGTTTTCTTAGGATATATTCCTATAAGTGGGTTCACTGGGTCAAATGGGAGTTCCATTTTTAATTTTTTGAGGAAACGCCATACCATTTTCCAGAGTGGCTGCACCAGTCTGCATTCCCACCAGCAGTGAAGGAGGGTTCCTTTTTCTCCATATCCTCTCCAGCACTTGTTGTTTGTTGATTTGTTGATGATAGCCATTCTGACAGGTGTGAGATGATACCTCATTGTCGTTTTGATTTGCATCTCTCTGATGATTAGTGACTTTGAGCATCTATAATAATAAAAGCATGATATGCTAATTAGACCGGACAGCCAAACGACCTTCCAGACAAAGCCAGGGCTGCGAGGGCCAAGGTAAGCTGCTGCGGCTGCAAGGGCCGAGCCCCTTGCACAAGTTCCGTGCATCAGGCCTCTAGTGTTTTCATGTGTCTCTCGGCCTTCTGTATGTCCTCTTTTGAAAAGTGTCTATTTAGGTCCTTTGCCCATTTTTTGATTGGATTGTTTATCCCCCTTTTGTTAAGTTGTATGAGTTCCCTGTAAATGTTGGAGATTAAACCCTTATCGGAGATAACATTGGCAAATATGTTCTCCCATGCAGTGGGCTTTCTTGTTGTTTTGTTGATGGTTTCTTTTGCTGTGCAGACGCTTTTTATTTTGATGCAGTCCCATTTGTTTATTTTCTCCTTAGTTTCCATTGCCCAAGGATCTGTATTGGTAAAGATATTGCTACAACCTAAGTCTGCTATTTTGTGCCTATGGCTTCTTCTAGGATTTTTATGGTATCCCGTCTTACATTTAAGACCTTTATCCATTTTGAGTTTATTTTTGTGTATGGTGTAGGTTGGTGGTCTAGCTTCATTTTTTTGCATGTATCTGTCCAATTTCCCCAACACCATTTATTGAAGAGACTGTTTTGAGTGTCTCTGTTTTTTAACATGTTAAGCGCCCAGCCTGTTTTGTCTTCTGGATGGAAAGTATAATGTCAGTCACCGGTGACTGCCTGGGCACTTAACATGTTAACCATTTGGCTTCACCTGGGTGAAGGGAACACAGGATGGAAGTTTTTCAGTGTGTGAGCGCTGCTGATATGCATGTTGACAGCTGACTTCTCAGTGATCAGAATCACCTGAGCACTTGTAGAAACTGAGTAACTCTGAGTTCACCCAACCCACTGAAGCAGCATCTGGGCGGTGGGGAGGGAGTGGGGGAAGAGGTCCTGGGAAACATTCACCAAGTCCCCAATACCACTCCAGGGCGCAGTGTCTTCACACCTTCCACAGGATACAGTGCATCAGTTTCTAGGTAGGGGTCCCCTGCCATGTCTCTCAACCACTGTGCCAGGTGTTCCAGGGGACGCCAGACCATCTGACACAGAATCTTCCCTGTCCTCAGAGCTTACACTCCTCATTGGTCCAGAGAGCATACTCTGCGGTGGGCACTCAGAAGGTGAGTGGGAAAGAGGAAGAAGGTTGCTTTCCATGGTTATGATAAGAAAAGGCTTTATGGAAATGTGTTGGGTCTCACAGGTGGATGAATTTGGGATAGAACAGGAGAGGATGGGATATCTCAGGCAGGTGGTGCAGCATAAGCAAAGGCAAGGAGGAAGAGAGCACCACTCCCATTTCATAAACAGAGAGTAGCTCATGTGTTCGAAGGAGCTGGTTCAGAATCATATACCAGATGCTGGGAAAGCTTGCTGGGAGAGAAGTGACACTTGTATCTGGTCTCTCCATTTAGCGTTTTCAAATTTGTTTCTTTTTCTTCTTCTATTTTTTTCTCCTTCTCTATTCTACTCTCTCTTTAAGTTAGAAGAGAGGTGACCAGAACCTTTGATTTGCCATCAGTACTTTAGGCCACATCCCTCCTTCCTTCGTGTGGCTTCCCCTGCCACTCAGCTTGCTTCTGTGCAGACTCCTCAGTCTTAGCCCCTCTGCTGTCTGCTTGTGCATGGGGGGAAAGGCAAGTTCATGGCAATATTAATCTGAGCAAAACACAACGCCAGGGGAAATTTTGCTGCTCTGTTGCAAATAGCATATGGTATCTTCCAAAAGCCAAAAGAAATGATTTTTTAAATCATCTGCTGTTCAGGATTATTCACGCTCCCTTTCCGCAGCGTGAATAATGGAGGGTTAGCTGTATTTGGATTTCAAAGCAGTTTGGACTTTATTGAAATCCAAGGCTCCCTGTTTGCACCCCACCCCTCAGTGAGCATTCGTGCCTATAATTAAATTGGTCTGCGAGGGGATGGCCCAGAGGTGCCTCTGCTGTGAGTGGTTACCAGAGAAAGACAATTGGAGTTTTTATGTTGCACACAGGGAGACAAACCGATAGCAACTGGTCTCCTTCAGGAGAGATGCCCTTATGCTTTGGCACTGGGTCCCACCACCTCTAGGCATTTCAGCCTGCCCTCCAATACATCCTCGGGGAACTTAGCATCCTTCAGAGTAAGACTTCAACATGGTGCCTGTTGGGTTTCACAGGGGTGCAAGCAGAGATATCGAGGGGATTTGTTTTTAAGGTGGGCAGAAGTTGGCCGACACACAGACACATGCAGACACACACAGAGACACAGCTGAAACTTTAGTTAAGAATGCCGAATACAGCATGGATAGAAAATTCGTCTGTTTCATGCACAGGTACAGTCTGTGTGTAGAAGGAAAGGCAGGCAGCCTCTTCTAGAACACATGGGCTCGGAGAGCAGGAGGTGTGTTGCTTCAAACAGAGTTTCTCCTGGGCGCGGGGGACAGCTGGGGAAAAGAGCTGTGAGCCAGCCCTTCACCTGGGTGTATGTGTCACCTAGAGAAGAAGAGAGGAACATTTTAGTGAAACAGGAACACACACAAGAAGTGCTGGATCATGTCCTTGTGGCAGTGAAGGCTGCACATGGGGTTGGGGAAGGGCTGAGATGCCGGGGGAGCCAAGTGGTTGCTGGCTGGGCAGGGAGACCAGGTGGGTGCTGAGCGGCTTGGAGGGTCTGGGGCTGGGTTATCGTGGCAGAATGACAGGGGAGAGAGGACTGTACCCCTCCAGCCGGCCTCCTGGGGGGGGGGCACTCTCAGTCTTACCCATGCGTGTCCCCCTCTTTGGCAAGGCGTCCTCCTGGTTGCCAGCGGCATGGGCAGCATTATCCTGAAGCTGCCTGCCTGTGCCAACCCACAAGGCAACCCCTCGCCCCTATTTGAGGTCAGAACAGGAAATGGGTGTGGGGGGACCCCATCCCTTCTTTGCTAAAGTCAGATCTAGAGTCAGGACTCCAGGCTCTCCTCATTCACTGGCCCCTCAAAATCAAACCACAGCGGCCTCTCCGGCTGCCCCCCTCCAACCCCCACCCTGCGTGCCTCCCCTGTGCTCACCCTGCTCCGGCAACATTTGTTTTGGGTTTGCTGGCTGCATCAGTGGCCTGCAAGGAGGAACCCTTTGATCAGCCCAGGAAGGCCTTCCTCTCCTCCTCAGGTTCCTGTCCATGTCCCTGTCTCACACCAGAGATGCGGCTCTCCTTGCTGTATCATCTCCAACGAGCTTCCACCAAGACTCCCTGTGCTTGCACGGATCTCATTACTGATTATTTATGCTGCCTGCCCGTCCCCTCGGCACCACACAGACAGAGCCAGCCACCAGCTGGTGAGAAGGAGAGCATCCACAACATCGCTGCCCTGCCCCCTCGGAGAGGACAGCCGGCCGTTCTTGTGATTAAACCCACCAGCCACTCCCATTGCTCACTGACGGATTCTCCTGACCATAGCAGTTGCTGATTAAAGAAGAGCTGGATTATTTTTCTTAGGAGAAAATTAAAACCACACAGAAAAAGAGAAAGTGGGGCCTCCCACTGCAACGTTCTTGGCAGGAGCCACGTGGATTGTTAATCCTCTCTCCCCTCGGGACATCTGGCACACCAGTCATCCGGAGACTGCCCAGCAGTCACACGCTATTGCCCAGAGAGTGCATATCCAGGAGGCACAGCCGCTCCGGCCCTGCTCTCACCTAGTGCATATTGATTCCAAAGGAGTGGCAGGCACCTTGCTGGGCCCTGAGTGCAAAAGCAAGTTGTCCCAGCCATACACACACACACACACACCAGCACACACACACCAGCATGCACACACACACACCAGCACGCACATACACACGCCAGGACACACACACACACCAGCACACATGCACACACACACCAGCGCACGCGCGCACACACACACTCACACAGACTGGCTAGCACACTGTGCGTGTCTGGGGAGGGTTTCAGGCCGTCCCTCCCACTGTCCATTCTGCATGGCCACCAAGTGCTTCTTGGTTTGCAGATGCAGAACTGCCTGCTGCTCAGCCTCAAAGGCCAGCGCCTGTCCCTCTGGCTCTGGCTATGCACTGTCCACTGGCAGCTCTTCCAGCAGGAATGGAAAGCCTGGGCTTCACATGAAGTTCCTCTAAAATTAAAGTAAAAATAAGGCCCTGCCCCGGTGCTTCCCATCTGTGTGCCTGCCTTTTATGGCCAGGACTCTGGACTCTCCTGGGAACTACTGACAAAAAGCTGGTGACTGAGTATAGTGGCAGCTCCAGGATTTTGGGTAGGGGGTAGGGAGGCTTGCAGGGGGCAGTGGGGTATACATGAGCACATTGGTTACTTGGGGGATGCTGATGGAGACTGTAGGAGGCCTAAGCTCTCTCCCACTCCCACCCACCACAAGTCCTTAGCAGCACCCTAAATTGAGCTTTGTTCTGGGAAGGAAGCCAGCACTGGGAATGAGGAGAGCTGTGGCCTGTTCAGCTCACATCTGCAGGATCTCAGAACTGTTTGAAGTCTCAGGATTCCTATCTGTAATGAGATTGGGATTAGACTGCATCATCTCTAAGCTACCTCACAGCAGAGCCTAGGCCTTAGAGCAGTGGTTCTCAACCTTCCTAATGCTGCGGCCCTTTAATACAGTTCCTCATGTTGTGGTGACCCCCAACCATAAAATTATTTTCGTTGCTACTTCATAACTGTAATTTTGCTACTGTTATGAATCGTAATGTAAATATCTGTGTTTTCCAATGGTCTTAGGCTCTACAGGAGCGGTTCTCAACCTGTGGGTCACAAACCTAGCAGGGTCGCCTAAGACCATCGGAAAACACAGACATTTACATTACGATTCATAACAGTAGCAAAATTACAGTTATGAAGTAGCAACGAAAATAATTTTATGGTTGGGGGTCACCACAACATGAGGAACTGTATTAAAGGGCCGCAGCATTAGGAAGGTTGAGAACCACTGCTAGAGGAAGGAAATGAGATTGGAGATACAGTCCCCCACCCAGAAGAGGCTACTGATGGTGAAACTAAAGGTCCAAAATAAAATGTTGTGTGAAACTACAAATGGTGAAAGGGATGAAAAGTGCCTGCTTTCTGCCCACCCCCATCTGTCACCCCCACTTCTGACAACAACCCCCCATTTCCATTTGGGAAGGTCCCAAGGTTCTGCTTCCAGAGATGGAACCCATTATCTAAAATACGCCCCGACTCCAGCCTCTTCCCCCAGCGCTGCTACCACCCCCTCGTCTCAGCCACTGCTTCTCCCAGCCCTGCTTCTCCCAGCCCCCTCCACCCAGCAGCAAAGTGATCTTTTTGTTGTTGTCGCCTGCTTTATACGGGTGTCCCTTTTTACTGAGATATAATTGACACATACCATTGTGTAAGTTGAAGGTGTACAGCATGTTGGTTTGATACATCTATATATTGCAGTATGTTACTACAGTAGCATTAGCTAACACCTTTACCATGTCACATACTTGTCATTTATTTTTTTTAACTAGAGGCCTGTTGTATGAAGAGATTCGTGCAATAGGCCTTCCTTCCCTTGGCTTCCAGTACTGGTTTTCCTCCGGCACCCGGGACCCAGACCTTCGCTCCGGCCAGACTCTGCCATCTTCGTCTTTGCTGCAGACTCCGGCCAGAGTCTTCCATCTTTGTCTTCACTGCAGACTCCGGAGTCTGCAGTCTTGTCTTTGCTGCAGCACTCCACTCCTGTAGATCCCTTCGCCCCCCGCCCTCCCTCTCATAGCAGGCGTCCTGCCCCACCTGGTCACTCTGTGCGTGGAACAGCTGGGCTGCCACCATCTTTGGCCTTCTAATTTGCATACTCACTCTGATTGGCTGTGGGCATAGCGAAGGTACAGTCAATTTACATGTTTATCTATTATTAGGTAAGATGGGGAACATACAGCATTGCTGACTGTGATCTCTATGCTGCGTCTTAGGTCTCCAGAACGTACTCATCTGTTGTGGTCAATTTGTGACCTACACAACATCTTGCAACCCCACCCCCTCCCCAGGCCTTGGTAACCATCATTCTACTCTCTGTTCTTACAAGTTGAGTGTTTTAGATTCTACCTATAAGTAATATCATACCAGTGTTTGTCTTTCTCTGCCTGACTTACCTCATTTATCATAACGCCTTAAGGGTCAAGCTCTGTTGTCGCAAATGGCAGGATATCCTTCTTTCTCATGGCTGAAGAATATTTCATTGTGTGCAGAGACCACTTTTCCTTCAGTCATTCATCTGTTGACGGACCCTTGGGTTGTTTCTCTATTTTGGCTCCTGTGAACGAGGCTGCAGTGAACATAGGGGTGCATATATCCCTCCAAGATGGCGATTTCTTTTTCTTCAGATAAATACCCTACGGTGGGATTGCTGGATCATATGGTAGTTCAATTTTTAATTTTTTAAAAATAAATCCTTATTGTTCAGATTATTACAGGTGTTCCTCTTTTTTTTCCCCCATAGCTCCCCTCCACCTGATTCCCCACCCCACCCCATGCCCTTACCCCCCGCCACTGTCTTCATCCATAGGAGTAAGATTTTTGTCCAATCTCTTCCCACACCCCTCACACCTGCTTCCCCTGAGAATCGTCAGTCCACTCCCTTTCTATGTCCCTGATTCTATTATATTCACCAGTCCATTCTGTTCTTCAGATTTTTTATTCACTTGATTTTTAGATTCACTTGTTGGTAGGTATGTATTTGATGTCATTTTGTTGTTCATAATTTTTATCTTTACCTTTTTCTTCTTCTTCCTCTTCTTAAAGAATACCCTTTAGCATTTCATGTAATCCTGGTTTGGTGGCGATGAACTCCTTTAGCTTTTTCTTGTCTGTGAAGCTCTTTATCTGACCTTCAACTCTGAATGATAGCTTTGCTGGGTAGAGTAATCTTGGTTGTAGGTTCTTGCTGTTCATCAGTTTGAATATTTCTTGCCACTCCCGTCTGGCCTGCATAGTTTCTGTTGAGAAATCAGCTGACAGTCGTATGGGTACTCCCTTGTAGGTAATTAACTGTTTTTCTCTTGCTGCTTTTAATATTCTCTCTTTGTCTTTTGCCCTTGGCATTTGAATTATGACGTGTCTTGGTGTGGTCCTCTTTGGATTCCTCTTGTATGGGGTTCTGTGCGCTTCCTGAACTTGTACGTCTATTTCTTTCACCAGGTAGGGAAAGTTTTCTGTCATTATTTCTTCTCATAGGTTTTCAATATTTTGCTCTCTCCCTTCTTCTGGCACCCCAAAAATTCAGATGTTCGTTCGCTTAAAGTTGTCCCAGAGGCTCCTTACACTATCTTCATATTTTTGGATTCTTTTTTCTTTTTGTTTTTCTGGTTGGATGTTTTCTGTTTCCACATATTTCAGATCTTTGGTTTGATTCTTGGGGTATGTTGATCTACAGTTGAGTTTCTGTATATTCTTTATTTCAGACAATGTATGCTTCATTTCTGACTGATCCTTTTCCATTTTTTTGGCATTCTCATTAATATCCTTAAAGGTCTCATCAAGTTTCTCAGCAGTTTTAAGAAGATTCTTGAGTAACCTTATAAATGTGGTTCTGAACTCTATGTCATCCAGTAGTTTGCTTTCCTCCGTTTCTTTCATTCATGACATGTTTCTTTGTCTCCACATTTTGGCTGCTTCCCTGTGTTGATGGAGTAGCTTTTTGTGGTAGGTGATCTATAGGGGGCAGTAGCTCAGCCTCCTCAATCACATGAGGTGGATGCTCTTGGTACACCCCTTTGTGGGCTGAGTGCAAAGTCTTGGTGTAGTTAAGCCTTAATTGCTGTTGGTACACTGGGAGGAATTGACCTCCAGGCCAATTAGCTGTGAGCACTCGCTGTGTCTATAATGGAAGAACTGCTGCGCTGAAGAAACGCTTATGGGGCAGGACTTGTTTCAGTGGGGCTTTGGTGCTCACTGAGTCTGCCTCTTGAATGTGTCACTTATGGATGTGAGGAGTTGAAATCTGGTGTCTCACACTGACCACTAGGTACACTGGCTTCTGGATCTCCAATGGGGTGCAGGTCAGCTACTGTCTGAGGCCACCCAGCAGGAGCTACAGTGAGAGCTACAGTTTTCTTCTCTTTGCTTGTGGTTTGGGGGTTTTGGAGCTGTCTGACCCGGGCTGCAAGTTTGCTAGGTTAAGCTGCGATAGGGCAGGGCTTTCTTATGCTAAATACACTGCTTGGAGCTTGGGTGGGTTTGTAGGTTGTGCAGGGTGGGGTTTCAGGGTGTCACTAGGCTAGGGTGTAGCAAACAGCAATGGCTGCTAGTTAGCCGGCTCTGCATCCCTGTCGGCAGTCCCGTGCCCCAGTGCCGTAAACAATTATTCCTGCGCGCAGCTCTGCAAGCAAGCCACCCTCACTGGCAGTCCAGCTTCTCCCCGTAGGAGTTTGGGTCCCCCGCGTCTCCCCAGAAACTGTATTTCAGAGTAATCGGGGGCTTGTCTCCCTTTGGGTTGAAAAAAGCAACGCCCGCAGCCAGCCCGGATCATGCGCCTCCGTACCTCAGCTTTTCAGCGCTCATGCACGTCTCAATGCTCTTTTCTCTTTCCTTCTAGTTGTAGAACTTCCACTCAGCCAGCTTTCCCGTGGTTCTGAGTGATAGACGTTTTGTCTTTTAGTTGTAGTTTTGAAATTGTTGCGGGAGGCAGCAGTTTAGGTGTTTACCTACGCCGCCATCTTGGATTCTCTCCCAATTTTTAATTTTTTTTGAGGTGCCTCCATCCTGCTTTCCATAGTGGCAACACCAATTTCCATTTCTATTAAGAGTGTCCGGAGCTTCCCTTTTCCCCACGCCCTCACCGACACTTCCATTTCTTATGTTTTTTATAATAGCCGTTCTGACAGGTGTGAGGTGGTTGCGTCATTGTGGTTTAGATGGACATTCCCCTGGTGATTAGTGATGTTGAGCACCTTTTCATGTGCCTGTTGGCCATGTGTATGCGGAGAGCTTTTTCAAATATAATGCATATTGCATCTCTTCCCTTCTGAAAGTCTGCAGACTGTCCACCACTGTCGGAATAACATGTGTCTCCTCCCCTCGGCCTGCAGAGCTCGGCACCGCCTGGGTCTGCCCCTTCTCTGCCTGCTTTCCAAGCGCTCTTTGCCCCCCCCCCCCCCCCATGCTGCTCAGGCCGCATGGCCTTTGTGGCTCTTCCTTAGTGAGCCTGGCTCATGGTGCCTCCGAGCCTGTGCATTTGCTCCAGAATATTCTGTGCCCATAGCTTCATCCAACCTCTGTTCTCATTTCACTCAGGTCTCTACTCAAATGTCACCTTCTAAGAGAGCCCTTACCAACCAGCACTTCACCCTCTCCCACATCACTCTCTACCCCTCTACTCTGCTTTCTTATTTCCTTTTTTAAATAGTTCTCATCATTTCCTAATTTCGTATCATTTTATAAAATGTACTTATTTGTTTTCTGTCTCATCAACTAATACGTAAGTTCCAACGGGGTGGGGATCTGGTCTGTCTTGTCCCTGCAATGGCCCCAGAATATACCACAGGGCCTGGCACATAGTAGGTGCTCCATAAACACTTGGTGAGTGACGAGAAAGCAGTGAGGTGGGTCCATGCATTCAGTGTCCTGATCACATTGGTTGGTTCAGGAGTGGGCGGTGACTTGGCCTGGTCTAGACAGGGTGACTCTCAGCACTCGACCAGGATGCCGAGCCGCTCTGCTGCCCTGAGTGTTGTAATGGTGTGAGGCTGGGCCAGAGCTGCCAGGCACATCCGGGAGCAGGGCCAACCTGGGGAAGCAAGACCCTGGGGCCAGACCTGGCTGCATCCTGAAGGCCCTAAATGAAGCCATGGCAGAAGCTGGAACTGTCTATAGCAGTAGTCGGCAAACCCCTGCTCTGTTGACAAATGAGTTTGCTGACCACTGGTCTGTGGGCTTTTCAGCCTCTGCCAGCCACATTCCTTTCGCATTGTTAATCCTCACAGAGGCCAAGGTAGCTCTGCTTCCCGCATTGCACAGGTGACAAAATAGGCCGAGGGAGAAAGAGTTGAGTGACTTAGCCAAGTTCATACAGCCAGATAAGGGCTCAACTTGAGGTCTCTGGCCACAGTGCCATGCTGGGGCCTTCTCTGGGGAAGATGGCAGCCTCACTGACACCCGACAGAGCCCGTTGGGTGGGGTGAGGTTAGCCTCCACGTACAGTGACCTGCTGTCTGTGTTCACCCTGTACATACCTGGCTTTTCTTCCAAGCACTTCACCTGCTTGTGCAGACAACTGTGACGAGCCCTTTCTGCAGCAAGTCAAACAGTGACAACAGGTGTTTTCCAGCCTTAGAAAGCGATGGCTGTCCCTCCTTGTCAACTGATGAGGTTGACAGGGCCTGGGATTAGCAGCACAAGCCTCGGATTTGTCTGGTGAAGGAACCACCCGCTCACAGGTGTTTAATCCTCGCTGTCCATTTGCCCCACCAACAGTGCGTGAGGTTATGGCATTCCATATTTTAAAGAGGGACAGAAGTGTGGCCCTCAGTCCTCACAGGCTCCTCTCCCATGAAATCCCCCGGGAGGGCTGTGCTGGGCTGTGCTCACAGCCGCCTGGCCAGCCCTGCTCCATAAGAGCTTCGTTCTCGGAGCTGGGCTCCTATTCTGTGAGCCCTGGGCCCACCCACCTCCCAGGCTTGAGGGCTTTCCCGCCCCCACCAGGGTGGCTGGTCTCAGGAAGGAGCCTGCAGGCAACACCGAGGCCTGCTGTTCGCACATATGCCCGCGGCTGTGACACAGCATCCAGTGAGCTGTGTGCTGGCGGGTGGCCGGGCTCCTCTGCCAAGCCCTCGGCGCTGGGACCCACGGAGCTGTCTCCACTCATCCATGGCAACATGCTTCCCAGCCCTCCAGGGCCTCTCCTGCTGTGGCTCCAGCTTTGCCTCCAGCCGGGCCAGTGGCTCCTTCCCAGCTCCAGCCTGCTCTGCAGGCAGACCAGCGCACACCTTACCCCAGACACTCAAGGACCCCACGTGGGTGGCGGCACCCATCTCAGCACACAGCCCTGCAGAGGGGGCTGAGAAGCTGAGCAGCATGGAGTCCGAATTCAGCTAGTAAAAATGGGAACACAGTCTTCATCTGGATCTAGGTGTTGACTTCCTCGAACAGTTCTCAGAAAACTAGAACTGAGACAGAAAATGCTAGCTTTTGTCTGCCTTTGGACAGAACCTGCTAACGTTGTAGGTCCACTTGTTCATGGATTTTTTTCCGTTGGCTCAGTTCAGCTGGCCTTCAGTTTAAGCCCTCGTTGTTCAAGGGTCAACTGTCAGTTTGGAATCTGCGAATGCAGAGGGCCGACTGGGGTTATACCCTAGTTATTAAAGGGTAAACTATATTAATGACCATCTGGCTGCAGACCCCTAAGGGCCAGGTGATTCTCACAAATCCGTGCCCTTCCAGCAGGGAGGGGCCTCAGACTCAGGGAGGGGGACTGGAGTTCTGTGATTCTGGGACAGGATTGTTACCCATGCTTCCCTCCCCACAAACTCCACAGCCTCGAATTTCACAGACATAGGGAAAGATGGAAGGACCTCGGCTGATGAGGAAGGCCGTCTCACCTGAGAGGGGACCTCGGCTGATGAGGAAGGCCGTCTCACCCGACAGCAGACCATCTGCTAGTGGGTTTCAGCTAAAGATCAGCAGATGTACCTGCTGCAGAGCCTCACAGAGCAAGTGACTGGCTCTTCTTCCACCTTCTTCATTCCTCCTTCACTGGAAAGACATCACTAGACCTCAGGGATCACTAGACGGGAATAGCCTCATGATTTGTCTCTAGCACAGCCATGTTCTTGCCACCGGGGAACGAGGGCAACCCCTGGAGTCCTTCAGGTGCACGTAGTGGCCAGGGAGCCAAGCACCCAGCTGCCAGCTGGGACCTTAGAGGAAGGCTGGCAAGTGGCAGCCGTGCCAAAGCCAGAGGGACTCGGCTCGGCTCGGCTCGGCTCTCCTAACGGGAAGCCACTCTCAGTCCTGATGGGGACAGGGTCAGGGACAGGGACAGGTGAGTGTTTTGGGGAACAGCCGGCCACAGTGCAGCAGGGAGCAGCCCTGTGCTTATTCATGGTGAAGATCACATTTCACCCTTGGCTTAGCGGCGACCAGCTCTAGAAGGCAGTTTGTGGAGGCTCTCTCCGCAGCTGGACTAGGACACATGCAGCCATAACGCCCCTTCTCCCATGAACAATGACAGCTGGCACTTTCTGACGACTGTTCTAAACACAAGCTGTGATGGAGATTAATTAACTTATTAATCTCCATCACAGCTTGATCAGGTAGGTACTAAATCCCACTTGGAAGAGAACAGAGGCACGGAGAGTTTGAGTCACTTGCCTGAGCGCATGTGGCGAGTGAACAGGGAGGTGAATGGATCCAGCGGCTCTGCCCCCACAGTGCTCCACAGACGGGATGTGAGGCTGGGGCACCAGGGGTCTGCAGTCCTGTCAGGTCAACACTCAGGGACCCATCGGACCCAGAGGGAGGTGGTAACAAAGGCATCATCTCCTAGTAGAATGGTTAGGTTGGTGTCATCGGGGCACTCATGGTCAAGGTGTTTGGGACTAATATCATAGTTAAGCAATTGGGTGACAAAAGGGCACCACCTGAGTGCTCTAGAGAGGTGAGGCTGCAGGAGCAGAGGAGTTCACCTGCGGGGCCTGGGAACTCCAGCTTCCGCTTTCCCCAGACACAGGTTCCAATATCAGGAAAGAGAAACCAGAACCAAGCTCAATGGGCATGCCCTGTCCACCGGCTTGGGGTCTATCCAAGATGACTGCCATGGTCCTAATGATCCATGGCTCCATCCCCTTTGATCCCTCAGCCAGGTGTCCTCCTGCAGGGGGTCCTTCTCTGCGCCAGACTTTGGAGGCACAGAGGAAAACCAAACACAGCCTGCTTCACACGGCCATAACTGGCATTGTCTTTGTGTGCAGGTCATCAGCCATCTAGCTTCTCTTCCCCTGAGATTGCTGCCCTGCAGACCACAGGGAGGAAAATGGGCTGAATGCATTGCTAGGAGTCACTGCTCCTGCCATATTGGGGGAGGGGAGAGCAAGAGACAGTGAGTGGGTCTGCTGGAACCACAGACCAAAGGCGTGTGGGTGGAGCAGAGCACAGCCTGGAGCACAGAGAATAGGGAGGCAGAACTGAAAGAGTGGGCTGCAGAGAGTGGGGGCAGAGGCCGAGCAGGTGGGAATCCAGCTGCTCCCTTGGGTGGCCGTGGGGCGGTTGGTAAGAAGGCACCCGGCCTGCTGGCTGCTGCAGAGTGGAGGTGGAAGAATAGGAACTTCTTGGGAACCAGGGCTAGAAGGACCCGAGATGGAAATAGGGGTAGTCGATCGACTAAGCAAGGAACTGGAGGACAACTACCAGGAAGAGCTGTGTCCTGGGCTGGATGAAGCCATAGTCCGTTTCACCCTTGGGCTTTAACTGCTCACTGCATGGGGACTGGACCTCAGAGGCAAACACACCTGAATTGGCATTTACTGAGGAAGGAGGTGAGCAGAAAATGGAAGGCAGAGATTCTAAAGCCCCATCTCGAATGGAGTGAACGGAGAGACCCTAGTCTCAATACAACGTCTACAGCCCTAGACTACACGCAGCCAGCCGAGCACTTTCTTCCTCCTCACACACAGGGTGCCAGGCTCTCCCACCCTTGCATCTGTTCTGGCACTGAGCCAGTCTTATCATGGAACATTAGAGCTGCTGTGACTAAATCCCTGAGGATAAATTCCAGTGAGGCCTGGTTCTAAATTCTGTTTTCCAGTGAATGTTGGTGCAGTGAACTTCCAGCTGACAGACAGAACCACACAGCCAGATGGTATCTCAAATGATCATTCAGTTGATCCCACCCAGGTCTCCCCCAGGCATCACTGTTGTCTCTTAGTCATTCTTTCTGGGAGGGACACAGAGCTCAGTCTCAACCCCAGAAGACCAATACATTCTTAAGTAGAAAAGGGGCATGATAACGTGGTTTAGAACCAAACTCATCATCTGCCTTTCATTTATTGATCATTACTTAAAGCATCACTTTTTGTTGGAATCTCATCATTTTAGATCCAGCATGATTCCTCTTTCAAGTGCTCTCCCTTATACACATCAGAGCCCTAATGGCAGACAAGTGTAAATATGTACCCCAGGGTACTTCTCAAGCTAGGAGGTTATTTAAAGCTGTCAGTCTTTGTACTTCGAGCAAAATTTGCACTCTCCGTATTTATTTGTTTAATATAAAAATAATGTTTTCAGTTATTCACAAGGTAAATAATAACCTTCCTCCGTAAATCTTCAGATGAAATGGACTCCCTAGGAAAATGCCTGCTCTTTGTTTGTATTCCCTGCAATAGGACTCAACAGTGGATCCTGTCAGTTATTGCTGTACTTGGAATAACAGTAACAACTTTCACTACCATCTATTGATAGTAGAATTTCAGACGGGACACTATGCTGTTTTTATGTATTCCTTCTATTCCACTTTTTTTTTAAGATAATTCACATACTTTAAATTCACCCTTTTAAAGTATGTAATTCAGTGGTTTTTAGTATATCCACAAAGTTATTCAACCATCATCACAATCTAACTCCAGAATATTCTTACTACCCTAAAAAGAAACCTGACACCCCTTAGCAATCATTCCCCATTCCTCCGGCCCCTGGTAACCCCTAATCTACTTTATGTCTCTACTAGAGGCCCGATGCACAAAATTCATGCAAGGGGCTCGGCCCTCACAACCCCGGCTTCGACCAGAAGGACGTCCAGAAGGTCATTTGGCTGTCCGGTCTAATTAGCATGTTACGCATTTATTATTATAGATGGATACCTGCATTCTTTCAGATCACCTAAACAACACCTTTGTGAGGGTGAGGAAACTGAGTCTCTGAAGTTCAGTAACTTGCCCAAGTCACATGTAATCCGTGGCTGAGCCAGGTTTTAAACCCAGGTCTGCCCGACTCAGGGCCTGTACTTAGCAAATCCTCCCTTCTTCTGCCTGTCTACCGCCACTCTCATCCTATCAGGCGTCTCAGGTCAACCTGAACACATCCAACGCCTGGGACCTCACTCACGCCTCTCTTCCACGGAGCCACACAGCAGATTTCTACATTGCTGGGAGTTGTAGGGGAAAAAAAAATTTTTTTGTCGGTTCTCTTGGCAGGTCTATTCATTAAATGCCATCAGACAGAGTAATAAGAGAAAAATAAATTTAATTTCTCATGTATGAGAGCCTCATATAGACATGAGAGGTTCAAAGACATCAGGCAGTTGAGGCTTATATGCCACCTTGAGCTACGGAGAAGGGGTTCGGGATCTGAGGCTTCAAAGGGAAGGAAGGCAGGTCACAGGAAGATGCAGAGACAATAAGACAGAGAGGACTTCTGGGTTCTCCCCAGCTTTCCAGATCTGGCCATACTCTTTGTGGTTATTTCTGGTGATAGTGTTTTTTCTGGGCCAGACCCTTTATCTACCTTTTTAGGCAGTGAAGGCAAAGGTAAAGAGCTCTTCCCGAGTCTTTCGGGCCTTGCTTGTCTTTAGCTTAAAATAACCCACATACCAAGGGGGTGCCTTTTGGAGTCACATGTTCTCCCCTCGGGATCAAATGTACCCTCCTTGGATGTCTTTGGGATGAGGTTTGTCCCCAGCTCAGCCAAGAGACTGGATTCCCCCTGCAGGGCAGGATTTGTGCTGGAAGTAGGGGCCTTCCAAGGAGAGGGGAAGCAGAGGTCACCAGGCATTCGCCTCACCTCAGGGCATGAGGGACAGTTCATCCCGTCCAGGCCTGTCCTAGTGGCCTGTCATGGTTGGTTTTCCCTCATCTTTTATTTGGAGAAAAAACAAACCTATGTGATTCTTTAATAAACTTTACAAGACAGCAAACCTAGAGGAGAGTGGGGAGGAGAGAGGAAAGCCCCTTGCAGCTCTGGATGTCTCACAACTCCATGAGGCCTAACCCTCAAAAGAAGCACTTTTTTGGGTTGGTGGCTCTGGATGTGTCCTGCCCCTTCTGCCAGAGCACAGCTACATGTCTGGGTGGCAGCATTGTTTAAGTTGGTGCCCCTGTTCAGTGCAACAGCAGGAGTGTGCAAGTGCCAGTCCCATGTTTCAGTGCGTGTTTATGAGTGGGCGCCTCTGCCTCCCCCGATGCCTCACCTCTAGAGCCACTGCTGAGCAGAGCAGGGAAAATGCTGCCTTTCAGCTGTGACCTTTCTGCTAGGAAATCTCTCAGTTGATCCAGTCCCAATATGTGTAATGTGCTATTTACATGGAGGATGACCTTCATTAAATAGTAAGGTCAAATGCACCATTGGAGGAGGGAGCCAAGAGACACCATAAGAGTAACAAGGAGATGAAAAGGAGGGAATCACAGCAAACCTCCCACCCCACCACCCTAACACCCCCCCCCCCCCACACACACACACCCCACTCTGGGTGTTGAGAGAATCCAGAAAAATTGAGAAAGGTCTCAAGGGCAATGACCACAGCTTCCCAACATTGAAGGAGGCTGAGGGCTGAGTCACCTGCTGGTTCACCAGCTGGTTCACCAGTGAGTGCCCCATACACTCATAAACAAAAGCAAAGGGTTAGGTGAGGCCTGGCTGTCGTGGAGCTCACTTTGCTGAGCCTTCAGGAGGAGCCAAGATATTAATTTAATTCAGCTGCTAAAAAGCATGGACTTCAGCAGTTCTGTCTAGAAGCTTCCCACCCATTCCTAAAAAAGCCAAGATCCCAAAAGAGTTTGTTAGGGGCCCTCTGAAAGAACAATAAATAGAAAGGATCACCAAGTGTAGCTTCTGGTAGATGTTTAAAGTCTGCGTGTGGTTTGGGTGTGTCTTCAGAAACCAGGCCATCAGAGCACGTGCAGGTAATAGCCAGGGTAAAATAGCATTCTTATGTCCCTAAGGATGTCATTTCTTGGTTCTTGTCAGATCCTTTAAAATCCAGACATAGTTCATGTAGAGAAGAAACAGCATGCTGAAAACAAGAAAGCGTGTTTTGGGATCAAGAGCATCTGTCTATATATGTGTCCCGACTATGCTTTTTATTAGCTAGGTGACTAGACAGGTTACTAAAGTTCTTTAGCCCAAGTTTCATTATCTGCAGATTGGGATTATCCATCTCGGTTCTTGAACTGTAAGCCGTGGAACGTCTAACTCTTAATACTCAAACAATCCAGGGGTTGAGTGGCTGATATTACTGAGGACCAGAGGACCAGCAGCAGCTCAGTCCGGGCTGCTCCCTTTCTCTATACCTAGGCCATCTGCTCTGTCACATGCTGAGCAGAGGAGAAATGGTTACAGCAGTTCAGGCCTTACATGTACACGAGATCAGGAAAAAGAGACTCTCTCCAGTAACCAGTTCTTATGAGAAAGCTAATTACTGTTCCAGAAGCCCTTAGCTAGCTTCCTCTTGTTTCCTGCTGTCTCGTGTGCATGTAAGGCCTGAACTGCTGTAACCAAAGAAGTCACCTGCCATTTCTAAACTAATTGCTGTGGCCATGAGAATGCCATACATACCCTGATTGGCTGAGAGCTGGGCCAGCCTATGGATGGCAAACGATTCCTCTTGGATCAATAGGCCCACTGCCGAGCTAGGAGTGGCATCTGCCTTCTGGGAAGGCCAGAGTCTGGAGGAGAGGAGAGAGAGGGATGGATGATGATGCTTAGGTAGGCAGCAATTCCAATAAAAGCACCCATTTCACAGAAATTTGTGAGAATTAAATGTGGTGTGTGTGAAGCACTTAGCCCAGCCCCTGGCACAGAGTAAAATCTCAGAGTTTCTCAAGGTGGCAGGTAGGGAAGAAGACCACAGATAAAGGGAAACCAGAAATGAATTCTCTATCTGGGGCTACAGGTTAGAGAGCATGCTTCTAAACTAGTTGACATTCTGTGCAAGTAACTAAACCAGCACTCCTCCAGCACGCCCCTAACACAATCATTTAGTGTATTAGTGTTAATGCCATCCTCCAGATGCTTCTAAACTCTGGAGTAGTTCATCGTAGGACTGTTTATTGGCTGGGAGGCACGATGTGTCTGAGCCTTTATTACCTCCCATTAATTTTCTCCCAGTTAACTCCCACCTTTGTCCCCACAGGTGTCCAAAATACCACTGTACTGTTCAACAGAACTCTTTGCAATGACAGAAATGTTTTTTGTGCTGTTCAATATGGTGGTTGCTGGCCCCATGTGACTACTGAGCAATTGAAATGTGGCTAGCATGCCTTAGGAGTTGAATTTTTAATTTTAGTTACTTTGAATTTTTTTTAAATAGCCACATGTGACTAGAGGCTACCATAATGGATAATGCAGCCCTAGACGATAGCTTCCTGGAGGCTGATACAGAAGTTTCTGCTTTCTCCATATCTCGCCATAGCCTCGAGTCAGGTGTGGCTGCTTAGAGGGTCCTCCATAAATGCATAAGACTGATTGACCAAGGGATTGCAGTATGCACAAAGTCATGAATGGCCCTGTTCAGTGAAGGTTAAATAACGGACCCCTGCAGCTGCCTGGCATCCTGGAGCAAAATGGAGTTAACCCCGGACACCGACAATGCAGTGCTGCTCATTGCATTCTCTTCAGCGGGCCTGGCTTCATTATCCAGATCATCATCCAGTCTGTCCCTGCCTGGGTGGGCATGTGTGCCTGGTCACTGTTTGTGTAAATAAGGATGGCCCCCTCATCTTCCTGCTCCTGCCCTTGCCTTCCAAGTCCATGGCCTCCGTCCTGGTCCCCTGCTCACTTGGGCATACGCTGCGACGATACAGTCTTGGAAAGGGGAGGGAGAAGCCCACTCCAGGAGCTGAGCAGACTGAATACATTCTCGCTGGACAACTGAGAGAATCATCCCTTCTACCATGGTAGTCAGGAAACCAAACGCCACCGCTGACACTCCCTCAGGAGTAATCGTGGTCTTCTCAGATCTGAGCATCTCCATGGGCACGTGTCACCGCTCTCTCCCCACAGGCCCGTGGTCCTCAGGCGATGTCTCCCCGCATTGTCATCAAGATGATCAAAGCTCTGCCATCTTTAAATTGGATCCAGAGGGTTGGGATTTGGGGGTTGTATTTCAGCGGAGGTATGGTAGCTTATTGATAAAGGCTCCCCTGCTTCTGAATGAGCCTTGAAGCTCAATTTGCAGAGGAAATTGCCTCTTCTCAGGGTATTTATTATGCTGTGTGTGCCACCTTGAGGCCACTGTCTTAAATGCAGCCTCAGGTCCAGCCCCAACCTGTCCTCTCATTCTTTTCCTCCCTCATTTTTTCACATCAAACAAGAGACTTCAAAAAATCTGCCTATGCTGAGTAGATTCCATTCTGCTTCTACCTCCTCGAAGTTGGCTCTCTGTGACCCCAAACCCTTCTGACATGGAGTCCTCCACCTGAGGGAGACTGCCCAACCAGGAAGTTGTTTTAACTCTTCCCAGCCCCTCTCAGCCAAAGGGAAAGAATTTCTCAGGTTGTCTTAAGACTGAAGAAAGATGCTTCAAAAAGACAAGGTGGGGTTTCCTGCTTATGTCCCAAACCTACAGGAGCTCTGGGGCCATGGGATATCTGAGCTGCACTCTGGCTGGTTCTCTGTGTGGCCCAGTGGCCGGGACTGAAGAACAGTCCACCTCACCCACCCTCCTGTGGTCACATCTGTACCACACACCACGGTGGGTGCCCCAGGGGTATGGTACAGCTGTGTGGTTCTTAGGGAAACCGGTATCAAATATTCTATTGTGGTTATTGCTGTTTGTTTAGTTTTATTGTGATAAAATATACAGAACAAAATTTGCCACTTTACCCACTTTTAAGTGTATAGTTCAGTGGCCTATAGTATATGCCCAAAGCTGTGTGACCATTACCACTATCCGTTTCCAGAGCTTTTTTGTAATTCTCAACAAAACCTCCATGCCTGTGACATAGTAACACCCCATTCCCCTCTCCCCCAGCCCTAGTAGCCTCTATTCTATTTTCTTTTTTTTTAAATAAATCTTTATTGTTCAGATTATTACAGGTGTTCCTCTATTTTTTCCCCCATAGCTCCCCTCCACCTGATTCCCCACCCCACCCCATGCCCTTACCCCCCGCCACTGTCTTCATCCATAGGAGTAAGATTTTTGTCCAATCTCTTCCCGCACCCCTCACACCTGCTTCCCCTGAGAATCGTCAGTCCACTCCCTTTCTATGTCCCTGATTCTATTATATTCACCAGTCCATTCTCTTCTTCAGATTTTTTATTCACTTGATTTTTAGATTCACTTGTTGGTAGGTATGTATTTGATGTCATTTTGTTGTTCATAATTTTTATCTTTACCTTTTTCTTCTTCTTCCTCTTCTTAAAGAATACCCTTTAGCATTTCATGTAATCCTGGTTTGGTGGTGATGAACTCCTTTAGCTTTTTCTCGTCTCTGAAGCTCTTTATCTGACCTTCAACTCTGAATGATAGCTTTGCTGGGTAGAGTAATCTTGGTTGTAGGTTCTTGCTGTTCATCAGTTTGAATATTTCTTGCCACTCCCGTCTGGCCTGCATAGTTTCTGTTGAGAAATCAGCTGACAGTCGTATGGGTACTCCCTTGTAGGTAATTAACTGTTTTTCTCTTGCTGCTTTTAATATTCTCTCTTTGTCTTTTGCCCTTGGCATTTGAATTATGATGTGTCTTGGTGTGGTCCTCTTTGGATTCCTCTTGTATGGGGTTCTGTGCACTTCCTGAACTTGTACGTCTATTTCTTTCACCAGGTAGGGAAAGTTTTCTGTCATTATTTCTTCTAATAGGTTTTCAATATTTTGCTCTCTCTCCCTTCTTCTGGCACCCCAAAAATTCGGATGTTCGTTCGCTTAAAGTTGTCCCAGAGGCTCCTTACACTATCTTCATATTTTTGGATTCTTTTTTCTTTTTGTTTTTCAGGTTGGATGTTTTTTGTTTCCACATATTTCAGATCTTTGGTTTGATTCTTGGGGTACGTTGATCTACAGTTGAGTTTCTGTATATTCTTTATTTCAGACAGTGTATGCTTCATTTCTGACTGATCCTTTTCCATTTTTTGGGCATTCTCATTAAGCTCCTTGAAGGTCTCATCAAGTTTCTCAGCGGTTTTAAGAAGATTCTTGAGTAACCTTATAAATGTGGTTCTGAACTCTATGTCGTCCAGTAGTTTGCTTTCCTCCATTTCTTTCATTCATGACATGTTTCTTTGTCTCCACATTTTGGCTGCTTCCCTGTGTTGATGGAGTAGCTTTTTGTGGTAGGTGATCTATAGGGGGCAGTAACTCAGCCTCCTCAATCACTTGAGGTGGATGCTCTTGGTACACCCCTTTGTGGGCTGAGTGCAAAGTCTTGGTGTAGTTAAGCCTTAATTGCTGTTGGTACACTGGGAGGAATTGACCTCCAGGCCAATTAGCTGTGAGCACTCGCTGTGTCTATAATGGAAGAACTGCTGCGCTGAAGACACGCTTATGGGACAGGACTTGTTTCACTGGGGCTTTGATGCTCACTGAGTCTGCCTCTTGAATGTGTCACTTATGGATGTGAGGAGTTGAAATCTGGTGTCTCACACTGACCACTAGGTACACTGGCTTCTGGATCTCCAATGGGGTGCAGGTCAGCTACAGTCTGAGGCCACCCAGCAGGATCTACAGTGAGAGCTACAGTTTTCTCCTCTTTGCTTGTGGTTTGGAGGTTTTGGAGCTGTCTGACCCGGGCTGCAAGTTTGCTAGGTTAAGCTGCGATAGGGCAGGGCTTTCTTATGCTAAATACACTGCTTGGAGCTTGGGTGGGTTTGTAGGTTGTGCAGGGTGGGGCCTCAGGGTGTCACTAGGCTAGGGCATGGCAAACAGCAATGGCTGCTAGTTAGCCAGCTCTGTGTCCCCGATGGCGTCCCGGAGTCCCCTGCCCCAGTGCCGTAAACAATTATTCCTGCACGCAGCTCTGCAAGCAAGCCACCCTCACTGGCAGACAGTCCAGCTTCTCCCCGTAGGAGTTTGGGTCCCCTGCGTCTCCCCAGAAACTGGATTTCAGAGTAGTCGGGGGCTTGTCTCCCTTTGGGTTGAAAAAAGCAACGCCCGCAGCCAGCCCGGATCCTGCGTCTCCGTACCTCAGCTTTTCAGCGCTCGTGCACGTCTCAATGCTCTTTTCTCTTTCCTTCTAGTTGTAGAACTTCCACTCAGCCAGCTTTCCCGTGGTTCTGGGTGATAGACGTTTTGTCTTTTAGTTGAATTTTTGAAATTGTTGCGCGAGGCAGCAGTTTAGGTGTTTACCTACGCCACCATCTTGGATTCTCCTCTCTATTTTCTATCTCTCTGAATTTGACTACTCTAGGTGGTGGAATCATCCAGTTTTCGCCCTTTTGTGTCTGACTTAGCCAAATATTTTTAGTTGTGGCAGATTTACTTAGGATTTAGAGGCCCGGATTCCTTTTCTGTTTACTCTGGAGTGGAGTTGGGAAAGAAGTCAGCAACATGAACCTAAACCTTGCCCTGGAGCCACTGCCAGCCCTGGCTGTGCTCTCTGTCTGGGCTGGGCCAGGCTGGGCTGGGCCAGGCCGGACTGGGTGAGCCTCCAAACACTGCTGTGGTCTTGAGGAAAGGAGGAGCCGCTGCTCAGATCTCTCCAAAGAAACAAGGGCGGGCTCATTGTTTTGGGGGCCCAGGCGAATCAAGCGCTTGGCGGGGATTTCCTGGCCCAGGGATCCTGAAAAGGCTGTCACTGTAAAATCGGATGATTTCAGGGATCTTGTCACTGCAGTTTTTGTGGGTAACTAGAGAGTCTGACCGGGGAGACTCTGAGCATCTGGATGTGTTGGTGGGATGGTTTCTTGTGTCTGGGGACAAGCTGAGGATTCAAAGGAGTGGTGTCTGCACTCCTTTCTTTGCCCATCCTACGGAGAGCTGGGTGTGCACTTCACATTCAGTGTTTTACCGACCTAACAAAAAGAAACCTCTTGTAGAAATGGCCATCGCTATATGTGTAGTTTCAGTTATTTTCATATTATGAAACTGCAATTCTGAAAAGGCTGCTTCCTGGGGAGAACGGGGATCGGAGCACTGGAGTGAGCCAGCCTAATAGTAACAACTAACATTTATGAGCATTTAATGGTATAGAAAGCACTCTTTGTAGACACGATCTCGTTTCTCATCCCAGAGAACACAAAGAAGGGAGTTAGTAAGTGGCACTGGGAAGGGAGGCATCACGTAGTTTCCAAAAAGTGGTGATTACCTCAGAGCTGTAAATGGGCTTCAAACCTGAGATACCTCCTTGGCTGGAAAGAGAGACTTAATAGGAGAATTTTTTTTATAAAAGCATATTTGACTGGAAATTACTAGTATAGCAGATGTAACAGGTGCAAGACCTGGGCTCACAACACTGACCTTTAGGCCAAGGACTTTTAGTGAATAGGTGGGAAATACTGAGTTAAATAGTGTTCACATTTCTTTGCAGGACTTCTTAGAGCCTTTCTGTGGTATGCATTATGTTGTGTGCACTGTGACTTCCCACAGGGAGGCTAGAGCATATAATGTTTCTCACTTACAGTTGAGTGAGGATAGTGTCCCCAGGCCCAAGGAGAGAGCAGAACCACCAACCAGTAGGAACAGGGAGGTGCAAGGAGTTGGAGATTGAGGCAGAATGGTCTGAAGCCTGGAGGAGAAGAGCAGGAGGGTCCTGGAGTGAGAACAGAACGCGTCTGGAAGCAGATGGTCCAGTGGCAGAGCTTCCCATGCCATCTGGCTCTTTTCCATCTACCAGGTCAACAGCACTGGGATAGGTAAACCTGCATACCCTCAGGTTCACGGGGGAGTCCCTCACACTGGCCACTCTCCTTCCCATGGGAAGGCAGACACTGCCCATCCTCTAGCCTTATGGGTATCTCATTATGAGGAGCCATCAACACAGGCCAGGAGGCCCCTCAGTCACGCTTTTTCTATGACACATTTATTTGAATGGGGCTTGTCTTATGTAAACATAAAGGTTGTTCAATGTTGCTTTTGTAGCCTCTTACATTAGAGTCATCGCACAGCTGCCACTTTGGAGAGCTTTCTGTGAGCCAACCGCTGTCCTGAGCAGTCTAGAGCAATGTTTTTCATCTGACTCACACATACAAAAGAAAACCTTTGAGAGAGATTTGATTTTCTTCATTTTACAGGGGAGGAAACCAAGTCTTGATTTTCTTCATTTTACAGGGGAGGAAACCAAGTCTTAGCAATGTTAGGTATCTTGTTGATTCTATAGCTAGTAAGGTGATAGAGCCCAGACCGCAGATGTTAACCCAAGTAATATAGAGGTTCCATGCTAAACCATCAGGATTTACTGCCTCATCATATTTGGAAAAGATTGCAAGTTGCCTCACCTTCCCATTCATTCTCTCTAGCGACCTTCCCAGAAGAATCTTTGATTCCAGGAAGTATCTCCCAGCATCACTTTCAGCCTGGCACATTCAATGAAACATAAGCAGACATTGTTGGCTGTAGCTTCTGGGAACGCTACTTAAAAGTCTACTCTGCTGCAGGACAAACTTGTTGACCTTCTCCTGCTTTCTCCTGGCTAAAACTTAGAGGTGATGGCTGGAGCTTCAGCAGCCATTTTGAACCATGAAGTCCTTGGGGATGGACATCACTTACTAAGGAGGATAAGGCAGGGAGATAGAAGGTCACACCAATCATGAAACCAACATACCCACTATGGATTGCACAAATAAATTAGCCTTTAATGTATTCAAACCACTTTCATTTGCGTTTTCCATTCTATGAAGATGACGCTAAGCCTAACAGATCTCCAAGCCATATTTCAAATTGTGTTTCCTGGTCTTAATTTCCAGC
Organism: Corynorhinus townsendii; assembly: GCA_026230045.1. Lineage (NCBI taxonomy): Eukaryota > Metazoa > Chordata > Mammalia > Chiroptera > Vespertilionidae > Corynorhinus > Corynorhinus townsendii. The sequence continues at coordinate 58,114,809 of JAPDVU010000005.1, read as the reverse complement.
AGCCTGTCCCATCACTGAATAATTTCCTCCATCACGCCCTGTTTCCCTTCCACACCCCATTCCCCTGGGAAGCATGTTCCCTCCCTGTCTGACTCAAGTCCTCAGTCCCAGTGACCTTGTCCACACCCGCCCCGCCTCTCCCATCCTAAATCCAGCAATTAATACCAGCACCACACATCTGGGCCCTGTGTTCTTCTCAGCACCATTCACAATAGTGTTAGGATGTTTACACTAATAACTGCTTGGGGAGAAGCATGGTTTCGTGTAACAGCACTGCCCTGGTAGGAAAGTAGAGGTGACTCTGCCCTTTGCAAGCTGCAGGGCTGTAAGGGGAGAAACTCCACGTGAGCCCAAGACCCCCTGACTTGGCCAGTAATGACTTTTTCACTTTATAGGAAGCAGATGAGATTTTAATGGACTGTGACTGCTGTCTATTTTCTTTAAGCAACATACACTGAGACCCAGATGCCCCTTGCAGGAGCTATGATGCGTAGTCAGAAAGAGGAAGGTAAAGTTTGCATTCCTACTTGAACCCTTTTTTTCAGAAACCATACTTTTTTGTTTGTTTTTGTAAATTCTCACATGAGGATATTTGTTCCATTGATTTTGAGAGAGAGAGAGAGAAATGAGAGAGACATATCAATTAGTTGCCTTCTGCGTGGGATCGAACCTGCAACCCAGGAACGTGCCCTTGACTGGAATCAAACCTGAGACCCTTCTGTACCAGGGCCAATGCTCTAACCACTTAGCAAGATGGGCCAGGGCACTTCTTTGCTTTTTTATTTCCCCCAATTAATAAGAGGAACCCCAGGACCTTTTGTGTTGGATAGCACACAATGCCTTTTTTTTCCCCCTGAAGAAAACAAAACCAAAAAAAGAAAAGGATAATTTCTTGATACAATAAAAATTAGGATACTCTTAGCAGGGCCGAGGTAGAGTCTGGACAGGGCAGTGGGGACTCCTCAGATGGCTGGCAAAATTCTACCTTACCACAAAGATACTGATTTTAAGAGTTTTTACTGTAGTTTCATGGACCTATACATTTGTTTTATGCTATATTTTGTGTTTGTGTTTTATTTAACCTAAGAGATTAAAAGGGGGAGTGGGGAGAGATCACATCAGCCCACTGGCACTGTCTCCTAGTCATGTTCACCTGTGGACAGCTGTGGGATGCCCCCACCGCCAAGGAAGCAACGCTGGCTCTGGGAAATGGAAGAACCCCATTTCTGTAGAGAAAGGTGTGACGATAATAATCCATTTTCTGAGCACCTACTCCAGCTACAGTTGAAGGACTGTTATATATATTTTCTCTTCTAATCCTTACAAAGACCCCACAAGACAGATAGTTTCATTATCCCCATGTATAGATGAGAAAACTGAGGCACAAAGAGTGGAGTAACTTGCAGTTACCAGTAGATGCCCAGGTAGAATTCACATGCAGGCAGTCTGGATTTTGCTTAATGCCCATTTGGGAAGAAAAGGAAAACCGTTGTGGCTACTCGCTGTCTCTGGGTGTCTCACCTTCCCATTGCATTGAAATAAAAATAAAACATCGTTTGCCAAAGAGGGAAGATGATCCTAATTTTGAGAGGCCCCTGGTTGAGCCAGTTTAGCTGTGCCAACAACCAGGCACAAGCTCCTGGTCTTATTCAAGGTTGACACGCCTAGTGACCGCCTGTCCCGTGTGCCTGGGACTGAGAGGTTTCCTTGGACACAGGACTTTCGGTGCTAAAACTGGGCATGTTCCAGGCAAACTAGGAGAGTTGGTCACCCTAACTGGTCAGGAACAATCTCCCCCAGAACAAAGCCCCGGTGACAGCTGGTTCGTTCTGATGCATCTGTGAGCCACAAGCTCCCCCTCAGAGCTCATACCAAGAAACAGTGAGATCTGGGTGCTCAGAGCCTGGCGAGTCAGGGGCTGCCTGGGATCGAGTTAACTTCCTAATGCAAAAGCCGGAATTAATCCTGACACCAAAGGGGAAAAATGATGGTGGCTAGGAATGGTTTGAATGAGAACTAAATTTCCACTTCTTTATATTGGGCTATAAATCCCTCTTGGACTCCCCATCAGTCTAGACCACATTTAACTCCTCCGGGCACTCTGAGACAGCACTGTGGGCTTGGCAGACAAGGATTTGTGCTCACTGCTACAGTCCCTTGCAGTGGAGCATGGCTCAGGGCATCCACAAATGTCACGGGCTACTTGGCAGCTGACTTGCAGTTGTTAATAGTGTTCGGCTTTTTGTCGGGAGGGATAGGATCCAGCAGAGGCCGTGCGCCTTGCCACCAGCGTTCTTTTTTTCTGGTCGAGTGCTGAATAGGAGAGGCAGACATGGGATTGTGGTGTTGGAGGTGGAAGGAACATGGGAGGAGATGTGTAGCCAGAGGCCAGTGGGGAAGGGGCAGGTGCTACAGTGGGTAATAGGGGCAGGCAGGGGAACAAGGACATAAAAAATGACCACCGTGTGACTAACCTTCCTTTATGTTTCTCACTATATTTGCTTCAATATTCATTCAGCTAATACTCATTAAGCACCTATGGGGTTTGTATTCGAGGGTCAGCAGTGAGTACCATAGATGGAGTCTGTGGAGTAGCATTCGGGTGGAGGTGGGGGAGCAAAGCTACTGGAGAAGCCTACATTCGAATGCCTGGGTCTCACAGTCTTGCTGCCTTTGGTGCTTGTTCATTGTAGACTTTATACCTAGAATGTCACCATGTTATCTTTAAGGATTTGTAAAAAGTATTTTTTTTGAAGCACATTCTTGGGAAGGGGGACTGGTAGAGCTGCTCCCCCTACCACCTATACTTCTTCCTCAAAGAACATCTCTAATCCAGTCCTCAGACCACCAAGAGCAGCCATACAGGTGTTCATAGTGCACCACATAATTACCCCCCAGACCTGCCCACCATTCGGTGATACTCCTGCCCACCAGTAGCTACCTAAAAGCAATCCTATTCTCACACCCTGCTAGGGATGAGGCCTTTGAACTTGTTAATAAAAGAGAGCTTACCCTTCTTGACTTCCACTCCCGAAATCTTGACATGATGCTTTGTTCCTTCTAAAATGCAAATTGATCTTATTACTCTACTAGAGGCCTGGTGCACGAAATTTGTGCACAGAGGAAGGGGGTGTCCCTCAGTCCAACCTGTACCCTCTCCAATCTGGGATGTCCGACTGCCCATTTAGGCCCAATCCCACGAGTGGGCCTAAACTGTCCTCCCCTGCAGGCTGTCGGACATCCCTCTCACAATCCATGACTTTTGGCTCCCAACTGCTTGCCTGCCTGCCTGATTGCCCCTAACCACTTCTGCCTGCCAGCCTGATCACCCCCTAACCACTCCCTGCCAGCCTGATTGATGCCTAACTGCTCCCCTGCTGGCCCAATTGCCCCTAACTGCCCTCCCCTGCAGGCCTGGTCACTCCTAACTGTCTTCACATGCAGGCCTGGTCACTCCCAACTGCCCTCCCCTGCTGGCCCAGTCACCCCTAACTTTCTTCCCTTGCCAACCTAGTCACCCCTAACTACCCTCCCTTGCCAGCCTGGTCACCCCTAACTGCCCTCCCCTGTTGGTCTGGTTGCCTCCAACTGCCCTCCCCTGCAGGCCTGGTCCCCCCACAACTGCCCTCCCCTACAGGCCTTATCCCTCCCAACTTCCCTCCCCTGCAGGCCTGGTCCCCCCGCAACTGCCCTCCCCTGCAGGCCTGGTCCCCCCAACTGCCCTCACCTGCAGGCCTGGGTCCCCCCCAACTGTCCTCCCCTGCAGGCCTGATCGCCCCCAACTGCCCTCCTTTGCAGGTCTGCTCTTTCCCAACTGCCCTTTCCTGCTGGCCTCATTGCCCACAACTGCCCTCCCCTGCTGGCCATCTTGTGGTGGCCATCTTGTGTCCACATGGGGCAGCCATCTTTGACCACCTGGGGGGCGGCCATCTTGTGTGTTGGAGTGATGGTCAAGTTGCATATTACCTCTTTATTATATAGGATTCAAACTCCTTTGAGTAGTGGCTTTCAAAGTTTAGTGAAATAGATCTTACATTATGACCCAGCACACAGACACATACCTACATACATACTAGTAAATATCAGTAAAACTATCTCCTTGACTATTTACACACATTCTCTTTTCTATTGAGGAACCTACAGTGGCTGAGAGTATGACAATGTAGCCAGATGCTGAGTTTCAAACTCAGTTCCCCACTTGCTAGCTATGTGGCTGTATTAGTTTGCTCTGGCTGCTATAACAAAGTACCACAAACTAGATGGCTTAAAACAACAGCAATTTATTCTATTACAGTTCTGGAGGCTAGACATCCAAAATCAAGGTGTTGGCAAAGTTGGTTCCTCTGAGGGTTGTGTGGAAGCGTCTGCTCCATGCCCCTCTGCTAGCTTCTGGTGACAGCCAGCAGCCCTTGGTGTTCCTTGACTTGTGGATGCATCGCTCTGATCTCTGCCTCCATCTCATGGTGTTCTCTCTGTGCTCTGTGTTCCTGTCTTCAGGTGGCCATCTTTTCACAGCATAGCAGTCATATTGGATTAGGGACCCACTCTACTCCAGTATGACCTTGTCTCAACTAATGGCATCTGCAACAATCCTACTTTCAAATAAAGATACATTATGAGGTACAGAGGGTTAGTGCCTTAGAGGGTTAGTATATGTTTTGAGGGGACAGAATTCAACCCATAACAGTGACCGTGGCTACGGCTTTAGTTTCTTCGTCTGGAAAATGAAGATAACAGTAGTCCCAGCCTCTGAGGATCAATGTGTTAATAGAGGATGCATAAAACTGTCAAAACAGTGCCTTGAATATAGTGAAGAATTTATTATTATTTTCATTGAGGAATTTATTATTTTGTTTTTATATGCTGGTTATGAACCACTGGACGGATTTCACATGCACATTTTAGAGAACATTGCTTTAAATATACCTGATGCATTGCTGTAATAATAGAATTTCAACTTTCCCACATGGTTTCCAAGGCCTTCATGAAGAGGCCCTCCTGTATCCCCGTCTCCCTACCTCTGGTGAACTTTCCAATCACCTGAACATGTCACAGTCACTCTTGTTCCCACGGCTTCATGCATGCTTGCCTCCTATACAGCCCATCATCTAGAAACTCCCACTTCATTCCTCAGGTCTCAGTCCAAGAGCACCTCCTCCAAGAAGTCTTCCCTGACCACCAATATGGGTGACTGCCCTCCTGTCCTCCCGGCATACCACTCACACACTACATTGTTAATGACAGTTGTTCCCTAGCAATGGCGTCTGACTTCTTAAATACTATGTGCCTAACACCAGCTACAGTGCCTGGAAAACTCTTCATTGCCTACCAATAGCATTTCTTCACCTAACTGAGCCTGATTTTGTTCCAATATCAACAACTCTAGAAGACTAAGGGACATCTAAGGGTGAATCATGGTTGTTCTGTTGTACACATGGACACCAATTCATCCTACCAGGACTTGATCTAGGGATGGGCCGTGTGACCCACTTCTGGTCCATAAGACATGAGGGAGGATTTGCTGGGACAATGTCTGGGAAATATTTCCAGGAAATTCTAAGCACTCACGTGAGAAGAAAGAGTGCAGGCCTGCCTGGAGGTGAGAGGCACCAGGTCCATGTGAACCTGGATGGTAGAGCCAAAGTGTGGGTGGATCAGAGTCCTTGGTAATTCTGCTAATCCTCTACATCAGTGGTCAGCAAACTGCAGTTTGCCGGTCTGTTGACTAATGAGTTTGCCGACCACTGCTCTACATCAAGCACGTCAAACTCAAAGGCTCACACGGGCTAAATAAACAAGGCATGTGGCCCACGGGCCACGAGTTTCACATGCTTGCTCTACAGTAACCTGCCCTAGAACTGCCCTACCAATGGCCTTCTTATAATGAGATAATGCTTTTTCCTTATTGTTTACTGCCATTTAGGTGATATTTCCTGCTGATTATAGTTGAAAGCAACCTAACTGATGCAGACACTCAGTAAAATATTCTTGAATGAATAAGTGTTTATAAGTTAAACATGCCAAAGGGGAGAAGAGAGAAGAAAACTAGAAAGTTGACCATCTACCAAGAGCCAGGAAGGAGAGGAAACTTTCATGTACATTACATTACTTAATCTTCACTATAGTTTTACCCATATTAGGAAACTGAAGTTCAGAGAAATTATGCATCCTGCCCCAAGTCACAGAGTTAATAAGTACCAGAGCTGGGAAATATTTCCTGTTTTATGAGGACTTAGTTCAGTACCCTAGCTGAGACTTTTCACTTACAGTACAGGTTTTTTTAAATTCCTTTCTCTCCCCGCGCCCTCAACCCCCCCCCCCCATTTCCACTTACCATTGAATTTTCACCAGCTAGTGCAGAAGTTAAGCATTCTAACTTTTGTATTGATTGACTCTCATTAACTTCTCAGTCCCATCACTCTCCCCATCCTCCCCTCTGGAGTAGGATATGTCACCCCTCCTCGGAGAGCCAGGCCCAAGGGGCTTTCAAGGGACAGGCCCACACCACTTGGTCTCCCCAGCGCCTCGCCTGCCTCCCAGCACAGTAATGCTGCAGTTTCTCCAGGGCTGCCAGCAGCCCACACTGGTCTGCTGTGTTGGCAGGAAGCCTGGGTGTGGGAAGTGCATCCCACACATCTAATTCCAAAACACATTATTTTCACTCTACCAGGAGGCTTGCGTAGACACATGTAGCCTACAAGTATATTCTCCTAGCAATCTCAGAAACAACAAGCCTCATTCGTTCAGCTTTCTGCAGCCTTCCTCTCCTCCCCTTGGGGGAATGAGTGACAGGAACAGAGAACACAGTCTTTCCTCCACTCGCCAGAAGCCTGCTTCTTGCAGCCAGCATTTCACAGATGAATGCAGTAGAAAATACCTTAGCCGCATCCAGGGAATTTCAAGTGCTTTTCTCCTGTTTCCAAGGGAAAACAAACAAACAGACAAAAAGTGTCCTTTCTGCAGCAAAATGCCAGGCATTGGCTGAGGAGAGGGCCTTATGGGCTGGAAACCATATGCCCTCTAGTGGTCATCTGTAGGAAGTCCCAGCCAGATGGTCACTTCTGAGAAAATCAGCCAGCCATGTGGGAGACAGAAAGACAGGATGCCTCAGAATAATAAATAATAGACTTAAATAATAAACTTTAATGCTGGAAAGCCACTTACTTTAGAATTTTATTTAAAATACCAAATACAGGTTAAAATGGACATCCAAGCTGTCCACAGATCCTGGCAAGTTTTATTGACGCTCCTGGCATTGGCCCCACCGCTTACATGAACTTGGATGGATGGGTTCCTGGAGCAAGGATGCTGAGCTAGAGGAAGTCCACTTGCCAGAATTCCTCCTGGGGAGGGAAGGCTGTTTCTGATGGGAAAATATTGCTGGTTCTGGCTGGACCTGGGGGAGAAGTTGTTTTGTTGTTGTTTGTTTTTTTTACTGCAGCCTGAGAAGGGGAAATGAAAGGGATGAATGAGAAAGTGAGAAAGCCAGATGAGGGAAGCCACAGTGTGTGAGTTCTCCCAGTGCCTGCCAACCACAGCCCCCAGAAAGCCTTCAGGTGAGTCTCTGCTGCCCACCAATGCATGAGGGGATTGTCCGAGTTGGTGCAAACGTGAGAGTAGCACGCAAGCACAGGAGGGGGGTGACCTCGGGAAGTATAGGAAGTAAGCCCCAAGAACTCACAGGTATCCTGGGAAGCGATTGGACCATAATTATCCAGGTTTTACCAGATCTCTGTGGAGGAGGGGAACCACTAGTCAAGTTAAACAGGCATAAACTCAGTTAAAGTACATCTTTGGCTTGGGTTCTCAGACACAACAACCAAACTAGCCTGAGTGATAAAATTCACATAGTGATAACAATAAGATTCCTTGATAATGGTCCATGCCAACTCAGAAATGAAGAATGTGACATTTTGGTTTAGGAACAAAGCCTGTAATCTTTAAACCATGTAATAAGCTGCTGAGATTCCTCCAGATTTAGTTAAATTTCCCAAGGGGCGTGGGCTGGGAGAAGACAGACTGGAATGAGCAAGCCAAGGTCCAGGAACATGACAAACAAGTTGCAGATCCAGGACTCGAACCCAGGTCTTTAATTGCAAACCCCACACTTTCCTCATATCCTACGTGCCTTCTCCTACAGAAAGCCCATTTTTATTGCTGTTTTTTTATGGTGAAATAATTTCAGTTGAGAAAAGCTCATAGTCAGATCCTTTTCTCTGACCTAGCCTGCTGCCTTTCTATTAGTACTAGAAAAATCAGGGTTATAACAGCCCTAAAACGGCTGACACATCTGATAAATATCTAGCTCTTTGTCTGAAGATAGGACCCGACTGACCAAATAAAACTGAAATAAAACGCACATAACTGCTCTTCCAGTATCTTTCATGTGTGCCTGGAAACAGTTTTCTTACTTCTTTCCATTGAGATTTCTTTCCTCTAAAATATCCAGGAATGTGCCTTGTTAGTGTGCATCACCTTACACATCCTCGTTGAGAACAGGACCAGGTGTTATTTATCTCTGCCTCCCAGGGCCTCGCACCCTTGTGGCACCTTTTGGTAAACGGGGAGTGGACAGATGCTCGGCTGCAGGCAGCAGAAGGGAGCATTCACATGCTGCTTCACTTTTACAGTGAGACACAATGGGAAACCACAGGGCTAAGTCATATGGGGCACACGGCACCTCATCGCTGGTCTGGAGAGCTGCACCCCAGAATCAGTTTCCCCTGAAGTCTTCCATGTTGCCTGATGATTCATTCATTCAGATGCTTCCAAATGTCATTTCTTTCCTCCCTACTGACTTGTGCAGGCATGAGTGATAAAGCAAGGACGATTTGGAGGCACTTGCTTTGTTTCTCCAATGAAAGAAAGACTTGGATTTACACAACCTTTTTCTCCAAGGAGCTCAGCATGCTTGCCCATCTGGTGTCTCATTTGTCTTCTTTTTGTTTCATCCCTGTGAAGTCAATAAAGGGTGTGATGCTGATATTAGGACCAGGGAAGGTAACAGAGCATGTAGGCTTATTCCTACTCACCACAAGAGGGAGCCCATGAGCCCTTCGCACGCATTTGCCCATTTATGTGGCGACCAGAGGATCCCTGCCCACAAGCAAGTCCAACCTCCTAAGTCGTAACAATGAAGAGAGACAAGCGAATGCAGAATTACAGTACAGTGAGAGAAGAGCAATGCTGCAGGGATGGGTTAGTACGGGTGTGGAGACTGGGGAGGAGAGAGTAATTATGGGTTTAAAAAGTAAAGCTTCAGCATAAAGTGTAGTAAGTGAAATAACTGAAAAGACAGCATTTGAAACCTTTTTAATTATTAGATTAATTAACTCAGACTTTCTACTTACCAAAATCACTCTACCTTATATGTTTTCCATGCTTAATTGACAAGTTTGGATGAAAGGACTAAACTATGTTTCTCTTAATAATCACAAAATAAATAGAAAAACTACCAACACCCCCCCCCCCCCCAAAAAAAAAGTAAAGCTTTAAATAATGCGTGTTAGCCAGGATATGGAGAGGTTGGAACACTTGTGCATGGATGGTTTGATTGTAAAATTGTTCAGCTGTTATGGGAAACAGTTTGGCAGTTACTCAAAAAGTTGAGCACAGAATTATCATATGACCCAACTAGTACACTCTTCGGTATTTATCTTAGATCACTGAAAACACATACTCAAATATTTGTACACACATGCTCATAGCAGCACTATTCCCAGTAGCCAAATGGTGGGAACAGCACAACTATCCACCAGCAGATGAAGAGAAAAACCAATTGGTATATCTATTCAGCCATCAGAGAGACTGAAGTACTGGTATATACTACAACTCTGATGAACCTAGAAAACACTGTGGTTAGTGGAAGAAGCTAGAAACAAACAGTTACATGTTGTATGATCCCATTTCTATGAAATGCCCAGTGAGTGCACCTCCTTAGAGACAAAATGCAGATCGGTGTTTCTCAGGGGCTGGGGAGAGGGTTGAATAGGAAGTCGGTGCTTAAGGAGTATGAGGCTCTCTTTTGAAATGACTAGATAGCTATCTAACATTTGACTGCCATAGATACCATGAAATTGTTTACTTTATAAGTATTAACTTTATGCTATGTGAATTTCACCTCAATCACTTTTTTAAGTAAAGCTGGAGCCAAGAGGCCGCTGGGAACGGGGACAGCAGCATCTTGACAGATGGGCTGGAGGAGGACTTTTGTGTCAGAGAGAGCAGCGTGTGTAAGAGAAAAGCAGCACAGAGCGCAGTGTGGCGGTGTGTCTGGGCTGCTGGGCATAATCTTGCGTGCTGGGGTGGGGGGGGGCGGTTTACAGGAGTTAGGGTCACAGAGGGCTCTTCCAAGGAGTAGATAAGTAGATGGCAAATAGGTCATAGATATATTTTTATTAAGTCTGTGTGTCCTATTGCAGGCAATTCCAGTATTTAGACAGCTGACCAAGGGGGCAGGAGTGGGCTCAGCCAGGGGGAGTTTCCAGCACTACACAGAGTAGACCAGGCCTCCTGGGACCAGGACTAAGATTTTCTCAGAAACTGTCAGGCTAGGTCTGTCTCTAACCACCACTTGGACAGATGACCAGTTGTGGATCTAGATTTCTATTCCATACAGCAGGACTGGAGTCATCTTTGCTGGGGAACCTTCTCAAGCCTTTAAGCTATACTCCCAGGCCGAGGTTCTCAACTTCATCCTGACTTAGACCCCGAGTGTTTCTTCCTTAACAAACTGTGAAATAACATGACCTAGTGGTGGTTCCAATAATCATGCTGTAGTGATAAATGATATTCTGTGTAAACAATCTTCTGAGTTACCTGCAACAAGCGTAACGCGATATAGAAATACCCATGACTTCCGCTGAAAAGTCACGGGAGCTGCTAACACTATGGTGGCTGTTGCCTCTGTTCCTGTAGACAGAAATGCTGTTTCCAGGGGAAGCTTGTAAAAATAAAGATGTATTTCACAGATCCCAGCTTAAGGATTTGTGCGTTACAACCAGAAGGGAGGTTGTGGGGCAGTAGCTAAAACTTTCATCCCGCACAATGATTGGCACTCGTGTCTAACAAAAACAATTGAAAAATTGTGCACTGCCAAGTTGGCTTAGGTCTGTTCTCAGCAAGGGCGGAGACGGGCGAGGGGAGATGGGAGGATCTGGAGGAAAGCAGTAGCAGGAGGGGTGGACAGGAGGGCTCTGGCGGGGGAGGGGGGTCGGGGGGGTGGGGGAGCGGGTGTGAAAAGGCATTGTCAGCAGGAGAGAGACTTCAAGGAGGCACGTAGGCTTCCCACCTGCTTAGGTGGCTGGGAATGTTGAGGTGTGTGCAGGTTTCTCTCTGTAAAACTGGTTGAGCAAGTTCTGCTCAGTGAGGTTTGTGGACAACCAACTGAGCAGGTTTTCAGTAATGATAGCTTTGCTCAAGCAGCTCTGTGTGTGTGTGTGTGTGTGTGTGTGTGTGTGTGTGTGTGTGTGTGCATGTGTGCATGTGTGTATTTATGGGGAGAGCATATGTAGAAAACACTCCCCAGAACCTGCTCTTATCAGGCACATGGTAGAGGAAGGAGAAGGCCCAGCTCAGTGCAGTGTGCCTCTCATTTCACCTTAACGACCATAATGCCAGTCCACCCCCTACTTGAAAGAATCCCATTCCCTGCAGTGACTAAGTGGACACCTAGAAGGAATGGCTATTACACATGTGCCTTACTCTATGTCCCCTCAATGTATCCTCAACTCCCTGTTCTCCCCTATGATCCTTCTATGCTCTCTGCTTAAACGCCAGCACTATTCAACTTGATCTCCAAGGCCTGATGTGACCTGGCTCTGACGACCTCCCTCCCAAGCTCATCATTAGTCATTCCCCCCACCCTTCCTTGTCCACACGGCAGGACTGGCCCCGGGGCTCTGAGCTTCCCAGACCCTCCAGACCCTCCTGTGCTGCTCTGGCCCTTCCGGGGTCTGTCTCCACCACCAGGTGAGGACAAAGACTATGTCTTATTATTCAAGTTTAGCTTCAGCGCCAGAAGAGCTGAGTGGAGTGAATTAAAATTTGAAGGACAAATTAATACTGACTACATACAGTGGAATTTGGCTGTTTCAGTCTTGTGTTAGTCTGCTCAGGCTGTCATAATAAAATACCACAGACTCAGTGGCTTCAGCACAAAGGCGTTTATTTTCCCATGGTTCTGGAGGCCAAGGCCAAGATCAAGGTGCCAGCAGGTTGGCTTCTCCTGAGGTCTCTGGGCCTGCAGACAGCAGGCCGCCTTCTCGCTGTGCCCTCATGTTCTTTCCTCTGTGCAGGTGCATCCTGAGGTCGTTGCCACTCCTTGTAGAGGCACTGGTCCTATCAGATTAGAGTTCATTCCAACAGCTTCATTTTAACTTAATCATTTTCATCTGAATCTTTATGGATCTTTCTCCACTTTCTGAGGTATTGTGGGTCAGGACTTTGACATAGGATTTTTCAGGACACACAATTCGAACCATAAAAAGTCTGGAACAATTCATTGAGCAGAGTAGCTGGTGCCCTGAGGCAATGTAATGGTTTTGCATTTTCTCTTCTGCTCCTACTCCTTTTGCTGCCATTTAGGCATCATGATAAATATACAGTCTGGCAAACTGAGACTGAAAAACCCTGGGCCCTTCTCCCTTTGCAGACTTCTCCCTTTGCAGACTTCTCTCTAGCAGAGCTAGAGCTAGAGGGATACCTAGAGAACATTATACAGTCACACTTTCTCAAAATTGAAGAAAGGCTCTTATAAAACATCCAGACCAACTTGAAAATAACTGAACAACTACTAATCACCAAATTAGAGACACATTTGGTCTTATTATTTACTGGAGACCTACTCAGTGAGCAAACCCACATAATTTAAAGGACTCAACCATGCCATGTTGGGTCCTTCTGAATCCCCAGAGTATGGGCTTTCCACTCCGCTGGTTCTTGCTGCCTTGTGGTGCTAGGCCCTCCTCAGACTGACATCTTCAGCCCTGCTGAGGCAGGTGCGCTGCCATGCTCAGGTTCATCTTTAAGTTTCATTGTGGAGAAGGGAATCGTGTTGCTGCAAAAGTCCATATGTTGAAGGCCTAACCCCTAGTACGAACATATTTGGAGATAAAGTCTTTAAGGAGATAATTCAGGTTAAATGAGGTCATGAGAGCAGGACCCTAATTTAATAGGACTGGTGTCCTTATAAGAAGAGGAGGAGATACCAGGGCTCGCTCGCTCGCTCTCTTCACATGTGCACAGAAGAAAGGCCCTATGAGGTCACAGTGAGAAGGCAGCCATCTGCAAACCAGAAAGAGAGCTCTCACCAACCTTGTCCTTGGACTTCCACTCTCCAGAGCTCTGGGAAAATAAATTTCTGTTGTTGAAGTCACTCAGTCCATAGTGTTGTATGGCAGTACAAGCAGAGAACATAAGCTTATAAGAAATGCAGATCCCAGGTTCCACCCATTTGAAACCTCCATTTGAACAGGTCCATTCACATGTGCATTGTAGTGTGAGAAGCACTACTTAGGACTACCTACTGCCTTAAAACTCAGTGATGCTTTTGATAGAGTAAAATGGGCCTCTCAAGAACCTCAGCTCTACTGAGAGCTAACAGACAAGCAAGTTAGATGTAACTAAGTAGACATCTGGTGATTTTGTCTGTCCAGCACTACGCTTTCTGTTGGAGAACTGGTCTACCCTATGCAGTTTCCACAGGGCTAGTCATCCACATCAACCACCTGTCTGGGGGGTGGACCCATGATCCAGGCCCAGCCAATCATGCTACCCCATCAGCCTGTCCTCTGTGATCTGTAAAAGCATATGACCAAACAGGTCCAAATCTGCTCCTTTGAGATTTGATAAATGGATGCTAATAGAGAGAAGGTCTCTCTTCATTAACTCTAAGAACATAAGTTTACAGCTACCAGGTTCCAGCTGTAAAAAAAAACAAACATGAGACTAACCTGCAAAGAAAACCAGAGATGACCAATGAGAAATAGAGACCAGACACCACGCCCCCCCCCCCCCCCCCCACCATACACACACAAAAAACAATACAGCTGCACCCTTGGATTTACCAGTTCCATAAGCCAATTTGTGCTTGCACTAGCTCGAGATTGGTTTCAGACACATGTGACCAATATTTCCAGGTATTAGTATGGTTCTTCTCACAAACCCTGTTTGCTATAAGACTACTAGTTATTCAATCCAGAGTTTGATCACTCTAGTACCTACATATTTTCGTATCATGTACCAGGCATCAAGCTGAGGGCCAGGGACTCTGAAGAAGGGACAGTCCCTACCTTCAAGTTGCTGACAGCCTTGGAACTGGGGCTAATGGAGAGTCAAAAATGTGAGCAAATCATGCAATCAAGATGCTAAGTGCTGCCATGGAGCTCTGAGCTCCATGTGAAGAATTGACAAATGAGCTAGCATTTGAGCAGAATCCTAAGAAGTAGGGGTTTCCCAGGAGTTTGATATGGGGAAAGGTGTTCCAAGATGGGGGAATAGCATGTGCAAAATCAGGGATCTATGAAATACAACATCTGTGGCCTGGTGGGTGCTCTGGGACTTGTCTACAGAGGGACTGGATGAGGGGGTGGTGAGAGGAGAGAACAAGTAGATAGAGAGGATCTTATCCAGCCAAGGAGTCAGGTTGGATCCTTAGGCAGCAAGGAGCTAATGTGGGTTTGTGAGCCAAGAAGAATTATGAGCAGATTTGTCATTTAGTGAGATGCCTCTGGAGGCTGAATGGGATCAGTGAACTACAACGCCCTGGATGGCAGAAATGTCTCTGGTACATGGTAGTATTTAATAAATATTTATTGACTCGAGAGACAGTGACAGTTTCGATGGAGGGGACTAGAGAAAAAGGGGAAAATTTTGTAAGACATGTTTGAGCCGGAATCAATAGAACTTATCAAACAATGAGAGAGGAAAGAATTAAGAACGATTTAGCAGTTTCTCTCTAAAGTGACCAGATGGGGGAAATCAGAAATGGGTGCAGGTTTTCAGCTAAAGATATTGGCCTCACTTTGAGCAATCAGAGGGAAGGGCCTGGAACCAGCGTGGATGGTAGGCCCAGCAGACAGCAGAGCTCAAAAAAGAGGTCGAGCAAAAGAAAGGAGGGCCCAGAAGCCACAGCCACAGAGATGCACTTCAGAGAGTGTTAGTTGCAGGAATTCACTTTAGAAATGCCAGAAATTGTTCAAATTATGATTCTTCGAAGGAGCATGTCGTACTCCAGTTCCTTTCTAATCATTATATAGAATAAGAGTACTCCCCCTTGCCCCACACACCCTCATGCCCCCAAACCAACAGTGGCAAAATGCCTCTGCACTACAATTAGACAAAGGTGGGGATAAAACAACCAGCAGTTTTTTTATCCAGCAGTCTGACCCCTTGGCATGCCTGGGCCACACACACTACAGGCTGTGGAGGTTTGGCTGGCAGCTGATGTTGGACTCTGCCGAGGGAGAAACAGCATCAGCATCCGCTGAACCAGACAACGTTGGAAGTATGTCCGCCAACCCCAGGGTAAACACGGAGCCAGGAGGCCTTCCAGTGTTTCATTTTCCTGCCAAACTGGTCACGTGCTCGCTCTCCCTTGCCAGGAGTCCCTGCCTGCTCCTCCACGGGCGCTTGGTAAGACACCACGGTCCTTGTGGCGGGCACACACATGAGCGGAGGGGGCAGGCCGCAGCGGCCAAGGAGCCAACCTCCCAGGGCCAGTTGTACCACTGAAGCTCCCAGGGCCAGATGAAGAGGGATGACTGCTCTCCGGGGTGCATGGGGCTCCTTAGTACAATGAGTTTGGAGAAGAAAGATGTAAGTTGTGTTGGAAGAATTGGCACTGGCTATAGGTAAGGGGATCGGGAAAAGGTGAAGCAGGGAAAGTTGGGGTGCAGGCAAATAGTTCGTCAGGAAGAAATACTTGATGCTTCTGGATTGGTTGTAGGCAACTGTGAAATGTTCACGCGTGAGCAGGATGCGGTGGCATCTGGGGGCAGGCTAGCCTTTCTAGATAACCAGCTGAGATAGCTGCCGTTGATTCTAAATTTCCGCACACATTCAGGAATGTGCACAGTCTCTTGCTGGTTTCAGCCATAGCTGTTACCTGATTAACTTCCCTTCTCTCTTCTGTGATTGAATGTAGGACATCTCAGAATTGTTCTCTTGTTAGCATATAACTGAAAGGATCCCACTCAACAGTGGGAAGCTGGGATGAGGAAGAAGGGGGTGGGGAATTTTTACTCTTTGCCCTTTCATATATTTTGGTTTATTTAAAAAAAACACAACATTTGTTAATTTTCAAATAAAACTTTCTTCAAAAAGCATTGAACATGTTAATCCAGTGGTTGGCAAACTCATTAGTCAACAGAGCCAAATATCAACAGTACAACAATTGAAATTTCTTTTGAGAGCCAAATTTTTTAAACTTAAACTTCTTCTAACGCCACTTCTTCAAAATAGACTCGCCCAGGCCGTGGTATTTTGTGGAAGAGCCACACTCAAGGAGCCAAAGAGCTGCAGTTTGCCGACCACGGTGTTAATCAATCAGAAGGACAGCCCATTAATTAACAGATTTCCAAGGCCTGTGTGTGAACCTGCATCCCTGAACATTGTGGTTTCAAACAGATGGTGGTAATCAAGTCAGTACAAGTTTCTGATGACTGACTACACCAGAAGGCGGCCTTCTGTCTAAGGTCCCCCTCTTTCAGCCTCCCTCCCTGCCTCCTTGCTTCCCTCCCTTCCTCTTCCTGCAATGCCTCTAGGGTCAGGTAAGAACTTGCCCTGAGAATGTGTGTAGGAGAAGGGAGTTACCGCAGTGGTAAATATGAAAGTCACTGGCTACAAAAACTCTTTTGAAACAAGATCAAGCACTGGATTACTTACAAGTTCATAGGGAACTTGACACTAACCCAGACTAACCCAGGTTTATCACACCCCATCAAAGTTAGCGTGAAATTCATAACCAGGGCAATGGTCACGTCTAAAGCTGGCTTGTTCCTGTGTTGAAGGCAAGTGATGCGTCTTCTGGGCTGTTCTCCCTTAGTGAGAGCTGGATTCTGACTGGTTGAGGTGCCCTGGCTGCCAGCCTGGGGCAAGGCCATCCCGAGCACAAATCCCAAGAGCCTCCTCAGAAAAATCAAACGACTTAGGACTAACTGGCTCAGAAACCATTTCACAAGGGCAGAGATAATGAAGTCCCATTTGGGGAACTTAATTAAGAAATTAAGTAAAATTGAAAAAACATAAAAGTTAATTTGGAAAACAGTATACTCTCTATTACATTTTTTATGCTCTTTAAATATCAGAAAACATGGCAGCATCAGTGATAGGCAGCCAGACAGGAAAGGTAGTTCCCTTGTGTCCTGTGCCACTGCCAGCTGCCCCTGCCCAAGGACTCCACCGGCTGTGGGTGGGGCAGACTGTTAGGGATGGAGCCCGAGAAGCCTCCCATCTCCTCCCTCCTCTACCACCCCCATGAGAGCACAAGTCCTGCTACCCCCACCACTAATCCTCTATTACGGTGTCCTCACCCTCCACGTTTTTATTATTTCATTTTTAGGTACATATTTGTTTAACATCAGCAAATTTCTGGGCCAGGTTCCAGTATCAGAAGGGCTTTGTGGGTGGTTTATGTTGTCTAGATCCAAGGTCAGCTGCAAACAGTCTGCAATGAAGTGGAAAATAACATCTTTCTAAAGAGAGGTTAGGAACTCTGACCCGTAAGTGAAGATGCTCCTTTCTCTGGGAGCATGACTGAGTTATATCCGGCTGCCATTCACAGATATCACCAAGAGAAGAGGGTACACACCACCCAAAACAAGATCAGCCATATTACAGGGGATATCCCATATTAGGTACAGATATCACAGTTCAAATATCTGCACTCAAAGGGAAAATTACAAAATCTTTGTAAGATAAATGTGCAGTCAAAATGGTATCACTGCTGTTGGTAAGCCAGCGGCTACACTAACCCATGTCACGCTTTTTAAGACACATCAATAAAAGACTGTTATAGAGGACATGGAGAAATGGGAACCCTTGTGCATTGCTGGTGGGAATGTAAAATAATGCATTCCCTCATTATGTGATTCCTCGAAAAATTAGCTATAGCATGGCTGACCAGTGTCAACCTATGAACCAGGAGGTCATGGTGTGATTTTGGGTCAGAGCATATGCCCTGGTTGTGGGCTCAGTCCCCAGTGGGAGATGTGCAGGAGGCAACCTCAGATGTCCTTGCTATGGATTCTGCTCCCCTCCCCACCTGCCAGCCTTGCCATCTATAATTGCTCCTCTTCTTCATTCTTTCCTGGAATATTGGTGCCCCACCTGTGCCTGTAATTTAAGAGAGTAAAATCCTTGCACAAACTATTCACAGATCACTTCAGCCAACAAGCATTTATTAAATATCTAATAGATGCAAAACATTTAGGACCTTGAGCTTGAGCAATCAGTAACCATCAATTACATTTATAATTAACCAAACAGATATTTATGTCTGTGGTTTGCCCTACATGTAGATAGAGTAGGTGCCCAGTGGAAACTGCCAAAGGCTCACCCAAATTATCTTTGTCATATTGCCCAATTTGAAATTTGCAGGGAAATCTGGAAAGCCAGACACACCCAATTGCTGCCACGAAAGAGACTCTTGGTGACTGAGTATTTCTGGAGCCATTAACAGTATTGCAATATTAGCTAAGGAAGGTCTCAGAGGGACACTGGAACGGCACATTTTTGTGGGGGCAGAGAAAATTGAACGTCTGAAGCATCAAGCATTGTCCAGTCAAAGCTGACCTAAGGAGTAAACCACTTTGAGTAACCTTGCACAACCAAAGGTTTAATGAGGACACCTCGCATCAGGGGAGGAGATATCTAAGGCAAAAGAGAATGGAAGGAGAGGCACCAGAAAGGGAGTGGCCTCCTCCAGGTTTGCCCTGGAAGAGCCCTGAGCATAGCTAATGAAGAAAGGGCCACCACCTTGCGGTGCCTCCCCACCTCGCCTCCACCTGAGAGAAAACAGATGGAGTGCAAAGCCAAAATGCGTCAGTATCCTCTCCCACATCATGTGAATTCCCAGGACTAAAGAGGCCTCTTTGGAGGCTCTCAACCTAACACTCTTCTGAAGCCTCTACTCTGTACAGAGAACGGGGCTGTCCACACCTGAGATGCACAGCCCCTTGGACACTTCGGCGTGGAGTGGGACCCTGCTCTCATTTTCCAGTCCATCCAATTCACTGGCCAAATTACTTTGTACATGACATGAAGTCTGGGACCAGCTTTCCTTTGGTGGTCTGCCATCTTGTTCATGTGCCAGAAAACAGCTGAGAGTAGAGCTTAATGGAGCTGAGGGAAATCATCTGTAATGAGCACTAATAAGCACCAAGGGTGAAGCTAATAGGGGGATTGGAACTGGGATAAAACTGTCTTTTTACATGGTGTGGGGGTCTTGGTGGTCCACAGAGTACAGCCCTTGTTCTTGATGCTCTGTCAAGCCCAGGAAAGCATTCCTATGTTGTTTTGTAACTGGCAGATTTTCTATGACTCTCTCATTTCTGTACTTGTAAATATATGAACCAGGTGGACTGGGGACTTGTTGATGTTAAACTTATTTAATATTAGAATTTCAAGAATTTTTCTTGAAACACACAAACTATGATTTACCCTTTTGTGGCTCTTTTGCTGTGGGGATGTGTGCTGTGAGAACTTGGGTTACCTGAAACTATGCTTTCTAGAATCCCCTTATGGTTCTGCAATAGAATTGGCCAAAAAAAAAGAAAAGGAATTTGAATACGATTGGAATAAAGCAGTAGTCACTATTCTCCGAAGGTGACAGGCACTGCGGTTCAGACAAGCCCAGCTTATCCTTGCTCTCTCCTACCTTGTGTCCAGCCCTTCCCATCTGCTAGCACTACTGCCCCAGAGCATGCCGGGCCCTCCACCAAATGCTTGTCTGCAGACCGTCAGAAGCAAGTTTTGCAGAAATCACATCCTTCACTAGCTCTCCTTCATGATCCTGCTCTGGCAACTGGATAGAGCCGGATTCCCAGACAGATTCCCCTGCAAGTTCCACACGGCCCACCATGCCAGCTCTTTGTGGAGCAGATGAATGACTTTCTCTGATTCCCCCAACTTTTCCTTTCCAGCTTTTACTGCCCCAGCTTCTCCCGTAGTTGTACAACAGATTCCTTCCTCCGTCATACTTCCAGTAGTCCTGGTTCCCTGATTAAACCCTGAGTCCCTGGCCTCGCCTGTTGGAAGCAGTAAACCAGCCAATGAGATTTCACAGCAGAGTTCAGAGTTGGCTCCACACTTCTCATTCCTGCAGAAATGTGTACAGAGTAAAACTCAGGACCTATTAACAATTCCCAGAGAAATAAAGTTAACCCATAGGAGACAATATTCTAGGTAAATCCCCTTTCTTGTGATTTAAAATGAGGACCTTGCCTGGTAAAATGGGTAAGAAGTTATTAGCTTTAAGTTGTCCTTTTTGGACTTCAAAGATAGCACCGGGAACATCCTTTTTTAAAAGGCTCCAGTCTTACCTGCGAGTTCACAGTCATGCAAAGGAAAAGGAAATTGGAAGCCATAGTTTTATATGTGGTTTAAATGGTAAGGTTCCTATCTTTAGTCTTGAGCTGTGTACAGCAACAAGATAGTCACCATAAATATTTTTTCACCTTCTGGAAGTATATTACACAAGAAATCTCCCAAGCACTGACTGCCTTTATTATTCACATATTTCACCCACTTACATACCCCTCAGTGCCTCGTCTCAGTCTCTGCCAAATGCAGCTTCTCCTGATTATCTTGTGAACTCCTCCATGAGCTGAAAACAATTCTTGTCTGCTTTCTTGCTTTCTCTACACTTTCTTAGGTGCCCAAGAGACCATGCTAAGCCCCAAATGCCTCATCTGTCATGACATGAGAATATTCTGCCATGGGGCATTAGGGTAGCAAGAGGACTCACACACAGCATCACATACATTACCAGAATGTCACACACCCAAAGGAAAATGGCATTCAAGAAAACCTCATAAGTCACCAGAGAAGCATTTGCCCGCGATTGAAAGATGTATACTGTTCAGTGGACAAGATAAAGAGCTAGAATATAAATGATACCAGACAACAATAACAGGAAACCTGGGAGAACTGAATTCTATCTAGTCATAACTCTGCACTAACTTGCTATATAGTTATGGGCAAATCACACACACCTGTTGGAGCAGGAAATGCTAATTATCCCAATATACATTCACCCTTCTGGGGTGTCCACAGTTTATCTGAGCTTGTGACAGCCAGGAACAAAGACTTCATTTCCCAGCCTTCTTTGCAGCTAGATGTAGCCATGTGACTAAGTTCTGGCAAATGGGACATAAAAGGAACAACAACTATATGGAAGTTTCCAGAAATTTCCTTAAGAGACATCTGAGACTGTGCCCTTTGCTTTTTCTCTCCTACCTTCTGTCACCCTACTTCTAGGGTTGTGACATGTTAAATGGAATTCTGTATTGGACCATGATGTCAAGACCCACACTCTAGTGACTGTGACATCAAAATCTGTGAGAACCAAGGTTGTCAGTGACTGAGGATCCCCCACACCAGACTTTTATGTGGTAGAAAAAGAAATTTCTGTATTGTTTAAGCCACTGTTTTTCAGATCTCTGTTACACATAAATCGAATCCTAACAAATATATGTTACTATTTTTAAATTGTATTTAGATGCCATTAAAATTAATAAGATAAATATATAATTAAAATGTTATTGTGTTGAAGGCTGGGGGGGTCACTGGGGGGAAAGGGGGGACATATGTAATACTTTCAACAATAAAGATTTATAAAAAAGAGTTATTGTATTAGCAATATTTTTAATAACATGTATTTTTTAATTAGTGGAAACAACTGATATTGCAGTTTTCTGGAGATTTTTGATGTTAAATAATCTTTATTCTCAAAAATACTTGAACACTGCTCTGGAGGTTGGACAGAAGTTGAAAGGGAATAGAGGAAGAAGTAGGAATAGAAGACCAGTCACAAGCTTGCCTTTTCCCACTTCCCACATCCATGTGGTTAATCTACTTGGCATGTTGGAGAAAGAAAAACAGAAGCAGATGGAGGAAAATCACCTATGGCCTCACCCAAGCTCAGTAGGGTAATCAACAACATCGCCGAGATTTGTGCCCAGGAATTCCAAGTTGTTTGTGTAGCTGGGGCTAGTGGTGCGAGCTCTTTTGAGTCTTGAGTGACACAGGGATATCTGTTTTACCTGCTCCTATCTGCACCAGCCTTTGTCACTCCCTGTCTGTACTTGAGCTAGAATCTTGACAGAGCTCCTTGCCCAAATTCCCTCTAGAATTCTGACCCTTTTTATCTTCCCCTTGGTTGTTCCTCGTTTCATCAGTTTCAGCCCTCGCCTCTCCTGGCTCTCTGCTAAAATGCAAAAGAAGCACATTTTTATTTTTAAAAAAATGCTCAGCAATCCCTTCATCCAAGTGTATAATTACATCTTGTTCCCATGTCAACTTGGAGGCAGAACACAGAGCCGTCACTGATTATCACAGAAATCCCTTTACTCCAAGCACTTTGATCTCATTTTCTTGATCTTGATTGAAGCTTTGTGGGTCACAGAGAGAGGTCAGATCAGGCAGCACCTTAGACTGGTCTCTTCTCCTAAAGGCCCTCGCTGATACCCATGAGCATTGGTATCAGAGCAGTTTCTCTCCAAGGCTTTTTCCTATAGGGCTCTGAGCCCCTCTGGTTCTCCCTCCTTTACTCTCCCTCCCTGCTCCCTACTCCTTTTTCTGCAGAGCATTTGAGCCCTGCTCACACTTGGAACCCATTTTCACATAGTCCATCTCTGCAGACTTACATTCTCCAAGGTGCTTACTCAAACAAAGGCCTGTCAGGTGACGGAAACCCTCTCTGGAAGACAGTTTACCCATTCTCTCTGGTTGCCTGACTTTGTCCCTTGGGGCCTCACCTTCACTCACTGCTAATTATAAGTATCTCTTTCAAATACTATGCCCTTCTCAGGGGAAAGTCCACCAGCAGCTGAGAGAATAAAGTACCTCTATATGCTTGTGCCATGTAGATTTCTATGGAACCACTAACCTCGTCTCAGGTGTATCCTCAATTACCAATTTATTTTATAGTTTGTTAATTATATGGGATCATTGAAAAGAATTCAGTGCTTTCCCTTTTACTTTACTTTTTCTTAAAATTACTGTTCATGGTGAGCATGATCTAGATTCTAGAACCGTTTTTGCATATGCACTTAAAGTCAGGTCAACATTATTCTTCTAGAAAAATGCTTCCTCTTGGGTTTTAATATTTGCTGATTTAAAAGAAACACTAAATGGACATTTAGCAGAAATGGACTTGATTACTGACTTGATCTTGCAAAATTGAAAATACAATCAAGTGATTCTGGCCATAGTTCTTGGTTTTATACTAAACATATAATTTCCAGCATATCCCATTAGCCTTAATAGCATAAGGAAAAAGGCATAATTCCTTAGTAGGACATATAGGTAGATATACAGACCATTTCATTTTCCAAGGACAAACCTGGCATAATTTTTTTTTATTGTTTAAAGTATTACATATATTAGTACATATATCTCCTTTTTCCCCCCCAATGACCTTCCCTCAGCCTCCCCTACCCCCTGTCGCATGCCCTCTTCCTACCCCCCACCTCCTAGTGTCTTGTGTCCATTGGTGTGCTTATATGCATGCATACAAGTCCTTTGGTTGATCTATTTCCCTCACTCCCCAATACTCCCCAGCCTTCCCACTGTAATTTGATCTTCTGTTTGGTGCTTTACTGCCTCTGTATCTATCTTCTTATTCATCAGGTTATAATGTTCTTTATTTCCCATAAATGAGTGAGATCATGTGGTATTTTTCGTTCATTGCCTGGCTTATTTCAATTAATATAATGCTCTCCAGGTCCATCCATGCTGCTCCAAATGGTAAGAATTCCTGCTTTTTTATAGCAGTGTAGTATTCCATTGTGTATATGTACCATAGTTTTCTAATCCACTCATCTGCTGATGGGCATTTAGGCTGTTTCCAAATCTTAGCTATGGTGAATTGTGCTGCTATGAACATAGGGGTGCATATATCCTTTCTGATTGGTGTTTCTAGTTTCTTGGGATATATTCCTAGAAGTGGGATCACTGGGTCAAATGGGAGTTCCATTTTCAGTTTTTTGATGAAACTCCATACTGTTCTCCACAGTGGCCGCACCAGTCTGCATTCCCACCAGCAGTGCACGAGGGTTCCTTTTTCTCCACATCCACGCCAGCACTTGCCATTTGTTGATTTGTTGATAATTGCCATTCTGACAGGTGTGAGATAGTACCGCATTGTTGTTTTGATTTGCATCTCTTGGATATTTAGTGACTTTGAGCATGTTTTCATGTGTCTCTTGGCCTTCCTTCTGTCTTCTTTCGAAAAGATTCTATTTAGGTCCGTTGCCCATTTTTTTTATTGGTTCATTTGTCTTCCTTTTATTAAGTTGTATAAGTTGCCTGTAGATGTTGGAGATTAAGCCTTTATCAGTGATAACATTTGCAAATATGTTCTCCCATACAGTGGGCTTTCTTGTTGTTTTGTTGATGGTTTCTTTTGCTGTGCAAAAGCTTTTTATTTTGATGTAGTCCCATTTGTTTATTTTCTCTTTAGCTTCCATTGCCCTAGGAGCAGTATTGGTGAAGAAATTGCTTCGGCATATGTCTGAGATTTCTCTGCCTGTGGATTCCTCTAGTATTTTTATGGTTTCCCATCTTATGTTTAAGTCCTGTATCCATTTTGAGTTTATTTTTGTGTATGGTGTAAGTTGGTGGTCTAGTTTCATTCTTTTGCATGTATCTGTCCAATTTTCCCAACACCATTTATTTAAGAGACTGTATTGACTCCATTGTATGTTCATGCCTCCTTTGTCAAATATTAATTGAGCATAGTGGTTTGGGTCAATATCTAGATTCTCTATTCTATTCCATTGGTCTATATGTCTGTTCTTGTGCCAGTACCAGGCTGTTTTGAGAACAGTGGCTTTGTAACACAGCTTGAAATCTGGTATTGAGATCCCACCTACTTTGTTCTTCTTTCTCAGGATTGCTGTGGCTATTCAGAGTCTTTTTTTATTCCCAATGAATTTTTGGTGAGTTCTTTCTAGGTCTGTGAAATATGCCGTTGGTATTTTAATGGGGAGTGCATTGAATCTATAGATTTCTTTGGGAAGTATGGGCTTTTTAATGATGTTGATTCTCCCAATCCATGAACATGGAATGTTCTTCTATCTGTTATGTCTTCCTCTGTCTCTTTTTTCAGTGTCCTGTAGTTTCCCGTGTATAGGTTTTAACCTCCTTAGTTAATTTTATTCCTAGGTATCTTAATTTTTTTGGTGCAATGGTAAATGGGATTGCTTTTTCAGTCTCTCTTTCTGTAAGTTCACTATTGGTTATAGAAATGCCATAGATTTCCTGGTATTAATTTTGTATCCTGCTACATTGCCAAATTCATTTATTAAGTCTATTAGTTTTTTGATGGAGTCATTTGGGTTTTTTATGTACAATATCATGTCATCTGCAAACAAGGACAGCTTTACTTCTTCTTTTCCAATTTGGATGCCTTTTATTTCTTCTTCTTGTCTAATTGCAATGGCTAATACTTCCAGTACTATGTTGAACAGGAGTGGTGAGGTGGGCATCCCTGTCTTGTTCCTGTTCTTAGGGGAAATGGTTTTAGTTTTTGCCCATTGAGTATGATGTTAGCTGTGGGATTATCATTTATAGCTTTTATTATGTTGAGGTATGATCCTTCTATTCCCACCTTGTTGAGAGTTTTTACCAAGAAAGGGTGTTGGATTTTGTCAAATGCTTTTTCTGTATCAATTGATATGACTGTGTGGTTTTTCTCTCCCAATTTGTTTATGTGATGTATCAGGCTTATTAATTTGTGGATATTGTACCATCCTTGCATTCCTGGGATAAATCCTACTTGGTCATGGTGTATGATCTTTCTGATGTACTGCTGGATCCGATTTGCTAGGATTTTGTTGAGGATTTTGGCATCTATATTCATGAGGGATATTGGTCTGTAATTCTCTTTCATTGTGTTATCTTTATCTGGTTTTATATTAGGGTGATGCTGGCTTCATAGGAGCGTGGAAGTGTTCCTTCCTCTTGAATTTTTTGGAATAATCAGAGGAGGATAGGTTTTAGTTCTTCCTTGAATGTTTGGTAAAAGTCTCCTGTGAAGCTGTCTGGCCTGGGCTTTTGTTTGCTGGAAGCTTTTTGATGACTGCTTCAATTTCTTCCATAGTTATTGGCCTATTGAGATGTTTAAATTTTTCCTGATTGAGTTTTGGAAGGTTATATTTTTTCTAGGAATGTGTCCATTTCCTCCAGGTTGTCCAGTTTGTTGGAATAGAGTTGTTCGTAGTGTTTTTTAGCCATCTTTTGTATTTCTGTGGGGTCTGTTGTTATTTCACCTCTTTCATTTCTGATTTTGTTTATTTGGGTCCTCTCTCTTTGCTTCTTGGTGAGTCTGGCTAGAGGTTCATCAATCTTATTTATCCTTTCAAAGAACCAGCTCTTGGTTTTGTTGATCTTTTGTATTGTTTTTTGTTGTTGTTTTGTTTTGTTTTTGGTCTCAATGTTGTTTATCTCTACTGTGTTCTTTATTATTTCCTTCCTTCTGCTTACACTGGGCTTTTTTTGTTGCTCTGTTTCTAAATCTTTGAGTTGTAAGGTTAGGTAATTTATTACCATTATTTCTTGTTTTTTGCAGTAGGCTTGTAGAGCTATGAAGTTTCCTCTCAAGACTGCTTTTGCTGTGTCCCATAGATTTTGGATTGTTGTGTTTTCATTGTCATTTGTTACCATGATGGTTTTTATTTCTTCCTTGATCTCTCTGGTAACCCAGTCATTGTTTAATAGCATGCTGTTTAGTCTCCATGTGTTTGATTTTTTTGGATTGTTTTTATTATAGTTGATTTCTAGTTTTATGCCACTGTGATCTGAGAAGATGCTTGATATGATTTCTATCTTCTTGAATTTGAAGAGACTTTGCCTATGACCCAATATATGGTCTATCTTTGAAAATGACCCATGTGCACTTGAGAAGAATGTATATTCTGTGGCTTTGGGGTGAAATGTTCTGAAGATGTCAATTAATTCCATCTGGTCTGGTGAATCATTTAGAATTGATGTTTCTTTGCTGATTTTTTGTTTAGAGGATTTTTCCAATGGTGATAGTGCGGTATTAAAGTCCCCTACTATGATTGTATTGCTGTCAATCTCTCCTTTGATATCCTCCAGGAGTTTTTTTATGTATTTTGATGTTCCTGTATTGGGTGCGTATATGTTTACCAGTTATTTCTTCTTGTTGGATTGCTCCCTTTAGTATTATGCAGTGGCTTTCCTTATCTCTTGTTATATCCTTCACTTTGAGATCTAATTTGTCAGATATAAGTATTGCTACTCCAGCTTTTTTTTCCCTTCCAGTCACCTGAAAAACCTTTTTCCATCCCTTCACCCTCAGTCTGTGTGCATCTTTTTTTCTGAGGTGAGTTTCGTGTTATATGGATCATGTTTTCTTATCCAATCCGTTACCCTATGTCTTTTGATTGGGGCATTTAACCCACTTACATTTAAAGTTATTATTGATAAGTACTTATTTGTCGCCATTTTTATTCTTTACCCCTGTGTTCCTTCTTCGCTTCTTATTTCTTTTTTTTACAGCAGACCCTTTAGCATTTCTTGCATTGCTGGTTTGGTGGTAATAAACTCCCTTAGTCCTTTTTTGTCTGTGCAGCTCCTGATTTCACCTTCAATTTTGATTGATAGCCTTGCTGGGTACAATATTCTTGGATTCAGACCCGAATCAGTTGCTAGTTTGATGGGGGTTCCTTTGTAGGTAACTTTCTGTCTCTCTCTGGCCGCTTTTAAGATTCTTACTTTGTCATTGGTGTTTGCCAATTTAATTATAATGTGCCTTGATGTCAGTCTTTTGGGGTTCATTTTGCTTGGGACTCTGTGAGCTTCTTTGATTTGTGTGGGTTTTTTCTTCCCTATATCAGGGAAGTTTTCTGTCATTATTTCTTCAAACAGGTTTTCTATTCCTTGCTCAGTTTCCTCTCTTCTGGAACCCCTATTATGTGGTGTTGTTTTGTTTCCTGTTGTCCCAAAGTTCCCTTAGGTTCTCCTCCTGCTTTTTAATTTTTTTTTTCCTAGAAGCTGCTCTACTTGGGTATTTTTTCCTACCTTGTCTTCTAGCTCACTGATGTGGTCCTCTGCTTCTTCTAGTCTACTCTTGATGCTTTCTATTGAGTTCTTTACATCAGCGATGTCATTTTTCATTTCTTCTTGGTTCTTCTTCATTTCCTCTTGGTTCTTACTCCTATTGTCAAACTTGTCTTCCATTCTTTTCAGCCACCTTATGACCATTTCTCTGAATTCTTTCTCTGGCAGGTTGCTTGCCTCCATTTCGTTTACTTCCTTTTCTGGTGATGCCTGCTTTTCTTTCATATGCGGGCTGTTTCTTTGTCTCCCCATGGTCTCTCTTCTCTGAGTATCTGGTTATGTAGTTCTCTTTCTCTTTATCCCAGGTGAAATCTGACCCCTCCATGGTGGAGTGTAGAGCTCCTCTGAATCCACATGTTTGTGCCTGTTGGGGACCGGTGTTCTGGGGTTCACAGCTGTTCGGTGGGTGCCATAGTTGCAGATTTTCAGGCTTCTAATAACATCCACTTTCCCCTTCAAGATGGTGCGGTCTCTGCATCTGAGCTGGTAGGAGGGGACCCAGAAGCAGTGGGGGCTGCCCAGTCAGGGGAGCCCCGTCCAGCAGTCCCCCCTACCTTCTCCTGGAGTATAGCTGTCCCTTAACTCTCCAACAAACACTCCCTGTGCAACCCTCAGCTGCTCTCTCTATCTGCTCTGGGACAAGACTCAGGACATGTCCATCTATTCCGCCACCATTTTCTTTTTCCTGGCATAATTTTATTTTATTTTTTAAATATTTTTTTATTGATTTTTTACAGAGAGGAAGGGAGAGAGATAGAGAGTTAGAAACATTGATGAGAGAGAAACATCGATCAGCTGCCTCCTGCACACTCCCTACTGGGGATGTGCCAGCAACCCAGGTACATGCCCTTGACCGGAATCGAATCTGGGACCCCTCAGTCCGCAGGCTGATGCTCTATCCACTGAGCCAAACCAGTTTCGGCTTCCTGGCATAATTTTAAATGGAAGTTCTTTTCAGTCTCAAAAATGTTCAGTTTTTTAATAATAATCTATCTGGTGACCCTGGTTGAGGTCCTTACAGCCTGGTTCCTAGCACAATGATTGGCCCCAGCAGAGGCGGTCATGGGGTCTGTGCACTGTGGTCTGACAGTCTGGATACAAGTTCTGGCTTCCCCACCAGAGAGCCCAGATCAGTTAGGTTTCCTACACTACAAACAACAGAAACTAACTCCAGCTTATTTAAACAGAAATGGAATTTATTAAAAGAGTTGGGGGTGCTCATCTAACATTGCCAGGAAAGCTGGAGAACTATGCTCAGAGGCTGATCATTTGGGCTGATACACAAAATCACAGCACAGGAGTGGTCTGCTGGTAGAGGCTACTGCCTTGCCCTTGAGCAGTAAGGTGCCTCCCCCTGCTCCCATCTGCAACACGGTCTATGAATCAGGGGGTCACATTCCATTCCTGATCAGGGCACATGCCCTGGTTGTGAGCTCAATTCCCAGTGTGGGTCATGTAGGAGGCAACCAATCAATGATTCTCTCTCATCATTGATGTTTCTATCTCTCTCTCCCTCTTCCTTACTCTCTGAAATCAATAAAAATAACAATTTTTTAAAAAGTAAACTGTTCCTTTAAAAAAAAACAGCAACAGACGGTTCTTCAAAAATAAAAATGTGTTTGATATGTCAATTTTACCTCCATAAAATTAAATAAATAAGATACAAAATTAAAATGTGTTTATTAGTGGTCATTATTGGTGGGTCTAGTTTCCTTACTATGTACCGAAACCAACAGAACATTTGAGGCTGTAGAAGGATTTTCAACTCTGGCCAGAGAGGGATTCCCCATTGCTTATATCACATCAAGAACTCAATTGGCTCCATCAGGCAACATTTCTGAATGTTTTCTATTTCCTACAGATAAACAGCAAGCCATAAATCTCATGTTTGATCCGAGGGAAATACCAAGGCAGTTGACAGCTCAGAAAAGATAACACCCGAAGGCCTAAATGAATTTACTGAGTCTCATGTTACATTTGCAAAACAACAAGAACTGAACTGAGCCTGCAAGTGAAATGGAAATCAGCGTTTCAGAACAAAAATAGAATAATGCATGAACTCTATCCACTCCTGATCACAGCTGAGTAGAGGCAAAGGCACCGACTGGGTTTTCCTTTCTGTTTGTCATTCTTGTCTTACCCACACATAAATGAACCAGATAACTGAGGTATAATCATAGTGTCCCAAATGGATCTATTTTCCTAGACAGTTTCAAACCATCTCAAAACCACACTCTGTTTAAATATGCTTTCCTTGTAATCCATGAAAGGAATGTTACATTCCACTGCCACACAATATGAACATATCCACATCTCCAGACAAGTAACAGACTGCCCAGATGTTTGGCATTCTGAATCCTCCAAATCAAAGAAAACCTGGGAATCTTTTTCTTCTAAAGAAAACTGTCTCTGACTTGTAGAAGAAAGGACCATAAATACATCACACACACACACACACACACACACACACACACAATCTATAAAATCTTTGGAGATACAAATAATAATGGAAATGCTATTTTCAACTTTGTTTGCCATAGCAGCTGAAATTAATGGGTTTGTATATGGTATTTACCTTAAATTGTATGACAGATGAAATGCTTCCATGTGATGCTGAGCAAATAATAGCTGAAGATTGTTCTCTGAAATTTTAATTTTATTGTCTCCTAGAGAACTTTAAGGGAGGAGGTCAAAGGTTATTTGTTAAATTCCATTAGATATGGCTTTACCAGATTAAAATGAGTTTTGCAAAAAGTGCAATAACTGTATAGGGTCACTGAGTCATCCAGATGGAGGCATTTTAATCAGCCATAAATCAATCTGATCTTGGTAATAAAAATAATCAAAAATACTTAATTGAGCATTTTTAAATCCATGTCCTGTGAAGGCACTGAGAGGAAGATATATATATATACACACACAAGCCAGCCAATGAAATGACTGGATTAGAACAAGTTTATCTAATAGGAATTATACTAATGCAGTGGCAACTGTTAATACCTGTTAAGGACCTACTTTGTCCTGGGCTGGGTGCTCAGGCTTTACCTATGCCATTTCCTTTCTTCTTACAGCTCTTTGAGGCAGATGTTGTTGTCTCCATTTTACAGCTAAGAAAACAGGCTCAGGGAAGTACGTGCCCAGCATCCCACTGTCAAAAACTGTGAAGGGTCTGAGATTTTACCTTGCTTGTTAGCTAGTGAGCCGGCTTGGCACGGTGTCATGCATGTTGGCAGAAAACACAAAATTCCTGGGTCAGAGACAAAGGACTTCATTTTCCTGGCATGGCAGACAACATGGCTTCATGTATTCATCAACCACCCAGTTAGAGTGAGCAACCATCTCAGTTTGCCCAGGGTAGTTTTAGTTTTAGCATTAAATGTCCCAAACAAACCAAGACGGTTGGTTACTCTAGTTTCCCTTGTCCCCCAAGTTCTACAAAGGCAGTGGGGAGAAGCCCAGATGTGGTGCTCACACAGTAGGTCTGATTCACAGCTGAGAAACCCCCAATATTATAAGGAAACTGTTAGTAAACTTGACCAACTTTTGCCGTCAAAAGAGACATAATTTTGTTTTAAATATGTTTTTATTGATTTTAGAGAGAGAGGAAGGGAGAGGGAGAGAGAGAGAAATATGGATCAGCTGTCTCCTGCACGCCCCCATGGGGATCGAGCCCACAACCTGAGCAGGTGCCCTGACCTGGAATCAAACCGGTGACCCCTTGGTTCATGGGACAATGAATGCTCAACCAACTGAGCCACACTGGCCTGGGCAAGATTATATTATCTTAGATAGTAAACAAATCTGCCCAGTGTCCTGGAGGAAGACATTGTGTCTTCTAAGACTGTCCACTGTTCAAACATCCTATAAAAGATTATCTGATACCAAAGCTTTCACAAATGCAGGAATGTGAGATAGCAAACTATCTCCCAACTCCTGCAGCTATTAAGTGAAGACAGTATTCAACTCCAGATCCTTCAGATGTCAAAACCATAAGGTATCTCCCTCTTAAATTATTCTTACTTTTATAGAGTTAAAGCCAAAGAGGGTCAACTTTTCTTTTAGCTGATTCTTTGAACTCTTAGTCACATGTTTTTAAAATATGGTATTTTCATTGTTGAATGAACTTACAGAATACAATTTTGGAGATATGCGGAAATGATACTGTAATCCAAAAATAAAATTGAGTTAACCTAGTGGACTTGTAAGTGCTCTTCCTTCCCAGAGAGTCTATAATTCTCCTTCCATATTATTAGTACTTGCTATTTTCTTTCCTCTTGTGATAAATACTTTATATATAATTAATATTACTCTGCCTCATTCTGAATACAGGGAAAATTTCAGCTAACCTGGGGTATATATTTGCAAGCCAGAGTAATTAGCAAACAAGTTCCATTTTTTAAAAAGCAATTAAGTATATCGCTTAGGAACTTGCTTTTATCATATTTTTTTTACTGATTTTCATTCATTGTACCATAGTAAACACAGCACCAAATAGGTGTGACATTTTTAGACAAAGTTTAATTTTTTTCTTTCTAATATTTAGATCAAATGTCCTATTTATTTATTTTAAAGTAAGATACCAGCAGGGGAGGGTATCACTGTATGTTGTTAAGAGTTATTTTGATTTCCGTTCTGGGTAAAGCTGGCTCTTTCCTCTATTGCTCTCTAAAGATCAAAGGAAGATGAAAGAAAACCCAAAAAGCAAACAGAGAACAAAAGACCTGTCATAAGGGAGTTTCTATATTGACTAGGTGATGGTTAGCCATGAGGACATTGTGTCTAAATGGGTGCACAAAAGTTAAGCAAAATAGGAAAAAGTGGATTAAAACAGCCTATTCTTTAGAGGGGTGATTAAGATGCCCTAGGACATGATCACATCATCCAAAAGCCACCTGGCTTACCTTGTAAGAACAACTGTAGTCCCCATTCTGGGCTCTTGGCACTGGTCTGGGATGGTAGACTGGCACTTGGATCCAGAACTCTTATCAGTGAGGGGAAAAGACATACTCTCCTTGTAGGGGCCTTCAGGAGCCAGGCCTTCCATTTAAATGCAAACAAAACAAAACAAAACAAAACAAAAACAGAAGTAAAACCACAGGGAATGGCATTGCCCTGGGCAGATTAGAGAGCACTCATCCTGCCTAAAAATATTCAAATTCAATATGAACCAAACTGCCCAAATAGGCTGAGTTCATTTGGGCAGTCAGAGGGCCACATTGCAACTCTGCCTCTCAGGCTAGCCCAGACACAGACTGGTTACTGGAATTCTACTATCAGTGAGGAAGTGCCCATACAAAGCTTCGGTCTATACATTTGAGGAAGAAAAGTAGCAATAGAACTTACTGATCAAATGCAGTGTGGCTGACAAAATCTTTCAGAACGTGGAGTCCATTGGATAGAAAACAATGAGAGGGGTGCTTAGAATGGAATTGTTTTTCTCTCCAAATGAATAAGGATAGCATGCCAGGA
Organism: Corynorhinus townsendii; assembly: GCA_026230045.1. Taxonomy (NCBI): domain Eukaryota; kingdom Metazoa; phylum Chordata; class Mammalia; order Chiroptera; family Vespertilionidae; genus Corynorhinus; species Corynorhinus townsendii. The sequence goes on along the minus strand of JAPDVU010000005.1, from coordinate 58,081,035 downwards.
AAAGAATGAGAGTGCATTTTAAATGTGCAAGAAAATCAATTTTCTCATTTTTAAAAGGCATATTTTTTTTGAGATCCAAGGGCTCTACTTTCTACTCCCCAATGTAAAGTGCGATGGTCCTGCTTGGAAAGAAAGACACAGGCCTTGTTGGCATTTCCACTCCTAAATTGACGGGCTTTGGCAAGGTCTACTGCTGCTTTTCTGAAGCATTTCCTGCCGGCATTTAGGTACGGTCCAGTTCTTATGTGGCTTTGCTCTTTTTAAAAAATATATACAGCCCTAGCTGGTTTGGCTCAGTGGACAGAGCATTCAGCCTGTGGACTGAAGGGTCCCGGGTTCAATTTTGGTCAAGAGCATGTACCTCGGTTGCAGGCTCCTCCCTGGCCCAGGCCCTGGTTGGGGCTCCTGCAGAAGGCAACCAATTGATGTGCTTCTTTCACATCAATATTTCTCTCTGTCTTTTCCTCTCTCCCCCACTCCCTCTAAAAATCAATGGAAAAATGTCCTTGGGTGAGGATATATATATATATATATGGATGAGGGAGAGAGAGAGATAGAAACATCAATGATGAGAGAGAATCATTGATCAGCTGCCTCTTGGCCATGTGCCTTGACTGGGGATTGAACCCTGACCTCCTGGTTCATAGATTGACACTCAATCACTGAGCTATTGCTCTTGAAATCAGTTCCCCTACCTGCTTGATACCTGGATTCTATCACTTGACTTTCATTTTATACAAGCTATTCTTTGCATCCTTTTTATTTTTTACTAGAGGCCTGGTGCACGAATTCGTGCACTGGTGGGGTCCAGCGGGCCCGCCCTGATGGGGGCTGATCAGTGCCAGGCTGGTGGGGGGAGGGGCCACAGGCAGTTGGCTGGCCAGCTCCGCCCCCTGGTTGAACACCGGGTTGAACTCCCAGTGGAACTCCCCGTCGAAGGGACAATTTGCATATTAACCTTTTATTATATAGGCTGTTCCTCTCTCTCCTGCTTAATTTTTGACATTTCCATTCTTTGTCTGACACCATAGCTATTTTCTGACCTTTTCCACAGTTTGCAGGCTGAAGAGTCTTTTCTTGTCACTTCTGTTTTCATGGAATTCGCACGGGTTACAGAGGAGAAACTTAAACAACTGTTAGTCATTTTGACTTCCAGGGGGCATCAGTAAGATAGTCTGGTGAGCGGGATTGGTGGCCCTCTGTTTCTGAAGTGGAATTCTAGAAGTTGGAGCAGCCAACTTTCCTGCTGTTATTGGTACCCGCGCTGTGAAGAGAGGTACCACACCTCTCCCCACTGTCCTGCCCAGTATTAGCAGCATCCATAACATGTGTTCTGTGCTGACCACATGCCATGTGATCTGAATAACAAACAGGTTCCACTCTCCTAATCTACCCGCAGCAAGCACAGGCAAAGATTAAAATGCTGATGTTGCAACACTGAAGGGACACAGAGTCAAGTCATGGTTCTTGTCCTATCTATTCTACCTCTTAATATCCATGGGCTTTCTATTTCCCACACCTACACACAGTTATGGGGTTTCAAAGAGCACGAAGCAAATAAGAAGAAGGGACTATTTTTTACATCTCTACTTACTAGTAGTTGTGGTCATACAGGAAAGAAGAATTGTTTTAATATTATCTGCCATGAAAATGTTTTTTATTCAGAAACCAGATTTTTGGGTAATGTAATGCACTAAATCTGTTAAAAATGTACTATTAAAATGTTCATATATACATCTGTCATTTCTTAAAAACTTCCAACCAATGCTAATAAAGAGCAGATTATTTTTGGAAAGTGGGTGTCCTCTCACAACTCCCTTTCAGCAACAGTTGAAATCAATTTCTACAAAACCTGTTGGTGTCTTTAGCTTTTCATTAATTTTTCAATTTCTAAAATGCATCACTCAACACATATACCCACAGCACAATATCCAAGATGGAACAGAGCACCGGTGCCTCTTTCCCAAGGCCACACACTCCTCAACCCACACAAGCACAGACCATTGCTGTTTCTTTCATACCCACAGGAAAGGAAAGGCCCAGAGTTGGGGCATCTGTAGAAACCTTTCAAAGAAAGAGACTGCTTATAATTTCATTAGTTTATTACTTTCAGGTTTTGTAACAGGATTATCATATGTTTAGAAAAGTTATAGGATTGAGTGAATTTAAAAACCATGCCAAATAAACAAGATTTCACAGTTTACATTTAGTATTTCTATTTCTATTTCTTTTTTAATCCTCACCCAAGGGTATTTTTTTCCATTGATTTTTAGAGAGAGTGGAAGGGAGGAAGGGAAGGGGGGGGGAGAGAGAGAGAGAGAGAGAGAGAGAGAGAGAGAGAGAGAGAGAGAGAGAGATTGGTTGCCTCCCACATATGCCCTGATCAGGGCCAGGGATCAAACCTGCAACCCAGGTATGTGTCCTTGACCTTGGGTGCATGGGGCGACACTGTAACCACTGAGAACACCAGTCAGTGCTGTTTCTATTTCTTTTTTTGAATAACAGAATTATCTCTTACCCAAGATGACCGTTCACTTCACTTACACATGTAAGTTCTAGCAACATCGTAGTTATTGTAGAAAGACTTTGGGAAAAGTCATTTTCTGTTGAGAAACCATGTGGGCTACTTTTTGAAGAAATGTAGTTTTAAAAACATTTGGGACTCAAACATTTTTTTTTGTTTTATCTTGTTTTGTTATTATATGTTTATTTCTAGTCTGCAAAGGCAAAACTTTTTAAAGGAAAGAAATGGTGGGAAAAAGATACAGAGGCAAAGAAGCATTGAACAGACTGTCAAACTACATTGGGAAGACAGGGGAGGTTGGGTGAGGAGGGCTGTAAGAGACCAACCGAAGAACTTGTACACTTGCATATAAGCACAACCAATGGATATAAGACACTGGGGCGGGGGAGGGGGGAGGGCGGGCAGGTGAAGGCATGTACTGGGGGGTAGGGGAGGTCGGGGGGAGATCAATGGGGGAAAAAAAAGGAGACATATGTACTACTATTTGTAATACTTAAAACAATAAAAAAAATGGTAAAAAGAGAAAAGAAAAGAAAAGAAACTTGATTTCCTTTAAACAAGTACTTCTGAGGACATGTGAGTTGGTTCAGATTTGGGATAGTATGGAATTTCATTCATCAACCCCACAAAGTATTATGAATGGGGAGAGTAAGATGATTGCAGAAGCATCTCACAGACATGAGGTCCTGGAAGGCTGAGAGTTGACCAGAGCACCGAGTGTAGGAGAAGAGGAAAGTGGTGGGAAGAGTTCAGAGGTGGGAAGACAGAGGGAGCAATAGTTACTTAGAGACCGAGAGAGAGCCTATGTGAGCACAGCCGAGACTACAGCCATCAAGACCTCCGGGGGAGACATTTTCTAAGCCCCCTAAACTTCCACTACTAATATTTTACAGGCAGCTGACAGAAGCGTTTTTAAAAATGAGATATAATAAGCAAGATGAAATTTTTATTCCAAGTAAATGAAAGGAAAAGAAGGTAGAAAAATGACTGAATTTCAAATGCATTTTGACACTGTAAACCAGCATATATGTCCCACAAATAACCTGAACTGGGGCTAAAGGAGACTGGAACCAAGAGATGAGTTTTGATCTGAGTCTTTCACTGTCTTTAATATGAGAGTCAGCCTCCCACACTGTGTATTCTCTCCTTCCAAAGTGAAGTTGTGGGTTTCTGCTTTGGCACTTCATGTTCTACAGAGAGACAAGTTTGTTTTCTGTACCTAATAGCATTCCTGATCCATATCTAAGCTGACAGATCAACCTCACATCACAGAGAGAGACAACAGACTTTATGTGCCTCTTGACATGATTCAATAGAAAGTGCATATTAATACTCCTGAAGTCTACTTGCCAAAGATAAATAAATCCAACCTGAATCAGATAACACCTCTAGAGCTAAACACCAGTTTGCAAGAAATACAAAGACCAGGAAAAAAATAGCAATATATCAAATCCCAGGAAATTCAGAATGTGACAAGTTCCACAGGACTACAGACCCAGCTTCTTCAGTAAATAATTGCAAGGAAAAAAGAAGAGAAGAAAACCTACAGATTGTTTTTAAATATATTTTTTTATTGTTGATAGTATTACAGATGTCTCCCATTGCCCCCCCCCCCCCAGCCCTACCTCCCAACCTGGTTCTTCACTACCCTATTGCCCATGTCCATAGGCTATGCATATCTATACTAATAAAAGGTTAATATGCTAATTAGACCAGATATCTTCTGGACATCCTTCCAGACAAGCCATGGTGGCAGGGGCCGAGGTAGAGGCAGTAAGGGGTAATCAGGTTGGCAGGGGAGGGCAGTTAGGGGTGATCAAGCCAGCAGAGGAGCAGCAAGGGGCATCAAACCAGCAGGCAAAGGCAATTAGGGGCGATCAGGCAGGCAGGCTGGCAAGAGGTTAGGAGCCAGTGGTCCCGGATTGCGAGAGGGATGTAGGGATCGGGCTTAAACCAGCCATCAGACTTCCCTCAAGGGGTCCTGGATTGGAGAGGGTGCAGGCCAGGTGAGGAACCCACTTCCCCCTCCCCCCGTGCATGAATTTCATGCACCAGGCCTCTAGTAAGTATATACGTTCTTTGGTTTATCTCTTCTCATCCCCCATAACCCCACATCAACGTATGTCAGTCTGTTCCATGCCTCCATGGGTCTTATTTTGTTGGTCAATTCATTCATTAGATTCCACAAATAAGTGAGATTATGTGATATTTGTCTTGGTGTTTAGCTCAGTTTGGCTTATTTCACTTAGCATACATCCATGCTGTTCCAAAGGGTCAGACATCCCTCTTTTTTACAGCTATATAGTATTCCATAATGTAAATATCCCATAGCTTTTTTTTATCCACTCATCTACTGATGGGAACTTGGGCTGTTTCCAAATCTTAGTTTACCTACAGACTTAGCAGACATAGTAACCAAATGCACTGTGTACATTGATTTAGATTCTGATGTGAACAAACTATAACAAAAATTTATGAGAAAATTAGGCAAATTTGAATACTGACTAAATATTTAATAATATTAAAGAATGACTGTTAATTTTGCCCTAGAAGATGTTATAGTAATATTGTAAAGCAATAGCAATCATTACGGTGGAATTATATAATACCACAGACTTTGCATCTAAGTAGTCCGAGGGGGAGGGGAAAGCTGTGGGGCTTGGGGCACCAGGAGAAGGTTGTAGATGAAATAAGATTGGCCATGTGTTGACTGGGTAAGGGGTGCATGGCAGTATGTTATACCATTCTCTCTACTTCTGTATGTTTTAAAATATCAATAATAAGTTTTTGTTTAATGAATATGTAACAACATAAAAAATAACAAAATTTCCTCTAGAGAAGACTTTTGACATACACATCACTAATTTCTATGTATTTTCTAATTTACACAAGAAAATCATTCACATGTTGCTTATTACACAGATAACAGTGCATAAAAAGATTCTAAAAAGTAATAACAAAAATGACCAAAATACTAATAAACCAATAGAAGAATCAACATAATTTGTGAATAATTTACAACAAAGGATATATAAATGAGTCTTAAGCATTATGTTCAATCTCACTCATAGTAAGAGAAATGGAGGTGTGAGGTGATACTCATTGTGGTTTTGATTTGCATTTCCCTGAGGATTAGTGATACTGAACATCTTCATTTACCTATTGGCCATCTGTATGTCTTCCATGGAAAAATGTCTGTAGATAACTTCTGCCCATTTTTAAATCAGGTTGTTTGTTCTTTTGCTTTTGATTTCTATGAGTTATTTATATATTTTGGATATTAACCACTCACCAGATATATGATTTGCAAATATTTTGTCCCATTTGATATGTTGCCTTTTAATTTTGTTGATGGTTTTCTTTGCTGTACAAAAGCTTTTTAGTTTGATGTAGTCTCACTTGTTTCTTTTGCTTTTGTTGCCTTTGCCTTTGGTATCAAATCCAAAAAAATCTCCAAGACTGGTGTCAAGGAGAGAGAAAACAAAGCACTAAATAAACGAATACAGACTAAAGAAAAAATTATAGCAAAACTGTCCACAATGAACTTTCAGTCCTACTTTTTTCTTTAATCAGAAAGGGGAGATGACCTTGGGAAGTAGAGGAGAGAAGCCATCAACAGAGCAAATACAGTCAAACTGGCCCATAAAGTCTGGTAGCTGGCAACCATTTGCATCTTCCCGTGGCTCAGTCTGGCTACAGTTGGAACTCCTTTTAGAATCTCTGGTACCTGAAACTTTGTAACACATGAAAGGGGTAGTTAACCTTGTTACATACAACACAATATTAGCATGTGCTGCTCAGAGAGAACACTGTTTTCTTATTGGTGTGTTATACAGATTTCCAGCATGACTTCTCAGATGCTGAAGATTGGTTCAGCATGGATCAGTAGCAGCTTCCAATCATTTCCCTGCCATTGTACAATGTTTATCAGCTCATTTGCCTCTCTTTGTCTCCTTTTATGGCCTTTTACCACCTGTAAAATGGGGTAAATAAGCTTTTACTTTATAGGAGGTAGGGGAGACAGAGGCTTGCAGAAATTAGTGTTTTCACTAATCGTTCTACAAACAAGGGACTGTTAGCGTCTAAGGAAGACAGCTTGCCTTTTTGCTCTAGCACCCACCTCCAAAACTTCAAGGCCCCAGGCAAGAGACAGTATACTCTTCACTGTTTACATTGTTTTCAAGGCTGACTAAGTTCAACACGACACCATGTGCCATCCTGCTCACGGAATCGAGGCTTGTTTTGTTGCTGGGGAAATCCCCCATCTGCAGAGGTATGTGTCTGTGTGATAACTCAGGTAATCCCTACATACCTCTCTGAATTATTAATAGACCCTTTGTTTTGGGTGCAACAGAGAGAGAAGACAGCACAAGTTTGCTGCTAAAGTACACCAGGCATTTCAAATGTCCCTGGAGGAAAGGAAAATGTGAATATTTTGAAGAAAGAGGGGAGAGGAAGGCACAGTCCATCTTATAAACAGACAAAGGAAGCTGGTGAACCCAGGCAGGCACTGGAGGCTGAGAGATCGCTTACAAAACAGGGCAGGGCCCCTTGAAGGGAGTGTCCCCCTCAACCACCCTACCACATGAAAGCCATTATTCTCCTGTTAGCTTGCTTGCCAATCTAACACAGATTTCTCATACTTTCAGAACTGGGCATTAGATGCAGCATCTAACTAATGTTAAGAGAAAAAAACCGAAATATAAAAATGAGACACAGGCAACACTATGAGTGCATGAGTAAGGTAATAATGGCCCCCACACACGAACTAAAAGAAGAGAGTACTTTAATGAAAGTGTTGTATGACTTTGAAATATTATTAATGCCTTTCATGTTCTGTTGTCCTTTCATTTAAAAAACAAAAGGCCATCTGGCAAGCTCAGTGTCCTGAGAAGCCATTTTACTAGGCTTTTAGCATTACTCAGCACAATTCCAAATACTTTGGTCCTAGCACGAACGACTCTCCCACTGCAGTTAACTAGACAAACGACTCTCTTAAAATGAGCTTTATAAGCCCACTTAAAGGGTAATAACATGTTGCCTCCCTTGGCTGAGACTTTCATCCTGATGGAGGCTATCATACATCCTCAGAATAAATAACCCAGGCTCCACTCACCTCGCGGTGCACACAGCAGGCCAGGGCTTTTAATGCCTCACGTGAGGCAGGGCATGGAAGACCCCACCTGCCCTCCCTCCCCGCCAGGGGCTGCCTTATGGTGGAGCACATGCACCAACGAAGTCAGGGTGGAGACTTGGTCCTCCTACTCCTGTGGAAGCAGAGATGGAGGCAGAGTGGGGAAGAGGCCACCAGAAGAAAAACACATAGGCCTCATGTTCCCTGTTCCCCATCGTCTACTCACATTCCTACAGTTAAGCGGGCTCTTTGTCTCTTTGTAAGTTATGCCATTCTTTTATTATATCCCTACTAGAGGCCCGTTGCACGAAGAGATTCGTGCAATAGGCCTTCCATTCCCTGGCTGCCGGCACCAGTTTTCCTGCGGCACCCGGGACCCAGGCCTTCGATCTAGCCGCCACATTCAGTCTTCGCTCCAGACAGAGCGCCACTCCTGTAGTTTCCTCTTCCCCCTCCTTCCCCCTCATAGCAGGCGTCCCAACCCGCCCGGCTGCTCCGCACCTGTATGCGTGCTGCCCAGAGGCCCGGAGCAGCTGGGGGGCGGGGCTGTCGCCAACTTTGTCAGGTTAATTTGCATAGTCACTCCTGATTGGCTGGTGGGTGTCGAGAAGGTACAGTCAATTTGCATGTTTCTCTTTTATTAGTGTAGATTTACAGTTATGTTATTACTGTGTAGATATTTTCCATTTTGAGGTAATTAGAAAAACAAAAGCAAACATGCTGTGTATGTATTAGTCTGTGAAGCTCATGTTAAATATGTAGGGTTGGGAGAAGTGGAATAGAGAGGGGATGCCCTGTAGATTCTAATGATTTGTACCCTCCGTATTTCTCCTCAGGGGTGGTTTGCCCTTTGATGCCCTCCTTGCCTTCTGCAATAGGCAGATATAGAGGGTAATCAATGAGATCTGGGCAACAAACCATTACACGACTAGGTTTTATGCTACAGACACCTGTCATCAATACAGTAGCCACAGACCATGTGTAGCTATTATATTTAAGTTAATTGCAATTAAAAACTCAGTTTCTTGGTTGCACCAGCCACATTGCAATGCTCAGATCACTTGTGGCTACCATATTGGTCAGAGTAGACATAGAACGTTTCATCATCACAGACATTCCTGTGGAGCACCATTATTATAAACCTTGTTAATCATAGAAGGTATCCTCTTAGCCTTCTTATGTCACCCTCATCCCCTATGAGACTGTGAGATTTGCTGAAAGCAGGAATGGTGTTTTGTGTCACCTCTAACCCCAGCTCCTAGTCCAGGGCTATGCAAGACATACAAATGATATGATTATCCTTTCTCTTTGCTCCCATAGTAGCTACTTACCTTGGTCATAGGACTTTAACACATTCCCCCCCCCAAAAAAAAAAGTTTTTATTGTTTTAATTGATATATAACATCACATTCATTTTAGGTGTACAATGTAATGATTTCATATTTGTATATAGTGTGAAATGATCATCACAATAAGTCTAGTTAGTAGAATTATCACACATAATTGAAAAAAATTTCTGATGATGAGAACTTTTAAGATCTACTCTTTTAGAATTTTTATTGACTAGAGTCACCATGCTGGGTATTACATCCCCATGGCTTATTTTGTAACCAGGAGTTTGTACCTTTTGACTACCTTCACCCATTTTTTCCACTCCCCAGACCCTGCCTCTGGCAACCACCTATTTATTCTCTGTATATATGAGGGGGTTTTGTACATTCCACATATAAATGAGATTATATGGTATTTGTCTTTCTCTGCCTGACTTACTTCACTTAGCATAATGTTCTCAAGTTCCATCCATGTTGTCATAAATGGCACGATTTTTTCTTTTTATGGCTATATAATATTCCATTGTGTATATATATACCACAATTTCTTTATCCATTCATCCATTAATGGATACTTAAGTTACTTCCATATTTTGGCTATCTATAATAATAAAAGTGTAATATGCTAATTAGAAAGGACATTCTTCCAGACAAAGCCTGGTCTGTGAGGAAAGCCTGGGTCCTGGGTGCCTGCTGGCAGCCAGAGAGAAGCCAGCCTGGGTCCTGGGTGCCAGAGGGAAGCTGGTGCTGGCAGCCAGGGGAAGGAAGGCCTACTCCTGCACGAATTTCATGCATTGGGCCTCTAGTTGTAAATAATGCTGCAATGAACATGGGGGCATATATTTTTTCCTGTTAGTATACATTTCCCCCAACAGTGCACAAAGGTTTCTTTTTCTCCACCTCCTATTATTTCCAACAACTGTTATTTCTAAGAGAAAGTTTATTTAGAAAGTAGCAGAGGTAGAAGAATTGAGCAGCAGAATAAATGGACTCGGGAAACAAGTTATAGAGGCAAAAGAAGGGGCTTTGGAGCTTAGGAGAGAGAAGGGTATTTCTTGTCTTTTTTATAAAATAGTCATTCTAACAGGTGATATTTCATTGTTGTTTTGATTTGCATTTCCCTGATTAAAGTGATATTGTACACCTTTTCACACATGCACCTGTTGATCATCTGTATGTCTTCTTTGGAAAAACGTCTATTCAGATCCCCTGCCCAATTTTTAAAAATATATTTTATTGATTTTTTACAGAGAGGAAGGGAGAGGATAGAGAGTTAGAAACATTGATGACAGAAAAACATCCATCAGCTGCCTCCTGCACATCCCTCACTGGCGATGTGCCTGCAACCAAGGTACATGCCCTTGACCAGAATCAAACCTGGGACCCTTCAGTCTGCAGGCCGATGCTCTATCCACTGAGCCAAACCAGTTAGGGCTCAATATTTTTTCTTAAAAGAAGTAACAGACACTGCCTGTTATCCTGTACATGCCCTTGACCGGAATCGAACCTGGTACCCTTCAGTCCACAGGCTGATGGTCTATCCACTGAGCCAAACCATTTAGGGCTCCTGCCTATTTTTTTTTAAATCACTTTGTTTGTTTTGGGCTATTGAGTTATATGAGTTCCTTATATAATTTGGATATTAATAGTTTATCAGATACATGGTTTGCAAATATTTTCTCCCATTCATTAGGCTTCCTTTTCATTTTGTTAATGATTTCTTTTGCTGTATGGAAGCTTTTTAGTTGGATGTAGTCCCACTTGTTTATTTTTGTTTTTGTTGTCTTTGCTTTTGGTGTCTCACTGATTTTTACTGATTTTAAAAACTAATACAGACAGACATTGTACTACTATTTGTAATACTTAAAACAATAAAAATAAAATAAAATTAAAAAAAAGAAAAAAATTTATTAAAAAAAAAAAAACTAATACAGAAAAAAAACTGAGAAAAATAATAAAAATCAACAGGTAATACTCCCACATATAAATAGCCACACTTAACGTTTTAGAGTATTTTCACCCATTAATTTAACAAATAGATATTTTATTGTATAGTGAGGTATAATATGAGGTATGCACTGAGGTATAATTCGCTACAGTAAAATTCACCATTTTTGTATGATGACTGGTGAATGTGAACACCACCACAATGAAGACACAGAACATTTCTGTCAGCCCCCAAAAGTCCCCTCCTGCTTCTCTGTGGTCAAACCACTCTCCCCACCCCCTCCCTTGGTAGCCACTGATCTGGTTCTGTTCCTATAGTTTTTACTTTTCAAGAATGCCATATAAATGGAGTTATGCAGTAAGTAGTGCTTTAGTCTCACTTTCATCCTATCTAATAAAAGGGTAACATGCAACTTAACCATCACTCCGTCACAAAGATGGCGGCGGCCATAGCCACAAGATGGTGGCGCCCAGTCCTCTCAGCCCCGCTGGAGTCCCCCAGTCCTGGGGGAGCGGCCGCTGAGAGCAGGCAGCATGAGTGGCTGTGGCAATGAGGCAAGCATTCCACCTTGGCCGTGGAGGGCCTCTGGGCAGTGGACACAGAGCAGCCAGGCCCCACAGAGAGCTGCTGGTGCATGTATTCATGCTCAGGGCTATTAGTTTAGTATAATGCTTTTGAGATTCACCGTGTTGTTGCATGTATCTGTTCATTCCTTTTTATTGCTTATTACTATTCTATTGTATGGATGTACCACAGTCTGTTTATTCATTCTATACTTGTTTTGGGTTGTTTCTAACTCTTGGCAATTATGAACAGACCTGTTATAAACATGTGTATATAGGTGTTTATGTTTGCATATGTTTTCATTTCTCTTGGGAGAATTCCTAGGAACTAGATTGTTAGTCATATAGCAAGTATATGTTTAATTTGATAAGAAACTGACTTACAAAGTAGTTTTTACCAGTTTACATTCCCACCAACATGTTGTAGTTTCCTTTTTTGTTGTTGTGGAGCCATTCTAATATATTTCAGTGTGTATTTAATTTGCATTTCCCATTGATTAATGATGCAGAGAATCTCTGTATGTGCTTACTTGTTGTCAGTATCTCTACTTTGTGGAGATTTAAAAATATTTTGCTTATTTTTATTGATTTTTTAGAGGGGGGTGAGGGAGAGACAGAAGGGGGGGAGGGAGAGAGAGAGAGAGACAGAGACAGAGACAGAGACACAGCACACTGGCCAGGGATCAATCCCACAACATAGGCATGTGACTGGGAGTTGAACCAATGACCTTTTAGTGCATAGGATGTTGCTCAACCAAATGAGCCACACCGGCCCGGACAGTATTTTGCTTATTTTTAAATTTGGTTGTTATTATCAGAAATGTGTTTTATAAATATTTTCTTCCAGTTTGCATCTGGTCTTCATTTTTGTAACAATGTTTTCTGAAGAGCAGAACTTCTTAATTATATTCAAGAACAAAGCAATATCTCTAAGTACCTGCCATTTGCTAAATGTTGAGCAGCACAGGAGATACAATAATGCTAAGTTCATACTTTATCTTTTTAACAAAATTGGCACCTATTGATTTCCAGCCTGCTTTTCCACTATCTTATTATAAATATTTTTCACATCATTAAATAGTATTTTAAAGCATAACTTGTAATTGTGTACTCTCATGTTTGGCTATATTTTATTTAACTATCTCTATTTGGGGATGCTTATGTTGATTCCAATGAAAATTAAAATAAGAAACATATGATTACCATTCTTATTTACATCATTGTTTACATCTCCAATCATTTTCTTAGTATAAATGCTTACAGTTGCAAAGCCTGGGAATACAGCATAGCACTTTGTTTTATAATTGTGTCTTCACAAAGATTACAGATGTCTTGAGGCAAAGATCTAGTCTACCCCTCCTTGTCATGCCAGTATGTGACAAACAGCCTGTCACACTGTAGCTCCTCCATATATCCTTGATGGATGAATAGTTAGAGAGAAAAAGTTTTCCATTGAACTTTGTCCTCTCTTCTCCCTTTTGTGAAAGAAAATTAGAGTTCCCTTAGCCATCTACCCTGCCCTCTCAGATGGAGGAAATAAGAAGAAGGTTTCCTTCTAGGAGAAAGCTTGCCAAGGAGATGCAGGTTCCCAGAGAGCTAGGTGACAAGCCCTGTTGCTGCTCAGCAACGCCCTGAAGGGGCCCCGCCCGCAGCCTGTATAAAGCCGGGGTGCAGTGGGGCAGCCACAGCTGGCAGGGCCTCTGGAGCACCGGCACCCGCACTGGCACTGGCACTGGCACGCGCTATGGCAAATGAAGTGCAAGTCCTGCCCTCCCCGCTGAAAGGGGGGCATCCTCCCGCAGGTAGGCTGCCCACCTGCCCTCTGTCCTGTAGGTAGCAAGGGCCTCAGTGCTGCTGCCCTGCCATCTATGCCTTCAACAGAGGCGCCCAACAGAGCACAGGTTCTCGGCCTCCCTTTGTTACTTTAACTTCATGCAGCCTGACTTCCTCCTGTGCCTTTGATGTCTCTAAGCTTGTGTGTAAACCACCTGGGGATTTGTCAGGCCCCAGATCAATTAAGACCTGATTATATATGAGAGGACAAGGGATTGGGTGCTTGTGGGAAGAGATAGGTAGCAAGGTTGACCCTTTCCTCCCTGGAAGATGATTTACTGCCATGGAAACCTCCTCCCTAGAGGTTCCAGCTCTAAGACTCAGGCTCCCCAAGATATTGTACGTCATCTGACTTCATGGCCCGGCAAACCAGCTTCCACAGCAAGGACAGCAACCAGCAGTCTCTCTTCCTCCTCAGGCATCTGGGTTGGGCGGTGATGTATTTGCCTGTCAACATGCTGAGGAGCACTTTCTAATAAGGACTCAAAACTGGAGGGGGCTGCCTGGAAACTGGAGCTTATCAAGGTGTTTTGCAAAGCATCCACAGTTCTCTCTCTCTCTCTGTCTCTCCCTCCCTCATTCCCTCCCCCCTCCCATTTTAAACGTATGCTACTTATATCAACTCTCTGGAATATGGAAATTAGTTTTATTGTACTTAACCGTATGTTCATCTAGATTGACTGAGGCATGTAGGCCTATTTTTAGCCAGTTTATGTTCTTTCAGCCGCTTGCCTTCTCTTTTCCTTTCCCCATTTACAAAATGTACTTATTGGTCTAACTCGGCACCTCTAAGCCAAGGTTATTTCAGTCATCTGTGCTGCCGAGGAGGATGGCGGGAATAACCTCTGCCAAGCTGACACACTGACACAGGATCAGTGGTCTTCTGGTGAGCAGCCTTGCTGAGAAAGTCGGAATTTTCACTCGTTTCCAGTTCTGGGCTCCATGCCCTGTTCTCCTGTGGCAGATTCCTGACATTTTATATTGAATTGGATTTAGCAGTGTTTAACACTATCTATATTTAAAGTTAATGTTGCTATCTAATGGTCAGGAATGATAAATGCTAATTATTAGAAGAGAAGTCATCGCACAGATGATGACAAAAAAAAGAGATACCATTCTCTTCTCACCACTTCCACCCCAATCCTTCATCAAACAGTTAAGCCAAAACCTGATTTACTGAATCACATTCATGCACAAAGGACGCAGAGATAAACCTAACCAAATGAGCATTCGAATGAAGCCACCAAGAACTTCCTGTCCTCACCACTAATGACTGCTAATTACTCTGTGTACGTAGCATACCAGGAATCCATCAAGCATGTCACAATGCCTCGAGCATGACAATTAATTATTACGAACTGTGACACTACAGATAAGAGGTTTGGGGTAATTAGAATGGAGATGAAGGCAGACTTTTGCTTCCCCATTGAGAGCAAGGGAACAAGGAAGCCTCCTCCTTCATCTGGTCTTGTTACCTATTTTAAGTCCAAACCGGTTTCCGATGGTGCACAATTTTATTTATGGAATAACAATAATTCATCACCAGAATTCCATCAAATCTTCACCTGATTTTTAATAAGCAATTTACAGATCCCAGAAAGTGGGAAGCAGGCATGATATGACGGGAAAGATTTGACATGGCCTTCGGAATTGGGCAGATGTGGGTTTAAACCCTGCTTTCATTCCACATCTCTGAGCATCAGTTTTCTCGCCTCTAAAACAGGGAATAATAACTAATGTGGATATTACAAGGTTGTTATGATGATGAAAGGTGATAACCTCGGTAAGGTACCCAGCACATGAATGTTAATACCCATCAAATGCAGGCCTCATAAAACACATAGCCATCAGGAGAAATTACTCTCCCCTATCACAAGTCATCAGATGTCTGAGGGCTGCTGTGTTAGATACTATTGCAGTAGGCAGAATAAGGAAAATGCATAGAAAATATACGCATGCCCGCCCCATCGCAGTTAAAAATGAAACCACTCGAAAGTCAGCCAGCGGTAACTCTTTCCCACCTTCATGTCGAGTGCTTAGCAGTTTTTCTTTCATGTATATTAATATAATATATAGCAACTCCATTATCCGTGGCTATAAATTTATGCTGTGACACAGACTACATTAAACATGAGCTGGGCCTGGGCCCTTGTAAGCTTAGCTTTGGATTTTCTGCTTTTTGATTTGCCTCTCTTTCAGTTTTATAAGAACCTCATCACAATGAACAGCCAAAAATGTGTGCGTAGAAGGTGATCGAGGAAGCCAAGTACATATGTAATGAACTAGAAAGAGCAGGAGTTCATGAGTTTTTCTGTATATTCCCTGCACTTTTTAACTCAGTTTTAGTCAAATGAATAAGAGCCATCAGAGAGGACACCACAGAATCCCCAGAGAGAATCCGTTTTCTGGCTCATTAAAGAGAGAATGGCCCAGCCAGTGTGGCTCAGTGGTTGAGTGTCGACCTATGAACCAGGAGGTCATGGTTCGATTCCCCGTCAGGGCACATGCCTGGGTTGTAGGCTCGATCCCCAGTGTGGGGCGTGCAGGAGGCAGCTGATCAATGATTCTCTCTCATCATTGATGTTTCTATCTCTCTCCCTCTCCCTTCCTCTCTGAAATCAATAAAAATATATTAAGAGAGAGAGAGAGAACAAAGTTTGGGGATCAGATCCCCAGGTGTGAAACTAATGCAGATAGTGGGGGGAAGCCATAGTTGCATAAGGGCCAGCACCATTAACAAAAAAAAGGGGCAAAGGCTTAATTCTCTCAACTTCAATCTGCTCAAGTCAACTTACGAGGTTTGATCTGTGAGGTTTGAGAGAGACGCTGGGAGACCCACTTTCCCAGGCATCACGGGGACGGGGTTTGATGACCACAAGGACAAGAACAACCACATTCACCCCACATGACTGTGCTCCTGGTGCTGCACAGAACCTCCTAGACAGGGCAACACCCCTGCAGACACACTACGAACCATCATCCTGCTCCACAGAGGAGCAAAGTGAAGTCAGCGGGGTTGCGGGACTTGTCTGAGGCTGCACACCTGGAGAGCAGCGGGACTGAGGTTTGGGAATAACGTGGAGCCCATGCCATGTGCTCCCACTCTAAAGCCCCTCTCTCCTTGCTCCCCGCCTTCTTCGGATGGGGGTCTTCAAGGTGTTGATTGGCAGTTTAAAATTTGCTGAAAAATCAAATGTAAGTGCAAAGGAAGCATTTTGCAAGCATCGAACCTTTGAATTAAGATCATCACATAAAAATTATAAGTCACAAGGCAGAGTTTGTACACACCTTTGTGGTGGTCAGTTTTTTTCACATACATTTTCTACCAGTTAGTGAAGGGGAAAAGCTTAATTTTTCTGGCAGGCTTTTTTTTCTTTATCTTGACTGCCTTCTATGAAAAACTGCAAAATGTCTGGGAAATCTTAACAGCAAAAGTATTATGTAGCATTCTAAACTCAAGGGTCTATTTCTGGCATTGTAAACTACAAAAGAAGCCACAAGAATATAACTCTTTCTCAAACATGGGCAAAGTTTCATTTACCCCACATAAATTTTATTTTCTAATGAAACTATCCAAAAGAGTGTCTCTCTCTTTTACATGGTTTCTCTCTACTTTATTGTGCTTATTGAAAGGACCTAAAGTTTTACCTTATGTATCCATATTCAAAAGCCTGTTAAAATGTTAAATCAGTTCACATTTCACTTCACCCAATTCCAGTTCATCCTTCTATGAAGGTTCAAAAGGCAATATAGTCCTAAACACAGAATTGTGTAAATGTTACAAATTTAAATGAACTAATTTAGTTACAGTGAGACTTTGAAGAGGTCTCATGAGTCAGACCCATCTGCCGTAAGCAAAACGGCAAGACTCCGCTGGGTTGGGTTGTAGATGTTTCTTTACAACTAAAGGCCCAGTGGGGAAAATTCATGCACTTGAGAGGGTCCCTCAGCCTTGCCTGCGCTCTCTCGCAGTCCAGGAGCTCTCGGGGGATGTCTGACTGACCTGCTTCCCACAGTCGGCATCCTTAGTGCTGTTGCAGAGGCTTCTGGCTGAGCGGCGCTCCCCCTGCATTGAGCGTCTGCCCCCTGGTGGTCAGTGTGAATCATAGCAACCAGTCATTCTGCAATTCAGTCGATTTGCATATTAGCCTTTTAATTTATAGGACTAGAGGCCCAGTGCACGAAATTTGTGCATGAGGGGGTGTGTCCCTCAGCCCAGCCTGTACCCTCTCCAATCTGGGACCCCTCAAGGGATGTCTGACTGCCCGTTTAGGCCAGATCCCAGTACAATTGGGTCTAAATGGGCAGTCGGACATCCCTCTCACAATCTAGGCTTCCAACTGCTCGCCTGCCTGCCTTCCTGATTGCCCCTAACTGCTTCTGCCTGCCAGCCTGATCACCCCCTAACCACACCCCTGCCAGCCTGATTGACCCTGCCTGCCCTCCCCTGCAGGCCTGGTCACCCCTAACTGCCCTCCCCTGCTGGCCATCTTGTGGCGGCCATCTTGTGTCCACATGGGGGCAGCTACCTTGTGTGTTGGAGTGATGGTCAATTTGCATATTACTCTTTTATTACTTAGGATAGAGGCCTGGTGCATGGGTGGGGGCCAGCTAGTTTGCCCTGAAAGGTGTCCTGGATCAGGGTGGGGGGGGGGTCCCTTGGGGTGTGGGGCAGCCTGGGTGAGGATCCTGTGGTGGTTTGCAGGCCGGCCACACCCCCTGGCGACCCAAGCAGAAGCCCTGGTATCTGGGATTTATTAATCTTCTATAATTGAAACTTTGTAGCCTTGAGTGGAGGCTTAGGCCAGCCAGGGTGTGTGGAAAGCTTGGCTTCCTCCATTACCAGGGAAACCCAAGCCTCCTGCTTGCTCTGTGGCTGCAGCCATCTTGGTTGGGCTAATTTTAATACTCGCTCCTGATTGGCTGGTGGGCATGGCTTGTGGGTGTCACAGAGTAATGGTTAATTTGCATATTACTCTTTTATTAGATAGGACTAGAGGCCTGGTGCACAAAATTTGTGCATGGGGCAGGGGGTTGTCCCTCAGCCTAGCCTGCACCCTCTCCAATCTGGGACCCCTAGGACATCCCTCTCACAATCCAGGACTTCTAGCTCCCAACTGCTCACCTGCTTGCCTTCCTGATTGCCCCTAACTGCTTCTGCCTGCCAGCCTGATCACCCCCTAACCACTACCCTGACAGCCTGACTGATGCCTAACTGCTATCCTGCCAACCTGATTGCCCCTAACTGCCCTCCCCTGCTGACCCCGTCACCCCTAACTGCCCTCCCCTGCCAGCCTCATTGCCCCTAACTGCTCTCCCCTGCTGGTCTGGTTTCCCCCCAACTGCCCTTCCCTGCAGGCCTGGTCACCCCTAACTGCCCTGTCCTGCAGGCCTGGGTCCCCCCCAACTGCCCTTCCCTGCAGCCCCGGTCGCCCCCAACTTCCCTCCTCTGCCAGCCTGGTCACCCCTAACTGCCCTCCCCTGCAGGCCTGATTGCCCCCAACTGCCCTCCTTTGCAGGCCTGGTTCCTCCCAACTGCCCTCCCCTGCTGGCCATCTTGTGGCAGCCATCCTGTGTTCACATGGGGGCAGCCATCTTTGACCACACGGGGGCAGCCATCTTGTGTGTTGGAGTGACAGTCAATTTGCATATTACTGTTTTATTAGATAGGATGGTTTGCTAGATCCCAGGAGACCAGGGTAAGCAGTGCTCCCAGCACAGTCAGTGTGGGGAAGATGAGCCTCCCACAAACTGGTTCCATCTGGTCCAGTTGCCTCAATGTAGAGAGCCTTAATCTGTGTATACCTCCATGTATCACTATAGTATGGGAATATTATCTTCTGCTTCTTTCTGCTGTACATGGCTGACCAAGTGGGATTACCTACCAGAACAAGAACTGTGCTCTGGACATTCAAGCTGTGGTTCACTTCTTGAAATCACTCATTTAAAGCCCACAGCCCCACACCAGAGAGGATTCAAAGACTCCTGCATAGAAGTAGAAATCTTCTGGGAGGGTGTTTAATTTACCCTCAAATGTCTCTAGTTTATTGTTCTTAAGAATGAAGGACTCCCATGTTTGCATTTTTAAAATTTTCTTTTGGTATTTGTTTTTCTGTTAAATGCCTTATATTCTTCCAGAAGGGAGGGAAGTGATAAGTTTTCTTTTGTAAATAGGTGGAAGGCATTAGAATTATCGTAAGGACTTCATAATAAGGATCATCTAGTTAAACTTCTACCAAATTCACCAAAGTCCTCCTCAGATATCCATGGCAGGTAGACTTCTTTCTTTTAACACACTGAGGGACAAAGGACATAGGAGGCGTGCTACATGACTCCAAATAACACAAACTGCTATATGTAGCCAGACTCTGCCTTTCTGTAATTTCCATTCTTTGGTCTTCATTCTCTCCTCTGCAAAACATAAAATAAATACAAATAATAATAACTACACATTATGTTGTACCTACCATGTACCAGGTGCTTATGTCACTTCTATTCTCTAAGACACCCTGAACAATCGGTATTATTCCCTTTTAAAGGATGCAGAAACTGAGCCTCAGAGGGCTTTAGCATCTTGCTCAAGGTCACAGAGTTCAGGAAGTGTAAAGCTCTTTGATCCCATATAACATTTCCTCACCAAGAAACCTTTCCTTGTCCCACATGACAACCCCTGAGATCTTTGAAGATGCCCCTGAGCTCCGAGTCGTTGCTCCTTCACAAGTGATCACTCCCAGTTCCCTAGAGCCTCCTGTGACCTGCTCCCTTCTCCACTCTGGTCACTCTCCTCTGGACAGTCTCTGGTTGTCAGTGTCCTTTCAATCGAGTGGCACAAAACTCAGCATTTTAAAGTTCACATTTTTAATTGTTGTTTATTTTACAATAACAATTTGCATTAGACTGCATCTAACATTACAGAATTCTAGTGAGAAGCTTTTATAATCAATTTAAAAAACCAAGTTGGTGACTCAGAATGACCAAATAGAGTTTATTCCATGAATACAAAAATGGTTTCACATAAAATATTTATTCATATAATTAATACAATCTGTAATAATAAAAGCGTAATATGTTAACTAGACTGGACGTCCTTCCGGACAACCTTCTGGATGAAGCTGGGGCTGCAGGGAAGCCCAGATCCCGGGTACCAGAGGGAAGCCGATGTCAGCAGTCAGGGGAAGGAAGGCCTACTCTTGCACAAATTTCATGCATCGTGCCTCTAGTTAACAATAAGCAGAAAAATCATGATGTCTGTTTATGTTAAAAAAGGCATTTGATAAAATTCAATGTGTATTTGTAATTTTTAAATGCAATGAAACAGTACTAGAAGGATATTTCCTTAACATGATGAAATAATATATTTATTAAAATATATGTACTTACTTCTCATGTATATAGCCTTCTAAGTGCACATTATGCTTAACAGGAAGATACTAAAAGCAACCCTTTAAAAATCAGAGTGACAAAGATGTCGACTATCACCAATATTAAACATTATTTTGGAAGAACGAATATAATTCTTTTTGTGTTAATCATTTTTAAACCTGGAAAACCTAAGAATCAATTTAAAACTATTATAAACAATAGAAGAATTTAATAAGATTTAGATATAAAAATCAATAATAGTAATATAAGAACAACAGTCTGTTAGAGTTATAACAGAAAACTAGACCTCATTTATAATAGCAACAGCAACAACGAAGATAAAACGCTTAAGGAATAAATCTAATAATAAATGTGTGAGATTATGTGAACAAGTTGCTGAGGGACTCAAAGGGAGATATAAATAATAAAAAAGCATACCATATTTTTTAACAGAGAGCTACCAGGAATATAAAATTACAAAGTTTTCCTTTTTAAAAATCTATAAATTTAAAATAAGATCTTTAAAAATAATACCAATAGGATTTTTTATAGGAAATTATTAAACTGGTTCTAAAGTTCATATGGAAAAATAAATAAGAATAGCTAGTAATATTTTGCAAAGGAAATGTAACAAAGGAGGACTAACTTTGTCAGATATTAAAGTATGCTACAATAATTTAAATAGAGATATAATGGCATATGAATGGACAGAGAGATTAATGGAACAGAACAGAAGTCCAGATATAGCCACTGTAATATGTGTGTATGCATATATGTATACACATGTATGCATATATACACATGTGTGTATACACATGTATGTATGTATACACATGTAATATATAGACACATATACATGAGTACTTAGTATATGATAAAGATGACATTTCAAATTAATAGGTAAAAGATGAATTTTTTATTATTATTAGGATAATCTAAAAAAATCTATCATGCCTCCACATGACTTACACAAAATACATTCTAGAAGGGTCAAAGATTTAAATATAGCATCAAAGATTGATTATGCAAAATGAAACCATAAAAGTTCTAGAAGAAAATACGGAATAATATTTATAAAACATCACAGTTAGGAATTCCTTAGTGATACAAAACCCGTAAGGGGTTGACAAAAACAGAAAATTGCTGACTGCTAAAACATCAACAAAAAAGGCAGTAACTGGCAAAATATTTTATATTTGTGATATACCTCATATATAAACAGCTTCTATCCTATATAATAAAAGCCTAATATGCTAAGTGTCTGATTGTCCAGTCATCTGTTCAACCAATCAAAGTGTAATGTGCTAATGATATGCTAAGGCCGCTCAACCGCTTGCTATGACATGCACTGGCCACCGGGGGGGCAGACACTCCGACTGGTAGGTTAGCTTGCTGCTAGGGTCCGGCCAATCAGGACTGAGCAAGATGGGCTGGACATGCCCTGGAGCCCTCCTCAGGTCCCTCCCCATCTGGCCAACCTCCTGCATCCCTCCCTAGCCCTGATCATGCACCAGTGGTCCCTTGGCCTGGCCTGTGCCCTCTCACAATCCAAGACCCCTCGGAGGATGTTGGGGAGCTGGTTTTGGCCCGATCCTGCAGGCCAGGCCAAGGGACCCCACTGGTGCATGAATTCATGCACCGGGCCTCTAGTGAATCAATAAAAACATTAGAGAAAGAATTTTAACAGTTTATAAAAAGAAAATAAAAATATCTTTTAATCACAGAAACAAACTCAACCTTTAATAAAATATAAGAAATGCAAATAAAACAATGAGATACCATTTTTAAAAACACTTATTGATTGACAAAATCAAATATTTTCTAGCTCACATGGTTGCAAGGGACTTGGGGAGACAATTGCTAATGTTATGGCTGGTGAGATTGTACACTGCTGCAAGTTCTGTGAAGGGCAATTTGGCAAGATTTAACCAAATTCTAAATGTATATTCTTGAGAACTAACAAGATCACTTGTAGGAATTTATCCCATGGATATACTTGCATTTTTAAAATTTATTTTATTGTTTAAAGTATTACAAGTAATAGTACATATGTCTCCTTTTTTCCCCATTGACCTTGCACTTGTGCAAAATTCTGTATATATGAAAGGATAGTCATTGCAGCATTCTTTGTAATGGCAATAGATTAGAAACATCTGAAATGTCTTAACATTTGGGAATTGGCTAAGTAAATACAGAATGTTCATATAATGAAATGTTAAAGATGCTAAAAAGGAAGATACATTTCTATATGTGTATTGAAATAGAACTTATTTCAAAACATATAATTGAAGAAATATATAAACAGATAAGGTGCAGACCAATGTGTATCTTATGTTACCATTTAAAAAATAATAACATGTAAGTAGACCTAAAGAATACTTGTGGATGAATACATGGGAAACTTGTAACATAGCAGCATTTAGGGAGATGAACCAGGGGGGCTGGGAAATAATAGTAAGAGGGAGACTGCAGACCTTTTCATGCTCTTTGAATTGTGTGCTTTATGTATGTATTAGAATCAAAGCAATAAATTAAGCAATCATTTTAAAAGAGCAATGATCAAGTCAATTCACAAAGGCATGGAGAAACAATTTTCCTTATTTTTCACTTTATTGGAGCTAGTTTTAGAAAACTGTCCATTTGACATTCCCATAAAAAGAATTAATAGGTTCAAACGAATCAATGTTTGTTTAGCTTTTTCTCATTTGAGCTTGTCAGCTTTCAGATGTGCAAATTTCCTGGGAACAGAAAAAAGTATTTGCTTTGACTTGCATTCTGAAATGGGTCATTCCTTTAAAAAGTTGATTTCAACTGACATTGTTAAACACTTGAACTGCTGTTAGGTCATCTGTAGCCTGATTAACACTAATTGATCTATTGAATGGCAGGATTATTAATGCATTTTAGTTGCTCACTACAAAATCTGAGCTTGGCCAACATCCCAGGTTAGGGGTCTGAGATGACAGGTGGGTATATGGTGGGATCAGAAGCATCTCTGTTGAATTAAATGCCGGTTATCACCACCGCCCTCACATTTGGCTCATTCTCAGAATCTGGCTTTTGGTTGAAAAAAGGAAAATGCAAGCCTTGCACAAACTTTAATCTTGTGGGAGAATAGGAGGGTCACATTGTAATTGTCATTTGCTATCATGAAGAGTGTAATTGGTTTGATAACAACAAAAAATGTTTTTCAGTGAAATGCCTAAGGGAGTGTGTTGTTATTCAATCTCCCCAAATGGAAGGTGTACCTGCTGCCTTGGGAAGCTCCCTGAACATAAACAAGCAGACCTCAGCACTTCTTCTTCTCCCCACCTTGTTTGCACGAAACATCTTTTTTCTTATCTTTATGGAGTTCCAGGGTAACTTTTTTATTGCTTTGCTTTAGATGAAAGTTTAGATCTTTAAAAAAATAAGTTCTAGCCTGACTGGTGTGGCTCAGTGGTTGAGCATCGACCTATGAACCAGGAGGTCACGGTTTGATTCAGGTCAGGACACATACCCAGGTTTAGTGCTCAATCACCAGTAGGGGGCGCGCAGGAGGCAGCCGATCAAGGATTCTCTTTCATCATTGATGTTTCTATCCCTCTCCCTTCCTCTGAAATCAATAAAAATATTTTTAAAATAAACTAAAAAATAATTCTAATTTTCCCCCCAAATCTAAATGTATACCTTGAATAACAAAGCATGCCTTCTCTTGCTGTTCTAACCCTGACTCCCATATTGATGTTTATTTGTTTATAGTAAAAGCTGGAGGGAAGCGAATTTCCAAAAAACAAGAAATTGGCATCTTGGAGAGACACACCAAAAAAACAGGACCTGAGAAAACAAGGTAGGGGACTGCTTAATTTCTTTTCCTGTATTACCTCGAGAAGTTGTCAGTGACTCTTCTTCCAGAAGTCAGAGGCCTCCCAGTCCCCCTAGGCTTTTGCTAAGTAGGGTTACAGACAGCCGCCAAGGTGGGGTGTGGTGGAGGTCAGGATCAGTGGTGATGCAGACTGGAGGTGAAAGGTGGCTACCTTCTGGAGGACTCTTTCTGGGCCCCATCACTAAGCCCACCCATTCATTCTCTCACTCGCTGAGTCCAGCCCAGCTGTCTTGTACTTAAATGACACAATCCTAAATGCATTCAAAACCTGACGCACATCCCTTTATCCTATCTTCACATTAGCCTTTAAAATAGTGTCCCTAGGCTGCCCTATTTTCATGTATGCTTTCTGCTGAAGCAAATCTCCTGAATTAAAAATAAATGCTTTTTAGTTGTTGTTTTGAATTCATCACTCAATTATTTAGAAACTATCAATGGCTTCTATATTTGGCATAGCAGGAGGGCCTGTAGATACTGAGGCTGGTTTCTCCCTGGCCCTTCCACCGTAACCTTGACACGCAGCACTATTCCCAGAGCTGAGCAGAAAGCTGTGGCTGGAGCAGACACACAAATGGCCCAGTCACTCTATGCCTTAGTTAAGGAAAACATGTGGAACTGGCTTGTCCAAGTAGTGTAATGATGATGCTTCAGAGACTATTTCAATGTGGTTTCCATAGATGAGTTGGTGAGTATTTGAAAGGAGTTGATTAGATGCTCAAGGTACCTCCTTAAGAGTTAAAATGGCAACAGTCTCAGAAGGAGAATACGGAGGGACATAGATGATAGACTGTCTCTGCCTCTTTCGTATAACACATTTTAAGATCACTTTTAAAGTTTTCTTTCTGATTTCTGTGGAGGAGATTGTTTGAGGATCTTTTCTACATTAAAATAAAATACTCACTAGCCCCTTTAGCAGTGTTTATTTCTTCCGAATCCAGAAAATAACCATCACATAAGGAAAGCGACGCTGGGAGTCCTCTCTGGCAACCCAGTATGGAGGCCAGCTCCTAGAATACAGAGAGCACTCTGGATGACAACACACGGTTGTTGAATCGCAAGCTGATTGAGTTGGAAAGTCTTTCTGACTTAAGCATAAGCCCTGTTTATGTAACACACCTGGGTTAGGGGCTCAGCAACTGGAGTCATAGCTTGGAAATGACCTTCTAGTTGGCAGCCAGTGGACAAGTCCTATTTCTCTGCACCTCAGAAAAAAGGGGACTTAGTGTTAATTCCAGCGTCAGCTGAACTGTGAAGGAAGAGGAGTTGTCTAAAAGAGTAATAAAGTGGTGACTGGACCCCTCTTTTAAAAATGCAGTTTCTTTGTAATAGTCATTAAAAGATGGGAATTGGACTATTACAGAACGTAAACAGCAAGAAATCAACCTCTCTCCCCATTTGCCAGGGATAGATATAAGTAGGTAGGACCTAAAGCTTATGGAACTTGCGTGCCATTTTTAAAAGGATAACAAAAGAAATTACCAATGTGAAATGGCCAGGGCCCTCCCTGTGCAGTGAGCGGCAGTGCAATCGCAGCTTCACCAGCTCCACCATCAGTTCGCCCCTGCCCTCACCTCTGCTCCAGGAGTGTGTGCACGGGATAGGAGTGCCTCGTCTCCATGGACAAACAATCACCTTACATCTTCTTGGAGAATAGCTTTTGAAAAAATAGATCCTGGCAAATAAGTTTCTAGGCATCATCAATCTATGTCTGTTTCCTAATAACGTGTACCAACCAACACAAACCATCCAGAAAAAGAAACTATGTCGAGCGCAGAGTTTCTGCCAAGAAATTGTACTGCAGGCTCGTCCCTGATTGAAACCCTCCTACAAAATAACCTGACCTCGGAAGAAGCCAGACACAATAGAGCGTATGCTATATCATTCATGTTATGAAGTTCACAGGCCGTCAAAACAAATCTATGGGGCTCTAAGTCAGGGTAGTGGTTATCCTTAGGGGCAGCTGGTTAGACTAGTGTTTTAAGTATCTGAATACGTGCTAAGCCGTGCACTGATAGTAGGTGCACTTTTCTGCGTATGTAATATACTTCAATGAAAAGTTCAAAAGCAAAATAATAATAAGTTGGCCTATAAGGCTTGTCGTGGCACATGGGCACACAGAGGCAGGATTGTTTGTCTTTCAGATGTAGCCAAGCAGAATGACGCTTGAAGGCCAAGTAGACCTGCTTCTGTATAAATCATTTAACCTCTTCAGTGGGAAAGTTTTCAGGTCCTATATGAAGTTTCTTTTCATCTTTTCAGTGCTATTGTGAATGTTGCCAAAATACAGACGATGGATGCCCTGAATGACACACTAGAGAAGGTGAGCTGTGGGTGAGATGCATCATGGGATACTTCCAGACAGTACTCCCCCAACCATCAGGCTGTGTGGGTGAATGATCACTGAGGTGTTTTCCAGCTCAGAGGATCAATGTCCTTTTGAAAGAATCTGCTCTCAGTCCCAAACACAAAGAGGTCTTGGTGAGAAAAATGATTTCTCCCAAATTCCTACTGTCCATTCAATAAATCATCTCAAAAATAAGATAGAAAATAAAGCAAGAATCATGACAGCAAATTGGCAGGATTTTACTTTGCCATCCCAAATATTTCTCAGACACATTGGCATGGTTTTATAAAAAGGCAGCCCGTGTATTGGGAATTCTTCAGTTTTGCCCTTCCTCCCCAGCACTGCATTCTGGCAAGGCAGTATTTGACTGGAGGCAAGTGCGGGTGGTGGAGGGTTGCACAGTTTCAGGCTGGAAGAAGGCTGGGTGCTGGCTGGCTTTGTCCAGAAAAGTCTGTTTAAATAGGTGGTTGAGCACTGCTATTGTTATTTCTATATCATGAATTTCTTCTAAGTAGCTCAACAAACTAAGAACACTTACCAGAAAGACAGTGGTTTGGTTTTGTATTCAAGAGTTTTTCAGCTACGTAGGTGAGCCTTATTCTTATTTCTGGAGGACGGATACGTTGCATGTAAGGCAAGGAAGAGCCACTCTTCCAGCTGCTCCCACGTTTGCTGAAGGGACAGGACTGAGCATTCTTTATAGAAGGAAGACTTGTCATTACTGCCAACATTAGGGATCTGAAAAAGATGAGAGCAGAAACTGTGTGCTAGGCCTCTGAGTCCCCATCTGACACTAGCTCTTCCACTTACCAGCTGTATGACCTTGAGCAGGTTACTTATTCTGTGCCTCAGATTTCTTGTTTGTAAAATGGAGATAAGAAAAAAAATACACTTCGCAGTTTCATTGTGTGGAATAAATGAGTTCTCACAGGTTAGCTCTTAGAATGGTGCCTGGCACAGTCACCTGTTTGCACTGTGCTCCGGGGAGTAGCATGGTTTCATGGCAGAGATAAAAAGGTACATCTGAAGTCCCTGGGATGTTATGAGGCAGAGAATACAAGACAAGATCTTGATTATAGATGATAGCTACAGAGCCTTCTCATGTGGGGGGCCTGGTTCTCCCATCAAATAGATTTGAGGTGAGGTCCTAAGTGCCTCTCCGCCTTGCTGGCTTTACAGGAAGGGCAGTGGTGGAGGACGCCCTGCCAGGGCAATGCCAGCTGCCCGCTCCTGCGTCTCACCTTCTCTTGCACCTGCCCACTAAACGCTGCTTCCTCGGGGGCAAGAGGATGCCACAGTTGGTGAAACCGGATGGCACGTTCCTCGAGAATATATGTTAACCCAAAATGAAATGTTTAAGGACAGTGGTCAATAAAGGTTTACGCTGTGTGTAGGTATGATGCCAGGGTTCATATTGCTTTTTATAGACCTATATGCATATGTCTGTGACATAGAAGGGTTCTTCCACTTTCAGTTAAAATACCAATTCTCTATTTCAAAGATAAAAAGGAGAGTCAGGTAACAACAACAATAATAATTGTGTTTGGAAAAATAAGACAATAGTGAGATGGTGTACTGTTAGAAACATGTTTAACAGCAACTATACATGTAAAAAGAAAAACTTTAACATGTAGCTCAGTGTTTACTGGGGTGGGAATGTGGCCAACACTGTAGAGATTACTGGCTAAAACAGGCTCTGGCATCAGACATCAGATGCCTGGGTCCTAGGCCGGCTCTGTCACTCACTAGCTGTGTGTCCTTGGGCAAGTTTCTTCACTTTCTGTTTTTTTTAAAAATATATTTTATTAATTTTTTTAAAAAATTTTTTTACAGAGAGGAAGGGAGGGAGATAGAGCCAGAAACATCGATGAGAGAAACACCAATAAACTGCCTCCTGCACACCCCCCACTGGGGATGTGCCCGCAACTAAGGTACATGCCCTTGACCAGAATCGAACCTGGGACCCTTGAGTCCGCAGGCCGATGCTCTATCCACTGAACCAAACCAGTTAGAGCAAGTTTCTTTACTTTCTGTGCCTCTGTTTCCTCACCTGTAAATGGGAATGTGATTAATAGTATCCACGTCAAAGTGATATTGTTAGAATAAAAGGAAGTTATATAACCCCTGCAAAGTACTTAGCACAGAGCCAGACACAACTAGCCCTCAGTAAATATGAGCTCCTAGTCCCAGGCAGATATCCTACAGGGTGCCATTTGGATTCCTGGGAGAAGGATAAGAGGCTAGAAAATCAAGTCCCAAGATTGCTATAGACTATCTTGAATATGGGAGTTAATGGGATCCATGTATTTCCTTACAGCTAAGAAAAATCCTCCCTGAACCCATAATTCAACCTGAAGTGTAATAGGATTTCATAATAAAGGTCAACTGGGGTAAAAAGACCAATGCCTTTTAAAAGATAGATCTGCTGCAGTCAGTGGTTGTCAGGAGCTTCAGTGAAAGGAGGTACGAAGGAGATAGGAGGCAGTTTTTTTGAGGCGGGGGAGTGATGGAATGGTTCTATATTTTGAGTGTGATGATAGTCACAGACTCTATGTACTTATAAAACTGTGCACTGAAAAGGGCTATATTTTACTATAGAAAAATTCTACCTTGATTTTTTTCTTTTTGTTGTTAGTCCTCACATGAGGATATTTTTCCATTGATTTTTAGAGAGAGTGGAAAGGAGAGAGGGAATGAAGGGGGAGAGAGAGAGAAAGAGAGAGAGAAACGTCAATGTGAAAGAGACACATCGATTGCTTGCATCCCACACATGCCCTGACCAGGGCTGGGGATCGAACATGCAACCCAGGTCAGTGCCCTTGACTGGAAATCAAACCCACGACCCTTCAGTGCATGGGCCAACATTCTAACCACTGAGTTACACTGGCCAGGGCTACACCTTAATTTTTAAAAAATAAATATGTGTGCCCTGGCTGGTTTTGCTCAGTGGTTGGAGCATCAGCCTGCAGACTGAAGGGTTCCCGGTTCGATTCTGGTCAAGGGCACATGCCTGGGTTGTGGGCTCGATCCCCAGTGTGGGGCATGCAGAAGGCAGCCAATCAATGATTCTTATCATTGATGTTTCTATCTCTCCCTCCCTCCCCCTCCCTCTCCCTTCCTCTCTTAAAATCAATAACAAAAATATATTAAATTAAATTAAATAAATATGTATAAACTATATGCCTTATACCAAAAAGTTAAAAGGCATAAAAATAGCGATAAAGATATTGGCATCTGCTGATAAATTTTCACCTGTATTATAATGATCCCTTCCGCAAAATATATTGTCACAAAGACCTAACAATATGCAATTGGTCAGAAGAAATACCTGCATTTATAAACATTCATTCAGGCCCTCTGCTACAATTCTGTCTAGTTCCAAGAACTCATGTTAATTCTCAGATCAACTTAAGAACTTAGAGTCTAAGACTGTAAAAGTACAGCCCTACTCATAGGATCTCAACAACCATTCAATCATGGTAGGACATTTCTTTCCATGTGCTGTTTATCTCAGGATATCCTACTTCAAAACCAACCGAGGGTTTAAGATTTGGGAGATTGAAAACACTGTACAAATCTAAGTGGAATTTCCCCTCCCACTATCTTCCCCATTCCTCCCTACACACAGACCTCTGTCCCAACTATCTTTCTCCTTCCCTCCCCACCTCTCCAGCCCTAGATAATAACAGAATTCCTGTAGCCCAGTGACAAACCACATAACTTGGTATTCCTGGCAGAAGAAGGAGTTATGTAAGCTTGAAAACTCTAGGCTAAAAAGCAGGGAGACCTGGTCTGAGACCAAATTCCACCTACTCCTTAGAGATTGTTTAATCTTTTAGAAGTCCCATAGCTACTCTGAGATTTATGTTTGCTCATTTACTTAATTTTTTTAAAGGCAGGGATTGAGAGAGAATGGTACTGCCAAGTATATTGCTTCTCCGGATGGTTATGGAAGTTAAATTTGGCATTAGTTGTGAAGCCTCTCAACATGAAAGTATCCAGTTAAAACATCCGAACAGGGTTGCGTTATGGTGTGGAGGGGTGTGGAATGTTGAAGCCCAGTTAAAGTTGCGGCCACTTTTCAAGCTGCCAGATGTATCCCCCATGCCCAAGTGAGTGAGATGGATGTGCAATGGGGTCCTGGGGGAGAGGAGACGATCAAAGGCATCTGCAGATCTAGAAAGGCTTCTCTGTTCCGTGGATGAACTTCGCCGTAGGAGTAGCCTTGAATTTCATAGACTCAAACCGAATGTTTTGTTTAAGCACTTTACTTCACGGGGTGTGGAAATCTAAGTGCCACGTCGCAAGTTAACAACCGGGAAAGATAATGGAGGAGCTGCCCGTCTGCAATACTACCTAACCTCAGGTTCTAAAACAAAACCTGCCACTGATTTTCCTGCATCTGGAATTTCTTTCACAGCTCCAATCCTAAAGACTTCTAACAGACTTCTTTTGCTTTTTCTCTGAAACCAAAAATATAGGTTCTGAGGTCACAGCTATCCAAGATGAAGGTAAATTCTCAATATGGGTGTTTCTACTGATCTGCTTTTTAAGTTCAGTGTGTTGTTCCTTATGTGATGGAGGCACGGCAGGACAGAGTCCTCACACCTATGCCAGCCTTGAATTCTCTCTCTTGTGGAGTTACCCTCGATTCTCTTACCCTCATGAATCAGACAGGAAACACCTTTCATTCTACAAACCCGATCAGTTTACAGAGACGAATGGCGAAGAATCCCAAGCTTCCCTCAGTGAAGATGCCAGACTGAAGTCACAGCAGGCTGTAGGCTGCACTCTGTGGAGCTCTCCCTACTTATTTCTAGTTCAGACTTGAAAATAAAATCTTTCTCTCTCCACTGATATAGAACCTAAACCTCAGAATTAAGACATTGAAGGGTTGACTATTTTATTTACAGTTTCCAATCTAGTGGAAGACTCTTTGTAGACCCCCCAAGTCCTTCTACATCAGGATGTTCCTGCTGGAGCGGTGGGTATCAGAGACAGCGAACTTGACTCTTGTTGTATTTACAGGGTGTGGCAAAAGGAGGTTTACAGTTGTTCGTATGGAAAATAATACAATAATTAATAAATAACAATACATAAACTGTTTCATGTACTCACAACTGTGAACCTAATAAGTGGTGCTAGAGAAGCCAGTACTGCCCCACCCCCACCGCAAAACCTGTACATTTGTAATTTAATAATTATGAGCAGTTTCTCTAAGACTATTATCTTTGCTTGAATTAATTTCCAGTTCCTTCTCAATCCTGTTGATCTTTTTTCCTCCTAAACTTTTCCCAAACCAGATATAGATGGCCAGTGAGCCCCAGAGGCAGTCTCTCCCTCATTCTGACGGGGGGGGGGGGGGGGGGGGCGCAATCCCCTCCAGGGAAGGAAGCAGTTCAGCAGAGCTTTTAGAACCTCAGTTAAACGCCTTGGTTAAAATGTGACCCCTAACCCTGTGCATTACTGAAAACAATGGAAAATGGTGCCATCCACTATAGGCAATGGTGGTTGCCAGCGGCTAGGGAAGGAATGAATGAGGATTTATTGTTCAAGGGGTACACAGTTTCAATGTGGTATAATGAAAATTTCTGGAGATGGATGTAGTGACAATTGCACAACAATGTAAATGTATTTAATGCTACTAAACTATACACTTAAAAATGGTCAGAATTTTATGTTGGGTGTATTTTACAGAGAAAAATGTAAGCCCTAAATTGTGGAAATAACCCTGGAGATGAATTAATGTCACATTAAGCAATAAGTGTGTTCCAGCAAACTCTCTCCTTCCCGCTTTGCTTTCCCATCTCCACCCATCATCACTCTCGCACCTTAAAAACAACAATCAACATTGTGGCTTCCTCTCCTCAGTCTCAACTTGTCATCATGGGCCATCTCACCTTGGCTAATTCCCCAGGTTTCTGTTATATCATAATTACTTGTTCATTTCCTTTCTCACCACCCCCTACCCTTTGACCGTACATTTACATTTGACTTGAAGTAACTTGCCAGGTTGTTCTTCCTACCTGTAATCTCTTGAATGTGATTTAGAGCTAACCTGAAATAATCCATCTGTTTTAGCTGATGCTAAAGACACCCAGTCTGGAAGAAAATCACTGAAGTCAGTGACCTCTTAAGTTTCCTTCTGGTTCTAATGTTTAAAGAAAAACAAAATAAAGCACTCTGCCTTTACCACACTATAAAATGCATGTCATGTGGCCTGATGATAACTGGTCTGACCAAAATAAAGGCTTCAGTGCTTTTTAAAAAGGATTTTTCTTCCTTTCTGCTAGAATGCTAGCATAAACCACCCTTGGGTTTAATTATTATAAAAGAAAAATTTTACAAAACTACTGATAGGCAAAATAAGGAAAAAGACGAGGAATTGTCCATAATTCTATCCCTCAGAGATAACCATTGTTAACACTTCAGGTTATATTCCTCCAGCGTGTTTAATTTTTTAAGACCAAGAATAAAGGACTTTCTAGTGTCAAGTTTCACATGAAAGGGAATGCTGTGTGCCTAGAGCTCAGGGACATTTGAGAAGAGATATAAGGCACCTATGTTTTCCTGGCTTAGGAGAGTCCAAACAAACCATAAACAATGTGATGCTTGGGGTCATGAACAGTTTATCTCCCCTTTTAGTTAATTTGAGTGTCAAGGCAAGGACATCTACGTCCAATGGTGATTAAGTTAAATTCCTAGTGAGCTGAGGCATTCCTTTTTTGCTTGCTAAGGTATCTGTAGGTGCTTTTATGTTTGTATCAATGGCTTGAAAACTAAGGACCAGAGTAGACCCCAAAGGTCACTGGGTCCAAACTCTCCTCCTAGGAAAATTATATCTGAAGTCCTTGCAGCATTGGGCATCCTTTGGATTTTAAGCCATCCTTAATGTAAATTTCATAAGGTCTTTCGGTGCCATATGAAATTTATCTTATTGTCAAATAGTCTCAGTTGTGTTAACTTAAATCTACTTAAGCCTGTTTCCTCATACATGTCTTCTGTGGAGATGACTAATGGGAACTTTTGGTACCTGAAGCTAGTAAGTCATTCCTCAGCTTTCTTTTCATCAGGCTGTTTAGATTGAACCATATGACACAGCCAATATTACACCATTTTTTACCTATTAAAATAGAAGTTTTACATGTTTCAATCTAATAAATAATCCTAACTCTTTTTAACTTCTTCCAGAGGTTCTCTACTTCTGATCTTTTGACCACTGAGGGGCTCTTTCCCTTCAGGACTTTCTCAAGTGTTCCCGTAGCCTTCTTAGAATACAGTGATTCACATATGCATAATGGTGCCAAAATAATTGCTAATATTAGAAGACTGATGCAGAAATAATGAACCATTTCTACTTGTAAAAATGTCACTTCAAAACACAGACATACATATGTATTATGTACATTATTTTAATATAAATATATGTTATAGTTTTACAAATTAGAGATAAACAAATGAGTGAAACCCCAAGGTAACACACTATGGACCCAGAGCTGGAAGTGGTAAGGGGAAAAAAAGCAATACTATCAAAGAAGTAAACAAAATTGTGAAATTTCCATGACCAACTGTATTGCTTTCTACTACTTTAATACTTCATAGTCAAAAAGATCCAATATGTTTATTTTTTCTTTCCTTCTCACATTTAGCTCAGCCATAAATTTCCAGCAATAGTGCACATGGCACATCAAAAACCCAGACCTGCTCTGGAGAAGGTCACTCCAATGAGAAGGATCTACATTATTCAACAGCCTCGAAAATGTTAAGCTGGGATGTAAAACACAGCCATCAGCCCAACTGCCTCCAACATCTGACAGCTTAGCAAAAGGACCAAAACTTTCCTGAGGCTTAGTGCACTTGCTTGGTAAATAAAATAGCCTTTGTATCTTCTCTTTGGATGTTAGATAATAAAGCATCCAAAATTGTGAATGCAGTGCATTCTTGGGCCTCATTTTGGTCCAAGACAAGATCCCAATGATAGTTACAGAAGAATTCTGATGGAGAATCCAGAAGACTTGACTCCTCCACTCTACCACCTTGGACAAGCTCTCTTATCCTTGATGCTGACTCAGTTGTTCCACCCACAGTGAGTTCCCTAAGGCAAAGGTTGAAGAAGTGTACACTGAGTTTGGCGAAGACCAATCTTCTGTGCAAACATCAGGAGTTATTCTTCTCTGTGTATTTGTCTCCAGATGCTCAAGTTTTCACTTGAAATGTCTTTCCGTTTCACACATAAATACATGGTTTAGTGGGGGTGGGGAGTGGTGAAAAAATTAGATTCATTACAAACATATTCTCTTCTGTGAAGCAATCAAGGATGGGAAGTTGAACTATAGTTTCAATAAGAGATTTGATTAGGGTCTCCCAGAAGGTTCATGTTCTAAAAAGAAATGGATTATTATGCTGCAGGATATTGTGGTTGGGGTATAGAAGCTGATTTTAATTGGAGGTGAGGGAAAGTGTTGCTATAGCTAAACCTGCTCTGGCTCTCCTATATTCCACAAAACACACGTGCGTGCACGCGTGCACACACACACACACAGAACATATACTCACATCAAATAGTCAAGGGCATCCTCAAGGGTTTCTATAGAGGTTAGCTGCCACTCACAATCCCACCATTCTAAACCTCTAATTAATACTGCTATCTATGATTCAGCACTTCTCTTTACCCAAGGACAGGGCCAGCACTCTAGTCCATTATTTTATAGGTTGACAACCCTTAGAGTATGACCTGGTGCCAAGCTGTTTCTGATTCCTGGAAATCCAAAGGCACCTGGCTAAGGTCCAATGGTCATAATGATGCATCCTACCTCCTCCCCTGTGTTGTTTGGATCTTTTTCAGGAGTAAGCAAGTTCTTTGAGACAATATCAAGCCTCAGTTAGTGCCAGCATTAATCAATAAGACAGTCCTAACCACCTCCCACTTTCACTTACCTCAGTTCCCAGTCTTCAGGGACTGTGGTCAGGAATATTCCAGAATGGTAAGTGTTGCAAGGCAAATAAATGCACAGAAGTTCAAAGTTAGCCACCACTTCCCCATAGTAGCAAAGTATAAGCCTGACAGTGGATGCTAGCTGGACCGCTGAACTGAGATTAGGAGGCAGGGGTTCAGCTTCTGACCCTTCCAAAGTTGTCAACCTTAAGCAAGCCACTCAACCTTTCTTAAACTTGTCAAACAAGGATAACAACATCTGACCTCCAGTTTAACCTTCCAGTGGCATACTGAGAAGACAAGAAGAAGACTATTCTTTAAATGGCTTATTGGGACTTGCAATAAGCTTATTGAGATTTGCAATAAGTCACTTAAAGAGTAGTGAGAGCAAGATGGTACCAGGATGGCTGCTCTACAAGCTGACGGGATTATAGTAGTAGCACTAGAAGAGATAGGCTGAGCCTAGAATAGGAAATTCAAGGGAAAGCTGAAGATTTGGCTAGACAGAAGCAGGAAGGAAACTGGGGAGGAAGATAGGGGAAATGGGAAGCAAAGGTGGCAGCACTGCTTCATTTCACTTTCCTGAGGGTGAGATTAGGCCAACCACCCAAAGGAAGTAAAAAGAGAAGAAAGCACCATTCTCTCTGTCAGAGATGGAAGATGTATTGTAGGGGAAGAGAGGCTGCTTGAAGGGAGCCTATGCAGTGAGGACCCCAGCATTAATTGAGGTTTACAATTTTAGTTATTTAAATCACCAAACCATGGAAAGTAAGAAGTTGAGTGTGAACATATATGAATGGAAACTGGAATTATCTTGGAGAATTCATCAGGAGAAAAAGGAATAGGCTGATAAGAGAACTTTCTGGTAACATGACCGCATATGTAGAAAGCCAAAGGGGCCATTCCCTCTCTCTCCTGAGGAATAAGCCCTGCATGTGCCATGGATCCACTCAATGAGAAGCCTCCTACAATGTGTTCACAGGCCCAGAAAAGCCATGGCATTGGGAGAGGGGATGTCAGTGGGGGCATGGCTACAGATTCGCTGGCAGATCCTCTTCTTTAGCTCATTTCATTTCAGTTCGAGGGACTCTGTGCTAGGCACTGGGACACAAAGAGGAGGAAGAGACTGTTCCTGCCCACCAGGAGCTCTTAGACCAAAGGGCAATAGGCATGCCAACAAATCAATACAGGAGGAAGTTTAGGAATGAGTTGGTGGATGGGTGGGTGGGGAACATGCTGGG
Source organism: Corynorhinus townsendii (assembly GCA_026230045.1). Taxonomy (NCBI): domain Eukaryota; kingdom Metazoa; phylum Chordata; class Mammalia; order Chiroptera; family Vespertilionidae; genus Corynorhinus; species Corynorhinus townsendii. The sequence continues at coordinate 58,043,955 of JAPDVU010000005.1, read as the reverse complement.
GAAGAGGGTCATGAAACCACCCAAGGTTCATGTAGAGTCCAAAAAAAAGTGTTGGCTATAGCAATCAATAACCCACATGCAGCTCTTAATAAACATATTTTAATTAAGCTTTTAATGGAAATTTTAAAACATACACAAAAGTTGACTGAAAATTATACTGAACCTTTAGATGCCCATCACAGAGCTTCAAGAATGTGGACAATCTTGTTAAATCTATGGTGTCCAGCCTCCCACTTCCTCTTTCTTGTTCCTCTCCCCTCTGGATTACTTGAGAGCAAATCCCAAACATCATAGAAACACTTCAGTATGTGAGTTCCAAGAGGTAAGCACTTGTGAGTGCACATTCTATCTCTTTCTCACTCTCTAAACTGAATTTTATAAATATTGTAGAGAAAAAAGGAGTATTTATGTAAACCATCCAAGAATCTTTCACCATAAAAGGGAGACTGGCATTGTTATGCTAGCCACAAGAGCCAGAAAACAAAACAAACAACACAACTCTCTCTCTCTCTCTCTCTCTCTCTCTCTCTCTCTCTCTCTCTCTCTCACACACACACACACACACACACACACACACACATACATACACACACACACAGCTGAGCCAGTAACACCACAGAAATGACTGCTGGAAATTTGAGAAAGCAGGGAAGCTAGAAAATGAAGATGGCTTTCAGGTTGAATGAAAGAAAAAGGTAAACAAAGTTATTGGAAGTAAACAAGAGGTACAGAAAGAATAAATACACTAGGGAAAACCAGCTTTTGCTGAGAAAACAGGTATAGAGAATATTTAAAAATAGTTATGAAACCACTCAGACAAAAAGTGGGGTAAGATAGGAACAAAAAGAGATAAATTAATGGCAGGGAAAACTAAAACCACCATCCTCCCCTAGTGGATGTTCAAAGGCCTCCTACAATGTCTGTGAATCTCCATAAGGGTTACATTGTCATGGTCACCTCTGATTTCCAACAAATTCATTCATTTATTGTTGTCTCTGTGTCCCACCATCCTGATCTGGAGTTAGGATTCAGACCTTTTCCGTGATTTCCCCAAATGTCTACTCCAGAGATTTTAGTAGAAAGTTTATCTCACAGTAACCAGACAACTTACAATAGAATATTAGACATCCTTGATTTTATATGTATGTCCTTATTCCATTACTTCTCATTCCCCCCAACGCAGGATTGTGTGCATCCCTGGCCATCACTACCCTATTCCTCACACCATCTTGTTGGATGCTTTCCTCCTCCCACTGTCCCTTTCCTCACTTTTCTCCACTCCTCTTGCTCTTAATACCTGTTCAATTCCAAATCAACAATTAGTATTTCTTGGGTTGTCTTGACTCCCAGAAAACCACATCCTCAGGGAGTCACCTTACTCCAAAATAGTCTCCGGGCATCTAACAAGTCAAACTTCAGTTGTCAGGATGTCAACATTTTCATCCAAATAGGATAGAATGGATGAATGATTAGTTGATTGATTAATTAAAAAGAGAAAGGTGACAGAGAACCCAAACCAAGAAAAATGAGGGGCCAAAGGAAAAAATAGAACTTGAGCTTAGCCAGCAGGGCTCAATGATTGAGTGTCGACCTATGAACCAGGAAGTCATGATTCATTCCTGGTCAGGGCACGTAACCGGGTTGCCAGCTCGATCTCCAGAGTGGGGTGTGCAGAAGGCAGCCTATCAATGATTCTCTCTCATCATTGATGTTTCTATCTCTTGCTCCCTCTCACTCTCCCTCTCTGAAATCAATAAAAATTTTTTTTTAAAGAGAACATTCATAGGAAATGTTTAAGGACTGAAAGAAAAACACAGACACAAAATTAGGGTGAACAGAGCTTCAACTAAAAATACATAAACATTTAGAATTGTGAACATGATTTTGCATACAGTATTTCAGGAAATCTTTTCATGAATCATGCAAGGTGGTAGCTATCATTATGCCATTTTACAGATGAGAAAAATGAACCTCAGAGAAGTTAAGAGGTTCCCAAGGTTTTACAGCTTATTAAAAGGAGAAACTTCTATGGAAATTTTTAAAATGTTTTTTATTGGTTTCAGAGAGGGAGAGAGAGATATGATGAGAGAGAATCATCGATAGGCTGTCTCCTGCACATCCCTTACTGGGATCGAGCCTGTAAGTAACTTGGACATGTACCCTGACGGGGAATCGAACTGTAACCTCCTGTTCTTGGGTCGATAACCAACCACTGGGCAACACCAGCTGGACATCCCTAGTAATCTTTTAATCCCAAACCTAGAGCTGTCTCTATTACCCCAGGAGAACACAGGCTAAAGCTTGATCTTAGAAATCTCCAAAATGAGAGGATCTGGATATAGTTTTCACTTAAGAGATAGAGCTAAATTTGAAGAGAGAAACCTGTGTGTGAAAGGACTGGCTTGGGATTAATCCAATTCCTCAGTACAGGAAGAATCATTCAAGTTCAGATTTTCAGATTTTTGTTTAAAAGAGACAATATGGAAGTTTGAAAAATCATGACAGTGAACCAGGTTGGGGGCAAAGGTACAATTTATAGATATAAATTCTCAAAAGAAAAAATGAAAGCTAAAAAAAGGAAAAGGCTCAAAGGATGTCTCCCTGTGAATAGCCAAAGGCATGAGGCTAGGGAAGATGTCAAGTGCACCTTGGGAAAGCAGCGAGAGCGGTAGATAAACAAAAGGTGACCTCTGCAGTGAAGTATTATCAGATGTAAGATGTGGTAACAGCCCTGGCCGGTTTGGCTCAGTGGATAGAGCGTCGGCCTGTGGACTGAAAGGTCCCAGGTTCGATTCCAGTCAAGGGCATGTACCTTGGTTGCGGGCACATCCCCAGTGGTGGGTGTGCAGGAGGCAGCTGATCGATGTTTCTAGCTCTCTAGCCCTCTCCCTTCCTCTCTGTAAAAAATCAATAAAATATATTTTTTAAAAAATGTGGTAACAGAGGTGTGGATTTTTCTACACGGGCTTTCCAAACCAGCCTAAATAATTGCAAAGGCATATTTTGAGTGAATTGTATGCCTATCTTATGAGCAGGCATGCCACAGGACCTCAGGCCCAAGTTTGCATTGGTGTTTCCAACCCCACTGGCGTCAATCATAAAATTATCAGATATCTGTGAGAAAAGAGAATAGGAAGACTCAACACACAAATGTTCTTCATGAAAAAAAAATTGCAGGATAGTTTCAAAAGAATACACAATGTGAGATAATCGAGTCATCATAGGCTTTGCTAAAGTCAAGAAATTGCCCAAATTATACAAAGCTATATCTATATTAAAACAACTTATTATGAGTAAAATAATTTAGGTCAACAGTTTGGGTGCAAAAGAGTCTTTTTATTTTTGTTTCTAGTATCTATCAATTATTAGTTTAAGAATCATTAGACTGGAGATAGGGATTTATTCAGCTGCCGATAGCCATTTGAATATAGTAGGATTAAGAACATCATTAGCAAAAATGCTAGAGGTCATAAAATGTAAAGTAAAAAGGTTTTATCATTTCTATTTATGCATATAAATAGGATAGAATGGATGAATATATTTATTTATAGATTGAAATTAATTTCTTCAGCCCTCGACACAAGAGTTTGGAAGAAGAAGAAGAAGAAGAAGAAGAAGAAGAAGAAGAAGAAGAAGAAGAAGAAGAAGAAGAAGAAGAAGAAGAAGAAGAAGAAGAAGAAGAAGGAGAAGAAGAAGGAGGAGGAGGAGAAATTAATTTCTTAAGACATAGGGAAGTGGGTAAAGAAGTGAAGAACCGAAGTTGTGCTCTCCAAAGGTTTTAGCATAATAAAACATGTTTTTAAAATGACACAAAGACAGCTTTCCAAAGAAATACAGGCAAAGACTTTCAAAAATAAAATAGATATTGCCACAGAAGCATTTAAGGGAGAGCACAGAGAGAGAAAACCAAGGTGAACGCACCGGGGCAGAAATAGCAAAATCAAGAACAGATGAAATAGAAAGAGAGGCGGTGAGAGCAGAAAAAGGTCACACAAGAATAAAAACACAGCCGTCAGAAATCTAAGGTCTGCAAGAAGAGAGAGGATTGTTGCAAGATTAAAATGGGCAGAACAGGGCAGGAAAAAAGAGCCTAGAGACAATGGAAGGGTTTAACCAAATGTATCAAGTGCAAGGAAAGATGAAGCAATGAGCGTGGCTGTGGGCTGACGAAGAAGCAAGCGATCTGACAGCAGATATCCTGGGTCAAGGGCTTCAAAGTGAGCCAGCCTTTGAAGCGAGGAGGCACTGCAGGTCTGACAGACATGCCGCTTAGTTCTATAAGGCTTTTAAGAACTGAGCAAACCGCTGTTTTCAATGGCAGGCACTTCAGATGAAGGTGAAGAGACCTGTGCAATGAGAAAGGAGCTTGTGATAACATTTTTTAAAGGAAAGAGGGTAGAAGTCGAGAACTATATAAGCATGGAGTAGGAGACAACAGAATACTCAACAAAGAAAAAAGTTGGAATGTTATGAAAACACAAGACCTACCAGGGGCTTAGCAGGGATAAATGACAGTGGGAGCTCCCTCCACTGTAGCCCTGAAACACACCAAAGGGAGACCCTGGGGTAGGAGATATCAGTCTATTTTTATTGTGCCCAAATAAAGGCCCAGTATTGGCACAGCATCTGATTTTTTTCTCAAAAGCAATCTGAATGTAGTTTTCTGTGAAATCTCCTGGGTTTTTTATATTGGTTCAACTTTTTTTATTTACTTTTTTTTACTGTGCACTGTGCAGACCAAACAATTTCAGGCTATGGGTTGGATTATTTGACCATGACCACCATTTTATATAAGGTGAGTGTTCACCTTGGGTCTGCACAAGGATCTGGAGATCCTGATGACCTGAGGGGTGTAAGAGTAGGGCTTGCAGCATGTGTATGTGTGTGTGTTGGGGGTGAAGGGGTAGAGGAAGAAGTAAACAACAAGGAGAATCCAGCTGGATGTGGGAGACAGAGAAGAAAAGGGAATGGCTTACTTCAGGTGGAGCTCAGCTTTGGTTTCTGCAGGTGGTAGCACTCTGGCAGTTACTGATGAAATAAAATATAAGATTATTCAAAACAAAACAGGAAAATCCAATAATATGGATGGTATCTATATATATAAAAGGCTAATATGCAAAGTGTCCCCTTGGGAGTTCAACCGAGAGAGTAGGAGTTCGATCACTCGCTATGACGTGCGCTGACCACCAGGGGGATGGCAAGGAAGGAAGGAAGGCCCCGGCCAGCAGCTGGAAGGCCCCCATCGGCCCTGATTGCCAGGCAGGCCTAGGGACCCTAACCATGCACTAATTTCATTCACCAGGCCTCTAGTAGACAAATAAAGAAGGTAGGCCTGTAGGATTTTTTCTTCTTCAAGGTTCGGAGAGGATAGAATAGTAGCTATCATTTATTGAGAAAATACTGTGTATCAGGGGCCTTCCATTATATGACATCTCTAATATCTATAACAACCCATTTTACAGATGTTGAATGGGTTGTCCAAAGCACCCCTGTCCCAGGGCCTGCCTGTATGGTTTTCATTTGACATGGCAATCTTCCCCCAGTCGTGAATGTCTTGAATGCCAAGACATTACTCAGCAAATGAAGTACAGTAGCCCCTATTGTCCGCAGTCCCACTTTTCACAGTTTCAGTTATCTACAGTCAACCACAGTCCAAAAATATTAAATGGAAAACTTCAGAAATATATTGTAAGTTTTACATTGCTGTTCTGAGCAACATGATGAAACTTTTCTAACTCATTTCATCCAACCTAGGACGTGAATCATCTCTTTATCCAGTGTATCCACAGTGTATTCAGTCCCCTCCTGTTAGCCATATAGTAGGCCTCTCAGTTATCAGATCTACTCTAATGGTATTGTTCAAGTAATCCTTATTGTATTTAATAATGCCATTTTCACATAAGTTTTATCACAGTATATTGTTATAATTGTTCCATTTTATTGTAAGCTATTGTTGTTAATCTCTTACTGTGCCTAATTTATAAGTTAACTTTTATCAGAGCTATGTATCATGGGAGAAAACATTATATGTAGGGTCTTGGAACCCTACATATAATGGATATCTCATGGATAAAGGGTGACTGCTTTACTGCATGGATGAGTCTTGAAAACAGTAAGTGAAAGAAGCCAGTCACAAAGGACCATTTATATGAAATGTCCAAAATAGCAAATCTGGACACAGAAGGTAGATTAGAGGTTGCCTAGGGCTGTGGTGGGAAGGAGAGACTTGGGGGTGGCAGCTAAAGTACATGGGTTTCTTTTCAGAGTAATTAAGGTATTTCTGGAATGCTTTTAAAATATCTTATTTTAATTACCTAGATCTTGGGCTTTAAATTGATATATCCAAGTAGGTTGAAGTAGCTGTGTGAGACTCTAGGTCTTTGACAAAGCCATGCTGAGGAGTGTGGGGTGCAAGGCCAGTCCCCTTTCTTTCCTTAGACCTCTCAGGCTTACCCACATCCATATTTCTCTTTCTCCAACAGGAGCAGGCCCAGCTTGGAGTCAGGAACAAAAGAGAAAGGTCTGTAATCTGACCACCTTTACCACTGATGCAGATGGAAACAAACAAATAGATTTGAAACAAGGTGGCCTTTATATTTTTTACATTACTTTAGACAAAATGTCATTGAGGAATCTTCCTTTTTCCAAGTCCATTACTGAACTATAATGGGAGCAAGTACAACTGTTTTATTTAGGACTTTGGGGAAGTGGCAGGCATTTAGAAATGAATGGCTTGATTTCTACCAAAGGGAAGAAAAAAAAATCTTCTGAAACTGACTGATGAGCACTATTTGGAGTGTTTGATGAGCTCTACAGTGACACATTGATTTGCCTTCCTCACCTATAACAGTAGATTGTCCAATGACCATTTTGCACAATATAAAAGTTAAGATGATTCTTATGTTTAGGACACATTTGTTTCCATAAGAAGACTTTCTAGTTCATATCATATCACCATAAAATCACAATGAACTTGATACTGTACTATGGTTATATTCTTAGGAAATATATACTGAAATATTTAGAGGTAGAAGGTCATGAACCTCAGATGGTTCAGAAACAAAATTATAGATAGATAGATAGATAGATAGATAGATAGATAGATAGATAGATATAGATGGATGATAGAGATGGCGAGTTCACATAGAATAAAAGATTAACAATAGATTAATATTGATTTTTATAATTTTTTTAAAGTTTTAAATCATTTCTAAATCAAGGGTTAAAAATAAAAAAGACGGGAGAGAAACCAAGATGGCGGCATAGGTAAACACCTAAACTGCTGTCTCGCACAACAATTTCAAAACTACAACTAAAAGACAAAACAGACATCATCCAGAACCACAGGAAGGCTGGCTGAGTAGAAATTCTATAACTAGAAGGAAAGAGAAAAGCGCACTGAGATTCAGAGGAGCTGCAGGAGGCAGAGGTACTGAGAAGCGCGCACGCAGAGAGAGGACTGGCAACTGAGTATGCGGCTGGTTTTCTCAAGCAAGAGGGAGACAAAAGCTCCCGACTGCTCTGAACTCCAGTTCCGGGCGAGACTCTGGGGCCCCAGACTCATACGGGGAGAAACTGGACTGTCAGGCAGTGGATGAAACTTGAGGGCAGCTTTCTCTCAGAGGTGCTTGCAGTGATTACCGCGGGACACTGAGACACAGGGGCCTATTAGGGCAGGGCTGATGGGAAGCCAAGACTGTCTGCTCCAACCTGAGACTCCACCCCATCCAAGCTGAGAACAGAGGCTTTTGCAAGTCTTGTCTCCTAAGGGTGTCTCCAGCACAGAAGTTCTCCCAGCATAGACACAGCTGATCCTCACAGCCAATTGGCCTGGAGGTCAATTCCTCCCAGTGATACCAACAACAATCAAGGCTTAACTACAACAAGACTGTGCACACAGCCCACAAAGGGGTGCACCAAGAGTGTCCACCTCAGGTAACTGGGGAGGCTAAGCCACTGGGCCCTACAGGACACCTTGCACACAAAGCCACTCTGTCAACTCAGGGAAGCAGCCAAAATGCAGAGACAAAGAAACAGATCACAAATGAAAGAAATGGAGGAAAGCAAATGACTGGATATAGAGTTCAAAACCATGGTTGTAAGGTTTTCAAGAATTTTCTAGAAAAGGCCGATAAATTTAGTGAGACCCTCAAGGATATGGAAAAGAATCAACTAGAAATTAAGCATACACTGACTGAAATAAAAAATATTATACAGAGACCTAACAGCAGACTAGAGGAATGCAAGAATCAAGTCAAAGATTTGAAATACAAAGAAGCAAAAAACACTCAACCGGAAAAGCAAAAAGCAAAAAGAATCCAAAAATAAGAAGATAGTGTAAGGAGCCTCTGGGACAACCTCAAGCGTACCAACATCAGAATTATGGGAGTGCCAGAAGAAGAGAGAGAGCAACATACTGAAAACCTATTTGAAGAAATAATGACCAAAAACTTCCTCCACCTGGTGAAAGAAATAGACTTATAAGTCCAGGAAGTGCAGAGAACCCCAAACAAAAGGAGTCCAAAGAGGACCACACCAAGACACATCATAATTAAATTGCCAAATCCAATATGGCAACAATTAGCTAGAACTGGATGGTGGCTGATTCCTTTGGATCAGGAATATGTTCTTCGATTTGGCACAGTTCCCTCCATTCTCTATTGCTACCCACCAACACCTGGTCTACCTTATGGTACCCTCCTGACCCCTGTTAAGTTTTTAAAATTGTGATCCTTGCCCTAACCAGTTTGGCTCAGTGGATAGAGTGTCGGCCTGTGGACTGAAGGATCCCAGGTTCGATTCCGGTCAAGGGCATGTCTTGGTTGCAGGCACATCCCCAGTGCAGGGTGTGCAGGAGGCGGCTGATCAATGTTTCTCTCTCATCGATGTTTCTAACTCTCTATCCCTCTACCTTCCTCTGTGTAAAACATCAATGAAATATATTTTTTTAAAAAATGCAAATGAAGTGTTTCGTGACAATAGAAATGTTACAAATCTCAATTGTGATGTTGGTTCCACACTATATGCATTTGTACATTACAAGGGGTAAGTTTGTGAATTGTATGTGAGTTTTACTTCAATATATCAGACTCTTTGAAAAGTTAATAAAGATTCCTAGTTAACTGTTAATAATAGTTACCCTTGGAGAATGGGAGTGAGGGAGTATGGAAAGGGAAGAAGGTTTCATTTTTTATACTTCTATATAATTTGGATTCTTTTTAGTAAGCATATACTATTTTTGTAATTATTGAGAAGGTTTGGTAAGTTTGACATGCTCAAACAATGGAACGTGATAGAGTCATTAGAAGTAGGTTTGCGTCTACTAACACATAAAGGCATTCACAATCTCTATTAAGTAGAAAAAACAAAATTGTACAACAATATACAATCGAGGTTTTGGAAAATTACAATAATATTTTGTGTATTCATATGTATGCTGGCTGTCCCCAAAAATGTTTATGCACTTTAACAGCTGATAGCACAACTGATGTTTCTTTCTTTCAGATTTAACCCTTTGGAATTAAGAATGGCAGCCAAAGTGTGTATACATTTTTTTGGGACACCCTGTATATATGAGTGTCTCTGTGTATGAGTATGTGTGCGTGTGTGCAAACTAGAAGGGTATCTGGCAAATACTTAGCAGTAATTTAATAGCATTTACTTTGGGGAAGTGGTATCATAGTGGGTTTGTGGAGGGGATTACTTCTGTTTTTAACTGTGGTTGAATAGCTTTGAGGATATATATTATCTAATAAAAGAGTAATATGCAAATTAACCATCATTCCATTACACCCACAAGCCACGCCCACCAGCCAATCAGGAGCGAATATGCAAATTAACCTAACCAAGGTGGCTACGGCCATGGAGAGAGCAGGAGGGAGTCTTGGGTTTTCCCAGCAATGGAGGAAGCCAAGCTTTCCGCACACCCTGGCCGGCCCAGGCCTCCACTCAAGGCTACAAAGTTTCAATTATAGTATAGAAGATAAATAAATCCCAACAGAAATGGCTGCCAACATGGAGCAAGCAGAAGGCTTGGCTCCGCTCCAGGCTACAAAGTTCAATTGTAGAAGATAAATAAATCCCAGATCCCAGGGCCACTTGTGTGTTGGAGTGATGGTCAATCTGCATATTACTCTTTTATTAGATAGGATAGAGGCCTGGTGTATGGGTGGGGGCCAGATGATCTTAGGGAGGGAGGCATTTAAATGAGTGTGTTTTAAAATAGTCCAAGCACAAGATGGCTAGCAGGGGCGGGCAGTTGGGAGGGACCAGGCCTGCAAGGGAGGGCAGTTGTGGGTGATCAGGCCAGCAGGGGAGGACAGTTAGGGGTGGCCATGCCAGCAGAGAAGGGAAGTTGGGGGTGACCAGGCCTGCAGGGAAGGACAGTTGGGGGGGACCCAGGCTTGCAGGGGAGAGCAGTTGGGGTTGACCAGGCCTGCAGGGGAGGGCAGTAAGGGGTGACCAGGCCTGCAGGGGAGGTCAGTTAGGGGCAAACAGGTTGGCAGGGGAGCGGTTAGGGGGTGATCAGGCTGGCAGGCAGAAGTGGTTAGGGCCAATCAGGAAGGCAGGCAGAAACAGTTAGGGGCAATCAGGAAAGCAGGCAGGTGAGCAGTTGGGAGCCAGCAGTCCTGGATTGTGAGAGGGATGTCCAACTGCCCGGTTAGGCCCACTGGTGGGATCGGGCCTAAATGGGTAGTTGGACATCCCTCGAGGGGTCCCAGTTTGGAGAGGGTGCAGGCTGGGCTGAAGGACACCCCCCCCCCCATGCACAAATTTCATGCACCGGGCCTCTAGTCATTTCTATAATTATAAAAAGCATTGTTTGTTTAAATTGCATAACTGAAAGAGGTTGAACAAAAGGAGGATTCTGAGTGTGGAGTCAAGGTCTGTACAGATTCAGGAAACTTTGTGGTTGGACAGTAGATAAAAGAGTCAGAAGCTGGGGACTCAATTTTCTCAATAAAATAGGTCATCTGATGAGAGTGCAGGGGAATGGGTGTTGGGGAGGCGGGAGTTTAAGGAAGGGGCAGAAGTCTGGAATAACTTCTAAGAGGTATGACAAGGAAGGACAGCGAGGTTCACTGAAAAGTGCTGTCAGGGATGGGGGTTTCACATGCCCTCAGGAGCTGGGCCATGAGGTGAATGTGGGAGGGGGGAGGGGGCTTCAGCAAACTGGGGCAGGCAGGATTATCCATCATGGGTCTGGTGACTACCACAGCCAGTGTCACCATGATGCCCGGGAAGGCAAAAGTACTGCTCTTTAGATGAAATCATCCCATTGGAAATAGTGGCAACGAATTAAATGTTTCCAATGCTGTCCAGGCAAAAACAAAACCTAACAGCCAGGCCATTGCTTAGCTGGGGCGCAGGGGTGGGGTGGGGAGGCAGGGTGGGTTGTCCATACTTTTTTCTAACATTACCCTAGGTGCTTTTTAGTCCCCTGTTTACAACCCAACACCTTTCAAAAAAACATTTTTTTTAATGTTGACATTATTGCAAGTGTCCACCACCCCCCGCCTTTGCCTAACTATCCACCCTCACCACCACACTTTTGTCCAAGTCCATCGATATGCATATATGTTCTTTAGCTAATCCCTTTAGTTAGCTCAACACCTTTTTTTTTAAATTTCTTTATTGATTAAGGTATTACATATGTGTCCTTATTCCCCCATTACCCCCACCTCCCATTCATGCCCTAACCCCCCTGTTGTCTGTGTCCATTGATTAGGCTTACATGCATGCATATAAATCCTTTGGTTGATATCTCCCCCTTACCCCCAACCTCCCCTACCTTCCCTGAGGTTTGACGTTCTGATTGATGTTTCTCTGTCTCTGGATCTATTTTTGTTCATCAGCTTATGTTGTTCATTATATTCCACAAATGAGTGAGATCATGTGATATTTATCTTTCTCTGTCTGGCTTATTTCACTTAGCATAATGCTCTCCATCTCCATCCATGTTGTTGCAAATGGTAAGAACTCCATTTTTACTGCAGCGTAGTATTCCATTGTGTAGATGAACCACAGTTTTTTAATCCACTCTTCTGCTGATGGGCACTTAGGCTGTTTCCAAATCTTAGCTATGATGAATTGTGCTGCTATGAACATAGGGGTGCATATATCCTTTCTGATTCATGTTTCTAGTTTCTTGGGATATAATCCTAGAAGTGGGATCACTGGGTCAAATGGGAATTCCATTTTCAGTTTTTTTAGGAAACTCCATACTGTACTCCACGGTGGCTGCACCAGTCTGCATTCCCACCAGCAGTGCACAAGAGGGTTCCTTTTTTTCCACATCCTCCCCAGCACTTGTCATTTGTTGACTTGTTGATAATAGCCATTCAGACAGGTGTGAGATGGTACCACATTGTTGTTTTGATTTGCATGTCTCTGAGGATTAGTGACTTTGAGCAGGTTTTCATATGTCTCTTGGCCTTCCTTCTGTCTTCTTTCAAAAAGTGTCTATTTAGATCAGTTGCCCATTTTTTGATTGGGTTGTTTATCTTCTTTTTGTTAAGCTGCATGAGTTCCCTGTAAATGTTGGAGATTAAACCCTTATCGTTGATATTATTGGCAAATATGTTCTCCCATGCAGTGGGCTTTCTTGTTGTTTTATTGATGGTCTCCTTTGCTGTGCAAAAGCTTTTTTATTTTGATGTAGTCCCATTTGTTTATTTTCTCTTTAGTTACCATTGCCGTAGGAGCAGTATCAGTGAAGAAATTGCTTTGGCATATGTCAGAGATTTTTCTGCCTGTGAATTCCTCTAGTATTTTTAGGGTTTCCCATCGTCTGTTTAAGTCCTGTATCCATTTTGAGTTTATTTTTGTGTATGGTGTAAGTTGGTGGTCTAGTTTCATTTTTTTGCATGTATCTGTCCAATTTTTCCAACACAATTTATTGAAGAGGCTGTCTTGACTCCACTGTATGTTCATGCCTCCTTTGTTGAATATTAATTGGGCATAGTGGTTTGGGTCAATTTCTGGGTTCTCTATTCTATTCCATTGGTCTATATGTCTGTTCTTGTGCCAGTACCAGGCTGTTTTGAGAACAGTGGCTTTGTAATACAGCTTGAAATCTGGTATTGAGATCCCACCTACTTTGTTCTTCATTCTCAGGATTGCTGTGGCTATTTGGGGTCTTTTTTTATTCCAGATGAATTTTTGGAGAGTTCTTTCTAGGTCTGTGAAATATGCCGTTGGTATTTTAATGGGGAATGCATTGAATCTATAGATTGCTTTGGGTAGTATGGATTTTTTAATGATGTTGATTCTCCCAATCCATGAACATGGTATGTTCTTCCATCTATTTATGTCTTCCTCTATCTCTTTTTTCAGTGTCCCGTAGTTTTCCATATATAGGTCTTTTACCTCCTTAGTTAAGTTTATTCCTAGGTATCTTAATTTTTTTGGTGCAGTGGTAAATGGGATTGCTTTTTTAGTTTCTCTTTCTATAAATTCACTATTGGTGTATAGAAATGCCATAGATTTCTTGGCGTTAATTTTGTATCCTGCTACATTGCCAAATTCATTTATTAAGTCTATTAGTTTTTTCATAGAGTCTTTCAGGTTTTTTGTGTACAATATCATGTCATCTGCAAACAAGGACAGCTTTACTTCTTCTTTTCCAATTTGGATGCCTTTTATTTCTTCTTCTTGTCTAATTGCAATGGCTAATACTTCCAGTACTATGTCAAACAGGAGTGGTGAGAGTGGGCATCCCTGTATTGTTCCTGTTCTTAGGGGAAATGGTTTTAGTTTTTGCCCATTGAGTATGATGTTAGCTGTGGGATTATCATATATAGCTTTTATTATGTTGAAGTATGATCCTTCTAATCCCACCTTGTTGAGAGTTTTTATCAAGAAAGGGTGTTGGATTTTGTCAAATGCTTTTTCTGCATCAATTGATATGACTATGTGATTTTTCTCTCTCAATTTGTTTATGGGATGTATCAGGTTTATTAATTTGTGGATATTGTACCATCCTTGCATCCCTGGGATAAGTCCTACTTGGTCATGGTGTATGATCTTTCTGATGTACTGCTGGATCTAATTTGCTAGGATTTTGGCATCTATGTTCATGAGGGATATTGGCCTGTAATTTTCTTTCATTGTGTTGTCTTTTTCTGGTTTTGGTATTAGGGTGATGCTGGCTTCATAGAAGGAGCTTGGAAGTGTTCCTTCCTCTTGAAATTTTTGGAATAGTCTGAGGAGGATAGGTTTTAGTTCTTCCTTGAATGTTTGGTAAAACTCCCCTGTGAAGCTGTCTGGCCCGGGCTTTTGTTTGCTGGAAGCTTTTTGATGACTGCTTCAATTTCTTCCATAGTTATTGGCCTATTGAGATGTTTAGATTCTTCCTGATTGAGTTTTGGAAGGTTATATTTTTCTAGGAATATGTCCATTTCCTCCAGGTTGTCCAGTTTTTTGGAATAGAGTTGTTCATAGTATTTTTTAACAATCCTTTATATTCCGGTGGGATCTGTTGTTATTTCACCTCTTTCATTTCTGATTGTTTAGTTGGGTCCTCTCTCTTTGCTTCTTGGTGAGCCTGGCTAGAGGTTCATCAATCTTGTTTATCCTTTTAAAGAACCAGCTCTTGGTTTTGTTGATCTTTTGTACTGTTTTTTTTTTTTTTGGGGGGGGTGTTTGTTGTGGTTTTTTTTTTTTTGGTTTTTTGGTTTTTTTTGTCTCAATGTCATTTATCTCCACTCTGTTCTTTATTATTTCCTTCCTTTTGCTTACACTGGGCTTTTCTTGTGACTCTCTTACTAACTCTTTGAGTTGTAGGGTTAGGTAATTTATTACCATTGTTTCTTGCATTTTGCAGTAGGCTTGTAGAGCTATGAAATTCCCTCTCAAGACTGCTTTCGCTGTGTCCCATAGATTTTGGATTGTTGTGTTTTCATTGTCATTTGTTGCCATGATGTTTTTTATTTCTTCCTTGATCTCTCTGGTAACCCAGTCATTGTTTAATAGCTTGCTGTTTAGTCTCCATGTGTTTTATTTTTTTGGATTGTTTTTATTGTAGTTGATTTCCAGTTTTATGCCACTGTGATCTGAGAAGAATGTTGATATGATTTCTATCTTCTTGAATTTGAAGAGACTTTGCCTATGACCCAATATATGGTCTATCTTTGAAAATGACCCATGTGCACTTGAGAAGAATGTATATTCTGTGGCTTTGGGGTGAAATGTTCTGAAGATGTCAACTAATTCCATCTGATCTAGTGAGTCATTTAGGATTGATGTTTCTTTGCTGATTTTTTGTTTAGAGGATTTTTCCAATGGTGATAGTGGGGTATTAAAGTCTCCTACTATGATTGTATTGCTGTCAATCTCTCCTTTGACATCCTCTAGGAGTTTTTTTTATGTATTTGGGTGCTCCTGTATTGGGTGCATATATGTTTACCAGAGTTATTTCTTCTTGTTGGATTGCTCCCTTTAGTATTAGGAAGTGCCCTTCCTTATCTCTTGTTATATCCTTCACTTTGAGATCTAATTTGTCAGATATAAGTATTGCTACCCCAGCTTTTTTTTCATTTCCATTCCCCTGAAAAACCTTTTTCCATCCCTTCACCCTCAGTCTGTGTGCATCATTTTTTCTGAGGTGCGTTTCTTGTAGACAGCAGATATATGGATCGTGTTTTCTTATCCAATCCGTTACGCTATGTCTTTTGATTGGAGCATTTAATCCATTTACATTTAAAGTTATTATTGATAGGTACTTATTTATCGCCATTTTTATTCTTTACCCCTGTGTTCCTTCTTCACTTCCTATTTCTTTTTTTTTACAGCAGACCCTTTATCATTTCTTGCATTGCTGATTTGGTCGTAATAAATTCCCTTAGTGCTTTTTTGTCTGTGAAGCTCCTGATTTCACCTTTAATTTTGATTGATAGCTTTGCTGGGTACAATATTCTTGGATTCAGACCCTTCCTTTGCATGACTTTGTATATTTCATTCCATTCCCTTCTGGCCTGATGAGTTTCTGTTGAGAAATCAGTTGCTAGTCTGATGGGGGTTCCTTTGTATGTAACTTTCTGTCTCTGGCCGCTTTTAAGATTCTTACTCTGTCGTTGGTGTTTGCCAATTTCATTATAATGTGCCTTAGCATCGGTCTTTTGGGGTTAATTTTGCTTGGGACTCTGTGAGCTTCTTGGATTTGTGTGGGTGTTTTCTTCCCTATATCAGGGAAGCTTTCTGTTATTATTTCTTCAAACAGGTTTTCTATTCCTTGCTCAGTTTCCTCTCCTTCTGGAACTCCTATTATCCGGATGTTGTTTTGTTTCATGTTGTCCCATAGTTCCCTTAGGCTCTCCTCCTGCTTTTTAATTTTTTTTTTTCTAGAAGTTGTTCTTCTTGGGTATTTTTTCCTACCTTGTCTTCTGCTTCTTCTAGTCTACTCTTGATGCTTTCTATTGAGTTCTTTACAGAAGCAATGTCATTTTTCATTTCTTCTTGGTTCTTCTTCATTTCCTCTTGGTTCTTACTCCTATTGTCGAATTTGTCTCTATTCTTTTCAGCCACCTTATGACCATTTCTCTGAATTCTTTCTCTGGCAGTTGCTTGCCTCATTTTCGTTTACTTCCTTTTCTGGTGATGCCTGCTTTTCTTTCATATGTGGGCTGTTTCTTTGTCGCCCTATGGTCTCTCTTCTGCGGGTGTCTGGTTATGTAGTTCTCTCTCTCCCAGACAAAATCTGACCTTTCCATGGTGGAGTGTATAGCTCCTCTGAATCTGCGTGTTTGCACCTATTGGGGACCGGTGCTCTGGGGTTCGCAGCTGCTCGGTAGGTGCCGCAGTTGTAGATTTTCAGGCTTCTGATAACATCCACTTTCCCCTTCAAGATGGTGCGGTCTCCGCATCCGAGCCGGTGGCTCCAGGAGGGAACCCAGCAGCAGTGAGGGCTTCCAGGTCAGGGGAGCCCTGTCCAGCAGTCCCCCACCTTCTCCTGGAATATAGCTGTTCCTTAACTCTCCAACAGACACTCCCCATGTGACCCTCAGCTGTTCTTTCTATCTGCTCCGGGACAAGGCTCTGGACATGTCTGTCTATTCTGCCGCCATTTTTCCACCTACCAGCTTAACACCTTTTAACTCACTAAAGCTTGTTGTGCTTAGAGGGAGGTGAGATACGTTTCAGAATAACAATCAAAATCATTGCTCAGTTGTAATGTTCAAAACATACCTTTTTAAAACAATAGTTTTAAAATTAATGCTTTCAATGCCCAGAGTCAGGTCCTTGAGAGAGAAGAGGGCTCTTTGTGCTCTAAAAACCTCCTCTGAGATCTGTAGAACAGGAGCCTGGCTCCCTCTGAGCCCACAGGGGAAGGAATTCTGCAAGATGTAGGAAAGAGAGTTTGACCACTTGGTGGATGGGGTGAGGAGATACGGCTTGGGGCACTTACAACCTGCTTTCCTCCTGAATCCTTGGGAGGAGGCTGCCTCTTCCAAGCCCCTTGCCAGAATTCATGGAGGGACCTCAGTTAGACAAATCTAGACAGAAGAGGGCCCGAGCTAGCCTCTCCTTTGACAAGCCTCTCTGACTCTCAAGAGAACTGGGTGATACCAGAATTTACCACAGGCCTCAGAGCAGATGGAGAAGATGAGCTGAGAAGGTGGCCTGCAGCCAACGGGTCACCATGGTGAGCGATGAAACAAGCCCTAGGGCCTCCGAGTATACTCTCCAGAGCCCAGTAGACCTCAGGTTACCCAATGTAACCTGTTAGCCAACTGTTTCCATAACTGGACCTTAATCTAACACAGCCCCACAGGCATGTTATATTGAGTGATGTGTTTACACGGAGTACTAATGTAATTACACATTGATTAATAGCATTGGTTATTTTCTCATGTTTGTCAGATTTTAACAAAATTAGGATCCATGCCCAATATTAACTCTGTACTGTACTGCTTACTTTGTTTCCTATTAAATACATATATAAACTTCTTCCCAATTTTTTAGTTGCTGAAAGGAAACATCTTATCTTTTTTAAAAAAAAATTGTCTTTAAACAATTAAAGATGGACCCAAGCTACCAGGGTAACCCATTCTGTGCATTTTTACTTGACATTCAAAATGAGGTCACAGAGAAAACTGTTTATTCAACATAAACACCCCTTTTCTTTTTTAAGACTCCAGAGAAAATTACTACTCAGGAATGATTTTTTTTTAACTTGTTTTCATTTTCCCTGTGCCAGGCTGAGTATTCCTGAGAGAAAGCAGACCTTGTCAGGGAGTCCAGACTCAGTGCTGTAAGATGCAATTCTGAGTAAATTCACATTTTTCCTCCAGAAAGGAGCAGAAAGCAGGCTACAAGAGAATCTGAGTGGACTCCTGGTTAATCTTTAGTTTTTACAGCACATTAGCCTGCCTTTTCTCTTCAATGATGTAAGCATATGATACCAAGCTTCCTTGTCAAATAAACTAGAAGTCATGCTTAATTCTATCTTCAAGTTTGTAGCTAATATTTACCTGCGGCCTGGAGAAAGAGGTCACATGGGTTGTGGTGGAATGTATTTCTACACATATCATTTGACACTGTGGGAAATGGTGATATGGTACTGCCACTTTAAATGGTCAGGTCTGCCTACCGAAGGAGGTTCTTTTTGTTTCCCCAGCAATCTCCGCTTATTTTCTCCAATTTTTCTTGTACTTTGCTATTGGAGACTTCTGCAAGATCTGAGGCTGCGCAGGGTCTAGTCTGGGAATTGGCAGACTGAGGGAAATCCTGTGTAAATGGAAGCAAGCAGTTTGATATCCTTGATGCAGTGGAGGAAGTGCTCAGTTGTCCCTATAGAGAGGTGAGAGATTTAGTGAGGGAAACCACAGACGATATAGAAATCCTTCATATTCTCCTTGGATTCCTGTTGTGATGCACGTACATTTATGTCACACAGCAGGCTGCTGACTGCAAATGCCCACAGGTCTGATAGGAGAGATTTCCAGGCTTGTTGTCCTAGCTCCTTGGAGTCTTCAAAACTGGGAAGGGTGTGTTGTGGAGCAAAGGGTCTTCAGGGAAAATTCTGAGAACCACTAAGTCTTCTGACTAGGCAGGTTTGTATAATACTTCAAACCAGGGATGTTATTTTTGTATTGCTATTGTATCAAATTACCACAAATTCTGTGTCTTTAAAAATTGCAATCAGCTATCTTTTTCAAAAAAATATTTTATTGCCCTAGCTGGTTTGGCTCGGTGGATAGAGCGTGGGCCAGTAGACTGAATGGTCCAAGGTTTGATTTCACCTAAGGACACATGCTCTGACTGGGAATCAAACCGTGACCTCCTGGTTCATAGATCAATGCTCAACCACTGAGCCACACCGGCCAGGCACAGTCAGCTGTCTTACAGCCTTGGAGATCAGATGTCCAAAAGGGTCTCATGGCCAAAAATCAAGGTGTCGCAGGGCTGTGCTTCTCTCTGGCGGCTCTCGAGGAGAATCCATTGTCTTGCCTCTTCCAGCTTCTAGAGGTCACTTGAATCCTCCGCTTGAAAGCGCATCACTCCAACTTTTCTGCTTCGGTCGTCACATCTCCTCTTTCTAACTTTGATCCAGTTGCCTCCCTTTTCTAGGAACCTTGTGAATACATTGGCCCGATAATCCTAATTAATCTTTGCATCACAAGCTGTTAAATGAATCGCATCAGCAAGGTCCCTTTTCCCTTGTAAAGTGGCATAGTCACAGGATGCGGAGATGAGCACATGGACGCTGTTCGGCCTACCACACCAGGGCCGGCATGCTTCCTCAAACCTGGGACTGACGTTGGTCTCCCCTCACCACAGCGGGTCTGCAGCAGCCCCTCAGTGAACCTTCCGCTTGACCCTTGATCCCCTCCGCAGCTTGCTCCTGCTCTAATTCGTCCCAGCAGCCAGGACATAACCAAACAGCCATGGAGAAGAGCTGTCAGTCCCAGCGAAGAACCCACAGAATCGTTTGAACCCACATGAGATGATATGGTGAATAAGCATGAATTATGATACAATCAAAATATATCTTTATGTTTGTTTTCTACTGTCCTGTAAAACTGTGTTCAGGGAAGGGGTGATCCTGTCCTTGCCACGTCCCAAAGGGGGCACTGTTGGCATTTCAAGCAGGACCATTTTTAGCATCCCAGGCCCTTGCCCTCTAACAGCCAGTAGCACCTTCCCCACTGATCATTGTAACCCTCCCACACATTTCCTGATGATCCCTGGGGCGGAAACCTCAGGCAGCCCCTGACTTCTCTTCCTCTCTCAGGCCCTCGGGGAGTAGTTGTTTTCTGGTCCCCTAGGTTCACACACACAGTCTCTGTCAGTAATTGGGATGCCTGATTCCATGCAAGAACCAGAACTCTGATTGGATTCCGAGCTGCTTTTGGGAAATTCTGCAACACAGGAAGAGATTGCAGTCAGCTCCCCCGGATCCCACTCAGGGCCCCAGCTTGCTCACTGCTTCAGCGTATGGTGATGGGGCCTTCTTTTGGGAGTGACATCCAGGGCACCTTGGTACCTAGTTGAAACTTCCACTTTCACACCTGATTGTGATCAGGAATTAAGAGGAAAATTACAAAACAAACCATTTAGAGCTGCATTCTCAATGGTGGAGCACATCTGAGTCTCTGAGTGTTCACAACATTGTAAAGTACATACAGTTCATTTTTATAATCCAAACCTTTTCAGATAGTACTTTTGTCTGGAAGAATGTTTAGGAAGGTGTTGTTTGTTTTCTTTTCTCCTCCCATTAAAACTCTTTTCTCCTATTTATTAAAACTTTTAACCCTGCTGCTTTATATTCCTGTCCCTGTCAGGTGGAGGTGTAGGGACTCACAGATAACTACCTTCTCATCCATGTTCTTTAAGGAATATCTAGAACATAGAGGAATGACTTTCTCAAATATGATGAAAATATAAAGACTTGTTTCACATTAACAACTACCACAGGCAGTGCTTCCCAGCTTACAAAGTATCTGCTCACAGTGTTCTCCTTGATCCTTATGAGATGAGGATAAAGCCAGTCCCATTTCACAGATGAGGTAGGTGAAGCCCACACAGAGAAGGAAGGGGCACTCACATGAAGTGAGTGCAGTTATGTGCTGGGTGGGTTTTTATACATTTATAATTTCATTTAATGTCCCTAGAGAATATACAAGGTAGGTATTATTATCACCCCCAGGAAACCTCAGAAAGGTTAAATAATTAACCCAAAGTCACACAACCAGTACATATGCCTTTTGGCTGTACCATTCAATTAGTTTCCTCTCTTGAATTAGAATGTGATCAGTTACCCATAAAATGCTTTGATCTTCACCTCATACCAGAAAAAAAAAGTGGGGGGGGGGGGAGAGAGATTTAGGCATGTTTTACTGGATTTTAATGCCAGCAGAAAGCCAGATGGCCAGAAAGTGTAGACTTTAATTGTTCGCAATTTTGGCATTTAAGAGTGAGTGAAAAGGAACATGGATTTGAGGAAATGGTGCAAGGCATCACACATTTTGTGACATGATTCCTTGGAGACCACAGTCAAGCCAAGATAAACACCGAATCATTTCAAGTGAGGCAAACACAACCCAGTCTCTATCTTGCTCATTAGGAGCCCAGAGCCCAGAGCCTACAGCTCAAGGAGCTGGCGGGGGGGGGGGGGGGGGGGGGGGGGGGGGGGGGGGCGGCGGCCAGGAGGGGGAGTTAGGTTAAATCCCCAGCACTCCTGTAAACATTTCCAGGACCTCCTTCACCCTTTGTCAGCTGCACATTAAACAGCCTCCTCAGGCAAGGGGCGCCTTCTTCTGCAGACCTCCCGCTGGGCAGGGCCTTCTACCCAGATTTCTCTCTTCACCTATCATTTCAGAAAAGCCCTGTGGCTCCCTTCATTGATGAGTTCTGTTCGGCCCTGAGTACTCAGGTTTTCCTGAGCCCCTTGACCCTGAGGTGCTGCCCACTCTTCTATCCCGTGTGACGCTTCATCATGGATGGTATTCCTAGTTATCACTATGCGCATCCAAGTATGCTACAATCAAGCCTTTATAAATAATCGAATTGTGGCAGTGAACTGTGTAATGCATGCTCAGATGACGATGTTTTACTAGACACAAGAGATTCTTAAGAGAAAAAAAAACATAAATACTTAGCAGTGGTGATATGGCTATCCTACAATAGCAGGCCAAGTGGGAGAGGCTGGTCAGCACTGTGCAGAGGACCCTATTCAATAAGATGATGTGGTTATTATATGTAATTAATGGGGGAGAATTAAGAAAAGGACAAGGCCAGTCTGAAATCTGAACAGCTCCTCAGAAGGAAACCTCTCTTTGCTGAACTCTGTAACCTCACTTCAAAGCATTTTATGGTGCTGATAAGTCTATACCCACATAGTGAACTTCTTGCCTTCAGAACAGTCAACGATGGAACACTGAGAGTCACAGTAAGAACTCATGGCCAGCAGCTGTTTCCCATCAAAGTGGTTAAAGCACTGATCGTAGGTTTATGGAAGCAGTTCTGCACTGCCCAGGCGTGGAGTTCACTGCTGCCCCACATGAGGCTCTTTGGGGTTGTCAGGAAAAAGGGCTCAGATGTCCCACCTTTAATGGTGGGGGGTTATGATTAACACAGAAAAGTAAAATCCCAGCCCTAGCTGGTTTGGCTCAGTGGATAGAGCATCAGTCTGCAGACTAAAGGGTCCCAGGTTTGATTCCGGTCAAGGACACATGCTCAGGTTGTGGGTGCAATCCCCCGCAGGGGGCGTGCAGGAGGCAGCCAATCAATTATTCTCTCTCATCATCACTGTTTCTATTTCTCTCTCCCTCTCCCTTCCTCTCTGAAATCAATAAAAATATTTAAAAAAAGAAAAAGTAAAGTAAAATCCCAAAGTGTAGTATGTAGCTAAAACCTCAGGCTCTGAAGTCAGGCTAACTGATTCAATACTGGCTCTCCCATCCCTATGTTGGTGTGTAAATTATTTAACTTCACTCAGCTTTCATTTTCTCATCTGTAAAATGGGAAGATTAATATCTAACTTATTTAATTTTTGAAATTAAGTGAAATAATGCTAGTAAAGCACTGAAAAAAGGGTCTCATACTCAAAACAATGTTAGTTTTTTCTCAAAATTCACCATTAAGTAAATGAATCAGCAAGCCACAGACTAGGAAAAATATGTACAGCATATTTAGCTGGAAAAGATCCATATTTAGAATGTATAAAGAACTGTTACACATCAACAACAAACAGATGAACCACCCAACTTTTTTCAAATGGGCAAAAAACTTGAAAAGATACTTTACAAAAAAATGACATACAAAAGGGATGTGGGGTGGAGGTGGTCCCTGGGGGGGAAAGGGGACATCTGTAATATTTTCAACAATAAAGATAAATTCAAAAGAAAGATATACAAATGAACTAAATGAGCACTAAAAAGGTGCTCAACATCATTAATCCTCAGAAAAATGCATATTTGAGCTACAATGAGATGCCATTTCACACCCAATAGAATGACTGAAATAAAAAAGACTGACCACTGAATGTTGGCAATGGTGTGGAACAACTAGAACTCTTGTTGTAGCTGGTAGGAGTGTAAAAAGATAGTCACTGGGAAACAGCCTGCAGTTTCTCAGACATTTAAGCATACATTACCCCAATGACCCAGAAATTACACTCCTTGGTATTTATCCAAGAAAATCCAAACATATCCCCAGAAAGACTTAACATGAATGTTTTTAGCAGCCTTATTCTTAATAGCCCCAAAGTGGAAACAATTCAAATGCCCATCATCAGGAGAAAAGATAAATGACAGGATATCCCCCGACAATGGAATGCTACTCAGCCATAGAAAGGAAATAACAACATGGATGACTCTAAACTATCATGTTGAGAAAAAGAAGCTAGACCCCAAAGGCACCCTGTACATGAAGCACCAGGGCAGGCACATTACACTATAGTGCTTACGGTGTAAGAAGGATCGACTAGGCAGGAGCACAGCAGGATTGTCTGGGGTCATGAAAATGTTCTATCCAGTTTTGGGTGGTGGTTACATGAGCATATGCATTTTACAAAATTCACTGAATGGAACATTTAAGATCTGTGGATGTTGTGTTAAATTGTACATCAACAAAAAAAACAAAATAAAGGAATGCTATCTATTTCATCAGTGTTACAACAAATCCTCTCCTCAGCAACACCACAGGACTTGTGGAGAACTGGAACACGACTTGCAGATGTACAAAACGCCAACATTTTGTGGTCCCACCAGAACCGAGCATCTGTGATTTCCTAGTGAGGCCGCACTCCTATGACGCCGGTTCTCTCTCTAAGAGTCTTCTACTGATGTCTCTGTCTTTACTTACTCTTGGCTCACCCCCAGGGGGAGTAAGATTTGGAGAGTTAGCACTCTTGTTGTATCCATATTGCTTTGATTTCTCATACCCAGCCACCTCAGAAGCCTCTGCTGTCCTTGCTGGTGACATAAAGTTGCCTTTGTCAGAACTCTTTTTCTTCCCAGCTTTATTGCGATATAATTGACAGTAAGTTTAGTTAACGTCTATCTTCTCATATAGATACAAAAAAAGGAGGAGGGTGTTTTTCTCCTTGTGATGAGCACTCTTAGGATCCACTCTCTTAACAACTTTCAAATATACCATACAGCAGTGTTGACTAGAGTCATCTCATTGTACCTTACATTCCCAGTACTTACTTATCTTTTAACTAGAAGCTTATACTTTTTGACCACCTTCGTCCAATTCCTCCACCCCACCACCTGCCTCTAGGCCCCACAAATCTGATCTCTTTCCTGAGTTTTGTTTTTAGTAGTTTGTTTTTTTTATTCATTTTTTTAGAGAAAGAGGAAGGGGAGAAAGGTAGAAACATCGATGAAAGAGAAACATCAACATCAATTGGCTGCTTCCTGTATACCCCCACGGAGGAGTGAGTGGCAACCCGGGCATGTGCTCTGACCAGGAATTGAAATCGTGACTTCTTGGTGCATGAGTCGACGCTCAATGACTGAGCACAACAGCCGGGCAGTTTTATTTTGTTTTTAATTCCAT
Source organism: Corynorhinus townsendii (assembly GCA_026230045.1). Classification (NCBI taxonomy): domain Eukaryota; kingdom Metazoa; phylum Chordata; class Mammalia; order Chiroptera; family Vespertilionidae; genus Corynorhinus; species Corynorhinus townsendii. The sequence goes on along the minus strand of JAPDVU010000005.1, from coordinate 58,018,950 downwards.
GTGTAAGTGAGATCATACAGTATTTGTCATTTTCTGTTTAACCTCTTTCACTTAACATAATGTCCTCAAGTTCCACCCATGTTGTTGCAAATGATAGGATTTCCTTCATTTTGCTGGCTGAATAATATTCCATGGTATGGGTATGTGTGTGTGTGTGTGCGTGCGCGCTTAGTTATTTTAAATAATGCAGCTATGAACATGGGGATGTATACATCCCTTCAACATAGTGTTTTCATTAGTCAAAACCCTATTTCAGGTCCCGTCTGTGTGGCCAGGTTGGCAGGGTGTCATGACACACTTCATGGCTACTTGGTCAGAGGCAGGAACTCAAGAGGCTGTGGGTGGGGAGCAGTGGGAGGTCCCTGAGCCAGTCATTGCAATGACCATGGTCTATCACAGGGAAGCAGAGTCCCTGGGCCCCCAGTGTTTACATCTTGGGCTCTAGTTTTGGAACACATGTCACTACAGCAGGAAGGATCCAAATGACTGTGTTTTACACCCACACTACTGCTCTAAGACCTGGTGGTCTAAACGATAAAGTACAATGTTACCAGAGCTATGTCACTAACTGTACGCTGCTGTCAACCATTAACTCCTCAGTGACGACCAGAAAGACCTGTTGTAGGGACAGGATATTTTCAGGGTTTTAGGACCTGGACAGAGTACTTTTTAAAAAAATTTAATTTATTGTCTAAAGTTTTACATATGTCTCCTTTTTCCCCCGATTGACCCCCCTCCCCCCCAGCCATTCCCACCCCGGGCAAGCCCCCACCCCCCTAGTGTCTGTGTCCATTGGTTATGCTAATATGCATGCATACAAGTCCTTTGGTTGCTCTCTAACCACCCCCCTCCCCTGCCATTTGTCTCTGGATCTATTCTTGTTCATCCAATTATGTTGATCTTTATATCCCACATATGAGTGAGATCACGTGATATTTATCTTTCTCCAACTGGCTTATTTCGCTTACCATAACGCTCTTCAGTTCCATCCATGGTGTTGCAAATGGTAAAAGTTCCTTCTTTTTTATAGTGGCATAGTATTTCATTGTGTAGATGTACCACAGTTTTTTAATCCACTCATCTGCTGATGAGCACTTAGGCTGTTTCCAAATCTTAGCTATTGTAAATTGTGCTGCTATGAACACAGGGGTGCATATATCCTTTCTGATTGGAGTTTCTGGTTTCTTGGGATATATGGACTGAGTACTTTTTTTTTTAAACAGAACTTGCATGGTAAGGAGTTGGTTGAAATTAAGCAGAGTTTATGATACAACCCCTTTGCAATTGTGGGCTCAGTGAGGTGAGGGTTTTGAGAGGCATCTTTATGAGCAAATTGTTGCTATTGATTGAAGAGCTGTTTAGTTGGTTTGTACTCTTCTCTCAGGAGTAAGACCTTCCTGGAGCAAGCAACTCTATTCATTAACACGGGACAGAGAACTGTTGTTCAGTTCTCACTGATTTACCCATAAAATGTCTTTTAAAAATTTCTCACTTATTCTACTGTAATCTCCTGCCTTCAAATCCAGTAATCACAAAACAAGGTTTTGGTGTGAGTCGCAGGTAGGGGGAGCCCCCGGACCATGAGAGCAGGTTGTGATAGGTGTCTATTGTTCCCTAAACTCCTATGACACAGTTGACGCTTTTGAGATTGTATCTGCTGCTTTCATTTTATTAAGTTTATGATCCAGTGCACTCTTGGATTTCCACATTTGCAAAATAGGGATAACAGATGTATCTACCTCATGGAATTGTTGTGAGAATTCAATGAGTTGCATAAGTGTGAAGAGCTTGGAGACAGCTATTATTACAGTACTAGAGGCCTGGTGCATGAAATTCGTGCATGGGGGTGGGGTGGGGGGATGTCCCTCAGCCCAGCCTGTGCCCTCTCATAATCCAGGACCTCTCGGGTAGGGTCCTAGGCCTGGCCGGCAATCAGGGCCTATCAGGGCTTTCCTTCCCCCGACTGCCGCAGCTGGCTCTGACCCTGCTGCTGCCACTGCTTGCCATCTGTGCAGTGCTGCCCCCTACCCCCGCCACTGGTCACCTCCCCCTGCGTGTGACAGGTGTGGGGTGTAATCGCTCTTTGAGGCAATTGATTGCAGGACTCTGTGATTGATCGCTGCGCACAGAGATGCCCTGCCCACCCAGCCAGGGCTCCGAGATCAATCGCAAGGTAGAGATCAATCGCTCCCTCTGTGGGGCGATTGTGGGGCAATGGTGGGGCCCCCCTAACCCCTGACTAATCACATCGCACCCACCTTGGCTGGCCTGGCACCAGTGCATGTCATAGCCTGGTTGTCCGGGAGGTCATCTGGAAGGTCATCTGGGCAGTCATTCTGCTATTCAGTCATTCAGTCAATTTGCATATTACGCTTTTATTATTATAGATTATTATTTCCTCTTTTCTCCAAGCCCGAACTCCAAAGCAATCTGTTAGGCCAGGAACAAACATGTCTTGACAAGTTTTGCTGTGATGCTCACACCTCACTTCTCACCCTCATAACCAGGAACAACAGTATGGCCAGAGTAGTCATTTGAAACATTGAGAAACTTCCATCCAGTTGTTCCAAGTTCCTCAAGTGTCTTCCCCCAGCACCAGCACCAGCACCACCACCAGCATCTCTGTTTTCTCCCCCAGGCAACCCCTTTGCTGGGTTTCCAGAAAGGGCTCCAAGGCCCTGCTCAGCTCAGCTCTGGCTCCACTCTCCACCTCCGCTCCTGGTTCCAGGCCCCCGCACCCTTTTTGCTCCTTCCTTTTCTGATACTAACCTGTCCAGATGAGAATGTGCAGTGTTTTCTAATGTTGCTGCAAGCCTGGGGCTATATTCAGGTGCACACAGTTATAAGTAAAGAGTCTCCGTAGGTTAATCACTGCAGTTTAATTTCATTTAAGAATTACTTACTGAATTGGGCATTATGTTGAGCTAAGCGTTATCAAACAAGGAACTCTTCTCAAATCCTCAGCTGGAGAGTGTCCTGGGCTGGTAAGACTGCGCCTCAGAGCCCACCTCAGCCTCAGGGCTCAGCCGACTCCCTGGCTCCTGCCTGTTCCTGGCGACAGCCGTGGGGCTCAGGTTCACATGGTCTCCTGGTGTCCAGCCACTCTCAGATTTAAGCCTTTTCCACCAGCAGCCTTCCCTGTTGCACCCAGATGGCCGGTTTCTCCTGCTTTTGTCAGAATTAGATGCAGTTTATCTCCCCGAAAGGGATAAACATACATTCCTGTTTCCCTACTTACGGCTAGGCACAGGTCCTCAATGCGGAAGCCGTAATCACATCATATTATCTGACCAAGCCACAAGGTGGGAGCTTGTGGGGGACAGATATTCACCACAGGCCTCCTTTTCTCAGCCTCCCCACTGTCTCAATGTCAGCAGCAGCAGTCCTGTTGGCTCAGGAGTGGGAGGAGGCACAGCCTGTGTGAAGGAGCAGATGGCTGCAGAGGGGTGGAGGCTGGGCTGCTCCCCACCCCCTGCCTGGCTGGTCCTGGCAAGTTCACTGACACAGCACAGTCAGGGCATGGCAGCAGCTGCCTCCCTGGTCTCCCACCTCCCCTCTCGCCCACTGCCATTTGTTTTCCACTGAGCCCGCCTCTCCTTGTCAGCAAGGAGCCCTATCACGCGCTGTGTAGCAACCTTTGTTGACTCTGTAGCTACAGGAGAAAATGCCCACTCCTTGGCTTGGCTGAGGCCACTTCCCACACTCTAGAGCGTGCTCCTGTTACATGACCTTCCTGTCATTCCCAAAGTCATTCTACCTACAGCCACTCTCTAGACTTTGCCCCAGGGCACAGCCTGTACCTTCCACCCAGAATTCCTAGGACCTTCCCTCACATCCTTCCCACCTGCCAAACTCCTATTCACCCTTCAAGACCCACTCCAATAGCCATTCCTCTGGAAAGCTTTCCCAAAGGCCTTTGTGGGAAGATAGCTGTTCCCTCCTGGAGGTCCCCTTAGCACTGGATTCATACATCTTATAACACACATTTCAGGGTTTCTTATAATTTATCTGTTTACATATTTCTCTCCCCTACTAGATGGTATGATCCTTGGGTACATAATTCTTGTCATAAGTTGTTGTTCAATATATTTAGTGGATATATATATATAAAAGCCCAAGCAACTGAACGACCAGCTGCTATGACGTGCACTGACCACCAGGAGCAGACGCAGGAGTTGCCCTGGGGTGGTCAGTGTGCTCCCACAGCCAACCTCCCACAGCCGGCCAACTTCCCGTGGTCCCTCCCCCCAGGCCAGCCCCAATTGGCCCTGATCGACCCCGATCACCAGCCAGTACAAGGGACCCCACCCATGCACGAATTTGTGCATTGGGCCTCTAGTAAGTTAATAAAAGTCTAATACACACTACTTACAGTTTCTTCTTAAGTTTTCATATGCTTCTCAGTACTATCAATATTTCACATTCCCCCTTTTTCTTCCCCATTCACTCTTCCTGGGGCTTAAGGGTTTGAGGAAAAGGGAATTATAATGACTGTGAAGTGAGGCACCCAGGTCTCTAGAATCTTCTTCCTGCCCTTTTCTGATGCCCTTTCCCCCATTTGAAGCCCAGAGGGAGAGCACAGCCAAACCCCCACTGCCAGTGGGTGACCATGGGTGACTCATTTAACATCCCAGGCTCCTCTTTGACATGAGAGATTTGCACATGGTGGTGTCCAGGTTATTTGTAGTTCTATTCATCTATCAGTCATAAAGAAAGCCACTGGAATTCTAGGCAGTCCCGACTCACTGGAAAATCACTTCTATGCAGAGGCCTCTTCAGTGTCTATCTGTGAGTAAGAGCCACCTGGGGACAGCATCCTCTTGTCCTGTTAAACCCTCCCACCTGCTGGCCCGAAGCTGCCTCCTAGCTGCTGGCTCAGCACCTGGAGGACTTCACTCTGACTCACTGTGACGCTGCAGCCTTTCAACCGCTGCAACTGGAATAGTCTAGACGTCTCCATTCACAGATGTCTGTGTGTCCCCATCTCCTGGAACTTTAAAAGCCACCACTTACACCTGGACTATTTGCAGAGCCTCTCAGAGATGAAGCTCTCTGTCAGGGCCTGGGAACCTCAGGCAGGTAGCACATTACACAAGTCTAGGGGCATCACTGTGGAGTTGTACATGCATGGGAATAATTTCCCAATGGGTAGCAGCAAGGTATCCTGGGAAAAGGTGTCTTTTCTTACTCACACAATGATACACTGAGGTTAGCTGCAGTGGTGCCCTCCCCTTTTTAAACTATGCTAAAATAAGATTATGCAAATTGTGGTGAATTATTAATGTTTCCACATAAAAAATAATATATTTTTAAATTATGCTAAAATATTCATCACATAAAATTTACCATCTTAATCACTTTTATTTTTTTAAATAAATCTTTATTGTTCAGATTATTACAGGTGTTCCTCTTTTATTTTTCCCCATAGCTCCCCTCCACCTGATTCCCCACCCCACCCCATGCCCTTACCCCCCGCCACTGTCTTCATCCATAGGAGTAAGATATTTGTCCAATCTCTTCCCGCACCCCTCACACCTGCTTCCCCTGAGAATCGTCAGTCCACTCCCTTTCTATGTCCCTGATTCTATTATATTCACCAGTCCATTCTGTTCTTCAGATTTTTTATTCACTTGATTTTTAGATTCACTTGTTGGTAGGTATGTATTTGATGTCATTTTGTTGTTCATAATTTTTATCTTTACCTTTTTCTTCTTCTTCCTCTTCTTAAAGGATACCCTTCAACATTTCGTGTAATCCTGGTTTGGTGGTGATGAACTCCTTTAGCTTTTTCTTGTCTGTGAAGCTCTTTATCTGACCTTCAACTCTGAATGATAGCTTTGCTGGGTAGAGTAATCTTGGTTGTAGGTTCTTGCTGTTCATCACTTTGAATATTTCTTGCCACTCCCTTCTGGCCTGCATAGTTTCTGTTGAGAAATCAGCTGACAGTCATATGGGTACTCCCTTGTAGGTAATTAACTGTTTTTCTCTTGCTGCTTTTAATATTCTCTCTTTGTCTTTTGCCCTTGGCATTTGAATTATGATGTGTCTTGGTGTGGTCCTCTTTGGATTCCTCTTGTATGGGGTTCTGTGCACTTCCTGAACTTGTAAGTCTATTTCTTTCACCAGGTAGGGAAAGTTTTCTGTCATTATTTCTTCTAATAGGTTTTCAATATTTTGCTCTCTCCCCTCTTCTGGCATCCCAAAAATTCAGATGTTGGTTTGCTTGAAGTTGTCCCAGAGGCTCCTTACACTATCTTCATATTTTTGGATTCTTTTTTCTTTTTGTTTTTCAGGTTGGATGTTTTCTGTTTCCACATATTTCAGATCTTTGGTTTGATTCTTGGGGTACGTTGATCTGCAATTGAGTTTCTGTATATTCTTTATTTTAGACAGTGTATGCTTCATTTCTGACTGGTCCTTTTCCATTTTCTTGGCATTCTCATTAAGGTCCTTGAAGGTTTCACTAAGCTCCTCAGAAGTGTCATCAAGTTTCTCAGCGGTTTTTAGAAGATTCTTGAGTAACCTTATACATGTGGTTCTGAACTCTATGTCATCCAGTAGTTTGCTTTCCTCCATTTCTTTCATTCGTGACATGTTTCTTTGTTTCTGCATTTTGGCTGCTTCCCTGTGTTGATGGAGTGGCTTTGTGTGGTAGGTGACCTATAGGGGGCAGTAGCTCAGCCTCCCCAATCACCTGATGTGGACGCTCTTGGTACACCCCTTTGTGGGCTGAGTGCAAAGTCTTGGTGTAGTTAAGCCTTAATTGCCGTTGGTACACTGGGAGGAATTGACCTCCAGGCCAATTAGCTGTGAGCACTCCCTGTGTCTATAATGGAAGAACTGCTGCGCTGAAGACACGCTTATGGGGCAGGACTTGTTTCAGTGGGGCTTTGGTGCTCACTGAGTCTGCCTCTTGAATGTGTCACTTATGGATGTGAGGAGTTGAAATCTGGTGTCTCACACTGGCCACTAGGTACACTGGCTTCTGGATCTCCAATGGGGTGCAGGTCAGCTACTGTCTGAGGCCACTCAGCAGGAGCTACAGTGAGAGCTGCAGTTTTCTCCTCTTTGCTTGGGGTTTGGAGGTTTTGGAGCTGTCTGACCCAGGCTGCAAGTTTGCTAGGTTAAGCTGCGATAGGGCAGGCTTTTCTTATGCTAACTCCGCTGCTTGGAGCTTGGGTGGGTTTGTAGGTTGTGCAGGGCGGGGCCTCAGGGTGTCACTAGGTTAGGGCATGGCAAACAGCAATGGCTGCTAGTTAGCCAGCTCTGCGTCCCCAACGGCATCCGCGAGTCCAGTGCCCCAGTGCAGTAAACAATTATTCCTGCGCGCAGCTCTGCAAGCAAGCCACCCTCACTGGCAGTCCAGCTTCTCCCCGTAGGAGTTTGGGTCCCCCGCGTCTCCCCAGAGACTGGATTTCAGAGTAATCGAGGGCTTGTCTCCGTTCGGGTTGAAAAAAGCAAAGCACCCAGTCGCCCGCAGCCAGCCCGGATCACGCGCCTCCGTACCTCAGCTTTTCAGCGCTCGTGCACGTCTCAATGCTCTTTTCTCTTTCCTTCTAGTTGTAGAACTTCCACTCAGCCAGCTTTCTCGTGGTTCTGGGTGATAGACGTTTTGTCTTTTAGTTGCAGTTTAAATTGTTGTGGGAGGCAGCAGTTTAGGTGTTTACCTACGCCGCCATCTTGGATTCTCCTGCAAAACACACCTTAATCACTTTTAAATGTAAAGTTCAATAGCCTTGGATACATTAATGTATAACAAATCTCTGGAACTCTTTTCATCTGGCAAAACTGAAATTCCATACCCATGAAATAAGTCCCACTTCTCTCTCTCCCTGGCCTCGAGCAACATCCTTCTGCTTTCTGTCTCTATGGATGTGACTACCCTGGGCTCATCTCAATGGAGTTATACAGGACTTATCTTCTTGTGACTGACTTGTTTCACTTAGAATACTGTCCTCCGGGCTCATCCCTGCTGCAGCATGTCACAGAGTTTTCTTCCTGCTCAAGGCTGAAGAATATTCCGTTGTATGGATATGCCACGTTTTGTTTATCCATTCATGTCAATGGATATTTGGGTTGCTTCTACCTGTTGGCCACTGTGAACAATGCTATGCGTGTGGCTGTACAAATTATTAATTTTAGCACACCCAAGAAGTTGGAGGATGAATAGCTCCTCTGGGATTACTTGTTTAGCCTCATTTCCTTTTGGGGCTATGAAGCCAGGACTCTACTGCCCCCTCCCCACACCACTGTAGGCTCCTTTAACATGGTCCTTCCTGCAGACTTCCCTTTCATAGTTGGCAACCAGGATAAATAATTTTTAACATTCCTCCTCAATACAATGAAATTATTTTCAGAAATAATCATGAAATGAAATGAGTAATGAGATAGCCAGAAAAGAAATGCAGACAGTATTAATTTTATTTCATTGAACTTTTCAAATACTGAGACCTGAAACTGTCTACAGCCATACAGTTTACTGTCTGCATGATTTTACTCTTCAAGAAAATGCTTGATCAGGAAGATAAAGTTGAAGTTTCCGAAAAATTGATTTATCCAAACAATAGACTATCAGTTTGCTCTTAGCAAGTATCTTAGTTCAGGCTGCTATAACGAAATACTACAGACTGTGTGGCTTAAACAATAGGCATTCATTTTCTCAGTTCTGGAGTCTGGGGAAGTCCAAGATAAAATTGCAGCAGGTTAGATTCTTGGTGAGGGCCCTCTTCCTGGCTTGAAGACGGCCACCTTCTCATTGTGTCCTTATGTGGCCTTCCCTCATGTGTGTGCCTGGAAGCTCTGGTCTGTGCTCCTCTTATAAGGACACTAATCCCATTCATGAGGGCTCCACTCTTGTGACCTCATTTAAACCTAATTACCTCCTGAAGGCCCTGCCTACAAATACCATCACCTTGGGGGTTAGGACTTTAACATATGAATTTGGGGGGACACAAACACGCATTCCACAACGCTAGATAAACAGCTCCTTCTCAAGCAATCGTTAGCTCAGCTGAGCTGATCAAATAATTGTTTACTTTTTGAAGACTCACTCCAAAGTCCTAACTTCACTGTATTAACCACTACTAAGCTATTATATCATGAAGCTTGTCCAATCCCAATTCTGCCTGACATTGAAAGATCCACCTTAAACTAGACCCCAGAAACCTCAGAAATATCCCACCTCTGGGCACCTAACACAAAATCCCAAGCCCACTTCTTACTCTATGCCAAAATCATCTCCATTATCCTGAGATGGGGGTGAGTGGATGCTGGATGCACAGTGGGGCTCTGAGGGGCCTTCGCCTGCCTAGGGCCTCATCTTGGGGAACCTAGCCCTCACTGGCATGCCCAGGTCACCAGCAGTAGCAGTGGTACCTGCCTCTGGCCTCGGCCCTGGGTGAGGGGAGAAGTAGGGAGCCCTGCACCAAGGCCCCTCACGCTTACTTTGTTGAAGAAACAAAACCCTCATGTACTGTATTACTGTAAAACGTACCTAATGTTCCCCCCAAAAGACAGTATATTTTGTACTTTGGCAAGTGTTAATTAAAATGGAGACAAAAACGGAAAAAAAAAAATCCCACCTCCAACCTCCCTCTTCCGAGATGCTACTAAGACTTCACCAAGGTAGTATCTCTACACAGATCAGCGGTCATCAACACAATTGAGTCAATAAAAATTTTAATAGAAATGTAAAATAAATATTTTAGGACACAAAAGGAAACATGATGGGTTGGTACTTTTAAAAACGTTAGTTTTCTTGAAAAGAAGCAGAGCCTTATACTTACATTTAGTGTGTTGTGATAATGAATGTCAGGCACTGCAGTTTCTGTTTTCAAGCCTTCACTTCTGCACATTTGTCAATGGCTGTCAAAATCAACGTTCTTTAGCTGTTTATAGAGAACATAGCTGTCTCCACCCATATTACACAAGGTACAATTTAAATACTTTAATTTTGAAAATCTTCCAAAAGAAACAATATATACACAAATAGTTAAAAAGGATGGGATTGGCAGAGATTCATAACAATCCCACATCCCAGTAAATCCCAGAGCTTGTAATTATAGCAGTTTTCAAATGTGTCTACAGTTTTTAAAAAAAATCCCCTAAATTTTCTTCACCAAAACGTCATCATACATTTCCACTGTGTTTGGTTTAAAACTTCCCCAATTTTTCTTTTGCAAAAATCAGAGAATGTAGCTGAATGACAATAAACATTGATTGTATTTGATCCTTTGCCTTAGAATGAGGATTCAGTTCTTGGTGAAAATGATTGAGGCATTCAAACATTGTCCTTTAGATTTCTCCTGCAATGTAAGACCAGCATCTTCTGTGGTTTCTCCTGACAGTCTTCTTTAAAACGTTCATTTCCTCATGCTTTGGTGTCACAGGGTTCATGGTATTCTCCACCATTTCTGTGGGCCAGTCTTCAGTGAACAATTCTAAAGCTTAGCGTTTCACGGGGCGTTGTTCTCGGTTGATTCTGGCTATTTGCAAGTGTGTGTGTAGGGTCACAGAGAATGACAGAATTAAAGTTACTGTTTGTTTTTATAATCGCTGTGATTGATAATTTCAGATCTACAGTTTAGACTCAGGAATATATGACTCCGCTGTCCCCAAGTTGAGGTCTAATGGTTCCAGTTTATCATGAACCTCCTCCTGAGACAAATGCTTCCCTCTGAGTCTGCATGTGCCCTAGGCCAGCTGTATACTGGAAGTTCTCCAAATTAACGTCCATGATATTGAATACAATGCTCACAAAAGGATAAGAGATGGCCCTAGCTGGTTTGGCTCAGTGGATAGAGCGTCGGCCTGCAGACTGAAGGGTCCCAGGTACAATTCTGGCCAAGGGCACATGCCTGGGTTGTGGGCTTGATCCCCAGTAGGAGGTGTACAGGAGGCAGCCGATCAATGATTCTCTCTCATCATTGATGTTTCTATCTCTCTCTCCCTTTCTCTCTAAAATTAATAAAACGTATCTTTTTAAAAAGGATAAGAAATAAAATAATGTTAAATGGAGACATGCATATTACTGGTACTTACCTAAGCAGAAACCACAGTAGTTGTTTAGAATTCAGACCAGAAAAAAATTTTCATGAAGAATTATTTTATCACTGTCACTGTTTAGACTTGCAGGCTGATAGTGATAATAAACACAGGCCCCTTTTTAGATGGCTTCGTTGTTGTTTTTAAATTCCCAGTAGACAATGCATCCCTTACAAGCCCTGCACAAACGGGGTTGTTTCCATTGTCAGAGATGGAGACTGAGGGACAGGAGAGATGCGGGTGAGACTGCTATCCACAGCAGTGGGACTTCTTCCTCGTAAACAGAATTTCCTTTAGGTCTCTGCGCCTCGGGGAAGAGGGCCCAATTCAGGAGAATATACTGATTAATCTAAGACTTGGTGTTAATTCCGTTCCCTTGCCTGTGATTGGTTTAGCTGTGGGTATTTATTGAAGTTCTAGCCAAGGAGCCTAGAAGAAAAATCTGTTGTAAGGGCTTGCAAACCCATCAACGTGCCCCAAGCATTGCTTATAGCTAAGACTTATAAATAAATTACATACACACATGTGTATGTATGTGTGTGTATATATATGTATGTATGTGTACATGTACATATATATTGGAAACAAGATGTTACATACATATATAAATTTGTATATTAGAAAAATATAATACATATATACATATATATCATCTTATTTTCAATGCATCTGTATGCTTTCGAGATTAATAAAAATATTCACATAAAAGATGTACTAAATTCACAGTAGCTCTTTGTTTTTATGTACTTTTTAGTCAAAAGATACTAAAAGTATAAATACTACCAATACAGACAGGTTCATGACTTATCTTTATGTTTAAAAGGTTTCCTCTTAAGGGACAGCATTCTTTTGAACAGATAGCCATAGCGTCAGAATTTTCTACCAACCACTAGAGGGCAATGTAAACCAGCAAAAGGCCCAACCGCCCAGTTCACTGCCACAGCCCTGAGAACACCTAAGCCTGATTGATAACAACCACTTCGTCACAAGGGCCCATTTACTTAAAACAATTCAGGTCCCATTTTTTTTTTTTAAATACCTTTACTAATTCCCAAGAGAAATGTGTATATTCTCAAACTTAGACATTAAATGCTCAGAGTCTAAGGTCAGAGCGACTGGGTTTAAATCTCACCTCCATCTGTGACAGCAGTGTGACTTTGGGAAAGTGTTTCTACCTCTCTGTTTCTTTATTTGTAAAATGATAGTAATAATGTAGTTAGAACAGTACCCACCTAGCACAGAGTGAGTATGCTCCATTAAGTGTCAGCTCTAATTAAAGGTTAAGCATTCAGGCTCTGGAGTTACACTGCCCAGATTCAAATCCTGTCTCTACCAAGCTACTTTCTTTTAAATATATGTATATATACTGGCATTGATTTCAGAGAAAAGGGGGAGAGAAAGAATCATTGATTGGCTGCCTCCTGCATGCCCCCTACTGGGAATTGAGCCTGCAACCCGGGCATGTGCCCTTACCGGGAATTGAACCGTGACCTCCTGGTTCATTGACCTCCTGGTTCATTGGTTGATGCTCAACCATAGAACCACACCAGCTCGGCTTGATACTTTCTTTACCTCAGTGTCCTCACCTATTAAATGGGGCCAATAATATCAACCCTGTGGCAATGGCTTCCAGATTAAATGTTCTTAGCAGAGTCCCTGGCACATAGTAAAAATGTAATATATGTTATTGTTACTATTAATTTTAATATTCTTTTTATAACTACTAATGGCATCATTAGACGTGTAACAAAAACTTGGCACTGATATTTGTGCCATTTACTTTTTACCTGGAGGCCACTTGAGAAAACGGAGTGTGATTTCTGCTCACCGCTGTTAGATCTGAAGCGCTGCCTCTGCCAGAAACCAAAACAGAAAGCCTGTGCTTACCTGGAGCATTTTGCCTTTGTCAACAACACATACGATGCGTGCCCCCGTAGGACTTCCTTTCTCTGCCGAAAGAGATATTTTATTTGGATCCTTCCAGAGCTTTGAGTTTCTGCTCTCAGACTGTGCACAGGTGTTTTCCTTTGTTTATTTCTGGATGGGTTATGGAGCAACATGTCCGCTTTCTCCTCAAGCGGGTGCCTGCCTGGGTCTTACTTGTCAATGAGCATGGATGGCTTGGCATTGGCAGCCCAGTCTCTCTCCCCGCGCCCCCATCTCCACAGAGAACCTGTCTTTAAAAAAAAAATCATACTTCAAAATGAATTTTTTAAAGTCATCAGTCATTTTAAGTGTTTTATTATATCTGCCAAACGAGCTTAATGGGGCTGGGCTGTTGCTTAGCATTAATCTCTGTTAGGAAACATGCACACCCCAATTTTTTTATTTTATTTTAATGCTGGCAACAGAAAAATAAATTGACTTCATGAGTTTACCAGTAGTATCGGAGGACACATAGTTTGCCAAAATGGACCGAGAGGGCCACCTGCTTTGGCCGACCTATACCTTCCCACAGTTGCCAGCCAGACCAGTCCATTCCGGGCAGCAGACTGACTTCCCTGTTAGTTTTGCTCATCTCGCCTCTGAACTTCCTCTTCCACTGGACACCATCACTGCTCAAATCAACCCCAGAGTGGCCAGAGCTCCAGCGGTGAGGCCAGGGAAAGACAGAAAGGGGCTGGGTCGGACGGCCACAAGCCCTGGATGTCTTCCAGGAGACAACGTCCCCGTGTTAGCCAGGGAATCTATTTTTACCAGGTTACGAGTTCCAAAGACTTGTCCAACACGTCAGAACTTCTAGAGGTGGACAGTTGGTGTTCCAGTGTGGTCATGTCTGGCCTTTCAATGTGACAACTGAAGTACTTTGTAAAACCTGAAAACAGTGTAAGACATTAAAAAGACACACACATCCCCCCAACAAAGGAGGGATTTTCATGCACTGTAGAAACCATTCAGAGGCAGAACATCACATCCCAGTGAACATAATAGGGTCTTGCATCCCCCTCTCATTTGAACACAACTCTCATTGACTTAAAAGTGACATTTTCCAAACCGGCTGCAGGAATGATTTGTCCTCTGAACAAAGCCAGCCGCGTTTGTTCTCGTGGAATGGCTTCTCTTCTTTGTCTCCGGATAATTTGACACAGCATTCATTCATTCAAGTGCGACTCTCATTTGGAAAATTTCTCAATGAGACCATTTAAGAAATATTTTTTAATCTGGAGCTTTTAGGACTTTCTCTAAGGCTTCTTTCAGCCTTCAGCCTTGCCCCTGATTAGCTTAATAAAATGGGAAAAAAATTGATCTTTTGCAATAAATTATTTTTGCACAATAAATTTCAACTGAAAGTGATCCTTTCCCCCCTGAAAACTTAGTTTGGTTTATGCATGTGCTGTTTGTGTCTACCATACAGAGAGTAGGGACTTTCTAAATGCTTCAAGATCTTTTTTCCAGATAAAATGATAGGTTATCCGCCTTAAGACTTGGAAAGGAAAGGGAAGTCGCTTAAATGAATTCTGTGTCTTCCACTTGCCTTAGGCTATTTCAGGAGGAGTAACAAATCTCTCAAGTATTTAGAAACAGTGCTGTGGAAACCAGAGCTGCAGGTAACATTATTTTCTCTGCTGGGAAATGCGCCCTATCACCCTAACCAGCAAGGGCTGGTCTCCTTGCTCCCCACCTCCTCCAGTTTCCTGCGCTTCTTGGGCCCCCGAGGTCAGAATTCCCATAAATTTCAGTCTTTGCCATGTTCTCAGGGCAGAGGTGAGACGGGAAGAGGAGACCCCAAAGTCACATCTTCATTAACTCAAACAAAGTAGTCTTGCAGGGTTTACATTTTAAGCCTATGCCTCTTCTGGATGGTTCCCATGGCTCTTGAAATAAACAATGTGAGGAGAGAAATATTATGGTCTCTGTAGCATTTCATTCTGAAAAATCACTTGTGCAGGAGAGGTGAGCTAGTGGCGCATGCCGGCGAAGCTCCCTGACTTGGCTTTCGCCATCCCCTCTTCCCAACAACAAACCACCGGCTCACCAGTTACCACAATACCTGCGTGCACATAGGAAAGCCAAAATTAAAAGGTCTCTTTAACACTCAAGGTAAAATGGGACTAATCAGAAGGCAGTCTGGGTAGCTGTATAGTGTCTTGCCTTCAACTTCTGTTTTTAGCAAATGAATAGGGTTTAAAAGAATTATCAGTATTTAAAGGCCAAGCAGTTCTTTAACATATAAGCGACTGAGACAATCAATGAGATTGTTAAATATCAGAGAGGTTATATTACTACATCCTAAACATCCTAAATTCCCCCTTGAGTGAGAAGTGGATGATCACGTTCAGAAACACCTCATTTGATAAAGCTCATCGTTGCTAATCTCCTCCCGAGATTTTGCTCTTCCATGGAGCAAATTAACTGAGGATGAACAATGAGGAAAAAAAAAAAAACATAAGAAGCACAAACTCCATAAATTATTGCTGGTGAGACTGAAACACAGATCAGAAAAAAGAAAGTCTCCCTTTAGTCAGATCGAGATCAGAAGCAAAAGACATAGATATAAGCAGGAACTAGCCACTACAAAATAGAGGAACAGAAGCGGGAAGGTTTAGAGTGGGGCTAGGCTGCCCTCCTCCTACACCTTCCTTGGCAGGTAGAGCCTGGATTATGAGTCCCAATGTGTAGCCTCCCACGCTGACCCCATTCCCCCCGCCCCCTCCCAACACACACACATGCACACCAACTTTCTTCTTTATAAATAAGGTTTACACAAGGTCCTTGAGCTGAGTTGAAAGGAAAAAAGGTAATATGCATAGAAGTTAAGAAAGGCTATGCTTTAAAAATAATAGTAATGTCAACAATCACTTCTGGGATGCATCCTACAGCCGAATACTACCTGCATATAAGGTTATTCATTGTAGTATTGTTTGTAAGGAAATAATTGGAAACAACTCAAACATCCTTTACCTAGTGGACTGGCTAAATAAGCCTCCTCCCCACAATGGAATTATATATAACTGAAAAAAATTCTAAGTCTGAGGATACTCTGCAGGATATACTGGTGCTGAGCAATGTACAAAGTATGTCATTTCTGGTGTAAGGATGGAAAGGAGGTGGGAATTTATATTCATATTTACATGAAGTAGCTCTGGAAGCAAACCTAAATTAACGAGCTTGTTCTCTGAGGCAGGGTTTCATAGGGACAGAGATGGGTGCGTCTCAACAAATCAATTTATAAAATAACTTTTGTTTGTTCAACCATGTAAATGTATTATCTATTCAGAATTTTTTGTTTAAAATAATAATACAACTCAATAATAAAACAACCCAATTTTTTAAATGGGTAACAAGTTTGGACACATCACCAAAGTAAAGATACTACGCACATATGCTCAACATCATTCGCATTACAGAAATGCAGATTAAAACCAGAATGGCTCAGATTTAAAAATCTGATAATATCAAGTTCTAAGGAGGATGTGGAGCAAGCAACTGGAATTCAAAATGATGCAGCCACTTCGGAAGACAGAGCATCAGTTTCCTACATACATTTACCATATTATCCAGCAATCCCACTCCTACATTTTGAACCAAGAGAAATGGATACATATATTTCCCCCCACTCCCAAATAAAATTCCAACAAACTCGTACACAAATATTTGTAATAGTTTAATGATAGTCACCAAAAACTAGAAACAGGAAAAATGTCTGCCAACTAGTAGACAGACAAACAGTTATATTGTGGAATAACTACTTCACAATAAAAGGGATGGACGACTGATACATGCACCAACCTGAATACTTTTCCAGTGCATTCTGTTCAATGAAAGAAACCAGACTCAAAAGGCTGCATAATGTATGATTCCATTTATGTGACCTTGTGGAAAAGGTAATACGATAGAGACAGAAAACAGATCAGTGGCCAGGGGCTGTAGGTGGAGAAAGATTGTCTACAAAGAGATGCAAGTAAATTTTGGGGGGTAGTGAAACTGTGCTATATCTTGATTGGGTGGGGGTTAATATGGTATGTATTTGTTAAAATTCATGGAATCGTATAACTTAAAAGGGTGACTTTCGCTGTATGTAAATTATATCTCAACAAACCTGTCATTTAAAAAATTATAATAAATAGGAAGGAGATATGTTCGCACTTCTGTTTTAGAAAGACCACTCTGGTTGCTATGTGGTAAGAAGACTGGGTTGAGCACGAGTGAAAACCAGTTTTCAGCTATTACAATGGTCTTGGTCAGACATCTCCCCTAACCTCCAGGACCTGGTGGCGGTAGGAGGATGGAGAGAAGCAGGCCTATCAGAGACATTTTGGAGTGAGAATTGGAAGACTTGCTAATAGACTGGACGTGGGTCAGGAGAGACCAGAGTTATCAATGCACATTTTTGTATGCTATGTGTCTTAGTCCACCCAGGCTGCTATAACAAGAATACTGCCGATTGGGTGATTTAAACAATAAACATTCATTCCTCATGGTTCTGGAGGAGAGGAAGTCCAAGATCAAGGCACTGGGAGATTCAGTGTTTGGTGGGGGCCCAATTCCTTGTTCGTGGACAGTCATCTTCTTGCTGTGTCCTCACAGGGCAGAAGGGGCGAGGAGTTCTCTGCGGTCTCTTTTGAAAGGGGACAAATCCAAATCTTAAGGGCTCTACCCTCATGACCTAATCATCTCCCAAAGGCCCCACCTCTAACACCATCACATTGGGGATAAGGTTTCAACATATGAATTGGGGGCGGGGAGGGGGGCACAAATATTTAGACTATCCAACAGTTCTATGGCTAATTCTACCATGAATTACCTGCAGAATCTCCAGCAGAGTCTCTCAATGTATGTTAACACTGAAATTGTAATACACAAACTGGAGAACTGGAGATCAGGAATCGTTTTGTTGAACTGGCTGGTGTGGCCCCATTGGTTGGGTGTTGTCTCGTGCACCTAAAGGTTGCCAGTTTAATTCCTGGTCAGGGCACATACCCAGGTTGACGGGAAAAATAAAGAATCATTTTGGTGTTTGTCCAAGAAATTAGAGAACCAATCTAGTCTTTAAGGTCTTCTCATGTAAGAAGGGCCAGTCTAGAGGATGCTTCCCACCCCAGAGAGGCACCAGCAAAAAGATGAAACTCTGTTACTTGTATTTTCTGGTCAACAAAAAATTGCCTAACAAAGAAAGAGAAGGGAAATGACTGAAAACAATTCCATTTATTATTAATACTAACCATTACCGCCCTAATCGGTTTGGCTCAGTGGATAGAGCATTGCCTGCGGACTGAAAGGTCCCAGGTTCGATTCTGGTCAAGGGCATCCCCGGTGGGAGGTGTGCAGGAGGCAGCTGATTGCTGTTTCTCTCTCATCGATGTTTCTAACTCTCTATTCCTCTTCCTTTTTGTAAAAAGTCAATAAAATATATATATTTTTAAAAACTAACCATTATAATTTATTTGTATTATGCTTTTCTCTACAAAGTTGATTTCCTATGCTTGCATGTATATTTACTTTGGCTGATTATGGTGGGGGCTAAAAATATGACTACTTTTCTTCCCACCATCTAAGTTCTTCTAGATGGGCTAGTAATGAACAGAGACAGAGTAACAGGAGAAAAGCAAGTGTTTAATACATGCGCATGGGGAATTCACACAAACATGATATTCAAAAGACAGTGAGGCAACATTGGGAAATATGACATTTTGAACAAAGGAGAAAAGGCGGGGTACAAGGTATTAGATTTCAGAAGTAAGAATGAGCTGTGTACAGGTAGTTGAGAAAGAGTGGAACATACGTGGCAGGAAAAGTGTTGCTAGGTGACTCAGAAACAGTGGGACTCAGGATAGGTAGCTCACAGGCCCCTGCATGAAGCCCTCTTATTTACCAGACTTAATTCAAATCAGGCTAAGGTGAATCTCCTAGGATCTCCTTCCTGAAGCAGGTTTTTTTCTGTCTGAATCTTGAGCAGAGAAGGGAGGAGAGTCAAAGATTCTTTCTGAGTCTTTTGTTTCTAAATAAATTGCTTACAATCAGTATCCCCCAAAGGCAGCTTCAGGGTGGCAAAACTTCGGTTCCCCTCAGGATGGACTGACAAGTGACTACCTGTTAACCTAGCTTCCCATTAACATGCCGACTCCAACTGGATCTCACAGTCCAGAGCTGGGTGGTTGCCTTTGGGAACTTCAGTTCAGACTCATTTGGACAAAGTGGGTAAACCAGATCTTTTTTCATTTTTTTTGTCAATTACAGTTTACATTCAATATTATTTTATCTTAGAGGTCCGGTGCATGAATTCATGCACCAGTGGGGTCCTTCAGCCTGGCCTGTGGGATCGGGCCAAAACCAGATCTCCAACATCCCACATCGGGGTGGACCAGCTGGACCCCACCAGTGCACCCAGATTGCAAGAGGGTGCAGGCCAGGCCAAGGGACCCCACCGGTGCACAATTGGGGCCGGGGAGGGATGTAAGAGGTTGGCTAGCCGGGGAGGGACTGTGGGAGGGCTCCAGGGCGTGCCCGGCCCATCTTGCTCAGTCCCAATCAGCCAAACCCCAGCAGCAAGCTAATCTACCGGTTGGAGCATCTGCCCCCTGGTGGTCAGTGCATGTCATAGCTAGCGGTTGAGCAGCCTTAGCATATCATCAGCATATGATGCTTTGATTGGTTGAACGGCCAATCGGTCTACCAGACACTTAGCATATTAGGCTTTTATTATCTAGGATTAACTTCAGGTGTACAACATAGTAGTAAGACTTTTATATAATTTACAAAGTAATCCCCCTGAGAAGTCCAGTACCCACCTGGCATCATACATACCTATTACAATATTATATACTACTAGAGGCCCGGTGCACGAATTCGTGGACTGGTGGGGTCCAGCCGGCCTGCTCTGATGGGGGGCCATTGGGGTGGGCCAGCTGGGGCGGGGGACTGATCAGGGGAGGGGCTGGCCAGGGCAAGGCGCCACAGGCATTCTGGTCATTCTGCCATTCGGTCTATTTGCATATTACCCTTTTATTATATAGGCTGCTCCATATGCTGTACTTTACATCCCTGTGACTATTTTGTAACTACCAATTTGTAGTTCTTAATCCCTTGACCTTTTTCACCCATCCCCCTACCACCTTCCCATCTGGCAACCATCAGTTTGTTCTCTGTATCAAAGAGTATGTTTCTGTTTTGTTTGTTTATTTTTTAGATTCCACATATAAGTGAGGTCATATGGTATCTGTCTTTCTCTAACTTACTTCACTTATCATAATACCCCCAATGACCATGCTGTTGTCCCAAATGGTAAGTTTTCATTCCTTTTTATGCCTGAGTAATATTCCATTGTCTCACTTCTTCTTTATCCAATTGTCTATTGATGAGCACTTAGGTTGCTTCCATATCTTGGCTATTGTAAATAATGCTGCAATGGATATAGGAGTGCATATATATTTTTGAATTAGTGTTTTGAGTTTTTTCAGATATATTCCCAGAAGTGGAATTGCTGGGTCATACGGTAGTTTCATTTTTATTTTTTTAAAGAACTTCCACATTATTTTCTATAGTGGCTGCACCAATTTGTAATCCCACCTACAATACATGAGGGTTCCCTTTTCTCCACATCCTTGCCAACACTTGTTTGTTGATTTATTAATGATAGCCATTCTGACAGGTGAGAGATGATATCTCATTGTGGTTTTGATTTGCATTTCTCTGATGATTAGTGACATTGAGCATCTTTTCATATGTCTATTGGCCATCTGCATGTCCTCTTTGGAGAAATATCTATTTAGGTCCTCTGCCCATTTTTAAATTGGATTGTTTGTGTGTTTTTTTGGTGTTGAGTTATATAAGTTCTTCATAAATTTTTAATATTAATCCTTTACTGGGTGTATTATTGGCAAATATTTTCTCCCAATTAGTAAGTAGCCTTTGCGTTTTGTTATGATTTCCTTTGCTGTTCAAAAACTTATCAGTTTGATGAAGTCTCATTTATTTTTCTTCTGTTTCCCTTTTCCCAGGAGATACATCAGAAAAATATATTACTAAGAGCAATGTCAGAGAGTTTACTGCCTATGTTTTCTTCTGGGTGTTTTATAGTTTTGTGTCTTACATTTAAGTCTTTAATCAAGTTTGGATTTATTCTTGTATATGATGTAAGATGGTGGTCTAATTTCATTTATTTGCATGTATCTTGTCCAACATTCCAAACACCGTTTATTAAATAGACTATTTTACCCCATTGTATGTTCTTCCCTCCTTTGTCATGTAGATTGATTGAACATGTAGGCCTGGGTTTAATTCTGGGCTCTCTATTCTGTTCTATTGATCTATATGTCTGCTGCTTATATGCCAGTACCATTCCATTTTTATTACAAATGGCCTTATAGTATAGTTTAATATTAGGTAGTGTAATATCTCCAATTTTGTTCTTCTTTCTCAAATTGCAGTGGCTATTTTAGAATTATTTGTTCTAGTTCTGTGAAAAATGTCATTGGTGTTTTGATAGGCATTGCAACAAATGTATAGATTGCTTTGGGTTGTGAGGCCAACCAGATTTTGAAATGTCATGTGAAGTTCAACAGAAAATCCTTTCAGGTTTGTGCTAGTAAGAAAACGTCACAATAAAGGTGAAGACCATAACAAATGGTAGTAATAGATTTCAAACTTACAATGCAAAACCTCATATGTTATTTTTCATATACTAGTACACACACACATACATATATATACACAAATATATTCTGATCATAAAAATAATACACAAAGGCTGTAAAACCCTCCCCCAATTCACTTCCCAGATATCCACTGTTAGCTTTGGTTAGGTATTTATTCCTCTAGATTGTTTTCTACACAATATGTGTTTGAGAGTATTACTTATGTGAAGATAATTTAAAGTCAAGCCAAGATATAGACACTGATATTAATATTCTGTGCTGATTAGGAGGAGGAAATTATATAAGGGATATATCTAAATTTCTCTAAAGGATATGTCTAAATAATTTACTGACTTTTAAAGTATTAGAATTGTTTCCTTTGATGGTTATAGAAAATTCATGTAAAAGAGTAAAATAAAATTACAGAATCATCTGAGTCTATATAAAGATTCTTAGCAACAATATTTCAAAAAAAGCTAGTACATTTAATTTATGATCATGACAGGGTTCAGAACATGCTACTTCAAATTATGGCCCCTTAGCATACTGCATATTTTAAGCTGAAGGGATTTGAGAAACAGCAGCTGCAGGAAGGACTCTCTGACCTTTCCTTCTCTCTGAAAGGTCTTAAGACCCTTAGATAAGAAATGCTCTCCCTACACCCAGAGAAAAGGAGCGTTCTTGTCTTCAAAGATGGAGAGATACTAAGAGGAATCCGCACAAACAGGTCTTGCTAAGTTGCCCCCAGTTTACTACCCTTAGCTTATACACTTTTGTCTGATGACATTTTTCCATTACTTTTCACTCTTAATCAAACCTGGTATAAAAACACTCAGGTTTAACCATTTCTTGGGATGTTCACTTTCTCATGAAGGCTCACATAAAACTTACGTTAAATACATTTGTATATTTTTCTTTTCCAAATATGTCTTTTGTTACTGAGTTCTAACCAAGAACATAGAAGGGTAGGAGGAAAAGATTATTTTTTCCTCAATATTAGAAAATATTTTACTTTGATAGAAATACTTTCTAAATAATATAATAAATTATATGCCATCATGTATTTCACCATTCGAATTAAGTATTTGAATTTTTAAAATAGTGATTAATAACTAGAAGGTAAATAACATCAAGGTATCTTGTTTGTCTATTACCCAACCTTATTCCAGAAAGATTTTTTAAAAATTTAGCCCTGGCTGGTGTGGCTTAGTTGGTTGGGTGTCATCCCATACACTGAAAGGTCGCTGGTTCAATTCCCTGCCAGGGCTGAGCTCAATTCCCAGTAGGGGGTTGTGCTGGAGACAGCCAGTCACTGTTACCTTCTCACATAGATGTTATTTTCTCTTTCTCTCTCTTTGTCGTCCTATCCATCTCTCTCTCAAATCAATAAGAATCTTTTTTAAAAACCCACAACCTTTAACACAAATGTGTTTTATATCACCTTATGCACGATTTCATTTAGTCATAAAAATTTGGGGTAATAAAAAAATACCCAGATATGGTTTAAAAAGTCAGCTAATATTACAAACTTTATAATTTCAAATAGCATTGAAAACAAGCACAAAACAGCCCAGAATTAGATTCTCTAAAAGCAGAAGCAACTTCAATACCAGTTAGCTATTTCTTCCCTTATATTTAACTCCTTGTTTTCACTAATAGCCTTATATTGAGTAAACAGTGTTAGTCATCATCTACTCACTTCCTACTATCCAAGATAAGGACTTAATACTCTTTCACCACCCGTGTACACACACACACACACACACACACACACACACACACACACCCTAAAATAAAAGGCCAAAGTGAGAGGCAACAAGTGTTTATTTGAGATCTAAAAGAATAGTTATTCTGGAAGTACTGATTCAAGCAGAAACCCAAATTGTTTGCAGATAAGGAGGTTAAGACAAGTGGTATTTTTGAAAAAGAGGAGGGAAATAATTAAATGAATGGGAGGAAGGAATTTGTGTGTTAATACCCAAAGAAGGAATGTCTGTAGATGCAGACAAGCTAACATGGTGATCCTAATTCTAAAAAATGTCTTTAATTTTCAAACTGGTAGTCATAACAAACAGTTGCTTGGAATACAATGCTGTTTCAGGCCCAGTCCAATGGTTATTTTGTCCAATTTTAACATTCCATAGGTTTGAGGAATTAGACGTGCAAGGCAATTCCTCTGGAATGTCAGCTCTGACTCCATTTTAAGGTGGCTGTGTTTATGGTACTTATGTATTGACTTTAAAAATGAAATCACAAGGTCTTTAGGTAGCCAAAACGAGATTATTTGAGAATAACACAAGAATTGCAATTCAGAAACAGCAACTATTTTGAACCATAGGAAAGTCTGGGGAAACAAAGAGAAGGTCAGCTTTTATGAGGCTTAAGGAGGAAATGGGGAAGGGCTGTGTTGGGGTATTTTATTGGCTGTAAGCAGTCGGCAGCTTGTTGCTGGGTCAGAAGGAAATCTGCTTTCTTCCCGCTGGGGTCTTCACACCACAGTGAGTGATATGTGTGAGAGCCCTCCCTTCCTGGCTACCCATCTCCATTTTTTACTTAAGTTTCCTTTATTCATTTTCACAATGTATACGTCTCTATTGGTCCATTTTTCTGGAGAACCCAGACTAATACAGTGTATTTGATAATTTCTGCCTCTCTCTTTTGTTTCCTCTCTGAAATCCCTATTAATAAGATATTGAACCTCTTGAATTGCCCTCATTATATCTTTTCTCTCTTTTTCTAGCTTTTCGGTTTCACTTTTGAGGGATTCTTCACTTTTACTTTTCAACCCTTCTCTTGAATTTTAATTTTTTACTTAAATCAACGTATTTTAATTTCTAAATCTCTTTCTTGTCCTTTGGTTATACCACTGCTTCAGCATCCTGGGTTTTTTGTTTGTTTGTTTGTTGTTGTTGTTTTAAATATATTTTATTGATTTTTTTTACAGAGAGGAAGGGAGAGGGAGAGAGAGTTAGAAACATGAGCGAGAGAGAAACATCGATCAGCTGCCTCCTGCACACCCCCACTGGAGATATGCCCCCAACCAAGATACATGCCCTTGAGTCCGCAGGCCGACGCTCCATCCACTGAGCCAAACCGGCCAGGGCTCAGCATCCTGTTTTTATTTCACAGATGCAATATCATCACTTGTCTTTCTGAGGATATTAATAGTTTGTTCAAAGTTTTCTTGTGCTCTGGGCGCTGTCTTTGAATCTTCTGAGTTCCTGTTTGTTTGTCTGTTTGTTTTCTTGCTATTTTTTCATGTCAGAAGTTTCCTCAGAAGTCTGCCCCATCCTATTAAAAGTAAGGTGCTAAAAGGCTGATTGGAAGCTCTGACTACATGAATAGGGCTTGTTGACTGGTGAGTTTCACTGAGGAGTCATCAGCTGGAACAAGGACAGTTTGCTGGACAGCCCTAAATGTCAATAGGTCTTTTTTTCTTGCAACTTCTCCAAGAAATTGCCCAGTCTGCTGAGCGAAGGGTACAATACGCCTTTCTGCCAGCATTCTGGGGGCTGAGGGTGGGAAAGGCCAGGGCTGCCTTTGTTTCAGTCCCACCTTCAGTTGTGCTTGTCATGGTCCCTGAGCCCAGAGTCTCCTGGGCATACTTTCCCCATGGACCAAACCTCCCATCTCCTGCTGGGTTTGGAGGCATGAAATCACTGGACCTCAGGGAGTGAGGCAGAAGATCAAAGGGTCTAATTGCTTCCTACACAAACTCTCAACCAACTTTCCTGCGTGTATCTCACATCTTGTCTCTCCTTGGAAGGTACATGTAAAAGGAGTAATCTGAATGTCTAAAGGAAAACTGGATGCTTGAAAAGAATCAAAACAAAATTCCAAGTGAGGAAACAAAAGAGAAATGAAAAATTAGTTCTAATCGGGTAAAATACTTTTCAAAAAGCAGTTCGATATGCCTAGTAAAGTGACTACATGATTACCCACTGTGGTGTGTGTGTGTGTGGCGGCGGGGGCGGGGGGGGGCCTGCAGCCCCTGCCGATTTTTGTATACTGTGCTGTGAAGACAGAATGATTATGCCTGGCCCAGTTCTAAAACAGGAAGAATGAAGGTTTTAAATCACTGTTTTATTGAAGGGGAAATGCAGGCTGCACCAGAGGACTCAAAAAACCCAGGAAGTGAAGCATAGCCAACTGCTGCCTGGGGCTGTGGGGGGGCACTAGTCTGTACCTGGATCCAGACCAAGTCTGTTTCAAGTTTATTTGATTGACAACTTCACTTTGAAAAGAGTGTTTCACAGGACCTTTGGGAGCTGTCAAACTCTGCCCCAGGGCAGAAGATTAACGGCTCTGCAGACCAGCGGGGAGAAGCCTAGTAAATCAGAGGCCCCTTGTTTGTGGGGCTGTGGGCTTACAGGTGGCAATGTAGCAGGCTGTGCCCTTCTGCAGGCGCCTCAGGGACTTCACAGTTGATGGGTCAGACCTAGTCATGTGGATGGGGAGGAGCATCTTAATTCATTCTCCAAACTGCTGATTGAAAAATGGTCTTGAATGAGCCTACAAAAGAAACATTTTCTTGAATTATCTATCTTCTGGAAGGAGCCCCAAGAAGCTGGGAACAGTGGTGGCTTCTGGGGAGGGGAACAGACCTTTTGTGTCTTTTCACAAGGGGTGGTCAAGGGTAGCGGTTAAGAGCATGACCCTGGAAGCTTGGTCTGTCCTGCAGTGGTTGTGTGGGATTTCAGCCTTCAATGGTCTCAGCTTTGGAACAGGGATTTAATGAGGATTAGATGAGTTAATTATAAGGAAGCAGAACAGTGAATGTAGCAAGTGCTAAATAACTATTGGCTTTTATTATTACACCAGAGGCCCAGTGCACGAATTCGTGCACAGGTGGGGTCTGGCTGGCCTGCCCCAATCGGGGGGGGGGGGGGGCTGATTAGGGGTGGGGACAGCCAGGGGGAGGGGCCGAAGGCCATTGGCTGGCCAGCCCCTCCCACTGATTGAACTCCGGGTCGAATTCCTGGTCAAGGGGACATTTTGCATTTTATTATATAGGATGTATTTGCATGCATTACTTACTGAAAATTTAATTTTATGTTTTTGTAATTTAGAAATATTTTTATAAAGCAAATAATTATCCCATAATCTTTTTTTGGTTTTTATTTTTATAAAAGGTAGAGAAAATAGTATAACAAACCTCACATATCCATCACCTAGATTTAATAATATTAACTTATCTATATTTGCTTCTTTTTTCTTAATCATTTTAAACAAAATTACAGATCGTGACTTTTTTTTTACTCTTTTTAAAAACATCTTTATTGAGGTATAATTCACACACCATACATTCTACCTATTTAAAGCATACAATTCAGTGTTTTTTAGTATATTCACAGGTATATGAAACCATCACCACAATCAATTTAAAACATTTTCATCATCTTCAACAGAACCTTGAACCCTTTAGCTGTTGAGCTCACTTCCCCTCACACGCCCAGCCCTAGGCAATCACTAACCTAGTTTATGTCTTTATTATACATTTGCCTATTCTGGACATTTCATATAAGTGGAATCATACTATATGGCCTTGGTGACTGGTTTCTTTCATTTAGCATAATATTTTCAAGGTTCATCCATGTTGTGGCAAGAGTTTACACTTTATGTTTGAATAATATCTCATTGCTTATATATACCACATTTTTATTTTTCCTTCATCAGTTGATGGATATTTGGGTTGTTTCCATTTTTTTACCACTATGAATATTTTACCCCTAATTTTTTCTATTCACCTCTAAAAGATAAGGACACTTGCCCACAAATTAGCAGTCCATCCAAATTAGCAATCCATCTAATAACCCAATCAAAATACAAATTTCTCCAATTTCCTAAAAATGTCTTTTGTGTTTTATTTTTTCAAGTTAGAATCCAATCAATGGCTTTTATGTCTATTGGGTTTCTTTTAGGTAGAAGCATGCTATTCCTTCCCCTTTTTTTCTGACATCCAATGGCAGCCTAAGAGAAGACAGCAGATGGGGCTTACAATAGCCTCAATTCTAGTTAGGTTCATTCATTCTTTTTGTTGTGAGTTTGAATCTCAATCCACAAAATAAGTATAACTGTCTTTTTTATACAGAACACTTTGAGCCCTGCCCTTATCTACTAAATGGTGGAAACTTCATCATGATCAGTTTCATCTTTCCCCAGGGTGGTGTCCAAGTTCCTGGGTGTTTACAGAGTGTGGACTGGTGTAGAAGGATAGGTCTCCATGGAATCCAATGAAACATCCTGATTGCCTGCCTTCTGTCTACTCAGCCCATACAGATCAAGTGCTATTGATCAGTTTCCCTTGAGGCTGGAACAAGAGCTCCTTCAGTCATCTGTATGTTTGGTCTTGTCTGTCATATTCTTGATCACACAGCAGACATTCTGTGGCTCCAGTTCTCAGCAGTACAGTTAGGCATTTCATGAGTCTGATTTAGGTCTGACTGTGTAGACCTTTGCAGGCCTCCAGCCATAGGTGGCTACTGAAAGCTTAATTAAAATATGGCTAAGCCAAATTGGGGTGTGCTGTACATACCAGGTTTCAAAGACAGTATAATAAGGCAAAATATCTCATTAATAATGTTTATACTGATTACTTGTTGAAATGCTAATATTTGGATATATTGGGTTAAATGACATATTTTCATAAAATTTATCTCACCTGTTTCTTTTTATTTTCTTTAATGTGGCTACTTACTAGAACATGGAAAATTATACATGTGGCTCAAATTCTATTTCTGTTGGACAGTATGCTGGTCTAGACTTTCCACAGGGCCGTTTCTTCCCTGCTCTTCCATGCCACATTGACACGGGGGGAATTCTGGTGTTGCTTCAACTCCACAAGCTCTGCTCTGGAATGGGGTTCAGCAGAGTGGGAGGTACCACTGAGGCTCCTGTCTCAGGAACGCACACCTGTGTCTCACTGGTTTTTTTCCCCTCAATTACCCTTTCTCCTCCCAATTAGACCATATTTAGTCAGGACATGGATAAAATAGCTTTTCAGCGATCTTCTCAATCTGTTGTTCATATCCAACCTGAGCTTTTGAAAGTCAAAAGCTAAGAATTGCCCTAGTCGGTTTGGCTCAGTGGATAGAGCATTGGCCTGCGTGAAGGGTCCCAGGTTTGATTCCGGCCAAGGGCACATGCCCAGGTTGTGGGCTATATTCTCAGTAGGGAGCATGCAGGAGGCAGCCAATCAATCATCTCTCATTGTTGATGTTTCTCTCTCTCCCTCTCCCTTTCTCTCTGAAATCAATAAAATATATATATATATATATTTTTTAAAAAGCTAAGAATTTGACTCTGGTTCTATTGTGTTAATCTTATCATAAGGCAGTCTATGCATAGAACCCCCTACCTGCTTCTGGAATGAAGATATGATGAAAAAGTGGAAAATACTGAAAATGAATACTGCATCAGTTAATATACCAAAACATCATCCATCATTCCAGAAACAGGTGCTGTGCAATGATTCTGTGACAAATGCTGTGTTAGAAGCTGGGAATGCCATAGTGAATGGGACCCACATCCTACCATCAAGGAATACAGGTCTGATGGGTGGTTTGCGTATGTAAATCCATAGGTGCAATGAAAGGTCAGAGCTGCTGCAGGTGAAATCTGTTCAGGACACAATGGAACCTAAGGAAAGGGCTAGACTGCTGTGCGCAGAGCAACCAGGAAATGCAAGTCAAAGTGCTTCAGAAACTGCAAAGAACTATGGAAACCAAACACTTCATTATGCACTGTTTTAGTGCCTCAGGGAAGTCACTTACTGAGCCTTAATTTCCTCAGCTGAAAATAATATGGATGGCTTTGACTGGTTCTCTCTACTGTTGTGAAGAAGCAATTCATAAACAAATACACCGAACTGTTAGCCTGGGTGGCATTGACTGGTGGGATTATGAGTGACTACTATTTTGTTCTCTATTGCCCAATTTTTATATAATGAACAAGTATTACTTTCATAATCAGTTAAAAAAGAGAGAACAATTTTATTTTAAATTTTGCCTTTGCTGCCAAACTCCTTGAACTAGTGGTCCATTCTGGCTCCCTCCACTTCCTCCCCATGCACTGAATCCAACCATTGTAATCTGGCTTCCACCCCCTCATCCAAAGGTCTCCCGTGGCCTCCCACTTTCCAAGCCAATGACCTCTTTCAATCCTCATCCAATTTGACTTCTCCATAGCATTGACACAGCTCCTTAAACTTTCTGAAAAGCACTGTTTAAGTTAATGTACCTATACTACAAAATAAAAAACCATCAGCTACAATGTCATGATCATAACACGACCAAGGCCATTTTGGACTATTTCCTGCTAGTTTTTTTTTTTCCCTCCTGCTAGTTTTTGTGTGTGTGTGTGTGTGTGCGTGTTTTTTAACTTAAGCATATTTTAACATTATCACAGTTTGAATGTATACCCAATTTTGAATTCACACCTCCTTCTTGAAACTCTCCTTATTTCCACAAAACAATCCTTTCCTGGCTTTTCCACAATTCACCCATCTCTCAAACTTGCACACAAATGTGCAAGTGGTTGAGCGTCGACTTATACAGCAGACCTTTTAGCATTTCTTGCATTGCTGGTTTGGTGGTAATAAACTCTCTTAGCCCTTTTTTGACTGTGAAGCTCCTGATTCCACCTTCAATTTTGAATGATAGCCTTGCTGGGTATAGTATTCTTGGATTCAGTCCCTTGCTTTGCATCATTTTGTGTATTTCATTCCATTCCCTTCTGGCCTGGTGTGTTTCTGTTGAGAAATCAGTTGATATTCTAATAGGAGATCCCTTGTAGGTAACTTTCTGTCTCTCTCTGGCAGCCTTTAAGATTCTTACTTTGTTTTTGGTGTTTGCCAATTTAATTATGATGTGTCTTGGTGTCGGTCTTTTGGGGTTCAACTTGTTTGGGACTCTATGTACTTCTTAGACTTGTGTAGTTTTTTTCTTGCCAATATCAGGGAAGTTTTCTGTCATTATTTCTTTGAACAGGTTTTCTATTCCTTGCTTCTCTTCCTCTTCTTCTGGTATCCCTATTATTTGAATATTGTTTCATTTTGTGTTGTCCCAAAGCTCCCTTAGGCTCTCCTATTGCTTTTTAAGTCTTCTTTCCAGTTGCTACTGTGTTTGTGTGTTTTTTTTCCTACCTTATCTTCTAACTCACTGATGCGGTCCTCAGCCTCTTCTAGTCTACTGTTTAAGCCTTCCAATGTGTTCTTTATTGCAGCTATGTCGTTCTTCATCTCCTCTTGGTTTCTTTTCATGTTGGTGACATTCTCATTCAGCTCCTTATAGTTCTTGTTGAGTTGTGTGTATTTGTCATTGAGTTGTGTATATTTGTCATCCAGCCATTTAAACATCCTTATAACCATTACTCTAAATTCTTTCTCTGATATGCTGCTAGCCTCAATTTCATTTAACTCCCTTTCTGCTGATTCCTCTTTTTCTTTCCTTTGGGGATTGCTTTTTTGTCTTCCCATGTTTTGCTGTAATGTTTTAATTGTAGGTCCGATTGGTTTGATACTCAGGTTCTTTTGGGTATGGTGCTACTGGTGTGATCGTTCAGGTTTCCTGGGCTTGGTAATCTAGTGTACCTCCCTACTTGAGCTATTTGAGTTTTCTTGATGCAGGCATGTGAGCTGGAAAGGTACAACTGCGCTGTCTAGAAGTCAGCAGCTGTGGAGGGGAGTGTCCCAATTTTTGCTCTCTTGCGCCCTTGATTGAAATCACGCATGTCCAGCAGGGACTCACAGTGGCACTCAGGAATCGTCTGTTGGGGTGATGGGTCTCAGGAGGCCTGCATTCTGGAAAGGCTTGACTGTGGTATCCAGAGTTCTATAGTTGTAGGGTGGGCAGACTCAGCTTTTGCTGCTGCACCTGTGGTGGATATGCGCACGCTCCCAGTGGAGGCTCACAGGGGCACCCGCGGTAAGTTTGCCAGCGAGGGGCAGGGCGCTGAAGTACTCTGAAGGGCCCTGGCACTGAAGCCATGTAATTGAGGTGTCTGTGTGCAGGTATCCAGGATGAGTGAATTCAGAATTTCTACTGCCAGGAGGAGTGCATCTCTGTTTGTCTAAGATCACACCCAACCAGGACTCACAATAGCTCCCACAAGCACCCTGTGGATAGATGGGCTCAGGATGCCTGCCTGTTGGAAGTGTGCACAAGGACTGGTGGTGCGTTTGGCGTAGACCTCTAACGCACTTTTAGGGGCCCTGGCGCTGAAGTTACATAGCTAGGGTGTCTGCGGGCAGTTATTCAGGCAGAGGAAATTCAGAATTTCTACCGCGGGGCAGCGTGCCCTTGTCTGTACAGAATCACACCCAGCCGGGGCTCCCCATGGCTCCCAGGCGCTGCCTGCCAAGTGGTGTGCCCTGGATGCCTGCGCAGCTGGTGTCTGGAGTTTTGCCGCTGGGGAGGGGGAAGATGCACTTACTGCTGCAGGAGCAGTGCATCTTTGGAGGCGGAGGTCCCAGGGTCCGCGGGTCTGCAGCTGGGGTAGCAGGATTTTGGTTGGAGTGGCTGCTGGGTTGCAGGCAGTGTCAAAGTCCTGTCTGGGTGGTGGGGCTGATGAGTTCCTTGAAAAGGCCGCCATCCCCTTCAAGATGGCGTGGCCTCTGTGCCCGAGTCCTGTAATCCAGGGAGTGCCCACAGTGGTAGTAGTCTCTCCTTGTCCAAGAGAGCCTGTCTGCCAGCCCCTGATGCTCCTGTGAGATTTAACTGTCTCTTACTCACTCACACACACACCACACACATCCACACTCTCCTTTCATACCCTCATTTACTCACTTCCTCTCCCTCACCTCTGTCCTGCCAGCAGCCATCTTTCCAAAATCTGAGCGTTGACTTATGAACCAAGAGGTCATAGTTCGATCCCTGGTCAGGGCACATGCCTGGGCTGTGGGCTCAATCCCCAGTGTGGGTCATCCAGAAGGCAGCCCATCAATGATTCTCTCTCATCATTGATGTTTCTATCTCTCTCTCTCCCTCTCCTTTCTTCTTGGAAATCAATAGAAATGTGTATTTTTTTAAATTCAGATGTCCGGACCCCACTCTGCCCCCTCACAAAGATCCTATTGCGTTAGAGTTGGTTTCCACTTGAGAGCCTACATTTCCTGATTTCTGTAGTATGTAGTCCAAAGACACTCCTGAGAAACACTATTGTTGACATATCCTTCCATTGCAACCAGCTAACCAACCAACTAAAAGCCAAAAGCAACCTAGAAAACCTATACTAACATTTCCTAATCATCAGCTTCTCTAGGAATGAGGTCTGAGTGTCTGTATTTAGATATTTTTAATCTCTCCCAATGATCTGATGAATCACTGCCTCAGCGATGAACACACTTTTCTACCTGCATTCCCTGAACACATGGCTCACTTTCAAGTCTCAGAGTCTTTGTGCTGTCCATTCGCCTGGATTTTCATTCCTCCTCATGTTCCTTCTTGAAGCCCAGCACAAAGGTGGCCTCCTCAATTAAACTTCACAGACATTGCTCTTCTAGCTCCTCCATCTTCCTTTCTAACTCACAGATTAGAATTAGTTGATTAAATGTTTTTGTCTTTAGGCTGGGCAATGAGCTACTAGAGAGCAAGAGTAGTGGATGTATTAGTTACCTATTCCTGAGTAATAAATTATCCCAAAATGTATTGGCTTAAAAAAATAAACTTATTTATTTCATAGCTTTTTTAGTTCAGGAATTTAGAAGCAGCTTAGCTGGGTAGTTGAGGCTCAAGTCTCTCATGAAGTTGCAGTCAAGGTGTAGGTCAGGGCGGCAGTCAACTGAAGGCTTGACTGGGGCTGGAACATTCACTTTAAACATGGCACACTCAAGTGGCTAGCAAGCTGGCAGCAGCTGTTGGCAGAAGGCCTTAATTCCTTTTCAGGTGGACATCTCATAGGGCTGCTTCAGCATCCTCACTGTATGGTGGCTGGCTTCCTTCAGCACAGGCAGTTCAAGAGAGAGCAAGAGGAAGGCTGCAGTGTCTTTTATGACTTAGCCTTGAAGCTTTCACATCATCACTTCTGCAGGATTCAATTGGTCATATAGGTCAGCCATGATACAGTGTAAGAGCAGATTATGCAAAGATGTAAGTACCAGAAGCAGGCTTCATCTGGGGTCATCTTTGAGGCTGGCAACCACAGTGAATATTTGCTTTGTTTTTTGTCTATTCACTGACCCTTTCTTTGTGTGGAGAACACCTTCTTCATCTGAGGGGGAGGTGCGTAACCTAGGCCTGGCCAATTGAAATACTCCACACCCATGGCTAAAGTGGTCAAAGGGATATGTGATCAACTAGGGCCAATTAGAATCTTCCTTGATTTTTGATATATGGATTCCAAGGGAGAGAGGGTCTCTATTCCTTGCTATTTCGAGCTCTGAGAATGATCTAAGTGCAGCTTCTTACAGCCATTTTTCAGGTCATATTGGAGGAAGCTATCTTTAGTAAGAGAAAATGAGGCCGGCATACAAAGGGAGGAAGTGAAGAGCAGAAATGGAAAAAGAGAAGGGGATCTTGATGAAATACTTTGAGCACATGATCCAGCCATGCCTGAAATCTACATCAGACTTTTCAGTTACATGAGTCAATAACTTTCCTTTTTTTGTTTGAGTTGCATTCCTATCACCTGCAACCAAAACAGCTCTAGCAAATCAACAGAATCTTATTCTTCTTGAATTTCCAACACTGGGTTCAATTCCTAGTCCTAGTACTCAATTCAGGTTTGATGAATACATTAATTAATCATTATGTTTTTACATAAAAACATCTGATATATGCACACATTGGAGTTTTGGGGTGTGTGTGTGTGTGTGTGTGTGTGTGTGTGTGTGTGTTTAAAGAATTGGCGATTTGCCAAGTAGGTAACAGTTACAAGAACAATCCTAGAACCTTGTAAAGTTTGGTGATCCCCGTAGAGTCATTGTATTAGTCTGCTGCGCTCAAGGTCAGTTTCCAGCAGTTCTGTGTGATGTGGTTGAGTGAACGGTTCGCCAGAATCCTGAGTACACACAGAGCTACGTGAAGAAGGGAGGACTGCTGGAGATGGGCGCCACGTTGCCTAGGTCACAGGGAAACAGAAAGGACCCTGAGTGGACCTCTAAGCACTTGCTTTATACAATATGTGGGTAAAATTATGTTTCAGGGATGAAAGTGAGGAAATGGGTAAAGAACATCCATAGAATGTTGCCTGTGGGTTGGTGGTTTCTTGACCCTCTAAGAACCATGCCCAGAGAGGAACATGCCAAAGAAAGACACAAGATCAGATGTATAGCAATAGTTCACCAAATTACTGTGCTAGTAATCAGATTCTCCCACTCTTGCCCCAGCTGAGGGATTAAAGGAACAGAGGGAAATATGGTTTCATGAAGGAATGTTTTGCTGTGGCTTAGATCAGTCAGCCACCTCACACATGTGAACAATTGTTCTTACATAGGAAGATAGAAGGAGATATAAGAGGAAGGAAGTCAAGTATGGAAAAGAGAGAAGCAGCTTGGCTGCTGCTTGCATTTCTCTTTAAAGTCTTCTGATGCTCGGCAGCTTTGTTGCATCTAGGAAAACTGCTATACACACCATCAACCAAGTGACAGGTCTTTATATTTTTAATTCATCACAGAAGC
The DNA here is from genome assembly GCA_026230045.1 of Corynorhinus townsendii. NCBI lineage: Eukaryota > Metazoa > Chordata > Mammalia > Chiroptera > Vespertilionidae > Corynorhinus > Corynorhinus townsendii. Next base: position 57,983,718 of record JAPDVU010000005.1, on the reverse strand, counting down.
CCTGGTGCCCAAATGATGCCTGACAGAAAAAAATCTCTGGTTGGTAAGGGCCTTTTCTCAAGCCAAGGAAAACCTCAGCATTCCTTAGTTTTCCCCTGGGCTCTTATAGCACATTCAGTTTTCTTTAACTCTATAAACTCCCATGGCTCCTGTCACATACCGACTTTAGAGAGAGGAGACACTGGCGTCTGTGATAGTCAGAACCTGGATTCTGGAGTCAGACTGCCTGGGTTCAAGTCACTGCTTCCCCATTTACTCGATCCAGATGATCTAGGACAAGTCACACTTTGTTCCTCGTTTCCTCATCAGTAAATAGGCAATAGCATCTCTTTATACAGTTGTGGCAAGTATTAAATGAAGAGAAGGGGGGGGGGGGGGCGGGAGCTTAGAGCAGTGCCTGACACACAGTAAGCCCTATTTAATTTGGATAATGTCATTACATAGACAAAACCCCATTTCACTATGAATCTTCCTTGACTCTTTGTCATTGTATGTAGATGTGTGTGTTTTTCCTATTTCCATGTGGCCCTCAATCTTTTTTTTTTTCCATTTAATACATCTCATCATAACTATTTGTGGGCCAAATGTTGTTAACAGGCTTAACCCAGTTTGATAGTACACGACTGTCAGTGTCTTGGGGCCTCTGCCAATTTGTGTCCTTAGAGCCTGGGCCTTTTCAAGTGCAAACACAGATCAGCAAATAAGCATGAGTCAGGCAAGTCATCCATGAATTCCAGACTCCCAACTAGAACCTTCATGAAATGTTCACATGAGAAGGACACCATGCTTTCAGCCAAGCACCCCACTGAACCAGGTTACAGAATCCTTCAGTAAATCCTGGAGGGCACAGGGCTAAACCAACACCCAGGCCTAGAGCACTGTCCTGAGCTCCCCCAAAACATATGCCCCATTTGTTTAAGGGTGAGGTGCCTGTGTGGTACCCATTCCTCAAAAATCATGTGTTTCACCAATGAGAAGTTATTTCTAACACCTCGTATGCCAAAAAATAAACCCTCTCGTGGAGCTGCAGAAACAAGTAGTTGATGAAGCTGTAGGAGGCACAGATTCCAAGTCCAAGGTCCCAATTAGGCCCCTTCAGTTCTCATCAACCAGCCCCTGGAGTGTGTACTTCCCACTAGAGCTTCAGAGTTGATTAACAACGCCTAGGGTGAATGCTAAAGCTAACTTCTAAAGCACACACGTATATCTTGCTCTCTAAGCTGAAGTATTTAAGTTACGACAATAATCACCCAAGGTGAGTGGAATCCTCAGCCCGTAACTTGATGTTGTTTAGGTGACAGTGTACCTATGACTCCAGTGTGTGGAGATATTCATAGGTTCCTCATCAAAAATGAATAATTAAAATAGCATCGACTGCCCTAGCTGGTTTGGCTCAGTGGATTAAATGCCAGACTGTGAACTGAATGGTCCCAGGTTCGATTCCACTCAAGGGCACATGCCTGGGTTGTGGGCTCAATCCCCATTAGGGGACCTGCAGGAGGCAGCCTATCCATGATTCTCTCTCATCATGGATCTTTCTATCTCTCTCTCCCTCTTCCTTCCTCTCTGAAATCAATAAAAAAATATATTTTAAAAAATAAAAATAAAATAGCATCGACTGATAAAATGCTTCCTCTGCAAGGAAGCTCTTGATTTTACAGCCGCCGTAAAAGGTGATCTCAGACGTGGGTGGGTTGGAAGTGCTTCTGCAAGCGACTTGGCACATCAGAGCACTTTAACACCAGGGTTATCAGGGGAGACAGTCCTCAGAGAAATAGAGTTTTGATGGAGCAAGTGGAAATTTGGAACCTAAATATCAATGTATATACACAGATCTTTTCCACTTTCGCTGTCTGTAGAGAACAACTTTGGTTTATGGTATAACAGCCGTGCAGCAGACACGGTAGGACAGGGTTCACTGGTGTGTTTATTTAGAACACACGTCATCCCCTTGTTTTTGAAATTAAACTAAAAGTAGGTCACAGTAGGCAAAACATTAAAAGGAAATATAGACATTTGTTTTTAGTGTGCTTGATGGTACGTAAGTGTGGCTCCAGTCAATTGCACAGAGGGCAGCAGGATAAAGAAGAGGAGGCAGAAGGAAAGAAAGATGAAGACGGGCAATTGCCAAAGATGGGCTTTATCTAGTTTGAAACCTGAACTGAAGTTTTTTTGGGTTTTTGTTGTGCTGTTAGGGGAAATGAAGGAACCCTATGATTATTGAGGTGTAGTGTTCACTGGGGTGTAAGCATGAAACTATTTAACTGTTCCCAGCCTCTGGCAGGGGAGGGATATCTGGGCATTGGGCTCCTTTAATATCTTTTTTAAAAATATTTTTTTATTCATTTCAGAGATGAAGGGAGGAGAGATAGAAACATCAATGATGAGAGAGAATCATTGATCCACTGCCTCTTGCATGCCCTACATAGTGGGTCAAGCCCGCTACCTGATGGGGAATCGAACCATGACCTCCTGGTTCATAGGTCAATGCTCAACCACTGAGCCACATGGGCTCCCTTAATATCTTAATGATGTCTCCATCCAGTTCCATAACTTTCCAATCTATATGCTCAGTCCTATTTTTAAATTTCAGTCTCAAAAACAAAACAACACTGAACTTTGATGTCTATCTGGTGGGAGTGTGGGATGTGTCTGCTCTCACACGCCCATCTTCTCCCTGTTTCCCAGGGAGGACCACCCTAGCTTTGGAGGATGGAATGAGAAAGAGCATCTCCTTACTTGATTCCTGTATACAGGGGAGCAGTGGGTGCTGCCACCAAGGTTGCTGCTGCCTCTCTAACACCATGTCTCTGGGTCATGTGTCCTGAGGCACACAGTCTCTTGCCTTCTAGCTCAGGCTCAGCCTCTTCTCTCTCTCAGCCCAGGCCTCCACAGACTCACGCGATCCTCTTGTCCAACACCCTGCTGGATGTGGTATCAGCAAGATCTAGCTCAGTCACTGCTTCCCACCACTGACAGGAAATTCTGTCCTTGCAGTGGGAATGCAATCTGGAGCCTCATTAAGAGTGAGTCAGAGCACTTTGTAGGAGACAAGGGGAACAACAGAAAACCATCCATCATTAACTCAAAAGGAATTCACCTTTCCTGGAAGTAAAGCTGTTGCAGGCTGAGGCGGGGAGTAGATAGAGCCAGCTTCTGATTCATCTCCTAATTTCAAACATTAATTTAATGCCCAGTGCACAAATGGAGAATACAACAGATGCTTTCACTGGGGTAAGGAGATACCCCATTTGAGTTTAGCCAATAGGTAGAGAAGGGATCATGATCCCACTTATGCCACAGCTTCGCTTTCACACTTGATGTGGAGACTGACACCTCCGTGCTCCCTACACCCACCTTTCCAGTGCCCACAATCTCTCCCTGATACTGCCCTGGCCTGAGGTCATACTCCTGAGGAAACATCTTTCTCCCTTGAAGTAATCAGTTTTGATTCACTCTTTTTTTGTTAATCCTCATTAGAGGATATTTTTCCATTGATTTTTAAGAAGAGTGGAAGAGAGAGGGAAAGACAGAGAGAAACACATAGATTTGTTGCCTCCTACACGAGCCCTGACCAGGCCCAAGCTGGGGAGGAGCCTGCAACCAAGGTACATGCCCTTGACCAGAATCAAACCCGGAACCCTTTGGTCCACAGGCCGATGTTCTATCTGCTGAGCCAAACCGGCTAGGGCTTGATGCATTCTTCTCGAAGCCTGATCCAAACACCTCTTTTGTGTTCTCATACTTACTAAACTTAATCAGTCAGCTCCTTTCTCCCAGCTCCCATATTTTCTGTATCCCTTTGGGAGTCAGAAACAACTCTAGGACTCATGTCAACATACTATTTTAAAAAATATTTTCAAACCTAAACAAAAGTGGAAAGAATAGTATGATAAACTGCATATATTCACCCAACTCAATAATTAGCAGCTCATGACCAATTTTTATCCTCACCTAGTCTCCCCCCTGGACTATGTATCTAAAATATTTGAACTCTTTTTGTTGTTTTAAACACAACTGCGATATCATTAACACACCTAAAAATAAAGAACAATTCTTTTTTTTAAATATATTTTATTGATTTTTTACAGAGAGGAAGGGAGAGGGATAGAGAGTTAGAAACATTGATGAGAGAGAAACATCCATCACCTGCCTCCTGCACACCCCCTACTGGGAATGTGCCTGCAACCCAGGTACATGCCCTTGACCAGAATTGATCCCGGGACCCTTTAGTCCGCATGCTGATGCTCTATCCACTGAGCAAAACCAGTTTCGGCTTTTAAAAAATATATATATATATATTTTATTGATTGAGCCTGCAACCTGGGCATATGCCCTGACCGGGAATCAAACCATGATCTCCTCCTGGTTCATAGGTCGATGCTCAGCCACTGAGCCATGCCAGATCGGGCAAGAACAATTCTTAATTATTACTGAATATCCAGTCTGTATTCAGATTTCTGCAATGGCTTTATAAATTGGGATCCTAACAAGATTTATCTGTTGTATTTGATTGGAACATTTCTTGCATGAATCAGATTACACTAGGTTATACTGTAGCAGCAGACAACTTGAAAATCACAGTGGCTTAACAACAGCTGGGGTTTAATTTCTGCTCATATGAATTTCCATTGTGAGTCAGCCCCACAGACTCTTCACTCCTGGCCATGGACTGAAGCAACAGTCCGTGTTTGGGATGCACCCACTTCCTGGCAGATGGTAATAAGGAATGGTTGAAATGTACAATGACTTTTAAAACTTCTGCTCAGAAGTAGCAACCATCACATATGCTCACATTTCACTGGTCAAAGCAAATCTCATTGCTAAAGCTGATGTCAGTGGGGAAAAGGGAAGTATAATTTTCCCACAGGAGAGGGCAGCAAATATTGAGAATCTATCATACCTCTTGATCTATAGGTTCCTCACCTCATCTTTACCCATCTTCCCCAATTTAGTTGAAGAAATTGGGTAATTTGAGCTGTAGAATTGTCTGTATTCTGAATTTTGCTAATTGCATCCCCGTGGTGCACTTATTTAACATGTTCCCTGTCACCTCTACTTCTTCTAAACCTGTAGTTAAATATAGAGGCATTATCAGATTCAGGTTCAAATTTTTGGCAAGGATACTTCCTAGGTGGTCATATTATATTATTTTAGTTAATCTTCTGCTCTATAACAAATCATCCCAAACCTTGGTGGCTTAAAACAATAGTAATCATGTATTATCTTATGGTGTCTCTGGGCCAGGAATTCAGACAGGGCACAGAGGGATGATTTGTCTGTACTTTATGATTTCTGGGGTCTTAGAAGGAAAACCTAGAGGCTGGAGAACTGAAGTCATCTGAAGGCTTGACTGAAGCTGAAGGTTCCTTGGTTAGCAAGTTGGCATTGGTAAGTTGCTTCTTTTCAAACTAGGCCTGTCCACAGGACTACTTGAGCATCCTCACAGCATGGTGCCTGACTTCCCCCGGAGTGATTAATCCAAAAGACCAGTGCTGGAGCAGCAATGTCTGCTATGACCTAGCTTGTGAACTCACACATTGACACTTCTATTGGTCACAAAATCAGCCTTTATTCAGTGTGGCAAGTCTCCACAAAGCCCTAAATGCCAAGAGAGGAGTTTCATTGGGGGCCATCTTGGAGGCTGGCTACCATATTATCAAGTAGCTTTTGAAGTTAAAAAAGGCAAGTAGAGATTATCTATACCATGTAGTGTGGGATAATAGTTGTCAGCATTTGAGATGTCATGGTCCAGTAAAATTTCAGTGGGGAAAAAATAAGAACTAATTGGAACTACTAGATCCTTATTTTGTCATGCAAAGTCATTAAAAAAAAAAAGCCACCTGTTGCCCTAGCCAGTTTGGCTCACTGGATAGAGTGTTAGCCTGTGGACTGAAGGGTCCTGGGTTTGATTCTGATCAAAGGCACATACCCAGGTTGCGGGCTCAATTCCCAGTAGGGAGCGTGCAGAAGGCAGCTGATCAATGATTCTCTCTCATCATTGATGTTTCTATCTCTCTCTCCCTCTCCCTTCCTCTCTGAAATCAATAAATATATATTTTTAAAAACCCACCTGTTAATTCTACTACTATTATTATTTCACTTCTTTTTTATTTTTTGAGAAACATCAATGGGCTGCCTCTCGTATGCTCCTCAACCAGGGATCAAACCCGAAACCTAGATATGTGCCCTGACTGGGAATTGAACCACCAACCTTTTGGTACATGGAACAACACTTCAACCAACTGAAGAACAACCTGTTAATTCTACTATCATTATTGTTTCACTTTTTTTAAAAGATCTTTTTCATTCAGAATACATGATCTCCAAATAAAGACATCATTCTAGATGAGGAGCAATGAGAACTCTCCTAAAGTGCTGGTGGGGATGTACACTGGGAATCCACTTGGAAAACATTCTGTAGTCAAGTTGAGGAGTCACATGTTCTATCACCCAACAATTTCACTCCTAGGTATGCACCCTAAAGAAATGTGTACACACACACACACCAGGAATCATGTACATAGCAGCATGTTAGTAGTAGCCCTGAACTAGAAACAAACCAAATGTCCATTAATAGTAGAAGAGACAGACAAATTGATGCCTGTTCATACTGTATGATTCCATATAGATAAAGTCCCCAAACAAGCAATGCTAGTATATAGTGCTTTGGGATGTATTCTTGGATGAAAAACTTTCCTTAAAAAAGAGCAAGACTGTGATTATTATAAAGGTCTGGTGTGGTTACCTTTGGTGGGAGGAAGGGTTTTCTGACTGTAAAAAGACACGAGGTAGAGATGGCTGGGATGATGGCAATGTTTCATTTATTGACCTTAATTGTAGTTACACAGATATTGCTTGAAAACTCATTAGGCTTCACATTTTATGTTTTTTCCCCTACCTGTTTGCTATGTTTTACCATAAAAAGGAATTTTTAAAAAGAAAAAGAAATAGTCTTTTTAATAAAAAAATTTAGCTTTAGGGAAACTTTAAAAAAAAAAAAAGGCCATCTGTTGTTTTTCAGCTCCATCATCCCTCTTCCACCCCTTTCTCTATATGGGTGTCAGCAGGATCTCTGGTAGTTCCAGCACTGGCAGCTTTACACTTGCAGACTCTCCCATGTGCCTGACTCAGTGGAGCAGGAGGAGATGTGGCCCATGCAAATGCTCACCCCCCCTTACACACACACACACACACACACACACACACACACACACACACACTCACTCACTCTCATGGGGCTCCCCTCTTTGTGCTTCAGGAGGAAGAACCTTGGTTCCTCTGCCCAGGTTGGTCAGAAGATGGAATAGCCTCTCTTTGACAAAAGGTCCCCCCACTTCTTGCTCCCAGGTAAGAATGACAGTAAAGTTGATGGCGCTTCTGAAAGGCACCGTCAGGAGGCCCTGCTGGCAGCCCCAGCTCCTGGCAGTGCCCAGGACTGAGACTGTGGTGCTTAGGGGGGCAGCTCTCAGCACTGGGCCTGACTAGCCCATTTTGATGCTGAGCACTTTACCCATCCTGTTATACCACTGCTGATGGCACAGCTATTGTATGCCAGGAATTGTGCTATTGTTTTACATTGTGGAATGCTTTGTAATTTACAGCGTTTTATTTCATTTCCCTAACAAGCCTATGAAATTGAAGATATCTAATTATTTCCACTTTTTATAGAGGCCAATGAAGCTCCTAAGGTTTGCGTGTCTAAAGTCACGGTAAAGGGCTACCTGTACCTCTGAAAACTTGCCATACCACAGCCTTTTGGCAGAAAAGTACCTCCTGGTGTTTCCTCAGACCGTTTTGCTGGATGGTGTCTCCTGACCCACCACCCATAGCTGGTTTGTCAGAGTGGTCATCTGACCCCAGGGCAGCCAAGTGACAGAGCAAAGATATATATGGGGTGGCTTGGAGAACATATCTGCCTAAACAGGAATGATAGTTATTAGGTAGATGATTAAATTATCGTGGGAACATTGTGTGAAAAATACCAGGAAACTGTCTTTATAACAGGAAAAGCTAAAAGACACCAGAGATGAGAAAGTTGTACAAAGATACCCTAAGGCAGTCTGGGTCATCAATAAACAGGGAGTAAGAGTAAGGTAACTGTGAACAGAAGACACATCTCTGATATAAATAGAAGGTGAGTTATCTAAATGGCATTGGCAGAAGCACTGAAAGTGAAGACCCATAATGACAGCAAAGCGACACTCCTGGCTTAGTCCAGCCTCTGCAGTTCAGTTCTCCCTCCCCCTCTCCCTCCCCCTCTCCCTCTCCCTCTCCCTCCCCCTCCCCCTCTCCCTCTCCCTCTCCCTTTCCCTCTCTCTATCCCTCTCCCTCTCCTTCCCTCTCTTCCTCCCCCTCTCTCCTAAATTTGAGCAGATGACCAGGTTATAAAGATATTGATCAAGAAAGACTGAGCCTACAGACAATGAATATTATATCTGATCTGATGACAAGCACTGACAAAAAAGTGGTAGAGAGAAAATAAGGAAGTGAGATAATCAATCTAGGAAGTTTGTCATCTGATTAACAGGACTGAGAGATTAAAAAAACAAAAAGAAAAAAAAGTGGAAGGAAGAAATTATCAAAGAAATCATAGAAGAAAAGCCCTAACAACTAGATGATGTGACTCTTCATAGGGTCAGGTCCCTCTGAGTGCTCAGTGAAACAAATGACACAAACACACAAAAAGCCATGGCATATCTTCACATAATCTCAGAACACCGGGGAGAAAGAGGAGAGTCCAAAAGCTTCAAGAAAGAGAAAACAGGTGATAAATAGAGAAGTGGGTAGAAGAATGATACCTGACTTCTTCACAGCAACACTGGATGCCAGAAGATAGTGGGTGTTTTTTTTTTTTTTGTGGGGGGGAGCTTATTGATTAATACCCAGCTAAATTGTCAATCAAGCTTGAAGGAGAAATACAGATATCTTTAGTCATGCAAGACCTCAAAATATTTACCTTCCAGGTACCCTTTCTCAGAAAGCCACTAAATGTTGGGCTCCAGCAAAATGATTGAGTAAACCAAGAAATAAGATAAGAACAACAACAATAATAACAACAAAAAGTAGGAAAACACGCTGGTTCAGTTCAGTTGGATGAGCATCATCCTGTGCACTGAAAGATCACTAGTTGATCAGGACATGTACTCAGGTTGTGGGTTCAATCTCCAGTTGAGGTGAATGGGGAGGTAACTGGTCAATGTTTCTCTTACATCAATGTTTCTTTCTCTCTCTCTCTCTCTCTCTCTCTCTCTCTCTTTCCCCTCACCCTTCCTCTCTCTCAAAAATCAATAAAAACATATATTTAAAAAAATAGGAAAGGGAAACCTTAGGCAGTACAAGAAGCCTAGAGAACAACCACTCCCTATTGAAACAGGAGTATGATGGGCTTGGAGAGGGTGGTCTCCAAGAAAAAATGATGGTTAATACATTTGAGAGTCTGGCAGAATTCCTGTTTTTATGATAATGTCTCATTGATTTATTCCTTTTGAAAAGAAATCATTATTTTTCTTTTCAAAATTTGATCTTTAGGATAAGTTAAAAACAACTTAAGTTGAAAAATAAAAATCTATTTTGAGTCCATGAAAAATATTATTGGGATTTTGACTTTAAATTTTTCATGCAAGTATAAGTAGGGTTAGTTGGTATAGCCCTAGTCAGTTTGGCTCAGTGGGTAGAGTGTTAGCCTGTGGACCAAAGGGTCCCGGGTTAGATTCCAGTCAGGGGACTGTACCTTGGCCCAGGCCCTGGTCAGGGCTCATGCAGGAGGCAACCAACGGATGTGTTTCTTTAACATCTATATTTCTCTCTGTCTTTCCCTCTGTCTTCTACTCTCCCTAAAAGTCAACAGAAAAATCCCTTGGGTAAGAATTAACAAAAAAACAAACAAACAAAAAATCAGTTCGTATATATTGCTTGGCTCTTCCAGTTGTTTGCAATTAGCATCTATTTTGATTGCTTGATATCCGTGATGTAGCAATTTTAAATATTCTTAAATCCCTGTGGCCAAAAAGCTAGCTGGGCATATAGTTACTCAACTTTATCACGTTTTCCAGCATCCTTTGCAATTCTATCAATGAAATGTGAGTGGAGCAATGAATAACACTTCCAGGCCTAGACCAATAAAAATTCCCAGGCTTGTCCCTTTATCCCCTTTCCTCCTTCTCCATTGCTTAGAATGGTGAAGTTGATAACCAGAGTCATAAAGATGGCATGAAGATGGCAGAGACATACCATCCAGGATCCCTGAAGGGCTGTGTAGATAAGAGCTGCATGTATGAACACCTCCCATACTCCAGGCCCACTGCTACTGTTGGGGAAATTTGCTTTGAACTTTACAGAAGGGAGAAACAGTCTTATCTTTAAGCCATGGAAAAATTTTATCTTTCTTTATTACTATAACTTAGCCTACTCTAACTAATACATTGACTAAATGAATATTGTTACACTTTTGGAGGGAAACTTGATAGTAACTACCAAACCAGCAAAAGCAGAAATGTTTTGATACAGCAATTCCATTTATAAGAATGTATCATATAGAAATACCTAGCAGGTAAGGTTTTATGTACCAGGATGTCCACTGCAATATCATTCATAGTTAACAAAAGACTGTAAACAACCAAAATGTCTATCTTTAGGGAAATGATTAAATAAATTATAAGTTCTAATGAAATGCTATGCAGCTATTATAAAGAACAAGGCATGTATTATAAGGACAAATTATGTCCTTAAATTATCTAATGAATAAAAATTTGCATGTTTCTAAGTTTTATAAAACAACCATATATGTATATAAAGCATGTAACAATATATAAATACATATGAACATAAATATGTGCATAGAAAAATGTCTAGAAAGTTATGTACTAACTAGAGGCCCAGTGCACAAAATTCGTGCATGGGGGGGAAGGGGGAGGGTGTCCCTCAGCCCAGCCTGCACCCTCTCCAATCTGGGACCCCTTGGGGGACGTCCAGCTGCTGGAGGGATCGGGCCTAAACCAGCAGTCAGACAACCCTCTTACAATCCAGGATTGCTGGTTCCTAACCACTCACCTACCTGCCAGCCTGAGAGCCCCCTAACTGCTCCCCTGTTGGCCTGATTAATGCCTAACTGCTCCCCTGACAGCATGATTGTCCCCAACTGCCCTCCCCTGCCAGCCTGATCACCCCCAACTGCCTTCCCCTGCAGGGCTGAGGGTACTGGGGGACTCTGGCTGGATGAGACAGGGCTGAGGGGACTAGGGGACTAAGGCTGGATGAGGCTAGATGCTACAGGGACTGGGTGAGGCGGGGCTGAGGGGACTGGGGGACTCTGGCTGGATGAGGTGGGGCTGAGGGGACTGGGTGCTGCCATCTTGTGGCTGTGGGCACTGCCATCTTGTGAGGTGTGGCAGTCAATTAGCATATTCCCTCTTTATTGGCTGTGAGTGCCACCATCTTTGTGAGGGTGTGGTGGTCAATTAGCATATTCCCTCTTTATTAGATAGGATCTATTAATAATAGTAACTGCTGAAGAATAAGAGTATTGTTGTGACTTCAAATATGTTCATAGTCATGCTCCTCTCTTCAAAGGTAGGGTCCATTTTCCCTTCCCTTGAATGTGGGCTAGAGTGTGTGTGTGTGTGTGTGTGTGTGTGTGTGTGTGTGTTTCCTGAGATTAGGTTATAAAAGACATTTGACCTTGCACTGTATGTTGCACCATGCATCCTGGGCACAGACAGCTTCCACCTTGTGAAAACAGTGTTATGGTGAGGTCCATCGGGCAAAGAACTGAGACCTGCTACCAACAACTAGCACTGGCTTGCCAGGTGTGTGAGCGAGTCTTCTTGGTCGTGTATCCTTCAGTCCCAGCCAAGACTTCCTGTGGGAGACTCTGAGCCAAGAACCACCTGCTAAGCCACTTTGGATTTCTGACCCACAGAAAGCGTGTGGACAATAACATTGGGGGTGAAATTAATAGCACCCCCCTTTTTTGGTTAATCCTCACCTGAAGATATTTTTCAATTGATTTTTAGAGAGAGTGGAAGGGAAGGAGGAGAAAGAGAGAGGGAGAGAAACATCGATGTGAGAGAGACACATCAATTGGTTGCCTTCTGCACATGCCTCTGCTTTGGCCAGGTATGAAACTTCAAACCCTGGTACCTGCCCTTGACCAGGAATAGAACTTGTGACCCTTCAGTGCACAGGCTCTCTAACCACTGAGCACACCGGCTAGGGAAACAGTCCCCTTTAACGAAAAAGAAAAGAACAAAAAAAGAAACCGGGTGAGATCATATATTGTTTTAAGCCAGTAAGTTTGGGGGTAATTTGTTCTGCAGCAATAGGTAACTAAAATGAATCAGAGAGAACATTATTCACTTTAAAAACTTTTAATATTCCTCTTCATTGTTTATCCTATATAATAAAAGGGTAATATGCAAATAGACTGAATGGCAGGACAACCGAACAGCCAATTAAAGCATAATATGCTAATGATATGCTAAGGCTGCTTAACCACTCACTATGACGTGCACTGACCACCAGGGGGCAGACAGTCAACTGGTCAACCAGTTGCTATGACATGCACTGACCACCGGGGGGCAGATGCTCTGACCAGTAGGTTAGCTTGCTGCAGGGGTCCAGCCCATTGGGACTGAACAAGATGGACCGAACACACCCTGGAGCTCTCCAGCGATCCTTTCCCAGCTCAATTGTGCATTGATGCGGTCCCTCAGCCTGGCCTGCATCTTCTCACAATCTGAGATTTCTTAGGGGATATCAGAGAGCAGGTTTCAGCCCAATCCCACAGGCTACTCCCCTTGGGAGGGCGCCAGATCCAGGGCTCAAACCTCTCCTGATGGGGACTGATTGGGCGTGAGCCCATGGCAGGCACAGTGGGGCCAGGATGAGTGGGAGTGGCAGGTAGGAGCTGTAGGCATCATTCGGCCCGATCCCTGCAGGCCACCCAGAGGGACCCCACCCATGCACGAATTTGTGCACTGGGCCTCTAGCATTTTTATAATTAGCATTCATAATTTTTAACAAAAACATTTTAAGTTAAAATGAAAAGGGAATCTTAAAGAAAAGTACTAGTTCATCATTTGCTGGACCTAGAAAGAACAATACATATTTCAAAAACCATGTAAGAAACTCTTTCAATGACTGGTAGTGGTGACTGCATATTCTATAGACCAAAAACATATAAAATATCTCCTCCTAGTGACATAAAACACAAGACATAGCCAGTCATCAATCATTATTGTTTTTCTGAATGGATATTACCCAGCCATCCCTGCCTTGCAAAGGAGAAAAACCCCAGAGGGCCTTTCTTTCTGTTGTACAAATGTTTATGTTTGTGTTAACAAAGGACAAAGAACCCTTTTCTGATTTTTTTCCCTTAGAGAACCAGCACTTAAACATGCGGTATTGATGAATGGTAGTGCCATTGGTCAAGACACAATTAAGAAGTGAAGCTTTAACATCTGCATCTTTCCCTTCATCTTCTTAGCCTTCCTCTGAGATGCACCCATTAAAACTTCAGCATTTGTCTCTTGCTCACATCACTTCTTCTCTTCTACCCAACAAATCAGTCTAGCAGTTTGCAGAGTAAGGACTTCTAAAAAAACACCACTGACTTCATGACCTCCCCCTGTTCATAGTCACATTTAATTCCTGTTGAGCTCATGGCACCAGGGGACTGACGTCTGCATCCTGTAGCAAATATTCCCATTATTTCTTGCTCTCCACTTAAAAACATTCTTTAGCTCTTACTAAAGCTAAGGGCCCCAGAGTTCTTTGTGTGAGTATTGAATGTGATGGTATATGGATTTTACCCATGTACTAGATTTTTTTAAAAGTGAATATTAATCTTGCCTGTTATATAAACTAAACATGTGCAATTTCCCATATGAATGATACCATCGAGGGAGAAAAGAGTGTAAGAGAAGAAGGGGGAAAGCCATTAAAAAGAGAGTGTTAGGCTAAGACAAAGGAATCTAGACCTAGACCAACTGTCTGAAAAGTTAAAGTAACCGTTCAACTTGAATTACATCATCAACCCAAGTTGGGGGTGTTCGGGGCATTCCAGTCATGGCCACTCCAGCTCACCACCCAAGCAGTATAAAATCTGCTCTCGACGTGTGCCTGTGCATTTTTAGTGTCCAGGCTTAACTATGTTCAGACAGGAATTTCACACTTCTTTGACACCTGGATGTCAGAAAAACAACTGTCCCCACCTCTGCCCTCAGTCCCCTCTGCTAACACAGTTAAAGCATCTACGATAACAGTCGCGAAAGAGAGTCGGGATCTATACTATTTGACTATGGAAAGCAGGTCTTTCGGGCCCTGACTGCTTTATGTCTCATTTGGATTGTGGTGGGCAAATAAGAGCAAGATAAAGTCTAAATAAACTGGCTCTGAAATTCCCATGCTTGTGTGGATTTATTTGGTCCTTTGATGTCTCACCCCCCCCTCCCTCCCCCCGCCACTGGAATGTTTCAAATGTGCACTTAAGTCACCCATAGAAAGGCTGCTAACGTAAATGAACGTGTGTTTAGAATGGGCTGTCATCTTAGCCCTCCCGGAGATGCAGAGCCCGTGAGACACGCAAGGTCAATTGGTGTTACCTCTTCTGTTTCTTCTTTTAGACATGAGGGGCTGCAGAGTTCAGGCTGCCCTGTTCTCCTCGTCTATTTTTTCAGGTGACTTACATTTGGGCTGTTATAAGGAGGGGTGACCCTCAAGTCTAGGACATTCCTCTTAAAATTGAGTTTTGACTTCCATGCCCGACTGATTATTTTAAGAGTACTATTTGAGTCTCTGATACTCTATCTTCACTGTGATTTCCATTTTTTAAAAAATCTGTGGAAATATAGGAGTGTGTAATGTGAAGCACTTGACCTCATATTGCAAATGCTCTTCCAGTTTAAACGCGATTTTTATCATAAAAGCAATGCTAGAGAAGCAGGCAAGAAAATCCTCTGTAATCTATAACTCAAATATAAGTAGTGCTGAAATAGACCCAATCAGAGGAGAGGTGGGGCATCGACCCTTCCAAGCATATCCAGGTTGGTATATACATATATATTTTATACATTTTTATTAATGTCAGAGAGGAAGGGCTAGAGAGAGAGAGAGAAACATCAACGATGAGAGAGAATCATTGATCGGCCGCCTCCTGTACGCCCCACACTGAGGACTGAGCCCATAACCCAGGCCTGTGCCCTGACCGGGAATCAAATAGGTTCGTAGGTTGACGCTCAACCACTGAGCCCTGCCGTTTGGGCCAGGTTGTATATTAAGGCCAGTAAGTACTGCTGCCTAGCAGCTCCAGAACTGAGGGTGCTGTAGAAGTATGCAGACTGCCTTTTACATGTAACATTGTATGACAAGCATTTTTAGGCAGCCTTCATCAGAGAAGGAATTCTATTTCTCCAGATTTCTGTATTTTTTTAGGAGTGTACTTAGAGGAATCAAAATCTAGCAGTATTAAT
Organism: Corynorhinus townsendii; assembly: GCA_026230045.1. NCBI lineage: Eukaryota > Metazoa > Chordata > Mammalia > Chiroptera > Vespertilionidae > Corynorhinus > Corynorhinus townsendii. Next base: position 57,968,248 of record JAPDVU010000005.1, on the reverse strand, counting down.
CAAACATCTTCGTCTGGGGTCGTACTGTTACCTTTGTAGTAGAAATGAGACACAATGTAAAAGCAATCTTAAAAGCTGAAAGGACCAGCCTTTCCTTGCGGAACATGGCATCCCCGGTGAAGGCAGGTCCCGGGTACGCTGCCACACTGTGCCCGAGACGTCCCGGTAGAAGCAGGCTCTCCGGCATTCTTGAGTGTGCACTTCACTTCAAAATGTAAACCCGGCTCAGAATTAGTATATTCAGAGCAGTAATAAAAAATATCGACATCATGCTTTTAGTGAACTTTTCAAAATCTCAAATACCCTTTAGGGATTAAAGGGGAGAATTACATAATAGCAAGAGAGCTCCTTAAAGCCACTGGGATCACCCTGGGTAATGGGAGTCCTTCTGAAGTGACCACTTGACAGTTTTGAGGAACAGAAATAGCACGTTGCTGCCTCTCAACGTGATGGCCCTGCCTGTCTGACCCACATGGCATCCCCAGTGTCTCCTTCTCCACATCACGTTTTAATCACTTCGTTTCTGGTCTTACAGGGTTCAGTTTCAGCTCCTTGGTTAGGTTAGTTCAGTTGGTCACCTCATTATACTAATGAGGCCAAGGAAGTATGGGCCATTTGGCCTTCTGGAGAGAAGTAACAATAAGCCCTTTTCTCCCCTTTTTATCCCTCCACCCCTGTCCCCTTGGCCCCCCAAAGTTGTGAGCAGCTAAGCATGTTATACTAGGAGACTTGGGGAAAGAATGGATAAAGCATGGACTTGGGAATCAGATGAAATTAAAATAAAATCTAAATATTAGCCCTAGCCGGTTTGGCTCAGTGGATAGAGCACCGGCCTGTGGACCAAAGGGTCCCAGGTTCAATGCCAGTCAAGGGCATGTACCTCGGTTGCAGGCTCCTCCCCAGCCCAAGCTCTGGTCAGGGATCCTGCAGGAGGCAACCAATCGATGTGTTTCTCTCATATCGATGTTTCTCTCTATCTTTCCCTCTCTCTTCCACTCTCACCCGGTGCCCACAGCCACAGTTTCCGGGCTGGGCTGGGCTGGGCTGTGGGCCACATTTTGTGCCATGGAATCTTGGCAGCATTGGCTGCGATTTGGTTGGCTATCGCTCCAGGGTGGTGGTGGGGCCTGTGTCCCACTTGAGGGAAGCCAAGTGTTGGTTTGTCAGCACTAGGTCTGCGGTGCTGTTTCTTTTTAAATGGCCAGTGCACGTCATGGCAGCTCCTCTGTTGAGTGTCTGCCCCCTGGTGGTCAGTGCATGACATAGGTACTGGTCAGAAGATCAGACAGACACTTAGGCTTTTATATATGGAGATTACTGCAGCCTAACCCAACCTATCTTGTTGATTCCCTCTCCTTCAACAACACAGTATAAAGGCTGAGAGAAAAGGAACACTTTAATTCATGGACTGGGAGGCATCAGATAGGTTTCTGATAATCTGGTCCCATAGTGAAGTTATATTTCCAGAATGAAGCTTTTCTGGTGTTGGGGATGGATCCATGTTTCAATACAAGAAGAGGAAGTTGGAGAAACAGAGCGGTGAGGGCAGGCTACTCATGGTATCATATACTAACCCTTGGGGAAATCTTGAGACATCTCCTAGGGCCCTTTAAGTACTTCAGATTTACTCTTATGTGAATCAACAACATTCTAGTTTCCCTACTCCCCATCCCCTTTCTTACTTAGACAGCATTACAATATTCTTGAGTTCCAATGAAATGAGTCTACTATGTTTATAATTAATAATAAAGAGAGCATTTCTTGGAAATGAACATTCTGTTAAAATGAAATTTGATTTTGGAAAAAAAAAAAACTTAACATATTTAAATGCCTTATTCCTTTCCCTCTAAAAAATTTACTAGATTTAGCAATAAAATCATCTCCTTTGATAGAGAGCTAGCTGAATATAACCCAGCAGCAGCAACAAAACTACAATAGAATATAAAATTCTATTTTTTAAAGTGTTATTACAGCCAGGTCTCTGAATAATGAGAATGCTTACCAGACCTAGTTGGTAATGGAGAACTGTATGCGTTATTTTCCATAACCAAATTTCAGAACAATCATTGTGAACCTCTCTTAATGCTCAGTGCAGTGACATCTGACTTATCATCATGATACTTTGCAGAAGCATAAAAGGTAACCTTATTAAGGTATGACTATAGGCAGGCAGTATGCTGAGTGCTTAAATCAGGATTGTATTCAGCTGCATACAACAGAACCCTGACCACAGCGGCTGAACCAAATGGAGTTAATTTTCTCACACCACAAGAAGTCTGGGATGGGTAGTCCTCTCCTGGCACAGTGGCTTGAGAGCGACATCGAGCACCCAGGTTATTCCAAGCTTCCTGACCCACCATCCTTAGCATAGAGCTTTTATTGTTAGTTGCAAGATGGCTGTTTTTCTTCCAGGTATCCCCATTCTATTCAGAATGAAAAAGGGCAAAGGGCAAGATACACATCCCAAAGCTGTCTCTTTCCAGGAAGCCCCTCCTTATAGAACAAAATTATACGGCCACCATAGCTATAAAGGAGTCTGTGGGGGAAGTATTTTAGCTGAGCACATTGCCACTCCAAACAAAATCGCGTTCCTGTCCATCAAAAAGAAACATAGACTAGATTTTGGGTAGACAACTAACGATAGTCTCAGGTTTTCGGAGCATTATCCCAGATCTTTGCCGCACAACTATGAAGCAGTTATTGCTGTTTCCCCATTTTATACTTCAGGAAACCAAGGCATTCTGTTTTCTGTATTTTAGACATTTTATACCTTAGGAAACCCCAGGTTACACAGAGGGTAGGTGGTTTAGCTGGACTATGAAGCTAGGCACCCTTTGGAAGATGATTCTCAATCACAAAAGGCAAACGTAGAAGGTTGGTCAAGTTGGGAACTTGCTTCTGTAAGTCCTCTAACTGCTTCGTCAGTCCCTCAGAGAGCCAGCCCAGGGCATGGCCAAGGTCTCTCGGGCAATCTGCCAGCAGGTCCCTGGGGGAGGCAGTTATGCTGTCATACTTTCCCTGCTATGACCACATACGAATAGTCCCGAGGCAGCGGTGACAAGCATCTGCATGAGCCTGCTAATGAGGCAGAGTTCATGAGTCCAAAAAACTTGGCAGGTCATGATTTGGGGCAGCACCATGGGTTGGGGGAGGGGTGAATCAAAGGCGTGGCCTTTCTGCCCCTGGGTTTAGGGAGTTTTGTTTCAGGCAAGGTGTAAGGCACTTCAGGTTCAGGGAAAGAAGAAACTGTTTGGAAAAAGTAAATATTTACAAAAATTCAAATACTCATTAAAATACCATAGGGTTTTGTTTTGTTTTTTTGTATTCACCCTGTTGTCTTCATTCATTGCTGTAGTTAACTTTAACAGCCCCTGGCCTAGAGTAAGATACATGAAGTATAGCAACAAGAAGAAAGGCTGAGCTTACCAGCAGTGCAGGAGAGCAGAGGCCCTGGGAGCCAGCCAGTGTTCTCAGGTTGTAAAATAAAATCTCTAGGCCAATGGGACACTGGCCTCGGCCATGGCAGTGATTAATGCCAGAGCTGTAAAAAGTGCTATGGTGGGAATGGTTAGAGGGTTGTCCTGTGTGTGTGTGTGTGTGTGTGTGTGTGTGTGTGTGTGTGTGTGGTTTTTTTCTTTAAAGCAGCTTAACATGAAACACATACTGTTTAGTTGGTTTGGAATCTAAAAATAAAATTCAAGACTCCTTTACTTTTCTTTTCTAATTAAGAACTTAGGCAAATGTATAGACGAAAAGAAGCCTATAAAGGTTTAAGTTCTAAACTAGTTACATCACTCCAAGCCTCCCTGATTTTTGTTCATATACTTTCATACATTTTTACACAATTGTAATTACTGTAGTAGACACTCTGGGTTCTACATGTTTCACGTTAATTTATTTCACATGGACATTTTCATACTTATTTGAAATACGTATTTCTTTTTTTTAAGCTTTTGAGTATTGTATTACATTAATTTGCCATAATTTGTTTAATTATCTCCCAATTGTGGAGCAAAGGGGCTGTTTTCATGGTTTTGCTATTATACATGATGCCCCTTCCAACATCTTTATATAAATTCTTTGTTGTCTTTAGGTCATTTCTTTCACTATGTTCCCCAAAGTGACATTATTTAGTCAATGAGTACGAAGAGTTACTTATCTTGGTGTTCAACTTAGAGTCTCATCCCATATAATAAAAGGCTAATATGCAAATGGACCGAACGGCAGAACGACTGGTCACTATGATGAGCACTGACCACCAGGGGGCAGATGCTCAAGCAGGAGCTGCCCCCTGGTAGTCAGCACGCTCCCACAGGGGGAACGCCGCTCAGCCACAAGCCAGGCTCACAGCTGGCAAGCGCAGTGGCAGTGGTGGGAGCCTCTCCTACTTCTGAGGCAGCACTAAGGGAGTGGGCCTAAACGATCAGTTGGACATCCCTCAAGGGCTCCTGGACTGCGAGAGGGCACAGGCTGGGCTGAGAGACACCCCCCGCCCGCCCCCCCCCCCGCCCAAGTGCACGAATTTCGTGCACTGGGCCTCTAGTCAACAGTATAAAAATACATCTGGTTTTCTACATCACTGGGTGTGCTGATTATTTACCTGTTGTCTCTTAGCTCCACATCAACCTTCTATAATCTGCTTAGAAATGCTGGCTGGGGCTAGGAGCCTGCACACCACCGTTCCCAGGCTTCATCCTAGCTGCTTCCTGTTAGAGTCTGCCAACAGAAGGTGCCAGCAGGGAATCTGAAGGCATTTGAAGGAAAGATGGGAGCAGTCATAGTTTGCTTTCTTTCTGTTTCTTGGCAGTATCTCTAGGAATGACTTCACTTCTGGATGCCCTCTTCCCCGAGTTCCCAGCATCCTGCTTAGCACTCCCAGTGACACAGTGAGAAGTACAGGTCTGTCCTATTCCAGGGTTTCCTCCTCCTTTATCTTCCCTCAGCTGCTTTCTGTCTACTAACCTCGGGGCACCTACCTTTTTCTTTCTGACCTTTCAGCTCTTCCAACAATATAGTTTCCTGTAGTAAAGACTCTCTCCTTGAAATACCTTGTTTGGTTTCTATTTTCTTGACGAGACTCTGACTTATAAGCTGGGTCTTATCATTCTAATATAATATTTTATTAGGACAATATATGTATAATGTCTCCCGAAAGTCCAATTTTGCACCTTTAAAAATTACTAGTGGAAACAGATTTTCTTAAACTGTAAACATTTCTCCCACTTCTCACTTAATTGCATGTGTTTTAAGGGTAACGATAAAAAATCTCTAGGAGACTGTGTTTATGTACATTATTTCAGTACATCAAATTGTATTAAACAGAAAAAAATAAAAATAGAACTGTAAAGGTTTCATTAGCAAATATAATTGATTTGTAAACTTAGATTTAGACTTAAGATCTTTGTTCAATTTTGTGACCTTATTTTTCTGTTTTAACAAATACTTTAGTGGCTGAGTGGTGGATCCCCAAAAGATATACCCATGTCTAAATACTTGGAATTGTGAATGTTACATTATTTAGAAAAAGGGTCTCTGTAGATGTAATTAAACTAAGAGTGTTGGGATTAGACTATCTTAAAATTATCTGGGTAGGGGCCCTAAATCCAACATTGAATGTCCTTATAAGCAACAGGCAGAGAGAGATTGGAGACAGAAGAGGGAAAGATGCAGACACAGGGGCAGAGAAAACCGTGTGAAGATGGAGCCAAAATCAGGAAATCTGCAGCCAGGAACCAAGAAGTACTTAGAGCCATCTGAAGCTGAAAGAAGTAAGGAAGGATTTTCGCTCTGAGCCTTCAGAGGGAGCAGAGAGCATCTCCCTGCTGGCACCTTGCCTCCAAAATTGTGAGAAAATAAATTTCTGTGGCTGTAAGCCAGCAAGTTTGTGGCAATTTGTGGCAGCAGTCATGGAAAACTAATGCAAATACTGTATAATTTCAATATGTACTTATAAACACTATTTTTTCTTTATTTCATTTGTAATAATCAAAGTATTTATACATTAAAAGGGAAAAGAATCACATAAATATTTCCATTAGATAGTTGGGTTTGAGCTACTTCTTTGTTTGTATTCATCTCTTATTTAGGATTTGTTCCCACCTTTTTTAGGTGAGATTTATTACAAGTTGTTTTTGTTCTGTTCTTTTTCATTTTGCTGATGATACTAATAAGCCTTATAATTAGGCTTTTGTGTCATTTATGTTCAAGGGAGAAAAACACCCATTAGTTTCTTATTGAGCCAGAACTCTTGCAATTAATTTATCTTTGCCTATCATTGCGTGTTTTTTCCTTCCAGTCTTTCTTATTTCATTTTCAACCTATTATCCTGTCCTCTTCCCTTTATTTTGCTTCTTATTATACCTGTGATTTCCAACCTATTTTTTTCTAATTGTGGTAAAAATCACCAAAGATGCCCTTGATTATTTTTATAATACTTGTTGCCATTTATTATCTACTATGCTATTGTATTAAAAAGTCGTTACAGCCTTGGCTGGTGTGGCTCAGTGGGTTGGGCATTGTCTCATGCACTGAAAGGTTGCTGATTTGATATCCACTCAGGGCACATACCCAGGTTTCCACTTGATCCTTGGTAGGGGGCATGCAGGAGGCAGCCAATCGATGTTTCACTCTCACATCGATGTCTCTCCCTCTCTCCCTCTCCCTTCTTCTCTCTCTAAAAAAACAATTTAAAAAAAGTAGTTACAATCATCTATATATATATAAAAGCCAAGCGACTGGAACAACAAAATGACTGGAACGACTGGAATGACCAGAATGACTAGCTGCTATGACGTGCACTGCTGCAGCCAACTGGCCCAATCAGGGCCCCAATCAGCCCTTTCCAACCTCCTACAGCCCCTCGCCCTGGCCAGCCCCACCCCCGAGCGGCCCCCCTGAACCAGGGGCGGGGTCAGCCGGCCAACCTCCCGTGGCCCCTCCTCTTGGCCCACCCAGCCCAAGCAGCCCCCATTGGGGCGGGCCGGCCAGACCCCACCTGTGCACAAATTTGTGCACCAGGCCTCTAGTTTTCACTAAAAGTATAATTCATGTCAAGTACAGAGGGAGGGAGAATGGCACAGAACCACACACAGAATCAACACATTACTTACAAACAACTTTAAACTTAATAAAAGGCACACTCCATTGTTCTTAAAATGTCTTTTAGCCACCCATTGCAGGGAATTTCTGGGGTAGGGATGGTCCCTCATAAGCACTGCTCTGTGATTTTTGCTATCTTACAGTTTCCTCCTACCCCCTCCTTAGAAGCAAACACAAATTCCTCTCCTGTCACACTTAGAGCCATCTGGCACTTGTCTGTCATGCCTTGACCCCTAACTCACACTCAGGACCAAGGTCTCACCTCTGACCCAATGGATGGTTTCCCAGTAGACCTTTTAAAGGGAAATTCTGGGAGAAACCAAGATGGCGGCATAGGTAAACACCTAAACTGCTGCCTCGCACAACAATTTCAAAACTACAACTAGAAGACAGAACGGACACCATCCAGAACCACAGGAAAGCTGGCTGAGTGGAAATTCTACAACTAGAAGGAAAGAGAAAAGCTCACAGAGATATGGAAGAACAGCAAAGGGTTGAGGTACGGCAAAGGGTCTTTGTGCTCGCAGAGAGGAAGGGCAGCTGAGAGCCTAGCTGATGTTCTCTGGCGGGAGGGGGGAGGAAGCCCCTGACTGCACTGAACCCCAGTTCCGGGAGAAACCCCATGGACCCAGGCTCATACAGGGGGAGTCTGGACTGTCAGGTAGAGAGAAAGGCACTCGAAGACTTGGACACCCGGGGGAGCCCTGGCTGGCAGGGGTCTGGAAGCATGCACGCGCGCCAGTGTGCACAAAGACTGCTGAGGTTGCCATAGGCTTTCCCTAGGGGAAGGGAGTCAGAAGCTCCTGACTGCACTGAACCCCAGTTCTGACTGCACTGAACCCCAGTTCCAGGCGAGCCCCTGGGGACCTACGCTCTTGCGGGGAGAATCTGGACTCTTGGGTGAAGGCTCGGGAACCTGGGAAGGCAGAGATCTGGAGGTGCGCGTGCGCACACAAGGGCAGGTCTGACGGGAAGCCAAGACTGTCTGCTCTGTCCTGAGACTCCACCCCATCCAAGCTGAGCACAGAGGCTTTTGCAATTTGGCAAGTCTAATCCTATAAGGCTGTCTCCAGCACCAAACTTCTCCCAGAGTAGACACAGCTGATCCTCACAGCCAACTGTCCTGGAGGTCAATTCCTCCCAGTGATACCAACAACAATCAAGCCTTAACTACAACAAGGCTGTACACACAGTCCACAAAGGGGTGCACCAAGAGTGTCCACCTCAGGTAACTGGGAGGCCAACCCACTGGACCATATAGGAAACCGAGCACACAAAGCTACCCTACCAACTCAGGGAAGCAGTGAAAATGCGGAGACAACGAAACAGATCACAAACAAAAGAAATGGAGGAAAACAAATGACTGGATATAGAATTCAAAACCATGGTTATAAGGCTTTTCAAGAATATCCTAGAAAAGGCTGATAAATATAATGAGACCCTCAAAGATATGAAAAAGGACCAACTAGAAATTAAACATATACTGACTGAAATAAAAAATATTATACAGAGACCCAACAACAGACTAGAGGAATGCAAGAATCAACTCAAAGAATTGAAATACAAAGAAGCAAAAAACACTCAACCGAATAAGCAAAAAGCAAAAAAAAATCCAAAAGTTGAAGAGAGTGTAAGAAGCCTCTGGGACAACTTCAAGTGTACCAACATCAGAATTATGGGGGTGCCAGAAGAAGAGAGAGAGCAAGATACTGAAAACCTATTTGAAGAAATAATGACTGAAAACTTCCCTCACCTGGTGAAAGAAATAGACTTACAAGTCCAGGAAGCACACAGAACCCCAAACAAAAGGAATCCAAAGAGGACCACACCAAGACACATCATAATTAAAATGCCAAGAGCAAAAGACAAAGAGAGAATATTAAAAGCAGCAAGAGAAAAACAGTTAGTTACCTACAAGGGAGCACCCATACGACTATCAGCTGATTTCTCAACAGAAACTATGCAGGCCAGACGGGAGTGGCAAGAAACATTCAAAGTGATGAATAGCAAGAACCTACAACTAAGATTACTCTATCCAGCAAAGCTATCATTTAGAATTGAAGGGCAGATAAAGAGCTTCACAGATAAGAAAAAGCTAAAGGAGTTCATCACCACCAAACCAGTATTATATGAAATGCTAAAAGGTATTCTTTAAGTAGAGGAAGAAGGAAAAAGTAAAGATAAAAATTATGAACAACAAATACATATCTATCAACAAGTGAACCTAAAAATCAAGTGAATTAAAAACCTGAGGAACAGAACAAACTGGGGAATATAATAGAATCAGGGGCATAGAAAGGGAGTGGACTGATAATTCTCAGGGGGAAAGGGGTATGGGGGGTGCAGGAAGAGACTGGACAAAAATCGTATACCTATGGATGAGGACAGTGGGGGGAAGGTAAGGGCAGAAGGTGGGGTGGGAACCAGGTGGAGGGGAGCTATGGGGGGAAAAAGGAGAAACAATTGTAATAATCTGAATAAAGGTTTATTTAAAAAAATAAAATAAATAAAGGGAAATTCTGATGCCAGTTATTAACATAACAGTTTCACCTTGGGTTGCCAAGAGGTTAGATCACTTTGCTCGGGGCTCGTAGCTAAAAAGGGGAGAATTGGGCCATGGATGCAGGTCTGCCTGCCTCTAAAGCCCAAGGTCTTTGTTACAACATAAAAACTCTCAACAAGCGCATCGAAGGTTGTTGTGTGACTTCTGAGTCCAGGTTAGACAAGACCATGCAGCTTCTGCCGTTGCTCTTGGAAACTCACTTTGGGAACCCTCCGCTGCTGTGTGAGAGGTATTGGCTGTGCTGGGGCTGCCATGTGGAGAAACCACCTGGAGACAGAGAGATAGATGCCTAAGTAGCCCCAGGTTTTCTGTGTCTCCCCAGTCTGGGTGCCAGACCCCACCTGAGCCGCATTCTGACTGCACCTGCATGAGGGTTCTTGAGTGAAATTTGCCCAGCTGAGCCCAGTCAAACCCTAGATCATTTTTCTATAGAGACATTGAGTGTGGGTGGTTTGGTGCACAGCAATAGATAACTGGGGAAAACTGCACAATTTGCATTCATTCAGTCATGCAGCATGTTCCTTGTCCTTATGGAGCACACATTCTAGCAGAAAAACCTGTCAGACTCACTCCGACCAGCTTTTAAGCCGCTCTGCCCTTTGGTGTCAGCATTACTTATTGAACAGAGCACTCATCTCAAGGGCCTCTGGATGTTATGTTTTAATATCTGGAGACGGTTTTTTGCTTTTGATTCATTTGTCATTCATTGGAAGGGATGATACACAGGGCCTTTTTTTTTTTTAATGGCAGTTTTATCTATTATTATTTTGGTTTTCAGGTTCCTGATTTTTAAATATTAAACTTTTTGTTTCGAGATAATGGTTAATAACACATGTGGTTGTTAAAAAAATAATAATACAGAGCTCTCTTATGCTCTTTACCTAGTGGACAGCAAATGGTAATATCTTGTAAAACTTGAGTACACCACAGGTGTGTACATTGACACAGGAAAGAAACAAAACATTTCCATTGTGACAAAGACCTTTTCCGTTGTCCTTTTATAGCAACATTACCCTCCCCACAACACACACCATCCTTGACTCCTGGAAACTACTAATCTGTCCTCCATTTCCAGAATTTTGTCATTTCAAGAATCTATATATGTAAAAGCCTGTGACAGTTACAACCGGACAACCAGATGACCGGCCAGTAGCTATGATGTGTACTGACCACCAGGGGGCAGATGCTTAACGCAGGAGCTGTCCCCTGGTGGTCAGTATGCTCCCACAGCCAACCTCCCATAGCCGGCCAACTTCCCACGGTCTCTCACCCTGTCCTACAGGCCCCAACCTGCCCTGATCGGGACTGGGTGAGATGGCCCTGATTGGCCCCGATCGCCGGCCAGACTGAGGGACCCCACCCATGCACAAATTCGTGCTCCGGGTCTCTAGTAGGATAAAATATGTTATTGAGTATGTAACCTTGCAGAACTGGCTTTTTTCATTCTGCATAATTCTGGAGAGTTACCAAGTCCTCTGCAACAATAGTTCATTCCCTTTTTTTTGCTGACTAGTATTCCATGACATAGATGCGCTCTGGTTTGTGTGACCATCCATGTATTGAAGGACCATCTGCGTTGTTTCCTCTTTTTGGCCTTTACCAATGAAGCTGCTATAAATATTTGTGTACAGGTTTCTGTGTGAACACAAATCTTCATTCCTCTGGGATAACTGTCCAGGAGTGCAATTGTTGGGACCTATGGGAGTTGTATATTTTGTTGTTTTTCAAACTGCCCAGCCATTTTCCAGAATGGCTGTATCATTTTATATTTCCACCAGAAATGTGTGAGTGATCCAGTTACTCTGACTGCCGTCTGATTCTGAATAATGTAGCTTTTCAGATAAATATTAGGACTTTTTTTTCCCCCCAATTGCATATACCAATTCTTTGTCCAGATTTAGACCACTAACATTCTAGTTGGCTCCTAGGGATAGGATGAGGGCCTGGGGAATTAGAACCCAAGAGGACACCATCTAATTTTAACCCTCAGTGATTGCTGTCTTATTTTGGGTTCCTGACACCTTGTTTTAACCTGTTTCTATTGTAATTGTATCCGTAATCTCTTTCCCTTCAGGTGGTCTTTTCAAAGGCACTGAAAACCTTGAAGAGTGAGAGGCAATAGATTAGCTGTAAAAGCAAAAGGAGGCTTAGGAAGAGCTTTGCATTCACTGAAAGGTAACAGGGCTTTCGCTACAGCTCACTAGGTAGTCAAATCAATCTTGACTAAGTAGCTGGTTTTTAGAGCAAATGCTCTAGATAAGGAGTGACTTCTCTAATGAAGCCAGACGTTTAATGTCTCCTGATGATTACATAGTGCCCTATTTTCTCTTAGGCATACATGACTCCTGTTAAAACCATTGAAACATTTAGACATGACAAACACGAAAGAAAGAGAGACCAAACGTTTGTATTTAAACATTTCTGCCCCAAATCTAAAATGTTCAGATCTTTAATAGACTTAGATAAGACTTCTACTTATTGTATTAAAATCCCAAAACTAGTTTTAAAACATAGTCTTCTAGATGCAGGAATCTTGCTTTATACACATTTTGGCTTGAAAGTTGCTTCTATCTATTCTCCATTGTTCTTTAGTGGGGAAACCTCTCCCCCTTCTAGGAAATTGATTATCATCAGCATCAATGATATCAGTATTCTTCAGACTTTTCTGGATTAGGTGGGTCATTAAAGGGGGAACAGCAAACTGATTTTTAAATGAAACCAGTTTCCGTTTGGCTAGACTCTCCATATTTATGCCTTCCCCCCAAACCATAACATTTGGTAGGTGCTATTCTCTGACCTATAGTTCTTCAAATAAGTATGCAGCTGCAAAAGAGTTTTGACTAGTACTTGATCCTACAGAAAATATTTGTATGAATTCAAGCTCATTCATGTTTATCAGTACTATTTCACAGAATTGAAAGGATGGTTAGTAATTAAACATGTGAATAAGTTGTAGTGGCAATTGCAAAGAATCTCATCCAGAATTTTTAAAAGATTTCCTTTAAATCAGTATGTTGTATAATTGTTTTTTGTATGTCTATTTGCATAAAATGAGATATACCTGCATTGTTTATATACTACCAAGTTGCCTCTTTATAACACTAACACAGGAGAAAAATGTAACTCTGTAAATGACTCCTGACTGCTATTGTTTGAATAAGAATTGCCAATTTACCCCCACATGAGCCTCTGAGAGCTTAAATGGAGTTATTATCTACTACTAAGTCATCTCTAAGGCTCTCTTCCTTTCACATTTGGCAAATGTGACATTCTGGACTGCTCCAACCAAGTTTTGAGGTTGTTATTGCAAAGTGCTCCCAGTTAACAGGGAGGGAAAACATAGCTTATTATCTATTAAGTAAAAATTAGCCCCTGTATTTTCTAATTTATTAAGTGCTTTCCACCTTACTGTATTTAATCTTCCCCACAAACGTGCAAGGCAGATATTCTATGCTATTCTCCTCATTTCATAGATGAGGGACCGGAGGCTCAAGAAGTCTAAATGAATTGCCAGGAATTGCAATTTGCAAACAACTGCCAAAGTCAGAACTGGAGTCTAGGTATTATGACTCCTATGTCAGTGCCTTGTTATACAATTTGCTGAGAATAGGGAAAGAACCACTCCCAGGAGGAGATATTAAAACGCATTTGTAATACTCAAAGTTAAACAGCATATTTCTTCAAAAAAAATCACATATTTTTATTGATTTCAGAGATGAAGAGAGGGAGAGAGAGAGAGAATCATCAATGATGAGAGAGAATCATTGACTGGCTGCCTCCTGCACGCCCCACACTAGGGACTGAGCCTGCATCCTGGGCATATGCCCTGAGGGGGAATCAGTCTGTGACCTCCAGGTTCATAGGTCGATGCTCAACCACTGAGCCACACAAGCCGGGCAAATGGCACATTTCTTTGTAAGCCATCTTAACCAGACTCAACGTTTATTGGAGGGAATAGCACCTAATTGCATTTCTTCACCCTTCCTGAACATGAAAAATTTCTTTCCCCTTATTAAATCATTTCACCATCAGAAGATTGGATTAATTCTATATTTAATTGCTAGTCAGATGGTATCCCATCTTCGATGAGGATCGAGGTATGTGCCCTTGAATGGGATCAAACCCAGGACCCTTTAGTCCATGGGCCAACACTCTATCCACTGAGCCAAACCAGCTAGAGCTACTCTTCCATTCTTATAAGGAAATGTGATCCCCTGAATCTAAACCCTGCTTGCTTCCCTCAGTGGAGTCCTTATCGGTTTAAATAATTCACTACCTAGCCCCTACTGGATGAGTTCTACAATATTGGCAGGCCATATGCTAGACCTGCAGAGGGGTTTAGATGTCTCATTAGATGACTCTTTTAATTTAACTTCCTGGCTAACTGTGCACAACTGTGGCTTTCAATATTTCTGGAGGGAGGTCTGCCATTAGTCCACTTTTGACCATGGCATTGGTATGCATGTGTGACCACGGATCATTACACATGCAGGAACTGTGTAGCAGTATGTAATTTCATTGCTTTCCCCAACTGATTTCTGACTATAACCCATTTTATTATCCCCCGTGTCTTTAAAACTTCTTTTCCTCTCCAAAATGTTAAAAGGGAAAGGGAGATTGACCAGTGGTCGGCAAACTGCGGCTCGCGAGCCACATGCGGCTCTTTGGACCCTTGAGTGTGGCTCTTCCACAAAATACCATGGCCTGGGCGAGTCTATTTGAAGAAGTGGCATTAGAAGAAGTTTAAGTTTAAAAAATTTGGCTCTCAAAAGAAATTTCAATCGTTGTACTGTTGATATTTGGCTCTGTTGACTAGTGAGTTTGCCGACCACTGGTCAATAGACCAAAGCAGAATGAATTCTGTAAACATTAAAAGATGCTCTGAAGTAGGTGGGAAGTATTTGTGGGCTGGATTATTTTGAGTCTGAATTCCCTACCTTGCCTTGATTTTTGTAAAAGTCCTATCTCAGGTTTTGTATTTAGTTACTACACTGTTTAAAACATTTCACTTCTCACTATGTATTCTATACTACATATTCCATAATAAACACTGGCTCTGATCCTAACTTAGGCTTGATTTAAAATAGAAGTACTTTGGAATCTGAGCAAAGGAAAAAGCATTTTAACACTCACAAGTCACATTCATTTCTCATGCCTTCCTCAGCCTATTGCCCTGGGCAGTTAATTGTAAGGTAAAATAATAGTTTATTATTTGTAGTTTTCTTTCACCGTGCTGAGAAACGGTACATTGTTGGCAAACTGACAGAAAATTAAAAATGGAATCTAGTATATTGTATGTATGTTTGGTGAATGTGTTCAATATGTAATGTTATGTGCTCTTGTAATTTTTTTCAGATGGAATCAACAGCAATGTAATGAGTGAACTTTTTAAACTGAATGGCATGAGCAGAAATACCCTAAGAAAAGCGGTAACTCTTGCTTTCCCCTCTCCGTAAAAATACAAAGCATCACCTAATAACTAACTAAAAACATCTTATATTTTTAAAGGGAAAAGCATTAAGATTCTTTTAAAAAATATTTTGATTGATTTCAGAGAGGAAGGGAGAGGGAATGATGAGAGAGAATCATTGATGGCTGCTTCCTGCATGCCTCCTACTGGGGATAGAGCCTGCAACCTGGGCATGTGCCCTTGACCAGAATCAAACCTGGGATCCTTCAGTCTGCAGGCTGATGTTCTATCCACTAAGCCAAACCAGCTAGGGCTAAAATTCATTTTTTGAACCTGTGTTCAGCTAATACTTTCACACACAGGGTAGGGCAAAAGTAGGTTTACAGTTGTGAGGCCTCAAAACAAAGTTTATTCTTATATTATTATTTTGTAATTATTGTATTATTTCCCATATGAACAACTGTAAGCCTACTTTGCCCCATCCTGTGTGTAGATGCTTAGAAAAAATTCAAATATTTTTTACAGACTTGATCTTAATGTATCCCCCTTTTCCCCTTACCCATGAATTTTTATTCCTCACTTTTGGCCTTGTTTTCTATTAAAATGTACCATTTTCACTTACAGCTTCAGACAGCTTTGATGTTCTTAGTATGACATACTGTATGTAATGTTAGCCACTTAAAGCTGGGAATCAGATTGTGCATACCAACATATGTAGTTTGGATTATATAAGCACTACAGGAAGAAAGGGAGACAGAATCCTTCTGTGTACAAATTTCAGATTGCTAGTTGTATGCCTGTTTTGAATGTTAAACACTCCTAATTACGCAGTGATGAAGTTACTTCTTTAGTGACTGTGACTTCTGAAACTATAAAGACAACATTTTTTTCAACTAATCTAAAGATGATGCCAGTAATTAACATAATTACTTTATGTGTTTTTCTACTTGCTACTTAGGGACCTCTGAGGATGGGGGGGGGGTGGATTTCATTGTCTTCAAAGCCCAATTTAACGAAGCAATTTCATAAAAAAAACTTAGATAATATAGCTTAGAAGAGCCAAAGACAGAACATGATACAAATTATAAATTTCATCCACTATACATTTCACCCATTATGAAGAATGCTGAGGTAGGGAATTGTAGCAGTTTATTTCTCTAGGATTGTTTTTTATATCTTAATATTTCAGATTAAACAAAGTGGAGTTTGTTTGTTGTTGTGTCATTCTTTTATCATAAGGTTGCTCTCTAGTGTTTTCATCTGTTGTTGAAAGATTGGTAACTTTTATGCATTTCATCTCAAGAGAAATTAGATAAAACCTATTCCATGTTTTTCAGCAGCGAGACATTTCAGAGTGAAGGAATAAGTCAATCGCTCTTCTGGTTTAATAAGTTTATATTTTATTTTAAATATTCATATTCTGTTCTGCTGCAGGAAGAGTTTGAGGCTGCTGATAATGCTTACTGCTCAAATATCAGCCCAGCAATCCTCAGGCCTTTGAAACTACGGGTGAAAAATCCAGCAAATTTCAGTCATCTTTTATTTGTGCAGAGCAATTGTGTGGCATTTTGCTTTCTTTCCCTTTTCATAAGAATTTTAAATTTGGGCACTCCCCTCCCCAGATATCTTTATACTGGAAAGTTCTGCGTGAGGTTGAAGTTTGTATGGGCGAACTAGTTTAAAACAGTTGTCTTTAAAGGCAGGTTTGCCACAGCAAGGTTAGAGGTTGCCAATAAATCCATTTACAGCAACTTCTGTATTCCTTGCTCCAGACACACCATTGGGTGACCCGTGCACAATGCCCGCAGGCCACACCAGGCAGCAGGAGTCCCGGTTGATCCTTCCTGGCCAAGGCCGGTCTAAAGGGTTAGGGGTATGTTCTAAAGGGTTAGGGGTATGGAGTGGGCTGAGCATCCCACCCTCCACACACCCCCACCCCCCTATCCCCTTCCTGAAATGGCTGCTTATGATTTCTGGGTGAAGCCGATGAACCCAGGACTTCTGAATCCGTAGGCTCTATCCCAGCTCTCGCTGTGCTGGGGAATAACAAAACATTTTGGGAACTCATGAATTTAATTTACTGCTACCAACTGAAACAATAATAGCATCTTGGTGTTGCTCCTGCTGCATACCTCCTCCTCCCGCCCATAGAAGCCCCCCAGCGATGGAGCCCAGACAGCACAGGGCCAGCCTGGAGCGGTCAGAGAGGGCTGCAAGCACCGGGACCCCTGGACGCCGAGGCAATCTCCTCTCCCTGAACATCACTAATGCGCTTTCAGGAAAGAAAAAGACATAGCAGGAGAGACATAGCAGGAGAGATGTCCCTTTTCACCGTCCACCTCCAGAAAGGGTGGGGAGGGAGGGAGAAGGAGAGGGAGAAAGGGGGGAAAGGAGAGCGAGCGAGAGAGAATGAATTCAGGACAGCCACACAAGTCACCTAAAGCATTCAAGAAAACTTCAGCTTGGTTAATTGCTCCCATATGTCCTCCTCGGTTGTTTTTAAAAAACAGCAAGGAGGGGGAGGCCATGTCACTTCTCTGATTTTAAAGAGATGGGGGTCGCGGGGGAAGACTATCTCTCATCTTCATCCAGTCCCAGAGGGGTCCAGGCTCAGCCCCTAGGGACTAGTCCCCAGCCCCCGGGGAAAGCTAGGGACTCGACCTGGAGAAGTGGGGCGGGGAGCGCTGTGCCTGCGTCCGGCGGAAAGTTCTCGCTCCGTGTCCCGGCGGGTCCTGGGAGCCGCCGCAGCGCGGGGCGGGGAGGGGCGCGGGAGGCGCGGCCGGGCGGGCGGGCGCGCGAGAGGAAGGTGCCTTCGGGAACACGCGCGGGGGCGGGGACTCGGGCTGCCAATGAGGCCCCGGAGTGGGCCGTGCGAGGCGGGGGGACGGGCCGGATCGCAGCCTTCACTGTGGCAGCTGCGGGAGCAGCGGTAGCCTCGGAAGCCAGAGGAGAGGCGACCGCCGAGCTCCGAGCGGACCGCGCCCAGAGGCCCGGCCCTGGGGGTGGGGAATCGCGCCGAAGGCTGGAAACTTTCCCGGCAGGTAACTCCGCCGCCCGGCCGCCGCCGCGGCCCTCCGGGCGCCCCGGGCTGGGCCAGATGCCGCGGTGCAGAGGGGAGGGAGAGGGTCCCGGGAGGAAGCGAGGGTGATGGGGAGAGTGAAAAGGCATGTGGGAAAGTTTTTAGAGACTGCCCGCCTCCCCCTTCTCTGGGCACACCCGGGAGCTTTCCGGGGATAGGCACGGACATGTTGTGCACCCCTGGCCTCGGCGCTGGCGGCTCTGGAGAGTCTGCGCCTCCCCTTCGCCATCCCCTCCGAGCCGGGCAGAAGTGCCTCCGGCGGAACTGGGGTTTGGGGGGCTCCGGAAACGCGAGACGGCACGCTCGGGTTTCGGGACCACCCCTACCCGGCCTCCTCGACCTCTTTCTCGCCTTCTCTGTAGCCCTCGGGCTTGGCAAAGGCCTGGGCTGCGCCTGGTACCTGGGGCGGAGGCGGCGGCGGAGAGGCGCGCCGGGCACCGCGGGGACCAGGGTGCCCCCAGAGTGTAGGGGAGCGCGGGTCGCGAAGTTGCCGGGTGAACTTAAACCGGAGGGGAGGGTCGTAACGCCCCAGACTGGGCTGAAAGTCTATTGCTCAGCTTCCAAGAACACTGCGATTAGCATATCCACGGTGTTTGGGGGCGGGGGGGGGGTTAGCTAGTTAGCTAGGTAGGATTAAACATTGAGGAGCTGAGGAAGACGAGAATTATGTCAAGATTGTGAGTACCCCTGTTCTTTGGAGAGTGGAAAGTGGTCACTTTGGGGGTACCTATGTGAGGGCGCACCTTCTTCCTGAAGGACTTTGGGGTGCAGGCGCACAATGCTGGGGATGTGCGGGGCTGCCGGCTTTGGCGCAGCAGCTTTCCGGAACGGCGGGCTAGGAAGGAAGCCCTAGGCATTGTGTGTTGTGTTTGCGGATTGAGCGTCTCTAAAATTCACTAGACTTTTTGTACAAGGCTCCGGGAGGAAATGCGGCGGTGGCCAGGTGGAAATGCGGCGCCGCGGCCAGGGGGTCTGAAGATGCGGGCTTCAGACACAGTCTTCCCCTCCAGCTCACTCCTGGTAGCCCAGATCCCCGTGCCGGAGTGATGGGAGTCTTTTCGGTAGAGCTGCTCCCTGTGAGAGTCGGGAAGGTTAGGAGGGCACCTTCATCTTGAACTTGACCCGAGTTGCAGCGCTGTCTGGGCGGATTACAAGGTAAAGAGAAGCCGAATCTTCCCGTGGGATGGGCCTCGAACTCGGTCACAGAACGGAAGTGCCTGGTTCAGAACCTTTGAGGACTGGGCTCAGGACTGCTGGGGTCGCTAACTCTGGAAATACCAGCTCACCAGGCTGCAGAAGTTACCCATGTGTTTGCAGGAAGGGTACGGAGAGTTGGTGTTTCTCTGTAGAGGAAATGAAGGGAGTTTGCATCTCTGCTTTCACCAGATCGACTGCGCTCTCTCTTTCCTTCCTGGGTCATCTTTATTCCTGCCAGGCTGGCACTCCCGTGATGGGGGCGGGGGTGGGGGAGCGTGGGGAGGGGTAGCAGAAGAAAGAAGCTGTGAAGCCTCTCTGGCCAGCTTGGAGGCATTTCAGATCTGCTACTAGGAAGATTCCTGGATTTTAACAGCTGCTTCTTGATTGCTGGGAATGAAAGAATTTACGAGCCACTGAGACATGCTCATTATAGTAGTCGTCTGAATGTTTTACTCATCTAAGCTACTTAAGGATCTCACAGGGACCTCCCCTAGAGTCAGCCAGTTTCTGCAAAGTTTGTGTCAGTCAGAACGCTTGGTTGGTGGTGTCAGTCAGAACACATGGTAAATATATCCTGGCGGTATGAAGATGAAAAGTGTGCAGGAGAAAAGGAAATACGGTATCTGACATCCTTCAGGACTTCCTCCTAGGGTTGCTCCTGTACCTGCCAAGTGAACTCCGTCCAGGCTTCCGGACTGTTGTGATTTGACAATAAGGGATGGGAAATAGTGTCATCGTTTAGTGGAGTCAGGATGGTCCAGAAATAAGTTTAAGGTCACTTTCCATGGCCCTGCCTTTCAGTTGAGTTGCCACAAACAACTTTTGCAGGGACTTGGAAACGATGGTTTTCCTGCTTTTTGGTTTAACCGCCAGAATGTCCAAATTATCATAATTTATGTCCACTGTGGAACTAAAACGTAACTGATTCATAGTCAGCCTTTTTCTGCTTCCCATCACAGCTTCTAGAAAAAAAGAACATTTTGCCTCTTAACCACACATAATTTCTTTGGTGCCATACTGGGTTTTTGATACTGGGTGATTGAGGGCATAATTTTAAAAACAATGGAATTGTCTCCATTAAATTTTCCACTTTCAGGCAACATCCCCTTCTAAGTTGCTGATTAATTCTTGATCTCCCAGGGAACATTAAAACCAGTATCCCTGGACTGATCACGCTGTAATCCATATTATAATGATGCCTGCCAAGGTAGCTGGAGGTTAATGTCATGTTGATATTTCCATTAGACATTTCTAACCCAATTGTTAAGTTTTTGTCTGGGTTGCATTGAAAATAGGCTGTGAATCTCATAGCCTGAGAACTGGCTTTATTTTTATCTTTCTGATGAAAAGTTTAGTTTAACTTTTAAGTTACAGGAGTAAAGTTTACAAAAGCAAAATAAAGCAGAGGATTTATACAGATAAATAGATGCTCCTCGACTTAAGATAGGTTATATCCTGATAAACCCATCATAAACTGAAAATATTAAAAATCTAAAATGTATTTAATACTCCTAACCTACTGAACCATGAGTATCATAGCTTAGCCTGGCCTACCTTTAAACACTCTCAGAACACTTATATTGGCCTCCAGTTGGGTAAAATCATCTAACATAAAGCCTATTATATAATAAAGTGCTGAATAACTTATGTTATTTATTATGTGTATCACTTTCATACCGTCGTAAAGTAAAAAAAAATATATAAGGTGAACCATCATAAGGTGGGGATTGTGTGTGTGTGTGTGTGTGTATACATACATACATGCTATATCTGGGGGGGAGGGGCTTTAGTCCTCAGATAGTTTTGTCTTGAGCTGTCTAAATTTGTATTTTAGTGATGTAAAACTAGACCCTCACCAAGGCTGTATAAGACTTAAACTTCTGGGCTGATAGTTCAATGACCTTTCAGCCATAAAGTGACTCTCCAAGAGTTAGAGAAATGCAGGCATTCTGGAATTAGTGCTGTAATATTAGAATATTGCTTTTGGGTTTATCAAGGGATTAATTTACATGTTTTATCCCTGAACCCTGTTAAGTAAACTGAGACGGGCAAGTTAGATCAGTTTGTTCAATCCTCCTATATAATAAAAGGCTAATATGCAAATCAACTCAACGGCAGAACAACTGGTTGCTAAGACACTCACTGACCACCAGGGGGCAGATGCTCAGTGCAAGAGCTGCCCCCTGGTGGTCAGTATGCTCCCATAGGAGGAGTGTCACTCAGCCAGAAGCTGGGCTCATGGCTGGCTAGCGCAGTGGTGGTGGTGGGAGCCTCTTCCGCCTCTGCAGGAGCGCTAAGGACCCCCAGTTGGACATCCCCTGGGGGGTCCAGGGCTGCGAGAGGGTGCAGGCCGAGCTGAGCCGGGCTGAGGGGACAACCCCACAAGTGCACAAATGTCATGCACTGGACCTCTAATATTCTCTATAAGTGGTGAAATTGAACTTGAACCTTGGTCTTCTTATTCTGCCCTTTTCCTCTCCCATACCTCTGTTTATTCATGGAGTCACCTGTGATTTGCTAAAAACTGACAAACTGACTAAAGTTAATCTGTGGCAGTTTCTCACAGTATATTATTTATGGGTTATTCTGGTTTCAGAACCCCAGGGTTAACATCTATGCTTTGATGTCAGAGATTAAAAACAGTTCCCTAATAATGGTAATAAAACTTTCTCCCTTAAGAGAGTTCAGAAATTCACATGCCTCAAACTAATCATTTGTTTATTCTTAACTTCTTTTTTATTAAGTAGGCTTCAGAGTATAGTGTGATTTATTATCTGGACTAGTAACCCAGACAGCATTCTTAAGGAAATCACTTATCAAATCTGTATGTCTTTTTAAAAATAAGAAATGAACATGTCATTTGCTTTTTATCTCGGTATCTCTCAGCTTAATTTACAAAGCCTGGATGAATGTCCTTTTTTAAAATTGAAAAAAAATTTTTTTTATTGATTTCAGAGAAGAAGGCAAAGGGAGAGAGAGATAGAAACATCAATGATGAGAGAGAATCATTGATTGGCTGCCTCCTGCACGCCCCCCCTTGGGGACCGAGCTCACAACTCGGGCATATGTGCCTGACCGGAATTGAACCCGGGACCCTTCAGCTCGAAGGCTGATGCTCTATGAGCTGAGCCAAACCTGCTAGGGCTGAATGTCCCTTTTTTGGTGTCATCCTTCTTGGGCTTTTTTACTGATGTCTGGGTAAATCTAGTTTTGCAGTACTTTCTGTTCTAAATAAATCCTTCCCTTATAGTGCTATTGATTTAATGGCAAAGAAGTAGTAGGTTGCAGGTGACCCATTTCACTGTGACTCCAAATGTTTGTCCTGTCTGCTTAAGAGCACCGAGTGCAAGTTGACACTCATCTGCAATGTGGTATGGACTTTCTTTAGAAGGTTCTAAAATAAATTATGCGCTGAACTATAGGCTCTTTTATGTCTGAGCAGACCATCTTCAGCTTTTTAAATTTATTCTAAGAAGAATATCTCTTCAAGATATTCAGCAGTGGTGTTCCAACCACGAAAAAGAGGATGTATCCATCAGTGCCGACTGACTGACTGTGAAGGCTGCCATTTGTTTCCTTGTGTGTGAGGAAAGAGAGTATTATGAAGCAGGATTTGCTAATGAAGTTGGGAGACTTTGTAAACTGCCACTGGAAGGGGTGAGAGGAGCAAAGCCAAAGATAGGCTTCTGGTTGTTATTATCAAGAGAATGGATTTTGAATGACGGGAGGACTATTGATAAAGAAGGTTATTGAGGAAACATTATGTTAGGGAGAATGAAAGAGATTCTGGTTGGTTTGTTTGGGTCACTGCTGAGGGTTGCCCTTCTGGGGTAGATGCCGTATTTAGGGGCTCCTGCAGGTGTGTGTGATCAAGGAGAATGTCCTGGACGAAGAGTCCATAGGCCAGAATGTCAAAGACAAGAAAAGTCTTGCAGGGAGATGGCAAGTCCCTGGTTTTCAGCACAGATTTTGCTACTACCATGGGGGAATTATAGTAAAAGTCTTCCAGCACAGTTATATATACTAGTAGATGTGAACCCAAGATATTCAGCCATATAGCCCAGAGCCACAGTGACTCACCACGGTCCTTGCCCCACCCCAGCATACCTAGGGTTACTTGTCTATCACGAACAGTCCATTATTACCTCTGAGAGTTGGGGTGTGGTGGGGCAGTCTCAAAGAAACATTTGGCTGTGACCTTTTCATGCATATATAATCTTGCAAAAACAGGATCCTATATTTTGTGTGCTTCTGAATATGAAAAAGATTCAATACACAAGGGTTCATATAATGACTTGCATAGTTTAGGCACACGTATATAATCGTGTCTTGTGTAATGTGCTTTTTCCCCCTGTCATATCAGTACATTCTTCTTTAGCACTGTTTTAATGGCTTGTATAGTAAATCTATTATATACCATAACTTATGTAACCAGTCCTTTCTTTTTTAAAAAAAAGTTTTTATTGATTTTCGTGAGAGGCAAGGAGAGGGAGATGAAAACACCAATGATGAGAGAGAATCATTGGTCGGTTGCCTCCTGCACACCCCCTACTGGGGAATGAGTCCGAAACCTAAGCATGTGTCCTGACCTGGAATTGGACTGTGGTTCACAGGTTGATGCTTGGAGCCACAAGGGCCAGGGTTAACCAGTCCTTTTTGACATTTAGGTATGTCAGAAAGAAATACCTCCTAAGCCATCAGAACCCTTTGGTTCAGATGTGATTCACTCATTAAATCTCAGGGCCTAACGCAGTGCCCAGCATATAGAGGTACCTCGCTGTTGGTCGCTTCAACACCTCACAGCATCAGGAAACTGCTCTTAGTTTCAATTTGGGAAAACCCTGAAGAGAACCCGATTGGCCTGATGCCAGCCAAAGGAGAGTTACGATTGGCAGTCCCCATTCGACCCACAAGATGGGACTGCGGGGAGACAAAGTGTCCCACAAAGAAGGGGGTTATTGTTAATGGAAGAGGGAGGGAGCTGGATAAACAAAAAGAGCTAGCTGTCCAATTCAGGATATGATTCCACTAGTGGTATTGTTGGTTGTAACAACATACCAGTATGCCAAAGGATGCTCCTGTGATATATACCCTATGGTCTTGAGAGTAGTAGACTTTTCCACATTCTGTGGAGGTTTAAATTGCTGCATATATTGGAACTTGTCTGTTGAATTACTGCAAAAATCATTATTCTCATGTAACCCATTATACGCCTCTCTGCCATGCTTTGTTCTGAATCACTTGGGATTAGTAACATCAATTATTAATGTTTTTTGAGTGCTTGCTGACTCTGAAATGCATTTAAAAACAAACATCTGAGGACATTAAATGTTACAGTTTTTTTTCTTCTCCCATTGTCCTACATACATAGAGTGCTGTGGCAGGGTCGTTTGTTGCCCATACCACAGTGTTCCTCCTTGTGGCTTAAAACCAACAGCCATTTATTTGTGTGAGATCAGAAATTGGAGCGGGGCTCAGCTGGATGGTTCTTCTACCTGTGCTTAGGCTCACTCATGCTCTGGTGGTTACATGATTCATTGCAGGGGCCATTGCTGTAATAATTTACCACATTACTTGACAACATAACCCTGCTTTTGATTAGTTTTCCGTTGGCCATGTACTTCAGGGTAAATTGTGTGTGTCCCCTACCCCAGGCAGTGTATCTTGATTAATCTAAGTCAACTTGAGTAATACCATACTTATTGCCAGTGACTGGTTAGTGAATAGGGATGTGGGACCATATTGGGAACCTAAGGTTGTCAGCAAAATAAAAGAAGTTGTCATTCTGAGGCTCACAGAGTACAAAAATGGAAGGTGCCTAAGACCACAGTGACTTTTTTAGCTGCTGAATTAACCAACTCTAGAACCACTGTGACTCAGAACTTCTTTTGTGAGAAAAAATGTTTTATTTTTTAATTTTTAAAATATATTTTTATTGATTTCAGAGAGGAAAGGAGAGGGACGGAGAGCTAGAAACATCAATGATTGGCTGCCTCCTGCATGCCCCCTACACGGGATCGAGCCTGCAATACAGGCACATGCCCTTGACCCGGGACCTTTCAGTTCACAGGGGGACTCTCTGTCCACGGAGCCAAACCAGCTAGGGCTGTTTTATTTTTTGAGACAGCAATCTCCAAAGTGGAGTGTGCTAGTAATTCAGTAGAGAAGAAAAGGTTAAAGTCTTATCTAGGAAAAAAATTAAGTTTTTAAAATATTTAATAGGTGGTTGACACCAGTTGGTATATATGAAAGTCTCCTGTCATTTAGGTGATCTGAGGTCGCCCGAGGGAAGAGTAGGCATTGTACAACCTGGTGAAATTGATGATGATACCCTCATTCTTATTCTTGGTCTTTGGTGAATTCTATCCATATAATGCTATCCATGTAATTCTATCTATATAATGGATTTATGGATTATATTACCTAGTATTACACAAAATGGGCAAGTGGCTTAGAGTCTTGCAAAGAAAGTGTAGTGTTAATGATGTAAGTACACAGGAACAAGAAAATGTCTAATTAGGAGATTAAGAAATGGCTTCAGTTAAATTTAATATGCAGTTGGCCCAAAATTATGTATGGATTTGTATTAATAAATACAAAAAATCCATAAGACTACCATTTGAGTCATTCTCATTCTTTAAAAGTGTTTAATGTATGTTTTATCTGCATACTACATTAGTATATACATGCAATTACATAATTCTAGTGTTTTAATTATGTGTAAATTACAAAATATACAACTTAAAACATATTGGGGGGGTTTCATTTTTCATGTTTCATTTTTTTACTGTTAGGGCTGAATGATCAAAAAATTTGAGACCACAGTTTACATGTCTGATAATCACTCATTTCTTATTGCTTGCAGCTGAAAGTAGCAGAGCTGATGCAAGGACAAGTAAGAGCTGTGGCTGTTCCCCTTACAGTCGTAGCTTCCAAGACTGTGATCTGGGTCATAGCCTTCTTTTCCAGACCCCGTTTGTCTTCTGTATCTCTGCAGATGCACTGAGCTCCCGCCCATTCTATGCCTGTTTCATACTGGGTCCATTTTGCCTTTGAGGAGGCTGTTCTCCCCTCCCCCACCAATGAAATTTTCATTGTCCTTCAAGGCCTTGCTCAAATAAATACTGTTTTCTCATTAACATTTTTCTGTGATTTCGCCCTTGTGCATTTAAATGGTTCTTGCTATTTAAACCTCCTCGCACATTGCTGGTACATTCTTTATGATATTTTTCCTGTTTTGCCTTTTATTATTAAGTTGTTCCCCTGTTTGCTTTGCCTGTGGGTTGTAGGCTTCTTGATGGTAGGGGCCTGTCTTGCCTGAGTCGTATTTTTTTAATTGCTTGTTTTCCCGTCTCAGAGAAATGGAGGCAGACAGGAAACCCACAGTTGTTAATTACACACAGCTCATGCCAGTTACTGTGGGGAGGTGCTCTGGCCTCCATCTCTCAACAACCTTAGGAGGGGGAGCGCTTCATGTACATGTAAGGGATGTGAGGGCAGGGAGTGCATGTGGCCAAGACAGGAGGATTCAGGAAGCAAACCTGGGTCATGTTTTGTCTGCCTTCACACCTGTTGCCTGTAGTTACACATCGTCCTCCTTTCACGATGGATCACCGACATGGGTGAAAATAGGAAATGCCCTGGGATGATGGCTCAAAAACATCATTGGACAATCTAGGCAGATTCAGGAAGTTCAAAGCAGAGACTTCTCTCCTTGTGGAGTGACAGGAAAGGTCTGGCGGATGAGATGTATGAAGATCTAAATGCCTGTGGACAGCCGTCTGCAAGGACCACCAAACGAAATCCTGGGAGAGGGGCCCTGTGGTGGGGGTCGCCTGGAGCATCCCTGTCTGGAGGCAGGAGCCTTGGACTCTATACCACTCAGCTGAATCAAATTATTTATGCCGATATTCTCTCCATAGTAAGGATAATTGAGGGTTGACAAGTTGTCGGCTTTCAAGTTGAGCCATGTTAAATATATGTTATCATGATGGAAAACAGACATCTCTCCAGGGTTTTGAGGGTCAAATGACAGAATGTATATGAAAGGGTTTTGAACTTTGTAAATTGCTTCCCAGATGCAAGGGAGACATCAAATTTGATAGTTTCTTTGTAGCAGTGACTTCTAGCTCAGATTTCTTTGTTAGCCATTTTTGTTTTCTTTTAAAAGTATTTCCAAAGTTTTAAAGTGTTGAGGCTCTTAAATGGAATAGCATGCAGTTTTTCTCAAAGAAAAAAAACACAAACACAAACACTAAAAGACAACAAAAACAAAAACAAAAACAACCCACAAAAAAAATCCCCAACCAGATATTAGTTGAAATCTTGCTGTAAAATTTTTAACCATTAAGCTCTGGCACTTTTGAAAACTCAGTGGTTAGAGCATTGGCCTGCGAACCTAAGGGTTGTGGGTTTGATTCCTGGTCAAGGCATGTACCTGAGTTGCAGGTTTGATTCCAGCCCTGTGGCAGGTGCTGGAGGCAACCAATCGACATGTCTCTTTCACATCCATGTTTCTCAATCTCTCTCTCTCTCTCTCTCTCTCTCTCTCTCTCTCTCTCTCTCTCTCTCTCTCTCTCTCTCTCTTCCTCCTTCCTTCCCTTCCAGTCTCTCTAAAAATCAATGGGAAAAAATGTCCTTGGGTGAGGATAAATAAATAAATGAATGAATACCTATAAAAAACAAACAAAACTTTTAGCCAGGAAGTAAGTAGAATTTGTGGTAAGATGAATCTGTCTTGGGATCTAGTTGTTCAACTACCCAAAGGATGTGTTTATAACAATGGGACCACTTCTTGTGCATAAAGATGGAAATCTGGCAGACTTTGAGGTAAATTACTGGAAAACCCTTAAGTACCACCTGAAAGACCGTCTTAAGAGTTTCGATTTTAGGTTTTGTGGTATGTTTTGTTACTGTAAAGCTAGTAACTTATTTCCAGGAGTCATTGGAGAGAGTTGAGGAAACCTTTGAAAAATCACAAGGTAGTTTTGAAAGTGAAAACTAGATGTGGTTTGACAGCTTGGGTAAACTTGAAATCTATTCTGTTACAGATTTCCAAGTAAAATTTAACTGCTTTTGAGGGAAATTTTACAGTGGTAATTTCATATTATAGAGCAAGCATGTCAAACTCCAAGACTAACACGGCCCAATAAACAAGTTTTAAGTTTATGTGTGCTGCAAAAAACAAAAGTTTCAATTTTCATAGAAACATAGCTTTATTTTAATAGAGACATGCTGAATACCAAAGGCTTAAGTAAATGAGTAATCGTTAACATAAAATAATAGAACATTTTAATAACAATATTTTTTCTCAAACATTAACTTACCAGACACAGAATAACTGCATAAATTAATAAGCATAACGCAACTAAACCTATTTTTCTTGTTCTCCGAAAGCAAAATATTTCCTGTTGTGCACACTAAACAAGTCAGTCCAAGACTAATGACACAGCAATCGGCTGCTAAAATATTTGCTGCTAGTATTAGTGGAGAGAAATGGTGCGTTTGCGTGCAAGGTGCGTAAGGGAAATGAATGCAACACGATTACAGTATTCATTAGCAAATGTTGTAGTTCATTATTAATAATTATGTATAACAGGATCTTGTAAAAATTAAGTCATGAAATTTTTATTAAAACATTTCTTACATACTGTTATATTGGCTGGCTGCAAAAATATTCGTTGTGGGCCTCATGCGGCCCCGCAAGCTGTGTTAGACATGCTTGTTATAAAGCGAGTCTGAATTAAAATGAAAACATGTTAACTTACAGAGTAAACATCTACTTATCTATAGATGCAAAAGACAGAAAAAGTGAGTAGCCCCTAAGTTGCAAATAGATGCAATAGTGAATTTTTTATTATTCAGAGTTCCTGAAACGTGTGTGATTTAGAGAGCTTACCTTTGGGAATTCCCAAAGTGGGTTCCATAGGAAACTGATTCCTAAGAAATGGATAGATGGTATGTAGGGGAAAAAGTTTCTGTGATCAAATAACTAGGAATATCTGGGCTAACCGAAGTAAAACAGGTATTTTTGTTTTTAACTGCAGGGATTTTGAGCACCCTTGCAAATAATGTTCATTCTGAAGCTCCTTGAAAGGGAACAGAGTGTTTAGTACTTTCCAAATGCGTTGACCTGTAGAAACTTTGGTGCAAAGCATCTTTTTGGCCAAAGAACAGTATTGGGTTTTTTTTTGCTGAAATATTTTAAAGGTAATTTCAGACATTATATAATTTCACCTGACAAACTTTCATATGCTTTTGTAAAAAATATCACCACCCATTATCACTTTTAATAAAATTCACAGTAATTTCTTTTTCTTTTTTCTTTTTTAAAAATATATCTTATTGATTTTTTACACAGAGGAAGGAAGAGGGATAGAGAGTTAGAAACATCGATCAGCTGCCTCTTGCACACCCCCCACTGGGGATGTGCCTGCAACCTAGGTACATGCCCTTGACTGGAATCGAACCCGGGACCCTTCAGTCCGCAGGCGGACGCTCTATCCACTGAGCCAAACCGGTTTCGGCTTCACAGTAATTTCTTAATGTCATTTCATTGTCCCCCATATGTCACCATTTGGTTTTCTGAAACCAGGATTCAGCCACAGTTCACATATTGCACTGTGTATGTGACTGTTTTTGTCCCTTCAGTCTTTTTATTTTTAATTTATTTTTTTAAATATATTTTATTGATTTTTTTCAGAGAGGAAGAGAGAGGGCTAGAGCGTTAGAAACATCGATGGGAGAGAAACATCGATCAGCCACCTCCTGCACACCTACTACTGGGGATGTGCCTGCAACCAAGGTACATGCCCTTGACCGGAATCGAACCTGGGACTTTTCAGTCTGCAGGCCGATGCTCTATCCACTGAACCAAACCCTTAAGGCCCCTTCAGTCTTTTTAAATGTAGACAAATGCTACCTCACCCCCTCTCCCTGACTTTTAGAAGAGACTGGTGGGCTGTCTCATCTTCTGCAGTTGTTTCCTGTGGTGGTGTTTGCCTTGTCCCTTTGTCTCCTGTATTTTTTATAAAGTAGAGGTTAGATCTAAAGGCATATTTAGGTTCTGGTTAAATTTTTTGACAAGAATAGTTTCTAGACTATGCTTTTTTTCTGCTGTGACTTGTGAATAGACATTTAGCAATACATAAGTAGTCATTTTAAAAAAAAATATAAAGAAGTAAAGGCTGCCTTAGCCAGTTTGGCTCAGTGGATAGAACATTGGCCTGCGGACGAAAGGGTCCCGGGTTCGATTCCAGTCAAGGGCATGTACCTTGGTTTCAGGCTTCTCCCTGGCCCGGACCCTGGTCGGGCTTGTGCAGGAGGCAACCAGTTGATTTGTTTCTCTCTGTCTTTCCCTCTCTCTTCCACTCACCCTAAAAATCAATGGAAAAATATCCTCGGTTGAGCATTAACAACAACAACAACAAAAAGTAAAGGCTTAGAGCATGTTGGAAATTAATTTTATTAGTATATCAAAGAGGTGCTAGTTTAATGTATTCCAGTTGTGGTTGGAACATGATGGTATTCTGAATAGTTGGCCTGCTTAAATGGGTATAAGTTTTCAGTATATTTTAAGACTAGAAACCTTGTGCCTCTTGGGTAAAATGGCTTGGGTGTTAAACATTTTTGGTGGTTAGATTTGATTCAGAATGACAGGGTATCTGAATTGCAGTGTTAAAACACTATTCCATAAAGATTTATTTCTAAGCCCATTGATTTAGGAATATGCATGAATTCCTCTATTTGATAAATTTTAACACAATGTTTTTTTGATAAATGCTTTTGCAATTTGAAATACAGCCATAAATCTAAGTCTGCCCTCAGGGTGATAATTTTTCTTTTTAAAAACAATTTCTTTATTTTTCAATTACATCTGACATATGGACAATGTTTATATTAATTTCAGGTGTACAGCATAGTGATCGGACCTCTTTGTAACGAAGTGACTCAGAGCGATAATTTTGTGTGTACATTGTCTTGGAAACACAAGACATGTAAATAAAAGTTCTTATCGTGGCTGACTTTGCTAACTTAATTTGCTATTTAAGGTTTCCCCCCCCGCCCTTGATATCCTTCCAAGTGCTTGTATGTCTGGGAGAAATTAAACATAAAGGAATTTTGTGAGTCTTAATGAAGAATAGCGTACTATACATAAAGTTGCTTTGTGTGATAAATGGTAGCTATCACAGGCAGTTCCCAGCACATTCTTATGTTTAATCCCTTAGCAAGCAGGAATACTGTTTTATACATTAAAATTTGCCTCTTTTGAATAATAAGGTGCCTTGGATAGAACAGGTACTTTGTAACTAGAACAATACATTAATCTCTCCCTCTCTTCCTCTCACGCTCTCCCTCTCTCTTCCTGTCTCTCCCCCTCTCCCCCATCCCCTCCCCCTCCCCCTCCCCCCTCCCTCCCTCATTTTCTCTCTTCCTCTTTTAAAAATACAAATATATAGGCTATAGTGGAAAGTTAAGATCTTTGAAGCCAGATGCACCATGGTTTTGTGTATAGCTCCAGGCAGCTTACTAGACCTCTGTTTCTTTGTCTGTAAAATGGGTTAGTAATTCCTGTTTCATAGGGTTCCTGCCAAGACTAAAGGTGAAAACCTACAAAAAACCTATGAGGCTTGGCTCATAGGTGCCCAAAACAGGTCCCTTTCTTTCTTTTTCTTCTCTTCACCATATTTTAAATTCAGCTTTCTGGATCAGTAGTTGAATGGAAGTTTTCGTTTGTTCTGAGTGTTGTTGAAACTGCTCATTTTAAGGTACTCGTTACGGAAGTCCAGGTAAGACCTTGATTTCAAGATGATTTGTATAGTTAGTTGGTTGCTTATATTAAAAGTTAGATGTTTATGTGAAATGTTTTGAACAAACAAGTGGGACAGTTTCAGATGGTAATTTATAGAAGAAAGAGGAACCAAAGGGAAAAAAAGGGTATTTTATTATTGGCATAAGGATATTGTTAACAAGCTGTCTGGTTTTAATGAAAATCAGTATTTTCAAAATCCATGTATTTAATAAGAGAACACGAGCTGCTCCTCGACTTCGGTAGAGTTTTGTTGGAGCGTGGTAGCCTTTGTTTTATTTCTGAGGGGTCTGTAGCACCACATGCAAGTCCTAGGTGTGTGTTTCTGAGGAGGACAATCGCCAACCAGGATGAGGGTCAGTGCGTCCCTAAAGGGCCAGGTTCTCACCCTGGGGCGGGGGAGGGGAGGGGGGGGAGGGCGGCGGAAGAACACGCCTCACTGTCCTTGTGCCCTATTAAAGACTCACATAAAGGGAGAATTAAGTTTTGAACAGAAGTCAAGGAACACTTTGGAGTCTGCTTAAATAGACATTTATGAGCCTGGCCTTCTTGGCATTTATGGGTAAACCAAGAAGTGTTCCCTCTGACAGCTGCCTCCACGTGTCGGGGCATTTGGTCTGGTTGTGGCTTATATAAGAAAAGGTCTCAGAGGCAGGGGCTCCCAGGCTCCCTGTGCATGCAGTGCCAGTTCTTTGAGAATGAACTTGGTGCCCTAAGGACATGCAAGTTAAGCCGCTGGCGAGTTTCTTACACCTTTCCCATGCCATTAAGCAACCGTTTTATTTATTCCTTCCTTTTGGAAATGGTTTGTTTAAGCAAGAGGGACTCTTTAAGCTGTCCAGCTCCACATACCAAAAGTCAAGCTAGGAGGAATCAAAGAGCGTGATTTCCCTCTCCCATCATGGAAAAAGTGAGGAGATGCATTTCTAGAGGGGTAGTGATTGCCTTCTAAGCCGAGAGAATTTTTAAAGACATTTCACCTTCACAGGGCTCTTTTTTTTTGCTTCCTTCATAAAGAGCAGCCTTAGCTTGCTCAACAATATAATATCCTTATGAGTTTTAGAAGTAAAAAGTTACCATGAAGGTGTTAACTGTTTGACAAATTAGAAACTTAGAAACTGTTTTCATTTGTGGAAGGGTGGTGGAAGTCTTGCATTCATTTTCCCAACAAATATTTTCCTGAGGGCTGTCACTGTGCCTTCTGAGTGAGGCCCAGCTCTGTGTCAGAGGAGACGAGTGCATGCATAGTACACATGCTAGATGTGTGCAGCAGGAGAGTACAGAGGAGGGGGAGGAGGAAGAGAAAGAGGAAGGGGAGGAAGAAGAGGAGGTAGGGAGGAGAGGAGGAGGAGGAAGAGGGAAGAGGAGGAGGAAGTGGAGGAAGAGTGGGTGACTGGGCGGGCTTCAGGGAGGAGGTGAAAGGTGCTAGGTGGGGAGAGGTGAGGGGCTTTGAATGAAGGAAGCTCCATGAGCAGAGGCCCGGAGGCACGAAAATACAAGTCATGTTTGGGGTGTTGTTACTAGAGCAGATGGTGCTTGGCATTTGGGTACAGTGGCAGGGAGGAGAGAGCCAGATTGCAAAAGGCCCTGCCTGCCAGCCTGAGAAGTACGGACTTGATCCTGAAAGCCTTAGCTGTCGAAGGTTTGGAAGCAGAGAGATGATGTAATCAGAGCTGGGTTGGAGGAAAGCTTTGGCAGCGGTGGTGTGGAGGAGACCGGCGTGGGGCAGGTGGGCGGCAGTGTTCTCTGTGATGAGGCTTTTGAAGTAGGTCAGGTGAGAGATGATGTTTGAGCCAGAGTTAATAGGAGGAAGAGAGCTCCTGTCCCTTAAATTCCTTTTATTGTGCATTTAGGGAGCATTAGCTCATGTCATCTAAGCAAGAAAACTTTTCATAGAGCGCTGTCGTCATCCTCCTCATTTTCAGAGAAGGAAATGGCCTCTAAGTCACCTGGCTCAGCTGAGATTTGACCTCAGGTGGACAGTCCTGTGCTTTTACAACAGAGGGAATGAGAGCACAAAGAAGGCTGTGCATGGGAGGTGATTTTCGTGGTGGAATGGAAGCTTCTTCCAGAACAGAAAAGGAATACAGCAGGTCCTTGAATAACATTGTGTGGTTCAAGGTAATTTCTTTATCATGCTGCTGTGATGCCATGAGATGCTGTAGGAACTTAACCTCTTGTTTATAGCAGTCTATGGTAAAATTGATTTCCTGACTCGCCATTTCACATAAAGTCACAGAACCTGTGGATGATAAGTGAGGAGTTATACTGCTTGGCAGCTGACTGAAGGTAGAGAGGAAAGCTGTTTCCAGGCAGGGCAGCAAGGTTGGACAGTGAACAAACAAGTAACTGAGAACTCTCTCAGGAGGGGAGAGACAGGGTTTGGACTCCTCTGGGATACCCACTTGGAAATGCCAGTAGGCAGTTGGAAATTTGGTTCTTGGAGTGGCATCCCAGCCTCCCTGTAGAGACTCCTTGAAGTCCTCTGGGTAGAGTTGGGATAGAACTTCTGTAGGAGGGTTGGGTAAGTAGCCCTACTCCTGCAGCCCCAAGTCCTTACCAGCATTGCACATGGGAAGCACCTGGGGCACTTACTCTAAGCACACATTTCCTGGCCCTGCCCACGGGTGTTGGTTCCGTGGGTCTGGAGTGGGGTTTAGTGATCTGCATTTATATCAAGACCCTGGGTTGAGGCAGGCAGGTTGTGATGGGATCATACTTTTAAGAATGGTTCATTTCACTTCTTTCGGGGAGCTTTTGATGGCTCCTTAATATGATGTTGCTCTCTGGTAAAAAGCCACATGTAAGGAAATTGCTTGTTTTTAGGAACTTAGGTACGTTAATATTTAATTCTGCCAAGGATGCTTTTTAGTTATTTGTATTAATACTCAGAAGTACCAAGCCCTAAGAATTAGGTTTGTTTTTGCCTTTTAAGTGGACCTTTGGCAAGAGATTTCTAGTGAAATTAGATTCTGAGTGTTTTTCTTGCTTCTGGAAAAGAGGTTGGAGGAGGGAACCTGGCACATGGAGGGTGAGGAGCCTGGGGTTCCTGATTTGCTTGGGATTGGCCTATGTTGTCACAGATTAAAGGTCATTGAACGGGGATCTAATGTATAGCATGGTGACTGTATTTAGCAAAACTATATTATGTATTTGTAAGTTGTTAAGACAATAGATCTTAACTGTTGTCAACACCACCACCACCCCACATGCACACAAATGGTAATTATGTGATGGGGTGGTGGTAAGTAATCTAATTGTGGTAATCCTTTTGTGAAATGTGTATTAAATCATCACATAGACCTTAAACTTACATATGTTCTATGTCAATAATCTACATTTATAAAAGGCTAATATACAAAGTGTCCCCTCAGGAATTCGACTGGGAGACCAGGAGTTCAATTGCTCGCTATGACATGCACTGACCACCAGGGGGTGGCACGGAACGAAGGAAGGCCCCCATTGGCAGCCGGAAGGCCCTGATCACCGGCCAGGCCTAGGGACCCTACCCATGCACGAATTTTGTGCACTGGGCTCTAGTATCTCAATAAAACTGGCAAGTAAGTCACTGAAAAGTACTCAACTGTTTGAAATATAGGTTTCAAACCCATCAACCAACTGGTTATTTGACCATCTACTTGTTATTAGTCATAATCACAGTCTGAGGTCCATCTCCCTTTCCTCTCTGTCAATTGTGTCTTTTTAAAAAGTTGAGAAACAGTTGACATGTAACATCAGACTCCTTTTAGCTTCAAGTGTACAACAGAATGATCCTATATGTGTATATATATTGCTGAATGATTATCATAATGTTCTAGCTAACATCCATCACCACCTATAATTATAAATGCTTTTTCCTTGTGATAACTGTTAAGATTTACTCTTTTAGCAACTCTCAAGTATGCAGTACAGTATTGTTAACATCAGTCACATGCTGTACATGTGACTAATATCCTTAGGACTTACCTATAATAATAAAAGCATAATATGCTAATTAGACTGGACGACCTTCCTGACGAAGCCCGGGCTGCGAGGGAAGCAGGTGCCGGCAGCCTGGGGAAGGAAGGTCTACTCTTGCATGAATTTCATGCATCGGGCCTCTAGTTTATTTTATAACTGGAAATTTGTACCATTTGACCCCCTTCACCCATTTTGTCACAGGTGGTGCTTTTTGGATGAGTGGAGGCTTTGAAGCCAGACAAACTGGGTTCAGGTCCCAATTTAGCCCCTTAGTCTCAGCCTGACCTGGGCAGGTAACCCAGTCTCCCTGAGCTTGTTTTCTGTGACTTTGGAAGGTGGTAGGTATTTTGGAAGGTTGTTTTGGGAATTGAGTGACATAAAGTCAAACCATGTAGACCTGAACCCAGCCATACTCCCTTCATCTTGGGAGGGAGGGCTGCCTCACTCAGCCACCTGAGTGCCTCCTTATGCCAGTTGGCAGTGCATTTCTTTATAAGCATTGCCAGCCTTGTTCTACCTTCCTTCTAGAATTAAGAGGCATTCTTATTTGGCTGAAAATAGGAAAGAAAGTTTTGTTGTTCTGTTTTAGTGTTCAATCTATTGGTCTTTTTTTGTTGGTACATGGTTACCCTTAGAATAATTTTCGCTTCTTTGTTTCCCCTTGTGAACAAGTTTGGGTTCATTAACTGCTTGCTGCTGATTAGTTCATTTTTTCTCATGTGTGGGAGGGAGAATCAGCTTCCTCTTGTTTTCCCACCTTTGCTAAATGTCAATCATAGGGCTTCCCAGCGCCCTGCCCTGGTGGAGGGGACAGGAGGCGGTCGGGCTTGCTCTCTGGTTGATTTGTTCAGTTACTGAAGAAAAACCAACTGAGCCCTCAACTTTGTGCCTGACTCTGTGCTAGTTCTTTTCCTTAAATCATCTAATTTCTTTCTCTTAAAGGCTATAAGAGGAAGCAGGCATTCTTACTGCATCCGGTTTTCAGATGGGGGTCCATGCCTGGCCCCAGCTCTCACAGCCAGGTAACAGGACCCTGGTTCTTGCTCCTGCAGTGCGGCCGTTTTGTCCAACTCCTTGCCCATTGTAGGCATTCTGGGTGGTTGTGCAGAATTGGTCAAACGTGAAATCTTTTAAGGGTGTTTTCTGCCATTTTTAGCCCTATATTGTAAATTATTTCTGTCTGAATATTTTGGGGGACTACAGTGCTCTTAGATCATCCAAAATAATTTTGAAGATATTCTGTCTTTCAGGACTCTGTATGTGACCTCTCCACTTGACTTTTAGCATCAAAACATGTAAGTGAGCCCTGGCTGGTGTGGCTCCCTATGTCCTTGGACAAGTTTCTTAATTTCAGGGCCTTGGTTTCTTCATCTCTAAAATGGGTATCCATTGTACTCAGTGGTTAGAGCATCAGCCTGCATACTAAAAGGTCTTGGGTTTGATTCCCAGTCAAGGACATGTACCTGTGTACCTAAGGGTTATAGGTTCGATCCCTAGCCCAGTTGGGTTGCATATGGGAGGCAACTGATCAGTGTGTCTCTTTCACATTGATGTTTCTCTCTCTCTCTCTCCTCTTTCTCTCTCTCCCCCTTCCTCTCTCCCTCCCTTTCACTCTCTTTAAAAAAAAGAAAATCAATGGGAAAAATATCTTTAGGTGAGGATTAACAACAACATGTAAGCAAGACCCTGGCCAGGTAGCTCAATTGGTTAGTGTTGTCCCAAGATGCCAAGATTGTGGGTTCGATCTCCAGGGAGGGCACATGTAAGAATCAACCAATGAATGCATAAATAGGCAGAGCAGCAAATAAATATTTCTCTGTCTTTCTCAAATCAAGAAATACAATTTAAAAAAGAAACACATACAGCAACAGCAAAATGGAAAGAGCAGTGAATGATTCTGGAGCACACTTGGTTTCTGGACAAGTTTCTTAACTTCAGGGCCTTGGTTTCTTCATCTGTAAAATGGGGATCATTATACTCAGTGAGAAATAATGTTTGTACAGTACATCTAGAATAGGGCTTGGCACCTAATAGGTGTTTAGAAGTTTCCTTATTCATTTCACCTTGACTCAAGTTAAATATATTTAGTGTGCTCGACTTCATACCAAACTCTGGCCCTGCAAAAGGTAAGTAAGATAAGGTTTCTGTCCCGGAGGCAGTTGAAATTTGGTGGTCAGGGCTGACAGACACAGAGGTTAGGTGCTGAGACCTAGGGTGTAACTGAAGCTGTTACTGGAGCACTTCCTGTGCCCCAAGGATTGGGAGATCCTCACCTTAAGGAGGAGTTATACCTGAACCTTTTCTGGAAATACTGAGTAAGAATTAACCAAGCAAAGGAAGGTGGGGTGGGTTTCAGCCAAAGCAACAGCATGAGCAATGGATGGAGTATTTGGGAGAACTATACTCAGCTTGGGTTTGGCTGGGAGCAGGGAGTACTGGGAAGTGAGCCCAGAGAGCCTGGTGTCTGTGAAGGTTCTGGTGCCTGGCTAGGTTGGAAAATCAAAATGTAAGGAAAAATAATTATATAGATAGTGTTTAATGGCACTGTCAGACATTTTTGTAGTGCCTAGTCTGATTAAATAAATGGTGTGTCCATACAATAAAATGGTCTGCAGATGTTAAGAGAATGGTTTATGTGTGACCTTAAGGAGAAACTTCCAAGAATATTATTATATTCTTGCCTTTGGGAGGGAGATGACAGTCTGGGATAGACGACAGTCTTGGATTTCACTGCAGACCCTTTTGTACTGTTTGGCCGTTTTTCGCATGCATATATTTCTTTTAAAAAGGAAAACACTGTAAAGAAATGACTGATGTTGTGCATTATCAGGTGAGCCAGAAACCAAGCAGCAGGGTGTAAAAATAACTCGTGCGGCTGCACTGCAATGCTATTATGCAGAATGCTAGATTAGTTCATGCTCTGGCGATAATACCATTCATGGGGGGTTTTAGGGTTTCCCACTTTCACATACATTATTTCAGTCAGAATTAATCACTTCCATATGTGCTCTCATGGCAATTAAAATATTTTAGGAATTATAAATGCTAAATGATGCCCTGTACAGTTTGGAAAAGGAAAATGATGTTATTTGTTTGATACAACATCCATGTTCTTATTCCCTTCCATTCCTTGCATATGCCTTTGTGAAAAATATGACGGTGACTAAAATATACATTCACTTATATAGACTTTTCTGTTTAATGTGATTTCATGCGTTTCCCCCAGTGTTGTGCCGTGGTTCTCCCTACCTTTTTGAATAGCTGCTGTTTTGTGGCACACGGTGGTTCCTTTACCATTGGCCCGGAAGCACTCTACCTCAGAACTCTCCATCATAGCTGTCTGGTTTTCTGGGTTGAGGTTTCTTTCTTTCTAGACCTTTGGGGCAGGGTAGCCTCTTTGTCACCACAGTGCAGGGCACAGGAAAACGGCTCAGCAAGTATTTTTGAAGGAGTGGATGTTCCTTTTGGACTTTACAAGAGCATTTTTTGGTAAAGATGGTAGATATGGTTGTTTTGAGCTAAGGAAAGAAATTTAGGTTAAGCAATCTTCCCAAAGTCACATGCAGCTACCTGTAAGGGCCTGAACTCAACCACAAGTTCAGATCTCCTAAGTCCCTGTTCCTCTTTTCTTTTTTTAAGCCCTCACCTGAGGATATGTTTTTATTTTGAGAGAGAGAGAGAGAGAGAGAGAGAGAGAGAGAGAGAGAGAGGAAGGAGAAGGGTCGGGGCAGGGGGGGGAAGCGGGGGGGGGGAGAGAGAGAAAGATGCGAAACAAAGCGATCCATTCCCTCCCATACTCGCCCCAACAGGGGATAGAACCTGAAACCTAGTTATGTGCCCTGACCAGGAATCGGAACCTGTAACCTTTTGCTGTACGTGACAACACTCCAGCCAACTAAGCCACCCATCAGCCAGGGCTTCCCCTGTTCTTAAAATCAGAATTTTCAGTTGGTTTTGCTGGGAGGAGAGATGGCTAGGTTTCATTTAGAATGAGTGAGCAGGACTTTGACCTTTCCATGAAATTTAATTGCTCTGGTATGTAGAATCTGATGGTAAATGAACTGGGGTCAAACCCAAGCAACATCTTTAGCAAGTTGTATGACCTTGGGCAAATCACTTAACATAGCTGGGTATTAGTTTCCCATCAGTTGAACAGGTCTGAAGTGCAGGTGGACACCTACTGACCTCCACGGGGCTGTCATAATACACAGGAGGTTCTAAGATGTCCCCATGGTAGGTGTTCACTGAATATAACTTTTTTTTCCTGATGGTTTGATGAAAAAGAATAATGCCAGTGTGGGTAAGGATGATGGGTGGGTTAGTACTGTCACACAGTGTTGGGATAATAAATGGGGACAACTGTTATGGAGGGCAACCATCAGTGTGCTAGTTTAAAACATGCCAACTCATTGACCCAGAAATTCTAGCTCTAGAAATTTATGCTAAGGTAATAGTTATACAAACACATAAAGTTATATACATGGGTATTCATTGAAGGATCGCTTCATAACAGCCAAAAGTGGGGAAATCAAATGTTTACCTCCAAAAAAGCTTAGGGGAAAACCTTGCCACGCATACAATGGAAAAGTAAGGAACTTCGTACAAGGCAAGAGGGAGCTGAGGGGAGTGATATGGAAAGATGTCTTCTAATTACTGTTGTTGAAAATAACAGCAGGTTACAAAATAGTATGCATGCTGTAATCACATTTATGCCTGTCTCCCCCTTCAAAGTATGTATTAAGTAATTATTTGACACATTTAAGGGTCTACCATGTGCAGGTTCTAGGCTAGGCCTCTTTAAATGTATTTGTGTACATAGAAAAAAACTCGGAAAGCTATTTGGATGGTAGGATTGGACAATTTTTCCTATTTAAAAGTTACTTGTATACTATTTTTTCATTATTTACATCTTTTGTTAATGTAAGAAAACATTCAAACCTGTGTGAAGAATTTTTGTGGGTTTGAGCCAAACTGTTGACAATTACCAGGAAGCAGAATCTCAATGTATTGGGATAATGCTCCAGAGAATGGTGGTTTTTCACGTTGTTTTATACATCACAATCAAAGGAGGAGATGTTAAGTGGGTTACGTGAAATCCGTTGGTGATAGACTAGGGAGGTGGGAAAAAGCAAAATGGGGAAACCTCTGGGATTGAATAAAAAGTGAAATGATAGACACATACTTCTTTTACACAGTTGGGTACATGATAGTTGACAGCCAACAATTAAGAAGATAACTAACAATGAGGGAATTGGTGGTCTGCACCCATTTGTTGTCCCTGAGAGGTCCAGAAAAGGGGAAGTGACAAGTTACCCTGACATCCCATAGATATGTTATCTTAGGTGCAAAAAGACAATAGGCTTAGTAAAGATCCAAGTTGATCTTTGTCTAGGAAGATACTGGCCTAGGACATGACTACTCATTATAAACTGCTTTTTTTTAAAAAAAATATATTTTATTGATTTTTTACTGAGAGGAAGGAAGAGGGATAAAGAGTTAGAAACATCAATCAGCTGCCTCCTGCACACCTCCTAGTGGGGATGTGCCTGCAACCCAGGTACATGCCCTTGACCAGAATAGAACCTGGGACCCTTCAGTCCGCAGGCCGACGCTCTATCCACTGAGCCAAACCGGTCAGGGCTAAACTGCTTTTTAATTAAAAGTTTTTAATTTCAGACCATCCTTTGTGGTTGCTTTAGGTCTCTTTAAGTTTGCAAGGCTGTCACGCAGGCCTTCCCTGAGTTAGTCAGGTTAGCATGTGGCCCTTTTTTGTCCATACTTTTATAATACATATTTAAAACACACACACACATTTTCCTCTCCTCTTAAAAATACAGGTATTTCCTTTCTCCCCATCTCCAAATTTCAACCCTCAAACTTGCTTCTTAAGATTTTAAAAGGTTAACTACTAAAGTTCTCTGTGGAAACCCCTTTCACGTCCCGCGTGATCCAGGGTTCTGGTTCAGGGTTCAGGTTCTGGAGAAGGCCGCACACAAATGAAAGAGTCTCAGAAAAATATTAATTTGGGAAATGGGGGGCCAGGCCGTAGTCCAACTCTAGTGGGAGAACTACTACCCACTCTGGCTTCACCATCCCTTTTATTAAAATTACGGGATACACCCAGGAAACTCCAATAGAAGCCAATCATTGAATTTAGGACTAACAGGTGGGGGCTTCGATTAAGGTTGACAAGCCCTCTGAATTCCCTGTCCACAGCTTTCTACAATGATCGGCTTCCGGCAGTTCTCTAGTGTTTTTTTCCCCCTCTCTAAATATAATATACTAGAGAAGGCCCGGTGCACGAAATTCGTGTGCCGGTACAGTCCCTAGGCCTGTCCTGTGATCAGGGCCATCTTCCCCACTGCCTACAGCCGGCCCCGACCCCCGCCGCCACCCACCCCCAGTTCCTCATTCACCATCGGGTGATCGGTGCCTGATGGCAGGGGAAGGGACCGAGAGGTCGGCTGTTCTGGCCCACTCATGGGCCCCGTCCCTGCAGCAGTTCACCCTCTGTGTGTGGGGCGACCAGCAGGGCAGGGAGGGGTCTTGGCCTGGCACTGCCCACATCCCCCACCACCCATCCCTGGTTCCCAATTCACTATCAGGCGATCGGAGCCTGCCCACCAGGGAAAGGGACTGAGAGGTGGTCAGTGCGCCTCATAGTGACTGGTCCAGCCTTCGTTCCGCTGTTAGGGTTAATTTGCATATTACCCTTTTATTATATAGGATTGTCTTTTATCCTGAGTTGCTTTTACTCCTTAGCAAGTAGCATTTGAGTGCCTCCTGTGTGAAGGAATA
The DNA here is from genome assembly GCA_026230045.1 of Corynorhinus townsendii. NCBI lineage: Eukaryota > Metazoa > Chordata > Mammalia > Chiroptera > Vespertilionidae > Corynorhinus > Corynorhinus townsendii. The sequence continues at coordinate 57,925,335 of JAPDVU010000005.1, read as the reverse complement.
TGCTGAGGTTTGGCATTAATACTGCAAACATCTGTGGGGTGGATTTGACAGTATCACTCTAAATCACCTAAAGAGTGCTGAAGAAGTTAACTCATTTTAATATGAGAAACTCTTCAGGTGGTTTAGAAAAAGTAACTGGTGTACTTGACATATCTAGTTTTAACTTTCCAGGAGGATTTCTATCTCAGGACAATGGAGATTAAACTGTCAGTGAGTCCTAACCTTTTTTTCTTCCATGGTTTATACATCACAAAATAGAACTGTTGTGTTATTTTGCAATTAAAGGTAGAAGGAGAACTGCTTTTGGGGGAAGGGTGGAGTGAGTGGAAGAGGAGGAGAAAAATAGAGGAAGAGGGTAATACAGTTTAGAATGCAAAGTAAATTAGTCCTCATTGAGAATGAAAAAAGTCAATCTCGATGTGTATGTCTCAATTTGAGATCTTCATATAGCCCCAAAGTTTTTATTATTTGCAATCTTTTTTTAAACTTACAAATTATAATTAAGTTGATTTATTTGTGGGCTTTATAATATTATTTTACTAAATTGCGAGTTGTTAAACTATTGCATTGGGGCTTGAATATGCTTTTAGATTTTTAACTTGAATTCTTGGCATCATATCAATTATATTGTAAAAGAACTATTTTGAGAAAACTGATTAGATTTTTTAGAAGTGATACTAAAGGTATGTTTAAGTCTGCTTTTGAGTTTGTTGACACATACGGCACCACTAAGTGGAAAAAATACATGCTTGGATCCCGACAGAGCTGAGTACTTATAAATTTTGCTAGTTTGGAATTGAGAGGCCATTTATGGGGCTCATCCTCCCTTTTCTTGCTGGCTGTGAAGACTAAGAGAGAATGTGCATAAATCACCTGCTGCCTTGTATAGTTAAATGTTCGGTAAATACTAGCTCCTCCTAAGCTTTCACTGTTGGTATGGAGATTCCCAGGGTGTGCTGCCACTGTGTTGGTATAAGGTTGTCCTGTAGCTCTCTCTGCGTTTGCACCTGTGTGGGATCTGTTCTCGAGGTGGCTGGCTGGTGGGCACAGGGCTGTGCATGAGAAGCTGGGAGTTGGTTATTATTGCCGTTGTACTTTTTCAGTGTAATGGACGGTTACCGTGTGTTCATTTGTGCCACTCTCTTTTATAAAGCACTTTTGACAAATAGGGATGGGAGTGTAAATTCCAGTGTAAAGTGTTAAACTTTGGAAGCCCAGAGTTAGGCTCCTGTTATCTGCCACTTGAGTGTTTTCAAATCTCTAGAGGCTAACCAGATCCTATTAGGTAATCCTCCCCATACTTACCTCTGAGCGCCTTGCCAGAGGGCGGATTGCCAGAGGGCAGGGCACTTTCAATTGAAGCTGACTTGTGGCTGTCATTGCTGAAGGTCTTCCTTGGATTTTTATAATGAGAAGACTTCTAAGTGAATGGGGGAGGGAGGGGGCTTTAATACCAGCTCCATTGACACTGCTTCCCGCCCCAAATTTAAATCTGTACTGCCCTTTATCCATCCATGCCCTACATTTCTCAGGATGCTTCCTAGACACTCTCAGTTCCACTCTTACACTTCTGTCTATATAGTAAGTATAGTCACAGGAACCACGGTCTTTGCCTTTTATATGTTAGTTTCAGGTTATAGCTGACCCAAGGCATCCACCAGCCATGCAATTTTTGATCACATTTCTTCGCATCTTCTACCTGGATGTGATGTGGAACTTGGTACACAGCTGCTGATGTTGTTTCTTCCTGTTTGGTCCAACACCTGTCTTAGGTGAATCCTCTGTAAAGTTGCCCACACAACAGTCACTCAGTCTTCTTTCCTTTAATTTTAATTACAAAGTAAGGCAAAAAGGAACACAAAAAAAATTTTTTTGGCATGTGTCCTTTCAATGCTTTCTTTTCATAGACATACACATATATTACATATGTTCAATGATTCACTGTACTTTTTATTGTGTAGTTTGCTGTTTTTACATACACACCTGTGGTGCATATTAACTCATATTGTACGTATTTTATAAATGATTTCTAATGATTGCATGTATTTCATATTCCAGCCTATAGGTGTAACATAGTTTTTTTTAACTACTTACTTATTATTGAATATTATTTTTTAAAATAATATTGATTTTATTGATTTCAGAGAGGAAGGGAGAGAGAGAGGTATAGAAACAGCAATGATGAGAGAGAATCATTGATTTTATTGATTTCAGAGAATTATTGATTGGCTGCCTCCTGCATGCCCCCGACTGGGGATGGAGCCTGCAACCTAGGCATGTGCCCTGACCCGGAATCGAACCATGACCTCTTGGTTCATAGGTCGATGCTTAACCACTGAGCCATGCCGTCCAGGGGGCTAAATTTTAAATAACACTGGAATGAGCATTCACTTTCCACAGTTATATTGAAAGAACTCCAGCAATTAGACTGTATTAAAATCAACTTACCATAGTAATTTAAAGAATAAATTATTGTTTGGCTCAGTGGACAGAGCGTCAGCCTGCCGACTGAAGGGTCCCGGGTTCGAGTCCAGTCAAAAGGGCACATGCCTGGGTTGCGGGCTTGGTCCCCAGTAGGGGGCCTGCAGAAGGCAGCCAATCAATGATTCTCTCTCATCATTGATGTTTCTATTTCTCTCTCCCTCTCCCTTCTTCTCGGAAATCAATAAAAATATATTTTAAAAAATTAAATAAATAAATAAATAAATTTGGAGAATCTGTCCATTTTATTAGTATCTGAGTTATCACATTGTGGGGTACACTTAGAAATAAGTGTTAAAGTACGAAGGATAAAATAAAACATGTAAACCATTAGAAAGCAATGCCAGGTATTTAAATAGACTGCTTCTTTAGATAAAACAGGCACTAGAGAACTTAAGCAGACAACCTATGCATCCATCAGCCCATGAATGAGTAAAGAAAATGTGGTATATTAGTATATAAACAATGCAATAACATTTAGCCTCAATAAAGAAGGATATCCTGTCATTTGTGACATGGATGGAACTAGAGGGCATTATGAAATGAGTCAGACAAAGACGAACACTGCATGTTATTTATATGTGGAATCATTAAAAAAAAAAAGTCAAATTCATAGAGACAGTGGAAAAGTGGTTGCCAGGGGCTGGGGGAAGAGGAAATAGAGAGTTTGGTAGAAGTTTACAGTTGTAAGATGAATAAGGTCTGAGGACCTAATGTATAACATGGTGACTATAGTTGATAACACTGTAGTGTATAATTTAAATGTGCTAAGAGAGTAAAGTTTAAATGTTCTCACCAAAAAAGTAAATATATGAGCTGGATTTGTTCATTAACTTGGGAGGAATCCTTTCATAATGTCTATGTATTATTAAAACATCACATTGTACACTGTAAATATCTTCCAATTTTATTTCTCAGTTATATCCCAATAAAGCTAGAAAAGAACTTTATGCAGGAACTGTATACAAATTAAAAACAAAAAGCCAGAGAGGGGTGTGTGTCCCAGGGTGAATGAAGAATGACAAAAGAGTCTACCTGATTTACAAGTATGACATAACCTCAGTGCAGGGGGTGAGGACAACAGGCATGAACCTAAGTAACTGGAAAATGGTGTTTTGACTAGACACTGGAAGGCTAAAGACAACAGGAACTGTACTTCTACACTGTACCCTAGTTAGTAAGGTTGTTTCTTATGGACGTACAGGTTAATGATTCTGAAACTACTTTACATGTATTCAGGAGTTGAACAAATAAGTAAATGGATGGTGGATGGTGAGCTGGATTTCCCAATGTCGGAGAGGGACGTTACAGATAAGCAAGGGCAAAGGCTGCAGTGAGTCAGGTAGTGCTAGGTTAGAGTGGAGACATCAGTATGCGGTTATGTTTAGCTTAGGATAGATACAGAAGTCATTATAGATGTGTGCTGCAGACATGGGTTAGTATACATCTGTGCATTTCCCGGATCTGTCCACTGAGAGGGCTTGGAAGCAACGACACCCAGAAGCAACAACATACCCAGATCTGGGTTTCTAAATACCATTCTCCAATAAGAGTAACCAGGGCTCCTTGGAGAAACGGGTAATTATAGGTACAGAGCATCTTGTATTGCGAGAATATAAGGAAGTGCTCAAAAAAACAAAACAAAAACAAAGGATGTGGGCATGTCAAGAGGAATAGGAGCCAACCCTCAGAGAGCTCCTAATAGCTAAAGCGAGAGTGATTTAAACAACAAAATACACAGTGTAGTCCTACATTATAACCCAAAAGAGTGAAATAAATATATATAAATTTCTGTAGAGAGGAGCCATCTTCCTTGTGGAAGAATCCCCTTCCCCCTAAAAAACAAAAAGACAAAAGCCTGTTTCAAATGGAACTTGCCGTCCAGCGCCTGCCATGGGCTCAGAGTTGACACTGTCCATCCTGCTCTGCTGATCACAGAGGAGGAAGAAAAGTTGGAGAGCATGTAGGCTATGCAGGCACTTGCAGAGGTGATCACGGATGTGTGTGATTAGGGCACCATGCTTGACTGAAGTGGATCTGTGCTTGGGGGCATGGGGCCATGGTGGGGTCCCAGGAAATAGCGGCTGTTTTCTTGCCACGTGTTTCCAATCCCTGCTTTGGCATTAACCAAGGTGGGCAGCTTTCAAGACAGCGGGAAGGGATGGCGGGTCTGGACAGGGATGGTGCTGCGCGTTGACGCTGTCAGATATAACGCCCAAGCCTCCCTCCCCACACCATTCTTCCATCACCCCTGGTCCTCTGGGAAGATACTTAGAGCCGGGAGGGGGTAGGAGGACTGATCAGCTCATCAATCAGGAGAGTGTAATTATATGGAAAGGACAGAAATCACTCCCCGAAGGCCACAGACTTGGGGATCTGCCCAGAAGAGGACTTTACAGCTGCTAACAGTAGCTCTATTCAGCTCGGGTGCATAATGATTTTAAAACTAATCAGGAACCAAAGCCGGAGGCCGGGGACAAACACAAATATCTTCTTGACAGAGCACACATCTAGACTTTGTTGGATAGGAAGTTGCTGAGGAAGGTCAGAGTGATGTCATGGTGTATGCCAAGCTTTCATCCTAAACCGATGGGCCCCCGGGGCGCCATCTACAGTTCCCCAGGGCCCTTCAAAATGACTTCCTATAAAATAAATCCTAAGTTAGTTTCCAGAAATCAGTATGGAAGCCATACATGAAGTAAAACTAAACAAAGCAAGGAAATTTCCACCGGAGTTACTCGCTTCCTCTTCCTCCCTTGCCTTATAAATAGACCGGAGACCTATAATGATGGTCAGTTTTCTTATTTAGGACTTGAGTATCGTTGCTTCCCTAAGTAGCCGTCCAAAGTAAACTTCCCTTTCTGCTCTTCAGCCTGGATAACAGCGCTTATTCCTACCTAAGCCAGTGTCAGGTGGATATTTTTCATAAACTGGTATTTTAGGTTTTCTGTTTTGGTTGAGGAGGAAGTAGTGTTTTGTTTTGTTTTTCTTTCATCAAAGGAATACTTGTTCTGGGAAGGCAGGGGCAGGGATATTTCTCAATATAGATCAGAGGAAGAAAATGTATGGCATCAGATGCAAGTGGCTGGTTATGAATCTTAATCGGTCATGTTTTTGATAAAACATTTTAATAAAACACTGCAGGGCTGCTGTGCTCACCCTTTGATTTATTCAATAGTTATTGCCCCTACTGGGCTGGGCCCTGAGGATTCACAGTGGACCCTGAAGCCTCTGTTCTCAGGGAGAGACACAGTCAGAGGAAGTGGCACAGTGAAGTTTGCAGAAGTTAAAGGAATCTGAGGAAGAGTGAGGGGAGACTTCCTGGAGGAGGTGGTTCTTGAGCTTCATCTCAAGGGCGTAGCTAGGTGAGGCCGTGTGGGTGGGGCAGAGAGGACAGCTGAGGCGTGGAGGGTAAACAGTGAGTGTGTGTGTGTGTATGTATGTACAAGATGGGTGAGTGTGGAGGCAGCGTGGAGAAAGGAGGGAGCTGCAGGAGGGGCCCATGGGAAGGTTGATGGGAAGAGCAGTGAAGAGAAGCCGGGCTGTGCATGTATCTGCATGGTGGGTCAGGAACAGGGGCAGGAAGTTAGTGCTGGGATGTCACACTGGCTGGGCTGGTTTTCTGGTTAAAGGGAGAAGAGGGCCTTTGTAGAGCAGGGTTGAGGGGAATGGTGGTGGCAGTTTGAGATGGTTGCTGAGGGGGATGGAAGGGGCCTTTTTTTAGGGTACTGAGGGTCTTTCTGGGTCAGAGACATTCAAATGTCGTGAGTGGTGTGACTTCCCTTGGCTTTGGGAACGTTTGTTCCAGGGTTCAGTGTGGGGACGCTGAGGTGTGGTATTGATTCCCACAGGTGAGACAGAAGAAGAGGGTTGCAGAGAATGGAGGGTGTGACAAGGGCCTGAGTCAGATGATCAGTCAGATGATGGGGTCCACACTGCTAGGAAATGAAGATGGGGACACACTCCAGGGAGTGGGGGGATTTGAGCACTACAGGGACAAGAGGTTAAGAGTGTTGAGTTGTGCCCTCTAACTCTAAGGTGTGGCCCTGGGAATGGCAGACTAGAATCAGGAGCAAGGGTCAGAGGGTCACGAGCAGTGAGGGTGCCAGGAACTGGAGTCCCTTGGTGCTGTGTGCTGCACTCTGCTCTCAGTGCTTTGAATTGCTCATTCAACAGCAACTCTGTGAATAGGTGCAGTTATTACCCCCATTTCTATGTGAGGAAACTTTACCTCCCAAGAGCTTAAGTAATTGCCCGAGTCACATAGTTAATAAATAACGGGATTCTAAACCAGTGTCCAGGCCCCTCGGACCATCCCCTTCTTCACCCCTGTGCTCTTGTTGCTTTAGGAGCTGACCTCTGGCTGAAGAGAAAATTGAGAACGAAGTCTCTCTCCCATTTCTTTCCCAGTGAACAGAAGTTACCAAAAATAGGTAGGTGCCAGTGAGAACTCTGAGAGCCTCCAAGGAGGCTGAATTTTTACATGAGGATGGAAGAGAAATGGGCTCAGCCAGCATCTCCCAGTGGAGAGAGGCCCTGTCAAAGGGTTGAGAGGGGACGGCAATTTAGTATTTAAAGGGTACAGTTTCTGTTTAGGAAGCTAAGAAAGTGCTAGAGGTAGATGGTGGTGATGGCTGCACAACAATGTGAATGTTCTTAACCCCACTGGAGTGTGCACTTGCTAAAGTGGATACATTTAATGTTGTGTGGATTTTACCGCCATAAAAAATTAAAAGGTGATGGAGGGAGAAAATGATAATTGCTACCATTTATGAAACCTTTTTCTGGTACGAAAGGGGAACTTACTAAATATATGAATATATGTTGGGGGTTTTGATAAATGCTTTATGTGTATTTTTCATTTAAACCCTGCTGGATAGATGCAGGCAGCATCTCACGTTTGAAGAGATTAGTCAACTGGCCCAAAGTCACGCATCCAGAAAATGGTAGAGACTGGTGCTGCCAGATCCCTCTGACTCCAAAGCCTTTAGTAGTAGCCCCTAGGAATTTAACAATAAAAAGAAGGTTCCAGAGTCTGTAGTGGAGAGGGGGGGGGGGGTGTGGGTTGTTGGCATAGGGCTGGATGAGGAGGGGAAGGGGAGGGGGAGGGAGCAGCAGGACCACAGGATTGAGAGGTCAGATGCAAGGACAGTCCTCTGGTGTCCAGGCTGTGCTTGGGCTGTGAGGGGGCTGGTGGGAAGTCCAGGTAACAATGACCTGGTCTTAGAAGGAGGTTGGGGTTCCAGAGAAGCATCGGGCCCAGTATTGGGGGGATATGTCTGCTGTCTTCAGGCAGTCTTGTTGGTAGAAGATTCTTCCCAGATTGGGACTCGTAGTGGGAGGTGTGGACAGCGCAGAGATAGGGCTAGCCTCTACCTACTTTCCCCTCCCTTCCTCCCTCCCTCCCTTCCTTCCTTCCTTCCTTCTATACGTCTGAAATCAACAACCTGAAGTTGAATTTAGGGGCATGAATATGGGAAGGAGGCAGTGGTGCGGAGGACTGACTGTTTTTCTAACGCAGACAGCAGATTCCAAGGGTGAGGTCAGACCATGGCCAACTCCCTGGCTTCGTAGCCGATCAGCAAGCAGCCGCAGATTTTCTTTCTTTTTTAGCAGAATGGTATAAAACACATATATTAGGAAATAGACTTGACCTGGCTCCTCCCGAAGTTTTTGAGGTTGTAACCTAAGACTCCTAAGGTGTATCCTGTCTTCAGGGGTGGCCAGTGGCACTTGTGACCTCTGGCTGGAAACGTGGGCCTGTTCATATATTTGAGTTTGGTGAGGTATTTGTGAAGTGATCTTAGCTGTTTATGAGGGAAGTGCTCCTTTGAGAGTTCCTGTTATCATTTTACTTCTCGTGTTTACTTTGGATCCAGCAGAACCCTTTCAGTCTCCTGCTGGTGGTTTTAGATTCTGCACCGAAAGGCAGGCTGCTTGAGCACTGCTTGCTGTGTCCGTGGTGGCCATGGAAAGCGAGGCCTGTGATCGTGATTACATAATAACGCTGAATAAATAAAAAGATGTTCTCCTGGCAGGTCCTGGAAGGGTAGTCTGGGAGCCAGCATCACTAGGGATTCGGTTGCTCTGCAGTTAAATTTTGCAGCTGTCAGATGCGCAGCAGCAGCTGAGCCATAATGTCCAGGTGTAAATGGACCTTCATCAGCATCATCAGAAAGTGAGTCCTGGGAGGATCCAGTGCAGCAGGATGCTGCTATCTACCAAAAGTCGTTTGCAGAACCTTGTTCCTGGATGTAATACGTTTTATTCCAGTAGCTGGCTGGATCTACAGAGCTTTGCAACAGTTCTTTTCAAGAAAAGGTAGAGAGTCAATAAGCTTGCTGGCACCAATTCTGATGAAACATTTAACTGTCCCCTTCTCTGCCCTTTTTCTCCGGCTGAGAAACATTTGGGGCTTAGGTAGAATAAGGCAAATTGAATTTCCCTTAAAATGAAACTAGGCCTAAGATAACGATGACTAAGGTAGCCCTTAGTTTAGTGAAATAATAATGGCTAACATCATAATGAGTGTTCATCTTCTGGGCCAGTGCCTTCCTGGCATTACCTCAGGCTCCTTGAGAACAGGATCTTGTCTTCGGTTCACTGCTGTATCTCCCAGCCCAGTGAACAGGGTAGGGACCCAGTGGATGGCCTGAATGCGATAAAGATTCTGAGGCACAGAGAGGTTAAACGGCCAGCCCATGGCCACACATTAATAACAGATTCCTAGACAGCAGGTAGAAGAAGAACGTGGAAGGCACAGAGCATTATGTCCTCAGAAACCTCTTCTTGAAAACATTACTTACTATGATTTTAAAGTTGGCTTAAGTTTCGCAAAATAAATTTCTCCATTGATTAAAAACATGATTTTTTAAAAACTTTATTGTTGAAAGTATTACAAATGTCCCCCATTTTTTCCCCCTTTGACCCTCTCTACCCTGCTCCTGCCCCCACCCCAGGTCTTCCCCACACTAATGTTTATCCATGGGCTATGTGTATATACATGTAAGTTCTTTGTTTAATCTCTTCCTGAATTTTTAAAATTAATTTTATTAAAATGAATATTATATGATATAGTTTTATAATTATAATGTTATGAGGACTAAATGAGAAACAACTTAGCAATAGTGCCTGTACTTTGTAAGTGATATATTTGTTTGAAAATTTTCCTTGAGTGTCATTTATTTTTAAAAGGATATTTGTTTACTTGGGTTTCTTTTTAAAGTAAAGACTAAAACTTTTTTAAACTATGAAGACTATCTTTAAGAACAGTCTTGAATGAGAACATATAAGTCAAAGATATAATAGGAAAGCTAAGAGTGAGGTCTGATTTTAGTAATAAGAATATTATGTTATCATCTGAACACTGCATGAATACAAAATATTTTATTAGCCAAACAACTAGAATAAACATTTTAGAAAGAGTTGTCCATAGAGCACCAAAATTACGTATTATAAGAGGATGTTAGTGTTTAGCCCAGTAGCCTAAACATTTTTGACATAGCAATCCTATCAATAAAATGCTTTTTGCTTATACCTGCCACACTTATGTATTTATGAATTATAATCACAAATTGTTTACAATTAAGCTATTTGCATTATAAAATATACAAAAATAGAAATAAAAGAATTAAGTGAACATGATTAGACATTCTAGTATTTCTTTCTTATCCAGGAGATAACCTGTACCTTCCTCTTTTTATCTGTTTTAGAAGGACTGAAAGTAATCTAGAGAAGAAAGCACGTGGCACTTTTTGAGGGAGGTTTGCTAGTTTTTTGGACTGATATGTGGATGAGAAATTGACAGAGAGGTAGACCATCAGGCAGACTGAGAGTAGGATGTTTTGGGGCGTAAACTAGAAAGCTCTCCCTAGCCATCTGCTTGAAAACGTTGGTGAGGTGGTCACAGTCCTACAGATTAAAGTGTCCCTGTTAGAATGGTCTAAATGCTTCCTCCTAACTAACTATGCCAGACATGCTGGAGAAAAAAATATATAGTTCATATGCGAAGTATGCAAAATTGCTTTTAAGTTTGAAAGGTATTCCAGCTATTTGAAAGAAATAGACCTGAATGGAGTGGCAGGGAAGTCAGGTTAATCATTTGGAAGTGAGAAAATGGAAATAAGGTGAAGTCACTGGACTTGACTTTGGCAGGAGCTGTGGGTGGGTAGAGGGGCAGGGAGGTGGCCATTCTGATTGCAGCTTCAGGAGAGATTAGGGTAAAGGCTCCGGAAGGGCAGGAGCAGAGGGCCTGGAATGGGGCACTGACTGTCGTTGTTGTGGGATATTTGGCGGTAAACTAGTCTTAGTTTCCCTACAAATTAACGCTTTCTGAGACTGTCAGATAGTTCACCTGCTTTTGGATTAAAAGCTCACACACGAAGGGATCAAGTTAACAAACCACTGTTTGGGTACCTGGGAGAGTCCTGTGGCAGCACCCAAAATCGACGCCGTCAGCCTGGCGGCATCGGTGCCCACCTCAGGCCAGTGGGTGGTAATGACTTTGAATGGATTTGGGAGGATGGTTAGGGTAGACCATCATCTTCAGTTTTCTGTTATCTCTGGGACTGGGTTAAACTGCTATGAAAAGTTGGGAATTCCAGACAGATTTAGAATCCAAATGATTGTTTCTGGAGGAACTAAGAGCAGACTGGAGAAAGAAATAATAGATTGGGCAAAGTTTCATTTGAAATTGTGCAAAACTATGTACTTAGTACTGAACAGAAAGTGGAATCTGAGAGCATCTCAACAGTGATGGTATTTTATTGATTATCCATAAATTAAATACTTAAGTGCTATTGGAGTATATTCTGCAGAGCATTTCACAACAAGAGAGAAAAAAACCTCTCCTGAAAATAGATGGGCCTGATAGTAAAGAACGAGTAGACATAGCAAATATGGACTTTAATGGGTACCTTTCATTCCCTTAGCAACTTCCTTGAAAGATGGGGTAAGTTTTCGTAAATGAAAGTTATAATATCCTTCAGAGAACACCAGTAGTAAGTATTTCTGTCCTTAATTCTATGTGAAAGAGGCTTAGTCACGCTTGCTATCAACTGGTTGATGAGTTTGTGGCTTTGATGGTCAACCTGAGAAACTGGGATAACTGGCAAATACTTAGCAGTGACTGGGATAGAATTAGAAACTGATAAAAATAAGGATTTGGGGTTGCTGGGAGTCCTTGAGAAAAGTGACCTCACTAAGAGTGACTCAAGGGAAAGTTATATGTGACTCATTAGGGGAACACAGCTGCCCTTCCTCACCCTTTGAATGAGAAGCGTGGGAGCGAGAGCCGAGGGCCTGGCCTGAGGCGGGCATGCCTGTAAACCCTGCGAGTCCTCCTCCCCATTGTTGGTCCACAGTGGTTCCAAGGTATGGATTATAACCTGTCAGTTCTATTTCAAGGATGTGGGGAGGAAACAACGTTCAGAAGTATGTGTTAGCACAAGTGAATGAAAGCTGTAAAATTTTTTCTTCTGTGTGACCTTTGGCTGGTCACTGACTCACACTGGGTCTCAAATTCCTTGTCTCAAGGTAACAGAAAGGTATATTGGAATAGTCAGAGCTCTAAATGAGAATGTCCACTTGGAATAGATGAAGGTGGGAGGTTGCATTAGTTAGCACTAGCTATGTGTGTGTTCCAGGTACATGATGTGCAATAGTTAATCCACATGATTTCATTCACTGTAAGCCATACATACGAGGTGGGGATATCACTTTCCATTTTGCAAACGAGGATGAAGGACATGGACAGGCTCGCTCAGCGGCCACTACTTGAGTGGCTGAGGTGGAATACCCTGAGAAATGGTCCTAATAGCAGTAGCAGTCATCATCTGTGCTTTGAATGAAATGAAAAAAAAGTCAGTGTTTTGGGTATTAGAATTGTTCTGTTTTCCCAGAGTTTACTTAGAAGTAAAACTTTTAAAGATACCAAGATATCAAATTCTGCCCCTCCAAGAGGAAAAACTCATTTTGGGGGGATTATTGGGACTTGAAGGGGGCCAATAAATGACACCCCAGGTTTTCCTGCCAGTCTGAGTTCTGAACTGGTTCTGATAGAGACAGAAAAAAGAAGACATCAGGAATTCAAGTTGTATATATATATATATATATATATATATATATATATATATTTAAATGACAGAACTAATGTTGGAGAATATGACTTAAATACTTGTCAACAGTGGGCTTCCTAATACTGAATTCCATGATCGTCGGGCTTGCCGGGCTGCTCACAGGTAGTGCTGGGCATGGAGGCCTGCGTCCATGCAGCCTGACTGTAGAAGGCTGAAATGTGTGCATCCAGGCTAGCCTGGCACCCGGAAAGGGAGAGTGGCTGGGCCCCTGTCCTCAGCTTCAGTTCCCAAGCAGCAAGGGCTTCTAGGAAAGGGTGAGTGAGGGACCCGGAGAGAGACCCAGAGATAAACCAGAGGCCTGCCCTCCGCACGAAAGGAAATAGGAGCCAGGCAGAACCCTCCATCCCCTTTGCCTTCCCACCAGGAATAAATGCTGTTTTGCTCCCCAAAGCCAACAACCTTTTGGATGTGTTGATTTTCTTCTATTTGAGATCCTGGTTTTGTAAGAGTGAGGTTGGATTTAAAAACAAAAACAAAACAAAAAAAGCCATTAACCATATTGTTGCTGAGGCTGGTGTGGCTGTTGTGTCCATTTTAGTGGAAGTCAAATGTCCCTGCATAGATTCCTCACTCTGTGTTCTAAGAAAGTCACTGTAATTGAGTGTGCTGATAGCTTTGTCTTTCAGAAACTGAATTCAAGCATGTTTGGAACTTTAAAATGTCTAGTGTTTTTTTTTTAATCCTCACTCGATATTTTTTCCTTTGATTTTTAGAGAGAGTGGAAGGGAGAGGGAGAGACAGAGAGAAACACTGATGTGAGAGAGACACATCGATTGGTTGCCTCCCACATGCCCCAGACCAGGGCTGGGAGCCTGCAACCGAAGTACATGCCCTTGATTGGAGTCAAACCCAGGACCTTTTTGTCCGCAGGCCAATGAATGCTCTACGCACTGAGCCAAATCGGTTGGGGCTAGGTTTTTATTGTTGAGAGATGGTGAATAGATGGAAAATTTCAGGTAAACCACACTGCCCCCTCCCATCTGGCTGTTGAACCTCTGCCCTGCAGGAGACCCAGTTTTTAAAGATGTTCTCTCCCCTCATGCGCCATTTTCCCTTAAGAGTAATGGAAGCTATTCAGACTGAACATTATTCTGGGCAACTGGCTTGTCATTTTCTAAAGGAACATTTTTATTCAACAAGTAAAACAGATTTGCCCAACTAAATTATTCATAGGAATTGCAAAACTTGTCATTTAGAGTGGATGTTGGGATATTCAGGTCATTTAGAAGGCTGTGGTTAAAAATAAAATGACCTAAATATATAGCTCTACTTTTTTTTTAAGGGAAATTTAAGCTTTTAATTTTTGTTTGACATTGGTCCTAATTCTGTTTCTACTGGGAGTGCGGGTAGCTATGCTTTCAGGGTTCTGAAGAAAGACAATTCCTTCTTCTCTGTGGTCACTTCTCATCCTGGCACTGTTCCCAGCCAGGCTGGTTAGGTTCTGTGTCTACTCCCCTATATGTTGGGTATGTACCTATGTGAGCGACAGAGAAACTGGAGAAGGCGGTAAGCAAATGACTCCTCCAAGAAAAAGGTGAAGACAGATTGTTACTTGCTCTGATCATTGCCTTTATACTTTAGAGGAAGGAGCATCTGAAATGTGAACTTGTCCCAGTCTGCTTTGGGGCAGTAACTGGAGCATAAAATGTTGAAAATCAATTATGTATTTAGGGAGATGAAACAGGCTGACATATTGAAGGTGTAGGAACTGTATTCTGTTTGGTGGACAAAGCGGGGCAGTTATGTCATATCGCTGCAGTAAAATTGTGTCCCAGGGGGGTGAGACATAGAGGATTACACATTCCGATGTACCCAAACTTCACCGAACATGAGACCATTTATGATGTACTTGCCATTTGTCCTGGGAAAAAGTCTTATCTTAAAAGTTGGCTCTGCTCTTTTGCTGGTTGGATGACAAGTAAAGAATCTGATTTAAAATAAAATACATTCTTGGCCCTGGTTTATAGCCGTGTGGCCAACCTGCAATGCATTATACAGTCTCTGTGCCAGCTAGGTGGGAAGATCCTGAGGGAGAAGTTAGAGAGGGTTTTAGATTTCTTCTGTAACCCGCTGTGCCTGACACCGTGCTGACAGGCTACGGAGCCTTTCTCGATTTGGGTGTTGCCCAGTATCCACAGGATTGGAGAGGCCCTTGAGGACTGGGTTGTGTTGAGTCTGAGGCCTCAAGGCTGGTGAATAGCTGTATTAGTCTGCTAAGGCGGCCATAGCAAAGTACCACAGACTGGGGGGCCTAGGCAACAAAAGTGTGCTGTCTCCCAGTTCCAGAGGCTGGAAGTCCCAGACCAAGTGTTGAGGGAAGAATGTGTTCTCGGCCTCCCTCCTTGGCTTATAGATGACTGTCTTCTCCCTTGTCACATCACCTTTCCTCTGTCCACATCTGTCCCTGTGTTCAAATTTCCCTTTTTAAAAAATTATTTTTTTATTGATTTCAGAGAAGAAGGGAGAGGGAGAGAGGGATAGAAACATCAATGATGAGAGAGAGTCATTGATTGGCGGCCTCCTGCTCCCCCTGAACTGGGGATTAAGCCCACAGCCTGGGCATGTGCCTTCCGGGTTCATAGGTCAATGCTCAACCACTGAGCCACATTGGCTGGGCAAATTTTCTCTTGTTATAAGGATACCAGTCATACTGTGTTAGGGCCCTCCCTGATGACCTCATTTTAACATGATTACTCTGTTCAAAGACCCTATCTCCAAATAAAATCGCATCCTGAGGTACTGGGAGATAGGATTTCAACATGAATTTGGCGGGGGCCGGGGGTGGGGGGCGAGAGAGACACACAATTCAGCCCTTAACAGCAGCAGATCCTGGGGTTACCCTCTCTTCTCAGTCTCCTAATTCAGTGACTGTCGCGGCCCTGTTGAATATTTGCTGTTTGGTTTGTATGCAGCTTGGACAAGGGAGGCCAAGTTTCCTACTCACAACAGAAGCAGCCACGCTCCCCAGGCCTGCCATGCTGGTTGGTGGACTGAAGCCATTTCTCAGATGGCGAGAGTTTTGCTCCAGGCTGTTTTTCCAGGTTTAAAAACATTTATCTTCTCCCGCTTTGATCCCTGGAGTATAAAAATACTTGCCGTTTGATGTACACGTTGGTTTTAAAGAGATGTAAACTGTGCACTTTGCCTATGATCTTTTCCCTGTCAGTCTTTTTGGAATCCTTTTTTTTTTTTTGTCCTAGCAGGGGAAAATGATCCCGAGTTGGAGGGATTAAATATAGGACTCACAGCCACCTGGGTAGCTGGTCTCTTAATTATCTGGCAGCAGTGAAAATCAAGGTACCAGGTAGTTCTCCCACTTGGCAAGTGTGGGTTGGTACTCAGAAGGTAATTATTTAAAGGATAAAACATATTGCTATATGTTGAATTTTGAATTTTCAGTAATATTTAAAGGGATCGTTCCTGCCAAAAAATCATCAGTTTATTTAAGAAACTTCCAAGTGTAGTGGAGTCTCCTCTGAGAGAGAACTAGGTGTGGTTTGTCCAACTCAAGGTTCTAAACTCATTACAGAGAGGGTCCTGTAAATGTTTGGAAAGAAATACTTACAGTGGTTCTGCAAACATATACTGGTCATATGTTTGGGTTGTGTGTGTTTCTCAGGTTAAATGCAGTTTTCAAAATCGCTTTAAAATTGCTTGTATTTTACATATAGAAATACATAATTTAATGAAGGACAGGTACCATAGAAAGTAGCAGTATGTAGAAATTTAAAAACAAGGCCCTGGTTGAAATGGTTTGGGGCATGCTCTTGTGCGAGTTCATTTATAGCCTGGCAGGACTCGGGTGTGTGTGCATTTTGAATGCTATTCTAGGACAGGCATGGAGATCAACATCTCTTGTCATGGTCGCCCAGCATCCCACAGCTCGCAGGTAGCCATTTATACAGTGCTTGGCAGGAAGCCTCCCATTCTGTGTATTTGTTGAGAGAAAAGAGAGAACGAGGTGTGTGTGTAGAGCATTTCATAGTGAAGGAAGGACAGCCCCACTGCTGGAGGCAGGTCTAAAAGTCCATCCCACCAGCTTCACACTGTATTTGCTACAGATGCATTCCCACGAGGCCCAGGTTGAGAAGAAAGCCCACTGTTGTGCTGCACAGCTGTTAAGATAATTAATATTGTTTTTTCCTAAACTATTATGGGAAATGCAGTACATAGTTGACTTTTGAGCACATGAACTTATAGTGCATTTGGGGTCTTTGTGATCATTAACAACTTAATTCTAGCAAATAGCGGCAGGCCAAATTATGTTGGCGTGAGTACTTCATTAAAAAAAAAATTGTGCTAAAAGATACATAGCAAATAAAAGTGTTTATTATTATAAAAATGTATCTGAAACTTCTATGTTATTAACCAGTTCACCCCAATACACTTAATTAAAAAAAAAAACAGACATGTCATGCACTCAAACATTAAAAAAATAAAATATACATAATCAAATTTACATTTTAACCATTTTTTTTTTACATCCTTACCTGAGGATATAGTTCTGTTGATTTTTAGAGGGAGAGGAAGGAGGAAGAGGGAGAGAAAGAGAAACGCTGACGTGAGAGAGAAACATTGATCAATTACCTCCCCCTGTCTGCACCCCCACTGGGGATTGAACCCACAATCCCGGCATGTGCCCTGACTGGGAATTGAACCAGCAGCCTTTTGGTGCGTGGGACAACACACACCGGCCAGGGCCATTTTTAAACATTTTTAAGTGACTAATTCAATGGCATTAAGTACATTTAAATTATTGCACAGTCATCACTATCATCCATCCATCTGCACACCTTCATCATCCCCAAGAGAGACTGTGTACTATTAAACACTGACTCCCCTTCCCCCTCTGCCCCTGCCCTTCTAACCTCTGTTCTACATTCTGTCTCTATGACTTTGCCTCTTCTAGGTACCTCGTGTAAGTGAAATCTGTAATATTTGTCCTTTGTGTCCAGTGGGTCTAGTAATTCTCAAGTTGTATTTGAATAGCTTTTGCCATATGCCATTTATTTTTGATCATAACAAATTTCAGTACATCATGTTAGAGTGTTGAAGTTCTAGGACAGAAGCTCCAAATGCATGTGCCTTTAGGGACCAGAAAGTTGTAACATCTAATATTTATAGAGCAGTTGCTGTCTATCAGGCACAGCTCTAAGCACAATTCCCCTCCCACAAGCCCTGAGAGGTAAATGGTATTACTAACCCAGTTTTGCAGATGGGAAACTGAGAGGTGAATTACTTGCTGACGACAATAACATGACTAGTATGTGGCAGAGCAGAGATGCTAGTAGCCCAGTAATCTCTGCTCCAGAGCCTGAGCCTGAGCAGCTCCTTGATTATGTGCAGGAGGAGTGGGCAAAGGAACATGGTCAGAGCAGCCCACCCAGCCCCAGGGTCAGGGTTAAATAAAGGGAGACTGGAGGTAAAGGTGCCACTCGGCTACTGTAGGTTGCTGCTCAATATCGCTGGCACTTGCACATTTCCAAGAGAAGTTAGGGCTCCTTATTCATGTACGACCTGTCAGTTTCTAAGTGCTGGCAACCTAACTCAATCAAACACCCAGCCTGTGAGCAGCTAGTTGGAGACCTTTGCGCCTGAGGTTGCAAGATAACCTTTCACAAATCCAGGGCGCTCCCCAGTTTGTGCCCTGGGGACACTCTTCACTTGCATTGTTTGGACCCAGAGGCAGGGCCTTGCAGATCTTTGCTTCCCCAGCTGCAGCTTCCATCTAGTAGTTTTCTGAGCATGCTGGGCAGGCGAGTCTTTCCAGCACTCCTGTTTTCTTCCCACCTGTTGCCAAGAGTTCACTGAGAGCCTAATTTGAAACAAAATAAAGCCAGTTGCTTTGAGAGGCTTATATCCTTTCATGTAGAGCTTCATAATTTATTGTTTCATTTTGGGCTCCTTTGATTTAACAATGCTGATTAAAATGGGACTTTAAAGTGTGTGTTTTTTTCCTTTAGAAAATCCCACAAAGAAATGCAAATATATGCTCTGTATAACACACGCAGACCTGAATCTCTGTGTTTTAATAATGGCTGCTGGCATTTTATGACATGCTTACGGCATGCTGGCCACTGTGCTAAGGATTTTACACACCTTACTTCTTTTAATTCATAATCAATTAAGAATATGTGGATTTAGTTTGAATTTTAGAATTGGAAGAGCTTGAACACATCTCATCCAGTTTACTGGTCAGGGACAATGAGTTTAAGAGACTAGTCCAGTGGTCGGCAAACCATGGCTCGTGAGCCACATGCGGCTCGCGAGCCGCGGTTTGCCACTCTCTTGGCTAATGAGTTTACCGACCACTGGACTAGTCCAAGGTCATACATCTGTTTTATAGTACAGCCAGAGCCCTTTGGACACACACATCTGTTGAGTGGTATAGACAAAACCCTCTTGCATACACACATCTGTTGTGTGGTGTAGCCATTGTCTCCTTTTTTCTGGCTTCCTGTCTAAGAGTCTTTTTCCAGACACCATAGTGCTTCTGCTTTTATCTTTCCATCATCTGTGGGAAAACAGGGCTTGTTAAGTTAACGTGTAGTATGTGTTATCACTCATATGTACCGCGTCTGACCAGTGGATCATTTCCAGGTACTGGAAATGGTTTGTAGTACTGATGTGGTTTTGGACCATCTGCTGTGCTTCATGAGATGCCTGAAGTCTGGAATGACCAGAGGCTAAGGAAAGAGACTCAAGTTCTTACTCATTAGCCCAGGACCCTAAACCAGTGGTCAGCAAACTCATTAGTCAACAGAGCCAAATATCAACAGTACAACGATTGAAATTTCTTTTGAGAGCCAAGTTTTTTAAACTTAAACTTCTTCTAACGTCACTTCTTCAAAATAGACTCGCCCAGGCCATGGTATTTTGTGGAAGAGCCACACTCAAGGGGCCAAAGAGCCGCATGTGGCTTGCGAGCTGCAGTTTGCCGACCACTGCCCTAAACTAAATGATGACCTGATCATCTTAGAGATAATACTGTCCATGAGAATGTTAGGAGAAAGTTTGACAGGTCATTTATATATTGAGTGATGTGGTGGTCATCACATTTATTTCGTATTTGATCCCTTGCCCACACTTCTGTAGGTATCAGTGGTTCAAATCCATGTTTGAAGCTGGAGGGAAGGGTTTGGACCCTTTTCTCATTCAACTGAAAATTATTAAGGCTTTCCTTTTTAAAAGTTATTTTCCCAAGGACAAAAGTAACCTATACTTCTGGTTCAAAAATTTTTCAAAATACATGGAAATGTAATTTTGTCATTCAGAAATTTACTGCAGATGTTTAAAATAAAATTGTAGGTTTAATTTTATTTAAATTGAACAGAGTACAACTGAACTTAAAACAGAAGGAATTACCGAACTTAAGATATGTGGATTTTTTTCTTCCAAATTTAATGTCTCCCACAGACACTCAAAAAATTGCTCTAAAGTTTAAAAAGAAGTGTATGAAAAATACTGACAAGCCAGCCCCAAAATCCAGCTTATTGTGACTTCAGAATTCCTATCTTTTCTACTTTATCATATTGTCCACATGCAAGAGAAGGATATGCAATAGATGGGGTATAATTAAAGGCTGGAGTGTGTGATACAGGCCATCAAGTCAAATCTGGAAGACTGGTGAGGGGGCTTGTAAACTTCCATTAAAAAAATTTAAAACTGAAGATAGCTGAAAAATTTCCCTAGGGAAAGTAATAGAGATCTTTTCATCATTTCAAAATGGTACAAGAAAAGAATTCTACTTAAAAATAGGTTTGAAACCCTGAATATACATTATTTTACTAATTTTATAACAGCCTTTGGAGGTACTTGTTTTATAACAGCCTTTGGAGGTACTCCTACTTTGATCATTGAGGACTTGAAGGCCAATCCATGTTTCTCACATAGATTCCCTCCCACCCTCCCTCCCTTCCGTCTCTCCTTCCTTCCTCCCTCCCTCCCTAGAAGAAGAAAAAAAAGACTTGAAGGCAGTGGAGGGGAAGTGTTGTTACGCCCTGGAGGCGGCACTACTTGTCAGGGGTGTGGCCGGAATGCCACTCTTTCTCCATTGGTGCTCTCAGTGGTCTGTTATCAGGAAGGAGACGGAGACAATGCACAGGCACAGCAATCACCCAGCAATCTTGTCATCCCCACCACAGTCGCGGTTTGGGAATTAAGCAGAAATGCCCTGTGTCCAGAATAGTTCGTTCATGTGTCTTATATATACACCTTTCTCCTTAGTGTGTGCCCGGGGTCTCTTCTTTTACCTGGAGGCCACCGGAACTGTGAACAGGGATGTGTGTCGGGGTTCCACCCATAAGAAATGACAGCCTGGAAATGAGAAGGGGAGGCAGGCTGCACAGTCTGTAGGCTTGACTGTGCCAGGACACATGCTGTGCAGCCCGACAGGCCTTCCTAAGACCCCGGGGCGGCACGGTGACTGGGTTTTTGTGATCACCCCAGATGAGGTCTTTTAATTTCCAAATATTTATCTGGTGCATACCATGTCCTGGGCCTCAGGCATATTTCTTACAGAATAGGGGGAGCACATGGATTCATATGCAGATAAACGGTCATATAATATGCGGTATATCATAGAGAAGAATGGGGTAGAGTGGGAGCCGAGGGGAAATTGAGAGTTCTGCTCTGGAGTGAACGGAGAAAGCTGGCAGGGACTTGGGGACGTAATAGGAGTTGTCTGGGTGGAGTAAAGGACAGTCCAGGTAGAGAGATATCTTTGTATGCTAATAAGATAGCTGGAATCAGGGTAGTAAATGTTAGGGACAGTTTTACTCCAAATGGCTCTTAAAAGTCATCATAGAAATCGTCAAAAACATTCAAGTTGTGAGGCATATAATGACTTACCAGCGTCACAAATACTAACAGTTTGACAATCTTGTTTTACTGACCGTGTTGTTTTTTCACTTCTAAAGAGTTCGGTATGCATCTCTAACTGATAAGGAAAGATGCCCACCCCTCCGTGCCATTATCACACAATAAAATGAGGATAATTCCCTAATACCCATCCGATATGAGTCTGTATGCAGGTATCCCCTGTTAACACAGGTTTTGCTTAAAGGGAACAGTTTCATTATCTAAAAGATTCATTTATTTAGCATTCCCAATGTTTTAGGAATGTTAGGTAAGTGAGGCATCACTCTAATATTTTTATTCCTTCTTTTAGAAATGGTTTATAGTTTCTCTGGTCTTATTTCTGACCATTTAGGTCAGACTTGCCCTGGTGGAGGGCTGTGCCTTAGGACTTTTTATATTACTTATTTGTCCTACAGCAAGGCCATTTCTGGGGTTCGGAAAACACTCACCTCTGAAGACTATGGCGTAGGGTACTCGGAGCAGTTCCTTTGGTTTTGCTTCAGTTTTCAGCTGTCAGTGTTTCACCTGACACTACCCGGTGGCCTTTGAAAGCTCTTTCCTCGCAGGCCTTCTTGGCTTGTGTCTGCACTCAGTCAGGTGCCAGGCTTGTTGCCATCTCCACAGGCTCAGCTTGATCCTGCAGGGATCAGACTTCCTTCTGGAGCTTCCTCAACCACTCGATACTTCTTTGGTTTCCTGTCCCCTCTCCATTGCCCCCACCCTGCACTCTAGCCCTCAATCATACTCTAATCTGTACTACTTGTATTTCTTTTGCAAGGAGGCAGTGTGAAGCGGTAGAAGGGATGGGAGCTTGGAAACCAGCATAATCTCAAATCCTGAGCCAGTTTCCTCCTTTTAAAAATAATTGTGGTAAAAGAAACACATGACATGAGATCTGCCCTCTTCACAAAATTTCAAGAGTACAGTATTATTAACTGTAAGCATAATGTTGTCTTGCAGGTCTCTGGAACTTCTGCATTTTTGCATCACGTTATAGCCATTGAACAACCTTTCCCACTTCCCCCTCCCCTCAGCCCTTGGCAGCTGCCATTCTACTCTCTGCTTCTATGAGTCTGACTGCCTTCGATATCTCATCTGAGTTGGGGTCATCTAGTATTTGACTTTCAAGATTCATCTGCGTTGTAGCATGGGATAGGGTTTCCTTCCTTTTAAAGGAATACTATCCCATTGAATTGGTACACGACATATTCTTTACCCATTCACCTGCCGTGGACATTTAGGTTGCGTCTACATCTTGGCTACTATGAATGGTGCTGCCCTGAGTATGGGAGTGCTATTATCTCTTTGGGATCCTGATTTCATTTCTTTTGGGTAAATACCCAGAAGTGGGATTGCTGACTCATATGCCTAATTTTTCTTTTCTTTTTTTAGGTTTGTAATAGGCAACCTGTATCCCATGTAATGCGTGGCATACAGACTGGGTCTCCTTCTGTCTGGAGTCACAGGGCAGCCCCTCTTGTTCATGTGTATTTGCTCTGTTTGGTCATAGGTAGTTAGGCCTTACTGTTGTTGACCATGTTCAGTAACTTTGAGAATTATTTTAAAGAGATGCCATCATTTTCCAAGAAAAGAAAAACAAACTTTTATTCACTGGTCACTCAGAGCAGCTGTGTCATTGAGGAAGTGTTGATACTGCTTTTGGTTTTTAAATGACTGGTGTTATTCCTTCCCAGGACTGAAAAAAATTGCAAGGTTGGGGTTTTCAGGATTGTTCAGATCAAAAAGCAAAGATACAAAGCCAAGAGGGAAAAGTCTTTCTGTAAAATAGTGGTGGAAAGTAGAAAAGGCTAGAATTCTGTAGAAAATGATGGGTACTACAAAAATAAGCTTTGACCAGAAAATGAAGGTCTCTGTTTTGCATGTTATTTTGAAGTGGCAGACAGTTTAGCCAGCTAGTTTTTAATGTCTGATTTTTAAGGATCTTGATAAAAATTTACATATAAATCTAGCTTTGTTAATAGGGTTTTAGAAGATGACTTGATTTCCTTAGGGAGGAGTATTTATATGCTTATTTTCATATTTGTAATTTTAGGAGTCATAGGTGTTAGCTTGGGAATGGTTTACAAGAATCCCTCCGATTCCGCTCCAGACAGGGAAGACACAGTTGTAGTCATTTCTCCGATAGTCCTCAGGTTTTACCTTAGAGCCTGTGAATGAGGGTGCCATGGCTTCAGCGTACCCTGTCAATATGGGGGTATTGTTCTCAGGGAGAAGATATATCCTATTTTCTCTTGCTTTGTCGATGTTTTCTTGCTGGAGTTTAAATTTTCGATAGGGTAGGATCCAGATTTTGTGACTTACTTGTTCTGGCCAGGGGACCCTTGGCTTCTTGTGATCTGAGTCATTTCCTAGTGAGGCCCAATTTGGGCCTGGTACTCCCTGCCCAGGGGTGGGGGACATGTGGTAGGGGCAGCAGACCTGGTGTTTGTGGCTGGGAGGAAGTTCAGTGTGCCAGGAGGGGGGTTTTAGTGCTAGTGCACTGGCACATGGGGTTCTGGGGTGACCCAGGGCCTCCGAGTGGTCTGACACAGGCACCCATGTGCCCTGACCTTTGGTGGCCATGTGGAGGCAGGGTAGACCGCCAGTCGCCTGGAGGGTTGCCAAGAGAAGGCAGCACCTCAGCCCACAGGGACTTGCAGGTTATCAAGAGAGGGACTCAGGCACACTTATCATAACTGAGTAAGAGGGTGAGTTAGCCTGTGGAATGCAAGGGAAAGAAATCAAGTTATGAGACAGAAGGTCAGGGCCTGTTAAGCAACAAGAGCAACTTGGCCCGAGTTGTTAAATCTCTCTTCTAGAATTTCTTGCTGGCTCGAGCCAGTGAGGGGGAAGGTGGGGCAAGGGTCAAGAGGCTTCAGCTGTAGGGGAGGAAGGGCCACAGAAGCTGAACACAGCAGGCCAGGCAGTCCTGGACAGCCTGCTCCTAACTGTAGACATTTCCAGCACCCGAGTGGGTCACTGCACCCTGTTTGTAAATGACTGGATCTTAGAGTGTAAGTGGCATAGTCACCAATGAGCTTAAAACAAGACAGAATTACTTTTGGGGATCTGGAAATAGATTTAGTTTTTAGTTCAGTTTAGAGTAAAAAAAATCGAAGTATAAATCATAACCTCATATTATAGAACTATGAATTAAATTCATTAAAGTACAGTCTTTACTAAACCTAAAGCAAATCAATATTTTTGCATGCTGTTACTTACCAAGACATAAATATGAAGTTACCCAGTATCATTTCTGAATGATTGAAGTTATTTGAGGTTAGGTTGCTTTAGATCAAGGAAAAACTCACCCTAAACTTTGAGGTTCAGATAGGCACACATAGAATTTATTTCTTGGTTCTATAACCCATGGAGATTAGATTTTAAGATAAACTGAAGCTTGCCCCATTAATCACAGTATCTAACATTTAACCCACTTTTTTTTAGAAGTCGGTCTCTCGTTTTTAAATTTTATTGATTGATTTTTAGAGAGAGAGAGAGAGAGAGAGAGAAAGAAACATCGATTTGTTGTTCCACTTATTTATGCATTCCTTAATGATTCTTGTATGTGCCCTGCCCAGGGATCGAACCCCTGCAACCTTGGTGTATCAGGATGATGCTCTAACCATCTGAATACTGGGCCTGGGCTAAACCTATTTAAAAATAATTTTTGATTGAGTTTATTGGGGTGACATCCTATATAATAAAAGGGTAATATGCAAATCAATTGAATGGAGGAACAACTGGTCGCTATGACGCACGCTGACCACCAGGGGGCAGACGCTCAATGCAGGAGTTGCCCCCTGGTGGTCAGTGTGCTCCCACGGGGGACTGCCGCTCAGCCACTAAGGGGCCTGACGGCTGGCAAGCACAGCGGATGCAGGGAGCGGGCCTAAGCAGCAGTTGGACATCCCCTGAGGGCTCCCGGACTTTGAAGGGCACAGGCTGGGCTGAGGGACACCCCCCTCAGTGCACGAATGTCGTGCACCAGGCCTCTAGTTGGTTAATAAAATGATATAGTTTTTAGGGGTATAGTTCTATAATATATCATCTGCACATTGTATTGTGTGTTTACCACCCCAAGTCAAGTCTCCTTCCATCACCATTTATCCCCCTTTACTCTCCACTTACTCCCTCCACCCCTCTTTTCCTCTGGTAATCACCATACTGTTGTCTATGAGGTTTTTTTTCACACAGCCCCCTTATCCTCTCCCCTCTGACAGCTGTCAGTCTTTGTATCTATGACTCTGTTTCTGTTTTGTTTGTTAGCTTATTTTGTTCATTCGATTCCATATATAAGTGAAATTATATGGTACTTATCTTTCTCTGACTGGCTTATATCACTTAGCATTGTTGCAAAGGGTAACATTCCCTCTTCCCCCTTTCTTTTTTGCAGCCAAGTTGTATTCCCTTGTGTAAACGTACCACACCCTTTTTTATCCACTCATCTACTGATGGGTACTTGGCTGCTTCCATGTCTTGGCTATTGTAAGTAACGCTGCAAAAACACAGGGATCTGTATATTCTTTTGAATCAGTGTTTCGGGTTTCTGTGGATATATTCTCAGAAGTGGAATTGCTGGGTCATACAACGTTCCATTTTTAATGTTTTGAGGTAATTCTATGCTGCTTTCCACAGTGGCTGCACCAATCTGCATTCCCACCAACAGTGCATAACGAGGGTTCTCCACATTCTCGCCAATACTTGTTGTTTGTTTAAACCTTTTTTTTTTTTTTTTTTTTTAGCTCCATAAGAAAGCAGGAAAACCAGTACCTTTGGAGATTACAGAAATGCTTGGACTATTTTAAAACACACTCCTTTAAATGCCTCCCTCCCTAAGATCACCTGGCCTTAGGGCTTCTGGACAGATTGATCTGGCCGAGGAACAAGCCGGTCAGCTGTGAGGGGCGGTGATGGGGGCATGGTGTCCATGCAAAGCGGCAGTCCCTCTGCTCAAGGAGGTGTCTAATCTGGTGAGGAGCTTTACTCCCAGATACCACAAGAGAAGGTGGATGAGAAGTGAGGAGTGTGTGGTGAGGTTGGGAGTAGCTAGATGGTAGGTTCCAGGTCACAATGGCAAGGTTGAGGGTTCTGTGCCTCCTTTTGAAAGTCAGTCCCTGTGCTCTGGACTATTTGAGACCACATAGAGACAGTGCACTGCAGTTGGATACAGTGCCCTCCCTCCCTGTTTTTAGAACACTTGGGTCTCAGGGACTGAGGTTGGCCTTGTGGGCATAGTCTCCCCCCCTGGATATAGTGGCTGGGGACCCACTGAAAGTGAAATAACCTTTCTTCGTGCCTGGGGTAATCTCAGAGCCACTAATTGTACTGTTTTGAAATGCTTTGTTTTTGGTGTCCTTGGACCCTTTTGGGGATTGAAAGGCTATTTAAACTCTAACGGCCTCTAATCTATGGTTTCGGATTTATAAATTGTCTCCTGTCAGTCATAGCTTCTCAGGGCTGTCATTGTGCCTTGATCTAGCACTGGCTCTCCACCCTCTTCATTTACGGTGACCTGGGAAACCAAATGTTTCCCTCCTGCTAGAATTGTATCTAAAGGCGGAGTGAAATAGCTCTGGGAGAACCTGGGAAAGGGCTGTTGGATGGAGCTTGCAAGAGGTTGGGAAGTTCTCTTCTGAATGGTGCATGCATGTTGTCGCAGATTTTGGCAGCTGGAAAGACTAAATCTTGGTTCCCAGCTGTTTTCTGGATAGTTGAGGTTGCTAGCTTATGACTGCTTTCTTCTCTCTTTCCTCCACTGATATGCAGATCTTCGCTCCCACTCTTGCCAATTTTGGAAGGGAAAGGAGAGAGTGAAAGTTTTCTCAGGGAAAGTGAGAAGAAGGTGAATGAAAGAAAAAGCTGGGCTGAGGCAGGGGCTTGGATTATCTGTCAACCACTGTTCTTGAAACCTAAGGTGTACTGGGCTCTGCGGAAGATACGGGGGGATGATGGCGATCCTGCCTTCATGAAGCTTCATGTTCTGTTGGGAGAGAGAACTAATGGACCTCAAACCCTCAGTTGAAAATGGCAGAGACGTTTTGCGTTGAGTGAGTTCAAAGAAAATGACTTGAGTCAGGAATGTGGAGCCAGCAGTGTGGGGCTCCAAGTGGTATTTGAGTAAGTGGCCGTGCAGTCCAGTACACATGGGTGAGGCCAGATACATTGATGAAACCCCAGTTAGGAAGTGGCAGCGGCTATGGAGAGATTTAGCAGGACATCTGGTAAGTCCATTTCAGAGGCAGAATTGACAAGGGTCCCAGACTGTGTATGGTGTCTGTGTGCTTGGTTAAAATGCAGACTCTTGGGCTTTTCTTTAGTTTGGGGTGGTGCCTAGGAATAGTCCAGGTCTTTCTGGTACAGGTGGCAAAGGATGAGTAAGGCAAAGCTGATTAATTCCCCCCATTGGAGACAGAAATTGGAAGGAGGCATCCAAGGTGGACAGCCTGGTTTTTGTCACTGGATTACAGAGCAAATAGAGAGCAGGTAACTAAGAATTATGGAACGTGGAAGCGAGATCCAGCTTAGCTCCTCAGCTGGAGAGAGCGTTCCCGCAGGCCTCACCCTTCACCCAGGGACGCAGGCTCTCTTTCTTGCCCAGTCACTGCCACACCGGAGAACATCATGATGCTAATTGAAATCAAGTTTGGGTTCAGCCCTCTTATGAGCCAGCGGTTTTATACCTAGGAAAGCTCTGTGCTTTGGGCATTGTAACACCAGACAGAAATCCTATAATGAGTGTGTGCTTTGTCACATTTGGTGAACAAGTAAATAGGGATTGCCAGTAAAAAAACACACAGAAGCTGCTAGTGCTGTTACTAGAAGAACCAAGAGAAATCATAGTGGTAAATAGCTTAGTAGTTTCTTCGCATGTGAAAGCCATCATGTTACATCACTTCTCACGTAGTAAACACTTGACGAAGGAATGTTCTTTACAGTTGAGTTTTGATACCTCTTGCCAACTCAGTGATAGGGGCCAGCCAGCGCTTACTGAGGTAACGAACAAGTCAGTCTGTCCCCACTCCTGTCTTTCCCCTCAGCGGGGTGGGGGGTGGGGTGCACCTCCAGGCCTCACTTTGCCCCAGCGATCTCACCAGCAGGTTGTTACTTCAGTTTCTTCCAGCTCTTCTCTCAATCCATTTGTATTTCTCCCATCCTCCTAAGAGAAAAAGGAAACACCCTAGGGCAGTGGTCGGCAAACCGCGGCTCGCGAGCCACATGTGGCTCTTTGGCCCCGTGAGTGTGGCTCTTCCACAGAATACCACGTGCGGGCGTGCACGTACAGTGCGATTGAAACTTCATGGGCCATGCGCAGAAGTCGGTTTTTGGCCTGGGCGAGTCTATTTTGAAGAAGTGGCGTTAGAACACTCAAGGGGCCAAAGAGCCGCATGTGGCTCGCGAGCCGCGGTTTGCCGACCGCTGCCCCAGGAGTAGGTCAGGGGCTATGCATCAGAATCAGCTGGTCAGCCTTAAAGAGTACCAACACTTGGGCCCCATGTCCAGAGATTCTGTTTCAACTCTTCTGGGCATCAGAATTTTTAAAGCTCCTCAGGAGATTCTGATAGGCGGTGAGGACCGGAGAAATACCTCCGGCAGTTGACAGATGTAACAGCACAGGGTACCCAGCAGTACACCTGTCTCAAGGAAAATGAAAGCCTCACGATTTGAAATGCACGTTGATATTTCGAAATAATGCCTTTTGCCACTCACGTCTCAAGTGTGAGCCGGATCCCCAGAGTTCTCCTTCGCGCTACCTTCCTTCTTCATTGGAGCCTGCTTTCCACAAGCACCCAGCATGCCAATGAAACAAAAACAAAAACGAGAGCTTTCTTTTATTTGCTCTAGGATTTCTGGGGTAGTGTTTTCCACTCTGTCCGCACAGTGGAGGGTGACGGGAGCCTCCTGACGAACTCGGAGATGCAAGCAGGTGTGGCGGAGTGCCTTCTTCACGCTGTCCCTCCTCTCCAGGCCTCGCTTTCTGGAGCAGCAGCATCAGTGCTGGGGAGCCCTGTCCACCGGAGGACGTAAACTGTCACAGGGAATCGATGGTCATGTGCTGCCGACCATGAATGCCTAGTCTTTGTTTTGTGGTCTGAGGAGACTCAAGTGTTACATTTTTAGGAGGATACTTGAGAGAGAAAAAAATTTTTCTTCTTTTGGATAAACAACTTTGAAGTCTCTCTGTTCATCCTTGAAAGAGAGGGATGATTAGGAGGTAAACCCTAATAATTCTTCTCAAAAACATTTTAAGGTTGTTGTGTTTTTTCTTGAGCCAATTGTAAATTAGATCTGAAAACAAAAAGCCCTTGAGGGTCTTCATTCAGTTAGTCTCTAAACTATTGTGTTTCAGTTCCAAAAAAATTCCTTCAGCAAGTGTATTTTGTCATCTTTTGCATTTTCCCTGAGACTATTTTGTGGCCTAATGCTTCTTTTTCAATACTTTTTTGGGCCCATGTTTTGGATTGTGCACTGAAAAGGCCTTTGAACAGAGAAATGTCAAAACCAAACAAGTAAAAGTTCCATCTTTTTGCCTATTTAAAATAGATTCTGAAGGACAAAAAAAGGAAAATGCAAGGCAGTTTCTCCCCTGTGTCTGGTCAGTGAGTGATCTCACTGTAGTTATAAGTAACTTCTCAAACACCACCCAGAGTTCCTCTGGTCTCGTTGACCTCCCTTTCTCCTTTCTGTAATTACCGAATACAGCCCTTAAAACCCATGTAGGACCAAACACAGAATCTAAGCTCTGTGATCTCATCCCCACAAAAACAAGCTGCAGGGACCGTCCTTCTTGCAGGAAGCCGCCTCCTCGCCTTGGGACCTCTGCAAGTCTGTAATTTATAGTGGTGCCTTTGGGGTCTTAAAGCATGCATCCCCTGCCCTACATGCGCTGCTGTAGGTGGAGAAGGGGCCAGAGAGAAAGGATGTGTGAACATGACCTGTGACATCTGCTGTGAAGGGCACACTCCTCCGTGGGTCCTCTGGGCAGAGGGTCTGTCTGGCAGTGGGCATGTTGCGGCTGCGATGGATACCCTTTCCTACCTGTCTGTCCGTTGTGCTGGGACAAATGAGGAGCCCACCTTTTCTGCTGAGGTGTGCTTTGTGGAAGGAGCTTGGCTGAGTGCTGGCGGCAGCTGGGAGATGGATGATTCCCTCCCTGGCTGCCAGGGCCCTCAGCGAAGCGGCAGGTGATCCTTTTTATTAGCCAATAATAGGAGGACGCCTCAGATATTTGAGCTGCTATTCAGCAGGTGGTGCTGTCCTGCAGTGAATGCTTCTAGGCTGCCGCTGCCCATGAGGTCAGCAAGCTGGCCAGGAAGGAGCCCGGGTGCTTGGAAGCCTGGGCAGCATGCAGGAGATGAGCCTCTTGGAGGAAACTTCACGCATTGGACTCGGGGGACCACCTGGTTTGTGGCGGTGTCTCCTCTGCATCGTGCTTGAATGAGAACTCTGCTGATCTGAACTGGGGGGAGATGGAACCCGTCCCAGGGGTCACCTGGGCTCCTCCCAGAGCAAAGCGCCCTGCGCTCCTTCTCATCTTGGTTTGAAGCCCTGGTGGGTAAGGGGGCGTGGCGTCGGGAGCGCCTCATTAAACAGACTTAAAAGGGAGTAAAGGCCTCAGCCAGCCTTTGCATGCACAAACCTATTAGTGCTCAGGTGCCCTGCCAAGGGGGTTTGGTTGGCCCAAACCTGACTGCCCACGTTTTTGTCCTTTTTGGCAATGGAGCCCAGCCGCGGACTTGGGTGAGGGCTGGGTTGTCTGTGTGTCTGAGCATGGACAGCTCCCTTGGAAAGGAAGTTTTCCCAGGATTGGTGTGACAGTATGTTTCCCAGGGAAAGACTGAGTCAGTCATGGGAAACCTCTGGTTGGAATCCTTTAGTCAACACACACGGTGGAGCATCCGCCTCTACCTGGGATCAGAGCAGGAGGAAGGTGTAGCGGACTGCAGGTAAGACCTGCTGCGCTTGAGAAACGGGTAGGAGGGGAGGTCAAGGCAGAAGGAAGCAAACGCTGGAACACAGGTCCCAGCCAGGTGCTCTGAGTTCAGGGGAAGGACTGGTGACAGCTGAGCGTGGGGGAGGAT
The DNA here is from genome assembly GCA_026230045.1 of Corynorhinus townsendii. Lineage (NCBI taxonomy): Eukaryota > Metazoa > Chordata > Mammalia > Chiroptera > Vespertilionidae > Corynorhinus > Corynorhinus townsendii. The sequence goes on along the minus strand of JAPDVU010000005.1, from coordinate 57,893,777 downwards.
CATTTCCAGAATGGGAGGGAGGTGTTCAGGATGAGGGGACAGGGAGAGCTAAAGCGTGACTTTGGGGGGGGGGGGGGAGCGGTGTTCGGAAATGGTGAGTGTGGAGAGCTGGACCTGTGAGGAGGGAGGCAGGAGATATGGGAAGGAGGCGTTCTGGTGGAGAACCTCAGAAACCCCAGTGTTAGAGGGCTTCTTATCTTCTTAAACCTGAAACATTTCATTGTGTGCTGGGCTTTAAACCCACTAGCACCCCTTAAGGAGAAAAACGTGAGTGGTGCCAGAGATCAGTGGGACCCTTCAGTGCCTTGCTCCTGGCAAGGGGCTTTCAGTGAAGGCCCCCGGTCACCTTGAACAGAAGGTTTCAGAAGTTTTCTCAGGTTTGCTGGCCCGTCCACCCTACTGTTCCCTTGGTGAGCAGTCCGTGGATAAGCTGCTGTCTCTCTCCTCGGCATCGAGGGGACTTGCAGGAGGTTGTAACTGGTATTACACACTCTGTGCTGTGTGTCTCCCAGTGTGAGTGTGCTGACAGGTTTTCTTTTTCCCAGTGTCCCAGCTTTCTGTGGCCAGCTTGTCCGGAGGAACTTGGCCGGTGCCCCAAGGAGACAGCGCCTCTCTGTTGCGAGCCAGCGGAGCCGGGGGTGAGGCGAGGCGAGTGGGGCCTGCACTGACAGATCAGCCTTTCCAAGGTACGCTATTTTCTGAAAACTTGGAGGGTTTTGAAGGTCAATCTGGTTTTTATTCATACGAATTTAAGGGTGATTTAAACACAGCGTCTGAGGCACTATGTTAAAGTCCTCTTGATAGTATGGATGCTTCAGTTCATTCTTTTGAGACCTTTCTAATTTTACTTGGTTGTGCCCAATTCAGGGCTTTTTGGTCTCTTTATAGTGTCTATCACAGTACTTTCCCACCGAAAACATTTAATGTGTGTTGAGTGAATGATTAATATCTTTGGCTTACAGTTGGCATACAGAGAAGCACAACTGATCAATGCTGTTCAGATTTTTAATACTGTCAGACTGGCTGTCTATTTTTTATCATTATCATTCTCCATTCCCCATTCCCCATGAGGAACTCTGTGAAGTTTAAATACAAGCCCCTCTTTAGCTACTGGGACACAAACAAGGGGACATTTACAACCCGCCTTACCTTCCTGCTCTTCCTTGGCTGGCTTTTCAGGGTCACACCAGTTATAGCGGGCACAGGCTCTGTCTCCCACCTGTTTTGCAGGCCGTCTTATAACTCATTCCGAGCTGTGTGGTCCCCTTCCCCGTGTTTTCAGGGAGGATTTTCTGTTTGTGTGGCGATAGGACGTCAGGGCAGTTGCTGGCCTTCTGCCTGTGGTTTTCCTGTACCGCAGCCCTACCTCTCTATGTTGTGAAAAAGAAGTACCTATTTCAAGAGGTCTAGTCAGACTGGAGGTTCCTGGTGGGTCATTTTTGTTGTATTCATCTTTTATTTGCATTTCCTATCTCCAATGTGTAGCATGTAGTGGGGCCCAACTATTTCCTCCTTCCCCTAAGAAGAGAGAGAATTGGCTAAGAGCAGTCTCCAGCCCCATCTTAAGTGAGCACAGCGTGGAGGACCATCCTCCTGTATGCTCAGCTGCTTGCAGTCCAGGCAATGGGGTGGGAATCCGAGGACAGAATGGTTGATGGGGCGGGGGTGGGGGCGGCTGAAAACCTCACTGGTCCTTTCTCTGTGCGTGTTGGAAATGCTCCTCCACAGGAGGTGGGGGTCAAGGTTAAAGCTGCTTACAAACCTCTGAATTCTTGAGACGCCCATGTGATAATGCAGGTGCACTCTGCCATCTGTCTGATGTGGCTTGCTAGCAGGCTTTCCTATTCTGCACTCACCCCTCCTGCCATGCCCTGCTCATCCATGAAGAACAGAGCAACCACATTGCTCCCCAAAACTTTGGGGGTGGTCCTTCTAAAGGCAAAGCTTCTCAACAGGAGCCTGGCAGGGGAGTACATACGAGAATCTTCCCTGAAGCTTTAGAACCGGGGATACTGAGACGCGCCCAGGTGTGCCAAATTGGAGTTTCAGGCGTGGAGAGGGAGTCCTTGCTGGGTAGGTTTGTTTCTTTTTAAAGCTCCTCAAAAGATGATGTGTGTAACTACTTGAAAAATATTTGTATGTGGAATAGACTTTAAAAAAAAGACACAAAAACCTCTTTCTTAGCCTGAGCAGATGTTTGGGGGGGAATTATTTTTGAACTCTCCTAACTAGTTTCACCAGTTTATACTGCCAACCCAAACAGTCCCTTGTTGTGCCATAATTTGCATCGCAGAACCATTTTATAACTTTAATTTAAAATTGCCTGTGACAACACTTTCTACGGTTGTAAGTATACAAGGACATTGAAGAACAATTTACTATATTTAACAAGAGCTTAGGTTTATTTAGAAATCCAGGTGGGACTCTGCTCGCGTGGAATTTTACCAAAGTATGCATAGATTTGCATACTGAAGCCAAAGCCTTTTGACCTTGTGGTAACACAGTTCTGAAAGTAACATTGAAATAGCAATTTAAGTGTATTGCCCTTAGAGATTTTTTTGGACAGGACACCAAAAAAGATCTTATTTATTAAGATTTTAGTAAGTTATACTTTTTTAGTAAGTTATACTTTTTTTTTTTTTCCTTCTCCAGTTTTTTGGGTGGCAGAGAACTAGCTAATTTTTCTTTTCTCCTTCCCTGGGACCAACTTTAAGTAGGTAGCAGCTTACTAGGAAAGATAATTTTAAATGGTTTTTGTGGTTTTTAACTAGGTCCCTTTCTACGAAAGAAAAGCTTACAACCCATTCTTAGGTGAGGTTTTAATAATATCATGGGTTTAATGGAAAATGGGGAGTTTCTGTTTTGAAATCACAGAATTTTGCGGTTGTGGAGGGACCTTACAGAAGACCTATCATCTGGTTTCCATGGCCGCAACGTCATGGAAACTGCTCTTGTGAAGGTCACAGTTGGCTTCTGATAGGACTCTTAACACGACTTTTCTGTAGTACTGCTTGTTTGCAACTTTCTCCTCTAGGTTCCTGTGCACCATTCTTTATTAAATTTTTTTAAATCTTTATTGTTCAGATTATTACAGGTGTTTCTCTTCTTTTTCTTCCCCATAGCTCCCTTCCACCTGATTCCCCACCCCACCCCATGCCCTTTCCCCCCGCCACTGCCTTCATCCATAGGTGTAAGATTTTTGTCCAATCTCTTCCCGCACCCCTCACACCCCCTTCCATAGAAAGGGAGTGGAATTGTCAGTCCACTCCCTTTCTGTTGTCCCTGATTGTATTATATTCACCAGTCCATTCTGTTCTTCAGATTTTTTATTCACTTGAGTTTTAGATTCACTTGTTGGTAGGTATGTATTTGATGTCATTTTGTTGTTCATAATTTTTATCTTTACCTTTTTCTTCTTCTTCCTCTTCTTAAAGAATACCCTTCAGCATTTTATGTAATCCTGGTTTGGTGGTGATGAACTCCTTTAGCTTTTTCTTGTCTGTGAAGCTCTTTATCTGACCTCCAATTCTGAATGATAGCTTTGCTGGGTAGAGTAATCTTGGTTGTAGGTTCTTGCTGTTCATCACTTTGAATATTTCTTGCCACTCCCTTCTGGCCTGCGTAGTTTCTGCCGAGAAATCAGCTGACAGTCGTATGGGTACTCCCTTGTAGGTAACTAACCGTTTTTCTCTTGCTGCTTTCAAGATTCTCTCTTTGTCTTTTGCCCTTGGCATTTGAATTATGATGTGTCTTGGTGTGGTCCTCTTTGGATTCCTCTTGTTTGGGGTTCCGTGCTCTTCCTGAACTTGTAAGTCTATTTCTTTCACCAGGTAGGGGAAGTTTTCTGTCATTATTTCTTCTAATAGGTTTTCAGTATTTTGCTCTCTTCTTCTGGCACCCCAAAAGTTCGGATGTTGGTACGCTTAAAGTCCCAGAGGCTCCTTACACTATCTTCATATTTTTGGATTCTTTTTTCTTTTTGTTTTTCTGGTTGGGTGTTTTTTGTTTCCTCATATTTCAGATCTTTGGTTTGATTCTTGGGGTACATTGATCTACAGTTGAGTTTCTGTATATTCTTTATTTTAGACAGTGTGTGCTTAATTTCTGACTGGTCCTTTTCCATTTTTTTTTTGCATTCTCATTAAGATCCTTAAAGGTCTCACTA